>CM075854.1:79381501-80721501 GCA_037975125.1 Latrodectus hesperus | reverse complement strand
GTAATGCGCCCTTTTCAGAAAAGATCTCTATGACTAAACACTTTAATGGATCTATGGATTTTCCTGCTGGATTCATAGTTTAAATACCTTCAAAATAATTTCAGATACTAGTAAAGTCCATTTCAAGTTAAGTTACTTCACTGCCGGATATTTATGTAGAACTTATTATATACTAAAGTTTGGTGTAAGAGTTTTACTGGGGTAATTGAGTGTTTATCAACACAGGATAAAACAAAACTTATTTGAAAGAAACTTAGAAGTTTCATCAAATGCATAACACTGTAATTAAAACTTTAATTAGTAAAGTTTTATACTTTTAACAAAGTATAAAACTAAAACTTCAGTATGATCTAATTACTATGCATCACTTTTGATTACTTTTTTTAAATTAAATGTGAAGCTATTTTTTTGCTAAGATGTGAAGATGATAGAAGTTTTTTTGAATGCTTTTCTTTATTTCTCTTAATTTGTTTTTTATAAAAGAGAGGGGAGGTAATATATAGTAACTCTCTTTCTGTCTTATTGCATATTACATTTTAGCAGAACCTATTTAAAATTTTCGTTTAATAAAATATCATTTATTTGTGTCTTACTTTGCATACTTTTCCAAAAATTTATTTCGCCTATTATAAATTAATTATGATGATTAAAGTATTATGAAAAGAAAATTTATTATTGAAAATCAGATTATTAACAGTTATTTAGAAATTATTTAAGGAATAAATTTAAATAAGTTTAAGTCACTGTAAATTTTTCTTCTTAAATTACTTTAAATGCTTTTAATTAATGTATGTTTTTCAAATATGTTGATTTACATTACAAAAGCCATTTTGTATTGTAAATTTATTTTTTTGATTCCAAGAAAAGAATTCGTATTCATGTAAATTGTTCACATTGACATTTAATGCAACTTTTTTCAAGCTTATAGCATTGTATAATTAATTATCATATGATTTGTTTTATAATGATTGAAAAAAGGTTTTTTTGACTTACAATGGTTATGAAAAACTCTGAGAATTCCTTAAGACATTAATGTTAGATATTTAACATTTCCTACATCTGCAAACATAATGCTTAAACCATATTTTAAAAACAGGTATACGAACATTATTTATCCATATTAGATGATATTAACCAAATTTAATTTTGATAAATTTACAAATGATAATAATTTTGATTGCAAAATATTTAAAAGTGATTTTACATAGTTAAAATGATTTAAGCAAACCACAAGTATTTATATAAATTAAGTCTTCTAAAAACCTTTCAAAATAAATTAATCCTTTTTTCAACTAATTTATATAGATAAATATACTTGTTAAAGGTGTCCCAAAGTATGCGAATATAACTTAAAGGATTTAATGTTTATTCAAAACTACATAGCAGTAAAAAGCTTATAAATAAATTTAATTTTATGACTTAAATGTTATATATATTTTACATATTTAAATGATTTTAATATTTATTTATTTAATTTTTTTTCCAAAATTTGATCTAAAAGAAATTTTAACTTTTGAAATTCTCAATCTTCTGTCAATCCTGAAATCTTCTGACAGCTTTATAGTGAATCAAAGTTTTGAAAAACACTTCAAAGCATTTTGTACGCAGCCACTATTGGTTATTTTATTGGCGCTATGACAGTGTTGGATATAAAGTAAGTGATTTTGAAGTGAATAGAAGATGTTGTCACAAAAGTGATCCAAAGGTGAATAAAAAGGATCGAAACGAAACACCTGAAAAAATGAAATAGCAATTCCCAGAACACAGATTGATCCAGAAAAGCGATCGTACTAAATCTTACGAAAAGAGAAATCTAAAGAAGTTTTGAAGGACATTACTTCACTATTTAAGGGATCAGATCTGATATTTCTAGGATCATCTTTTGTTGACATACTTTCAAATCTAAAACAAATAAAGTTTTAGAATACGAAAAACGTAAAAATTAAAGTATTTATTTGCTTAAGAGATGAAAATCTTCGCAAAAAATGATGAAATAAAGTAATTATTCTTTCAATTAAACTTTATATAAGAAATACATTTATAGTTTTTCAAATGCATCTCATTTAAAAGTATTGAAACCAGTGTAGTGAAACATTAAATAAAATTTTGTATAACTAGTCAAAATGAAAGTTTATAAAAATTTTATTTTGCAAGTAACAAACTAATAGATATAATTTTGGGACATTTAATCATTTAAAAGTATTGTAATAAACATATAATAAAATAATATCAGCATATTATAATTATAATAAAATAATATCAGCATATTATAATAAACAATTATATATATTACTAGGATATGTATATATTGTTGTAATAGGCTTGTGACAAAGCTCTTTATAAACAAGCTTATTATTATGAAGTTCTACTTCAGCATAATTATAAAAATTTTTATTTCATTAATAAAGTTTTCTTTTTAGTGTTTTCAGTATTTGCCTGTTTACCATAAATGTGCAATTATAAAACATACAAAAAAATCCTCAAGCTTGCACTTAATTAAATATTTCATGAAAACTTTATTATAATTTTATTTATACTAAATGTCATTTAAATAATACAATTATTCTTTATATTCACGTAAACATCATATATATTTTGAAATGAATAATTTTTTAATTTTTTCTTTCCAGAACATTTCATTTTTTGTTTCTCTTTGTCAAAAACCGTATCATTACAATTAAATTTAGTCGCGTTTGCATTATCATAAAACAATAAGTTGCACTGTTAAATTCTCTTGTGACATACGTCATAAAGTAATGAATATTTCATCAGTGAGCAATGCTTGCTAACTATACGTGATCAAAACTGACAGACATATCTCTATGAATGAAGCATTGATTTCTCTAAATCATATTCCCCTGAATTAATTCATGGAACTATATAATGAATTACGAAACATTTCATTCGTTTTTCTCTCAAAAAACATGAGAAAATGTTTAAAACACATTAACCCCCATCCATAAATATAAAAAAATTTTCAATCATTTAATTGTATTAATATAAGCTAAATTTCTAGAAATTTTTTATTGTTATATTCTCAAGTCTGTATGTACGATAGGATATTTTCATTTGCTGTGTGTTTAAGATATCTACAGTCCGAATGTAAAAAAATTGAAAGTACTTTAAAATTATTATTTAAATATTAAATACTAATAATTATATCCTTTAAAATTATATTTGAGTATTAAAAAACTCTATTTATAAGTTAAAAAGTTTCTATTCATAAGTTAAAAATTGCGTGAAAAACTTATAGCTCTGGTAGCATTAAAAATGTATATATGAAAAGTTTCCCTTTAAATATATAAATGTATGCTGTCATTTTAACTTTGTATTGCATTGTCAAATGCATATTGTTTCATTGTCTTTATTAGTTTAAAATTTACTTCTTTGAAAATTAAAACGATTCCTGATGAATAAAATTTTGATGTTAATCTATGTAATGCATGAGAAACTTACCTTCAGACTTATATATATATATATATATATATATATATATATATATATATATATATATATATATATATATATATATATATATATATATATATATATATATATATATATATATATATATATATATATATATATATATATATATATATATATATATATATATATATATATATATATATATATATATATATATATAGTCTGAAGGTAAGTTAGAGAATTTAAAGTTTACAGAAAGTAAACCATATGTATTTCTGACAAGACCTCACTTAAATGGCCAAATTTTGTGACTTATCTATGTAAATCGCAAAAAATCTATTAACTCAGTTTAAATGACTATATTATGTAAATATTTTCATTAAGTTAATTAAAAAAGAATGAGTATATAAACTTGTTTAATATATCCACATTTAGTACGTAATTGTAGAAAATATTTTATCACATTTAATCATGTTGCTTTGCAGTGTTTTGATTAAAAATTCTCAAGTGATAAATGCAGTGACTCACCTGATGTACTATACAAAGAGTCTATAAAGGTTCTTTGTTAAATTCACCAATATTAAAAAAATGTGATTTACTTAAAATTTCTTACAAACATGATTTTTTAAATCTAGGAAACAATTATAATCATACGCGAAATGAGATATCGCATTTAAATTAAATTATTTAAATTATATGTTCTAGCATTATTCTTGTTCATTATATAATTTGCTTTAAGTGGAAAAGTTTCCTTCTGAATTTAAGTCTAGAATTCAATACTTCACTGAATAATTACTGCTATTGTTCTGAAAATTTCAAATCAGTATCTTAGCTAAAATTAAAAGATAAAATATTTGCAGAAGTTTGAGAATTGTAAAACTGTTTTATAAGATTTAAAAGGCTGAAACACATGAATATCTTGTTTCAAATATTTGTTATTAAGTCTCTGTCTAATCTTAAGTATCTTTCGAAAATTTTAATAATTTTAGGATTGTTTCTAAAAATATTTCTCAATTTTTACCAAGTATTGATTAGTATAAGCGAATAATTATGGAAAATAAAGATATAGTTCCTGACTGTTAAAACTAGAGAGAGAGAATATCGGATTATCACATGAATCAGAATACTATACTAAAGAATTAATTAAAAGTAATTGCTTATTCAATGAAAAGAACACTTAGATTGATAATTTCTTTTGACGTATTTGAAGAAAATTTTAAATGATCCCAGAAAAATTACGAATGCACGATGACTAAATACAATCAAATGTTTTGACACATATTTCTTTTGATAACATAAAGTCCTTTTTTATCGTTAATTATAACCACAAACTATTAATAAATTTCTATAATCACTAAATATAAAAAAGTTAGTGTAAATTTTGCAACAACAAATGGTGGTCCGAAATAATAAATAGTGAAGTTTTCCAATAAAAAATAAAAATTTCTGATAAGAAAATTTTATTTTGTAATGATTCAAATGTTTTAATATTTGTAATAAAAATATATTCGAAGTCTATTAAGAATGAAAAATGATTGTAAATGCGTTATATTGACTATAAAATAAAATATACCTTAAAACATGCAATATTTTTCTAATCATGAAGTTATTTTTCATATAAAATGAAAGAAAACTAATGATTCTGTTATCCATTGCTAGTTATATTTTCTGCAAAAGAGCTCATTCGAGCTGTACCTACAAGTTAAAGTAGTTTCTGAATATTCACAAAAATCCAAGAATAAGGTGGGAATCATACCCACAAACTACTGAACTGAATTATAAGCGTTAATTATTCGGTTATCAGTTTGAATAAAAATAAATGGAGAAAGCATCAAAAATGCATTGGCAAGATACATGTTGTGCTATGCTAAATAGAATTAGCCATGAAGTTTTTTTACTCAACAGTAATAATAAAAGCACAAAAATGTATTTTACATTTTAAAAGCATGAATTTGAGAAATCCAACAGAGAATTCTTAGGTATAAAATAAATTAAATTTATAAAATCTAGAGAGGAACAAATATGAAAAGAAAATCTTCTCGAAAGATTTCAAAACTTGATTTAATCAATATCTCACTAGCGAGTAGAAGTGCTATCTTCTAAAAATATGCTCGCAAAGTATAGGCACAAACTGTTGTCATACTTAAGATAAGTTTTAAATAATGCTGAGAGTGAGTTTTGGTTATCATAGAAATCGCCATTTAAATACTCTTTTTACAATTCCAGGATAAAATTTTGCTATGTAATATTTATTATTTGATAATTAAATGATCAGTATTATAAAATTTCATTCTACAGGAAAAATATGAAAAATTTGGTTATTTTGATCAATTTGCTAGAACATTCTTTACAATACTGATTATGAAACATTTATTTGTGATGTTAAAAAAAAGTCTTGGCCATGAAGTTTTTTAATTTCAATAAACATTCATTAAAAATTAGGAAAAACTGTTTAATTTAAGGATATTTTTAATTAAATATTTAAAAAATATATTCATGACAATTATATAAGTAAAATATATTTAGAAAAACTCATTAAAATATATCTCCTAAACAATTCCAAAACCTTCATTATGCAATTGAGCGAAATAAAATTTATTAGCAGAATACATTACTTATTGCTTACTTATAAGTAAATATTCATTAGCAAATTTCATTGAGCCAATTTTCTTAACAGCTCCATATTTTATGAAATAGCTAAATAAAATATTTAAAATTAAGAACTAAAAATATAACATGGAAAATATATTTATATATAAATATATTTATTTAAGGCAATTGATTAAAAAATAATGAATAGGAGAAGAGGGTGAGCAGTTGCTTTTCTTAATGTAATAGAAAGAACTGCTGCGATTTTAAGGGACTGGAAGATTTTTGACCAATAAACAAATCATAGAATTAATGTTTTTCAATACTTAATTCATGTGCATAGTTTTTCAACCATTTTACTGAAAAATAATTACATCACAATTCTAATGGAGTTGGGAATCCGAATGCTCATATATACACTGCCATAACTTCACAAGGAATCATCTGAACGACATGAAAATATGAAATGAGAGACAACATTCTGTACTTAAGTGACGATGAAAGCCAGCAAAAAGAAATATAAGGTATACCGTATGAAACAAACGAAAAAGGCTTTATTGAACTCATGGTTTCGTTGCACATGATTATTTGTCCAAGAAGAGCAATAAGCAGTTGTTCCTTAGGATAAAATATGCCTTCCCCTTACTGCACCAGTTGCTTCAGACTGTCTCTTTATCCTCAGCACCAAGATGTCAAACATTTCTCGAGGTAAGAATGAATATTCCTCAATCATCATTTGTTGGGTATTCTCCAGTAACGGAATTCTCCAACAGAGCATCTAATCGCGTTGCTAGGCTTCTCTCGAAAGTATTCCACTCATGTTCAAGAGGATTAATATCAAGTTAGTCCACTGGCCAAATTATTTGAGTGATATCTTCCCTCTTCAGTAGCTGCTGAACAACAGGAGACCGGTGTGAATGTGCATTGTCAGTCATAAAAACGAAGTCTGCTCTAATACTACCTCAGAACAGCCCCAATTAGGGAAACCTAGTGCAAGAATAAGCACTTAGAAGACCGCTTTATAAAAGTGATCTATAGTTACAGAACCTCTGTCAAAAAAATGAAAGAGCTCAGCTTGCTCATTCAGCATAATACCTCTCCAGGCAACAACTTCAGGATCACAGTAACGGGTTTTTTCTGTGATGTTACTGGGACAAATCCATGAATCCACCCCTCTCCAAATAAACTGTTGTTGAGAACCGTTTAGAGCCCTGAAACGATTCTTTCTGTAAAAAGACACGCCTCCATTGGCAATGACACTTCCAATTTGGTTTCAGACTCTTTTTATCTACAGGAAAAGATCTTGATCATCTTTTACAGTTGTTTTCCTAGAGTGGCCACTACGAAATTTTCTAACAACTGTACCTATAGTTTGGAAATCTTTACAGACTTGCGAACCGAAACTTTTATTGATCCCGAATTTTTTTAATTATACTGGTCACATTACGCCCTTCTTTCAGCTTTCTGATAATTCACCCATGCATGAAGTCTTCCAGATGATATTTTCCGACCACACTTTTCAAAATAACTCACTTGCCTTAATTGCGTCTCCATCCTTCCTACTGTTGTAGTCTTTATTTTGCCTTTTTATATTACCCACTGACCACACGGGTTTTGTGCACAGACCTGGTAAGTTTTGTTCCTCATATTTGTATACACACGACTTTTCTACTGAATTGCATGTTTATTGTACTGATCACAAAAACTCCTTACACACACACACACATATATATACATATATATATATATATATATATATATATATATATATATATATATATATATATATATATATATATATATATATATATATATATATATATATATAAATTATAATATGATTTCTATAAAACTATAGTCGTATTAAGTTTATCCGTTTGTTTTATAAATGCTAGACTTATATTTAGAAGTGGATAAATTTTTCATTTATATCACAGTAAAGAGAGAGAATAGCATCTAATAATATATTTATATAATATAAAACAAGTTATATGAACTTCCATATTGATTTACTCCGGAATTTTGGTTTTGCATATTTACACGAAAATTCATTTATATGTCTATATAAATATACTAAATTAATTTTATTTATCTTACTATTTCTTGTTTTGATGATTTAACATCAAATACTTAATCTAGTATTCTTAAGCATTTATTTAAATGTAAACATATGGACAACTGCAAAAGTTTCATTGTACTAGCTGTTGAAAAATTTATTTTATGTCTGTTTTAAAATTCATTTATTGCATATTGAAATAAATAAATTTGTCATCAAAATAAAATTTGCATTTGATAAGTAAATTTTTTACGCTTAACAAGTTTCCTCTTTACTCTTAATTATTATGCATATGATTGAAAATCTTTTATTTAAAAAAAGATTTGTACAATCATTTGGTAGATATACGCATGATTATTCATAAATTATTTTTAACTTTGAATAGCTGTTATTTTACTTTTTGGATGCTTTAGTCTCTTTCAGATAATTTTAAGCAAACGTTTCTTAAATCATTTAATACTAAATAATTTATGACAAACAATTTATTTATCATCTATTTTGCAATTATTACATTTTCACAGATGAATAAAAATGTATATCTGTATTACTTAAATTAGTATTCAGTGTAATAAATTCAATTCAAATGATCATTGATATTTGACTTAGACAACATTGTAATTTAATTTAATTTTAATAAAAATATATTATTAATAATAGCTGAATGCATTTATTTTAATATCAATGAATATACATGAGTGAATTATTCTCAATCTGATCATATGCTTTTCTGTATCGTGCCAACGAGGTATCATATTTAATAACTAGGTAAAATCACGAAACATTTTTCATTAAACAATTGCTGAATCATATCCATTTGTGAATCCGTGCTAGAGAGGACCCCATGCGTTTTGATCAAGAGTCTAATGAAAATGTTTTATAACTATATGTTTTAATAAATGTTTACAAACTTGTATACTGTTTTTCATTATGTTATCAAAAAATAAAGTTCCTGTAGTGCACTTGAAGCTTTTAAACCCAACTTTTGAAGTTGACATCATATGTGTATTACTTACTTATCTAATATGGCTTAAACCCTCTCATAATACAAGTTAAATTACATTCTTATCGCAGCGCTTTGAAAGGAATATTTTCATTTTGATCATTGAATAAATATTTGAAAAAAATGCATGTTTCTCAAGGGGACTTAGTCTTATTAATTAACATATTACTGGAAACGTATGGTCCACGATTAGGAATGAATCACATACATTGAACACTTCTTTTGTTTTTATCTTTTAGTCCTTTATTTCATTTAATAACTATGCATTTTATTCAATTTTATAAAAATGTTTTCAAATACTTGAATTTATAATTTTTTTAACTATTCAATCTTGAGGATTTCATTATTCCAGGAATACTATTTTAAATTTTTCTGATTTATACTCAAAATAACATTCTTAAATAAATAATCACACAAATTTTATTATATTAGCATTTAATAACTTACCAGAAAGAGATAAATTACAAAGAACAAAGCCTTAATGAATTAAAATAATATGTAAATCATTTTGCTGCAAGACATCAAAATTGTACTTGAGCACGCACGTTTCTTTCAAATAAAATTAATTTATCATTAATGCAAAATAAGACAGCAAGGTACGACACCCATCTTCTTTTTGGACCAGTGAATATAACAACTTAATTAGACGGTTGTTTCTCATAAATAAGGAACAACATTTAATATTCGAGTTGCATAGGTTGGATTAAGCGAGTAAAAATATTCTTTATTACAATGCTTTTAAATAGTCTTGAGGAAACTATATGAATATCTTTTCATTAAAGTATTGAATTTATATATTAAAATGCTCATTTCTTTAAAAATATGCATATAAGTTAAGAGATTTGGTAGGGAAAATTTTTAATATATTAAATTTGATATATAAATTAAAAAATTACAGTCTTATTCAGTGAAATAAAATTTCAGATGTACTGTCGATTACGTATTTTAACCACGATAGTAATATTTTCGAAATAAAAAACGATACCTAAGAGATATAAATTCTTGTGAGTTAAATAAATATTTCTTAATTCATGTGTATTGTATCTTATTTATATTTTAATAATACTTATTTCTTTTTTTAAAATGCATTTACTATAAAATTTCATAAATGTTATGTAAAATAAAAGATACATTATCAGTGTCGAAAATCATATTTCAGATCACTCCTTACAATTTGCAATATAACTAGTTAAGTTCATATTACATTTCACAAAATATTAGTAATGAATTATTTAAATTGAAATTAGATCAGAAGATATTTCAAATTTTTTGATTGTATTTTTTTAATTTCTTGTAGATCTCTCTCTCTCTTTCTCTCTCTCTCATAATTTAACTTCTTATGTATAGTGTACATAAGTCCCTTTATAAAAACGTTTTGGATATTTTTATATTTCAATACATGTTTTACAAGTTCATTGTGAGAGAAAAAAGATTGAAATATTCAATTTACCAAGGGAATAAGAAATTAGTTTTCAATTGTACCGAGATAATTTTACGTAAGATAGTAAGCTAATTTAGTCTTAACCACTGTCAGAAGTTTCAATAATTTAAATTCTATTTCATATAAATTTATTTCGATTCACTTTTAATACATTTTTCATGTACCTTTCCAACATAACTGATTTTCCTCATACGACATTTTTCTTATACTCATTTTTCTCAAAAGACAAAACAATGTATGATTTTAATAGAGGTGATTAAACCAATTAAATAAGTAAACTTTACCTATATTTCATTAAAATTATGATTTGCAATTTGAATAATGTAAAAAAGACTTTGCTTTAAAGATAGAAATTCATCCGCAATGAATGTTTATAGTTTTTTTTCTTTGATAAACTATAAATAAAAATTTAGCCTCACCCATCCATACACATAGAAAATTTATTTTATAAAGTAATAATAAGAATACCAGTATAGATGAGCATTAATTAATCCAAAACATAAAGTCACATTTAATTCAAAGAGGCAGAAATATGGAATGTCGAAACGTGTCAAGCATGAACAAATCATTATTCCTAAGAATAGACAGTGAAACATTCTTGAAGGATACGTATAATGAATGGAGATCGTTCACCTTTAGCTTGGCCCCAACTCTCAACGGATCTCAATTTATTGGACTTTACTTTTTTCTCTTAAAAATGCATGAAATCCCTTAGTGTAAGATACGCCTGTATTTTTGGATATAAAACTCTTGTATTTAGAATTAGGCGTAATTAACAGATGAATTTTTAAAAAAGTGCATCAACCATTCATTCGATTACATAAATTGGGGAAAATCATGCATGGCCATCTTTCTGACCATTTGTTGTGAATGCTTCTGTAAACAATAAATCAAATTGTACAAATTCTCGTATAGCCTCTTTTGCGTTTTCCAAAACTGTTGTAAGTTCAGCTTTGAATTTCAAATTTTACATTTTACTTATATATATATATATATATATATATATATATATATATATATATATATATATATATATATATATATATATATATATATATATATATATATATATATATATATATATGTCTGTTTGTGTACCATATATTCACTGGAAATGAGAAAGTATTATCAAAATCAAAATATGAATGATACAGGATTTTTACTACAATATCATTGATAGTATAAATTTATTTTGTGATGGTATTTGAGTTCTCGTACTGAATAATAATCTGCAGGTCAGGAATTTGATATATTTCCTCACTAGTGTTTGGAAAATATGCGTCTTACATGAATGACTGGCATCATAAATCAGTAAATCAGTGAATGAATATATTGAAATCACTTGAGCGAGATCCTTTTCTTCAAGCACTCAAATTATAGCACCTAGAAACTACTAGATAATAATTATAGTTTTTAAAAAGTATCTCGCTTTTATTTATTGTGTAAGAAATGGTGCTGATGGTTTTGTATGACAGGAGTAATGCTATGTTTAGTCTTTTTATAGCAATACCAAAAATTCAGTTCAATTAATTTATTAAACGAAAGCAGAAACAGTGAAAAGAAATAAGAATATTCAAATACTTATTGACTTAGTTTGCATGCCTTTCAACGACAAAATGTTTTGTATATTTGAAAGTGAAATTATACTATATTACTCATATAATTGGTGCCGATAACATTGCGGTTTAGAAACTTTTTGAATATCTTTATGTGTAGTATGGTGGGAAAAATGTCTAGTTATGTGAAAGCACAGAGAGTCTTCGTTATTTCTAATGTCATCTACTTGTGCAACATAAGTAAAAGCAAACCTTTCTGTATTAATCACACACTATGTAGAACATTTAATTATTGCTAGATAAATGATGTTACGTTAACCATTTTGTATATTATGGGAATTAGTTAAAAAATATAATTTATAATAAATTACACGTATTTATAAAATTTAAATAATTATAAATTTGTTTATTTTCCCACACCTCTAGTTTCTATTTTCCGATAAGACACAATTATAGAGTAATTCTCGTAACATTACGTTGTTATTTAATGCGATGATGCAAAATATGTACTTTCTATTTGAATAATAATTCTTAAGGGGATAGAAGAAAGGTTCATTTCCCTCTCATATTAAAAAAATAATAATAAATTAATAATTGAATAGTTTTTTAAAATAAAAGAAAGAAATTAATCTTTCTTTCTATGATTTATCACTCGAAAAACATCTCACTCTTAATAATTGCTAATACTGATACTTTTTTTTAACATTCCCATTTTATCAAACAAGTTCGCGGCGAATATTTCTCCTGTACCATAATTCTTTCAATGTGTAATCAGTGAATACATACGTTGTGATATTGAAATTTTTTATTTGACATTTTCACATTATTTAAACTTTCGATATAAAAGAAAAAATATGTAAGAAAATTATCAAATTAACACAACTAGGAGTGGATATATATAACTGTAATATAATAATACCTTAAAACAGTAATAAATATAGTGTTTCACATGCTTTATATTGTTTTATAATATATATTTTTTTAAAATATTAAAGTGTAAATTAATTTAGAAAGATCCTTTGAACTATCTGCCACAAAAAACCCTGTTCAATCTTAATATGTTCATTATAAGGTATTATTTATTTTTTGGACTATGTTTGCATGCTTTTGAAAGCGATTTTGATGCTTTCAAAATTAAACTTTAAAACATGATAAATTTACTAAGATTTATATGATACATTTACATAACTTTTTCAAATAATTTTCAGCACAGCACATTTTTTTCACAAGTTTCTCATTAAAACTAGGCCTTTAAGAACAACACAAGCTGAAACTTTTAACCCAATTTATCTAAGTGAATGAAAGGAAATTTTAATTCCCTCCCACGTAATCATTTATACATGGATGATATAACTAACGAGATAAAGAAAATTATGAGTGCTTGGTTTTGAATTCAATAAAATTTCTGAAATTTCACAATTTTTGCTAAAATCAAAAGAAATTACAATCTTAGAATATCAGACATTTATTCATTAAAATAGTTAATAATAATAAATTAATTAATTAAAATATTAGAAAAAAATTAAATGCATTATTTTGCAAAAAAAAAAATCTTTCGGGGGAATTTCTCCCTATCCCCTCTGATTCTTGGTATATTAAACCTTTTAGCGCAACAAGGAATGGAAATGATTGCGTCTTGTATAATGGACGTGCCATCGTAACCCATAAAATCAGTCAATTCTTGTTATTTGGAAGCAGGGATCAATCAAAAGACCCTCAAACTTGACCTTCCATCCAAGGAGACATCATTTCGCTGCGAGGACATTGGGACTATCATGTATTTCACATGTCCTAGTCGGTATTAGTGAACACGATATATTTTAGGTCATTTCGAATACGGAATCCATTATTTTTCAGTAACAAGAACGATGGTTTTCCCAAATAGACTACAGCAACTTGCAAATATTAAACTTGAAAACTATGAACCTTTCATTTAAATGAGAAGAAAATTAATGACTAATTTTCGATTAACATTTAAGTACTTTTATTACAAATTAACATAAATATATAAAATCACCTTTATTTATTTGCCTTTTAAGTATTATATGAGTTCTTCTAATTTAAGTATATGATTATTCTTATATTTATACTCTTGATTATGATTATTCTTACAGAATATTTAGTGATATAATATACGGAATATTAAATGACTAAATATTTTTAATTATGGAAGAAGTTCCTTAAGAACAGGAAGTAATTATTGACAAAAATGATACTTTTGGAATAATAGTTAAAATTATTATGAAAAAAACATTATTATACATTTGAATTAAATAAATCCTTTTTTACGCAAATTACTTGTTTCGCTATATTCAGCAATTGTACTAATTTCATTAAAATTATTTCTGAAAAATAAATAAAATAGTACCTATAATACCGTTATTAAAAATAGTAAAAAAAGGGAAGAAAAACAATATTTAAGTGTTTTGTAATTTAAACTGAAAATTGAACCTATTTTTGAGGAAATATATAAATATAATTACATATTAATTAATTAATAACGGTACTGTAATTTTTATTCGTTGATTCTATAAATTCAATATTTTTTTCTATGACTTGTGACCTTGAACTAGGGGAAACTTTTACGCCCTAACTGGCCCGGTACCGAAAGAAAAAATATGAGAACATGTCGTCAAAAATGGAATATCTGTAGCTTAACCATATCGATCTATAAAAACGATAAGAGAAAATCTGATTCATCTTTTTCAGGTACGAAAAACTTGGGTGACGACGAAGAAAATGTTGTTTTTTTACTCTGCTATATAGCCCAATAGTGAATCTTGAAAAAACTAGTCTCGTATAAAGTTGTCAGCAGAATTGTTTTTATTTAACACTGCATGGATTTGATATTTACAAAAATAAAATTTTATTAAAAAATAATAAATAATACATGAGTATGTATAAATTGTCTTATATTTTTTGAAATAAAACGAAAAACTTCATAACAATTCCCAAAATTTGGAAACATTTTAAAATGCTTTAAAATTTTATAATTGAATTGATTCGAAACTAATAAAAATACGTATATTTTTAATTCTTAAAGCTGTGTATATCAATAATTAACATTTTATTTTAGGAATCTAGTTAATCAGGAGATAATAAAATTATAACATTTTAGAAAAGATTCTGTTATTCATGGAAAATTGCATAGCGGGAATTAGTTTGAATCACCTTTAAATATTTCATAAATGTTGCTTTTTTTACACATTTGGATAACATTTCAGGTAAATAATGAAAGATTTACAGCAAATAAAATACAGAAATAAATAAATTACATCCCACAACGAAGTGGTAGTATTTTGATCTAACTGATTATTTCGTACAAAATTTCTTTTGCACCTAAGAAACACGATAAAAATTCTTTTCACTAGATACATGTTTAATTTTGAATTAGTTGCTATTGAAAAATAGTAAAAAATGTGTATCAAATTTTAGAAAACTAGTTTCTAGAAATTTTGTATCTTTATAAAAATATATCATTAAATTTAGACACATTTTTTCTAGATGTAAATATATATTCACTATTACATTTGAAGCATTAGTTCAGTATAGTTAAATCTTATGTGAAATAATTAATGTTGACTAATGAAATTTATAACATTACTATCAATGCCTAAAATTTAAACAAGATAGCATATAGGAAAGGGCAAAGAAAGCGTTATGAAATTTCCTCAAATATGATACATTGAATATCAAGAATACGTGTTTAGACATGTCAGTAAGTAGTATTATACGCTTAAAGTAACCACATGGGTTCTTCGAATATCAATTAAATACAGCAAACTCAATTTTAATTGTTTAACGATTTTGTCAAATTGAACTATATTCCAAGACTTATGAAAGGAAAATATCGAAAAATCTACTTTAGAGATTTGAAGAGTCTATATTGAGATTACATGAAGAACTCAAAACTTAAAAATAAAAATATAATGAGAAATAAAAAAGTACCCTGAAAAGAAAGGACTGAAAATAATAAAAGAGGTATTTAAAAATAGTAGTAAAACAAAAATTAAAGTAATGAATTTGAATATTTTGAAATTTCTTGCTAAAATAGGAAATATGAACAAACAATTTTTTTTAAATAAAAATCACGATAATACTAATTATGTTTATAATTTGAATAATAATACTAATTATGTGCTCGATTTGAATAAGATTTATTAATTTATAATTAATCTTATTATTTATAATTAATTAATTTTTATTAATTTATAATTAATAAATCCTATTCAAATCTAGATAATTGAATATATACATTTATTTTTAAATCATAAAATATTATTCTTACTTTATGTTAATAACTAATGAGATAGTAAAAAAGCCGGTTAATATCGTTACAATAATTAAGATTATTGAAAATGAATAAGAAAGAAACAAGAAGTCTATTGAAGCGTGATTATGAGTATAAAAATTTGAACAGAGCAACTCTGTAACAAAAATTCAGAAACCAATATCAGATCTGAAGATCTCTAAGGTAACAATGCAAGACCTATTCTTATATCTGAGAATAGAAGAAAATATGGGGCCAAAGAATTGCACAAACACTTACCTATTATACAAATGGATTCTGATGAAATAATCATACATAATCCACAGTAACAGACGAAGGATTCAGTTTGAATACGGAAAGCCTACATCATATATATCCTTCGGTAAAGGGAATTATTTTCCTATATCATTTTCTTTCGTTAAACATTTCACCTTTTTTTCCTAAAGTACTGAATCAATTCAAATAATTAATCATAAATTTTTGTTGTGTAAAGATTAATTTTATGCAAACTTTAATTAAAAATATTATTATGTAATCCAAAGTATAGAGTAACTATAAAGCTCAAATGATAATATCTTTTCAATTTCTTTTTACCTGCAATATTTTTTGATAAAAATTAAAAAAAAACTTTTAATTAAAGTTATCTTTCTTAATAAATTTATTAAAATATTTCTAAGATTAAATTTTTTTATTGTTTTTGAATTTATTAACACACAATATAATTTTTCACATTTAATTATGCAATTGACATATATGAAACTCAGAGGCAGGAAAAAATATAAATTATTATCAACTACAGAGATTTTTAAATAGCTATTATTCTTTAGAGGTTTATTGTTATTAAATATATGTTAGAAAACACATAGTTTCTAATAAAAATATTCAGTTTTGAATAAATATTTCAACATGATATTAACCATTTTTATAAACATGATATTATTTTCAAAATAGTCTATAATTCTCCATACTATTTCAAAAATTATTTTAAATTTTCTTAATTTTGAATTTATATTGCTTGAATTCAGGAAAATATCCTTATCATTAAATCTTCCTCAGTAGAAGTAATTAACTGATTTATCAATAAGTAAAAATTATTTGTCTTTCTCCTTCAATTAGATTGGAGATAATTATGAGTATCTTACGACATTATTTTAAAAGTTTTATCTTAAATCACAATTCTCTAGCGAATATTAATACCAAGTAAATTACTTTTATCAACACCTACTTCCCGTGTAAAATGTCTCTAAAAAATGAGATGAGTAACTAGAGCGTGAAGTATGGAACGCAATACTAATTAGAATCATGAATCTTTAAAAACAGAAAATTGGATGTTTCATACAAAATGCAAGTTTATCCCACAACTCTTACCAGTCTTCTTTTTAAGGCGTAAATCGTGTGAAAAGATAACTACGTGACATGCTATCAAACTAAAAAATTAGCTTAAAGTATATACTTGCACATGTTAATGTCAAAAAAATATTTTAACCCATTTGGCTAACTAATCTCAATGCTCATTTAAAATGTTTGAGGCATAGCACTAGAAGCATTTTGAGTCTATTCATTCCATCTCACTTTGTGTTTGCTGTATAAAGGAATAATAAATGAAATCGTATGGATATTTGATGCCAAAAATATGAAGCTAAATTATACTGCATAAGAAAATAAATTGTTTAATGATCCGCATACTAATGAAGTAACCTCTTTAATAGAAAAATACTTCATTTTTAAAAATAAATGTTAAAAGCTATTTCAGGATAGATTGAAGATTCAAAGAGAGAATTAATTAGCTAAAATAAAAAGAATTGTGAATACATAAAAATCAATATTTTATTGCTGTTTTGATCGGTTTTTTATTTTTGTAAATGGAATCTTTTCATTGCGAAAAATTAATTACACAATTAATGAATTAATTATATTAATAAATATGTAAAACATTAAACTTTTACAGTTGCATTAATTATATATATATATATATATATATATATATATATATATATATATATATATATATATATATATATATATATATATATATATATATATATATATATATATATATATATATATATATATATATATATATATATATATATATATATATGTATATATATATATATATATATATATATATATATATATATATATATATATATATATATATATATATATATATATATATATATATATATATATATATATATATATATATATATATATAAATATATATATATATATATATATATATATATATATATATATATATATATATATATATATATAAATATATATATATGTATATATATATATATATATATATATATATATATATATATATATATATATATATATATATATATATATATATATATATATATATATATATATATATATATATATATATATATATATATATATATGTATATGTATATATATATATATATATATATATATATATATATATATATATTATATATATATATATATATATATATATATATATATATATATATATATATATATATATATATATATACAGGGTTAGCAAGAAATAAGTTTCCCACTTCAGAGGGCTGTGGAATACGTTCTATTTGTCCAAATGAGATAAAATTTGAGCTACAGATAATTCAAATGATGCACTTAACATTTATTAAAAAAATAAATAAAAATTTCACTGATAGATGGCGCTGTAATACACATAAAACATTTGATATGCTTTATAAATGTTAAATAATAATAATAAAAAAGTAGCATTACAACTGTTAAACATGCCCCTCTTCATTTTCAACAATGTGCTCTAATCGCAGAACCATATTTTCTAGCATATACCACAGACAGCAGACCGGAGTGAGTCTGTCGGAATATCAAGGAGATGGCGCCGAATGCTGTCCTTCAGATCTGGTATAGATGCTGGCCTTTTACGGTAGACATGTCCTTCAAAAAACCCCACAACCAAAAGTCGCAGGGGGTGATATCCGGCGAACGAGGAGGCCATGCCATAGGGAAATGACGGCTGATAACCCGTGCCTCAGTAATATGCTGTGTTAGCAGTTGCTTTACACGACGATCAATATGAGGAGGTGCGCCATTCTGCATGAAAATGACGTCCTGAAGGCATCCACGCTGCTGAAGTTGTGGGATTACAAAATCTCCCTCAGCATATCTTGGTACCGTTGTCCTGTGATCGAACAGGTTTTGATTCCATTTGCAGTTATCTCTTCAAAAAAATACGGTCCAATCACAAAAGTAGCCGTAAACCCACACCATACTGTCACTTTTTCAGGATGCAAGGGTTTTTTCTGGATAGCGCGAGGGTTTTCCGCTGCTCAAATTCGACAATTGTGGGTGTTGACTTGCCCATTAAGTTGAAAGTGGGTTTCTTCAGTCCACAGAATATTCCATGGCCAAGTGACGTCAACCACCATTCGAGCAAGCAACTGCAGCGCAAAAGTTTTACGAACCTCTGAGTCCCCGTCCTGCAACAAGTGCAAAGGCTTGATTTTGTAGGGATAAAAATGCAAAATCCGCCGTAAGATTTTTCGTACAGGGGAATACGGCATATCCAATACAGGGGAAACAACTGGCACACTCACACTAACATCCGGCGACTGACTGCTTGCTTCAACGTCCGCGGTAGCCACATTTTCTACGCTAGAAGACTGGATTGGCTTTCGTCCTCTACCGGGAAGAATTGCAAGTTGTCCAGTTTTTTCAAATTTCTGCATCATCTTGCATAACACACATGGAGACACTGGACCTCTTCGTATCTGCATCATACGGCGAAATTCTTTTACAGCTGCAACGGGGTTCTGCTGGTTCTGGTAGAACAATTTTACAAGTAACGCTTTTTCTTGTAAAGACGGTATGATGTGCAAAGAAGTATCTAATGCTCGTTCAGAATCCGCCTTCTTTTTACCCAAAGATAGTGCTAATAGGCTTGCGCTGTAAAGCAAATGACTTTTCATATTTTCAGAATATGCAAATTAGTAATATTAGTATTACAGCGCCATCTATCGTCGAAATTTTGTACTATTTTTTTAAATAAATGTCAAGCGCATCATTTGAATTATCTGTAGTTCAAATTTTATCTCATTTGGACAAATAGAACGTATTCTACAGCTTTCTGAAGTGGGAAACTTATTTCTTGCTAACCCTGTATATATACGTATACTTTTTCCTCAACTGGATAAGATTTTATATGATGATTTAAGACTTCAATTTTCCAGAAATTTTAGTATTAAATAACTTAAGATTCTCGAATCGTTTCTGAAATAAGTGTTTTTTCATAATATTTGCTCCACTAATTGAAAATCGCTGTAGATAATGTGTTACATCACTTTCACTCGTGCATATTGAACATAATATATGATTTTCCATGAAATGAAAGTTAACTTTTAAGCAATACTATTGATATCCTTTTTCATATAAATTATACTGTCTAGAATACATTATAAAGCGTTTTATAAACGCATAAAATATTTAATAAGCAGAATTGTTATCCAAATGTCTATATAGTGCAATTTATTTGCAAAGTAAACATTCATGTCAATTGTACATTTAATTTGAATCAAACCTTATTTGAAAAATGAAAATGTGATTAGTTATAAGTTTAAATTATTTTTGAAGGCTTAAGGAAATGATGAATTATTGTATATTTAAATTTTACATTTTGCTTTATTATGAACTAAAATTCAAACTTAATAAACTATATATATATATATATATATATATATATATATATATATATATATATATATATATATATATATATATATATATATATATATATATATATATATATATATTATAAAGCATTGAAATTAAACAAGTTACATTCCAATAAAAATAAATAATTTTTCATTGAATCGAAATTCAAAATGCATAACAAGCAAGTTAACCTATATCTCTTTTATTAATTTAAAATGAATATCAATTTCAAATATTAAAAATAATTATGTTAATATTGAAGTATTTTAGAGAAAAATATTATAATGCCAAAGAAACCTAATTTCTTTTCTAAATGTTTTATGCTTAAAATTAATTTTGAATAATTATTTTTCGGTGAAATTCCAAAAATAAAATAGATAAAAATCATATATATATTTTTTCTCACGAAAACAATAAAAAAATAATGAAATAGCTTCAAGATACAACTTCACGCTGCTTAAAATACCATAAGCTCATTTTTATTAACTTCTTTCCTACGTTTAAATGAATAAAAAATGTTTTAACAACGTTTATAAATTTAATTTACCATTTATTTAACTTTGTATACATGAAATACTTTGCTGTCTAAAAGCAGTTATTAGGTTAAGGCTTAAAATTTGTAGTGACTACAACTTAAGGACATTTATGCAATATTTTGGTGTTACTTGGATCGCATAGTGGTAATGTCATTATTAATACTCATAATTGTAAATATTATTAAATGAAATGATAAAATGACATTAGAGCAAATATAAATACTAAATAATATTTTTAAAATCACTTGTATTTTAAGGTTTGAATAAACCTTTGAAGATTGCTCTTTTTCTTACAACGATTGCATAAATTTTGCTAAAACTAATGTAACACGATTTCTTTTAAAATATTATAGATATAAAAATCATATCAGGATAAAATAAAGAAAATTTGCTTTAAGAGCAACAATAAATGTTCTAAAGGAAATTTTGCACTGAAGTTGTTTCTTATAATTCATTTGGAAATTGCTTTCATTGAATATCATTTTTAATGATTCATATGCAAGTTTGAAATATATAAATCTCCCAAATTGGAATATATAGAATGGTGTTTAATTTTGAGATCATAATATGACACATTCTGAAATCAGATTAAAATTAATTGAAATGAGCTGTAGGATAGCTATCAAAGAGGAATTCATTTCAAAGCTTATATGCAGAGTTATCGGAATTAACTTTTGCTGCTCAAAAGGCCCTGGAGGACGTTCTACTAGTCCGAACAGAAAAAAAAACATTTGTACAACAGACATTTCGAAGTATATGCTCAAGATTTCTAAGATAAAAAAAGTGAAAAAAAAAGAAGTCTGAGATCCCAAAACAATGGAAGACCAATCTTACACAAAAGAAAAACAATAAGCACAATACACAATTACAATATTCCATTTATATAAGCAAATAAATGCCTCGTTAAATGATATTACCAAGCATCAATTTAGTGCTTTAAAAGATGTTCAATAAGCAAATCATCTACTTCGACAACACACCCCATTCTGAAACCCATGCTTTCTACCACTGACCGGAGAGAGTCAACATGGATGTGAATAGCATTCTTCAAAATATACACAGTTGTCAATAGTTCTCGGTTAACGTCCTACAAAAATTCCCATAATCAAATGTGTGATTGGGCAATTGAGGAGACCATGCTGCTTTGAATCATCAACTGATTACACTTAGGTCCATAAATGCATGCCATATCACTTGTTAGACTTGTGTTTTATTGTAAGTTGGGTTTCCATCTTGCATGATTATGGTTTCTTGAAAGTAGCCTCGTTGCTAGACATTAGGAATTACATAATCTCTAACATGTCACGATACTGTAGCCTGTTTACATAACAAGTACTAAGTGTTTCAGGGATCACTTATTAAAAAAAGTATGTTCCGAAAGTGAATCCGCACCATACGGCCACTTTCGTATCAAACAAAGGTTTGGTGTGCACAGCGTGTATCTTTTCAGTCCCCCAGATGCAACAAATATGGTTATTTACCTCTTCATTAAGGTAGAAGTAGGCTTCTTCCACCTACAGAATGTTCTATGTCAGAAATCAAAAAATGTAATTCTCCCAAGATATTGTAGCGCAAACGTTTTGAGAATCTGAGAATAAATCGGTTCTATTTGATGAACTACTTTTTTTTCTTTTATTATGAGTGTAACATATGTTGCTGCAAATTGCCAATACGTAGTGTCTGTCACCTAGAGCCGATATTTTGAATTATTTTTTATGTCAGAAATCTCGAGCGTATTCCTTAAAGTGTCTGTTGTCCAAATAATTTTTTTGCTTGGACCAGTAGAATGGCCTCCCGTGTCCTTTGAATAACGGAAAATTAATTTTTATAACCCTGTATATTATATAATTTAATTGGTTGAAATTGCATCTTTTTGTGAAGTGAAAAGACAATAAAGTTGGTAACACCTTTAGTTTTCAGAGACAAAATCTCAGCTGCAGCTTCATGAAACTAAAATAAGCTTTCTTTATCTTTTGAGAAAATATCTTTCCTTGCTACTTATGAAATTCATCAACTATTATTCAATGTATCAACAGGGTATACATTCTAAAAAGCAGTTCAAAAATCCCTAACTAGATATGTTCGCTATACAAAAGTTAATATATGCAGAATAATACGGAACCTATATTAAAATGTCTGAATAAGCATGTTAATGAAGAAATACTAATTGTGGTGGTCTAAGAAAAGCTTGGACAAGGTATGCAATATGTAGCTACACACTCATCTGTTGAAGTGTGATCTCAGGTAAAATATGAAAATAAAAAGAGAACAATGCAAAATATGCATTATCGTCTCATCTTTTACGTTTATGATTTGTGTGGTCTTCGTTTGTTATGCTATTCATAATATTTAAAACTGCATGGTTAAAGATACGGATGAAAACTAATCTGTGCAATATGTGCATGTCTGCATCTCCAAGTCAAGTCCAATATTTCAATTTATTTCACTGAAAGCAACCTACTCTGCAGGCAACAATTTTATCTCGGTAGAACTTATAGATGTTTTTGAATTCTGATTATAAGATACATCATATTATCGCAACAAAAAAGTTTTTTTTTCTTACAAAAAATAGCACTTTTTCTCTTCAAATTTAGTTTGAAAGAAGTGTGGATGTCTTCTTGATTTCTTTTGCTCTCAATGCTACTGAAATATTGTAAAAAAGTTTCATAAATTTAAACTGAAATTAAATTTATTTTTGATTTAAATATACGAAATACTAACTTTGACTTTGACTGTAAGAGAGGAGAGGCTCTTGGGCCTATTTGAACGCAGGATTTTAAGAAGTATCTTTGGAGGTACGAAGGTAAACGGCGTCTGGCGCAGAAGATACAATACAGAAATCTATCGAATGTACAAGGAGCCAGACGTTGTACATCACATTAAAGTAAGCCATCTCAATTGGGTTGGACATGTTATTAGAATGAAGGACAATAAAACATTAAGGGAAATTTTTTTTGCGAAACCCATCAGCGTAAGAAGAAGAGGAAGACCAAAGCTGAGATGGGTGGATGCAGTCGAAGAAGACTGTAGGGTCCTTGGAACAAAAAATTGGAGGAGTTTGGCTGCCAGTAGAGGTTGCTGGAAGAAACTTGTTCAGAAGGGCTTGGCCCATCCTGGGCTGGCACGCCATGAATGATGATGATACGAAATACTAATAGATAAAATTTAAGGTACGTTAACAGCAATTAAAAACTTGTCCTTATTCTTTAACAGAGTTAGTTGCTTTTAATTTATGATAGATTTTAACTTTTTTCGGTTTAGAATAATTTATTTTATTTGTGATTGTGTGTAATTGCCATTATTTTCTTATATAAGGATATGTAGTAAAATTTGTACATTTAAATATTTTATAAATTCCTAACATAAATGAAATTAAAAACATTTATGTGATTAATTTTTCATAAATACATTCAGTGTAAATCTCGTGTAATTTTAAATTTTCATAATAAATGAAAATTTATGAACAAATCTTTAGTAGGTGAACAAAAAGAATTTTAATGATATTATTTCTGAATCATTTTAAAAGTTATATCTAAATGTACAAATGCAAAACTAAAGATTTCTTTTAACTTAGTAAAACTAAATTCAATAATTATAATGTCACATTTTAAGGAATATTTTACTACATCCAGGAATATAATTGTAATACATTGAGTTTAGAATAATATATTTATAGAAAATAGTTTCGTCTTTGGCATACATTGTCATAAATATTTTGCCTTAATGAGAAGTGTGAATTTGATTCATAACAGATGACAATATGTCATCCTCGAGATAATGAATTCATGTTTCGGTCATAAAATTTCGATTTCTCTACCCGTATCATTAATAAGTAATTTCATTTATACCTCTTAATTATACGGTCAAATTAAACATCTAGTATTTGAGCTGTTTACCTTATAATCGATGAAAGGAGGCTCAATATTATAACTTGTATCAAATTGATAAGCATAATTTCGGAAGAAAAACTGATATTAACTATAGATAGTAATAAAATTTTAATACATTCTAGTTTAGTATTAATGTTTGTCAACCGCGGGCTAAAGAGTTTTATTCGCAATCAATACATATTTTAATGTTGCATGAATTCTATAAAAATATCAAATGTATATCTGTAATTAGATTTAACTTTCGATTTTCAATTGTTATACTATATATTAAATTAAATACAATATTTACAATGAATATCATAATTTACCTCATGTATTTTGACATATTCAAAAGAAGAAATTGTATAATTTAGCTGAATAGTACTTAACTAATTTGCTTATGCAAAATTATAATAAAGATTGTAAATATCAATAAAAATAATATGAATAATTTATTCATGACTATCTTTTATTTATAATTTTAGTGATTATAACTACTTGTATTAATATCATATGAAACAAAGCGCTTGAAATAAGCAAACAAGTAAGACCTTAGATATTAAAACGATCATGAAAAGCATAAACGTGATTTAAACAAAAAAAATTTAAAAGTACTTTGAAATATTAATATTAAAATATTTGCTGCAAATAATTATTTATTAATATAAATCTAATATACAGTGTAGATTTTCTTAAAAAAAGTACATTGTTAAAATGTGTTAACAGCGAATGAATATGTGAATTGATGAATTAAAAGTTTATAATATATTCTGAATTCAAAACTTTGAACTCGCAATCTTTACAATGATTATATTTTATTTACAGAGCAAATAATATTTGTAACGAGTAAATTTCAAGCTTAAACTATTTTCCAATAAAATCGACCACAAGAAAAGTATGTATAGTAACATTGATAAAAAAATGAAACTTTAAATCCTTCATTTTTAAATCTTGATTTATTCTGAGATGCTGCAGCATATTAATATGTAATTGCGTATCATAATAACATTAACGCCATGTAGTTTACAATATTTGTACATGTAAAAGGTAATTAATTTTTATTTTTTATTATTTATGATTAATTTATTATAACTTATAATTATTTTTTATTTATTTAATAATAATAAGGAAATTAATAAATAATTGAAAAATTAATTTAAAAAATTATTCAAATGTCTAAATGGAGGATGACAAATACAGAAGTTAGCCTAGTCACCATTATTAGATATAACCGCATCCACATACCTCACTTTAGAATCAAAGAGGCTCTTTCAATGTAACTTAAGCATTCAACACAGATGCAAACGATGTCGTATGGTACTAGTGAACGCAGAATGATGCGTAACAGACAAGATCTATTGTACTATAGTTTATTATGTGGCTGAGTGATTCATAATTGTCATGCATAATATATTATAGTCATCATGTACAATAGTGCAACGAGGTGTGTGCAATTGGACCTGTCTATCCACCTTTTTCTAATGAATTAATTCAATTATAACAGATCCACATCACAGTTGCTTGGTTTCGTCCAACATGATCATCGATATATATATATATATATATATATATATATATATATATATATATATATATATATATATATATATATATATATATATATATATATATATATATATATATATATATATATATATATATATATATATATATATATATATATATATATATACTGATTTTCTTTAAAGATTTATAGTTATAAATTAATATTTTTTTTGTTAATGGAAATCTTGGTCTCTGTTTCAATTATTCTAAAAACTGTAACTCTGTATAGCTTCTTTAAGTAATGTTTGAAATGTCTGTGCTATTTCACTTTATCTTTAGTGAACAAGTTAAGGAAAAAATAAAATTGCATTTTACAAAAAATAATTCAGAGGAAATCATTTTAAGAACTTTTATAATATATAAAAAAATCATTCATTGTTCTGGAAGTTTGACTTGTTGAAAACTTATTTTTTATATAATAATGGAATATTTTTTACAATTTATTAAATAAAAGTTTTCGATCATTTTAAAATTTTTTTCTTCATGTAACAAACTATAGTAATTCAGTTTCAAGCATGCTTACCATTATAATGAATTAAAGAAATATTCAATTCT
Source organism: Latrodectus hesperus (assembly GCA_037975125.1). Classification (NCBI taxonomy): domain Eukaryota; kingdom Metazoa; phylum Arthropoda; class Arachnida; order Araneae; family Theridiidae; genus Latrodectus; species Latrodectus hesperus. The sequence continues at coordinate 80,693,930 of CM075854.1, read as the reverse complement.
TCCTGATAGTTCGTTCTCATATGTCTGTTTACAATAAAATCACATTTGCTTGCAATAAAAAAGAATTTTTATTAAAAATTGTTTCTAAATTTATACCAGTAATTTTAACCATAGAAAAGGTAGTATCGAGAAGGACAAGAAATATTGAAACAAAATTTATTTCAGAGATTTACATGTAGTATAATTGTTAATCGATTACAACTGCGGGCTTTTGTGAGGTAAAGAAAATAAGGAAATCAAAAGTGAATCTGGTATATGTAATTGGTTAAAAACTCTTTTACACTTTTTAAAGAAGTTTTCTCCTGCATTTTTATAAAATAACAGTCAATGAGCTTATAATGCTTTGACTAACTAAGCTAATATTGATCAGATATAGCCATAGATGCTGTAATTTGGACGTATTCTTTAATTTATAACCAAACATATTTGATATGAGTTAATTTATGAAAACAAGCCAGCAGGGGAAGAATGAAATTTGACGGGCTAAAATGAGGCCGGGGATGTTGTTATCAGTTGCCATTTACCATTCTACTAAAGTTGAGACAAACAATACCTTAAATCAAGAATAAGGAACAGGCTGAAAAATCTCAGAAATATATCTTTTAATTATCATTGAATACTGGTGGTATGGGTGGGGATTCAATACCACCGCAAACTATTATACTAAATACAATACAGAGATTTCATTTCGTTGTAAGCAGCATTGAATGGATTGTGCGGACAGTAATTATTTTATAGATTGCATTCGTTAATATATGTTTGTTGAGGTGACAGAGCACTTCAGCATTATCATGCTTATCAATTTTACCATTAAAGACAAGCATATTGTAAATATGGTCGTCTTTCATGGTAAAAAGAGACATTTTTAATTAGATTTGAAGTTCACTTATTCACCTTTACTTTTAATCATTCCAAATTCCCTTAGTTGATATTGGATTGCGTTCAACATGATGGCTGATAAAAGTATAATTTGCAATCACAGTTAGCAATAATTCCTGTTTATTTGAAAAACACTCATTTGTTTGAAATTTTATACTGAAACTGCACTCACGAAAAATGGCATATGAAAACAACTGAGGCTTTTCAAAATAGCAGCCCATCCTTTCATCATTCACATCTTGTAAGTGGCCCAACACATATCCATGGTATATGTGTTGGGCCACTCAGCAGAAATTTTAATTATTAGCGTATCTCTCATTACAATATATATAATTCAAATTCTACATGGTTTAGACTATTTAAGTTTGATACTGTTTTTAATGACTAGTAATGTATAAATATATAATTATGTATTAACTTTATCTTAGATTTTGAATTCATGGTTTTCGTAATTAAATTGAGCAAAACCAAAAATAAATATTTCTATTAGAACAATAAGTTTTATCCTGATCGTGCAAGAAGTAATGTCTTCAGTTCTTAATTAAAAAGAAAAAAAAAAGAAAACTCTTAATCACCATTTTAACCATTAAACCATGTATCATTATTTTTTATGCATGAGTAATTTTTATATTAAATAAAATTATTTATGAAATCTTAAATAGAAGATTTATAAATACTTTGAAAGCTCTGAGAAATTCCTTACATAAATTCTTTACAGGAATTAGAGAAAAACGCTTAATATTTCCAATTTACAATTATAATGTGCGATATTAGCTTAAAGTATCAAAACAGATTATTTGATAAAGGCAGATTTATATTCTCACACGTATCCTCTGAATACTAAATAAAGTACTTACTTTAAGAATAATATGAGAGAGAGAAAGAGAGAGAAGTGAAGCATATAGTAATAGATAAAATATTCTGAAAAAGATTTTACAGTATAAAATAATTTTTTCCACATTTCCTGATAATCAAAATATATTCAATAATTACTGAAATAACCATTTTACTCTTGAATAAATTAAAGTATTTAAAAAGTATTAAAATAAAATCAACTTCATTAAAGATATTTTACTAGAGTATAATATAAAATATAAATATACATACATAAAATTTGGAAATTTTTAATTTACTATGAATAAATTTTAAGAAATATTCACTATTTCTTTAAAATATTTCTATCAAGAAAGACGAAATAATAATTATGGAAGAAATTTACATTTTCAGATATTAACAATTTGCTGAATGAGGTGAATTTATTTAAATCACAGAAATCATTTTTTGTAATATATTTTCTTTATTTTTTTATAGTGACACATTTGTTCAAAATTAAACTGAAATCATATTGTTTACCAATATCTTATAATGCTATATAATACACTTATATATTCTCATATTTCAGATGCATTATTAACATATGCCTAATAGTTTTGTTCTCGTACGTCAACGCAATTAAATTATAAATGTAAATTTAGCATATGAAAATCTTAATTGGGTGTTCAAATGGATTGAAAGTTTCCATGTAATTAAATTATATTTCAAAGGTATTATTTACATATATTCGTAATAAATATTAATTATTTCTCTTGGCTTATATTAATCGAATTTTATCTAACTATTTTAGATAATTGGATGTTGATAATGGATTGAAAATGAACTTTAAGTGCTTAAAATAATATTTATATTTCAAATTGAAACCACAGACACAGTAGGTGTAATAATTATACAAAGTTTGTTTTTACAAGCTTGTCTCTTCGGTTTAGCTAAAAAAATGATAGAATATTTATTTTTTCTGTAGTATTATCTGTGTGTGAGTTATAAAAATGTTTAGTAATTGATTCAAACTCATGGAAATGTCTTGGTTTCTCAAATTTATAAAAATGACTTGCTGGTTAATAATTGACTTTAAAATTAGATTAAAGAGCTACATGTACACATTTTTAAATCATGCTTAAAATTTTCAGAAAAAGAGTTAACTGCAAAATATCAAACAATATGAAATATAAATCAAATCATACCTTCATATCAAAAGATGTTATCAATTTTTATAAGTTGAATAGAGTATTTGTACTTATGAAAAGTAGCTATATATTCATAAAATAAACAAAATTTTTCATTTTCAAATTAATTTAATTTCAAGAAAAATTTGATCTATTACTGATTAATAAATTATAATAATGAATATATCAAATTTATAGATTTTTTTAATTTCATTTTTAATACATTAATATGCATTTATGCCAAAAAATATTTTGATTTAAAGGCATTTGATTAATTCTACACTAGTATTCTTAATTAAAAATTAACATTTCTAGTTGAATTACTTTGAAACTGCAAACTGAAAATTGAAACAAATAAATTAAAATTTGGTAAAAATTGAAGTTAGATAAAGTTGAATTTCAATGACTAATTCTAATAAAGATAAATATAAAATGAATGATATACTAAGTATTAAATATTAGAAGCTAAATAAAGATGAAAATAGGCAGTATAAATTACGCGATCATTCAGTTTATAAATTTTAAAGAAGAGACTTTTCTAAAGTGTGATCCAATTTACAAGTTTTATATTTTTCCTTATAAAAACTTCAAAGTATTTTCTATAATGTATTGTGAAATTCAAAAACAAACTATTAAAATATATAATCACCTCTTGAATGAGGTTATGAATCACCGAAAGGGGCGGACCGAAAAAGAATACTCGCATTTGTAATTTGTTAAAATCTTGAATGTACATAATAACCAGTGTTTTATTCATCTGATAGGGAAAATTCACTGATATTTGTTGGGAACAGTTTAGGATAAGTCGTCTAAAAAGCATCAATGTCAATGAAAATAGTTATGTTCCAATTAATGTCAAAGATAACAGGAAACACAACAGATTTTTGGCAATCTTATGAAGCTCAAACACTTCCCCTGAGAATAAAATTTCATTGCTTGCTATTTTTAAAAGATTAAATAAACATATTAATTTGCATGAAAATAATGCTCTAAAAGTCTCATGGAACAAGAAACAGAGAATACCAGCGTGTGAACATAGATGTCAAAGATAGATTATTTCATTCCTGTAGGAAATTAGACTCAACTTTTAACTATCAACACGCTTTTATTAGAAAAAACAAATTAGTAAATTACATGTTAATGTTACAGTAAATTATCAACATAGAAAAGCAAATTTGATATTTTGATCTGGTATCAAGTTGGTCATTAACATTAGTTTTCATTTTATATAAGTATTGTTTCTAGCATATTGAAATTCAATATTTTGTGGACTATTTATCACTTGAGCGTGGATTTTACTTGTGGTTAAAAAATGAATTTTTAAGTGTAAGTGTGCAGAATGGGACCATCTTTCGTGCGATTAAAATAACTATAAAGCGATACTCCAATAAACATAAACTATGACAGTGCTTTAAAGATACGAATGAAATCTTGGATAATTCTATATTCAAGTCTATTTTTATTCTGTTTGTGAAGAATCCAGAAATTAAAAAACAATTTTGCTGGAGAAGTTTAACCAGTTATCTAAAGAATTTAAAATAAGTATTTTATTTTTAGAAAGAACGTTCATTAAAATGGTTGCTGAATAGTTAGCGATTTTGCCTTCTGTTAAACAGTTTATGGATTCAGTTTTGTTGAATAGATATTATGGTTTGGAATTTGCATTTAAATATATATTCTGGTTGAACTAACTCTGAAATACACAAGAAGTGATTATACTCTTTCAAATTTAGCATTCATTCATTCATTCATTTAACAGGGCATGATTATCAAAATGAATAACAGGTTGAATAACATATACACCAAAGTTTCTCAATTCTAATTTCCTTTTGTTGCCATTTCGTACACATTAATTCTATTTTGTGCCATTATGTAGGAAATATCTTAATTTTAGCACATAATCGTGTCTGATCACAATAGGAGTTATATAATAAATTTGTATCTATAATAACAGTTTACTTACGTATTAAATTTCCTTATAATAACTACCTAGTTCTTCTGAAAGTAAATCAATAACATTAAGAATTCCCATAATTAAAAAAAATATAATTTTAAATCTTTACATATGTTGAAAGTGCTTGATAAATGCTTTAAATTTTATTTATAAGTATGTATCTCAAATATAAAATCACTATTACCAGTCACATAAAAATTTGTTTACGTAATTTTGTTCCAAAATTGGGGGGAGGGAAATCATTTTAACTTATTTTTGATTTTATGCCCTCGCAGTTTAAATATATATAGGAAACTATAAAGATCTATATTTAATTGTGTTGTTGTTTCCAATAGCCGACTACTAGGATTTTCACCTTTTAGCACTACAAAGTGATGAAGTGTGGTGTAATTTTTTAATATAATGGGGTACCCAGTGAGCGTACCATCAAGGTCAAGAAAATGGAGTCTCGTAGTTTAGAAGCAGGGTCCAAGCAGAAGAACAAGAGATTTGGCCATCCACTCCCAAAAGTATCATTTCATATGGATGGCATTGTAACGATAACATATTTTATGTGCCACAGCTTCCATTAGTAAAATAAACTCATCTTCAGTTGAGTCGGGATTGGAACTTACTACCTTCTGATAACGAGAACAACGCCCTAAGCAACCGGGTAAGATTGGCGCTATTTTTAAGTGTTTCATTACATAAAACTTAAAATCATAAAATAGTTTTTGCATTATAATAAAAATTTAGAAAATAAAGAAACTCAAATAAAATCAAATTATGTTTATGATACAGTTATCTAAATTATTTCTTCTGTAATCCTAAAGTAAAATACATTTTAAAATTAATCTTTTAAATTTTGCATAAAGATTTCGGCGTGTCGTAAAATGAGTAAAAATCAAGTTTTCAATAACGAGAAAGAATTTAAATATCTGTCAAAATATGATGAAAACCATTATGAATATTTCGAAATTTCGTCAATAGATTTTCATCTTAAGATACTTGTGAACTTAATATCAATCAACAGTATATTTTAACTTAAATGAAAGTTATTACAACCTCGTAAGAAAGAAGATTTGATTGCTTTGAAATATCCTTAGTAAGAAAATATCAGCATTTCATTATTCAAAATTAAGCGTGAAATGTCGTGGAAGAGTTTAAAGAAAGTTTCGTCACATAAACATGTGGAAACTCACTCAAATCTCACAAAATATTTAGAAATAATGCAGAAATGGAGCAAATACTTCAAAGCAATAAATTCGAATTTATTACTCTTAAAAGGCTTCTTTTTCTCTCTCAATTGCAGTTTAAAAATATTGTTAATGTCTTTCATACATGATTAAATTGTATGAAACTTTTCCGTGCATGAGTATGATGATTTATTTATTAAGGAAACATAAAATTTATTCGTGTTTTGCATGAAGATATCTTTGTGCTTAAGGCTGAGAGATTGTGGGTTAGAGATATAGGCCGAGAGATTTCTATTATTCATCATAGTCTCTGCATAGTACTATATAGTATCTGTATTATAAAATTTGCATTGTATTTGTATGTACAGCTTCAAAAATGATAAAAGATACTATCGCTTTGGAAGATAAATTTCTCGTTAATTGTACCTATTTGGAAACAAAGCAAAGCCTTCAAGTAATTTCCTTTATGGATTTATAAGTTTCATTTCACATAAAATTAAGAAGACGAGTAGTTCTCATCTACAAATTTCTACTAGACATTCGATTTGTTGCTGGAATATGAATTCCTTTTAAGTTTTGCTGGCATTTTTAAATTAATTGATTTGCATTTTTATCCATCAACATATTAAAACATTGTATGGATTAAGCAATGCTGCTAATGTGATTTTTTATAATAAAAACAGATTATTTTTTCCTAGTAGTAGATAAAAACAAAATATTATTCAATATTGAACATCACTGCATTCCTATGTAAAATATTATTTTCATGTAAGATCTCAATAATTCAATAAATTACCGTAAATAATATCATAGCTATATTTATTTATTACAATCCTAAACTTTTATTTTTTACAGTCCAAATAAAGTATATAAATTTTTATTAAGAAACATTTTGGGAAAATATCAAGAAAATGTCCAAACAGAAGTTACAATATTATTATTTAGAGGAAAAATTTTAAATGTATGAACTATACCCTGAATGTGAATTACTGATGAAACATTTTGTATATTATTCAAAAGTAATACATGACTCTGAATTAAAGTAATTTTTAGCTCATCTAACTGAAGACGTTTTTTTTCTATTACACATAGAGGAAATCAGTGTTTGAAAGGAAACCATAAGACCTTCTGAGAAGGAGTATTGTGTGTTTGACTGTGACCAATCGTGATGGTAGTCACTAAGGTTTGATCCTAGAGATATAAAGAAGATCCTGCATTATTTACATGGGGAGTAAAGCTGCGTTTTTCAAATCCTTTGAAAAAGATACCAATTCCGGAGAGCGAAGCTCTCCAAAGAATTGTTGCTTTAGAAAGTGACGTTGCCACCGTTTTTCTGATAAGTGCATATTTGTGAAAGTAGAAAATGTCACTTTATATGTTGCCGATTGAAAGAAAAATAAATGAATAATTTCCATTTTGTGTATTCAAAAAAGTAGCAATTTCCATTTCATTACAATTTGCAATTTTTTGACTTTTTGAAGCATAAAAGCATTTTTAGCACATTTTATATTTGTGATTCAGAACTAAATAATTTAAATAGAAATGAAAGCTCAAATTTGGGGTTTATATTTAATTCTGAAATATTTTTTAAATCTCTTTATTATGCAAGTTTTTATTATAATAAATATATTGCTTTAAATCACATATATTTCAAATATTTATTAAAAGATTTAAGAATTTATAAAAATAAATTTAATTTTAAACTGTATTCTCTAAAATGAAAGTAGTAATTTTCCTTCAAACAAGTTAATTAAAAAGAGAAAGAGAGTTATTTGCGTTCTCATTTCTTATTTTTAAGAAAAGTTCATGATTATTATGTATAAATTGTTCTCAATTTTATTATATTTAACTATGGTATTCTATTTCACATGTAAATTTAGTTGCAACAAAATAATTTGCTTACTAAATGCATTAAAACATAACATTTCACTAATCATCCACTTTGCATGCTATGAGCAATTCTAGGCTGCATATAATATCAATATATATTTTATAATTTACTCTCTTTTAATTTATTTAAATTTATCAAGTAGATTTTGTGATAAAATGGAACATTATTTATATCTATGTTAATAAAACATATCGTAATAGAAATAATAGTATTGTTTATAAAATATCTTTATGTTTGCAAGCTTCATTAATAAATGATTGTATGTGATTAAAAAGTGCTTAAATATTCATTTTTAGAGATTTTTACTGTCATTAAATAAGACAAAAGTGTTGCAAGTTCATTTGGAATTAATATATACCTTTTTCTAAATATTATGAAATTCGTATTAAAGAAAAGATAAAAATTATGTATGTTATACGTTTGTAAAAACATTAAAATATAGAAAAATTGTATTTTGTATAAAACCTCAGAAAATAAGAGAAAGCATTTTAATTATAATTTAAGATACTTTAAGCATTTTACAATCAGATTTCGAGAAAAAGCTAACATTTTTTTGCATTATGTCTTGAAGAGAATTTTTTTAACTAACACGTTGTTTCAAAATTATATTTCAAACAATATATAGTTCTTTTTGAAATACAGACATTCATAAATATTAAAGTAACCAGAATAACAGTTTTAATTTTTGCTCATGCTTTCTTTCTTAGAACACAGGGAGGAATTAATTTAGATGGAAATTTTGACTCCTAGATTAATTTTCATAAAAATGTTTAATTTATATCTTAACGCTCTAAAATGTTTTACATAAAATAAGTATTGTAGTGAATAATAAACTCATCTTGAGGCAATTTATTGTTTTTAAAGCATAATTATTCTACTTCCGCAACAAGAGAGTAAGTTGTTGTGTATAATGTTTTTCTCTAGTTTTTGTATTTCATAAAAATAAAAGTTTCTTAAGGGTAAAATTTTATTTTTGACTCAAAATATGTACTTTCACATTACTTACTTTTAAATATGCTTTTAAATTTATCTTTTTATAATTTAATATCTGTAATATACTTTGTCTAAAATAAACAACAAAAAAGGAAAAAGATTTACGGTAAACTAAATTACAGATATTTAGCGTTGTTTTATTTAAATTTTATAATGCATATTATTTTGTGAAAATACATGAAAAGATTTTGAAATCATTGAAAAAATAATCTTTGAGGAAATTTTAAATTTTCATATCTTTTAAAGAGTAACTGAAGACATTAACAACGAATTGACTTATACTCCATTTTGTATGCAAAAAACTCATTGTGGGTTTTTAATAAATTTTAAAACAAAATAATATGAATTAAAGGTTTAATTTATGATTTAAGTTTTCAAACAATTTCGCTTTAAGCAAATCTATAATTTTCAACAAATAAATAAATAATATCAAGATCCCATTGAAATTTAACATTTTAACGAACTGGCATGATTTTTGCTCATTAATTTTTAAATTAATGAGCAATAAACATTTAAAGAAACAGGTTTTTTACAATTTTCATGAACGAATGATGACTATCATTAATTTGTAAGAATTTTCATAAATTTTTCAGTCAAAGAAAATTGTTCACGGTCACAAATCAAAATTTATAAAATTAAATTATTAAATGCAATTAAATAATTTGATTCCATTAATTTTGATTTGTGAGTTGAAATATCAAACAATTATGCCAAATAAAGCTTGATTATATTTATTTTTATTCTCTCAAATTAAATTACACATGCAGTTTCTCCAGCAGAATTTATTATCTTCACGATATTTAATCAAAATAATATTTTTGCAATTATTATAAATAATATAGTGATTTTTCATCATTTTGTTTTCAAATTACACATAAGAACATTTTTGTTCAGTTTATTTACCTCATGAAAGGAAATAAAATAAGGAAGTTATATTGAAATAACTGAAGCAAATGTTTACCTTAAGCATTATTTTGATTTATATTAATTAAACCGATAAAGCCTTTATTCTTAAGCAAATTTGAAATTTAGGTTAACTTTTTAGCACTGTAATTTTGAATTGAAATCATTGTGATTACATGCATATGTATGTATGCATATATTTTATGGGGATAAAATCTAAATTAGGATTATTTTTGTTACATTTTTTATAGTTTCATCACTTAAGTTTTCACCCAAAATGCTTTGAAAACTGAGTACCCTGATTACGAACTTAAAGTAAACCAATCCGTTTTCTGCAGATTAGATATTGAGATTAAATAGACTGTCAAGATTAATCATAAAGTATAAAGATATTAAACTTATTGGACCGATTATTCGATTGATAGGACTAAATACTGTAATAGCCTTAAATCTTCCAAATTGTTAAAATGAATTCGTAATGTCCGTCTTTGGAGTAGAAATTAAAAATAGCAAAAGTAAATAAAAGACTAGTTTTTAAAACATAATGTACTTATTAAGAATATAAATGAAATTTACCAGCAAACTCTTAAATGTAACCAAAAACTATTCATTTAATTAATGAAATGAAATATATTTGACAAAAATGTGTGGCTATTTTACCATGAAGATAATTTTATTCAATGATCTCAGAAATCGTGATAGTTTAAAAGTTGGTTTTGAATGTTATCTTAAGTTAAAAATAAATTTTATAGTTTTCATATGACCATGCAATAAAACAGGATAATTCCTTGTGAGTGACACTGCTATATAATATTATATTAATTTAATAGTCTATATAACTTCAGTAACTGATTTAAATTAAAATGCCTGCGTAACATAAAAGGTAAACAAGAAAGATTTTGCCGTTTTCACGTTATCATTGAATGAAGTGAGAATATGTCAGTTAGTGTATGACATGGTTGAGACTCCAGTAAGTCAAGAGTAGAAATATCAGTCGTTATAAAAGCAGGTCCATCACGCACATTCATCCATCATAACTTGTACAGTAGTGAAGAGTAATGGGTGTGTCAAAGGAGCTCGTTTGGTATTGTTTACTTTACGACTTCAAATTGGACTTCAAGTCGTCGAAAATGTCAAGTGTTTGGGGATAGTACTGTGAATGTACTTACGGTAAGGCATTGGACGGAAAAAATCAGAAATTTAGGTCGGGAGATTTCTCCTTCTGTGATGAAGCTGGTGTCTTGTGGATGATTGTAGTCAAGTGGTTCACTATAAGTTGCTACCAACCAGCGAAACGGTGGACCTGTACTCAAAGCAATTGTAACGTATGCAACAAGCATTGCAACTAAAGCATCCTACACTGGTTAATCGTAAGGGTGCACTGTTCTTGACCAATAACGTTGGGCCGCACGTCAAGTGAGTGGCCAGGCATACCCTATACAGCGATTTGGTTGGAAGAATTTTTGCCCTCCTCTTTACTCACCTGCATTTGCATCCTCAGATTCCACGTCTTCCATTTCCTGGACAACATCTTCATGTAAATTATTCACCAATGCAGAAGACCAATCACTCATGGACTTCTTTGGGCCTAAAACCCGCGAATTTCACCGCAAGCGGATTGCACAACTGGAAACAAGTTGTCAGTAGGTTCTGGATACCAATGATTATTACTTCGAGGATAAACAATAGACTACACTTTCTGTAGTTCATGATCCTTTGGGTGATTAAAAATTTCAAGAAATTTATTGCTTACCTTGTAAAAATACTCTGTTAATTATTTCTAATTAAGTTAAATTAGGAAAAATTTTAAGAAAGATAAAAATTTCTAAGTTGAAAATTCGGTAAATGACAATTAGAATAGAATGTAATTTTAAATATCTAAATTTTCCATTTAGGAAATAGAAAAAATTTAGTATTTACAATAAACAGTGAAATATTTCTAAGTTTTAATTGTATTTATGTTCGTTGTTAGGAAGAAATTTATGTTCAGTGCATTTTATTAATTAATTTATGTAACTAAATATTTTTGACAGAATACTTGAAATGTGTCAAATGTAATTTTTGATTCAAAATCAAAAAGAATTCAAAAAAAATTCATGTTGATGATTTTTTAGTAAGATGAAAGAGTATACTCATAATTTCATAGAGAGAAATTGACCTTAACAAAGTAATTATAAATCTACAAATAATTATGATTAATCACTCGTCAAAATAACTTCTATTCATTAGAATATAGAATTTCTAATGTTTAATTAAAATAAAGTGAGCATAAGTAATCAGGAAAAATAAACTGTTGGTTCAAAATTTAAATTTCAAAATTTTTTGATTCATTCTTTTGAGCATACGAGAAAAAATAACAACACCTATGTCAGTACCAAATTTATAAATGTCTAATTTACAACATTTGCCAATTTTATCAAGAAAATACTACAATGATGTAAAAAAGAGAAAATAAAATCTATATAAAATAGTTTTGCTATTTAAATTTGAATTCAGTTATAATTAAAAACTCATTTGGCACATAGGAAATTCTTAATTTTTCTAAAAAATATACAACTCATTAAAGTGTTATTTTAAAAAAAGGACAGTTTTTCATTTGTAAAACAAATGCATTTCCTTCAGAAATTAAATCACACATTTCAAATTGATTCTGAAAAATAAAAATAGTAAGTTTAAGAAAGAATATTCTCCCAGTGATATGGTATAAATTTTCTTATTCGATATTCTACTTTTTTTTATCATTTTTTGCAAGTATTTCAGAAAACTTTCTCAATGCGAAATAATAATCATTTCATTTTATTTCTTAGATCATATTATAATAAAATGCCTTTTCTTTCACGTAATTTAAAGAGCATATACCCTATGGCAAAAATTAATATAAGAGTTTTTTTTGTGTAAAATAGTAATTTCTTTTTCAGTATTAATCTTTATTTTTTAAATAAGAACCTATTTCAACAACCCATTTTTTTAACCTATTAGTTTATTGAACATGATTTTACAAATAAAAATGTATAAAACTATAAACGGGAGAACATAAGCGCAAGTAAATACAAAACTTTGTATTTGTATAGTTCACAATAAGAACCATATTTTGATCTTCTTGATGATATGTTATTTTATTAATAATGTAGAGAAAAGAAATGCTTAAAGTCATTTGTTTTATCGAATATTTTTTCCACATTTTTGTATATCAGATAAATTAAATTATACTTACAGCATTTAAATTTTCAAAATTTCTATGATATTACTTTTCAGAGAAGCTATTTAATTAAATAAAAAAGAAATATAATCCTCACTTACATTGAATTTATCTTAAAAAAGAATAAAATCAATTCCTACTATGAATATTTTAAACTTGTAAATTAATGAATGAGAGAAGACTACATACGTACAGATAGATAGATGTAGATATATCGATATAGATGTTACCAAAATGTGAAATCAGTTATTTCATAAAATAACTAAACAAGTCAGTTAAAGTATATAAAATTATTGAGTTCTGGGATTTAACTATGTATTCAATAAAATAATTATTACTTAATCATTAAAGTGTGAAATACGGCACATGAGATTACTTTGAACCGTTCTAGCCACTTTTAGTCAATTTTAAACCGATTATAGCTGCTTTGCAATGATGTGTGTACATGAACGCTTCATTCCATTGCTTTAGGCTTAAATTTTAAACCAAGTATTTATGTTAGTGTTTTACATTTTGTATTATTAACCAATATTTTTTAAACCAACAGTATAGAAAAAAGTACTACGTGACATTTGGACGTACTTTTCAAGAGATTTTAGCTATTTATGTGTAATGATTATATAAAGATAACTTTGAAATGACTTATTCTTTCCTTTAACAGTCTGTTATTAGTTATTTCAAAGAATGACTAGATATTTCATGCAATATCTGGGGAAAGCATGAAATCATTTTATCTGCTATATACTTTAATTGAATTATCTAGTTATTTCATTGAGTGCCTAGTTATTCTATAAAATCACAGCATCATACAATTAAACGGTAATAGATATATATATAAACCTTCTTAAATTTGTAACCTTATAATACATACTACGTTAATAGAAAATTTAAAAGATAGCATATGACTTTTTCTACTATAACATTACAAAGAGCGTGTATTCAAATATCCATTAAAAATCTTAAGAATAAAAAAATTAGGATAATAATGAGTGTATAAAAAATTTGCTAGAAATAGCCTAATTATTTTAATAATTTTACTGAAGATTCACTCCCTTCTATGTGGGTTTTACCTGACTAAAAAAAATTCAGTTTTACTTAGGGCTTCTGTCTATTATTAATATTTTTTTTAGCAAATATTCTTTACTGTAACTTTATAACTTTTTCAAGCTAAAATTCAACTTTGTATCTAAATATCTATTATGTGGAAAAATATTTTTTGTGAAAAAAGATTAGTTTATGATAATGCGAGTTCTCTAAGAGAAACAAAAAATTCGTTGTAGCTAATGTTTACCTTTTTGAAATGCATAATTATGAACGTATTAAAAATAAAATTTTCGAATACTCCAAATAAATTGACGTTTATTTTTGATTCAGGTTGAGAATAATTATGAAGAACTTTTCAAAAGTTTATAGAAGCCATCAAATTAAATCATAGATAAATTTATACAATAAAAATTATTTAAATTTTCTTTAACAATCAAATAAACTTTTAATAAGAATATTTTTTATTTGTTGAATTATAAATTAGTATTTTCTTAATAATTTGCTACCCGCAATTTCAAAAAAATCTGTAAATAAACCTGTTTATTTGCAAACTCAAAATTAGATTACATTGTAAATTGAGCATGGTATACCCTATGGAAATTTTATACCTGATGAGCAGATTACTAAAAGGCAACAGATTTCCCCTTTGTTTTAAAATCATTTTTGCTTAAAATATTTGCAAATTGTTGCCAAAATTTTTAAAAAAAGGAAAAACAACATTTGAACTTTAAATAAATATGTATATATAACTCATTGAATACTAGTGAAAAAGGTTAAAATTTTGGTATAAAAATATTATATATAATATCATATTTATAATATTTAATTTTGATATTTCAAAAACAATAACGTCAAATATTGGAATAATTGGTTTTCATAAACTTAAGTTTAAAATATATGATTAATTAAATTAAATATTTTTATATTAAAAAAATAAGTTTGAAAAAAAACTGTTTTTTTTTTTTACGTTAAAAATAATTTTTCAAATTACGTTTACACGTTTAGAATTTTTTTTCACTAATTTACATTGAAACGTAATAATCGTAAACTTATCTCACAGCTGAAAATATAAAACTGAAAACACTAATGAATAAGTCGGAATACGAAATTTATTTAAAATAATCTTATAATATTCCAAACATAATCGTCCTAACTTTAAAAATGCTTCTTATAAAAATAATATTTCTGCTACATTAGCTCCAGTACTCAGAAAAAATTAAAAATTAAAATTTTAAAAATATGCTTAAAAAAAAAGATTTTTGAATATTATTATTTCTCCACAAAATCCATTTTGCATCAATGTATATTTATTTTCAAATCTCCAAGTTAGTATTATTCATATATACTATTTTAATTATTTACTATTTATCATTCATTAATACTCTTTCTTAATTCAAATCTGTAAGTTAGTATCATTCATAAATACTATTTTAATCATTTTCATGGAGCAAGGAGAATAGCTGATGGGGCAGCGTCAAGTGAATTTGAAATGACGGGGAAAACAGCTGCTTTAAACACAGCAAACAAGAAATTAAACTAAGAGGATCACCTAATAGAATATTTTACTCATGGGATGCTTAACTGTCCTCCTACTCTTTACTTAAGGAGTGATGCTGCGGAAAGGAGACGGCAGTGACTGTCGAGTGTTTGCCAAGTTCTGCCTCATTGGAATATCAAGCACTGAGCAGTAAATGCAATAAGAAGTTCCCACAGTTCTCTGAGTATTCTCAGAACACCTTTGTCTACACTTACAGAAGATCCTCAAGCTCTACCTGTTTCAGATAAATAACTTCTAATGTTGTAAATTAACGTAATGTCAATAATATTTAATGTCCTTTTTATTTATAATATTTGATGTCATTGTCGGATACATTAAAATTTATTTGAATTAAAAACGTTGACCGGGTTCCTATTTATTTTAATTTTTGATTCCAAAGGAAAAAAGAACCAAAATTATTTAAAATATAAAACAAAATTAATCTCGTATTTAAAATTATTTATTAAATTTTTCAAATAAGATAAATGCTACATATCAAAATTAAATTTAAAACACTGAAAACAAAGAATTCAAAATTTTTATCAATAGTGTTAGCCATTTTAGTTTTCAACCCCAATCTCTTCTAAATACAACGAAAGAAAAGAAACAAAAGAAAAACTAAAAGAGTATTGATAGTGTTACCATCTATCTTGGTGAAATCGAAGAGTATGCACATGCATTTAATTGGATATCTTTATTTTCAATTAAGTTCAAATAAAATATTTTTTCCGTTCTTCCTAGAAATGATTAACTTAATTTGATTTTAGCTTAAATATTATTTAGACTGTCAACAGTCTGTAAACAAACCAGCCTTACAATCCCCGAAACCATGAATTCCATGTTTATATCTTAGTAGTTTTGGATATTTTGATACATTTTTGCAAATCATACAAAAAAGGTCAAACTTAGACCTAAACAGTCAATGTTCAACTTCTCGACTTTGAAAACTATGAATTTTCCTTATATAAATATTTTTGAATATTTCTTTACATTTAAGCCCCCTATCTACAGCTGTGTGTCGTGTTTTACTCATAACTTATGATGAAAAATAAGAAGTTCAGTGTCTAAAAGGAGAAGTTTAGGTGTGCAAATTTTAATTAAGAAATTTACCTTATGATAATTATATAAAAATTTTTTAAAGACTAAGGAGATTCTATTCTTCGGAATTCATAAAATTCATGGAAAAATATTTTTTATTTAAACAATAGCCTGGAGTAAATGGTTATTTGCCCTATTTGTGAGACACGTCTTTCTCCTCAACAGCGGATGACTAGACCTGTACTCGACCTAATTGAAGCTCCACCTTGTGCACAAATGGAGACATCGACAGATAAAATATGTTGCAATCACAATGTTTTTCCACTGATGAGACGTAGAGAGAAAGATGCTATCATGGGTATCGACCTCATTATTTGACCATGATTTAAAATTATAAATTGATTGGCTGCGTTTAGTGACTTGTCAGTAGGTTGAAATAGGCATCCAGAAACATTAACAAATAAAGCCTTGAATAAATGGCGTACAAATAAATTCTATAATTTTTAAGGGAAAAAATGAAGGATTCTAATCTAGCATAACTAAAAGTACTCAAATTATTTGCAAATAAAAATATGATTTAAAAATATTATAAATTCAAAATTTCATTCATGTTTTCTTAAAACGTTGTTCATACATATATATATATATATATATATATATATATATATATATATATATATATATATATATATATATATATATATATATATATATATATATATATATATATATATATATATATATATATATATATATATATATCATTTATTTATATATATATATATACATATATATATATATATATATATATATATATATATATATATATATATATGTATATACTTAAAAGAATGGATTATTCTGGTGTTTATATAAACATATGAGATTTACGAAAGTCACTAGAAAACTTTGCTTTGGTCGAGCTTATTTATTTGCATAAGTTTTCTAAGCTGTATCAAAGGAAGATAATTGCTCATTCATATTCATGTCATTCCTGATGGTGGAAGATCCACAAATTGCAGTTGAAATAAGCTAACACATAGAATACTGATTGCTATGTTCCACATAGAATATTAATCTTTTGTATGATTGTCCCTTTTTTGCCAGATTATTCAAGGAAATAATAAATAATATTTACTATTCATTATTGAATGAAACAAATCTCTTTAACAATAAACATCTCAATTGAGAAAATAAGTGCTTTTCATTACAGTTCATTGCCTTTCTTTTACCATTTATATACTTCAAAATGCGAAAATTATTTGCGACGTTGTAATATTTACTTTTCAAGAGTATAAGAGCTCAAAATATTTTTTATTAATGATTCCTTAACTAATGCCTCTGTGGAGAAATGTTAAATAAAAGGACAGACTATTTCAACAGTATTTCTCAAAGAAATATTTTTTGGAAGTAATCTTGTTAAAATTCAAATGAACTTATTCTTTTAAATATTGGTTATTAGTTAAAATTTATTTTAAATAACAGGAAAAAAACAAAGCATATCAAAAATACTTGCAAATTATTAATCTAAGTTAAAAAATTGTAGCACATTTTAAAATAATTATTGCAAAAACTAACATTATTTTATATGTACGAATCAAATTATTTTTCTTAATTTGTAGTTTTCTTAAACAATAACTGTTACCTCAGTTGAATAAACGTGTAAAATAAAATGTTTGCATATAGTTAGTTCATAATATAACTCACATGTTTTTGAAAATATATTATTTGCTTAAATATAATAGACAATGTACAAACATTTTAGCAGACCAAAAATAAAATTGAATAAATACGAATTATACTTTCAACAATTGTTCTAGGAAAGTCGACAAATCATACATATTTAATGTATTTACATGCAAGAAATGAAGAAGAATAAGTTGAATGTTGTTCATTAAACCGTTTTATACTAAGGATGTAGGAATTAGAAATGGCTTATGTAATAAAATATTTTAAGAATACATAAAGATTATACGACAAGATTTTAGTTCATTAGCTACTTTAAAGAAACTTGTATTTTATTGCATATACTTAAAACTACAGTTTATCCTTGTCAGGAAAACATACAACAAACTAAAAAGTACATGACAGCTGAGTCAATAAGAATCGGTAATTACACTGTTGAATCTTTAAAGTTGTTTTGTGAGTATTTGATTAAATTGTTTCATTGTATTCTTTGTAGAACATTATAGTGATGTATGTGAATTCTATGTGTTCAGTGACACATCAGTAGGGATTAAATACATCCTTCTTAGGAAAATTGCAAGAATTATTAGCTCAAATTAAGTCATTTCATCATGCGTCATACAACTGAAAAGAAAGTTTGATAATAATAGAACGTATTATAAAATATTTGCTTAATTTCTTCTGTACGAATAAAAGTACTTTTTACTATTTAATTTAATTACTTAATTAATTTTCTACTTAATTTCACTACTTAAATTAAACGTACATAAAACAAGAAATAAGCAAAAACTTACAAATTTTTGATGTAAAAGTTTCGTAAATGTTTCGTTTTCTAATGACGGGCATTGGGTGACTAACCCTTCGCCACAACAAGACCGTTAACTGCTACTCATTTTTCTTTACCCGGTAGGCTCCTATAAACTACAGCTTAGAAATGATGAACTTTAACCAATAAGTCATCGACTGGCCTTTCGTAAATGTTTTTCATGGTGAAAATGCATGATAAAGCTATGAATAAGATATAGTGTGATTTTGCTTGCACTGGCATTTACTGTGCTTTTTTTAGAAGAGTTTGGCTGAGTGGCTGGCTGAAAACAAAGACTAATGATATTAAAAAGAGCATCTTACTCTTTTAAGTGAATACACATGTAATAATAAACTTTACAAGAAGGTCCTCTCCTCAAGTTGCTCAATCAGTAAAGCTACTTCTCTTAGATTCTCTTTCAATGAAGATCAAATAATAATTCCGCATTTTTTGACACCATGACCAAAGATCTCTGATGAAATTGAAGTAGGGGTACTTACTTTTATTTTGACATACATGTATATATACTTAATATATATATATATATATATATATATATATATATATATATATATATATATATATATATATATAAAATATATATATATATATATATATATATATATATATATATATATATATATATATATATATATATATATATATATATATATATATATATATATATATATATATATATATATATATATATATATATATATATATATATATATATATATATATATATATATATATATATATATATATATATATAGGGAGAGAGAGAGAGTGAGCCTATTAATATTCAGTTTCAGTTTCCACAATACTAAGAACATTCATATAATTTGCAACTTTATAAGTTTCAGCATCAATAATCCAGATTTATAAATTCAGTCTGTACTGGCTGTAATTTGGCTTACTATATCGGTCTCTAACTTCCATTTTAAAATGAAATCACTTAAAGTGTAAGTGACTATTATAATTCTCTTCGTTAGTTAATTTGAATAACTGAACCATGGTATTCTCATACCGTAAGCAGTTTGTTTTCCACCACAGAATAGCAATTAATATGCATTAATTTATCTTTTCTAGGGCATATACAATTGATATTTGATTATCAGTTTATGTCTTTTTGTTTTACTATGTTCTTTTGAGAATTTTTAAATAGTTAAATAGTGTAATCTTTAAAAAGTAATACAAAATTATTATTATTAAAGAACAGTAAAATATATGATAAAAGGCAAATATAGCATCAATTTTTCGTTGTAAATGGAGCTCTAAGTTGCATTAAAATAGTATAAGTAAATGAAAATGCTTGTTATGCGCAGTACTCATTGTAAATTTCATAAAAACGTCGTGTAAAGGCAATTCCTGTTTTCACCTCTGAGAAGTTCACCATAATCACTTCAATGAAGGATTGCGCTTTACTTGTAAAGCTTTTTTATAACAATAATAATGGCTGTGTACCATTAGTTCTGCAGGTTTTCCAGACATTCAAGCGTACATAAAAGGGATTGGTCTGATGACAGTCATGGGTCTGAAAAAATTGATTTAGAAATTCAACAAAACAGTTTCTTTTGATGAGCAACAGTTAGATTGAGGAAAAGAGCTTATTCAACGTCAAGTGAAGAAGTGGTCTACAGGAGAACTGAGCTGTAAGGAGCAATCATGCTTTGCAAAAGGAATCGTTCGAACATTGGAAATGTCTGTAAACATAATATATAGAATTATGCGAAACATATTACATTGATATCTATACAAAATAACCCGTATACAGGACTTATTTCTGTCAAGAAGGGAGAGTTTTGCTTAAGAATTTTTTGCTTGTAGTTAAGTTGATAATATATGCCCATGGAATATATTTCGGACAGATGAAGCCCATTTCTATCTAAAATAATGTGTGAATATATAGATTTGCTGACTATTGCCATCATAAAATGCACTCACAAATCAACTAGTACCACTTCATTCTCCAAAATTAATTGTATGATGCGGGGGGGCTCACTGCATATGTTATCATATGGCCATATTATTTCGAGGAGACGTGTTTATTGTCTCGTTACCTGTTAAAGACTATTAGTTTCCTCTGAGCAATCAGCTCAGCTTAGCTCTTCATCAGCTGTGATGAGGAGATGGAATAATTTTTATGCAAGATAGCACTCATCAGAACTTTAAAGATCCAATGAAGTAGCTGCTGAAGCTGTATTTTGAAGATGATAGAAATATCAATTATCATTTACCTACAGCATAGCCGTCCCAATCATATGGTCTTAATCCGTATAACTTCTGGGGCGCTTTCTGAATGATGGTGTGTTCAGTGCTCCGAAATCAAACTTATCTGAATTAACGGCACGTATTGGGCAACTCATTCTGAACATGACCCATTCTGAACAGGAAACATTTCAATCAGTTGTTAATTTATTGCTTTCTGTTTCCCAAATTTTTAGAAAAATTTATGTTATATTATGTAATATTTAAAAGAAAATAACTCATAATAAAAGCTCTAAAAGTAAATTAATAATACAATGAAAAGTCTAATAAATGGTGCATTTTAAAATATATTGCGGGAAATTTATTTTCATAATATACCTTGAACGAATCCTGCAACCCAAGTGAATAAATTTTCATGAGAGATTAGAAATTTTATATTCACGATCAACATACACTCTATGTAAAACACGTTGGACTTTAGAAATACTTTAAAATAAAACTTATATATTTTGACAGCAATAGTTCGTAACCTTCAATATATTAGTAAATATTTAATCTGTATTTTTTAAAATTATTAAAGCACACAAATAATATTTCTGTTACAAATTATAAATACTTAATGAGCAATGTTTTTCATGTGCCAAAATTAGGACATACAATAATTGAAAATTAATTCATAGTAAAATTATTTTCAAGAATTTTGATATATATATTTAATTCTTGTGTAATTTTTTCCTCCCATTTCCTTTTCAAAATAATTTGAACTATAAAACAAGCTATTGTGTATTAATTTATATGACTAAAATTATTCAATTATTTTTTAATTCATGTCTTCAGTTTTGAACAATGCCAGCACTGCAAAGTATTTTATTTAAAGTGAAGATCAGTGCACATTAAAGATTATGCATAACCAACGTTATAACACTTTAATATTATGTATAATGAATTAAGCTGCGGCAGCAAAAATACTTCCTTATAATTTTTAACTCAATATTGATTTTCGATGGGTCATGATTTTTTTTAAATTTTAAATATTGTTCGTATTTACATTTGTGTTTAAACTTCAGTGATTATTTACATTTATTATTTTTATTATTATTTTTGAAAAATGATTTATATATGATTATTGATCCTAGCGACACATGCCTGACTACATGAGCGCATACATTTGTACAAAATCTTTGTTTCCTGTGAAGTGACTATCGTACAAATATTTAGGTTAAATTAATTTAAAATTATAATATTAATATTTTTAATAATGTAAATTTTATTTAAATACATACACACATACACATACACACATATATATAAAGAGTAAATGTCTATTTTTATTATTTAAATAAGTTTATCAATTGTTTTAATAGACAAAAATGTTTCAAATTTTTTATAGTTAAATATTTTAATATGTAATTTTAATGCTGACTAATAGAAGGATTTTTTAACATATGATTCATGCAAGTAATGGTTTTAAATTTTTGAAATTTATTTATTGTACTTTTTTCCTTATATCACTGAAAATATAAAAGTGAAATAACCTATTTCAATAATTATTAATATTATTATGTAATCTAATTTTAAAAATAAATACGCATCGATAATTTTGCACATTACTCCTTAACTTTAAGCTAAAAATTATGTATGTTTACACAAAACACTCAGTACTTTTTTTATTTTTCACTTTATTCGAGTTCCTTAGTTATTAGTACATCTAATTATTTTTGCACATTATTGTACGAAAGTGATTATTACTCTAAAATGATACATAGCTCTACATTCAATAAAAAATAAAATGTATCGAGAAATCTCAAGAATTTTTGCATTAAAAACATATTCTTCATCCAAAAGGAGCTTTTATTCTTAAATGACCCACAAAATATGCTTACGCGGTGCATAACAACATGTACCTATAAGACTTGAAAGTAAAATAAGTATTGCTTTCTTTTTTCCCACCAAATCTATTCTTTATTATTTAAAAGAAAAATTGATGTTATTTTTATCATTTTGAAAGAATAACAGAATATTTAAATTTCACGTCAAATTTTTATTTATTTTTTAATTAGAAAAGGAAATTAAAATAATACTAATTGTGAGCGTTCTAAAATAAAGTTTTGAATCCCAGTCTGAGACTGCAGTTTTCCATCAAAATGAAGTTTATAATGTTTTGAAATTCTTAAAGATGAATTTTTTGAAGTGTTAAAAAATTAAATTTATTTTTCGGAAAGTATAGCAGGAATATTATATGATTAATAAATCATAGTCGTTTAGTAGTACCAGTTTCCAAATTCAAGACAACATAAAATTTTTAAGTTTTGCTTAAACAATTGTACCATACGATTGACAAGTTATAAGACTCCTACATTCTAATTTGTAAATCCTTCATGCTCTCTCTTTCTATGTTCTCTATCAGCTCTGGTTTCAGTTTCACCTCAGGTGTGGTTGCTTGTAATTGTTTTGTATCTACTTTAAACTGTAGATCCCTGTCTTTTTAACCCTCAAGTACAATAGTAAATATTTTTACACTCTATAAATAAACAAATTTAAACTGAAGTATTGAATTTAAGAATACAAACAAAAATGAATGTTTTTGTTTTTAATGATATTCCATTTATTAAGCTAAGACTTTTTACGTAATGGGAGTCAACAGAACATTTTCTTAAATTTAAGCTACAATAAAATACTTATATGGCCCTTTAATAAAATAGTATCTAGTTGAACTTATAACGCTATTCTTCTGTTTTTGTGTCACTAAATTGGTATACAAGCAAGCATTTTCCATTTTTATCCAGTAAGTTTGAATTTGTATCCAAAATAAATCAAGAGAATTAATTTTAATTGCTTTTCTTTATTTCTACATTTTTAATTGAACGATAACATCTTAATCAATAAAACCCTTTCAATACGTACATACTTTTAGAAGCATCCATTGTTTATACTAGCATGTACATATTATAGTCTATAATAGCATAGCATGCTATATATATATATATATATATATATATATATATATATATATATATATATATATATATATATATATATATATATATATATATATATATATATATATATATATATATATATATATATATATATATATATATATATAATTAGACCAAAACCTGCAGTTTAAAATGGATTCCGAACCACTTTCAAACATTCTTACGAAGGTGGATTCCAATAAAAAAAAATATTGATTAGCAGTGTATTTTATTAGAATTTTAGAGCCAAATGATTCATTTTTTTTGTCTTTGTTAATTGGATTTAAGAAGCAATGACTAGATGAATTGAGCGCAGATGTATTCTTTATATAATACATATAAACTGTTGTTTTAGATTTAATATTAGATTTTACTTCAATAAAGGAATTCAAGGCAATTACAAACATGATTTTGTAGTTCATATAGTGTAGTTATGTAACTATCATAGTTTTTTGTGTTAGAAAAGTTTACTGAAATGTAAATTCTCAAATTACGAAGCATGATGAGAATCTTGAACTATCTTATTGATTTTAAATAAATTTTTTTCTAGGTCTGTGTAAATTTTCAATATTTTTATCACATTTCTGAAAGGAATTATTAATTAATTGAACGTTTGTTTAATATGCTTATAGAAAGCATTTTCCAGTTTCCATTTTCCACCAGCTTTATATACTTGATTAAATATATAGTCACAACTTAAATTTTTTAATTTGTGAAAAACTAAGAAACAATTGCGAAATATAGATCAGTTCCCTTAATTTCTAGTAGAAAAAATTTAAAACAGGTTTTTATGTATAAAATCAGAAACACGATTTAATATGAAAAATATTTAATGTCATCGTTCATTTAAAAACAACAAGATCACGATAGCTGATGCAACAGTAAGTAAGATTTGGTATATATAATTATATTGGATATTCAAGCTGCTTCCCAGATTTTGATTGAAAAAACAAGCATTGGAGCCATGGGTAAACAGTGCGCAGTGTTCATTGAGTAATGATCCTGACATTCGATCCAACTGACTCTGGAAGTATTGATGAGCGTGATGGCCACAGTCCCTTAAAATGTATTCATGCTGGCATTCTACGAAATCAGTAAATGCACTGAAATATAAAATGAAGTACATTTAAAATAAATACATGAGTTAAAAAATACTAATTTCATATATATATATATGTATACACTTACATTATATATCAGTTTTAGTATTTTGAATAATATGCTACATTTGGTATGGAATTTCTAATGTGTGCGTTTAAAAATTAGAAATTCTTAAATGTTCTCATCAGTGGAAGTTAATAATATATTTAAATATAATTCATTATTAAGTATAACGAGCAATAAAATATTACATACACAGTTTAACATAAAATAATTGTACGAATAATTTATATATTCAAAATAGTCTGATTATTCATTCAACAATATTTAGCACTAGAATCTTTCAAAAATTTAAGCCATTTATTAAGATCAAAAGAAATAATTGTAATATAATTTCCTGAGAGAACTGAATGACACTCTTTAAAATAACATTAATCATGCAATGAAGTAAAATTTATTTGATTTATTTGTTTACTAAAAATATATATATATACTTTTTTCAGCATAAATAGAATTTGTACAATTCAGTTTTTATTTTTAAATTATAAGGAGTAAATTTAATATTTTAAAACAGTAATTTACTGATTATTTCATGTAGAATAGTATAATAAAAACATGAGAATTTTTAAAATATCTTTGGCGTTTCTTATAAATTGGTTGCAAAATCAATTGAATTATAAATATATGAGAACTCTTATCATATATCACAATGTTTTTGTTAATATTACAAGTTTTGTATTAAAATGCTTTCAGCTGAAGTATTTAATATTCTTTCTGTAAATAAATAAACTGGCTAAATAATAATTCTAGAAATAGAATAAGCAAACTCTCTAAGTTAATTTGTTCTCAAAATTGGTTTTAATGTAAATATGCAAACAAAAACATTGTATCCTTAAATTTATGCATACTTTCTACCGATTAATGCAAGATATTCTTTGTTTTTATCCGTTTAATTAGGTATTTTCTTATTCAATATATACCACATAAATATACCCTTACACCTTACATTAAAAATTCAATTTAATAATGATTTCATAGATTTAATAAGGACAAAAAGCTTCATGATTTCCAGTCATACTTCAAATATAGAACAAAATCTTAAAATATTTTTTTAAAATATCCATTAATGAAAATGAATGTATTTCCTAAAAGAAATATCCATATTTCACACACAAATACTCTCAGTTTCGCTTCTATTTTAGTCAATAGTATAAAATGTTTTTGTTTAATTTTTTTTTAATTCTATGAGAGTTCACTAGTCATAAATGCGCAATAATTTACCAGTATTTTTATTGCAAAAAAGAATATATTTCTAATTTATTTTAATTCTTAAATGTATTTCTTAATAATAATAGCATAAAAAGTAATAAAAATTTAAGGAATTAAGAGTAATTTAATGAAGAAAATTTATTCAGTGTAGTGATTTCAATTAAAAATTTTTAGATCTTTAAAATGAGATCACACATTATTGAATTTTAACAACTTTCTTCTTTTAGTTTTTTGAGTTTTAATTTTAGTTATTCTCACTTGTGTGCATTTGAATTATGTTATATTGAAAGAATATGTATTATAAAATATGTATGGAAATTTATTAGAAATATAAATAGATTAATATTTAAATCCTCTTGTTGTTATGCAGAATTTTTCCAGTAAAAATTACTTAATAATCATATTTTCTACATGAATGCAGATTACCAAGTACAGCTTCTTAGTTATAATTAAAATAAAATTAACACAGAATTAAGTTGAAATCATTAAACTGCCTATTTTATGTAAGTTTTTAATAAATATATTTTATAAAATATATTTATTCAAGTTACCCTCCGATTAATAAGGAAAAATATTAATATTTAATTTAGACACCATCGAGTCATATTAATCTGCCATAAATTTTAAAATTAAATAAATTTAATTTCATTCATTAAAACTTTGTTAAGGATTTAAAATAATTTATATTTAATATAATATATAAGTTCTTCAGTACAAATTAATTGTATTGATTTATTACGAGTTTATTTGCAAAACTGGATGCTATAATATTGAAAACAGTAACATAGAAGATTTAAATTTTGTGATGAAGCATATGTTCAATATATATAAACATAGTATTCTGGGATTTTCCCCTTTTCCTGGACTTTGAGCCGATAATATCAACTAAGCAACCATTTTCAATTTGAGACATTAATACCATCTGGTTTTAATAAATGTCCATCTCCTAGTTAGATGTCTCAAAGGCACCAGTGCGCGTTTTGTGATTCATAGCAATTAAACCATCTACTCTATCTCGGCAAAATATTCTCTCCATCTTTCTAAATAAATTCAATAGAGTTATTTTACATTTTCTTAATTTCAATTAAAACAAAAAATTTTAATGCATTAAAAATTAATTCAGATATAGAATTTAATAGTTTTATGTTTGTTTACATTATTTATATAAAAATAGTGTACTAAAAACAACCCAGCTCTTTGCATTGTTACAAGTGAATTTTGAAATTTTATATAAATTAAAACTAAGGAAATATTTTCAAGTTAATATTGTGAACCATAATGTGTCATGTTTAAGAAATTTAAATTTGTTCCCGATTTCATATATATATATATATATATATATATATATATATATATATATATATATATACTAAAAATTAGTGATTAAAAATAAAAAAATAAATTAGCAATAGTAAAAATTAAGTCTTCAAACTATACGGGTGACTTTAAATTTAAATATTATATAATTAAAAATATAAGAAAGAAAACAATTAAAATCTATAAAATAAAATTGAATCTGAAAGCATATTATTTCTTAAATTTCTAGTAAATATTTAATGCTTGCAACTGTCCAATCCGGGAACTTTTGTGAGTGTGGGTAACTTTTTAGCTTACTTTTCCAAATCTTAAAGTAACAGTTCATCAGACTTGTTTAAAAGGAATTTTTCACAAAGCATTCAAAATGCTGTTTTTTCCATTAAAGATAAGTTTGTTACTGTATCTATATGAATGATGTAACTTTGTTTACTCTGAAACAATCTCCATACTTTTATTTTTATGAACATGAAATTAACTTCATATTTCAATTTGATTAGCATTTTCTTCTCATTATATTTCTAACAGTAACTTAATGATTCAGTGGGAATTTGAATTATTTATTCAAGTATAAATAAAATATTATAGAAGAAAACAATAACATTGTTTTTTAAACCATTATATTTCTTAACTAAATGTATTATCCAAACATACGAATATTTATCTTCAAATAAACTTAAAAAATAAAAATATAAGAAAATGCCATTTTAAATATATATATATATATATATATATATATATATATATATATATATATATATATATATATATATATATATATATATATATATATATATATATATATATATATATATATATATAATAGTAATTCACAGAGGCAAACGGAAATTATACCCAGAGTTGTTGCACAAGCAACCAAGTTGGATATTTTCAATTATCAATGCAGTTACATAAATCAATTTTACGATCATGCTTGTACATTGTTAAATTGTTAAGCCCTCAGTACATAATGAAATTTATAAGGAGTTCAGCTTTATCTCTAAAATCGAGAGGGGCATCTTTTTCACAAATGTTGATAAAAGTGCAACAGTATTTTTAAAACACTATATATGCCTCAAGCTTTGCCTCTTGATTGCATGGTTAAGGAGACATTAATTATTTCTGAAATTTGGGGGTTATTAAAGATACTTTGGACGTCTTCCCTCTACGATTAGTTAAGTAATTAGTTATTATCGGAACGGAGGGTTCCGGGTTCAATATCAGTCGTTATTAAGCAGCGGGTGATGAATATGATATTTCGACTCTGCATGTACACCTTTCGAAGTAGAGGTTTGGGAATTATCCTTGCATTGTTTTGGACATTTTCTTTAGAAAAGTTCCATTGGAAGGTAAAAGTTTCTTCTGATGTCCAAATATTTCACAATGGTTGATGTTATGTTGTGGCAGGTAGTTAATTATAAGGAGTGAACCATGGCTTGGTGTAAAGGTAGCATTATTTGAATTACAAGGGTCAGTTTAATCCTAGCTAATATTGAGAACAAAGAGGTTGGTCTTGCTTCTGCTTGTTGCTGGCTTATTTGTTGTAGTGGTTGTTTGGGAGCTTGTTGGGGTTCCTCCATTAAGAAACATGAGTGCAACCCACTATTTATGAATTTAACATCCAGTAAAAATTTGATGTAGTCAAAGAGCAACACACTGTAAATTTAAAAAAATTAACTATATGTAGCATGCAACTAACTGAAGAGTAATAGAACTAAAACAGTTAAAAATCTAATTTCTGCTTTTGTTACAAAATTATTATCTTTGTTAAGTTTCAAAGGGCCTCTTATATATCCTCATAAAACTTTTTTAAAATCGCAAATAATAATATATTTTACTGAGTTTTCAGTTGCAAATGATTAGCAAAATCATATATTTAACTTAAAATTGAATTCTGCTTGTAGAAAAATAAAGTTAAATTAAGTTATATTTTAAAACACTGTACCTATAAATCAATTATTATATTTTTATAAAATTTCTATGGGTATATTTTGTTAGGAAGGTACATACGAACATTAATCATTATCATTATTAGTGAATTAAATTGCTAAATTTTATTTTATTTTATTCAATATTAATTACAAATTTTAAATTTAAATACAGTTTCATAATTTATAATAAAACTTAAAACTTGTTTTTCAAAGTTAAAGTTGAATCAATTAGTTCCTAGTTGATTTCAATAAAATTTGGAATGTAACTAAAAATTCTTCGTTAAATATCTCTAGAAAAATCTCCCTACATAATACAATTAATTTGGTATCAAAATTAAATTATCATTTCAATTTAAATACATGCTTCATTGAAATTATTTGCTAACACTGAAAATTTATTTTTTATCCCCTATTAATTTTTGAATATTTTATCTTTAAAAATCCATATTTTTGGAAGACAATAGTACAAATTAAATTACATAAATTTAAACTAATTAAATTAAAATAGAGTTTGATTTTATTATCATGCAATTTCAAATTTTTCATTCATTCTTTGTTCTTGTGTTATAGTTTATAATTTGACTTTTTAAAGAACTATTTTTTGGACTTCCATCTAAGTTAACTATTAGAAAATTTTATATATATATATATATATATATATATATATATATATATATATATATATATATATATATATCATCGTGAAATTCATACGACAGGAAGAAGACGCTGTGAAATACAACTGATTGGATTTTCAACACATTCATATAAAATGGATAAATTTTTAAATGAAGAAATTGAAGAAATCAACCTATTTTTGCTGCAAAAATTGCATTTGAACATTGTTGCTTAAAGAAAAGTTTATTTAATGCATTGGATAAGATGGAGAAAGGTTAGCCAGAATGTTTCTGGTATTGATTGAAATCACATTGCAGTCCATCTGGGTTATAACTTATTATATCGCAATAATGCCATTTGCTTCGGTCAAAATCCGATGTTTGTCTGAGAAATATGGAAACGACAATTTAAGTATTATATTAAAGAGCACTGCACAAGATCTCAGAAACCTACTGTTACTACCAACTGAAAAGACCGATATGTTGCATGCATGGCTTTAGCAAACCCTACAGTCACATTATGTCTTGAATCACGAAATAGGTTCATTCGTAACAAAATAAGTGTGTGAACTATTTGATTTTCCATTGATATTTGATAACAGCAGCATGGAATGTTATCTCTGTAACTATAATTTCGGCTGCATTTGATGTTACTGCGCTGACAGGGTTCCTAATATGGTTCAATCAATGACATTCCTGGGCAAAGAAATCGCATTACATCATGTTTTTTGACAAATCAGGAATTTAGCTTAAAACATCTTAATGATAATATGCGTGTTTTGCGGGATCATGGCAAATGAATTTGACATCATCTTACAAGTCCATAATCTGGAGTGATAGTATGTTTTTTTATTTTCCTATGTCGAGAGACAGTCATGAGACCACACCACTCTACGTGCAGCCCAATATAAATCAAATATATTAATCCAGTTGTCAATTTTAAGAGTGTAGTTATTCAAATAGGTATATGTCAAAAGATGGTCGAAATTCATTATCTCCCCAGATGAACAAAGGGAAAATTTAAGTGAATTGAGCAAACGATGACCATGAAGTTCGCGGTAAAATCAAGACGAGTAAGTTGCAACGGTACTAGACTATCTAACAGACGACAATAATTCCTTTTTCTGGCATTAAAAATATGACTCTAACTAACATATTTCTTAATACATTTTGCTTTAGTTTTACATGCTTTGAAAAAATCCCAGGAACAGTTAGTTGCTATATATCACAAATCTTTTTAGCGGTAAAGTCAAAATTTTTGTTGCCTCAGGTACCACAATGGCTCGTTATCTACTGGAAAATTAAGGGTCCAAACAGAGTAAATAAAATTGCTGTATACGTCTCGAGTAACCTGAACACGATGTGATGAAGTATGATTGGAAGATCAGAAAGACAAAATTTCAGCTTTTGAGTCTGCTAGAAAATCTGCATATCGAAGATATGCATTCCAAGTTGCCTCTTTACCTTCATTTCGGTAACACAGTTAGAGTTGTTATTTGCTTCAGCCATGGAAATTTCAGTCTTTGCAGAATAAATCACAGTTAGAACCTCCTGTGTTAATTGAATTCACATCACACACACACACACACATCATATATATATATATATATATATATATATATATATATATATATATATATATATATATATATATATATATATATATATATATATATATATATATATATATATATATATATATATATATTTTTGTGTGTGTGTGTGTGTGTGTGTGTGTGTGTAAGCATTGTTATATTAGTTAATTATTAGAAATTGTTTTTAACAAGTAGTATGTAAGATAAATCATAAAGTTTTTTTCCTCCAGAATGCAATAAGCAAATTGTAGGAAGGATCTGGATTCTAGAAAATAAGAAGACAAATACTCATAAGGGCGCATAAGAAGTATTGTCAAAGTTATATTTTACTCTTAATTCCCTAACAGCAGCTATTAGAGTTTTGAGCTTACTTGTAACCGGGATGTAATTTGTCCAATGAAGCACATTATCTTCAGTGTAGGCATCTTTCACACAAGCATGCATTATTCATGGAGCTACAAGGGTTGTTTCTCTCTTTTACTAGATAATTGTTTTAATCGCCTCAGGATTTTTAGTTCAGTAATAGGAGTGGAACAAACCACTCCCATGATATGACTAAGTGCTATGTTTTGAATTTTGTCAAGAATGCTCTTGCATTTTTCAGAGACAGTAACAAAAAGCTTCCTTGTATAGTTAAAAAAGGGTCTTACGCAGGATTTATATGTAGTAGAAATAACATGAATCTTCAGAGTATGCTAAATAGTTTCTTGATAATTCGTTGTCATTTTGAAGTTCCAACAGTAGAACACTCAGCCTGTTTCTTTTAAGAAAATCGTGTATAAAAAGGTGTACGCCAAAATACTCGACATAATCCTTTTCCCCAACTTCTTTTGATAAAAGATCAGATAGGTTTCACGTAATTTTGCAGACAAAGTAAAAACTCGAGAAACTGCTTTATTAATTTCAAAAAGATTGTAACTGCATCACAGCCTCAAGACGTTCAGAACATTGTCTAATTCAACATTAAGCAGTGAAACATCACAACTTGTACAGCAAATAACAACATCATCAAGAAATAATAAGCATCCAATTTCAGGAATATTCTAAATTCTCTCAATCAAATCATTAACTGTATGGGGTGCAATTGAAAACATGCCTCAGCCACCTCTAGTTCACATTGAAAGGACTTTGGAAACAAATCATTGAATTTCTATGTTGTTGTAACCCGTGGCATTATTTCTTATTCAAGCTCTGTTAGATGTTACTTTTTAGCAGAATAATGCTAACAAAAATAACATGTTGATGGATTACATGCATCTTTATTTGATGCAGAAAATATTCTGCTGCTACTCCAGTCAGTATGTGTTTTTCAGATCTCTGAATATTATCAAAGTCCTTGTCAGTGGTTTCCGAACAATTGGTTGTCACCATAGGACAATAAATACTATCGATTATCAGCAACATGGTTTTGAAACTGCGTGATTAGTCGTACCTAATACATGCCATCCAATATCAGCCTAATTCAATTCTTTGACATATAAGTGTAGTTAATTCAGATAAAATTGGTTAATATATCAGAATTGATGTTTCCAAAAGTCTTGAAAATTTAATAACGATTTATTTCCAATAGAAATTATTTGCCCAGTAATTAGCATTTTATGCCTTGCATTTTTGCTTGGTTTAGAAATTTTAATGCCCAATAGTTTATATATGTGTATACACACTAGTTTAAAAAAACAATTGTAAATCAAAATTTAGCTGTTATTTAAGTATTTACATACTTAGACATACATAAGAGAATTATAGGGAAATTATATGTCACATAAATATTTTTATAGTATTGAATATGCATATAAAATGAGAAAATAAGACTTGCTAATTTGAATAAGCAAATTATATTTAATATTGTATATGATTCATCTAAAATTATTACAGTCCAAATAGGGAAGTGTGATGTGAACTTTGGGGTGTGTCAGTTTGGTAGGAAGTGAGTTTGATTTGGTTTGTTTGACGCTCAACGGTCATTTTTTGCACACGAAGGCTAATTAGACCGGGACCTACGGTTTAAAGTGGAATCTGAATCACTACAAATATCCATGCCCAAGGTGGGATTCGAACCCACGAACTGTTGAACCGAAGGCAAGAGCTTTAACCATTCGGCTGCCAACTCGAGTGCCAGCTAGGAAGTGAGAGCCATTGCTCTGTCAAAACAACTGTGAGGGTGGCGAGAGTCTTCGAAAGAGGATTGAGAACAGCTATGCATCTTCATAAGACTTCTCAAATAATTTCGATATGATTTAGATTAGTGAGATTAATTAATTATATATATATATATATATATATATATATATATATATATATATATATATATATATATATATATATATATATATATATATATATATATATATATATATATATATATATATATATTGTGCTTTACTCTACACATTAAGAGTTAAATGTTAAATGAGCTATAATGCTGTATGTAATATTATAATAATAATAATAAAAGACAAATAGATATTATAAATAACGTACTGTAATTGAAATTAAATAGGATAAATATTTTATTAAAATTCTTTTTTCAGAATTTTGTAACACAAAAGCAACACATTCTTCAATAAATTTATTATTTTCTTAAAAAATTGTATTTGACTTATTTAAGAGTAAAACAGCTTTAAATGTCATTACGCCATTCATTCAAAAAAAAAAAAAAGAATCAGTTCACTTCACTTCTCTTCAAAATTTTTGGAGTCAAATATCTCGTTGCATGAGAAAATCAAATTACCGTAATGCTCATTGAAGAGGAGAAACCGCAATCCCTTATCGATGTCTGGATATGAAATGAACAATCTTTTCAGTGGACGTGACTAAAACCTTGTCACGCATCACTATCATAAAAGTTTAATGATATCACGGCTCTTCGCTTCTAATTTTTGGTCATCATGTGTAATCAGTTGATTACACATGACGCTCTTTCTTCGTAAAAGTATTTTCTTCTAAATTAACAATAAAAACAGTGTAGGTCATTAGTTTGCAGTGTAAAAACAGTAACAGTACTCAGAGTTACTCAGAGCACGTAAGAAAATAATTATACCAAATATATACATTTTATAACGGTCTCTGGAATTTTAATAATAAAATGCAGTGAATTGTAGTTTATAGTTAGCAATAAAGGATTTTGTGAAGCTGTTTAAAACAAGAAATATTCTATGTGTGTTAATTAAGAGTGGATAACTATTCATAAAATTTAGCTATTAACAACTTAAATCTAATTATTCGCCAAGTTAAAACACACATTTTATTACCTCAAAGTGAATATCATAATGGGATGAGAAAAGAAAAGTAAGAAAATAATTATTTCGTACAGCATAATATGTATAAAAATCTAAAAAACATATTTTATGGCACAACTATACATCTAATAAGAGTCTCTAATCCAATTAAAACTAAGTTACTTAAGTAAAAACTCCGTTTTTTTGTAATTTTAATGAATGTAATGAGGATGTTTTATTCATTAATATATTAGGATTTCATAAAATTAAGTTATCATTTTAAGACTAAACATATAATTCTTAATAAAAATATAATTAGTTTTTCAATTTAACGTTTCTAAAATGTATAACTTATTAAAGTAATTGATATTATTTTAATAGGTTCTAAATGTTATTGATGAATTACAGTATTTTGAACTATTTTAAATTTTGTGCACCGAAAATTTTGGCAAATATGGGGATTTTAGATAAGTCTTTCTATTTCCTATGTATGTTTATTCCATTTTTGAAGATAATAGCTCTAAAAAATATACTTAATACTTATATATATTTCATTTTTAAAATATGCTTTATTATTTGTACAGTTACATCTATAAATATAACTATTCTTCAATCATTTACTGTGATAAACCGTTATTAAAGTGACAAAATTAAATAGGTTGAAAACTTCTGCAATATCAATCATACTTTTTAATGATATTAGTGAAGCTTAAAACAAGGAATAAATCACTAATTGCTATGAATGTGCGATTATTAATTTAAATATCAAACATCTTTAACATGAAGTTTGTATATATTAATAATAAAATATAACATACTCGTTTGCATGCTTTTATACCATGAAATTATTTTGTTCAATATCACGAAATTAATTTGATCAGTCTGTATATGATAGTTATTATAGCTTTCCGATTTTTCGTAATATCATAACTTGAAAGTAATATATTAACATTACAATTAATTAGCTAATAATTTTAAGTCATTTTCAAGCAATGAAATGTGTTTAAAAGCAGATTTCAAGCTTTTCAAAGTACTAAAGGTATATATTGTTACCACTGTATTTGTTATCAAATGATTATTTACAAAACTTTTAGATTTATATTAAATTTAAATAAATTCCTTTCCTCATTCAAATTTTTTGTTAAATGCTTTAAATGTATTTTTTGTCTCTTGTCTAACGTTACGAAAATGTAATATCTTTTACACTGATAGTGATATTACATTTTTATAACGTTTCATTGCATTCTATTTTGTATCACTACCTTTTATATTAACATTCATTTATTTTGTTACTATATAAAAATATTATAAGCAAATGTTATTTATAGCATTTAATTGTCGTATTAACACACTTAATTCATAAAAATGTTATTTTAATAAGAACACTTCCTCTCGAAGTTTTGAAATATTTAATTTAAATTTCCCAAAACTGCTTTCAAACAGTTCTTTATTTCAAAAACAAGATAAGCAACTCATTACAAAATGGCTTAAGTAAAATTATGATTTAAAAAAGTTTATATTTTGGATTGAATTTATGGAGTCCATTAATTATTTTAAAAATAATAAATTGTTATTATTGCTAATGCTTTTTATTTCTTTTATTAGTTCGTTTTGGATGAAAATATAAGCGAATCCCTTGCATTTTGTCACTTTAAAGTCTTCAACAAATATATCTAATTAGAAGATTTTAAATTAAAAAATACTCTTTGACAATAGTTTTTAAATAAAAAATATTAATTTTCATTAAAAATTCAAAGTTTAATTATTTACTGAGCAACCAATTTTAAAATGAAATACTTTGGAAGCTTTTTTTAATTCGTAAACATGTCACAGTGAAAGAAAAGTTATTCTTGATTTCCAAAAAGTGACAGAAATACATGACATAAAATTTCGTAAATCAAATCACTATCTTGGTGTGATTTGGTTGATAATGGTGTAAAATAACATCATTATATTTCTTAATACGTTTTAGACCATTTTAAAGGTATATTATGCTTGTTCATATATTTTACGATTTATGGTTCAGTATGTAATGTGTTCTGATAAGATTTAATTCTCTTAAATTGACTTTTGTACGTTTGAGGCTAGTAAGAAATTATTTTGCATATATCAAATTGATTTTTATTGAGTTAAATACAATTTACCTTTATTTTTATTCAGAGTTTGCATATTTTGTTTTATTTTACGATAGAATTTATTTTGCATCATACGAAATTTATTCGCACATTAATGGTTAACTTACAAACTAATGCATCTGTTAACGTAATAATCTAATATGTAATAGTAATATAATATGTAATAATCTAATGTGTGTGTGTGTGCTGATAAGCGATATAGCCTACAGTCTTACCAATAATTATATATTTGAATACCTATTTTATACACATATAATCTATCAGTAAATTTAGTTTATATCTTTTAAAAATATATGATAATCTTAAAAGGAATGTGATTAAATTTACAGAAATTTTGCTCTGTAACGAATTATTTTAATTTCAAACGTAAATATACACCGTTGCATAAAAAATGTTATACCATTAATTTATTGGTGTTTTCACTCAAGAGTTTATCAGAACTTCTAGAGCCAATCTTATAAGTATGAAAAAGCAATATTTACTAATTTCTTTTACATATTTACAAAACAGATAAGATTGTGCTTTCATCATTTTGAATGATGTTAAACATTAGATGAAATCTTGTAGGCAATCTTTAGGCTTCATGCATATGATACAAAATCTTAATGGAAAGTCTTTAATCTTAAAAATAACTGAATCTTTATCAACACATTAATTAAGTGAAAACGACAGAAGCACTTTAATAGGTTTTACTACAAAGGTCTGTCTACGGATTGCATAAAATTAGAATTCAAATTTTATAAATAAATATAAGTTTTATATAAAAAATGTTTCTCCTATAAAAATATTAAGTAATAAAGACAGATTTTCAATTACGAATTAAAAAATATCAGTTTAAACGTCAAAATATACAAATATCTTGCTACTTTTCTCATTCACTGTAAAAACCAAACACTGTAAGCAAAATTTGTTGTAATGTTTGGTAGAAATTTATAAATAAGAGCAGAGTAAATGATTTCATAATGCTTCTAATTATTGTAGAAGATATTACATCAAAGTTACAAAATAATTCTAATATTAAGAGGGAAATATTTAATTGTTTAATATAGTTTTTTTATGATACTTATTTCCTAATTATGATTTGCCGAAATATTTTTGTCTCATCTACACATACCAACAATGCATCTTTAATCCATAATTGACGTTAACTGTTGCTTGTTCCTCCGGATTTCCACCATGATTACTTGCCAATCTTCTGTACTGATTGGCACATTTTCGTGCATCAGTTGAAACATTCTTGAGGCAAGGAGCGTATCGTAAGTAATCTAAAAGATATTTAATAAAATAAATTACTAGAAATTAATGAATTACGAAGATTTCTGTCATGATATTTGGTATGTGAATTACTATAATTAAATTGCGGAAAGAACGTTAAAATAGCTGATTTCGACTTATCGATTTTTTTCTGAAACTCGTATAAAATGCCAATAATGCTTGCATGTATAGTATATTAAATATAGCATAGCTTGCATTAAATACTGTTATATATTTTTCAATAACTTTTTTTTATATTTAAGTTATGTATGTATTTTTACATTCAATATTATATTCAATGTATTTTTTATATTCAATAATATTTTAAATTATAAATATTGTAATAGCATTACTAATACATGACATTTTATATTTTAAAAATATTAACTTTGCAGTTTGCTATCAGCAACATAAAAATTATTTATGTAATATGAAAAATCATGAAATATTTAATGTTATTAATATAGATAAGGTTAGCTCAAATATAATATAAATACATTCTTTTTTTACAATTTCCACTAACTTGGAGATATCAAATAAAATCTTGTTTTAAAACATGTTTCTTTTAAATTGAACTTTATCTTATTTGATAAAAATTGAATTCTCAGAGAAAATGGATTATTAGTTCTTTTAGAATTCATATTACATCTTTAGCTTATAACATATGCTTAGAATATTTTTAAAATAATTTTCCTTCTTAATTCGGCGTCATATATAAAAATGAAAAGAATACATAGTTTTATATAAATAGAGAATAACAAACAAAATATTACATGATATGCAATATATATATATATACATATATATATATATATATATTATATATATATATATATATATATATATATATATATATATATATAATATATATATATATATATATATATATATATATATATATATATTGTTTTAAAGTGTCCAACGAGATAATTATTATATTTAAATTCGCGTAAAAACAAAATCATGTTTATTGTGGTAATGCACATAATATAAAAACAGAACCTAATGTATATAAATTGCACCTGATAAATATTATAGAAGAAATTAGAATTTTTGAAACTAGATTGTAATGATAAATATCTATTGTAAAGAATAATGTTTTAGAATAATTTTTAAATGGACTAAAAAATAAATATATATAATATGAATGGAATAAAAATTCTTCATTAAACTTTTTTATTACAATAAGCCTTTCTTATTACTCAAATCAAAAACTAATGTGTTAGTTGAATGATTACAACTTTAGTTTTATATTACACAAATTTGTTCGATTTGTTTCTAACTTTAAATGGGGATTTACCTTTTACTTTAGGCTTTAAGTTCCGCTCAAATTAACCTTTATATGTAATAATAGATTAAAAAGTGAAAAAAATCATAAAAAGAAAGTTACCCAGTTAGAAATGTTTTGGTCAGAATTGGTCACAGCAAATATATTAGTTTTTATTTTTATTTTTTCTTCACTTTAAATATATTAGTAGACACCACCGATGCTCTGTTAAAGATGTTTTATATATTTCTATGAATACTTTAAATAATGACATAAAAAAACGTTTTCATTGAAGGCTCATAAAAAGTAGATTTCAAACAAAAATATGTTTATAAAAGTTTTTGCTTTTAGTTAAAAATATT
This sequence comes from Latrodectus hesperus, assembly GCA_037975125.1. Lineage (NCBI taxonomy): Eukaryota > Metazoa > Arthropoda > Arachnida > Araneae > Theridiidae > Latrodectus > Latrodectus hesperus. The sequence continues at coordinate 80,653,574 of CM075854.1, read as the reverse complement.
TCTAAATAAAAATTTGCTGATTTTTTAAAACACAAACCTATCATAGAGTTAAAATATGATTAAACATGTTATTCAATTCATATTCACCTTAAGAGAAATTAATTATTGACTAAAATTACTGACCAGAATGATTGTGTATTTTGACATTTCAATGAAGGAAACATGTTATTCTTTTAAATAATATTATAAGGATTATTTTTTGTGTTTAAATGAACAATAAATTTAGAACATTTCCAAGGCTTCTATATTTACGCAATTAATATAAATGCAATCAAAATTACTTAAAAAATTTTTATATATTTTTGAAACAAAGTATTTTAATGCTATTTCTAACAAGATTGGGTAAGAGTAAAAAATAGTTGATAAGAGAATATAAGAAATATTGTTTTTGAAAAAGTATGTTTTACTAGATTAACAGCAATTTTTAGGTGCTTTACGAAACATGGAGGGAAAATCTGTAATTTTGGCTTATTTTAAATTTTACAATCGAATTTATTGAATTCATGTATTTGATGAATATGCATTCACAGAAAGCTTGTGCCAAAATTAGCTAGTAAAGTTTCAATCTAAAATTTTGATGTTGAATATGAATTTGAAGCTGATGAATGTGAAATAAAGGCATTGATTTAATCAAACTACCAAATAACAATTTGCAAAATAACTAAGGAATCAAATTGATTGATTTTTACCATTCCTGATGATATTGAAAATCTCAGTTTAAATTCAGAATTTCACACATTGGTTCCACTTGTTGTGGCAGAAATGTTTTTGCATCATATTGGCATCTAAACTTTGTTTCTAAAATGTCAAGATAATCATTCTTCTTTGAAAATAATCGTCATTGGAGACGAGAAATGGCCAGTCTACAACGATGTTAAATGCAAGAGATCACAAAAATGATAAACCGTCTCAAGGCATTTCATAAGTCAATGTTTATCAGAAAAATACTTATGCTTTCAGCTTAATGAGATTCCAAGGAGTTTTTTTTTCTTTTCGACTTTCTGACAGACAATACCACTGTAAACTGTTAAGTATATAATCATCAAAGTAACAGCAAAATAATTCACCTAAACAAAAATACTAGAATTGATAAATAAAAAATGTGTGGCTTTAATGAAGCTAGTGCAATACGCGCGTTATACTAATTTGGTAACTCTCCAAAAGCTTTTGAAGCTTGGATGAAATGTACTACTACACGCACCATTTTTTACATATTTATCATCTTTGGATTACTATTTGTTCAAGTTTCTTCATATTTTATTAGAGGGCGAAATCTTTATCCCAAATATGCTGCCAAAAATGACGTGGATCAATTTCTAGTTAGGGAAGATAAGAAGTTTTATAAATATGGAATCAAACTAGTGTCAAGAAAAAGGAAAAATTTATTTCCTGAAAAAGGAAAAATGTATAAAATTATTTATTAAGCAACATATTGCATTTTTGTGATGGAATTCTGTCTTTCATCACATTTTAGTTTTGTTCCTAAATTAAGGTTAATAAGCTCTGAGTATGTTTCACTAACAAATGTATTAATCAATTTAATTAGAAGAATGTATACATGTAGTGACATTTAAACATCTATAAATTACTGTAATAAAGAAAATATGATTTCCTTAAATGCCATGATTATCATTTAGTGAAACTGTACAAATTGATACAGTCACATTTTAATATATCTGATTAAAAACAACTGGCTAAATAATAAGAGAAAAAATATTTAGATACTAAGTGATAAATTTTTTGACACATTTTTTGTTTTATGAAACATACTTCAATGTCAAATATTCAAAAATACGCAGTATATGTTAACTATTGGGCCCCAATTTTCTGTAACATTCCTTTAAGCAGAAAACAAAAACCTAGTTTTTAAGAAAATAGTTTGGTATTGAAAAAATAGTATTCACAATTTTTATATTTACTTGCTTTTAGCTATTTATTTACTTTATTCATAATATTTACTCGTTTTGCTCTTAGTATTTATTATTTACTTGCTTTATTCTAAATAATATTTCAAATCATAAAAATATGTTTCTCATATATATTTGCTAAAATAATATCGAACAATGAATAACACGTGAAAAAATCCTTTTTAATTATGAAAATATTTAAAAATGATATTTCGAATCTTTTCTTCCGAGTTCCAGTTCATTTTCAATCAGTAACGTATTTGGAAAATCGAAAACATGCTGATCTCAAAGGGTAGTAATAATTTCAATGGGTTTAATCAAAAGCAATAATCTTTAAGAATCGAAAGTACATATTGTTATTTTACAAGTCATTAAATTTGGAGAATAAAACAGAAGTGGGTTCTAATGTCCTCCTTTTTTTCTATCCTCAATGGTTCGTGTTTAAATGAGGGAAATAAGCTCAAGTCTCTGCCCTTGGAGCGAGCAGAGTTCCGAAATGGTGTGCATTGTTGTTTTTATATAATTTACAGGATTATATAAGAAAAAAAGGATTTTATTTACATAACAAATAATTCTAAGTGATTATCACTAGCTATCATATTATTTTTAAAATATTTCAAGAATCATGAAATTCAAGTTAGTATGCATGTTTTATGAATTAGCAATTATTCATAAAGCAATACATTTGTATGCATATACATCTTACCTTAAATTAACAAAGAAGTTAAATGTAAGCAAAGTTTAATTGAAATAATCATTACCTGAAAATAATATGATTTATGTGATGCACAAAATGATTTTGGATGTAATAATTTCTGCTGACATAATCATTAATTTTGAAATGATGGTTGCCATTCCAAAATGAATGAATTTTTCAAATAATTCTTGTTGAGCCCACAGACAATAGTTTTCAGCTTCGCAAACACAGTAAATTACATATTGATTTACCTTACGTTGATAACCAAACTTTCATTTCTTTCATTCAAATATCAGGGAAAATAATTCGCATTAACTAAGAGTCTGCATGATTTTAGGCTTAGTTTATGATCAATAGGACAAATAAATAATACTTGCTTTCTCCAGAGAATTAGTAACTGCCGTCTGGAATCTGATGAGGCTTTTCCGTTTTATGTTTAGTTATTCACAGCAGCATTAGGCTTAGGAATGTAGATTGTTAATACCTAATACCTTTCCTATTTGTGTATCGTATGAGTGAATATTAATTATGCATGTATATGAATTTATAAGCTCAAAATCTTCACTAATTTCATGCCGAATGATTTGCTTCATCTTGAATTGCATAATACTATTTATAATATCTTGCATTTTTTGGATGCGAAAGTTATTTTACCAAAAATACGGGCTTATGGATGAATGGGATGATTCTTACAATTGCCATAACAATTAGTATCCAAACAAGTAATCAGTGTCCAGGAACATAACATCGAATTTCCAACATTTTCTTAACATCAAAATTATTTTTGCATGATTAAAATATTAAAATTCAACTTCAACTAATTTTGAAAAAAAAAAAAACATTTTTATTTTTTATTTCTATTAATTATTTAATTGCATGTATATATATATATATATATATATATATATATATATATATATATATATATATATATATATATATATATATATATGTATATATATATATGATTCTCGCAAATTTTTTTCCGAAGGTTATTTTACCCTAGTGAAATTTCTCTCGTTAAAGTTTATTAAAATATAAATGAGGTAAAATACTATACGAGATATATTCAATAAAACTTTTGATTTTGATTGAAAAAAAAACATTTTGATTTAAAATAGTTTAGTTCTGTCAGATATCATTATTTTTATAGTAGAATCCAAAACTGTTGATTTCTAACCAAAATAAAATGTTTTAAATAAAAAGGAAAATAACAAGAACATTTCATGTTGAGCATAAAATAATTCTTTGAAGAATTATTTTATGAAAAATTACTTAACAAGAAAAAAGTAATGAATTTTTAACTAGGTTTCAGTATTGAAATTGATTTAAATATACAAATAATGTGAAATATTTTATAAGTAATAATACAAAAAGAAGCATGTTTTTAATATTTACCATAGAAAAACTTGTTAGCTTTAGTACAAGAATAAAATGTATTCATAGTCAAAAATATGGATTCAGATGAGATTCAGTGCAGACAACTGTCACTGAGTAGAATAAAAATTCGGTAAATTTATATGCATTTAACAAGGGACAGAGAAAAGAGGGGAACTTTTATTCAAAATACAACTGGACTTTGTTGTATATGCATTGCTCGTCTTATTATTATTCTATACTTGCTTCCCAAAATACCAAGCATTAGCCACGATTCTCCATTGTGTAGATACAGTCAAAGTGTCCAGCCTGTGTGGTGGCCTGTTCATCATTCCTGCAATTATTATGCATCGCATTGCGACTGGCTTTTCGGTCGTTCAGACGTGACGACAATTCTAGGAAAAACGAGGGACCAAGAAAATCTAGATTTTATTTCGGTTATATGCTTTTCTATTTATTTATCTTATCCGAGGGACTTTTGAATGACCTGGGAAAAAAGTGTCGGACCCTGGATTAAAGAATCCTGGACCTTAAAAGAAAAGAAACTTTTCACTGTATTCATTGATTCGAGAAAATGGATATCGCGAAAGTATCTTAAGCAAAAGAAAACTTCATTTTCTAAGCTATGATTTGAACGGTCCTTTTATCTCAATTGAATCAAGAACTTCAAATGAAATTTTTTTTCTAAGCCACTAGAAAAACTCACAAATTAAATTAAAATGCAGTAGCGAATAACATAATAGTCTAAATTAATTAAATTCTAGGATTTCAGTTCCAAAATAAAAAAGATAATTAAAGAGATAAAAACAGCCAGCATGAGGGCAAACAGAAAAGAAATGAAATAAATATCCCACATCCAGCCGTTTTATATCCAATTACTTGTCAGGTAAAAGAGTAATTTTCATTTAATTAATACAAATAAACTGGTGTGAAAATATTTAAATCTGAAATTCTATTATACTAATGCAATGAAAGAATTTTATGCATTTGCTTCTTTATAAATCAAAAATTCCGTCAAATCTTTTGACACTTAAAAAAGTAAATTTTCATTCATGCATTTCTCTTAATCGAATAACTATTTTATTTTAATCAGTAAAGGATATCTTTTTTGCATCACACAAAAAATACTTTAACTTTTGTGTGTTGTTGTGGACAATTTATAGCTATTTAGCCATAAAAATAATTGAATTTCCGTTTTAAAATAAATGACTTCAATAAGTATACTCTTAATAATAAATTAATGTCATTGGAGTTATCATGATTTGCATTTTCAGTAAATAGAATATTATTCAATTAATATATTTTTATTCAGAATAAGAAAAAAAATATTTCACACATATGCAAAAAACAAATATATATTTATTTCGTTGCTTGTAATGCAAATCTAGCTATTTTTCATATTTAAACCCTACAGAAGCAATATATATATATATATATATATATATATATATATATATATATATATATATATATATATATATATATATATATATATATATATATATATATATATATGTATGTATATATATATATATATATATTAGGATTACGTTAAGTTATATATACTCTGTGTGTTTAGTTCTTTCAAAAAACAGCACAAATCATCATAATTTCATTATGATAACATTTGATGAATTATTATAACACATTGATTCAACTGATGATATTTTACCGCATTTTTAGCTTGATATTTTTAGTGTAAGTAGTTTTAGTTTGACAGCATTTAGGGAATACCACATTCACCTTTCAGCGTCCACACATACTTGGTTTTAATGCTCACTTTAATACACTAAATACATAGTAACTCACTGGAGAGGCAAAAGTGATTTCCTCCAAATTCCCTACTGAATAGAAACTATTTAATTCTTGTTTCTATTGTTTCATTTCCTAAATCTGCAACAGTTAATTTTATTATACAAGAGTACTCAATGACCAAATAAAATTTCATTTTTACTGCTATCTTTTATATATTAATGGGAAACGGGTTTTTATATAATATTATGTACTCATTAAATAAAGATAATAGAGTACTATTATCACAATTAGTTAATCTCTATAGTCATTAAGCCTTAGTTTTGTTCTGGAGTCCTGGAAAATAAAAGTATTTCCCTTTTTTGCTAAAACTGAAGAATATTCAAATATTTGTCATAAGATTATTTCCGCTTATCAGAAAATTTCCTTTTATCATAAAGAAGCGAAAAGACACTGTCAGATTCGACAATCTGACAGTGTCTTTTCGCTTCTTTTAATATATCAGTTTACATGTATTATTCTTTTTCCATGCATCATTCTTAATTTCAATCATAGATTGAAAGTTCATAATAAAAAGAACATGCATATATATTAACAGCATATTTTTAAAAAATCACAGCTGTAATTTTACTAAATCACTGTCACCCACTGAAAATCATATCCTCCTTGGTTTTATTCCATTCTTGGTTTTAAAATAATTTTTTATTCGTAAATTCATTTCTTTGAAAAAGATCGAGATTGTTTAATTTATATAAATTAACTATTTACCTGAAAATTTTCTTCGCTTCTAATATATCTATTATTCATTTATAATTACATGTGCACCGTCATCTTATATAGATCCATCATCTTACATATTTGGATTTCAGTTTGAAAGCTTATAAAATCTCCGTCATGTACCTTATTGATATAATTTACCCCACCTATTTTTTGACCTCACCTATTTGGTTCAAGCAGTTGTTCACATTTTTAGTCCTCAACGTGTGTGTGCGTCCATTAATTCGTTATTATATTTCACTAGCTTTTTTAGAAAAAAATTTTATTTGCTTATTGAACCCTTTTCCTCTGCGTATCAATTAACTTTCGATTGATTTTTATAAGTTTTACCCAAAGAAAATATGAAGTTTTGATATAGTTATGTGTTTCGTTACTCTGGTTTGATACCTATACAGTATACACCTCTTTTTAAAATAGAGTTAAGTAGAATATATTTTCGGAGTTTTTCTATATTTTTCATCTACTAAAAGGCAGAGAGGTTTTATATACGAGAAATTTTCTGGTGCTTAGTTTATTTTTAGGTTTTGCTAGATGGTCATTTTTATACATGAAATCTCAAGAAGATTTTATACAGAAATGTTTTTGAGCTATAAAAATAATTCTGTATTTCATTCAGGGAAGACTATAAGCAGTTTCTAAAATCAGAGCTTTCCCTATAGGGTATTAGCTACTTATCTGATTTTATTACATATTATTGTAATAAATTTACAAATTCCTTAAAATATATGCAACACATTTTGATTATTTAAACATTAAAATATCATTTTCTGAAAATCATTAATATTGACTCAAAATATATTTTATCATATTTTCATTCCTTCATTTCCATTTACTTCATCAAAATTTTCATTATATTTGCGATCAGTAAATTCAAGAAATCATTTCCAATTTATTTAACAAGAGCTAAATTAAGTTTACATAATCTTTTACTCTCTCTCTAGATGTTTATTATTATTTAAATTCAGCTCATTATAAATACAATTATCCTTTAGTTAATATTATTATAAATACTTCTCGAGGAATAATGTTGTAGAAATTAACCGTTTATTAAAGTTTTTATAACTCTAAAACTAATACACATTTTTGTTTTGACAACATTTAAGAAAGTCCGTTTAAAACATATTATAAATAATTTTACTTTTTTAGCAAGTTAACAAATTATGAATAAAAATTCTAGTGTAAGGGGACTACAAATCTCCAAAAAAATGTTTTGTAACATTTAGGATTTACATGAAATGGCAAAAAACTGTAATAATGTTAGAGCTTAAAAATTGATTTTTCAGATGAATATCATTTATTTTAAAAAGTTTTTCAGCATGCAATGATTTTTTACAACAAAAAAGCAGTTTCATTTATATTGTTTAATTATTTTGAATATTGACAATAATAAAATATCATGAATTAATTTAAAAAAACCTTGCAATAATTTAGTATATTTGCAGTATTTTCATACATGTGCATTTAAAAAGTCAATTTCAATAATGTATCTCAGTAGAAATTCAACTTTATCTACAGGTATCATTTCTTGAAAAATTTTATTTAGCAGATTCTCAATGCATCAAAATATTTGTATATATATATAAATATTTGTAGGCTTATATTATGAGTTGTTTAAAGTAAATTTAGTTTTTCTAAAATTACATATCATTCACCTTAAATATATTAAATTATGTCTTGAAGTGCATAAAGTGTAATTTTCAAGTATTGCTTACTTATCCTCATCTGATATATATTTCTAGAAAGAAAATGGTCAGTATTTTTGTATCACTTTCTTCCACTGGGTGCAGTTTCCTGCAACAACTCTGTTTTTTTTCATTATCTATTCTAGTTTAATTGCATTATTGTGTTCTTGGAGTAATGTTATTTTAAAAATGGATAATTTCAATCTCTTGGGATTAATTGTTCTTTACCACGTTTACTTTTCTCTAATATTAGGATCTAAATTGTTGTTAATTTCATGAATCTGTTATTGTTCCTTGCAAACTAGAGTATTAATTTTTATTTTAAGGATATTTAACATAAAATGCTTTATACAACTAAGTACTAGTTGTGCCTACAATGATCTTTTAAAAAAATGAAATCATATTTATAAACTATTGTAGTGTCTAAAGTAATAAAAGCTTTTAATTTTTATTTTATAACAGTTTTAAACTAAGGTTTTTTAAAGAGAATTTTACAACAAATACTATCACTATCATTAATGATTCGAATAGTAAGTATTTAAGAACTTAGCAAACAATACCATTTTAATATGTAAACAATAAGGTTTACATGTGACTATAGGAAAATAATAAGTGATAAACCCAAAAATCTCTTTTGATTTTTTCACCAAGAATTATTAAATTAAGATTTCATAAGACTTTTATAACACTTATAGCAACACTTATTATTATTATTTATAACACTTATTATTATTTTTTAACTAAATTCTTCATGCATGTGCTATTCTTTAAATTTATATACTTACTCTTTTATGCATAATATTGACATGGAAATGAATCTTTTATTAATTTTTAGTTAAAATAATTATGATTTCCACTACAGCAAAGAAATATATTTCTTATGAGAGTATATACTTGTTAATTTGAAACGTAATACAAATGAAATTGCTTTTTAGGTATTCTTGATTAAAGAGTAATTTAATATTTTTATTTATGTAATATATAATATTTTTGAGATTAGTATAAATATTACTATAAAATTAAAAGTGCAAGTCAATGAGTTTGAGCTTAAAGAAAAACTTTAAAGTATTGTTTACCAATAATTTTTGATAAATTTATGCAGTTTACATTTATGACAACATATAGGCATTTTTAACATACAAAACACATGAAAAAGAAAATGATTAACTTACCATAAAAAATTAATTTTAAGTAAGCATGACTATTTAACAAAAATCTTTTACGTTTGCTTTCTTATTTGCTTAAAAATTTTCCATTTTCAGTTGCTTGGTAAAACGCACAGTTTTAAGGAAACCTCAATATTTTTATGTGTGTAAAATAAATTTATATTTGTAAAATAAATTTTAGCATTTAATTTTTTTAAAAAAATATTAAATTTTTAATATATCATTTTAATTGTTGTTGTCTAAATTTAATCAAAAAGTATCAAAAGTAAATGACATAAAATAAATGAGACAAATTTATTATTATGAAAATGCATAATTTTTTTTTTATCTTTAAGATTATAAAAGCAACTAAAACCCTAAAAAATCACATTTAAATCCTTTAAAATATACTTCTTATTTAACATTCTCCAGTCATAAAAAACAGAATGTTTTCTGTAATTAATTATATTAATGCATCAAAGTTACTATATTTTCATTTATTATTATAGTGTTAGGAAGAAAATTGTGTACTTGATATCCCTTGTATTATAATTTTATTTTATTAGTTAATTTTATCATACGTTATCTCTGATCGGTATTTTATATTATATTACGCAAGTTATGTTAAGATTACTTTTGTTAAACTTATAAATTACGGGAGAATACATCTTGGTTGATTTCTTCAACAGATAAGAAGTTATATCATAAAATAATGTTTTCAGTTATTAAGCATTCATTCAGTAAAAATATATATACAAATTTAATAAAAAATTGACTTTTAAAAATTTAATATTCTCTATTTCAGTAATAAAAGTTTGCTGAAAATATTTGAAATCATATACAACAATTAAATCCGGCAGAAAATGAATGTTACATAATGTTAACGCAAAAATTAAATTTCAAGCACATAATCACCACAATATTAAACTTTATTAAATTCACACCATTATAATAATATAACATTTTATTATTATAAAAGTGTAAAATTAATAAAATTTAATTATTTTGCATTTTATTAAGATAAAGGTCATAAACCATATATATTATCTTATGTATATTTCGAGATTTTAATTTATTGCATTAAAATGAATTTAAAAAAAAGAAAAAATTTAGCACATATTTTTACTTAAATGTGCTAAAGAATTTTTATATGAAAATCAAAATAAATAAAGGAATACTATTTTCAGCTGTAAAAAGTAGCATGAAAAAAGAAACTTACCTTCTTGAAGTTTTCCTGGTACGCATATATCATCAATGACATGCTTAGATTCCGAAACCACTGATTTAAATACTCTCTTTTGCCTTGCTGAAAAACAGCGAAAACTGTGGTCTTCTATACATTTCACACCTTGTTGCAGCTTTCTACAAATATCAAACATTTTATACTAGTGTAAGAAAACTTGTTTATAAATGCAAAAGTATTAAAAAACATATGAAAACATAAATTTGTGTACTACTAACAATGATAATAATATATTGGAATGTCAAATGTAAGGACAAAGCTAAAAAATCAGCATATTGGTGGAACGAACAGGCGTGAAGAATAAAAATTCAATAAGAATATTGTATTCAGGTTCGGTAGTGCATACTTATATATTCAGAATAATGAAGTGGGAGAATATCAGAAGAATATGCTGGTGGTTTGCGCTCAACATTTCTATGAAAACTATTGAAAGTTGTTTAAGCAACTTCAATTAAATGCCTAGTTGTAATGTCTCCAACAGACAATCCAGAGACAACATATGAATAACTTCAATCAATGTCAATTTATTGAGAAGTTGGTGGAGGTTGAAATGTAATTATTATGGATTTACTTTCCCTCTTCATTGATAAATACACTTCACCTTAGCAAAAAGTAACTATAGCAGAGTAGTTAGAAAGTGGAGATATTCAACGTATCATCTATTAACTTAGATTAAATTGAATAGAACATGTTGTGTAAAACTTAATGAAGATACTTGGTAGTAAGTCAATAACCGCAGCAATTTCGGAACTCCGACTGTCGCTACAAGACTACACACCCATGCCTAAACAGCTCGTTGATAACTTTGTAGTCAACATGGGCAAATAATACAAACTTTACACAACAGTTTGAGGTAATCATTTCACAAATTAAAGTTGTGATTTTCCTTACCATTGACATGCCACATGGACGTGTGTCCACGTGACAAATGAATAGTAAGGAAATGTTCTATGTTTATGAACTCAAAACATATTCTTCAATGAAATTCCCGTTTTTCCCTATAAATTTATTAAGTTATGTTATTATTAAGTTATGTTTTCCCTTCCCATGTAATTAAACTATTAGAATGTTATGATATCATTTGGGATGATTTAGAGCACTTTTGTGCAATGTTACATTTTGAAAACTTTTGCGTCCAAATTTGTACACTGTGTAAATAAGGATCAAAAAGATACTGTAGTTTAAATTGCATTAGCATGTATGTTATGTGTTAAATTAAAAATATTATTAAATATAGCTTTGAAATATTATTAAATAGTTAATACTTTTCTTTTTAAGCACTCTGGGTCAAAAAGTAATTCTTGAAAATATTTTCAAGGAGAGTAATTACATTGAATATAATTGAGCAAACTCATTAATGAAAAAGATTATCCAACTCTTTTCTTATCACAATAACGATTCTTCTCTTTTAAAAAAATTAATATCAATAAGCATTTTTTTCTTATTTTCTTATTCAGTAAAGATTACTAATTACTTTAAATGCTGCTATCAGAAAATATTTATGAAAATGTACAGTGAAAAACTGAATGGTTTAAATTGAATTTACATCACAGGACTTGTCAATTTATTGAATGCTACTAAAAGTAAATTTATTAAGCTTTTAAATATTGAAAACAATATAATGAGGCAAAACAAGACTCATTATACAAACCTATAAACGAGCGGTTATTTTGTATTGTCTGCTCTCTGGCACTTAAATTTCCAACCATACCTATGCCAACAAACAAATTGTAAATGCTGTCTTTGTCTTGGAACTCTCATTTTATGGCACTTCATTATAGATGTTGAATAGAAAGAATTCCTTTTCATATTGCTCATTCCAGATGTGCTTATTTTCACACATAACACTCTCATCATCATTAGTCTCAGAAGTGGTATATTCAAGCAATGTTGCTACTTTACTATTTGACACTCATTATGGTTTCCATGATTTTTTTCTCTTTTAGTTTGTTGATACACCAAATTACAGATAGTTTTTCTAAATTTCTATCCCAAATTTAAACTATTTCTTCCCCTTACTTATTGGAAATAGCATAACTTGATCTCATATAAAAATAGATAAAAAAACATATTTTACTATGATTAGTTGACTGAGTATGAGTCCAGCTGATAACACTTCATTTCTCTATCAGAATACGGAACACTAAAGACAATAAATGAAGAAAAAGAGAGAAAATTTTGTTTCAAAACAATATTGAAAATCCATAAGCTACAAAAGCAGAACACATATTTTTTATATTAGTGATACAATTCACTCCAAAAATACTAGTCCATTAATATTATTATTTTCTTCTTTAATCTCTACAATTTCATTTGGTATCATTTGTCCTTATTACTTTCAAAGCAATATTAGAAACATTATGTTAAATATCAATTATTTTAAAATTGTTAAATAACTTTTTAATATTTTATTCTTTGATGTGATTTAAAAATTCCTCCAGATTTTTTCCTGGGGAGAAATATATTCAGGAATGAATTAAAAATCGAAAATATAGTTTCAAATTTGATTACTCTTTCTTATTCTATGTGTTTTGTAAAAGAAAATGATTCACATACTTTGATAGATTTTATGAGATTTTATAAGGGTTAAAGACATTTTTCAAATAGAATTTTAAATTATCCTAATTTTCTCAATAAAACATGCGTGCACTTTATATCTTTCCAGCTATCACTCTTAAGAAGTTGACTTGTTATAATGCTATATAACTCACTCAAGTACTTACACACATTCTTATTATACATTACAAGATATTTTAAGAATTGAGAAGTGATTTACAGTACACGAAAGCTTAAAAGGAGAAAAACTGTTTTTATATAACTAGCTAACAATAGGGACTTTCCAATATCTCCCTTTTCTTATATAAAGCAAATCGCAATTTACTTAGGTTTAAAAATGAATAAGTTATACTCAAATGCATATAAATTTATTAGTTTTATACATGTTTCAGGAAACAAAAAATTCCTGTTCAAAACATTTCGACAAAAAGCAATTTACCACAATGCCAGATATTATTGCAAGAATACAATTTATGAACCACGTGAAACAAATAGTCTTTGTTTTGTGAAGTTGGCTATGTTCCCAAAACAAGACCCTACTCTGAGTTAGACACAATTTGATGAGAGCAACTCGTGCGAATGTAAAGTATTGATTTTCGAAGTCAAGAGATGGTATATAAGAACGTTTAAAAGCTGAATTTGGTGAACTCAAATAAAAGTAAGAAATTAAAGTGAAATAAGACATCAGTAATGTTTTTAAAATTTTATGTAACCACATATGATTTTACGAGAAGTATAATGCATCTATAATATAATAGTTGTAAAATTAAAAATGCAGGTTTTTGCTGAATATTATTTAAAAGTGTCTTTGTGTAAATGAATCATAAAATAATGTCTGATAATTTTTTCCTAAAGAAATTATTTACTTATTTTAAGCAAAATATATTAACTCATAGAAACATAGAAAAAGTACGAATTAACTGATACTTATGATTCTGGATTAATGAATATGTATAGTAAAATGTGTAATGAATAATATTAAAAATTACAAATTTGTAATTTTATGCACTTGTTTCCTTTTACCTTCTCAAATCAGAGTACCAAAATTAGAACTGAATATGTGAGTTTTCTATTATACGTTCAGTTCTCGTTTGTGTACTGAATATGTGATAGAACAGATATATTCAGTCTCTATAGTAAGTGCCGTATATTTGTACATATTTGAATCAAGTACTAGGATAAAAAATGCTGAAACTAACAGTCTGATATCTTTGCAATAAAACTGTTTTATATTCATATTTTCGATTCATTTTTTAAACTGTAAAAGTTTTTAGAGTTACACAATAAATTTTCTAAATATTTATGATTTTAGTAACAAAACATCTTAAAATATAATATATTTCTATTTTTAATGAATAAAATTCACCTTTTATTATTGAAACATTGCGCATGTATTTGATAAATTTATATCAATCATTTTATAAAAGCAATTATTTTGTCTCTTTATTTATTGCACAATTGTTGTAGCTGCCATCAAAGTTTATAGATTTTGACAATAATTTATACCATATTATATATTCATATAAAAATAATTTTTGCATTAATTTCATTTAATCAGAACTGTAAACGTTAAAGGAATCTAAATTATATTTTTAAATCAAATTAATTCCACCTGACTATTTCTTACGAATTGCAAATTTTAATATTTATGACTAAAAATATTTCGAAATTAAAACTTAATTTAAAATATTACTATGATTATATATGCGATAACTTTTAATCCCTTGCTATAATTATCTAAAATACAATTTCATTTTGTTCAGAAGTTTACCTTTAAACTCTACTATTTTTTTAACAAAAAAAAAAATTACGAATAAAAATGATTTTTCGGTTCGCTGAATGCCAAACATTATGCTAAAAATATCGTAAATAATCTAAAGAAACATTAAATATTAAAATCTACATTTAAAAGTCTATAAAGACAAAAATAAATAACAGATAGCGACACATCGCTTCTTTCAAAATGTTTCATTGACTTTTTGCTATAACTATCGTCTTCCGATTGATTCCATAGAGTCCGTAGCTTCATCTTTCGTTAGTCCCTCAAGTTTAGGGATTTAACGATATCGATCTTGGTTCTTATAAATTCTGACAGACTCATTTTTCAAAGCAAACATAAGCCATATTTGGACAGTAGGTAGAAAAAATGTTTTTTTACAAAAGACGAATGAAAAGTATTAACAAATGTTGAACTTTGAAGAATTGATGTTGTTTTATAAATTATACTAGTCAATTAATTTGTTTTCAAAGTTTATATTTTATATATATATATATATATATATATATATATATATATATATATATATATATATATGTTATCCATTCTACATGTATCATAAATGCTTATGACTCTTCAATTTGAATGAGTAGTTAGATGTTCAAATAAAGTTCAATGCTACATATGATATAATTCAAATAATTTTTTTAAAAATAAAGTAATTAATCTTATATAATATATATATATATATATATATATATATATATATATATATATATATATATATATATATATATATATATATATATAGTGACTATATAAAATATTTCATTTCTAAAGATTTTTTATGTATCAAGTTATATATATTTTCAACACAAACTAAGAAAATTAGAATTAATTAAAATTATTATTTGAAAATTGTATATTTTATTAAATTATAATCAAAAGTTATGAAAAGTAAAATATTATTATATACATAAAAATTGTTCATGAAACATCATACAAAATTTCCCATTGAGAAAATTAAGCTACCAAACATACACTTTTAGTTATTTTTTTATTTAACTCAGTATAGCATTATCAAAAAGCATTAAAAGTTAAGTAAAAAATAATTAAAAAATAGCTTTGCAATAATATTAAAAATAACAGATATATATGTGTAACTTTATAGTATTTTATTATCATTAATATTACTTTTATTTTGTGGTGTAATAGTTTCTTAATTAAGATCTTATGGAATAAATGAGCTTGAATTCAATGTCCATGGCACAATATTCAACGCCCTTAAATATTATTTACTCCGACATATATGTTTATTTGGTGATAATGTTTTTAATAAAATATAACTAATTCTACAGATAATTTAAAATCTCATATTCCTCTCGGGCTTGGAAAACATTATTTTAATTTACAATAAATTTGCAGTAAGTTTGTTGATTTTCACTGGATGAAAATAAACAACAATTTATATTCGTATGTTTACATATTTTAAACAAAATTTTAATAAACCGGCAAAAGCAGTACAATACTACAATTTCAATAAAAACAAATATTTATATTACACTTGAAATTACTATCTAGAATTATTCTTATAAAAGTTATTTTTTGAAAATTGGGCTCTGATTCTTATGGGGATTATTTAAAGTAATCATTCAGGTTGATTATGTTTTTTGCTTTTGTTTCGTTATTTATTTTTCATTAATTTTTCAAAATTTTGAACATACGCCAAAAAATGTCGCTTTTTTAATAAAAAAGAGAAATTATTTGAACACTAATTATTATTCAATTAAATTTTTTAGCTATTATATAAAGACAAAAGAATTTTAAGTGCTTTTAACAAATAAAATATTTTTAACAATTCATATAATTAATAAATTAGTAAAAAAGCAAAATAAGCTGAAAAACTTTAAAAACAAATTTATTAAAGTAAATTAACTAAAAATTTTAAAGAAAATTTACCTAATATTGAAAATTTTTCTATCAATGATTTGCATCATATTTTAAGAGAGAAATAAAAAATGTCTTGTAAAGGGCAAATAAATTTTTATTTGCCCTTTACAAGACATAAATTGCAGTCGAAACTTACTTTTTGAAGAAATTAACTTTAATACAAATTTTAATTTTTTAAACATAAGAGAATTTAATCATAACAACAAAGAGATTCATGTTCGCCATAATGTATGTTTAAAGAAATAACGTGAATCTTTCACAGTTAATATCATTTATACAATATATATTTTCATCAGTAATATGGTATATTTGTTAATAAAATTTAAATTATTGTATCTCAAATGTATTCTTTGAGATAAAAATTTTCTGAAACAATAATTTTGATAGCTCATACGTCATATTTTCTTATTCAACATGACTTTAGATTTTTCTTGACACATAAAGACAAATCTAAAATCATATTTCGAAATATTATACTGTTCAAAAATACGTACAAAAGTTTAATGAGAAGAAACTCTAAAATTTAGATGTAAAATTTAGATTTAGATCTAAAATTTAGATATGACAATAAAAATATAAACATTTATTTCAGACTCTATATTTTATCTATCATTTAAGAAGAAATAAAGCACAGTAAGATATTTGACTATTTATCGTTTGTTCCACATTTTCATTGTAACACAAAACAAAAATAAAATACTATAGTGAATGAAATGATTATCAAAGGTATATAAATATACATTACATATTTCCTTAGTTGAAAAGCTACGCCTATCTCGAAAGTGTAGTTTATGAAAAAATATGAAAAAAGAAACATTTCTAATGACTAATAATAACTGATCATCTGCTGACAAATAATTCTCAAAACTCAGGCTTGAAGACTGAACAAAATAAACATTTTGAAAAATTGGCGATAATTTTAGAATTATTAAAATAGTTTTAGGAGATAATTTTAGAAAGTTTCAATTAAATATGTTCAGATTAATTTTAATAATAATACAGAAAAATCATCGATAAATAAATTAATTTGCATTAAGCATATTGTTATTTTAAGTAAAAATTAAAACATGATATTCTCGAAATCAGTAAACTGAACAACATAGACTGATGTAAAAGTTAAATATGATTTCAGGCATTGAATATTCCCTTCTTTTAAGTTCATTTATTTAAGTACGCTTCATCCTAGTGATATTATCTAAATTAAATCGCTAATAACTTATTAAACATTTTAAAGGAAATTTGCATTTTTAATTTTTAGCTAGTGAATTTTATCAATATCCGATATAGCTAATTTTTAACTTTTATTACAGACTTTACTTATAAAATGTTTTAATATTAGTATTATCTTTTATTTAAATTTTGTTGCAAAATTGATATAATAATAACTGTTCAGAAATTTATAAAAATTTATATTTCATTTTTTTCCTCTCGTAAAAAAAGTAGTGCAAGTAGTTCTATTAAATTGCTTAATAATATACTTTCAAAATATTCAAAGAAAAGTAGTTTTATTGTTCGAAGAAATATTTCCGATATTTATAATTATAATATGAATAAAATAGTTGAAAATAATGAAATTTGCTTATACAATCTTGCCAAACACGTTGCTGGAATTTTTATTTTGCTTTATATTTTTTACTAGTTTATGTTAGTGTTCATATGAAAGAAGTTTCTATCTTGATTTGTTTCATATTCAACAAACATTTTATTTCTTATAGTATAATTGGACTAAAGTTAACGGTAATTTTCTTATCTAACATTTGTTACAAAGCTTTATATACCATCAAAACGCTTATGAACCTATCTCAAAGGAAAATATGAATGTCCTAATTTAGGCATTTAGGGTTTAAAGTAGAAAATATTCTAAATCTTGAAATTTTATTAAACAAGAATTTATAAAGTCATTTTTTTATAAATTGATTTCACTGAGAAATTCTTTGAGCTTTTCATCTCAAATGAAATATAGTAACATGAGAAGAAAAGCTTCTAATCTTAATATAAATGAAAAAAATATCATACTCTATAAGGTTAATTGAAATGGAGGTTAATAATTTAAGTTTAATTACATAACAATCTGAAATTTGTATTCAAATGTGTATTGCTTCGAAGATAAATACAGACATATTTTATTACCAAATCAAGTTTATTAAACTTCTACCCTATTTGAAATTTTATTATAGAAAATTGAAATATTTTATTTAATTTAACATTTGTTAAGAACCGTATCTAATTGAAATGTTATCATACATATGACTTCTCAACTACCACATATGGTGTGTATGTAAATCTTAATCTGTATTCTTATATATAATGCTTAATATGAATATTTTATTTTAATTTTAAGATCTTCAGTTATCTGTAAGTGCATTAAAATTTCTAATGTAAGTAGTTTTTAATAATCTTGTTTAAAGTTTTACAAAAATCATGTGAAACAATTTCAGTGTAAAATAATTTTGATTTTTTATTTGTAAATAAAAATTAAACTAAAGTAAATACATAACTGTGTTCATGGTTAGCACTGCGTATAAAATTTTTAAATGCTCTAGAATTTTTATTATAGGATTTATGGATGCTTATTACAGCTATATTAGGATAAATTACACAGATTAAAATGTGCAAAAAAAAAAGATTTGATATTACGGGAAATGCATAATTCAAAATTGAAAGTTAAACAGATTATAAAAAAGTATAAAAAATAGTAGAGCACATAGATTATAAGTTGTATAAAACATTTTAAAATAATTTAATTTAAAAATAAGAATTTTTTATTTAGATGACCAAAAGATATTGAGCTTAAATTTATGGAAATAATAAAAATAGAAATAAATTTTTATCTCAGCTAAATCAAGCTAAATATATAAGTGCTCAAGATAATAAATATGACTTCAATTTAAAAAGTCAAAAACAAAATTTCTTACGTTTTAATTATAAAACTCCTTTAAACATTAATATATGATTACAGCATAAATGAATTCTCTAAATAAAACATGTTAAAAAATTTAGTGGTCAGCTGTTTTATTGATTTTGAAAAATTTAATAAATTTAAAACATCATAATATTTTATCTTTCTCATGCACTTCGTGATAATTCAAGCTTTCATCTACGTATGTAACTTATGAATATTTAGTTTCAAAATCGATTACTTAGAAGGTGATGTAGAAACGATTCTTTATTATCTCATATTTAATTTAAATCGACAGGTTTACTTTCGTGACTGTGTAACAGTACTTCAAGTCCAACTGTGTCACGTTCTTGTAAGACGCCAAAATCTGATCCAACGATGTCGGTCCTCATCAATATCCATTTTCTATCAGGAGACTAGATTCAAAGGGTGGGTTAGAGAAAGCAATACCGAACGCCAAATAATTTCGAAGGCAACCAGACAGAGAGAAAGAGGGACGGCACAAAATGATTCCCATCGGATTGCGAGTTCTGAAACTCATGGCTCAAATGAACCATGACTTGGGAATCGCCAAGGGAGCAATTCTTACCAAGGGATTTGTGGCTTCATTCACGATGACTTAAAGCTGCTTTCTTTGGCTCACTTCCTTGCTCTTTCTCTTATTATTTTCAAAGCACAGCTCTCCATTTGGGTGTTCATATTTCAAACTTGAAACTTCCAGGTTTGCGTATAAATATGTTGCATTTCAATAAATATTTCAAAGAAAGAGAATGTGTTATTTTATTAGTTATTGTCAGTTAGAACATGATGTCAAATATTTAAATGTAAATCAAATATTTAAATATTACAACCTGATTTAGTCTGTACTCTCTCTCTAAAATTCTTGTTCATAACATACATACATACATATATATATATATATATATATATATATATATATATATATATATATATATATATATATATATATATATATATATATATATATATATCAATTTTATTGGATATTAGTTTAAATGCTTTTGATAAAAAATATACCATATACATGATTCATTAATTTTCTAAAAGACTCTTAGAAGTTTAAAGCAGCTTTTTTTGTAAAGGGTTGTTTTGAAGTATACAAACTATAAAACCTCTTAAATGAATTTTATAAATATATATAATTCTCTGTTTACACTAGATTACTACATTTCTTCAAAGTTACTAGATTTCTTTTGAAGTATTATGCAAGCCATCAAGTATTATATCATTAACTTGATTTTTAAGACAATTTTATATTGATTACTATTATAATATTCTTTATTTTACTTGAAGTCAATTTTATCGTTAGAAAATTCATTTTCTCCTTTTTATATATGACTTCTAGTATATACAAAAAAGAGTAAATGATATTCTGTATAATTTATTCTTCTAGAATTTTCAAAAATAATTATTCTGTTACGAATAATATCTGTTACTTGATATCTTCTCCCAAAGAATAACTTTTTTTCTTTTAGTTTAAGATATGGCCATTTTACTTATTAATTTATTATTTATTTGATATGCTGTTTTAAAAATGTCATTTATGTGTTAAAAGTTGTCTTTAACCTTAATGTAATAATACTTTTACTTACAGTTAAATACTCATTGCGTTACATTTCTAAAAAATTTTACTTTCCGAAAACTATTGAAAATGAGAAAATTTACTAATAATTTTTATAGGAAGCCTGAATTCCTACTAAAGCATTCATGGATTTAATATAGAAAAGAATGATTTATATAATTAAAATTTCTTTTAAAATGGTATTAAATGTTTTTATTTTTTTAATTTTTAATTACACTATTTATTCTTAATTTCTCGCGTAAAGATAATGTAAATAAGCTTAATTAGAGCAAAAGAAAGAACATTTAGTTTCATATCTGTACATAATTAAGAGAGAATATTTTTAGTAATAACACATTTTTATTGAAAAAACCTAAGTAAATCATCATTCCTCTCAAATGTAAGTAAATTATATGTACACTTTTAAATTTAATGATTGTTAAACATTTCGTACTATTATGTTTAGCGCATGTTAATTTATTTTCACAAAATCACGTATATAAATAATATATAAAGTTAATATGTCTTTAATAAATGCATTTATAGCACCTTGCTCTTAAAAATATATGCTTGAGAAGAATGATGAAATAATAACATAAATTGTTAAATAATTAGTTTTAGAGCGGAATTTGATAATTTCTAAAAAAGGTAATTTGTGTTAAAATAGTATATGGTAATTTGTGTTAAAATATTAAATGATTTATTTGTATCTTTTATTGTGCGTAAGACTTTCTTCGAACATTTCATTAAAATGCGTAAATGATGATAAGAAATCAAGTAATATCGATATCTTCATGATTACTATATGCATATAATAAATGGAACAAACGCGAATAATCTTCAACAAGTGTAAAGGATTATGATTTGTAGATCTCGATATTTTTGTGTGATTGATTACACACTAAATAAAAAAATTTCATAACCCTAAAATTCCATTTTTTTAAGTATACTAATTTTAAAATTCGTTTAATAGTCCTGTTAATGGAACATTATGGAATAAATGTAATTCGTAATCCTTGATCAATTATTCATATGTCATTAATTGGCTATATATATATATATATATATATATATATATATATATATACACATCAAGTGTTACACAATATAAAAACAAACTAATTTCGACAACTTCAGTTATAATAAGAAAAGAGACAGTATTAGTTTCTTGAAAGCCATATTTGTAGTTATTTTCACAGGAATAATAAATTTTTATTCATAATAGTCACTTAACAGCGATAACATATTTAAATGATCAGAAATTAATACTTTAGATCGCAGTATTATTTATCACAGCATTACTCAAAATTAAGTTAAGAAAGAAATGTACGGTTTCTCAAAAATAATTTATACATGGATAATATATAAATATTTAAATTGTATATGTTTTCTAATTACTTATTTACATTACTGAAGAATTATTACTTAGAAGAATATAATAATATTTAAAACTATTATTAAGTACACATATCCACATATATTCCCAAAGTTTCTGATATTTTAAAAATATTTTTAAAATTTTCCTAGGTCTTTTTTATAAGTTTAACATTTTATCCTTACTTCAGCTGTTTGAGTTGCAAACTCATTTTTCAAACGAAAACACTATATATTTAATAAGAATTTTTTTAAAATAAATTTCATAGTAATCTATAATTAACGTAGTTTTTAAGTTAAATTATTTAGAGTAAAAAATTGTCTCAGTATGCGGAACTAAATTCTGGAGAAATAAAATGTCAAATCTTTCAGATGAGTTCAAATTAATTATTTGATAAGTTTTGAATATATCATAAAATCTTATTTTAGTTTAATGTAGTATTTGTATATTTTACTCCTTAAAATGATACATGTTTTATGAAAAATGTTTTGCTTCCATTATTTTCTTGAAAATAAATAGCTTTTCAATCATCATAAATTAGAAATAGGACATTCCTAATACAATAAGAGTAATCCATTTCAGGCAAATAAAAGTTTGTTGGTCTAAAAATATATGTAATGATGCTGAAAAAGTTTAAGAATCGAAGATATTGATATAAGAAAAGAAAAATCTGATTTCATTGTTTTGAATTTTATTTTACCTTCAAAAATTATATATATATATATAAAATTATATATATATATATATATATATATATATATATATATATATATATATATATATATATATATATATATATATATATTCTGAAATATGTTACATTTGTATTTCTTTTTGAAGATTTGAATCAAATAAAATAACTAAATATTCTGAAATTTAAAAAAAATCGCTATTCAAGGGTAAATTATATTTTATCCTACTCCATATTTTCAATGATCACAAAAAAACTAAGGACACTTATCTATACACTTATCAATCATATATTTAAATTCAATTCAGGAAGAGAATTGGTTTCTTTAAAAAGATAGATTTTTGGAAAACACTCAAAAATGTAGATATGAAAAGCATTTGGATTTAAATAGGTGAAAGCTATAAAATCTTTTATAAAAAGCTAAAAATTACTCAATTCATTCAAACTGTGTAACTTCGCAGAACACTTATTCAGAATGAATGTAAACAATGTTGTTATAAATACCTTTTGCCTTTAAAACAAAGCTTAACACTTTTCCACAAGAAAATTATTATAAATTTATAGTTAGGTTCCATTTGTAATAATATATTGATATGTTTATATTCAGGATAGTTATATACTTTCTAATGAGGATTATTTTGTTTAAAAATTAAAATATTACAGTACATTTATGACTATTTGGGATTGTTTGACATAATTCTTGATTATAAGACAGTTTGACAATATATAACAACAGTCGTTACATCTACAATTTTTAAAATTGTCTTGAGATGGAATGAAAACTAATTTCTTAAAATTTATTATAATATATATATATATATATATATATATATATATATATATATATATATATATATATATATATATATATATATATATATATATATATATATATATATATAAGAATAAAAGCACATTTCTTTTTTCTGTGGCCCATTACAAGGAGATTTTTCTTTATTTGATAGTTTTATCTGGTCGATGAAATAAAACCATGAATTGAAAGAAATAAAGGTGTACCTCTCAATACGTAATATTTCTTAATAATTAGTGTTAACATATAATTTATTTAAATGATATTTTATGTTTTCAAAATTTTCCCATCAATTAAGTACACACAATCAAAGAGAAAACTATTCTACATTAAAATTTTCATCTCTCCAATAGACATGAAAAAAATATTCTTTAGAATGGCAATAAATTTGAATTCTTACAAATAAATAATTGCCTAAATGAGTCACTATCATTGTAGTAGTTTAAGAAATATAAACGGAGACCAAATTTTGAAAGAGTGACTATCTATTCCCATTTATATAATGCTCATTAAGCGCTTGAAACTGTTAAAGCTCAATTTCTGGTGAAATAAGTTTGGTGGAAAAACTGTTGATCCAATCAGACCTTCACAATGATAGTATCAATGCAATTAAGTATTTCCGACTGAATTTCCTTCACTTGTATAAAAATCATTGAAGCTGGATTTTATAAAGAAATTTGAAAATTCAATTTGGATACAATACTTTCTAAAATTTCACAATCTGGGATGTGTTAGTTCAACATGACAGACGTTTTAATACTATGTCTTGACTTCATCAACAAATTCTACTTCTGTATAAAAGTTCTGAATCTTCTGGATGTGTGAGCAGAGTTATCTGACAAATAACCTTGCCTAGCTTTGTTACACGATTACACAATCATAATGCTTATGATGTTGATGCAGTATGCATTATTGCACAACGGCAAATTGCCTTTAATCATTATACACGCAGTTAAAATTATTCAATGTTATGGGAATGACGTCATGTTGCTTAAACATCATCTGCTTGGCTTGCTTTTGAAGATAATTTTACAGACACAATAATATCTTCTTACATGTCATTAAATTAGAGATTTCTATTTTGAGCATAAAATATGAGGGTTTATTATATGAGGATCTTCGTTGCATCTCAAGAAAAGAAATTATTTGTTAAAACATTTTGTACGATATTCCTATATCATAATCATGATGAATGGACTATAAAATAACGTATATACCTCAATTTGAAACAAATTCCCAATCCATGAATTATCCACTTCCGTTAAAATTATAGGTGCTGTGAATTTCAAGGCAAAATGATATTTTTTATTAAAAAATCTATTTAAAAATATAGCACACGGAAAACAATTTTTAGTAAATATTATTTTTTTAAAAGAATTAGTGAATACAATTTTATTTTTACTATAACTGTTCTATGATCTATGTTATTTAGTTTTGTTATAATATGTGTAGTTTTGTACTGTAATATTTGTATTGCCTGTTTTTCGCATCCGTTTTGATATTCTTATTTTTTATAAAATTCTGTAATATCTTGCTTTAAAACTTGTAAAATGAGTTAACATTATTTATTACTGCAGCAAGAATATGACATTATTATACAAGAATATCTTATTCCTGCTTTCATTTTCATATATTAAAAGAAATACAGTTATTTTGAAACTTGCATATTACAAATAAAAACTTATCGGTGAAATATTAGGAAAAAACAAACAAAGTTTATGGCTCAAAATCATTTGAAATCACTGCTCTAAATCATTTCTACAATTTTTAACGTTGCTTTTTTTTTCCAAAAGCTAATACAATCTGTCACTCTAAGGTAACGATCACATTCGTGATGAGGTCAGATTCTGCGTTCCTTAATTCAGCAGTATCAAACAGTGAGGCCTGATGCAAGTGTGGGTATCAGGCCTCAATGAATATTCTGAAAGATGGGAGTAGACATCAGTATTAGTCTTTAGCTTAGCGCTCACAGCTTTATATCTCAGATGCAATCTCAGAGAAATTACTAAGCGCATTGACTGTACATTCAAAGTGTGGATGTGACCCATTTCTTACACGATAGCCTAGCTTTCAATCAGTAGATTTGTTTATGCATGATTATTTCACGTTTTTAATAATTTCTTGTTACATTTTTATCTTATCTTGAAAACTTATCTACCTTATTTTATATTGTTAAATATAAATTTGTATGCAAGCTTTATTATGATATTCATTGAATATTTTCATCAGCTCTGTAAAGCAAAATTAAATTACATGCTATAACTAAACAAAGAAAGATTTAGTATGTAATATGCATTTAATATAAATTAAATATATAAATAATGTCAATTACGAGTTGGACTGAAATCAAACATAATAGTTGGCAAAAGCACTGCTGTTTTTTTTAGTACTAAAACTTTCACTACTTTTCTATCTTCAAATTATTTGTATTATTTATTTATAATTATAGATTATACGGTACAAAACAAACAAGTAAATTTTTTCTTAACTATATTGTTTCGCATTTGTGCACACAAAACACGATAATTAATTTCATTATTTAGACTGCTTTGATTTTATCTTAGTCAAACAATCTTCTTCTCTGTCTGATTCATGTAATTCGAAATGACTAGCCATATAAAGTACGATTTTATTTTAAATTTTTGCTTTGATAAAAAATACATTATGCAATAAAATATCTATTGATAATATTTACTAGTACCACAGGGAACGACTTTATTACGGCCTTCACATCGTTTTCGGTCCCATAAAAGTAATAAATGATGCATGATGTTTTTATGGCATTATATTTAAAGCTCTTTTGTTTAATGTAATTACTGAGAAATATCAGATATCTACAAAACATTGATATAAAACTCATAATAAAGCTTGGAGACGATAGCATTGGCTTAACTGAAGTAATGATTGATAAAATAATTTCAATAATGTTCACAATAAAAAATTCATAATATAAAAAAGTAAATACTTTCAGTATTAATTCGTAGTAATATACTATTTCATAATTGAAAACCGTTTAAAATATAATATCAGATTTTGAAAAATCAAAAACATATTTACATTTCCGTTCATTATGATATTGAATTAATTCCTTATATTCAAAGTTTGAACCAATTTATAAAACTAATAAAATAATGGAATTCTTATATTAGATTGTGACTCGTCTTCTAATATTGAAAGTCAAAATGCTTTAAAATGCATACAGTCAGGTAACATATTACAATTATTTTTTATTTCGATAAGCTTAATTTTTTCCGAGTTCTTATTCTCCTTAGGATAAAAACTATTTCAATAGTTTTCACATACCTCATTAAACAGCGAAAATATTTTAACAAAACGCATTTATTTAAATTTCATTTTCTCATAGGATACTTAAGGAAAAAATATTTTTTACCAACAATTTGCTCAGAATGCAAAAATGTAACAATGAGAGATATGTTTAACCTTTTATAATAAGTATATCAAACAAGCAGAAATTTCCTCTCAGTACTGAATATATATATATATATATATATATATATATATATATATATATATATATATATATATATATATATATATATATATATATATATATATATATATATATATATATATATATATATAATTGTTAGAAAATTGGATGAACCAAAGCACTTAAAAGTATTTCTTTTTCATTCAACTCTTCTGGAATTGATTTCTAAACTTCTACAACTATCCTTTAGTACCAACCGCTCTGTTGAGGTCTTCTATGAATTTTTTTCTCATAGGATAATTTTATAACTCAGAATATATCTAGAGAAGTATAAATTTAAAAATCTTCTCAGTCTCCAATATTATCTTTTCTTCTTTTCTGATCATTTCTAATATTCTCACAATTAGCTGATATATAAAGTAGAGAAAAATAAGAAAGTTAAAGTTTGTTATATATCAATACTAAATCCCTTGTGATTTTGACATACAAAAACAATTTTTAGGTTAATTTGGTTCCTTTTTATTTTCTCAGGGAAAAATATATTAGAAACACTTAAAGTATTTAAGGGAGTATTCATCTCTGGGTATTAAAACAAAACTAATCTAGATTAGAACTAAATGAGTCAAGATCAATTAAATAATTATAACTATATATAAGTTACTTAATAAAACTAATATTAAAACATTCCCAAACATTAAAGTATAAATACCAGTATTAAAATACGTATAAGAATGCAGCAAGATATATACTTGTGTTTATTAAACAACATATTTTCAATGATTGGTTTATTTTACAACACTTTCATAAACTTCCTATTATGGATTAAATTTCTGTAATTAATTCTTAATTTCATGTATTCTTTGAAAAAAGTTCTTATGTGTAAATCACGTTATTTTTGTTAGAATATAAATACAAAATGTTTCAAAAAACAAAATTTTTCCAAAATGCAGGGAGTGAAAAGATTTTGTTCGAATTATTTAGTTCTGGACTAGTTCCAAAACTGAATTACTCCGGAGATGTTTCCTTTTTAGTTGTGTAAAGTTAATTACGCTATTTACGCTTACTTTTCGTCAGCACTAACGTCGGTTTCCTTAGTTTTAATCCAATCATCATGTTTTAATCTCCACCTTTATTTGATAGCCTGAATTCATTGATTTTTTTGCTTAAGAAGATGCAATTGCTGTTTAAAGAGAGGAAAGATCATTTGTACTTAATGTTTATTTTTGTATTTCTTTTAAGTAGTTAATAAGCATATTTCATACAAATCATTATTTGAAATAAAGTTGCGTAAAACAAAACATCATATTATATTTTTTAACTTCATTTGCTTTATTTTTTATAAATTAATTTATAACTAGTTTTTATCAAATTTTGGACGTTTTTATCATAAATAATAAAAAAAATGATCAAATATATCCGGCTTACATATTTACAAATTTTAAATATGTTTAAGCTTATATTAAATATATTAATAAACAGACCAGTATTGAAAATAAATTAAACAATGCTGAAGACTAGAATTTAGCTTAAAAATGATTACTAGAGTTATTAGATTAACACAGATGCATAACTCATCAAGGACCATTTCACAATTGATTTTCAAGAACATTACATACATATTATTATTCTATTTCTATTGAAGAAATCTTTCTTTTCATAGTTAAAATATTTTATAAAATACGTTGAAACATGTTTATAATTTGTAAGCTGCATAAAATAACTTTTAAAGAGAAAATAAATCAATCTTCAGTTTTTCAAAGTTTTGTGATCCCATTGAATGATTTAGTTCCTGAGGAATTATTTTCAAATTATTTTACATTAAGATTCTTACAATAAATGATATAATAAAATTTAATCTTAAAGTTAACATTCTTTAAAATTATAGTTAGAATGTCTTAAATTCTTACTTAATGCAATACATTTATGAATGTATTATTTTTTAATATCCCTATTCACTTATAATATGGAAAATAGCGAAGAACATCATTTCGTAGAAGAGAATCTTATATTCAACAGGTGAGAGAGAGAGAGAAAGAGAAATCGTTAGAAAGCTTATATACATAACCATAAAATGTATCGGAATACTTAAATAAAGTATTTTATTTATTTTATATTCAAAGTATAAGAATATTTTAATAACTGATTCAATCTATATATTTATTTCTGTAATTTAATACAATCTAAAATAAAGCACTCAAAGTAAAAGTGTAACTACTTTCTATTAAAATTTTTCAATTATTTCTGCTTTAATTTTGTCAAAATAGCTACTAAGTATATTATTGCCGAAGAACAAAATTAATATTTAGTAAAGATCAATAATGAACGAGTTAATCATAAGAAAGTAGGAAATCTAGTTTCTCTTTACGGTTACCCAGTAAAATGTCAGGAATGAGAAGGAAATTTAATGATTTACCTCAATAGATAATGATGTTTGCTAAATTAAAACTTAGAATTATCTTGGGTAAAACTTGGGTTAAAAGTCAATTGAACATATTGAACGCTTCATTCAAAGTTACTGTAGATAACGTGTAGAGAGGGGAAACTGTGTTGTTTCCTATAAATATCTGTTATATGTAAAGTATCGTTTATATATAGCTGATCTTCGGAAATATTGATTCATGTTTTAACCATTTATTCACTTGATGTATTATTGCGAATTCAATGAAACTATTAAAATAATGTTTGCAGTTTTAAATAAGTTTAGTCTTTACATATTTAATAAATATATGCATTTTATGAATACACAAAATGCAGGTAAAATTGTAGTCTAATAAAGAGAGTACTGGTGATAATTAAAGTTTTTTTAAAATAATTTAATTATTTGATATGAAAGTAATTTTATAAAATATGTTGATTAGGTGTCATTTATACAAAAATTTTGTGATATTAAATTATTTGGTTTATAAGAAATAATATTTAAAAATTATTAAAAAATATTAAAGAAATGATACTACTTATATTTATGAATCTTTATATGTTTATCATACGTCACACATTTAAATTAAATTTCAAAAATTGCTACATTAATTTGTTTTTTACAGTTATAATATGGATGACCTGGTTGGTTAGGGCGACGTTCTCATTATTGGAAGTTAGTAAGTTTGAATCTCCCGGCTTAACCGAAGATCCATCGTGTTTGCTAAAGGCAGTTTTGGTTCGTTAAAACTGGGCGTAGTTGCAATGTCCTCCAAGCGATATGATACCTCTGGGGGTAGCAAGCCAAGTATTGGGGGTCTTCTGCTTGGTCTCTGCTTCAAAATCACGGAGTCTCTACCCATCTGCTTCTATGTATCTACCAGAGACCAATTCAGGACTAGGTTCAGGAAAGCATACTGGTGCCAGAACAACTATAATATATCACACATAAAATAACGACACAAATAAGGAATACAAAGTTAAAAACTGATATTTTTAAAATCATAACATTTTAAAAGTGAGTGTTTTAAATTGTAGTAATTACTTTTTCATTCATAGTTATATCAATATCAATTTAAATATTTTAGAAAAGTCATTATAGTGAAAAAACTGTCTAAAGAGGAAAACTCAAAGCAGCATCCAAAATGCCATCAATCATCACAAAATACAAACTAATATTTTTCTCAATATATAAATTTTGTAAACATATACTTCATAGAATAAGGAACTTAGAAAAACTTATATAATATTGCCCCAAAATATTGTATCTGAAGAAAATATTTGGAACCAAGTATTTTACAAAATCAGTCAAATATATAGTTATAGAAAAATCGTAAGTAATAAATGTTATTAATTAAATAACATTTTTGTTCTTTTATTCTTTAAATTCAGTTGTGTTTTTAAAAAAAAACATTTTCTTTCTTATAAGATAATAATGTTGATTTCATAAATATTTTAAAACACAGTATTTCATTGCAACATATAATAACCTTTTCTTTAAAGAAATGTTTTCAAACAGAATTATAATTTAGCTTCAATGTAACTATTTGATTTTAAAAAAATGCACCATTCTCTCTCTCTCTAATAGAAAACTTTAAAAATAAGTTGATAGCTAATTTTAAGGTCTCTTGTTTATATGTTTCAGAAAAATTGCTTTAGTGAGTTATTAAGGTTGAAATAGCTGATTTCTAGTTTATAAATTGAAATTGACTCCTATTGACATGAAACAACATAAAATATTTTCGACTCAATATTGACTGATTTGTCTATAAATTTCTATTTCAAATTTTTAGAAAGAATATTGAATTTTAAGACATTCTTAGTATTTTATAAAACACTCTTTCCTTGCAAACTTACTTGCAGAATAAAGAAATAAAATTTTATACTAGCACTGGATTTCGGAAAAAACTGTTCTAATTTTTAAAAAAAGTATGCAATATATAACGCAATCTATATTATTTAAAACAGTTTCAAATTTATTCTAAAATATTGCTATGATGGAAAAATAAAAAGAATTCTAAACTATGAAGACATAAAAAATATTGTTATAACTATATGGAATACAATTTATCTATTTAAGGATTCTAGATTCAATATGTTTGTTTCTATTGTATTGTTTCTTTTAAAAGCTTAAAATAATCGTTTGTTCCTAAAATAAATGGATATTTTTGGATTTGGAAAACATTATGGGTTTGACATATCAACATATGTATATGACTGTGTGTGGACCTACGTACATTATTTAATCCTCCACCATTTATGCCAGAATATTTTGTAGGTTAACACTAAACTTTATCTTCAACATTAGCTACTGGTGACATCATAGTGTAAAATCTCTAGAAACATTTAGAATTTATTCTTAAAAATTTTGAAAAAAAATTAACTTTCCAAACTTTTAATTTTCTCTATGATTTAAATTCGCGTCATTTGATATAGATACGAAACATTAACCACTAAACGTGAATTAAGTACACAGAGGAGCATAAATATCTTTCATGTGCATCATTTACACATTAGTTTGTGAATATTTTTAATATTATCCCCAACAGCATCTAAAGAATAGACGACATATAATCTTTCTAAAATCTTAATATGTATAATAAACATATATAAAGCCTTCTTAATGTAATACATAATTCATTAATTATCAGTTAATGATGAAAAGGTATGAAATATTAGTTTTTTGGCGTGTTTCAGTTTGTAAACTTTCAACTGTATGATCAATTGATTATATAAGCTATTTAAACACTGGCCACCGGAAATGCAACACCAAGAACAACAAGATACATCACAGAAAAGTTTCTTTAACAAATAACACGTTATACAAAGATCAAATGCTTGAAGCTGCAGTCTGTTGTGAAGCATGGTTGATGTCAAAATCAGTGGTTATTGTAACCTTTATTGATGACAATAACAAGTGCCACACTCCTCAATATAAAATCCAAGAGGTTTTGTATATATACTAGGGATATAGCAGTCCATGAGTCTTCCGCATGTTGCCAAATCTAATCTGATGTAGCAGTGGATAGTTTACGATGGGCCAGTACGTTGTGCAGGCACGAAATACACGTTGCCAATTACTGATAGATCTAGAGAAGAATCAGGCAAAGGAAGCAATTTAATCTGATGAAAAAGAACTTTTGAACATTGCTTGCCACATATGGTCGCTCTTTATGCTGTTGGAATATGGTCGATGGCAAGCACAGAATGTATGAGAAGAACTAGGTAGCAAATATCTCACAGCTGTTGCTCAGGTTGTTTATTGTACCAGCAATGCGTTCTAGAGGGATGAGGGAGTGAATTCCAATAGCAATCCTAAAACATGAAGATGGTTTTCAGTGGTAAGCAGTGGACAATTGTGAAGACGCAGAACGCATTAATTCAGCTGTTTTCCACCACAGAGTCATCAAGTATGAATTTGAGAATCGTGATACTGCAAGCAAGTTGAGATTCATCAATAAAGATTATGCCTTTCCATTTCGCTGTCCATGTCTATCGTCCATCACCTCATTGGCGGCAGAAACGTCTGTGGTTTTGACTCAGGGGTAAACAAAGTAATGGGCTCCTTGTGGACATTCCATTCAGTTGCAAATGATATCAAATAGTATAAGCTGACTCCGAATAATGCTTAACAGACTGAATCTGTAGCAATTTGGCTTGTGATAAGACTGAGTGATTCATCATTACCATGCTCACAATATACCTGTCATCAAATGCAATGTTGTAACGAGGTGCATTCGTACTGTTCCGTCGATCCACCGTTTCGTCTCTTATTCGATGATAATAGATTCTCATCACACTTGCTTGGTTTCGTATAACATGACCTCTAATGTCTCTGAAGAATAATCCGATATCTATATATGCTACTATTCTTCCTCGGTAGAATTTAGTTCAAAATACTCTTGATGTCTTATATAAGGGATAGTTAAATATCTTACGCAAAAAGCACAAATGAAGAAACAGTTGTCATCCTTCAAATTGGCAATCTCTTGAACTTGAATATAGTGCTTGCAAGTACCACTACAACCACCCATAATGGACACTGGCATATGTCATTGCTGCAAACACATGATTAAATTTCACATGATTCGTATTCTTTCTACAAAGTGTGTCATTTTTAGTAGCCAGCAGTGTAGTTTTCACTATCCTTCTCATTTGAGGAAATTTTTTTTAATTGTTTAAATATTTTAATAATTTTAGTTTATATTTTTCTTAAATTTATTAGCTGAAAAGGCTCATAAAATTTCGTCAGCCACATAATTTAAATTTTAAGTTTCTTGCTAAGCTATTTATGATGCTATTTTAGAGTAACGGAAATGGTTTTTATCAAATTTTAGAATTTATTTAGATTGTCTAAGCTAGCTAGAATGGTGAAAATTGGAATTCAAATGAAATCTAAACTTTTTACCGATTTGGAATGCTTTACTATATAAAATCTCAGAATTACATTTGTTTCATGCTTAATATTAAGAATATATTAGCATTGTCACCGGTGAAGCTAATTTTTCATGGCAAAATAGTTCTGTAAAAATTAGAAAACATATCAAATAATATTTTAAATATGTTTCTAATATGTGTGCACACACATATACGCAATTATAACTTCAAGGTTAATTCCATTTACTTATAATTGAAAGCTCAGTTTCTCCAAAAGTAAGACTTCACAAAATCAATATAAAACTAGAACCTTAATTTTGTCATTTGCTAACTTTATTCTTAAACAAACCATAATAAAGTTTCTAAAATCCAATCATCAAGCAATTTCCTGTATCAAACTCTCACTAATCAGTTTTGTATTATGTTGAGAGTGGGTAGCTGTTCATGTTAATGAAATTATTTGCCATTTTTTTTTTTTGCAATTTATGATTACACAATGACCTTGAAAGCCTCAGAATCTTACTAATAAATTTCTCGTTTCTTTATATTTACTGTGTGTGTGTGGGACAAAAAACATTAAAAATAATACAACGAATGGGAAAAGTTTGCCCTACTGAGTGGAATTTCACAATCCTCATGTATCAATTTGATTAAATCTTAAGAGTTTGGATAACCTGTGTAAGTATAAATATAATCTTATACTTATTTATGATTGCATGGAAATTATTTGCAAGTGAAATAATAATGCAGTTAAAGGGAAGTAAGAAACATTAATTTATATAAAATTTAGTTGTTTACCCTATGTAAAATAAAATAACATAAACTATAGATTTAATTGAATAGGTAAATATATCCTTAACTAACATATATATTAAAAATGTTCTTCACGGTTCTTGTACAAATAATAATATAAAATAGTTTAAAACTCAGCAATATTCCTTTTCTAAAATTTAGTAGTAATTCTGTTACGTTATAAACGTGAAATAATCATTTTATTGAAAACTTTTTAATAAATCATTGCTTATTTTCAAAGCAAAAAGTCTTCATATATAAAACAAATTAAATTCATATTAATTATTTAAGTGTAAAATACTTTAAAAATTAGTTTGTCAATAAAATATAAAGGAGAAATATAATCAAATGAAGAACATTGGAGGGGAAAGTAATTAATGTATATATATGAGAGAGATGATATTTAAAGTTTTCTAATTTTATAGAATGTGGAAAAATAAAAATAATTAAATTTAACATTGAATTAACATAGATTATTTAATATATGAAACTTTATTTTTTTCCAATGGTGGGCACAAGAGGATTGAACCCTATGCCACAACAAGGCCAGAGACTGCTACTCATTTGTCGTTACCCAGCATGCATCTGTGAACCAAGTCACGGAGGCGAGTAGCGTTACCCTCGCCTTACCACCACAAACCCGTTTATGGGGCGGGCCACATTCACACAACATCACAGAAGAATGGACAGAGAAACACAGAGAAGGAAAGAAGCATCCATGCCCGAGCCGGGATTCAAACCCGGGACCAACAGCTCAGGAGTCAGGAACGCTAACCACTCAGCCAATCGGTCGGCATATGCAAGCTTATAAAATGCTTAATTATTTAAAAAAGTAGTAAAATTTGCATTGCATGCTTTATCCAATTTTCCCTTGCAGAGATCAAGCTTTCACCTGGTGTGAAAATCTTGGTAACATTCCTATTTTTCTATTTAGTGACAAGCTTTATTGCTTATATTTCCTTTAAAGTTCTCAGTGATACTGACATTAATGAAAACAAATACAATTTGAGGTATTTAAAAGTGACTAATGAAAGTCTGTTTAATAGTAGTAATTTTAAATTGAATATATTCTGCTGAGAGAATATTTCCTCATATTACATAAATTGTAAAATTTTCATTTTTATTAAAGGTTGAATAAAAGTATTGGAAAGTAAACTTTTCAAATGTATTTATATTTAGTTAAAGTACTTTTATTTTACGTGAATTTTACTCTCAAATGAGAATTTTGAATTCTTAGGCATGTTTTATCTAAGATAATGGGATACTAATACATAGAAAGACGTCCTTTAAAAAATTATTCGATAATATAAGTAAATACATTTAAAATTCTGAAATTTTATGAAATCTGATTGCAATATCTTAATTTTTTTTAATTTTTATTTTGAGATACCTTTATGAAACTTTTCATCAGTTTTTCATTAACAAGATAATTATTTTCATTACACTTACCAAAATATGAAGGAAATCTGAGAAATATGTAGTATTTGAGGTTTATTGTTTTAATGCATTTATACAACTTCCGCAGAAAATCTTTTTAATTTTAAGTATATAATTTTTAGAATAAAATTTTTCTAAATTAGCTACAATTTTCATCTAAGTCTAATTGGTTATGGAAAAATTCCTTATTTGGTTACTTTCTCATAATCATTAATTTATTTTATTTCTCATTAAGGTCATATGCAATACAATTTATAAATCTATATATAAGACAAATATCATCTATACAATAAAAATAATTTTCTTTAACCTTGTTTGTTGTGATTTACTAATACTATGTTACTACTATATATATATATATATATATATATATATATATATATATATATATATATATATATATATATATATATATATATATATATATATATATATATATATATATATATATATATATATATATATAATGTTAAACATATTGGGTCAGTGATTTTTCTGCAAAATATACATTATTTTGAAACCTATTAATTATATCGTAATTTGCATATATACTATATGCATGTATACTCACATATGTTTTGAAAGTAAATTTCAGAGTGCTTATGCAAATCAAAATCATATTTTCACCTCTTTTCAAAGAAAGTTTTTTAAATATTTTATCAAGTTATTATAAAATTATAAAAAATAAAATTTTTAATTCTTGCAACTAAAATTTTGCCTATTGTATTATATCTTAAGTAAGTTTGACTAATAAATTAGTAATTTATTAATCAACAAATATTTTCGTTGGCTTCTTATGTCAAAAACAATTTTTAGAAAATTTACATTATTTATATTTACTACATTTACTAACCAGTTATTGAAGTGTTATATGTAACCACTGTATTTTATGCTTCTTCAATTTCCTTCTAGAAAAAAAGTGATATAAATTAAGGCGACGAAAAATTTTGCTGCAGGTTTTTTTAAATAAATTATTTGGAATCAACAAATTTCACTTCGGCAGTTCAAAATCTAACACATAGACAAATTTTAATAATAACATTTAAATGACGTGTGCAATTAATGAAAATTTATTAGGTAGATTTGTATTTGTATTTCGCATAAAATATTTGTTTACAATTCTGTTATAGAAATTTTTCTACTTTCACAACGATAATATGATTTCCAAACGAAGTATTTAAAGTGTAAACTATTTATTGTTTAAAAATTATCGAAATTCACAAATATATATAACCATTTCTTAAAATGTAGATAAAATTTTAGGCGACATTTCTTAAATATATTTGCATTAAAGGTTAAAAGTATTAGTTATTATACATAGTGATTTCTAATAAATATCAAAATATCGTGTAGGTATTTGTCTATTTTTTCAAATTTAAATTACCACTTCATGTTTATTTCCGAAAATGTTTATCCAGAAAGAGAATTGAATACGGGAACCAATCAGCATAAAGTAAAAATGTTATTTAAATTAAAATTCCAGACATATATAATAAAATTATTTAATTTTAATGAGTATATACTTTAAATTATCAAGATTAAAATTATTTCAATTCGTATGCTATGCTAATAATTTAAAATACTTAAAATTCTAATTTACATTCTAGAACGATAAAATTCAGAAATATACTGATACTTATTTTTCTTTTAACATAAAATTTTGCTATAAAAGAGTGTTTACGTTTTTATTTTAAAAATTCTAACAAAGAAAAAGCCTTATTATAAGTGACGGTGAAAATTTAAGTGCTATTTCCATGTGTTTAACATTCATGAGATATTATTTAGTATGTGAATTCTTAAATAAGTCTCACATTTCCTCCTTTTCTATCTCTCCAGAGATTACTTCTTGTCTGCTGCAAAACTTTTTTTCTTAATTTGAGTACAGCGAATACAGTTAAGCTTCACCACTCAAAACATATTCTTTAAACACAAATAAAAATATTAGGAAACGTGAAAAAGAAAATCAGCTCTTATTATATAAAATAAATTCTTGTGAATGAGGCATTCTAGGCATAATACAATTAGCTAATTATGTAAACTAGCATTCACACAATTCTAATAATAATAATTTTGTAAAATATTTAGAAAGTAATCATTTTTCATTCGTTTTTCAAAATAATACCTACGTAAGATAAGTATCTCAAAAACATAGTTAAAAATTTAAATAAACTTATTTTTTTCTCATTTCCAATATTTTAATATCTATTTGAGTACCAGATGAGTTATTTTGTATTTTAAATATTAAATTTCTATTGTAAAATTACTATTTCGTTAATTTTATCAAGGAATAATACATGTTTCATAAATCTAAAATCTTAACTCTTAATGTTTCAGCTTCGGAAATTTGGTGTTATGATTAATTCCACCTTTAAATCTGTATTCATTATTATTCTATTAGTTTTAATAAATTAAATCGTAAATTTACTTTATCATTTTTGAAAGTGTTTTTAAACAAGTATTTTTGTGACAACGTCAAAATATAGGTAAATAATTTATTCTTAATTTATGATACAGTAACAATTAACTTACTTGGCTTTCAATAAAAACAAAAATCGATCACTTTAAGAATAAATCAGTGCATCTTTATAGAACATAATTAAATTAGGCAGAAAATTTTAAACTTATAAAGAATTACTAATCAATAAGTTATTTTATTATATAAAACAATTAAATTTTTCTAAAATAAATGATTTATAAACAATGCTGAGATACTAACATGTTTCAAGTAATAGTTTAATTTTAAAGATTTATTTCCAAATCGTAATATTAAATCAGAAATTAGTTTATTTTAAACCTGATATAAATAAGTATTTGAAATATTAGGTATATAAGAGGTTTAGAGTACATGTGCTTTTTATACCAAGTATAACCCAGATTTAATCAACTGTTATGAAAAAAAAGTACATAGGAAAGTAATAATAACTTAAAGAAAATCAACATTGGTAAATAAATAAAATGTAGAAATAATAATTCAAAAACGTAGAACTTATATTAAAAAGTCCAAGGTTACATAACTCAAGAATTTGATATTAGAATCATTTTTAATATCTCTCTAATACGACAGAAGTTGCAAAACCCTCACGAATTCCGACTAAGCTAAATCGAAATAGCTAAAACTTAATAACATGTACGTTGTTCCTTAGATGAAATTACTTATTTCGAGAGCAAAGGTTGCAAAATGGTAATAAATGATAGTATAAGAAACATTTTTAAAATCGTAACATACTTTTATTTTAATGTTAGTGATGGTGGTTTCAAAAATTTTTGTTTTGTTTTCTAATAATGAAAGTCAGCGAAGTTTTTCTTGAAATGAAATCTTACATCAACGAATATTTTATTAAACACATAAGTTTTCCTCATGATTACTTCATATGCGTGATTTCAGTTATTAAATTTTTAATTTTTAAATGCGAATTTCAAATAATTCTAAATTTTATAGTATATTAAGTCATGAACAAATTAAAAAATGTGATTTTGTACAGTACAAAATAATAACTGTTTTTATTATGAAATTACATGCTTTACATTTTCTCTTGTATATGTGTGTAACATTCTTGTATATGTGTACATTTTCTCTTGTATATGTGTGTGTATAACATTAACATATAGGGCATGTATGTCTAATTACTATTGGTTTCAAATGGTTTCTCCAAATATTATTTTAACATTATAGCTTTTAATTTATATAATTGATGTAAAATATTTAGTATTCTGTTTCTAAAATTAATCATTTTGAATTCTTCTTAAAGGTTATGTGAATAATTTTCCATATATATATCATTACATATTTTATCTTTTATATATATATATATATATATATATATATATATATATATATATATATATATATGTATATATATATATATATATATATATATATATTATATCATAATATCATAAATATGGAAAAAAAATTTATTCCTGTATTCATGTTATTTATAAAAAACATGCAATGACATACATTAAAAATTATTCAAAAACAATTGCTGTATCTTTTATAACTTTTTTGAAAATAATGCTGAAGAACAACAAAAATAAATTTCATTGAATGTTTGACATTAAAAAAATTTGGAATATTCATTAAAAATTAAAAAAAGTACAGAAACATTTAAAATTTAAAAAAATGTCTAATAGACAGAATATTATAATATGGGTACAATAAAAAAATTTTGGGAATTTTTGTGAAGTAATAAAACACATGTTATTTAGAAATTTAAGCAGTTTCAATTAGAGATTATATAATAAATTATTTAATTTTAAAAAAATATCACTCTTTCTTAAATATATATTTTTTCAGTGCAGCTAGTAATATTGTAATTTATTCAGAAATTTAAACAAAGTTTTATAGTAAACTTGAGATAAAACAAATATCAAATAAATATAACATTATTCAAATTTTAACTGTCTCTCTGGGGTTTCGGTTACAACAACGAATTTAAACTGGATTATTTATCTCTTTATTGTTAATTGATTAAGAATAGCTTCGGTTTGTTTTGTTATGCCACAGTATATAAAAATATTCTAATCTATTATTTGCAGCAAAATCGTAAGTATTAGACCTTCAACAATCAGTATAGAGACGTTAGAAATTCAACTGATTTTGTAATTAAAATAGTGCTGGTTAGGTTGTAACTTAGATCTTCTCGTGTCTTAAAGGTCGTTGAATTGGTATTCGTTCCAGTTTAAAGTCTTCCCATTGAGGGCACCTGTTGATTCTAAACCTTTATAGGGTTTAATATACCATGAAGTTTATAGAGAAATATTATTCCAGCTTTTCATTAATGAGGGGTAAACTTATTCATTTCATCGTACTTTGAACATTCAAATAGATTGAATGTTTTAGTTGTTCTATTCACCAGAAATAAATACTAAAAGTTAAAACGGAGTTTCATCTTTATGAAAAGAAATTTACTCTCTCTATTTGTTATAAAACAATAATACATTCATTTTTAATATATCTTCATTTTAATGATAAATCTGATATACACGTGTTTAGTTAATAATTATTATTTTAAGAACAATCAAAAAATATAATTAAATATATATAATCAATATCAAACAAACCTGAAATTATGATCAGTTATAAAAAATAACCATCTGTTCCCAAATGCTTTAATATAAGTCTACAAGAAAATTAAGCACTTCGTCTGGATTTTAATACAATTTTTAATCATCTCATTTTTGAATTTTATTAAAGTAGTTTAAATTCATTTTCATCTTTGCTTTTGTTGACATGAGAAATAATATTTCCGTTGAATATAAGTTATCAACAGATATACTACATAAAAAGTATATAAATTTATTTATTTCGATTACGGACATTTTTGCTATGTTAATTATTTTAAGCTATTCTTAGGAGTTCAAAATTTACCTTCCAGGTAAGTGAATTTAAATTTTCAAATTTTGGATTTTGTTATTCAAATCAGATCTCATCTATAATACATAGTTTTAATTTAAAACTTCTCATTAAATAATAAATGTGAAACTATAAATATACATTTCATAAACGTGTCTCCGAAAACCAAGAATTTATTGCAGAAATTTTGAATGTGTG
The DNA here is from genome assembly GCA_037975125.1 of Latrodectus hesperus. Classification (NCBI taxonomy): domain Eukaryota; kingdom Metazoa; phylum Arthropoda; class Arachnida; order Araneae; family Theridiidae; genus Latrodectus; species Latrodectus hesperus. The sequence goes on along the minus strand of CM075854.1, from coordinate 80,611,387 downwards.
ATATATACAGTTAATTTATTCGTTTGTAAGACTTGACCAATAATGTATCAATTAGGGACATATATAAATCACTTTTTTATTCAGATTAGTGCTCAGAATACAATTTATATTTACTGCAATCAATGTGTAGCTACTTTTTCAGCTAGGAACAATTGTGTATGTTTCATAAAAGTGCGGAATCGATTTTTTTCTTAAAATTTCCTTCTGAAAATTTGTACAGTGAGTTATTTCGAACTGAATCGAACACATTAATAATACAATTGATCACTGATTTAACAGAACAAATTAAAGAGCCAAAAGCAGTTGTGCATGATTCTAGGTGGAATAATTTCGATTATAGAAATCAAGTCATCAATTTTAACCATCAAATTTCAGTGCTTGAGCATAGATATGTTAGTCACAATGATCATATAATAAAGCAAAATATAATTGTTGTAGATTCTATCCAAAATAATTTTGATTATTAGTAGCAAGTCTTCATTCTTAACCATCAAATATTCAGTGTTTTAAACAGGGGTATGATGATCACAATGCTCATATAATAATAATAAAATAGCAAAAATTTATTTAATTATTTAAAAAATTAGACAGTTGGGAAAAAAAACTTTAATAATTAATTTGTCCACAAAATTTAACTTTTTTCAAAGACACGTGTGAAAATTTTAATCAGTCTGTAGTAGTATTTTAAATATAAAATATGCAAAAGAAGAACAGGTTAAGTTAAGAACATTTCTTCCCAAACAATTATCGGGGATTTATGCAAAATATGTTTACCAGATTTGTCGCTTTAATTACATTTACAAGAAAAAAGCAAATTAAAATTCATATTGTCTGCAGTGTTAAATAAGAGTATCATCATCCATCGTATACGTTAAATTCTGTATCATCTGTATGAAAATAGCTTCATAAAAACTTTAATCATCATTTAAAGCAAAGCCCTGCACATTTAACAGAAATTTTATTTTTCGCGCTGTTTGATTTTCCTTAAGAGTAGAAGGAGAAACGGAATTTAGAAATGATAAGTTATCAGTGAGATGACTTGTTGTCTAGAAGAAGAAGACAGAACGAAAAGTATAATAATATCTTATTTTTATTCTAAACAAACTGTCAAAATCAGCTAGATGGGTAAAACCATTCATTTTTGGGATCAGAAACTGCTCATTCACTGAAAGAAATCACTTCTTTTCACGACACTAATGCATTCTTTAATGAAACAATTAAATACATTGGTTAAAAACCGAGATTATAACTTAATTCTTTGTGTTGAAAATAAATTTAAAAATACAAATGAAAAACATACGAGATAAATATATCTTATTAAATATGGAAAAAAGTAAATATAATATCATAATTTCATATTGTTATTACTCATAATTATAACACAATTGCAATATTACTAAATATATTGACGAGAAAGATAACCAATTGAGTTACTAACTGTTAATATCTAATATTTTTAATTGGTTTTATTTGTTTGTCACTTAATGGTAGTTTTTTGCAGAAGATGGCCAATTAGATCGAAACCTAAACTTTAAAGGAGATTCTGAACCACTACAAACACCCAACCCTGAGAAGGAATTTTAACCCACGAACAGTTGAACTGGAAGCCAGAGCACTAACCATTCAGTTACCAGATCAACTTCCTGTCTCCGAGATTGAAAGAGCTAGTCAAAAATAAAGAGTCCACGAAGGCAAGCTAGTGATTGAGCTTAAACTAGTAAAGAACTAAAGAGCAATGGAAATTGGAAATCGAATGGAACGCGAAGAACGGAGTTAAGCAGCCGATTTTTTACTGAAGTGAAGCGAAATCACTGATTGATGGAGCGCCAGTGGTTTCGGTCTAATATTTAGGGTAACGGAAAATTTTAATAGCTACCGCTCTATTTTTCTGAGTCGTCGTTCACTCGCTCAGTAGAAGAAAGTGGTTCTTAAGAATCAGTCGCAAAAGATCGCCCTTACTGCAACTAAATGCATAAAAATTTTACTCGTGAAGTTTTTATGATTATAACGAAGTTTTCTCTAAAATCATTTATATAAAATGAAATAATTAAAAATACAAAAATGAAGATTCACGTTTGCATGGTCATAGATTCAAATCTTAAAATACAAATATTTGCGCTCTCAAATGATCTATTGAATACAAGTATTTATATTTTTATTGCAAGTATGATCAGGAAATACGGTTAGATTTAACATTTGTAAGCCTTTATCATTGACGATGAAAGAATAGTGAGGAATCGAATCATGATGCATAATATTCAGTGAAATTAAGCCTACTTTCATCGTAATCATGTATATTGGACTTTTAGAAACATAAAAGGTACTAAGTCGAGAATGATACAATTATAATATCTTTACTCTTTTGTAAATTACTTATTTTGTTACGTTCAAAAACTTTATATGTATATATATATATATATATATATATATATATATATATATATATATATATATATATATATATATATATATATATATATATATATATATATATATAAACTTGTTATTTAATTTAAAAACTTTTCTAAAATAATAATTAAAAAAATATTCTTTTTTAAAATTTTTTCTACTGAGCACAATTTTAATTACAAAATAAAAATAACCTCAACACCAAGAAGATCAAACTTAATAAAGAATAAATGTTTTACAACTTTGATAATACTTACTTATTTTGAGAGAATATAGATTTTATTTTAAGAAAAGCTATATATGATGTTAGTCCATCAAAATCAATATCAGTGCCTTTAATGGTATATTTTTTTCTTTTCCTATAACATCCTACTATAAAAATGCTGAAACTTAAATCAGAATATTAGCTCTCTTTAGAAAGCAAATATTAAATCTTTTTCAAGATTACTATACCATTAGTTACTCAATTTTCTTCCGCAAAACAAAATTTTAACGTAGTGATAAAAACACTACTATATATCTTCTTCGATTTAAATATAACTACATAAAAGTTTCTTACCTGCACACTACATTCAACTCCTCTTTTGTTGTAGCTAAAGCCAAATCTTCCCGCTGGGAGATTGCTTCTAAAACAGTGAAGCAATCAGCAAATTCTTGAGCTGTACAGTTTTGTTCATGCTCCGCCAAACTGCCTGAAATGACATAATAACACATACTGTGAATATGCCAAACTCAATAAAAACTATAGCTTGCAAACAATTAAAGATTTTAAAATCCTTCTTGGTTAATGTTACATTTGTGTAAGTTACATTTTCAGTGATAATTGCTCTCTTACTTGTGATAGAAATTGATAAGCGTTACTCTGCAATTGTATTACGAACGATGAAGAAATCTTTGACTTTTAATATTAATTCAAACACACACTGCTTACAGAAATATCTATATCCGGAGATTTCTTATTTTCTTTATCCGAGTTTCAGAACCAAGCTAAGCATTTTAAATAAATAAATATATATATATATATATATATATATATATATATATATATATATATATATATATATATATATATATATATATATATATATATATGTCTAATAATAATCTAAATAATCTTACTGACGCTCATGTATTAATAATATAGATAAAGAAATATCAAAACTTTCTTAAATTTAATCGGTTTTTCTTCCATTCATAAAATATAAAACTTTAACATAACTATAGGAATTATTCTGACTCTTAAGGATTCTTCATATGCAAAATACAAAATGTTTAACATACGGATTTTGCAATGGATGCAACTTAACGTATTCCGCGTGAAATTTGTTTCAATTTTATATATCTCCCTACGGTGAATTTTATGCTTGTCAGCTAAGTTAACTCTGTTAACAATAATTTAAAGTTAATTCTCCAAAGAACAACAATTATCTTTTATTTTCCTAATTTATAATTTATTTTGTTATTACTAAATTGAACAAGTAATTTATACACTCTATTCTTTATAAAATTTTTTTACTTCTTGTAAATATTCAAAATTTCTAAAAAAATAAACTATGTTTCATAAACATTCAAAAATTTAAATATGTACTTTTTGGTTCATTGAAATTATGTTCAACAGTAAATGTGCATAATAAAAATAATATGTGTTACATTTGTTAAAATTCAAATTTAAATCTTCTAGGTTGAATTCCTGATTTTATTCTTTGAGAAAATATCTTCGTAATTGATCAGCTTGGAAGAATTTAAGCGCAAAAATATTGGATTAGAAAAGAGATTGTGCAAAATTAACTTTCAATCGAGAATTTGAAACATTCTTGAGTTTGCATTACGCATATAACTGCAATCTGATATACATCTATATTTTTTAGATGTTGATGAAAGGATTAGGTTGTGAACAATGATTGTAATATTACATGAATATTTATATCTGTCACACAACATGAATAATTTTGAACGCTTTGATACAACTTAGTAAGTTTGCAAGAGAATAAATATAGATAAATATAATCGGAATATTTCAGTTAAAATAAACCAAGTAAAAATGACAGAAATGTAATCTAACGTAGAGAACCAGAACAATAAGTTTGGTTCTATTGTTTTATTGCACTTTTGTCATCAAAGGATGAATTATAATAGTCTGGATAACTTGAAAGTATATGAATTGATATAATATGCATATCCTTTCTATATATGATTTGAGATAACACTCTTCATCAATTGTTAGCCCTTCTTATTAACATTCACAATTTAAGGATAATATCAGAATATGCTTGGTTAATAAATTATTGCTGACATCCAAATTCAAAAGTGTTTTCAGAAGCTATTTGTGTTGTCCTGTTAGTAATGCAATAAGAATTAATGGTGTGCATATTTAATATCTTTTAATTATAAGTAGCTAAAACTATTTGCGTCAAGTATGCTTTTGTTTTGCATTTAACGAAGTAACTAATTCTTATCTTTGCAAATTTAACTAAATATTCAAAAAATTTTCTATTTAAGTCATGTTGGAAATGAACTTAATATTTTTTGGATAATTTTAAAACCAAATCAATTGAAAGTTAAAGTCGTTAACCGGAAAAATAAAATCTCTTAGGAATATAATAAATAATGTCAAATCTTACATTTATTAAAAAAACGATAATGATTTTTTTCGGAATTTCTTTCGAAGTATTATGAAGGAATAACTTTTTTTAAGATAAATTGGCGTCACATCTGAAATCATTCTCATCATATATATGCTTTTTAATGTTGAATAATTTTCAATTTAAATATATAAGTTATAAGATTTTAAAGTAAAAATATTTATTTTAACAGATTTCTAACTATTTACACATGTATAAAAGTTTTTACTGAAATTAATTCAAACTTAAGATAATTCCAAAATATTAGTGAAAAAAAGAGGTCTGCGATGAAAAAGTAACAATAGTTAACTATTGATTAAAAAGGATTTATGTAAGCAAATTAGTGTCAATATCTGTAACATAATTTCATCTTTATTGATTAAATTTTAATAATTAACTATATCATTTTAAGTCAAAATACTTTTTAAAGTTTATTTTAATTTAATTGAAACTTATTAAAATATAAATTTTATTTTAGTACAAATCTAATCAAATGGTTGCATAATTTTTGCATAGTTTTAGCATTTGTAAAATTTTAATCAAATTAACATTAAATAAGACATTAGTATTCCGAATGAAACTGTTCTGAAGTATGAAACATGCATACCAGAAATCAGTCTTAAGATCCATTTGATAAAGATCTGAAGAAATAGAGAACATTCAATAGGGATAAAAAACAGTTTCATTCAATTTCTCTGGCCATTGGAAGGCTAGTTTAAACTAGGGTTTTTAAATTTCGATTGATGACAGAACCACCTGCATTTGAAAAATCTCATCTTATCGAGTTCTAGGCGTTTATCATTTCAATAGCAGGAACATTTTGTAATAAAACACCAAGATATGGGGTAGAGATTGGAAGGAAAGTAAAAAAAAGGAACCGTGCTCAAAACATGTGACAGCAGAACGTGTTAAATGAAAGTTTTCAACGAAATCCAAAGAATGGATGGGAAAGATTAAAAGGAATTCGAGGATTACAAAAAAATAATTCACTCTGTTACAGGAATTGCTTTCACACATTTGAATAACAGGGAATTGGGATGGGCATCGAAATTTTAAGCAAATCGAGTTCCGAAAGTGTATTTTATCTTTCAATGTACTCGGGAATGAAAATGGTAATAAAGTGTCTTAAAATAAATGTAAAGAATGAAGTCAGGAAAAGAAATTTAAATGATGCTGATGTAAAATTTTAATTTCTTTTCTAATATGAAAAATTATTAAATATTGTTTTGTATATTTTCATTAAATTTTCAAATTTGGTTTTTATACAAATTCAGCATAGAAATAATTTAACTGTATATACAAAAACTGCACATTTTAGAATCATGCATATTCTACAGTATCACAGATTTATATGAATTATAAGTATATTATTGTACTTTAGATTCAAATGTAAAACTGAATTTGAAATTAATAAGCAAAAAATGAAAAAAATATTTGTTGCGAAATATTTTTATAAAGAAATGAACTAATTAAAATTTAATGTATTGTGTACAAAAGATTTTGATATTTCTTTAAAATATAGTTGAATAAATCAAACACATTTCACTGTATTTTTAATATTTGTTCCAAATTATCCCTCAAATCTTTAGCATCAAATTCTTTTCAAATTTGCAATGAATATATATTTAGAACAACTTGAATTAACGTATCAGTATTATTTCAACGTTATATTGAGGTATATATTAAGAAAAATGGTTTGGTTTTCCAGAAGAATTAGTAGATTATGTGAAAACAATGTGCGAGATTACTAAAATAATTGAGCAATTTTAAATCTTTAGTAATGGACTACAAAAAAATATATAAATCAATACAGGAGATTATTACATCGTATACAATTTATTTTTCTTTTCAAGATTAAAACGTGAAAACACCTTTTTTCCTATATGATTAATAAACCTTTCGCAATTTTCTGTTTTGCTTTTTCCCTAGCCTGTCTGTATAATCATCTGGGAATAAATTGTAATATATCCTGGATTAAACCTTTCCTCTAGACAGAAGTTTTTAACTACCGGAACACGGAATTACAAATAAAGATAACAATTCAAACATAAATATCTCATTCTTCTAAATGTCTATTGTATTTCTTGTGAAGATAACTTATATCTATTGATTAAACTATTCATTTGAGATACATAATTTATACTATACAACCACTTCTGTATTCTTTTAACGCAAAGATTTTCCGAGAATCATATTTTACTCAAATGCTTCTTATGTATCTAATTATCATAACTAATGTATTCATATTTATGAAAACGTGATGTTAAAAAAATTACAACCATTTTGAAACTTTTAAAAATAGCATTAACTGTGATAGCACTCTTAGAATATTACTGTCAGAATATAGTAAATTAGAGCAAAACAGATCATTTTCCATGGCGTATTTTTATATTTAAAATAAAATGTATTATATAAAAAATTCTTAATAGTTTGTACCAGAAAACAACAAATATCCTAAAATATAAAGATTAAGCTTTAGTATTTTATTATTTATATATATATATATATATATATATATATATATATATATATATATATATATATATATATATATATATATATATATATATATATATATATATATATATATATATATATATATGTATCCCACTGTGAAACACAATAGAGTAGATCTAACCTGTGTATCATCATAATGTATTGTTAGTTCATATCATTCTTTAAAATTACCTTGCCTTTACCAGAGAATTATTAATTTTTAATCAATATTTACTCACAGCAAGGATTTTTTCTCTCTTTAAATGTTCTTAATTTATATTTTTATTCAAATAGGTTTAATTTTTTTCTGATTGCTCTCATGACCTATATAAATTTTCTGAATAGATATTTGCAGAATAATTTCTAAATTAATTTTCGAAACATATTTTATGTATAAAACACAGAAATTTTATGGCAAATTTTAACCATATAATATTTGAGCTTAAGCCGACCAATGACTGAGTGGTTGGTGCTCCTGAGCTGTGGGTCCTGGGTTTGAATTCCGGTTCGGGCATGGGTGTTCTTTCCTTTTCTGTTCTCTTTGCGTTTCTCTGTCCTTTTTTCTGCATTGATGTATGAATTTAACAAACACTATAAGCGGGTTTGTGATGGTATGGCGCGGGCAACACTACTCGCCTCCGTGACTTGGTTCACAATTGCCCGCTGAGTAACGGCAAATCAGTAGCAGTTTCAGGCCTTGTTGTGGCATAAGGTTCGACACTCAAGTGTCCACCGTTAGAAAAAAAAATATTTGAGCTTTATTTATGTGAAATAATTTTAACGATATTTAGTTACTAAAATAAATACAAATTATATTTTAGTAAATAAATTTTGATTTAAAGTTCAATTTGACTATCTGAATCCTTTTAAAAAAATCAGTTAGCAGTAAAGTTAGAGATAAAATTGTTTACAATATTTTGAAAAAAATAACTGTTCTCTTTTGTATGCTGTAATGATTATAATTAGTTTCGACATTTATTTTCTTTAGTTGAGTAAAATATACGAAAATTATTCAATTCTTATAAGTAAGTTATTATTTAGATTTATTAAGCATCAAACATGTTTTTTAAAAACAAAAATGAAAGAAAACAATAACTATTCCTTCTCAGTCACCACAATAAATTTTTAATTTTATTCTTCATCGCAGTAAATTTTTAATTTTCTTTTTCATCAATCAAATTATTGCAGAATAACTTTATAAAAACTTTATTATATTAGATGCAAGGAGTTATTTGATACATAAAAGCATATATCATAATGCAGTCTTCTGACAAAATAGTTCATTTTTTATTCATAGCAATGATAACAAAAAACAATTCGTAACGATACATGAGAATTGTTTTTAATTTACTCAGTTAACCATAATTGAGTGCAAAACTAGGCAAAAATGTATTTTTGAAGACAATTGGTTATTTTTCAAAAATAATTTTTTATTATTGATAATTTCTAAGGCAAACATTTATTATAATTTTCAATGAAAGCTTATATTTTTTTGTTATGTTTTCCCTCTATTTTCTCTTTATTACTAATATTTTGGCAAAAAATACCATTCAAAATATATGTGTTTATAAATAAAAACTTCATTAATAAAAGCTGACCTCTCTCAAACATTTTTTTGTGATAATTGAAATCTTTCATTAATGATTACGGTTTTCCCTTGATGGATTTTTGATGAAATTAAACTGAACATCAATGATTTTAAAATGTTTAATTTTCAGTTGGGAAACTGACAAGATGGAAACCTAAAGGACACCGAAAACTTTTCCCTATGTTGAATATTATTCTTCACGACACTTTGGCCCTTTTAATTAATACTTTTGGATTTTAATCAAACTTTTAGTTTAATTAAAGAATTTACTCAATGTTTTTTAAATGTCACATTTAAAGAGAATATTTTAAATGTTTCATTTCAAGGAACTTTTTTGAATTCTTTATTCTGCAACAAATTACTATTTTAAATGAGTCTAAAAAATAAAATTTTTATTTCTTTTTCGTTTTATACAAATTCATCTTTAATTAAATTTGATTAAATGCTATGTTAGTTCGACAAGTTACAACTTTTAAAATTTAATTATTGCTTATTTTTCATTTTGAAATCTGCTTAATTAAAAATGTAAGAACTGATTTTATATTAGAAATAAATCTGCTCTCTGATACCTAATCAAAACTGAAAATAATTACGTGAGGGAATATTCAACGAAATAGTAATCTACAAAATAAAACTCAATGCACAAAACTTCAAAAGAAAACTCTAAAAATTTCAAGGTTATTCTTCGTTATGAAATCTAAATTCATTTATTTATTTTGACCACTGTTAAAGTTTTCTGAGAGGAGAAAATCTTATCCAACAAAAAGATGTTAATATTTCATTTGAATTTTATAAATATAACATTTTTTTAGGATTTAATCACTTTAAGTACAAAAAATTTAAGTGTCGCCTATTGCATTCAATACTTCATGGCTTATATAAATTTCTTTTTTCCTTCAAAAATTTCTAAATAAATTATTCATTCTATGTAAAAAGAATGTAAGTATAAGCTAATATACCTAGCATATAGTTTTGTACATATATTTATTGTTTTGTGCTGTATTTAATACAGTAAATCACTTCATTAGAGCTCGATGTCAAGAAACTTTTTGATTAATTTTTCCCATAAATACAAAAAGTTTTATATTTTTTTTAAAAAATTTATTTTTTAAAGTAAATGTTTCTATGTTCAATAATATCTCAAATACTTGAAAAGATTTTGATTAAATGATTCCCTGAAGTTGGTTATAGCTGATTTTAGTTTTACCAATGTTTATAAATTACTGCAGAGGTTGAAATATGTAATAAGTTTTGTTCAGTCCTTATTTACCTTCAATCTTATCATGCAGCATCTTTTAATTCAAACTTTGAGGCTTTGAATAAATTTTAAAAACAATACTACAATTATCAAAGTATTTTAATTTATTTTGTCTTTACTCATAACATAAAAATAGTTTTATTTCAAACGTTTGGGAAAACTTATAATGCGATCTCATTAAAACATTTTTCCCTATAAGGGAAACACAGTTAATAAACAAAATTTATAATTTTGTTCTATTCTTAGCTTTAAAATTATAATCTAAAATTTATATACCTAGTATTTCACTTAAAATTTTATTGTTAAAATAAAAGTTTTGCCTATTTGATTTAATATTGGAATTCTTTAGTTTATATACCTACATTGATTATATTAGAATGGAATCTAAGGTTACAAATAATTTCGATATCTGAAAATAAAAATAACTGAAACACTTTTCTGAAGGAACCACTTCTTAGTCGATAAGAGAGTTGTTGTTGTTGTTACTAATGACACTTGGACAATCCAAGCTTGCTATGCCTCGGATATGCGAATTTTCGTCAATAGGGTAAGTCCTTCGTTTAATTTTTGCCTCGCCTTTGTTACTTAAAAGACAATCACAATTTCTACAATTAAGAGAAACTGCTGTAAAATTATTAATTTTTAATGTTTGCTTCGATATGATTAAAATTAAAGATATCGGTCATAAGAAACAATCTCACATAAAATTTTTGCTTATTATAAAATAATTAATAATAGAAAACTTTCACTCATAACTGTTAGTTTAAAATAATCAGACACAAGAAACAAAGTTTATGCAATTTTTTAGGTATGTTTACTTTTATAGTTTGCGTAATTTTTTCAGCTAATATTTAACCAACAGTTCTTAACGCTTTAAACATAACTATGAATTTTTAATGAAAGTTTGATTTCATAATGGGTTGTCTAGGAAAAAACACAGCTTGGACATGACGTGACTGTTGAAGAAGATAGGTCACACTTTATTTATCAAGTAAATATAAATGATTAATAAAACTTTCACAAAATAAACAATATTTCTATTGACGATTATACCCAAAATACTTCATAATTATGTTAAAAAAGAATACACTTTTATACATTATTGGTTTGCAACGAAAACAATTGTTGATGTGATACCTTTCCACTTTCGTTTCAAGTTGAAATACTGAAAAAAGAGCCATTATATTCACGAGGTTAAGTTTTATACTCTGAATTATTGGAAACCGAATTTTTTAAGCCTAACACGCCAAATCTCCATTAAATCTCCAATCAAAGACTTTTGGAAGCACGAAGGAGTATGTATAGCAAATCCTTCCGAATATAATTAATCGGCATCAAGCTTTTTATTTTAATTTTGACATATGAGAAATAGTTAACTACTGGATTTATAACAATAAATGTTTTGATAGCACAATATAATTTAATTAATTGCAACAAGATATTTAACAGTAATTAAAATAAATTTATTTATTTATATTAAAACTTAAATGAATCTAAAATTTTTATGTGTTATCATTGAGAGTTAGTTCCATAGCTGCTTCTAGTTTCACTTTATATTTTTTTCTACGTGATAAGTAGCATTTAAACAATAAAGAGAAAATTGCATAAAAATAACTTTTAAACTAATAAATTACAGTAATAAAATGTAATTTTTTAAAATTTAATTTCATAGAAGCATCAAAGAAATATCATTTGAAAGTTTCGCGATAAAAGGGAATAGTTTTGTTCACTCAATGACTATAATTTTCTTTTACACTACTTTTTCCATTCATGGTAGTTATTTTCATGCTTTAATAATTAAAAATTTAATCTCACTAAGTTTCTTTCCTTCTTAATATACCTTGATGCTAAGCTGTGTTTAAAAAGGCATTATCTTCTCATTAGGATCTTAACCATTTAAAATAAGTTTTATATAACGTAAAATAATGATTAGAAAATGAGAATAACATGGTTTTTTTCTTTAATGAAGAATATATTTTAAAATAAATTTTTAAGTGTAAATGAGTTTATTTTATAATGCTTAAGCTTTTGTATTAAACTATTTCACAAATTCTAAACTAACTATGAAGTGTTAAAGTTTTTAAATTTATTTAACTTTGAACGATCTGAAAAACAATACCGCAGTAGAAAATACATTGAACTCAGATAATGGCTGACAACAATGATTATCGCTTTGAAAAAAAGTAAACCTAACCATATTCATTATATGTATACCTTTCACTCTATGAGCTTTTGATCTTTGAGTCATTTATAGCTGTCTTCAAGAAACCTATTATACTATTTCATTTTTAACATCTCTTTCATCATCTTTATATTTAAGTATTTTATGTGGCAATATGATAATCTTTTCATATAAATAAATTAAATTTTAAGTAAGCAGAAAAAATAACATAGGAAAACATATTCATATAAATAAAAGTATATCAGCTAATTATTTTGAGAAAAAATAATATTTGCTTATAAAGTGCATAATTTAAATAAATTTCTGCAGGAATCTTTATTTTTGCTATTTTAATTTAAATTGTTAACAGAAAACTAATAAAAATTGCAATATTAAAAAAGAGCAAAAGTTACACAGTTACATTAAAACTAAATATGAACTAAAAATACTATTTCTTGTAATTTTGAATAAAAGCTTGACTGTTAAACATGTCTAGAAATAATTTTATCAATTATGCTGCTTATTCCAAATAAGGAAGTGTCGAAGATCACAACCTTCATTTTTATTTAATGCTTTCCTTCAGAAATCTGATAAATGGAAAAAGTAATAGCCTTTATTCCCAAAGAGTAAAAAAAAATGTTGCTGACTAAAAACAATTTGCTCCTTCTAGAGCAATATTTGGTGAAAAGCACGTTTACGACCATATTTCATCTCTCACTAGTTGAAACACACTGAAGAAAATTAAGCACGCAAGCTGTATGACAATCCTTTTAATACAACTATTCATTTGCCATTTATTCTCGGCTGTACAAAGGAACGAAAATTTTCTCCGCACTCTATTTCCGTGATAATGCATCGTTGAATCCACCAAGAAGAAAATAGATAAGCTCATGCGATCATGTAACATACTAAAAGCAAGCAGCAATATTTTAGAACAAAATTAACTGCACCAGTTCTCATTCAATTCTGTCTATTCTCTTAGCCGCTTGCTTTTTGACCTAAGCATGCTCGAGAAATTATTAAAGCATAAAGCTTTTAAAGCGGAGTTAGGATTGAATGATTTATAAATGACAAGATTAATTAATAGCCAGATTAAATTAACTTTTACATTTGTGAACATCGATAGATACGAAAGATTGGACAAAATCCTCTGCCCCATTAATTTCTTAATAGAAGGTCCACAGCGTGTGTTAGTTAATCTCTTAAATGAATTTCCAACTTCGAATTTGTTATTTTCTTTGCTTATTTGGTACCTTATTCTATGCTTACCATGTTGCTATTCGTTGTTTAGTTTCCAACGGATCATTATGCCTCATTTACCAAATAGTTCTCTCTATTTACCAAAGAATTCATTTGTATTTATCTCTTTTAATAATAGCTTCAAGGCTTGTATTAGGAAAACTTGAAACAGAATTTATTTATCAATTTGTTAATTATAGAAATGGCAATTTACTTGTTTTGATATCTAGTAAGTTTAATTTCAAAATTCAAAATTAAATGTTCAATATACAATTAAACGAAACACTTTAGTTTGAATCAAAATATGAATTATGATGCAGAAGTAATTTATTATTGAAAAAGGCATACTTATTAAATTGCTTACGTATTTTTATTTACCTAAATCAGGTTATAGAGATTTGTCATCCATCGTTTAATGTAAGTATACCTGATACGGAAAGCAAGTACACTATTTTTAAAGGTAGATAGCCAATAAATAATACATAATTTACTAAGCTTTAATTGCCACTATGTATTTCATATGCTATATGAAATTTTTCATAAAAAAATAACTTTAGTAATATTTTAGAAGCTTGAACACATTTTAGAAATAAAAAGTATAAAATTATATTAACATTCCCAACAGAATGAATAGTTGAAACATTTATCCTGTAAACATTTTCACCAAAGTAAACTCAATACCTTATACGATTTCAATCAATTATTGCAATGATCTAACCTAATCTATTTGGAAAAAAGTTTGTAAATATATTAGGTTAGATTATATTGCAATAAGATTTTGGTGATGATTTCTGACAATCGAAACTGCAAACTTAAAGCTCATGCGAATTCGAATCCCGAGCAAGCCACGAAATTGACACCTTAGATGACATTTTTTTCTCCATGATCTCCATAAACTACTACAACATGTAGAGATGTAGTGAACCCATTGAAACTTCTAATATACATCTTCTTTCTGCAAGAGTTGTTTTCATTAGCCTCAGGTATAGAAATAGATATCATCTGGACATAAAATACATGACTTATTTTATCAAAATTATTCTTTATCAATGTGCTAATAGCTCCTCACAGCAGTTAAAGCATAAAATACTTTAATTATGATTATATTTCTTGATAATGAGTTTATTTACAGTAAGCATGCCTTCAATAATGCTTTAGATTTTGTACGCTGATAAATACTTTGCCAAACATAAGAAATGCAATATCATGAATTATTGAGTAGAATGTTATAAAAATGTGAAACACAGAAAGAGAATTGATACTTAAAAAGTGATTAATTCAAATTAATTTAAATTAATTTTATTTTTTATTTAAATAAATTAATTGAAATTAATTTATTAATTTTATTATTTATTTAAATAAATTAATTCAAATTAATTGTAAGCCCTACTTAATTTTTAATTTTATAATTTCTATAAGGCAAATATTTTAAGCCCTATTAAATGCTTATTAAATAAGCAAATTTATTAGTATTCCATAAAAAATATACCTATGCAAGCACTTTGATCATCTTTAGGAAAATAAAACATCCTTGTGTGATCAAAGTCAAAGTAAAATGTATAAAGTTACATGTCTCAAAAGATAAATAATTTTTTCCTCACTAAGCATTTTGGTGCATTTTTATGCTTTTGATTATGTAAACTATAAAAATTGAGGTGACTTGATCTAAGTGACTGCTATGACAATAAAACTTTTAAGATAAATAAAAGTGCGGCTTCTACAGTTTAAGAAATACGTTGTGTCGTCAGTTTAAAAAATAGTAAAGCATCTTCTGAATTTCAGAAAACTAGATGGACGAAAATTGTCGAATAATATTTTTGTAAAGTACATAAAAGAGTAAAACT
Organism: Latrodectus hesperus; assembly: GCA_037975125.1. Taxonomy (NCBI): domain Eukaryota; kingdom Metazoa; phylum Arthropoda; class Arachnida; order Araneae; family Theridiidae; genus Latrodectus; species Latrodectus hesperus. Next base: position 80,595,771 of record CM075854.1, on the reverse strand, counting down.
TTGTATCCTTATTTATTCATTCTGAGGAAAAATAATTATGCAAGGAACAGAAATGTTTTTATTTTTGAATTATCTTTCAAATAATAAGGGACATGGTTAAGAAAAATATTCCAAAGTAAATGTTATTTTAGCAACTTAAGTTAAGAAGAAATATGACTGTTTCATATGTGAGTTTCTCAATTAAATGTCTTATTCAATTAAGATGTAAGTAGGAAGAAATATGTATTAAAATTATAAAATGCATTATTTAAGCATAATACATCATGTAAAATTTTTTTCAATTAAATTTGTTTATGTAAGATAAGAAATATATATACATATATAATTTTTCGATATAAAATTTAAGTTAATTAATTAATAACTGTGACATGTGAATGTGTATTTTACCTTACAATATAATCAGTTCATACTAAAAACTAAGTATTTTCTAAAAAAAATTCATTCTTTTAATATTTCGTTTTTTTTATTTTTTACACAGTACACTTAATATAATTTAATTTAGTCAAATTAAATTCCATTTGTTTTGGATATCCCCTTTTACTTTTCTTGCCTTCGGTTCAACAGTTCGTGGGTTCGAATCCCACCTTGGGCATGGATGTTTGTAGTGGTTCGGAATCCACTTTAAACCGTAAGTCCCGGTCTAATTAGCCTTCGTGTGCAAAAAATGACCGTTGAGCGACAAAGAAACCAAACCAAACCCCTTTTTACTTTAAATAAATCTTAATTTTCTGGAGAATTTCTTACTTCTTATACTCTAATCTGAGAACTGTTTAAACGATACACAATATAATCTCATATACATGATGAGAATAATTCTATTGATAAAGTTTGTGATGTTTGTCGATATATAGGTATGCTAATTTTTTCTTTAAATGTATGACAAAATGTGTTTCCATTAGCCGAATCCAAGCGATAAATAGTTAAAATTCCGAGTTTTGATTTGAATAGTTTATAATTAAACTTCTCAGACAGGGTCTTTAATTAAAAAGTAAGTTTTTCTTCTAGAATATGAAATGGTTATATAATCATTATTATTTCTTTAGTGTACAACATATTTTTCTATTATTATTTCTTTATTGTGCAATGTAATTCTTTATTAGTATTTTTTTATTCTTTTATAGAATTATATGCAGGTTTTTTTTGGTAGTTTTGATTTCACTATTTCTAGCTCATTGTAGTCTAGAGGTAGGGAACACAATTGTGTCGGAGTTCAAAGTACTGTTTTCAATCTCTGTTGAAGAACCAAATGTGAAAGTTGGGCCTCTGCTTTCTGCAGGTACGTCTATCAAATTCAATGCTTGAGAGTACTCCGGATTTTCACTTTTGTAACTCTTGAATACGGTTCATTTCTATAAAACGTCCAGAAAATAGGTGTTACGCGGTGGTGTTCAAATAATTGATATCATATTTAATCTGTTATGTTCCCCACTAAGTAGTATCAAGTCAAATCTCCCTTAAATCAACACGCATATTTTTCAATCTTAAATTTTCTTTATTACCTAAATATTTAAATTGGTTGTATAAAATTTCCTTTCAACTTCCCTTTCAACTATTTAAAAATAAATTGCTAATGAAAATAAGGTTAGGACAAATTTTATCCAAAATAAATAATTCCTGAAATAATTACCGACTTCAGTTAAATGATCACCAAATTTACAGTTATTCTCTATAGCGCTTAGTATTTTATTTTGTATCAACTTAATTGAAAAAGATTCTACCTGTTTTACCTTCTTGATAGTACAAATGGCGACATATTTATTAATACCTCTCAAATTTTTTTTCGACTTACGAATTTTGAAATTTAGGTGAATTTTTAAAGAAAAGTGCCTTTTTGTCTTGTATTCAAAAATGTACTGCACTTAGATAAAAAAAAAAACAGCGCATTACTTAAGCTATTAAAGGTATAAGAATGATGACGTTTATAAAATAGTTAATTCATAGAATTTTTTCTAATATGTTTGAAATTATTTTTCTCCTAAAGCAAAAGGATAAATTTTCGTATTAAGTCTAGTTTATATAAGTTAATAGTTTTTATATTTTATATATATTTAATTTGCATTTTAGTATATTTATTGCACATTTTTTATCTAACTGATTAATGAACAAAAGTAACAAGATTTAAGCCTTCTTTCTAAATATTTATTTAAAAATATTTAGTAATGTATTTTAAAAAAATGCTACAAAATATTACTATCTATTCAAGTCTTACTGACGCTTCTTAATAATGTTTCAACTTTTATTTAAAATGCTTGAAAACAACTGATTTACTAGCTCTAGTTTCTTCATATTTATTAAATATTTATGAATAATACCAAACAAATCTAAATTCATTTAGGTGTGAAATAAATATATATTGCATGAAATATTTCTTCAGATAATTTAGATTTTTTACCACTTGCAATGAAAAAATAATTTAATAGCTAAAATTCTTATTTTTAAAATTATATTTTTTCAATTTTTATAAGTGCATTTAGTAATATAGATTTTAATAAAAATAATAAGCAAGAGGAAATTCACATTATAAATTATTAAAAGCATGCTGTATGCATTTCTTTAATTTATGATATCATTATTTATGACATGAAAATTTTCGAAAAGTAATTTAAGAGAAATAGCATGCGGATGAATAATGTTGTACTAAGAAAGGTTAACTGCTTTGTCGTAGCAAGCTTTATATGTTTAGTTGAATCTGAAAGTAATAAAGAATTTATAGGGAGGAAATAAATGTAGCGAAAAGTTTCACGTATGTGTAAACGTGAAGTTATAATCTTTAAATAGTATCTTATCATTTTGATGAATAAAGCTAAGAACAAATTGAGCAATTATGATAGTCATTTTTTGAAAATATTTTACTCTCAAATAATCATAGAGAATGCCTTAAAACTAATCAGTTAAAAATTATTTTAAAATAAAGAATATATTACATTGGAACAGTTGTTAATTTATTTACCAAAACATCTGATCATCGATTATTTATTTTCGATAACATTCCCTGAAACATTCAAAATGCTAAAGCTCTCAAAATGCTAAAGCTTCTCTGTGTTAAAATAATAAAATACGTCTAATTTAATAATTTGCTTCTTTTTTTGAGCAGTCTGAATAATTCACGTAGCTACTTTTTGTTGTATTTGTTTTGTTATTTTCATAAATATAAAAATTGTCATAAAATCAGTATAATTTTATTCTCTTGTTTAAATAACAAGTCTTCGGCACAATAATTTTACTCTCTATTCGTTTTCGCACTCTTTGATGCATAGTCTAAATATACTGTTAGAAATGAAAATTCTTAATCTTATTTATTTAAATGGATTGAAAATGTTGTACAAAATTTTATACTATATACACTTTAACTAAATCTAAGAATTGATAGTTTTTCATTAACAAATGTTCAACCAAAATGTTTTGCTGAAAATTGAGCGAATTAATTTTAAAATCAAAAAGAATTATTTAGTTTTGCACCAATCCACATATTAAATTTTTAAAGTTTAACTCTTATTAATCAAGTAACTTAGAAAATTTCTGATAGTTAAACTTTATATGTTTGATAACTTGATGTGATTACTAATTCTGTATATTTAGACAATTATTTGAATATTCTCGAAAACAATTATATGCTCTATTTAAACATTATGGATAATGTATTGAATACGCGTTATTTGTTCCTCACATTTCATATAAGTAACCACTTTGCTCATAACATTTGTAATGATTGCATTTCTTATAACAATAGCATGTTTTTAATATGGAATTAAAAAATTAAAATTCTTTTCATATAATTCAGTTTACATTTATGTATATGGAAACAAGATTATATTTCTAAAATTTTAAATTGCATGTTCATAATATAATGAGATGCACTGCATTTACTTTAATTATAATGCATGTTGAACATTTATAAAGATATTTTCATTTAAAAACATAGTTAAAAAATATTAGAATAATTATCAGATTTTTTTAAATATTTGTAACCATGTTTTGTATTTTTTTTGACTGAAAAATTAAAACAAAATTGTTATACATCTAAAAAGATTGTTTGTTTTACTTAATTGTATTATGTTGAACAACATATGGTTATGATTTATTTGGAACTATGCCCTTTAGGTTATTATTTACATTACTTTCAATGTCTGCGAGCAAAACTTAATTGATAAAAATGCTGACTTTCATAACGTTTTCAAGAACGAGATAATAAATGTATTGATGATATGCTTTAGTATCGATTAAAGGGCACAGTTGAGTTATTGGGCAGATAGCTTTTGGTGCCGCTACCTTATGAAAAATCCATTTTCTATCATAATGAGCTATCAATTTAAGAAATTGATCAGCTACACTATCACTAGGAACAGCTCTATTGTAATTTTTACTAGCTTTATTTGTAGTTTCTTCATTAATAATGATATGATAAGTGTGTGTGTGTGTGTAACTATTTTAATCCTTACTATAATGATAACTAGTAGTTATTTTAATGAGTAATTTTACTTAAAAATAAGAGTTTAATAATAAAAATTGATAAAAAAAACTAAAATATGAAATAGCATGCATTAAACTGCTTAAAATAATGTATGTGCATTTGCATAAAAATAAATAACAAAATTTATTTTCATATAGATAACATATTTACATTAGAAATAAACTTTTATAAAATTATTTAATTCAGATATAAGGAAAATTAGAGTTAAATATATATGTTTGGAAAACAATACTAAGTGATATTCTTGTTGAAATTCAATTTCAATATAAGTATCATACACACAGTTTGAGTTCTTATTTTGATTACTAGATTGTTTTGAATAAGATAATAATCATTTAATTTGAATTTCTTTAAGACAGAAATATGATTGAATTACTGTTGATTTGTAATAAATTTTACGATTCTAATTGTATGGAATAAGATAATTTTTTCTAAAAATTATTAGTAATTTGATCTGCATCATTTATTAAGAAATGTTATAAAAATGAGTGATATATGATTTAAAAAGCTTAATTGTTGTGAGAAAAATTTTATGTAAGAGAAAATATGTATATATTTCTCTTTAAAATTCTGTTGATTATTACATTTTAGAATTTGCAAATTTTAATAACTGTGATTGTAAATATAATTGGCGAATTTATATCTTCATGGTTTAATTCTTAATATTTTTACATATGAAATTTAATTTTAAAGAGATAAAACTCCCTGAAACAAATTCTTGCAAATATCAAAGTAATTTCTCTTCTAACTTTTATTACAGCTTTTTTCTATTATTCAACTGAATATGATGTGCTTTTTATAAACATATTTAGGTAACAAACACTTTAAACTAAGTTTTTACAGACTTCAAATAATTCTCCAGAATAATAATCACTAACTACTTAGAATTTTACTATTTTTTCAAAAAAGTTTGCTGGGTTTATCATTTATATGACTTTTTTATTACAGCTTAAATTCAGGTAAATATAAAAGAAAAAAGCTTTTGTTTAGTTGTGTTAGAGGGAATAGTTTTATTGAACTTTGTATAACAGTAATTTGTATATCTAATAGAAATAGTTTTAAAAGTTTGTTCATGCAAATAGTAAACTAACTCTCTTAAAACAAGGAGTGAAGTTGTTTTAATTATATTTTAGTAGTTAATCCACATTTAATTAAACTATATGTTATAATACTTTCGCTACATAATTGCTACAAATTTATACTGTTTTAAGAAATTTTATTGAGCACTTTACAATAGACCATACTTTCCAGAGCTCAGTATTTTCAGTCTCACACTCTTTTTTTTAAATAATTTTTTGCTCTATGATCATTTTAACTCTAGTTTACCAGAAACTTGTGGTTTAAAAATCATTAATCATTTTAAAATCATTTTGAGCTATTAAAATTTTCTACAACTTAACTGGAGCCGAAGGCATTGTCAATTCAAATCCTAAAATATTAATCATGAAAAATTGTATGCTTATACTTAAAAGGTATTGGTGAAAAAAATGTAGAAAAATAATATGAAAAAATGCAGATCATATGAAACTTTAATCTAAAATTTAATAATGTTACTTAATTTAAATTGAAGTAAGTGTAAACACTTCTAATGCTTTATTGCAAGAAAATATCTTACGTGCGTAAGAAACTTATGTTGATAATAATATTTATTTTAAGTTTCACTGATACAGTTTTCTCAAAAAACAGCAATAATCCAAATACTAAAAGTCATAATTGAAAACAATTGCCAATTTTTAAAACCAGACATTATAGTTACAAATCTAAACGTTAAGAATAAAATTCAAAAACATATGAGGAGAAATTAAAAGGTTAATATTTAATCAAATACTTGACTATTAAAAAAATATGTTAATATGATTAAGATTGCATATTACTATAAATTTAAAAATTGCCAATGTATGCTTCGTTAATAGCGTTCTTATAATCAGCGAAACTATTGAAAATTGGCTCAGAAAGCAGCTTAAAGTAATAACGACATTGGGAAATTATTTTTTCATAGGAAACTCCGGCAAACGCTTTGATCTGGATATTTGAGACAGGAATTTTTACTACAACAAATCTTTTCACGTAAAATGTTTTTTTTTTTGTGAAATAGTTTCCACAGTGTGAAAAAGTATGAGCAAACATACCTTAAAATATTATTCAATAATATTAATTCACTAAATAATACTAATGTTCTTTTATAAAATTATCATAACTTTCAATAAAGTAGAAATGAATATTTTTAACTACATTCATCAGCAGTGAATGCATTTAGTACTTTGTCATTCAGAAAAATGTCATTAATGAGAATGTTACTTTTTTATCGATGGAAATGAAAACAATAATAGTAGAAAAAATAAAATACATGACAAAATAATGATTGAATCAAAACATGCCGGATAAAATAACTCCAAACATTCAAAATTAATTTTATTACTTGTTTCTTAGCATTTGCTAAAATATACTTTCTCTACCTTATTCAGAAAATTACCAAGTTTTTCTTAAATAAAGATATCATCATTTATATAAATATTTCCAGTCGCAAAATCATTTTGTATATACTTTATAATTAGATTTAACATTAACAAGCAGATTACGAAGAATTTGAAGTGACCAGATATTCCAAATATCATTTTTCTTACCCCTTGAGTTCTTTATCACTTGTGATAATAAAAAAATCCCACTACAAAACGTCCAAATATGTGGAGTAAATGAGTCTCTTCCAAAACTCTTATCAGAACCTGTCCGTTCAATGAGGGATATCATCAGAGTTCCTATTTTAGACTCCACTCAAAGCATGCCTTTCTTCTGGAAAAAACAGTTGAAAAGTGTTATCTGTTGCCTAATTGGAAACGCAATGAAAGCCGTAATCCGCTAGCATTCCTTCCTGGCACAATTATCACTGCATCATCAGTACAAAGAAGTAGGGCATCTAAAATCTTTTTACTGGTTTCAACTGATTTCAAACTTTTAGTTACCCACTGTGAATCAGTGTCATTTTGAGGCAAAAAAGAAAATCTGAATTGAAAACTAGACTTAATTTAAGAGCTATTAAAGATTCTGGTGTACATATACTTTAAATTGATTTTAACACTTTTAATATTGTTAAATATTAGTGTAGTCAAACTCCTCCCAAACTGTAAATAGATAAAGTTTACTTAAAAAATAATGCTTACATATTTTCGTAGTTACCTTTGAATAATTTGACTCACCATTATGATGAATCAGATAGCCTTATTTTAAATTTTATGATTTTTTATACGTTTTTTAAAATGAAAAATTCAGTAACGCTAAATTTGTTCACAAGATATATATTTAAAGTTCTATTACCAAAACTTTTTTAAATACATAGCTCTTTATTAAAATTACACAATTACACCAAAAAATATTAAAATATATATTAATTCAGTAATTATCTTTATTTTAGAAAACAATTACACATATAATAGCGTTAAATGGTATATTTATTTATGTAATTTATATTACAAAAATAGTACTTTTCAGAATGATTAAAAAAGTGAAAACAAAAAATAAAGGTCACATAAAAAGGGGAATTTTGAAATATATCGAAATAGGAAAATTAAATATATTTTGAAAAATAAGCGCATTAATTTAGTAGGATTTAAATAATTATATTTAATTCTTGAAATTAAAGTATGAAAAATATTCAGAAAATAATCAAAATGTTTTCAACAGAACTTTTATTTCATTAATAAGTAATAAATGTAAAATTTGCATTTGACAAGAAATAATAATTTGATGACATTAAATGGAATAATAGTATTTTGAACAAACAAATAAATGAAAATATTTGTAATAAATGAACTATTTTTTCTATAAACTTTAAAATCTAACAAATAAATATGTAAACTATAGCTTTAATTTTTTTTTGAATTCTAAATGTTTTATGAATACGAATTCGATTGGGAAGTCTAGCTATTTCTTTTAATAATATTTAAAAGTAGCATAAATAAAAATATTTTTATGAAAGAAAAATAGAAAATACAAATAGGTGTTGAATTCCTAATTTGTGAGATTAAGTATAATAGTAAAGATTAAGTATTTCTTCCTAAAACAAAATCTACATCTAATCCTAAATAAAGATAATAAATATACTTCTAAATACTTCATCTTAAAATATTATTGATTAATATCTTTTTCGTATGTATACACACACAGACATATATATATATATATATATATATATATATATATATATATATATATATATATATATATATATATATATATATATAGTTATAATTATACTATATATATATACAATAATTTCAGATTTTTTTAAATTTTATAAACATTTATAAATTTTATTCTTATTTAAATGTAAATAATTTTTAAAAAATGGTGAAACACATTTTACATAAATAATGTCGCATGCATTCTTAGAAACAATAAGTATTCCTAATGTATTTCTAATTCAAACAAACACTTTTATACATCTATATATAAATACATAACCAAGCCTCATTTTTAAGCAGAAAATTTCATTTTTAGAAACAAATTAGTCTTTTTAACACAGTTATATAGAACAGTAAATAAGCCATTAATATTTGTGTCATTTTCCACAATATTCAGTTAAATTTTCATTCTTAAAGAGATAAAAAATTAAAATAAATATGTAATGAATTTGCATATCCAATTGCGTAGAAAGATAAGTTCAAGGAAACGCATACACACGTTGCCTTATGATTTCCTCACATACAACGCGAAATCATAAAATACGAACATTTTTGTTCAAAAAAACGTAAATGGTTTTTCCATCCACGGAGCCAGCACAATATCGAAACGTCGTAATTCTCTGTGGTATTCTAGTGAAAAGAAGAAAACTGCTCTGGAAAAAAAAATCGATAACATTCCTTCCAAAGGCAGCTAAAGAAATAGCTTTACTAGTAGTATGACAAAATATTTCAAGCTTTGGTAAGCATACTATAATATATGAGCACCAGCTATAACACGCCACTAACACGCGACCACAAAAATGATAGCCGTACATCTCAGGACATTTCGTTGAAATTCGCAAGATGTGTGACTGCGGGAAGAAGATACGATACCACAACACTGAATAAGTTGAAGCTGAAGCAAAATATTTCGGAATACTCCGGAATAAATCCCAGTCTAATGGACTCCGGAAATGCATTTCGGATTTAAGCATTTCATAGGCAAAACATGCTTATTATTGCTTTACCAAAATCTGAGTATTTTCAATTCATGGGAATATTATTTTCAAATTTACTGTGCATGAACGGCCATTTTCTTGTAATCTGTTAATCAAACTCTTTATACATAATTTTGATGACATTAAATTAATCTTTATTATTTATAGCTCATTTGAAACAAAATTTATATTTTAGTAAATAATTACTAAAAGATTATTAGCATTTATAAGCCATTAGAAATTTTAATATTAATTATCCGAAAAGAGATTTCCTAAACATGTGAAAATATACATTTTCCCTTATTGCACACAAATGTATATAGAAATATTCCTGTCTTCAAAATTGAAAATCAACATTAAAATCTAATCAATTATAACTAACTTCATTTTATATATAAAATTAAAACTAGTGGGAAATAAATTCATCTTCGTTTAGTTAATTTAATTTTACTCCATTTACTATATCAGAAAATGTGTGCAGTTATTTATATATTGAAGTTTATTATATACAACGTTGACCTAAAGAAAGCTCTATAAGCAATGTTAAAGTATGAATATAAACCCAAGGAAATTCCTCTTTATTGGAAACTACCACATATTTTTTAATTAAAATGTTTTTCTGCACATATTTAGTAATAAAATTCACTATTTTTCAAGAAGTGTCTTAGATAAATAATGACACTGTTACGCATATCATGCATTAATAACAAAAACGGGTATTTTTTTCAGATCTTAATTATTTTAGTGAAAGAACAAAATTTAAAATGCAAAAGATTTAGCTAGTTGTCAAGGAAAATCTAAAAATTCCTGGAAAAATTTCAAATTCAAATATTAATTTAAAAAATGAAGAATATTTTACTTAAAATCAATAAAATAGTTTATTAAATTTTATAAAAAGAACTGTAGCCATTAATCGAAAATGCCATTATTCTACATTTTATAAACACTTATTTGAAAAAAAGTAGGTAATACAAAAATATTTTCCTGGAAGAGTTAACTTCTGGTTAAAATACCTGAAAATAGTTTTTAGATTTTTAATTTATTAATTCTTCACTCACATATTTAAATATATGAAGGCATTAAGATGATATATAGTTAGAAATAACTATTTTTAGTCATTAATATAACAATCCCAAACTTAGAAAATATTTCTACCGTCATCAGCTTTCTAACAGTTTTGAAAAAAATGCCGAAATTCTTATTATATTTATAACATTAACGTCTTTTGTGCTGTAGTAACTTTTCTCAATAGTTTCCTTCAATAAATTTTATTTATGATTTTATAGTAATTTATTTATTAATGTTTATGTTTACTATTATATTTATTAAAATATTTATGCATTTCTTGGTTATTATTCATATCTTTTATACGTTTTGCTATTTATGTAATTCTAATAAACATTAGAAACAATTAGTTTCCTTTGTAATTTTATATATTAAGGTATATCATAAAAAGTAGCACCTATTTTTTAAATGATATTATTTATTTTAAACTAAATGCTGATAATTAAATTCACGTAAGACGTAGCATCTAAAAGATTTTTGGAAAAGCGAACGGTTTTGTCTCAAAAATCAGCTACACTTTAAAAGAATGATAATAATAAAACATTTAACTAATAATATTAAAAATGAACTGTCAATAAAAAGAGTCTTTAACCCTAAGTGAATGATTAAATGAGACATTTCAAAATAATAAGACATGCAATCAAAAATGATTAAAACTATTGACTTGTTTTGTAAATATCTTCATAAAGTAACGTTAAAAATCATTGTAACCAACTTTTTAATAATTTCTAAAATCTATTACATTCTTTTCTTTTGAGCCTTAATTGTAACAAAAATGAATATTCTTTTTTCATTCATGTGTCTCTGCCTAATATTTCATTTTTTTCCGATTCATAAAAATATAATTAAATCAAAATATGAAACTTAATATGAAAATTTGCTCATGATCTTGGACTTCCTTATTTTAATATCATAAATTATTTTATATTAGATTCTTACAATTTATGCAATTCACTTCTTTGAAGTGAATAGATTGATATAGCTATATATTTAATAAATTGATGTTTGTGTGTACAAATTACAACATCATGAACGAGGGACTTGAATTAAATGAAACTTAATGTGTAAACAAACTGTGTGTGACACATATTCTATAAATGCTCTTACTAAAGTAGAAGCTGTAACTTTTGCACAGATAAAAATATTTTTGACAGTTTTTCTATGTGTTGGTTCTATTTTATAGAAATACAGCTCTAAAAATTCCTCGAAGGAACTCCTGGAATATTGTTTCCAATAATGCCTTGAAGGAATTCCTAGAAATACAGCTTCTAGTAATTCCTTCATATCAATGACTACTTTATTTCCCAAAATCACTGGTATGATGATTCCTATTAACAATATCTATAGTTTGTACCAATTGATATCCTCAAACCTATGCAATTTCAACCTATACCATACAGTAGCTGAATTAACTAGAATATTTAATTACACTCTCTGAAACAATCACTGAGTTATAAAATCAAGGTGGGTTGGTCAGGAAAAAATAACTTGTCAATTTGCACCACATTCATTATACTCTTAATCCCACTGAAGTTTAATTTGCCAGTGATTTTGTGTCAGTGGATCTTGCATGAAAATTTTTCACTCACAATTCTTGAACTGAATGCATAATTGCTCATTGAAGTGTTTCTAGAGTAGCAACCAAAAAGTAGAGAATAGGATTTTTTTAAGCATTACTTGTTTCTTATACGAGATAACAGTCTCAGAATAAGGAACAAATTGTCACTGGATACCAATAACAGAAAGTTTCTCCTGAAATTTACAGAGGCATTTAAGAGTGCATCAATATCTGCACTCTAAATTATTAAGTTAATTCCGCATTATATCTCTCTATTCAAGTTGATGCTAACTTCACTGTAAAGCCAAGAGGAGGGCAAAGCATTGGAAATTCTTTTGAATATAAACTTTCTAAAATCACCCTACATCCAGTAGTTCTCATTGTTGATGAAAACTGTGACCTTAAAGACAACAAAGATTTTTCCTGTCGATAACTTTTGTCATGTTAGTATCTACATTGATGGCTTTAAATTAGAAAATGACACTGGAACTGCATTTGCTTTTTACAGAGAATACTTCATTTTTCCCTTCTAATAACTCTGCCTGCCAGTTAGAACTGACAGCCATAAAACATGATGTAGAGTGGTCCACTAATATTGATACTCCTTCGACAATTTGAACGGCTAGTCAAGTTTAAATAAAAGCACTTAAAATACCCAAGTTAGAAGTCGTGCAAGATCTACTTCCAGACAACGGGCACATTCATCTAGCCAGAGCCAAAGTTCACGTTAAATTATTTGGTAATCAAAGAAGACTACTTGTTTCGGAATTTTGTTGAAGAAAGTTGTAACGGAATTTGACGAGACTCCTGAGTGATTACTGAATCCCTATATTTTGTACTATAATAATTCATACTATATAGTACTAAGACATAAGGTGTATTGTATTGAGACTTCTTGATGTGATTTTCACAAACAGGAATTCATTATTTCTCTTTGCAGTTTGCAGTGTGCTAATGCAGTTTTATATCAAAATTTGTTATAATTTTTTTTCTGTATATGCAAATTTAAATTTTACAGAAGAAATAACTTTTAATGCACCTTGATGTTATTTCATTAAATATCAATATAAAATAATTGTTGTTTCAAAAAATACTGACAACTAAAGTAATAAGTATGCTCTACAATTAATAACTGCTGCTTTGATTGCAAAATAAGTAGTCAAATTTAATTATAAAATATCAAAATGCAAATACGCACAAATATAAAATGCAAAATACAAAAAGATATTAAAAAACAAGTATTTTGAAACCAAATATTTGAAGAGACTACTTTAACTTGAAAAAGATTTATTTGGAAAAAAACAAATTAACACCCTGATTGAAAAATTAGAAGAAAAAGTCTGAAAAATTACACAACTGACAGTCAATAAGGTTTTATAAAGACACAATTCTAGACTTTGAAATTACCATGATGCTTCAGTATTATTATCCCATCAAATATTAAGTTACAAGTGCAAGAGAAATTTAGATCAAGATGGAAAACTTGGTTTCCCTTTTTAATTTAAATTATATTAGACAGCATATTATGTGTTATGGTGTTTTAGACTTCATTTGGCTTAATATTACCAGTGGTGCAAATAGTTGCTTGTCAATATTGAAGTTTAATGGATTATTAGTTAAAGGCAAATTGTTTCTCAAATGAGTAACTATTTACAGGCTATGATTTGAACCATCAACTGCTCTGGCAAGATGACTTGCAATTATCCAGGAAGAACATATGGCGCAATTAGACGCTCTATTAGTTGCCCTCGACTGATAACGAAATGGGAAGCCAATATTATTTGTATTTCATCTGAAGTTTATAAATACGTTCCTTTACCGGAAACATTTGAAATGAGTTCTCATTCACAATAGAAAGTATTATTCATTAAATGCAATGAGTCACATTTCTTGATCCTCAAGCTTTTAGCATTTATTAATATTTCTTTCTTTGTTTTTATTTCTTCCTTTTTAGGAATTGAACGCTGCAAGATCACTCAATAATTGTAATATGTTTAATGTACATTATGGTGATTTGTTTGAAAAAATATTAATTAGTAAGCAAAATTTTTATGTTTATGTATCTAAATTTACAATTTTAGTTGACCAAAACATACGGTTTAAATCGCTTATGTTTCTGTATGTTGTTTTCATTGCTATATCTTTTGAAAATTTAAATTAGTTATATATATATATATATATATATATAATAAAGTTTTATTGTTTACATAATGCACATTCTAATATACACGTGTATCATATAATTATATGTTTCTTTTAGAGAATTTTCGATTACAATTTCATACGAGCTATGTATATATATAGCCATATATTCATATATGTAACTCGTAAATCATTTTACAATCACAATACCGACAGATAACAGGGGTATTGATTTCATGACATAAGTCCTGAAAATAATAAACAAGTTCCTTAATTTATCCACCAATTATTTATCCAATTGATCAAATTTACACTTCGTAGAATCACGTTATTGAGAGCAATTTATTTTATATCCACAAAATTATTTTCAAAGTCTTTGCTAATTTTTACTTAAGTGACTATGTAATATGAAAATATTATCAAGCATACTTTTTAATGTTATCAGTAAAACAGAGACAATTCAGTATTTTCAAACATAGTTTTAGCGTAAAAAATTTACAACTAAAAATAACATTAATGTGTAATTTTGGTAAAATATAACTGATGTAAGTTACAACATATTTTTATGTTGATTATTTTTAGAAGTTCAGAAGTTGGTTATAACGGATGAAGTTTTAATTTCATAAGTGCTCAAATAGTACGTTTATTACAAATAAAAATGGAAAGGTTTTTTTTTAAATCATTGAATGATTTTTTGAAATGCCAATGACAAAATGTTAAATGAAAAAATTTTACTAAAATCCACTGATATAGGAAATCCATATAAAAATCTGAATTTCATATTTCTATTGAATATTTATTTTCGCCTTAGGAATTAAATTACAGGAAAATATATTAAACTTATTCTTCAGATAGAAAGATTTAAGACCTTGTTTGAATAATTCTACATTCGTAAAATTAATTTAAATTAGTTTATTACAAATATTAATTAATTACTTAAATTAGTTAATTACTTAAAAAACAATGATATTAATAGAATATTTTCATCATTAGAGAATAAAAGAAAGTTACAAAATTGCAAGGTCAATCTAAATGTTATTTTTTTTTTGTCTTTGGGATAATATTTTGACTTTGCCTTGTCTATTGATTGTATTTTCTTTAGTAGAATTTCCAAAGAAAATTTAACAGGTAAAAGGTCATTATTCTTATGCTAAATCCGACTGAATTTGAAGTTGATCAAAATAATAATCGTTCATTTCACATAATAATTTTTTTTAAATAGTGAAGATTTTTTTAAAATTTTCGTTAGAAAAAAATTATGAAATACTATAAAAGATGTTTCAATATAATTTTGTCTTAGAAACAATAGCAAAATAGTACGTTTTTGCACAGTCTACCTAAAATTTAATCTTATACACACTTTTATGGAAAAAATATGGGCATAATTCTATTTTAAACTGATATTCTATTGTTATTTTTGCAGGAAAACGGTAAGTTACATAAGAAATATTATTAATGAGTATTAGGTGTGTGATATGTAAGTCAATGCAAAACATTATCATCTTTATTTAACGCATGGCGAGTATTTTTTTATCTTTTCGATGTACAATTCTTTTTCAATACTGAGGCATTTTTCCTTGCTTAAAATAGATTTATAGAACATCCTAAATAAAAAGATATGTTATTTTAATGACATTAGACAACTGTTATTAAAAGCACTTCCATTCCCTTGTATTTCTTATCATTTTATAAAAGCACTACTAATGTAATAATATTTTTGTTACTAGGATGTATTAGAAGAGAAAAGTTAAACTTTTGATTCTATCTATAATTCAGTTTATAACAGATGCTGATTTCTTAATGCAAGGTATTATATTTATCATAATATATCCACTAAAAATTAATTTCTTCATTCTACACTTTTAACGTATCCTTGAATAAGATATAAATTGCAAATTTTTTTACTTGGTTATATAAAAGTTTGCAAAAATTTGCAGTAATGTTTTTTTTAATTAAAAATTGCATTCACCTTACAAAGTGATGAATCTTGTCTAAGAAAATGGAAAAATGTTTCAAATTCATAATATTTTCAGTTAATAATAATTAGTTAACTGAAAATAGTTTTAATAACTGGAAATACAGAATTATAATTTTAAATTTCTTTATTATAAAAATTAAGAATTCAAACTTTTTAACACCATGCAAAATCACTGCAGCTAAATTTTGTTAAAATTTTTATAACACGTAAATATGCCACACAAAAAATCGCTTACACATTTTTAAAATTGGCAGAAATACAGAGTGATAAATATTTGGACTTGAAACAATTTATTTATTCTTATACACAAGATTTTCAAATTATTTTATGAGTCATTTGCAGAAAAATGAAGAAATATTGACATACAGTTTAATTTACATTCTATTTACTTTCATTTTTTAATATTTATTAGTAGAATATATATTTTTAATGAAGTTTGTCAATTTATTTAATTTAAGTTATTATTTATATTATAAATAAAATCCCGTAGGACTGCATATACAATTTATCAATTATAGAAAATTATATAACCTATTTCCTTAATTTATTAATGTTTACACATTTTACTTTTTTACACTCATGTGCATAATTTCTAATTGCTTCGATATTTACATGGCTAGGTGAAGTGTGTCTAATAATACCAATAAACTAATTCAATGAATATATTTCAGTTGCATTGAAGATTTATTGTGTTATGCAAAGTTTTACTATATTCCTGAAATATTCATTAAATTTAAATGCATCACCGAAACATTTTTATGCTTAATAGGCGTTACATATTAACTAAAATTTTGTCTTTGTGTGTGATTTATTAGAATGTCGCAAAACTATAACTTAAACAACTTCTCAGAGGAAATGGTTTGGAGAAGATATCAAAGTTACTCGAAGAAATAAATTGCTGATGTAAAAAGAAGGGATATATAGTTCCGAGGAAATGTCACACGTCAAAGACTACAATCAATCAACGAGAAGAATTCAATTTCTAAGGCTTGTACCTTAATAGCCCTAGAAAGAACTGGTCTCTTGTGCAAAGCTCTTATTGCTCAAACGGAAATCAACGCATACCCATTACCACTGTAGTCATGTAAATTGAGACCAACACGCAGCTCTTAGTTTCCTTCCTTAGAATAATGGTATTTCCTGATAGGGCACTCAAAATGGAAAGCTATAATGAAGCTTAGTTATCGGTATTTTACAGTTACCGATTCAAAACTTTGCTTTACCATTAATCAAAAGGGCAGAAAGTGGTAGTGTTTCAAAGATTATAACCATATACAATTAGCTAAACTAAAAGTGTATTATTATTATATTAAACTAGGAATTCGTACTAAACGTACAATAGTTCCAGAAGAGGATGAATATTTCGCACTTCAAACAACAGAGTACGTGTAAGGGAGAATCATCGACTGTACTATATTCATATATCTATGAATGTGCTATTAAATTTTTAATGAAGTAACATGTAACAATTATTTTCCTTTCAAATTTTATATATTTACTTCCCTCACCACAAATATAAAACATAATGTTTGAAAATACATCTGAATTTATATCATCAATACGTATGAAAGTAGTTTTTTTAAGAATTTTAGTAAAAATAACGATAAAATGTAGGTGTGTTAATTACGCGTTGATTATTAGAGAATAATATTATGCGAATATTAATATTATTCCCTGAAAATATTTTAGATGCTTTTTATGAGTATTTCAAGATTTTAACTTTTTCTTAAAGTAGAATTAAATATTTTTTTTAAATTTGAGTGACAAATAAGATTTTGGTTTTTCTAATCACATTTCCGCTTGGTAACAATTTTACAAATGCTGTTTAAAATTTAATTGAATTTATATTATTTTTTGGACTAAATTCAAAAGTATAAAAATGAATTCTAAAACATTTTCAGATGTTAAACATTACAAAACAAAATGAAATATTTTGTTGATTATTTTCCCTTTCTAGCAATATTCGGAGCTGAAAGATTACTTATTTTGGTTACTAAAGCTAATAAATTTATTACATTTTTATAGAAAATAGGATTTCAAAAGAGATATGTATTAATAAGTGTTAAATGATATACAATGTGGATACTTTTAATGTATGCTTTAGCAATTAAACAGCTGAAAATGAAAAAAGTACTCAGAAAATAAGAGAAAAATATTAGACTTGAAAATGTGAAATTTTTAATTTAAAGCTCTACAACGGAATGTTTCGCAAGAGATAAACCGTTAGTTTTGTGTTAACAAAAATAACTCCTGATACCATTTTTGATGCTTAATTATCCCTGTCTCTTTTATATATATTTTTATTACTCCTATGGCGACGGATAAAAATTGTGTTGAGGCACATTCCCACGCATCACAGTGAGGGTTCTTTTTAATTATATATTAGGAAGAATGAAGATTATAGCTTAGTAGTGGGGCAAAGCTCTTCATACAGATAGGTCCTGGGTTCGATTCTAGACACTGCTGCATAACAGGAGATAGATTTTGCACTTCTGCCTTCTAAATATATGTATGTCTCTCTCTATCCTACTGCATGATTTGAATGTTTTTGTTTTTCCTTTATAGTGATATGTAAATATAGTCCGCTCATTGAAATGTCCTTTAGAGGGCAAATTACGCAGTGGATATAGAAACCATTATAACAACCCTAGGTTATTCACTACGTCATATCAAAGTTTATCAATATAACGGTTACAATTGTAAAGATGAATCATTACTTAAAAATAATTTTTAAACTATGAATTTAAATTTATTATTTTAATTTACAAACATTATTTAATAATATCAAATTATCAAACATGTAAATTTAAAACTAATTCCAAATTTTGTATTGAGTTTAAAAATTCGGTACCCAAACTTTAATACTGAGTAGATGATACTTAATGTAAGTTAATAGTTCCTGAGCTCATCTCTTAGCTAGACATTTAAGGCTCTTTCATTCATTTCGGATACAGTTTAAACCACCTAATAAGCCGTCGTAGTTAAAAGAAAAACTATAAGAATAATTTGTTTGAATAATATGATAAAGTATGTTTTTGTAAAGTTTAATCTTTATATCTAAAAATTAATAATTATGATGTAAAATATAATTTTTACATTTTCATTTAACTGATTAAAATATTTTATAATTTTTGAAAGCAACTCAACCAAAATATTCTTAGTTTTAATCTCAGAAAACTTTCATTGCCCGCAACTTTTTAAAAGAATTTTAGATTTTTATTTGATATTACACTACTATCTATTTCTATTTAGATGAAGTCTTGTTACAAATTATTATCACTATATATAATTTTGCTTATAATTTATCTCTTAAATTCATTGACTTAGAGTTAATTAGAAATTAGATACAGTGTTAAAAGTTTATAGTGATAAAGAAGTAAATTTTAATTAAATTCTAGTTTTATTGATGTTAAATCAATTAAGAGAATCAATACACAAGTGAAATGCATACTATTTAAATCTACTTTTATAAAGATGTAAGAAACATGCTCTACTTGTTATATCTCTTAATGAAATGAAGTTAAACAAGAGACAGACATGTTCATAAGCTCGATGGTGTAAAATACTCCATTCAGATTTGGGGTATTTACTCAGAAGATTCAGTTATCCCTTAAAACTACAACACCATGCCGGAATCATGAATTTCCGACTGACACTTCCGCGTCGTGATTATACCCAGGAGAAGAATAAAGACCCTAATTTCGGCTACTCATAGATATTATTTCGAAAAGCGAAATTAATGGATTTTTAAAAGGAAAGCTAGTCACAGTATATTCTTAATAATAAAGCTGCTTAATTTTATATATTTTCCCCTCTTGAGTAGTTTTTATATAAAAATTATTTAGTTTGCTTCTCGCTAACTTCAGAGATTTGGACTTTATTTTCTTATACACAATTAAATGTATTAATTCAACTTATATGTGTATTATTTTAAAGAATAGCTGTAGATTAAGATTTTACGTTAAGAAATCCACATTAATAAATTTCGATACCATAAGTTTATCAAAGTAAATTAAATAAATATGCAGTTATAGGAATTTTAATTATTCAGTTATAAGATTTAAAAATATAGTTGTATCATTTGAAAACAATTTCTAAATTAGTAAAAATAGCGTTTTTAGAAATAAGAAACGTTTTTTAAATCATTTATTATGTTTACAAAACTGTTTCTTAGTCATTGATGACAAATATGAAATAAATGAGATAGAGAAAAAATTGCGTTACTAATAAATTTATGATATTGTTTTAATATATATATTTAAGATCAGTAATTTATACTTTTTAAATTTAAACTAGACTTGCTCGCGTAATACGTTACTTTTAAACTGTATTAATATATTTTATTACATTTAATTGTAAGGAAAAGTTTAAAAGAATTAATTGTCATTATCTAGATTATTTAGACTAGCTGCAATACTTCAATTTCTTTGATTTCTTTTACCATTAAAAATACAATATAAAACACAATGAACAAGTTAACTTTTCAGTGAACAACTCATAGTACTTATACTTAGGTCTTTACAACACATTTACAAAGAAACAAATTTCCTTTTACATGTCCTTAAGCAACTTCAGCGTTTTATAAAACTGTTTTCTTTCTGTTTTTAAAAATTACTAAATTAAGCTAAAATATAAAAGTGTATTTTTCACAAATTGTGAACTAATTTTCAAAGAGAGAGAAATGATATTTCTCACACATTAATTTAGTTGGTTTGTTCGGTTTTATGGCGAAAGTAGTTTAGATATAACTTTACTATTTTATAAAATATCACTACACACATGTATATATTTCATTTCATATTAATACTTGATGAATAATTTTTGGTACATATTTTATTTATATTTTATGAGATTTCTGAATGATTCTTTTCATCAATTTAAACTCCTTTTAAAATAAATGTTAAGGACATTCCTGTTTTTATTCCTTTATAACAATCATTATTTTATTGAGTCTTATGTTCTGTACTTCCTATATTGATCGTATTTTATTGACATTCTCTTGTTCATATTATTCTTGAAATGAACTTAAATGGTCAAATGTTTTATCACAAAACACAAAGAACATTAATCATAACTTAAGTGTATTTCTGATAAATTGATGGTTTAAAAAATATTACTAATGATTGTTTTGTTACAAACATTGAATTGGGAAAACATGGAGTTGGGAAAGTATTATGAAAATTTGCATATGCATTGTTTTATTTTACAGAATTTTTCTCAAAGTTATTTAAATGTTTGTAGATTTCAAATAATATTTCTAAAATATTACAGTTAAAATAAATGTTATGATTATGATCGCAGTATTTTAAGATCTGAATTCTCAACTGTTACAATAAATGCTGAAATTTATTTTAAATACAAAGAATATTTATTATCATCTTTCAATAAATATTATGTAATCATAAAATAACATAGTATAAGGCTCTTATAATAAATTTTGTTTCAAAGACAATCAATATTGTAAACTTTCATCTTCATATTATATTTAATGATTAATTTATTCACATTTTTAAAAAGTAAGATATTATTAAAAGAATATGGCTTAATTCTAAGACTTTATTATGGCAGTATATACTCATCTTCCTTTAATACTCTTTTTGTAGATCTAATTAGTAAGGATAGTTTTCATATATAGTAGATATAATAATGATTATCTTTTTTATTTCATAAAGATTTTGATATTTATATTTTACTGGGTAGATTTCAGGGAAATTGATTTTCATTGAAAAATTGTTGTGTTATTAATTATCCTTAACACTCATAATGCTTACAAACAATATTTTGAATTTAAATAAGATTATTTTTTAACATTTTGCGTTGTGTATCTATTATAATTTCTCTTCCCAGATTTATACATGAAAATAGATGCAGAAACTAACTTTGTTTTTCGCATTAAGAAATTACTTCATCATTTATTTAATTTAATCATAAAATTACAATTCATTTACACACATACAAATTTATTAAACTTATGTTATTTCAAATATTCAAGCATTATTAACAGTATAGTTAAGAACCAACGTGGTATTCATAAAATACAGTACTTAATTAATAAAATAAGTGGTACCACAAGAAAAAGAAAACACTGACTGGATAAATACTTTATATAAAAAACATTTACTTAATATTATCTTATTAGGCTGGCCTATTTTGAGGATTTCAAAAACCTATTTAGTTCATTCCATCAGCATTGTTTTCAGGATCCAGGTTTACATTGTAGGAAAATATATCATCTTTTCAGTCTGAGAGCTCAAAAGGTCTTATTGCTTCAACTCTGTGGTTTTTCAGTTTCTGGAACTTAGTAAAATATCAGACTGGAATAATGAGCAGTTTTTCTTGCACTATCAGGCTTTCATATCGGCATTTTTTGTAACTTCTTCTACCATCTCCAACTCCAGAACGTATTCAATCTTATTCCCTCGCTCTCGATGGAACCGGTTTTCCACAAGTCCTATGCTAAAGTAGTCTACTTCGAAGAAGAGGGCAAAAAATGGGTAATTTAGTTAATTTACAAAAAATATCCAGCCAGTGAATATAACACCAATGATCTACCTGGAAAAAAATTTAAGTTGTTTTTCCTCACATTCACAATCCAATTAAGAACAGTTACAATCTAAAATACATCTTTAAAGAAAGGATCACGCATCTCCTCTTCAACCAATATTAAACACAAAAATATATTTAAAGTGGTTATTTTGCTTTATCTTTCTTTTTTTAAGAAAATAAATTGCGACAATGTATTTAAAACTGAAAAAAGGAGAATTTAGCTAATTTATAAAAAATATCCAGCCATTGAATGCAACATAACTGTTAATGCAGGATATTTTAAAAATCGTACTTTTATACATCCTTATCATATTTCATATTAACTAGTCACTTGTCTTTAAAAAGGAGTTTATATTTTTATAAACAGATGAAAAAAGTATATATTTTTATAAGAAAATTATAATTTAAATATTTGTTTTTATAAAAAAAATTTAGGTTTGATGTTGCGTATGAAAGTATGATTCAATATAAAATGTTATTATTGCAATAAACTATAAAATATATTTTAGCAAATTTTATAAAAATACTTCGTTTTCATATGCAGTTATATAATCAATTTAAAAGAACGTATTTATTGAAATATTAAGCATGATTTGTTAACTAGTAATAAGTTCTTTCTACAAATTATTCAAAAATAATGCATCTTATTTTTATAATCAAGCCATTTCATACATATCATTTTTCATACCTTAAAATTTAAATAATATTTAAAGAAGATGAAACATTTTTCTTTATCATGAACTAAAGAAAAACGTTTCTAATTCTTGCAAAATTTTATTCTTACAAGAAAACTATAATTTAAAAAATTAATTTGTGTAATTTTATATATTCATGCAAATTTTGAAACGTATACAGGTCACAAAAAATGCTTAAAAATCTAGAAGAAGAACACGTGTTTGGAAAAAAGCTTTAATAAAAATCAAGTCATTAGATTCATTTTATTAAAAAAGTACTGTACTATATTCTCTGTACTAAGTCTCTTCATTAGTAAAAATAAATTTTATTTTCGTAATAATTTTTTAAAAATTTATTTATTTAGGGTAATTTTCATTCGAGCATTAAATATTATAAATATAACGCGAAAATGATTTATTGTGGTAGTTTTTTCTTTATGAAACCTAAATTAGAAAATTTGAGTAATATTTAATTTGTTGGGTTGGCAAGAAAAATTTTAGTTTTCACAAATGAATAGTATTATAGAAAAACCAAAATTATTTTCTTGCAAGCCCAATAAATAAGGCACGAATAATTTACCTGCATATTTTTTAGAGAAAAGATGAAAAATATCAAATAAATAGTGTTAATTAAATAATAACTGTTTTTTTTCTGTTATAGATCATCATTTTTATGTTATAAACAAAATAAATAATTAACGACTGTTATAAAAAATTTATTCAGTTAAGAAAATCTTAGAAAATTAAACAGGGATACTTTCTTTCCACTGGAACAGTAAATATATTCAATGAGAAATATAATAATTATTTTAAACTGAGCCAAAAAAAATTTAGTGTTGTTAGCAAAGAAAAATGAGAAACATCATGCAATTAAGAAAATAAAGTGGTAGGTTGGTTGGTTGCTTGGTTGGGTTTTATGGCGCAAGGTTCAAAATTGGACATGCTGCGCCAAGAGCAAGTTTTTGTTGCTTTAAATATTTATTTAACTATTTTATTATTTATTTTTTTCTAAAAATCCAATCAACATTTAAAATTTTAAAATACAAAACTCTGTGTATACAATATTTTAAAATAAATTTTATAATAAAAGATATATGTACAATTTTAAAATTTCACAATTAAATCAAATAAAATATATGAAACTTATTGCTCTTAAAAATGCGAATAGGTTTCTATGGGGTGGATCCCCTATTAAATCAAATAAAGTTATAAAATCAGTATTAAAATAGTGTAAACGTTGTTGGTTAAAAACATGACATGAAATTAAAATATGATATATAGTAAATGGTTCATCACACGTTTCACACCATGGGTTTAGTTCATTTAAAAACAAATGTCTGTGTGTGAAACGTGTGTGTCCGATACGAAGGCGAGTTAATTTAACATCAGCACTTCGTAAAGGTAAAACTGATAATGAGGTGAGGGATGAGAAAATGGTATGAAGTTTGTTTCCGCCCTGCAAGTCCCACGATTCCTCCCAAAGAGAATAAACAAATCTTTTTATACT
This sequence comes from Latrodectus hesperus, assembly GCA_037975125.1. Taxonomy (NCBI): domain Eukaryota; kingdom Metazoa; phylum Arthropoda; class Arachnida; order Araneae; family Theridiidae; genus Latrodectus; species Latrodectus hesperus. The sequence goes on along the minus strand of CM075854.1, from coordinate 80,570,675 downwards.
ATTTCTCACATCAGAGAGCGGAACAGATGGTAATATTGGTCTCGATGCAGCCTTAGCAACTGCATCTGCTCTCTCATTTCCATTAAGACCTACGTGGCTTGGTATACAACAAAATATTATTGTATATCCCTTGCCAGCAAGGGAGTCCAATGCTCTGAAAATTCTCGACACAACAGGATGACAGGTGTAACTATTGTTTCTCAAAGTATCTATAATACTCATGCTGTCAGTGTATATACAATATTCTTTATAATTATCTGTATTCACATGCTGAAGCGCGTGATATATAGCTGTAGCTTCAGCAGTATAGATGGAGCAGGACAAATGTAGGCTGTAACTAAAACTTGTATTATTAATAAAAACTCCACAGCCCACATGTCCTGCGGTTTTAGAATCATCTGTGAATACAGGTTTATAGGATTGATACTGACAGCGATGAGAATAGAATTGCTGTTGAAAAACAATAGGTGTTGTGTCCGATTTTCTATATTGAGCAAAGGTATTAATAAACGTATATATTGGATTATACCAAGGCGGATGAGCAAACTGGTCAACACACTCAATCCGAACATCACATAGGTCTGTGAGCCACAGATGTGATTTGGCCCGTGTGAGAAAAGGTGGGATGCTCATTGGACGAGCATCATAAAGTCTCTTAAGGGAGGCATTCAGAACCATGGAACGTAGTGGATGGTGAGGGTTTGATATTATCTTAGCATAATAATTGAGAGACTGCTGCATTCGTCTCAGGTCTAACGGTAATTGATGGCATACCACGTATAGACTCTGGACGGGGGATGTGCGGAATGACCCAGAGCATATCCTTAAAGCAGAGTGGTGAACTGTGTCCAGTCTTCGTAAAACGGAAGATCTAGCTGATCCATAAACAACACATCCGTAGTCAATGCGAGATAGAATCAATGACTGATAAATTCGGAGTAGTGATGTGCGATCTGCACCCCAAGATGTATTTGGTAACACTTTGAGGATATTAAGCGATCGCTCACACTTCTTCCGCAAATGTAAAACATGCGGAAGAAAGGTTAGTTTCCGGTCAAAGATAATACCCAGGAATTTAATTTCATTGACTACTTGTATTGGAGTGTTGTTGATATAAATAATTGGATCATTATGAAGGCTAGTCTTTCGACAGAAATGGACACATCTACTCTTGCTAGGTGACAATGTATGGCCATTCTCAGCACACCATGCAACAAGCTTGTTAACTGCTGTTTGCAGTTGTCTCTCAATTAATCGCATATTCGAACCCTGACATGATATTTGCAGGTCGTCAACATAAAGTGTACCATTTACTGATGGTGGTAATTGATGTAAGATGCTACTGATGAATGAGTTAAAAATGGTGACACTTAAAATGGAGCCTTGGGGAACACCCTTAGCTTGAATAAAAGTATTGGAAAATACAGTTCCAATACGGACTTTAAAAACACGGGAGCTTAAAAAATTCTGTAGGAATATCGGAAGATTACCCCGAAAGCCAAAATTATATAATGAACGGAGAATTCCATATTGCCATGTACGGTCGTATGCCTTCTCGATGTCAAAGAAAATGAAGACCAGGTAATTCCTCCGCACATAAGCGTTGCGGATTTGGGTCTCCAAATATGTGATATTATCAAGAGTGGATCTCCCTTTACGGAAGCCACTCTGATTAATATGCATACATTTATTTTTTTCTAAGACATATACGAGACAGGCGTTGACCATACGTTCGAGAGTCTTACAGAAGCAACTTGTCAGAGCTATTGGTCGATAATGTGAAGGATCTGAAGGATCTTTACCAGCCTTAAGGACCGGAATCACTATCGCTTCATTCCAAGCTGATGGGAATTACTTTTCATTCCAGATCCTATTGAACAGAAGTAATATGTTCAATAGGGAGTCTGGACTTAAATTTCGAAGCATTTGATAGCTGATTCCATCAGGTCCTGGACTGGTATCATGGGCCTGCTTTAATGCTCTCTTCAATTCCAACACTCCAAATTCACAGTTGTAAGGCAAGGCTTCACCATGGTTGAAACGAATTGGTGTTCGAAAATAAAGTGGTAATATTTTTATAGAAGTTGAAAGACAATGTGCTAACAAAAGCTTAGCAAAAATCCACTCTTAACTTGGACATTATGGTTTTGTGAAGAAATGAACGAAAAAAGTAATTAATTGTAAATAAAAGTATTTGTGTAATTTCGTTTGCATACCAAAAGCTGCAGGACAAATGTTTTACAGTAGTGAGTGCTAAACATTGTCCTCATTTAGTACACTGGAGTAGCTGCACATTGAACGAGACATTGTTTTCTTTTGCGTTGAACGTGACATATTTTCATAGTTTATATTATTCATAAATTAGTGAATATGAAAAAAGTGTTTTTGAGAAAACATTTCATAAAAGATGTGTTGATTTGGACTTAAGGAACAGTAATGATGATTTTTTTCAACACTGGCTCACAAAGCAATTTTAAACAATCATTATAAATAAAGGATCAGTTCGGAACGCAAAAATTTTATTTACTTTCTATTTCTTCAGATGTAACACTACACACACACACACATATATATATATACATATATACACATATATATATATATATATATATATATATATATATATATATATATATATATATATATATATATATATATATATATATGTGTGTGTGTATATGTGTGTGTATATGTGTGTGTGTGTGTGTGTGTGTGTGTGTGTGTGTGTGTGTGTGGTGTGTAGTATTATTATTAATAAATTTGCGATTTTACTCCCTGGAGCAAATTTCAAAAAAAATAACCTATTAAAAAAACCAATATAACATGTTTAGTATGAGAGTTAATAAATATTATGCCTCCAGACGATTCAATACAGGCCGTAATACGCCTAGGTATGCTGAGTATCAAATTATCGATTTGGTCTTGGGGAATATTACACCACTCACATCAAACAATGATCTCCAAAGTTCCGGTAGACATGTGGGAGGGAGTTGACTTGCCGCAATTCGTCGAACAAGCATGTCCCATACATACTCTATTAAATTCAAGTCCGGTGAGTATGCTGGCCAGTCCATACGGGTGATATTTTCCGATTGAAAGCATTTGCCTACAATATTGCACGGTGAGGACGGGCGTTGTCATCCATAAACAGAAATTATACACCTATGGCACCCTGAAGCAAACGTACATGTTTTTCCAGAAGGACAACCCGGTAAATGTGGCCTGTCATGGTTACATTCTGAACATGCGGGTTAGTTCTGGAATTCAGAATAATTCCTCCCCAAACGAGCAATCCTGCACCACAATAACGGTGTCGTTCAATGGTGTTCTCTTGGTGGTAACGGATAACTGGCCCTCTCCATATGAAAGTCCGGCGAGAATCAGACTGAAAGCTAAACCTGGACTCGTCGGTAAACATCACACAAGACCACTGTAGCGATGTCCACAACGTGTGCTCTCTACTCCAGGCTAGCCGCAGGCGACTGTGAGTTACGGTAAGTGGCCTACGAGCATATGGACCCATGTGACCTAAGCGTCTATACACGGTCTGCCTTGAAACTGTCGTACCGTAGCTGAAGAGAGCTGACGAGACAGGTCTGATGCTCTGCTCCGTCTGTTTCTTTTGGCAGTAACTACCAAATACCGTTTCTCATTCGACTTTGTAACTCGGGGGCGAACTGTGCTATAACGTCTACTCACATTACCATCATCTTGGAACCGTTGCCAAAGCCTGGAGATAACAGTCTGGGTGATTCCAAGTACTTCGGATACTTCCAGCTGGGTACGTCGACATTCCAGGAGGCCAATAATTCCACCACGTAAAACATCATCCAAATACTTCAATTGTGTCATAACTGTGCGGTTATTGCACTGGAAGGCTTTTAAAGCGCTTGTGAACAATTTCACTTCTTTTCAATCATTCCTTATATACCTCTCTCTTACACTCTCGTCATTGTGACGTGCTATAGGCGCCATCTGGTGGTTTCTTGTAATTTACATATTATTCTTCCAGATGTGTGTGATAAATTTTACATGTGAAATTTTTATTTTAGTGTTCAATTTCTATGTGATCCATGATTATCCTTAATTTATGGACATAGTGTATACATACATATATGTATATATATATATATATATATATATATATATATATATATATATATATATATATATATATATATATATATATATATATATATATATATATATATGTATGTATGTATATATATATGCATTTCATTAATGTTTACCAGATTTGGTTCCCAATACTAATATGTGTATAGTACTCTGGAAAACAATTGAATAAGAGAACTTGGTTGTTTGTTGCTAATGGTTCAGAATCCACATTAATCTAAAAGATGCTGTTTAATTCAACCTTTAGTTAATTTAGTTTAATTCATAAACAGAAAAAAACTCTGACTGATAAAATAACGTTTGAATTAGGTAAAGTTATAGATAGTAGAAATCATACAAATTTTGAGATACACGAAAGCCTTGAAGTGACTTATATATAACTATGCACATGTCTAGAAGTGACTTTGGTAATATGCACTGTGACACAATGGGGGCTGTGGTCAGGACATTTGTTATAGTCAAAAGCAGAAAATGTTAAAGAGTATGGGTTTAAACACTCTTAATTGTGACTAAATTGTGGTACAAGTCACTGTATTTTATAAGCTGAGCAAAAACTTAGTTTTTCAAACACACCTTTGCCAAGGATATGTCGTGAGTACGTTGTTTCCTATAAAACCATTCCTGTTTGGGGTAAACGTCAAGTATTATGGTGAGCAATGCTTGTCGTCGGCGTCTTCTCCACTTTATAATGAGAGGATAGATGAGCCACATTGCAACAGTTCATCCTGTGACTGGTCCATAACGTGTCACAATAAGAGTCACTGCCCTATGCGAGTTTCTATCCTGACTGTCAAAATGTTATTACTTCATGTGATTTACCATGTACACGTACTTTGCCACTGGCATGTTTCAAAGTGGAACTCGATTCATTATTTTATTCAAGGCAATATTTCTTTACATCTGAAAAGTTCATTGGCGATGTTACATCACCTATTCTAATCATCGCGTCTTGTTTTGTCGTTGCATCAGCGGAAACCCCCCATATATATATATATATATATATATATATATATATATATATATATATATATATATATATATATATATATATATATATATATATATATATATATATATATATATATATATATATATATATATATATATATATATATATATATATATTTATATATATATATATATATACACTGCTGGACAATTGCTAAGGACGGATCACAAATTGCAATGTAGCATAACATTAAGCGAAACATGAGGCCTAGTAGGATAAAATATAGTTGCCACACTGTTCAGACATTAGAATAAAGAACATTTATTGTTCTGGAAAGTACAAAAGCTGTGAAACATCTGAAAGAAAAAAATTCATTTGATGCTGCAATACGGAAAAATTGAACAATGCATCTAAAAGTCAGCAGGCACCTTGAAGAAAGGTATCAGTACGGGATATGTCCACCGTGGAATGTGATGCAACATTCCACACGTCGTATAATACTTTGCACAACATTATCCAGCAGCTGTTGAGGCAATTTATCCCATTCCTCTGGGAGTGCACGGATGAGGGTGTTCTTTTTTGTCGGAGGATAGTTTCTACCAGCAACGTGCCTCCCCAAAGCATCCCACACATTTTCAATGGGGTTTAGATCTGGAGAACGTGATGGCTACACGAGGCATTGAATACCCTCGCTGTCTAGAAAATCCTGAACAGCGAGTGTTCGATGACATGTTGCGTTGTCGTCCATAAAAACAAATTCATCACCGACAGCACCACGGAAAAGACGAACATGAGGAAGTAGAACTTCATTAATGTATTGTTGGCCTGTCATAGTCCCATTCGCAACCACATGTAGGAGCGTGCGGCCATTGATCATGATGCCGGCCCACACCATGACACTGCATGTGGGATATCGGTCCCTTTCCTGGATATTTTCTGGACGATAAACAATACCACTCTCGCGCCAGATAAGTTGGCGTCTACAATCCAATGACAGACTGAACCTACTCTCATCTGAGAATAGTACACATGCCCAATCCTGTTCAGTCCAATTGCGATGCTCACGACACCATTGCAAACGGGCAGTACGGTGCTGTCTGGTCAATGGGACACACACAACAGGTCTGCGGGAGTATAGTCCTCCTCCCCTCAAACGTCTGGCAACAGTTTTTCGGGAGATCTGCTTTCCTGAGGCAGCAAGAAACTGATTTGTCACCTGCTGAGCTGTTTTGCGCCTATTCCTTTTTGCTGATAGGACGATATATCTGTCTTCTGCAGCCGTCGTACTTCTAACACGATCTCCCCCGTGCCGCCTACTACACATTCCATTAGTTTTAAATGACTTCCACAGCTGTGAAACAACGCTGTGAGCGATGTCGAACTCCCTGGCAACATCTGTTATTTTTCGCCCTTCTTCGATATTTCCAATAATTCGGCCACGCATAAAATCCTCTAAAAATCATGCCAAAAATTTCAAGTTCGGCTATTAAATCTTTCCTGTAAAACTTTGACTTGAAATAACAACAGTCCACACGCGTGAAAACCTTCAAAGCTCTTATGAACGCTATCACGTGATGAACAGAAGTGGAAAAAAAATTGCATACGCATACTTCTTCTTACTATATCCCGCACTTATTCTTATTTTCCACATTTTGCTTCCACATTTTTCCACATTTGCATATATATATATATATATATATATATATATATATATATATATATATATATATATATATATATATATATATATATATATATATATATATATATATATATATATATATATATACATATATATATAACTTCCTCTTTTAAGAACTTCCAAAATAGATTAAAGTCATATAAAATTTAGTTCTGTGGATAGTTATATAAATATATATATTCGTTCAAATTCCAATGATATTATATTTCATCACCTAAAAATTAAGAAAAATCTGAATAATTCGTCCTCCGCATGCTTTTCGAGCAATAAGTATCTTAAGTAATATATTTTAAGATATTTCTATTTAATTATAATAAATATCTTATAATTCTTAGAAATTATTTTATGAAAACCCATCAAAAATAAGTTTTATAATTTTTAAGAGTATTAGCCACTAAATCTTATTTGAAATGCCGCTCCAAATGAGAAAAAATTTTCAATCAAGTTTTATACTGAATTCTTGTAAATATTCGGAGCTGCTCAACTTCACATTGAAAGTTCAAACTGATAGCGGGAAATTGCCACATTAACATGCGACAAAAGACAGATAATGAGCAGAAAGTTTTATCTGAGTAGTTTTCGAGGAAATTCGATCTGACTTAAAGGCGAAGAATTTGAATGTCTTCCCTTTCTTTAACCCTTCTTTTACTTGTTTTTTCTTCTTTTTTTTGATAAATTTCTACATTTCTTCTTGAAATGATAAAAATTATTAAAAAAATTCTAAATCCTTGACTAATGAAACAGCTTAAATTCATTTAAAGACATTTTCGGAATTATTGAAAGATGAATTTTGTAAGATTGTCTTATTTTTTAACTACATTTCTTGCTATAATTTTCTAAAATATATTGTATTAATATTTAAGAACTACATTTTTGCGTAGCACTCCCACACAAATATTTTTATCAATTTCAAAGACAAACGCGCACAGCTTTAATCTTTGGTCCATCTTTAAAAATAATTAAAGATGGTAATCACACGAACTAAATAAATATAAACATTAAATTATTATTAGAAAAATCAAATTTAAATGAAATAATAAATGTAAGATAATATAGTATAATCAATGTTTAAGATGCTTAAAATTTTATTTTTTAATTGCAGATTAAATTTAATATATGAATTAGGTAATAATCTATACACTCTCTCTGATTCTTGTATAAATTAATTACTTCGTGGTTTTCTACTTGAAAGTAGAAGTTTTCTTTTTATATAATAAAAATTAAACTAACACATTTTTGGTATAAATATAAAAATATATTAAATCATAGTTGAAGTGACATTCATCTAAACAACAACATACAAAATGATTCTTTTATGTTTGAAATCTGAAGTAAAAGTTGAACAAAAGAATTAAACGTGTCTATATATATATATATATATATATATATATATATATATATATATATATATATATATATATATATATATATATATATATATATATATATATATATTCCGTTCGAAGAAATTAGGGCTGTCTTCTTTATTTGTCTATTGGAAAATTTGAAATTTTGGATGTTGATTGCTTGATTTGAAAATTAATCTGAAGATTTATTAAAAATATTGAAGAGTTTGATTAAATAAAACACATGTTGAGTTTGATTTGTTACTCTACATTGCATTCTAGCTCAAGAACATAATTCAATCCAAAATTTATAAATCATGGCATATTTTGAGTAACAAGCATATATATGAGTAACTAGTATATATATATATATATATATATATATATATATATATATATATATATATATATATATATATATATATATATATATATATATATATATATATATATATATATATATATATATTTTACTAAAACTCAATTAAAATACTCCAAACAACACGAAATTACAGTCTCAAATAAATTACTAAGAAGTTTTCACAATGAATATGAACAAATTGACGTTTTGATTAACCTGGGTTATAAGGAAATTATTTGTTGCAAATTATTTTAGAGTTCCTTTTAAAAACTTTGCATTTATTATTGGAATTTTAAAATCTTATAGAATGTAAGCTCTCGTATTTCCTGTAAAAGTAAGATAAATAAGCTCTAGCCTTTTTGAAATTAAGGTAATTCTAATATATATAGAGTAATTATCAAACTTTGAAGAAAGTGTGTAATATAGCTATCAGATTACTTCCGTTTGTTTACTGTTTGTTAGAAACCTAATACGAATAGGTTTTTTCTTTCAAAATGTCTATCATTAGCACTATAGTAAAAGTTAAATTTATAGAAAGTACATATGCTGTACTTTCCATTGAAAATACTTCATTTTATATTCTTTATGGAAACAGCATTTTAAATTAGCATTAAAGAAATACTGTTGTAAAAAGTTCATTGAAGAAAATTGTTGTGTGAAAAATTTTTGAAACTTGCATCTTGTTACCCATTCTCACGTAATAGTTATTTAAAGCTTACGGATTTTTTTTTTAAAAAAAATATTTTTATGCAGTCTCTAAAGATTTCATTGAGCAAAAAATGATGAAATCCAAAATTTATATGATGATCACTACTTCTGATAATTTGTAAAAAATGGAGAATCATTTTTTCGGAAAATCACAAGTTTCAAGTAAATGAGCTCAAAAAACTAATTCGCTGTGTCTTCAAACATTTTGGATACATGTTCTAACATTAAAAAAGTCAAAACATTCTGAGTACACGTTCTAACATATACTCAGAATGTTTTGAGTTTTGAGGATGTTTCTGTTTTTAGCTTTGAAATTTGAGGATGTTTGAATAACTAAATAAAGAAGATTTTTTATAAGTTACAGCCATAAGTTAAAGGCAGATTATCATCTTTAACATGAATAACATGGATGGTAATCAGTCAATAAAAAAGCTATCAGTGGATTCCGTTTCACCAAATGTTTCATGAAAGTAATGTTTTAAAAGGTGATTTCAATTATACTTCGAAGGGTATTTCACACACAAAAATTTAAAACAACTTTCAAGTACAAAAAACCAATTTAGTAGCATAACAAGCATAATCAAAATTGATTTTTAAATTAAGATTAGTAATAAATGTAAAACAGGAATGTTCCGGGAATACTATTAAAATAACCTTTACGAAAGCCACATTTATAATTCTTCTTACTTTGTTGGCAAGAAATATATTGTATGTCAGATTTCCACAAGATTATCAAAGTTTTCGAATTTTAAGAATATATATATACATAGTCTTTAATAGTGGGGATAATAAATTTCAATTTTTAATTACTATAAGTATAATTTAAACCGATTGATGAACAGACAGATTCAATTAAATTTCAACGCAATTTATGTAAACATAATCAATCACTCAACCAGAGTTTATCTTTTTTATTCTTACACTAATGAAAATGTAAAATTTTTAATATTGATTGATCATAATTAAATATTTAACATCATCAAATATATTGAAGTTGTCACAAAAATGTCTAATTATTTAAAAAATTATCTTGTGATTTTGCTGAATAGTAATTTCACTGTTGTTTACATCCTCTAAAATTGAGTTTTCTACTTTATAACCTATATTTTGATACTGATATGTGTCAGTTTAATTATCTAATTTTTAGAAGTATAAAACTAAAATATAAGGGATTTCTTGCATGCATGATTTAAATTATGTTACTGAATCTGTGATTCTGATTAATAGTTTCAACAACTCTATTCGAATACATATTAAAATAAATGCACGTATTTATTTGCATAAATTTGTACGATTAACAAATAACAAATTCATTTATAAAATCAAATATCATAAAATATTTACAAATTATATTTGGCTTTTAAAATTTAGTTAACACAAGAACAGACACAGAAGTATATATAATTGAAGCATCCATTAATATTAATAATTTGTTCCTTTATTTAATTGTTTATGAAGTCACTTTTTACGTCCATCTCAATTGTGGAATTGAAAGCTTTCCTCAAACTCATTATAGAGTAATCGACTTTCTGAAAATTTTCAGTAAATATTTTTATAAAAAATATATGATTGAAGAATTACTAGAGAATAATTAATTTAAGCGGATAAAGAGTACGACCATTCTAAATAATAAATGTCACCAATCACACACCTACACAGTTAAACTTAAGCTGACATAGTATGTAATTTTATTTTAAAATATAAATAAGAAATGTAGAATTTTTTTTCATTGGCACAATACAGGGAATCGTATTTTTAAATGTAATACATTTAAAAGAATCAATCCATTAAATATAAAATTTTACTTATTAGTTATTTTTAAAATTACATTGTATTAACGTTTTAAGATTAATAGTAGTTTTAAACAATTATAACATAATTGTTTTAAACAATTATGTAAGCACAATTTTGAAAATGAAATTGATAACACTTAACTGATTACATAAATCCTAATAAAAGTCCAAAACTGGACTAAATAGGTCAGTTTTAATTATAAATGGACCAATGTTTAAAGTTATGTTTATGATTAATAATACATCAATAATATTTTGCTTCAATAAGTAAATATATTTATAGACAAAGTCACTAATTATCACCTGTAATAAGCTTCTGATTGCTTGTTTTGTAACTTTTGAATTTTTCTGGCACGTGTATTAGTATCTGAAGATGTGAATAGTGTCAAAAATATTTTTAAAAATGATGAATGTAATAAACAACATAAATCAACCATAATCACTTAATATTTTTATCAAATTATCTGAAAACAAATTTTTCAGTACTTACAGTGGGTGATTAAACGTATTGTATACTACCTATTCTGAAAGTAATTTAGAGAGGATTGCTTTTAACCTAAAATATCTTAGTATCATTCTATTAAAATGATTTTAATTTCTTTTCATTAATTAATTTATAAAATTTTATTAATTTACATCTCTTTGTTTGTAAAATTAAACATAAGAACTTTTTACAGGAATTTCCTTAAAAGAAATATTAAAAAGTTTTTTTTTGTGTCACACGGCAGTGGTTTTCTATAAAGCTAATAAAAAAATTAATATTTTCAAATAATTCACTCAGTAAAATTTCTTTCCTTGATACATGTATCGTCTTTATAGATGAAGAGGGGAACAGTAATTAACATAGCCAGGTTTATCTTTCCTAAATTTTGAATTATTTTTTATTTATAGAAACTCTACATAAAAATACATGCGCAATTATCTTTGAAAAGCAAAAAATATAAAAAAAAAATTTTTTGTATAAAACGCTTTAATATTTTTCATCCTTGCTTGAAGTTTTTTGTTTTGGGTTGAACTAAAAGTGATAACTTTGTATAAGAAAGTTTTCACATTTTTTATACATTATATGTATGTATGTATATATATGTATATATATATATATATATATATATATATATATATATATATATATATATATATATATATATATATATATATATATATATATATATATATATATATATTTATATATATATATATATATAGTAAATTTTAATTTATAGAAAAAGCAGTTACAACGAATTACAACACAATTATTACTAAAACGATATATTCACTATAATTTCCAATCACAAAACCTTAAAATATTTTCCTGAAAATTCTCAGAAAACAATTGTTGTAGACAAAGTATCTGAATAAGCTTCATTCACCAAACCATATATATATATATATATATATATATATAGAGCTTTATTCACCTATTTAAAATATGTTTTGATTGGGATATCGTAGAGGGATTTAAGCTGAGTTTACAAATTGATAATATATAAGAACATAACTTTATTCGATGAAACACGTACCTAGCTATCCATATTTATATGATTATAAACTGATAAGTTCATCTATGATAATGTTCACCTTAAATTAGTAATTTCATTATGTTAGGGTAAATCATAACTTAAGAATAACAAATATTTGCTCCATAAAATATGCCAAATTAAAACGCAAACACAATGCGTGAACACACATGAATACTTAAGTTTATCATCATGGTATGTTAAGGAAGCTTTTATTGTTCGTGTTCAGAATGATAATGTTGAAATATAATTTGCAGGCTTACTTTGAAAATTGGTATTAGAGAGTATCAAAGTCCGTGTTTAGTGCACAAGAAATTTTTCCAAATAAATAAAATAATGTACAAATTATAATTGTTATTTATTCATCAGTATTATTTTAATACTTAAAATTCGAACCTATGCCAAGCACTGTCTGCTGTAATTCATCATTTTACGACCGTTAAATGATCCAATGTTAATACCAGTAAGAATAATATATATATATATATTTATATTTATATGTGTGTGTGTGAGTGTGTGTGTGTATATATATATATATATATATATATATATATATATATATATATATATATATATATATATATATATTAAAACATATATAATCGTAAAAATATAAGTTTTAGAATCATATATACGAATTTAATGGCTAAAGTGTAGAAAAATGCGTATTCTTGTTGTACACATAAACATCTAATTCTTCCTTTTACTGCTAAGTATATTCTTTGTGATAAATTTATCTAAGTATTGCGAAACACACAAGGAAGAATAAAATATTTAATATATTGTTAGCTCTCACATTACTAATATAAAACATAAAATTTATTGAGTAAATGAAAGTGTATTTGCTTATATAACAAGCATTAATAAAAAAATTACATTATTCTCTTCAAATATATTTAATTTATAAAGTCTAAAATGTTTTGTTGTATGTTTTACTCTTATTTAAGAAAAAAAAGTTATAATATTTGGCTAAGAATATTAAAAATTTCGTTAAAATATCATTTAGCATATTGTTTCGTAATCCTTCAGAAAAAAATTTTTCATTAGACTAAAATATTTGCATTCTACATTTTTAGGTAATTCACGTGAAATAAAATTTGAAATTTTTGAATTTATTGAATTTTGTTCGCTCCAAAAGAATTCAACACGATACTGTGTGAAGTATAGTATTTACTAAAACATTACAAACAAACCTTATTAAAATACCTTCATTTAAGAAAATATTCGTAATTTTTAATGTTTTTATTTTATTGTATATTCTTTTTATATTATCTCTATTCATTTTAGATCTTTATTTTATTTTAAATATTTCTGTACTTAAATATTTTAAGTCATATAACTAAATTATGTTCTATTTCATCAGTTATTATCATCTTTTTCCGTTTTCTTTGCAAGTTTACGCTTTCTATTTTGATCTATTTATTAAACAGAAAGTAGAACGATATTAAGTTCTATTTTGTAAACTTTAATTTTATTTACTTTCATTTCATATTTTTGACACTATTTTAAATGCATTTAGAAAAGTGAATCTCTTTCAATCTTCTACTTCTATTCGTTCAAAAGAGCAGCTGAATGGTTAATTCTCCTTCATTCAATTCAACAATTTAGGGATTTAAACATAAAATGAATGTTTGTGGTAGTTTGTAATCCACTTTAAGCAGTAAATCTCTAAAATTAGGCATCAGGTGCAAAAAATGACTATTAAGTGACAAAAACGAATCGAATTCATTCTACAGACAAAGCACCAGGTTATTTTGGTCTTTACAACATCTTTTCTCAGTATTTTGAATAACAAGTAGCTATATTTACTCTATAGCTTTTGTTATTGATACACTACATCTCATTTTATCAAGCTTTGACCTTTTGTTAAATCTTTTCCAAAATTCATCTTTCTCAGACTGTGTAACACCTATTTTCAAGCAACAGAAATTTTGAGTTAATAATTCTATTTCAGTTTCCATAATGTTTTGAATTATGCTTTATAAAATTACAATAATATATTTTGTTCATTATGAAATGAAATTTCATAAATTTGTTGATTTTAGTATAACACTGAGACTTTCTTTTCAATATTAAAATAAGATTGCACCTTTTAGGTATTTATTTGAAAATTAATTTTTTAAAGTTTTTTCCACATTTTACACAATTGATTCTCCCGCATCATGTTAAATATTCTGAAATAAAAGTGATTTTTCTTCCAGTTGTCGAGCAAATAGAAGTAATATTCACATTTATCTCCTGTAATTGTGATACACATGTTGATTGATAAAAAGGAACGTTGAACAACGTGATAAAAATTCTCAAATAAACTTACTTGTAGTTATACAAAAATATATTGTCTAAATAGAACTTCCTAGTGCAACAAATCAGATACAAATGCTTATTAAATTATAAAATGAATTATTTTACATATGTATAACTTATTTTTGAAACCTTTACGTAGTTTTATGTTAACTCTCAAAAAATAAAATAATTCAGTTTTATCAGTTTTATAATTCAGTTTTATAATCAGTTTTATAATTCAGTTTTAATATATATAATTTTTTCCATTTATGTAGTATATAAGATATAATAATTTATGTAATAAGTTATTTGAAATAAAAAAAACATCCCCGATTGCACTCCCATGAGTTCTAAAATAAAGTTGCCAAGAGTTTTAAGAAAAAACAAATAATTTTGGATATTATTTATTCATTGTGTTTTTAAAAATATCTATTTTAGATTCTTTTCCTCAACTAATTGTAAAAAATATTTCAAAAAGTTAAAGCATTTATCACAAATATTTTTCTCTAATTTTGAAAGATATGCTAATTAGTTGATTTTCATTAAATTATTCGTAAGAATAGTATTTATATCATAAAAATTTTGTTTCATATTCGGAATAAGTTTTGATTGTTTGATAATAAGAATTGATTTTCTTTCGCTTTTTATTGATTTTTCATTAATATCATAAAAACGCTGTAAGTTGTCCAATAAATAATGTAAATAATTTTTATATTTTCTTTAATATAAGTAAATATTTTTAATAAAATCAATTGCTTAATCATGAAATATTTTTAAATAGATAAAAAGCATATTACTAATTTATTTTACATAATATTACGTTATTATTTTGATTAATATTAAAGGTATAGCAATCTTACATTTTAATAATTTAAAAAATATTTAATATTTCTTTCAATTTTATCACAATGATGAAACAAAATATTGGTCTTGTAAAACATGTAAATGTTTGAGCGTGAAAAAAATATTATCTTGATAATGCAAAAATATTTCTACGCAAAAGTTTGAATCCAATTAAAATTATTTAAAGGGATAGAAAAGAAAAATGTTCTTAAGTACATGCAGTTTCACTTTACCCCCAAATGTTACTTAATCATCAGCATATTGTTTTCCAAACTCTGAATCATTTATATAAGATGCAGTCTTTGAAATTCTAAATATATACTAAACTATTAACAACAATCAATAAAATTTCGATAAATCACACAGCTTTAAAGCAATTAACAGCTGATTATCGTAATAAATTCACAGTACTAACCCTAACATTTTTAATAATTTTAAGAAATCAGTTACTAACATTTATTGATTAGTTATGCACATAAATAACTTCTATGTTTGTTTTTAGAGATTAGTGACGCATTTTTCAATTTAATTTTTTAATATTTACAAATTTACACATAAAACTATAACAGCAACACTCTTTGTTAAATTGATCATTGTGAAACGTAAAGTTCTATTTTTTACCAAAAGGTAATCTTAAAGCTATTTATATCATACAGTATATCAATAAAATAAGAATATTTAAATAAAGTGTAGATTATTAAGTATGAAAATAATTACACCTGGAAACTAATTAAAAGAAATCACTTATAGTTATTGAGTTATAAATATTTTAATTACATTTATTAACATTTTCACATTAAATGTAAATATTTATTTTTTTAAACAAAAATTAGTTTCAAAGTAAACGAATAATTCTTTATGTTATAATTATGGTGTTTTGAAGTACAATATTTAAAAAACGTTTTACTCCAATGATAGCTTTAATATGTGGTTTGCTTAGTAAGTATAAACTTTTAATGTGCTTTAATTAATTTTTTATCTAACTTTGTCTCACAACTTTCCAGGATAATCGTAACGATTCCTTCTTATTAAACAGAAAAACTGAAACAAATTTTAAAATCATTTTGAAACAAAAAAAATCAAAAATTCTAGCAAAATTATCTTATTTGTTTAAAATTATAATAAAATTTTTTAGTTACATAAAAACTTTAAGCTTTAAGTAAATAAAAAAATAAATAAAAATATATAAAATTAGAAAAAACAGTCATCACGCTTAAGGCCTATGTTTGTCGTCAAAAATATATTTTAGTTATAAACTAAAATTAAGATTTACGCAATAGATACAAATTTTTTAATAAATAGATCAAGAATATATTAGTTGATTTCTATTTTAATAGAAGTTCTTTGCTAAAACATAAGTTCCACACTACATTATTAACACAAAATTACTTATTGGATTACTTATTGTAATATTTTATTCTTTCAACACAAATGCAAACAAAAAGATAAGACAAATAGTAAATGATTCTCAGTTACTCACCAACGACAGAAGATAGCAGCAAAATGAGAGTTCCCGGTACGACATCCATGCAGAAGTGAAGATCTGCACGTGCGAACCTTTACAAGAGAGGAACTGACTCTTTCTATGTTCCTACCACTCTCGGTTTTCAAGATCCACTGACTCCGACAATCCTTTTTCTCCCTGTCCACGTGCTTTAATTCGCTCAGAACACAACCGTATGCGCATGCGTTGCACAAAATGAAATCTCAAACTTCTGAAGGGCGTACCCCCATTTTTACACGAAGCTTTATTTTAATTTGCTTCGTAAGATAAAAAAAGCTGGAAAGGTGGTCATAGTATGAGATCTCAACAGTGAAAATCTTAATTTGTTAAATTTCTCCAACAAAACTTTTCGAAATAATAAGAGGAATAGATGACAGAATTTTATAAGCAGAATAAGGTAAATAGCAAATTAAGTGACAGTAATTAAATAATTGTAAAATTAAAATAATCCTTCACGTAAAAATTTCTACATTGTAATAAAAAAGTAATGCCTAGTTAAATTAAAGTTTGTGTTTGAGGGAAATCGCTTAAGTGACTAATATAGAGTGAAGTATGTTTTTATCATTCTTTAGTAAAAACAGTTTATTATAAAAAAAAGTGTTTTTGTTTGATTTAGTTAAAAAGTTTTATCAGCCAGAAGTTCCGTATTTGAAGAATATCTGTTCATCTTTGAAAACATAATCAGAAAAGATAAAAGTTGTATACATAGGATAGCAAATTTTTTTAAACATATCAATGTACTATACTATTGTAAACATGTAAACATATAAATATTATTAACACACCCACCCACATATATATATATATATATATATATATATATATATATATATATATATATATATATATATATATATATATACATATATATATATATATATATATATATATATATATATATATATATATATATAAATATTATTCTTTCACATATTGTATACACTCCCATGTATATTATTTCAGGAACAGTTTTTACTTAAAAAACATACAAATATATAAGAACGCTTTTCAAGCTTAGTTAGGGTCTAAAATAAAATAGTTCTTTCACATAAACAATATGTATAAGAAAACTATGAAAAATAGTGAAAAACGATGTTTTTATAAAGAATCTTAGTTATGCAGAACGTTAAAAATGTACTTATTATTTATAGCTATAAATAATTTTGGATAGCAATATATTCCGGCACATTTCCCATAGTAAATTGCTATTTATTTATTTATCTCGCAGTTTTTGTAGTTTGATATGAATGTTCATAATCAGTTGAGAAAATAGAAATGAAATAATTAATGCAATATCAATAAGAGTTATTATTACAAATTTATTAATATTTTTAGTGAAGGCAATTTTTTCTCATTTAATTATTCATTTAAATGATATTTTCTAATTCAAATAAATGATATTATTTTATTTTTAACTATCACTAAATTATCTTATAAATACATACTATTTAGCAACGAAAATATATCAAATGAAGTTCATTAGAGAGTAATCTATTTTGATTTATCCTTTTAAAAAATCTGTGCATGTATCTTAAATAACCCAAATACCTGCAATTTTTATTATAAAAATGAGTTATCATAATAATTGATATTTAAAACGAATATTTCGATATTTGTGCTATTTAATACTGAACTACTATCAAATTATTTTTAATTTATTGATAGCACAGTATGTAAGATGTCATTTAGAAGTAATAACACCAGAATTTAATTACAAATAATGTTCTGCACTTATTTTATTATAAAATTCCATACTTTTATTGCAAATCCTGTTAACAACACCATTGATTCGTCATGTTTAATGCGTGTTCATAATATTATTGAAAGATGTTAAGTTTGTTAAATCAAATTAGAAGTAAGTACATTATTATTTGAAATAAGTAATTTTAAAGCTTCTATTTTTTTCAACAAAATGGATTAGCAAAATATGCCATAACTCGAGTAATATTAACTACCAAAAATACTTATAAAATATTGAATTATTTATTAACTAGATCTCATTTGAACTACTAACAAACTCTTCCAAAAATTTTTTATTATTATTACTAGAATTTTAAAGTAGTATTTTTTATTTAGTAAATATTTCCTTATTTGTAATATTTTTAAAAGAAATATTTTATGAAAAGTGTTGGTCTTATTATGAAAATGCGGGATGTTGCTGATTGGAAGGTTTATACTAAAGCATATATTTAGAAAATTTTAAAAGATGAAATCAATCATTCAAATAAACTGTAAGGTATCCAATATTCGTAGCTCGACAATGTCTATATTTTTGTTGGAATATATAAAAATATAAACGAATAATATTTGCGTAGTATTCCGTATATATTATTCATTTAATTACATTTTTGATATTCAACAGTAGCATACATTCATTATAATTTCGGAAAATATTATTTAATTTCTTAATTGATTCAGATGAAAATTAGATCTGGGATAACCTTTTAGGAAATAGGTCATTTGACTTATTCTTGAACGAAATGGGAATAAAATTTACTTCATGATTAAGTGGTAAGTCAAATAATTATTATTCAAGCCATAACTCGAATATTACGGCAGTTTGGAAGCCTTTTAGCGTTAATATCTCCACTAATTCAAATGCTATGATTTAAACTTCATCTAAACTGAGAACTGAGTAAGAGATAGTTTCCTTTAGTTTTAAATTCAGTTAATTAACAGTTAAATTCAGGAAACTCATATTCCAGAAGTGATGACAGAATACATTTTAGGTAATTATCTCTCAATAATCCATAGAAATTTAAATTCAATTCGCTTGTTAAATAGACATTATTATAAAACATTTAACATTTGTTTATTTCACTAAAAAGACCGCTTTCTACTTGTGCATAAATCTCATTAGGAATATGAAAATTAATTACCTAAATATTATTTTATAATAATTTTAAAGCGTTGGCTTGGATTAGCATTATACATCTAATTTATAATTTCGACAAATATATGCATTCTCAATTAAATTCAGCACAAATCTGACAACAGAACACTTTTGTTTCATGCCTTTATTAATGATAAAATTCTTGAATGAGTTCATTTTTAAAAGATTTTTATTTTACATGCTAAGGAAGAAAACGCCAAATACAAATCTTGATGTTATCCAATAACATGGACTGCATTTTATCTTACAGCAGCCAGTCTTGACAGATCTGTTTTACTGAGCTATACACCGTTTTATGTAGCCTGTTATTGAAAAAAGAAATTATAAAGCGAATATTTCCTTAAAATACTTCAAGATTCTTTTGTTTCCCAAATTTCAGTTTTAATAATTCTTTACAGTATCGTATTTTCAAGAACGAGATTCAAAAACTATTTCCTAATTATTATCAATTATTTTTAAATACTTAAATAGCGTGTAAGGATTGAGATATTTTTTGTAAATTACATAGCATGCGATCTCTATATAAAAAATGTTAGCTCTTTAAAATATTCCATTATAATGTTCATAACATCCCTAAAATATTCATAACATCATCATCATTATAGCTTTTCCATATGAAAATTTTACACTTTGTATAAATTTGAAAAATAATTTTGCTTAAGAAGAAATAAATTAATCAATGATACTATAGAACAGATAAATTCTTTTTTATTTTATTATTCCAGTTACATTTATTTCATATGAAGTATTTTGTTCTTTATAACAATAAAACTTAATGAAACATTTAAAGAGTTAAAAACGGTAACTTTATAAAATATTTATTTAATTAAATATATCTTTAGAACATTTTGCTGACTTAATTATTATAAGTTCTTCCTTTTATTATTATATTTAAACTTATTAATTTCAATTAAATCATTGCTATGTTATTAAGCAATAAGAACAGTTTTATTTTCTATTGTTATTAAATTTCAAAAGTAATTATTTAATAGAGTATCAGTGTTTCATTTATGCATATCTTCAAGAACAAATATATAAATTACTTAAGAAATAATATCATTATAGTTACTAAAAAGAAACACAAAAATAATAAATAATCAATAAAATGTTAAATCTCATAATTTTATACGTATAATTCAATATACAGAATAATTATTATTTAAATGTTTCGTTTAGAATACCTTATAACTTTTTCACTGAAAGCATTTACCAAATGTTTGCAGATTTTGAATAGATATTCAAAATGTAATACTTTGATCATATAATAATGTGATTGCCATGATGTTCAAATTTCTGGATTTTCCTTCATTAATAATTGCATTTTGCCCATTATATTAAAATAAATTTTATTAATTAAAATTCATACGAGTGGGAAATTTTGATAAATGCACTACTATAGTGATCATGTGAATTAATACAAAATATGCTATAAATGTGAACCAGGTACGTTAATTCTGGAATTAAGTTTAAACATGTTTTTACCTCGAGATCATAAAATATACTTGGATGCAATATTTTAAAAAATGTTATTTTTTATATTAATCTCTTTAAGAAACATTATTTTTACATATATATTCAATTTTTCTACTGGAAACTGAACAGCAAGAAAGTTGAGTGATACTGAAAAAAAATATATATATATAATTTTTGGCAGTCATTATAGAAAAGATACATGATACTTTCATTTAACTTGTATTATGGCATCAAGTAAAAAGGTTTTCCGGTAGTTTTGGGCATGATTATTGGCTGTTTTCCACTTAGTTTACCCAGGAAGTAAAAAGGTAAGATATTTCTTTAAAAAATTAATCGCTCTATTGCATTATCCCCGATGAACAGTTCCGTTTCAAATTGTTTCCGGTCGATCATTCCTTTATTTTTTTTTTCAGAATTTCCTCTGATGACGGTGAAGGAAAGAATCTGAAATTTTTGCCGGTTTGTTTTAAATACATCGTGTGTTTAAACTTTGTGAACTATAAAAGGTAAAAATCATTACCGATTTTCCCTTTTCCATGCAAGTTCCCGGATGTCGGGAATTATCGAATTTGCTCTGCTATTCTTGAGGTGTGAGGGGAAAAAATCGAATACCTGAATAAATTAAAAGACATCTGAAACACAAAGAGAAAGAAAATATGCAAAAAAGGAAAATATTAAACAAAATTTAAAATGTTGTGATTTTGTTATTATTTAATTCTTTGCATTCATAGGAGCTTCCTCAATATAATTCTCATTGGGCAACCTGATTTTACTTCAAATTCTGGTGATCTAATATAACTTATCTATCATTATATCCTGTTACTAAAGAGTAAGAAAATAATTTGCTCTTAAATGTAATTCTCTTGAGGAAAATTTGTAATAAATCTACCTAGACATTAATCATTTTTGGCGTGGAACCGGAAATTGAGTTTCAAGGTAGAAGCTAGTTAAATTTTAAATAAAGTATAGATATTGAAGTATTACGCATTAAAACTTAATTATAAGCTGCCACTTTAAATTAAATCATGTTAATGCTATTTAACAAGAAATTTATTGCAAAATATAGATTTAAGCATTTTTAGCATGCTTAAAACTTGAATTTCACCCTTGAGCTTTCACGTGTAATGTAATTCATTTTAATTACATGTGTTACGACTATTCATTACTTTTCATACTTTCACATAAATTGTAAAATGCTTCATTTTGAACTTACTCCCATAAATAAAAATTAACCTCATGAATATGGTGTAATGCATAATGTATTTATTTTTAACCTAAAATTCGCAAGTGCTTGAAATACAATTATTATTATATGCTTAAAATTTTAAGAGCAGTCCTAATGTTGTAAATAAGAAATATGTATATGTATGTATGTGTATATGCATATGTATGTATATATATAGTTTTAGCTGAAAATTTTTATACCAATCAATTCAATCAACTGTCAAAATTGTTTCCACATTCATATTTTATTAGTTAAAAGGACCTTGAATACATAGTATTATATAATTACTTTTTGTGAAACAGTATTATATGTTTTGCTGTTAATTATAAGCTTTTTTGTATTGAATTATGTATAAGAATACTAAAAATATTAATTTTTAAAACTTCGTTTACTGACATTAATTACAAATTCTAATTTGTAATACAAATTTTCCCAAAATATTTATTTCTTCTGATATTACAGATACAGTGCAGATAATTTTCTTAAAAACTGTCTCCCAAAGTCTATATTTTAAGATTATGAAAAATAGCTTATATAATACAAATAATCTTACAGTTAAACTAGGAAAATAATCTATCAAAATTTTTAACAGAATTTTTAGAAGGGGGAGGGGAATATATTTTAAAGACAGAACACTAAAAACTTTTTCATACATGATTATATTCTTAAAACATAAATTTAAAAGTGAATAAATATAATATCTTGCCGTTTAATAATGATTTCTAAAAGAATTAAAAAATATTTTGACGATATATAATTGGATAACATGTTATAATTTTAATAAATGTAATAATAAAATGTCTTATTCTATTTCTGAAACATTCTTAGTTTATAAAAATAAAAATTAATTAAAAATACTTCGTTAAATTTACAAATATAAATCATTGATATATGTACCAAACTTTTAATGTTGTGTATTTCTCACTTTTTCTCAGAGTTAATCGAATGCAATATAAGCATTAGTACGATTTATTTTTAAGAATACATCAGAAATTTTTCAAAATTCTGATGTATTCTTAAAATAAATCGTACGTAAATAAATATATACAAATAATTATTTAATTTCAAATTATAAAAAAATAATTAATTTGAATAATATCAATTTTAAGTTAAATTTCATGCATATGTATTATTGTCGTAGTGTATCTAGACTGAGTCAGATTTCAAAAGGATTCGCTTGGCTTGTAAATGAGTAAGAAATTAATAATACAGATCAGCAGCTGATTATTATAGTACTCGATTATGAGAAAAATCTTCATATTCTATAAATGTTAAAATTTTTCTTAGATACCCTAAGTTATTCATCTATTTTAATAAAATATTTGTCCATGTTTTAAATATTTCAACTTAATGAAATTTGTTACTTTTTTCCCTAAGGAAATGGAGAATGTTCTGTGCAATGGTAAATATACTAAAGATGCGAAACACATACTTTACTATATTTTGCAGAGTATTCCAAAAACTATTCACAAGTTGAATTAGCAATTTTGATTACAGTGTAACAAAACAGAAAGCTTTCACTTATATCTTAAAATAGCTTTGAATTTATTTACTTTAGCCCATACAAAGATATTAAAATATTTTAAATTATCTTTGTATAGATTAATGTAATTGTGAATATTTAATAATTGTGAACCATTATCTCTTTTGTAATATTTATTAATATTAACTATTTAAATCAGAATATCAGAATATTCCCAATCTGATTACACACTACATTTACTAAAAATTAATCATCTGCTATTAAAATCAATTTAAAATATTTATGCGAGCTTAAAGTAATCTACGCTATTTTATTCTTAAAACATTACTTGGATTAAAACTCACTTAAGCAAGATCCAGTTATAAGAAAGCTAAAAATCTGGTTAAAGAAATAATAGTCCATATATAAATTGCATAAATATTTGCATAACAACATGCAATCAGACTTTCCTAAACAAAAAAGCATAATATTTTTTTCGTAATTAAAAAACTATTACATACCAGTAACTGAGAGTATAGTCATTTTTAAAAAATCTCCCAAATACTTCATTTTTAATTATAAATTTGAATATTATTCAAATCTTAACAAGACATTGCTCTACAACGCAACATTTTCGTAAAATCAATTTATCCCATACTCCATACTGTGAACATAATAAACTTCGCACAAAGATCGTTGCATATATTCTCCTGCATTTCAATAAAATACTATATTAAAATTCATAGAAATGCATTATACGTTGTCGAATTCCATAAATTAAATTAATTATTAAAGTGTCTAAGATGAATCTACCCCTAATTGACTTCTTAAATAGGAGAAGAACTAATTATATCAAAAGCGCTAATTATAATTTACCTCAACTTTTCAGAATATTCGTTAAATTCAATAATACCCGTATCCTCATTCATCAATAAATTCGCGGCATATACCGATTGATTTCCATTTCATCCCGATACTTGAATCTTGTAAGTAAATAAGGTAAGTAAGTTAATGCACCTGTGCATGTGCACACACACACACAATTAATCATGAAAACAGGCAGTCTTATGTCGATTAAACAAACTCTTCATCCTGTCACTTGATATCATATGACTAATAAGTGTAGCTTAGGAGCATCTTTTTTCCCGATCTCCAATTAAATTTCAATTAATAGTATTTGCATTTGTGAGTTTTTATACTTCATATATTTTTACACCATAAGCTATTGCTAAAAGTCTATGGTCTTGAATAAGCATGCCTGAGTCCAATAAGCATAATAATCTTGACTGCGTAACAACATTCTCATTATCTTTCATTTGAGTAACAAGAAAATAAATTAGATGAATGAGAATTCCAGTCGGTCAAAATATATTATAACATTGTGATCATAATTTTTCATTCAAATCAGTTCATTTTAGCTATACATTTGTCAAAAAAGTAAGTAATTCATGGATAACTTTATGTGGCTATGCTACAATTGATAAATAATGACAAATATTTCAAACACAAATTCATAGATTATCTAAAGTACTGAAATATAACCACTAACAACCCTATCGTTTTGGAGCTTTTGTAACCGTGAAACAATCACAACACAACTCTTTTATGTTGATAACCATATAATTCTTATCATAAAACAAGTCGTATATCTAGCCAAAAACATTCATAGTTAATTATTTGAAATTATAATATACAAGATTATTCACTTTCATTTTCAAGATATAATTTTCTTCTCAAGTTTGCTTACATTTTTATTACTTTCTGTCAATAAGCAATTATATTCACGTCATAATTTTATATACTACATTTTACAATGCATTTTGATTTTTAAAAATTTTTATGGTTAATTATATTACAAGTATTTCGATTTTATTAATACTATTGTAACCTATAAGTTTAAATAATGTGATACATTTTAGGGTATTAAAATTTATCTACTAAACAGATAACCAAGTTTATTTAATGTAATACATGTATGTATGCTTCTGTTTCTATCATAAATATTAATAACAATCATTTATTTTCTTTCATAATTGAAGTCTTAATCATTATGTAATTTTTTGTATTCTGAAATTTATAATTAAGCAGTAAAATTTTATTTTAGAAAATTATTTTCGTACCTACTCTTTAAAAATACTAAGATATTTTGAAGAAAAATAAATTTCAAGAAATATTATTTTTATGAGTACTATGTTTTTTTAAAAACATATAAAGTTATTTTAAAAAATGTTATCAACCAAATAAGATTAATGTATATAAATTAGGGGTGGGAGAGACAAAATAACTTAAGAAACATTTAAAGATTAGTGTGAAAAATTTGATATATTATCACTATTAAAGATTTATTTGTAATTTTAATGTGTTACATCTACAATAATTAATCCAATTCTCCTTAAATTTAATTTTCATATTTTTTTGTTATTCCAATAAGAATGCTCAAAAACTTTAATTTCGTTATTCTTAAGAAATTCTAGAATTTTTCAATAAAATGACATTTGGATTCGGATTCTAGCTGACTTAACATTTTCCTCAAGTGTGAGATTTTTTTAGAATGTCCTATTCCGATTTCACTTCTCACAAATTGTCCGACTTAAGAGACTTGCTTTTTAAATATCGTTTCAATTTTCATCATTGGCATCATCTGTCTTTTGTGAAACGTTATTAATATGCTTAACATTGGCTGCGTTAAAATTGTTTTTAATGGACGTTAAAATACAGCCGCCATATTTCACACGTTGCCTTACTCATTGTAATTGGCATTCATAACTTGCAGGAAAATGAGTGGTCGCAGGTGCCGACCCGAAAGCTTTGTATCGTCTAACTTGTCTTTGATTTCCCCAGCATAAAGGGTCAGGTAGTATGGCCGCCTCATTAATTTTTATTCGCTGCAGTTGACGGGAAATCTAACCTGGGACGATTGATATTCGTTCATCGTTGTAGAAAGGGCATAGATTATGATTAAGTTTAGATATATATATAAGAGAACCACTTGAATTTAATGTCAAAATAAAATATTTCGTAGAAATAAAATGTTAATTATATTTTATGGCAGAGAAAACACATTATCGAGAATTTTTTTTTTATTTTATTACACAGTTGCATCATTTTATTTGTGATAATTGAGTTATTTAAAATTTGGGAACTTTGATGTTTTCAGATTTTTTTTCTTTCTAATATATTCTTTTACTATTATGAATCTTTAATATTATTTTTAAAATTTGTATGTGGAAAAGTTATTTTGAATGAACAAAACATACAATTTTTACATTATTTTGGATAAAAAAAAGTTTGACAAAACAATCATCAAATCATTGAAAATAAAAAAAATAAAAAAATAATAATTTTAATTTCTGTAAGATCTTAACTCATTATTATTAAGTGAAGAAAGAAATCATCTGATGAATTTTTATACGCTGTTTTTGTTATTTTGGTATGAGTTAAAATTCATCTAAATTAATTTTAATCATCAAATTACATAAAAAATTATAAAAAATCAAATCAGTGAACAGAATTTTGATGGTTTATATTTAGAATCATTTTAAAAAGAAATATATATATATATATATATATATATTATGTTACTATAAAATGTATTGCTATAAAATTGTTAAAAATATATTAACAAACATAATGATATTTCAAGGAATTCATTATGCTTTTAACACAGGAAAAAGTAACTGGTTATGTATTAATTTAGAACAACGTATATTTTATAATTTATTTGTAGAAATACGAAAAAAAAATGTGTAAAGTTAACTAACGGATTTAACTAAAGTATATGTTCAACTATTAATATTTATGTTTTAAATGTAACTCCCAATATTTAAGAAAGAACTCTTTTAGTAATTATCAGTTATTTATTCGCTGAAATAGTATTATTGATAGTGAAGATAAAAATGATTTCATAATAAGACTAATATTCCCTAAATACGGATATGTTTGTTTCCCTTATGAGTTCAAAACAAAGCAAATGCTTTTTTAAGCATTAAATATATTTCCAATATAAATATTTAGATTATATTTGGTACAAATATTTTGAAGCAATTTTAATTCCTTTAAAAATACATTTCTGTTTACATGCTGCACAGTTTGCTAAAACAGCATAGTTAAATACATTATTCTATGAATCAACAAATCTTTAAATTAACAAAAAACTGTTTATTTTCATAAATTAATCTGAAATTTTATCGCAGTGTTACGATAATTTTTTAGAAACTGATCTTCTCAAATACAATGAAAAAATAAGAACGAAAAACATTTATGCTGTATTAAAAAAGAAAGACATTAAAATAATTTGCTTACACTTTTTTATAATGATAAAGTGATTTAAAAAATAAACACGTGCAATCATTTTGCAAAATATATGTAGGATTATTTTTTCATCGTAAAGTTATAAAACTAAACTAAATCCTCTTTATTTATAAGAATTATCTTTTACTAGCATGTAATACACAGAATTTAAAAAAAGTTGAAATTCATTCTCATTTTTAAATGGAAAAATATATTGAATTATATTTTTCTAACTTAAATATAAGTTTTAAATATTTAAGAAATAAATTGAGCAAAACATTAACTTAATTCAGATTATTTCCTTAAAATTCTTTTATTGAAGCACATTTGTTAATTACCTCGAATGAAAAGAAAATACAGGAGCCAGGATTTCAAGTTACTAAATTTAAGAAGCAATTAGAGTTAGCTCAGTTTTATACAAAAAATATTTTAAATCGGTGAATGATGTGGTATCATCCTTCCCAAAATATTATTCCATATCCAAGGAAAAACTGTAGAGATCTTGAAATTCCAACTAGCAAAGATTCTTTCATCAACCTAGACGATTTTTGGTATTGAATCACCTTTGTAACACGGGGGCTCTAAGTTTTGAAACCAGGCAACAATGTCATAACATAAGCAAATGTTTGAAATTTCAATGAAACTCAAATAATTTCATTTAAAGTTTGCAAGAACTTTTCTATATAACTTTAATGTTTTCATGTTGAATTTTTAAAAGTTGAAACAACACTAATGAGCAATATAAAAATACGAATTTCTTTTTAAAAAATGCATTAATATTAAAAAGTATAATACTTATAATCCTGAATGTCTTATAATTCTGAATAGAAATGTTTCATTCATTTAAAATTTTTTTAAAGTTCTCTGGTTTCAGATATCCAAATATATGTTCCAATTCTTTTTTTCCTTGCTTGAAAGCCGTAAGATTTCAGAAGGGTATAAAAAAGCGAACAGTACATGTAATAGATGGATAACTAAATATGCTCGTGAGAATAATAAAAGTTTAAACATTTGATGCGTTATTAAAAAACGAAAACTTTATTTAAAGAAAAATTGCTTGTAAAGTTTAAGAAAAAATCACACACATCGTGGGCAACTTGATGATATGTGCTTAGTTATTAGAACATTTCTTAAGTTATAACTTCACTCGATTTTAAAGCGAAAATCTGCGACCAATTTTCTATTAATAAATAATTCATTGCTCATATTTTGTGCTTTTTTACAAAAATTATTAAAAATTAATTAGAGAAATAAAATACTTATAAAGATTTCCTAATTTATAAAAAAAAATCTGCAAGCCAATAAGCGCTTCACATTTTATTTTAAATTTCATTTGAAATGAAATTATAAGAAAAAGACCACATTTTTATTATAAAAATTAATATACTTTAAAAAATTTGTCACGTCAAACAATGTGTAAGCAGTAACTAAATTATCATTTATTATGTATCCTTTTCAAATGAAGGAAATTAAATTTATAAATAATTGAATTTGTAGATGTAATTTCTGCGTAAGACTAAGATGTATTAAAATCCAATAACGTTTGAAAAAATTTATCAACAAATTTATTTCATTTGCCTTAAAAACTAATCCGTGTTTACAGAACATTCGAGTGGAATATTTTTGTATCTGGACTAATTAGTAATTACTGAATCCAATATTCTCGTTAACTGAATCATATTAGTGACAGTTACGGATATAAAAAATCAGAAGTTCGTGTACAAAAAAGAAGCGGAATACTTGAGGGAAAAAATAAGTAAGAAAAATTGAGGGAAACAAGCATAAAAGTAACACTAGTTTCGGAAATTGAATGGGAAATGTTTGGGATGTGGTTCACTAGAGTAAAAATGAAAGATAATGCAGTATCATTAATTAATTTCGAGTGATTATAGACAAAAGTATTTTTGGATATCAAATGAGATTGCTAAGTTGTTAATTGAGACATATCTATTAATACCCAAAATATATTAATTTTTCAAAAAAGAACTTCAATAATACCTTTTCGTTACATTGTAAATATTTTAAAAATTTGTTGGCGTGAGTGTGTGGTTGGTTAGTTGATTTAATTAATTATGTTATGTTTTATAAATTGATAATAAACATTATCTTAAATACACAGAAAAGTGATTAGATTTAAAAATAATGAAATAATTCCATTAAACACAATTTTGCATAATAATTTACAGACATTTTTTAATTTTAATTCTCTTTTAAAATTAAAAAAAATTAACCATTGAAATTTAATACAAATGTAGTTTTCTTCACTTTGTAATTTAAAACTACAGTATGTGATTTCCTAAGAAAAACTATAAAATAATTTTTAATATAACTTCATTCCTGTTTCCTATTTTTTATTTCTCATCTGAAAACTGAACTAAAAAAGTAGAGTTTAAAATAATTCACACCACACATTTGCTTTTTACTTACAACTCTAACTCTTTAAATTTTGATTAAAGAAGGTATTTATTTGAAAAGATTTATAAAAATGCTTCTAGCTTCTTGAAAATGCGTATACGTTTTGCATAGAGTAATTCAAAGTATTTAAAACATTACAATTATCCATATAATTTTTAAAAACGGAATGAAAATAGTTGTATAACAAGTGCTAAGTTTTATGAATAAAAATAAAATATCATACTTTAGCTTTTTTTATAAAATATTATCTATTTTCGAAGTAAATATTAATTCAAAACAAAAGAAATTCCAAAATCCACTTTTATGGCATATCCTTTTCCAAGAGAATTGAGCTATTTCATGAATTATCTGTCTCAGTTAAAAATAATTTTTGTAATTTTTAGTGATCACAATAATATCATCTACGTTTTTACAGTTCGACTTCTTTATTTTTCAACATTATTTTTAGTTACATTTATTTATGAGAGTTTGCTAAAACACAAAAGTGATTTTTTCCACACTTTTTTCAGAATTAGTTATTTGATTAATCTTATTTAATATTTGTAAAACTATAAAAGTTTTCCAACATTTCTGTTTCTAAAATTAACAAATTCGAGACTGGAAGACGAAAGACGTATATTCAGAAATATTATTTCATATTGGTCATTTTATTAAAATTCATGAGAAATACACTATTTTATTGCAATAAACAAACAATGGATAAAATTAAAGATTTATAACAAACGAATCTTTCGGTACATTTAACAATCCATCAACATGAATTATTAAAGAAGTTTTAGGATCAAACATTTTTCTAAGAAAGATATTACGAATAACTACGAGTTATTAATATGCTGAATTATTTAAATATAAAAGATATTTACCACTCACAAAAAAGTCATGTCTGATAAAATAGTTTTTTAAAATTGGCCATGGTCCAAGAAAATGTAAAACAAAGACAAAAAATATGTCATGCTACTTTTCCCGCGAATTGCATATGTAGTCGAAACAATGGAAATGGACAAAAGAGAGCTTAATCGTGCGCTAAAAACATAAAATCCTATCCGAGCGTAAAGTACCTATGCAAGTTTAGTCATAATACGAAGAATTACGTAACATGCATGAATTGGAAAAGTTAGATCTAAACATTCTACTTAATATTATTACTTATGCTTATTCAAATTTAAAAAACACACTTTAGGAGCTCAACGAAAGAGAATATTAAATATCCGTTAATTGACATAACTGTTTCAAGAGCATTTTTATAAAAGAACAACACTGAGAAGAAAAAATCAACCACTCAAATTATAAGAAAGATAAAAAACATTCTACTATGTTACAAAATTCTGACTTTTTTGTCAAAAAATCATGGAACTTTCATGGAGATCTTATTAAAGATATTTTCAAAAAAGAGTTAGAGAGAAGAGACATAATATTTAGAAAATCATTGATCCATTTTTTTATATAGGCAAACTCACACACAACTATAGCATCATTTTACTAGCCTTTTGCGGAATTTCGAAGTAAAAGGAAGAAGGGAAAATTCCTCTCCCCAGAGGAGACAAAAAATTAACGAACAAGAAGAGTTAACAAAATTAGGCCTTGCAACCAACACAGAAGAGAGTACTCAGAAAAATAATTTAAGCAAAATGTTTGAAGTATATAAAAATGGATAAAAATAAGTGAGCAAACTCGTAAAAATTAGACATTGAAAAAACAGACTTATATGATGCAACATCACAGTTGATAATGTTTAACAATTTCGAGTTTGTTTAAAATCCTAAGTATTTAATGCTAGGCAATAAACATTAGAAATCTATCTGAATCTTTGCTTCAAAAAAATACTGAAGATTGCTTATTTTTTAACAAGACAATATGTATTAATGCATATCGCAGTATAATTAAATCTTTCAACGTATTAGCAACTTAATTCCAATGAGAAATATTCAAATTCTGGAGTGAAAAAAGAGATATCAAGATTTTTGCTCTATTTAGAATATCTCTAAATATTTAATGAAATTTATTTATGAAAATGACTAAAACTGTATAACAAAATCAATCAATTAAAATTTTATTACTGTGATGAAAGGTATAGTTTAGACTTTAATCACAAAAATAACACTTTAACAATGAAGAAGAATATGAATAAATAAAAAACAGTAGAGATTAGTTAATATGTGATGGGGTATTTTTTCAAATTTTCAGAAATAAAATTTTTTGTTGCAAAACTGCTTAAGGCATACTATAAGAGTATTATTCAAGCGTTTTGAGTAGGTTATTTTAATTTTTATTTATTTTAACATATTTTTATATGTACTTTATTTTAATTTATTTAATTTATTCAAATCGATTTTCAATAATATTAATAGTTAATTTATCTATAAATGTACAACTGAAAAGTAATTCGCTTGTACCTTATTCCATTTCCCCAATTTGCCACTCTACATTCATAAAGGTATCTCGTGACGTTACTTTAATTATTAAAATTTCTTACATTTTTTGTTTCTTTATCAATAGAATATATTGAGTATTGTAAATATATGTAAAACAATATGAGAAAAAATATATATTTTAATTTCCTCATTAGAATAGAAAGCCTTTTACCCAATAAATGAAAAAGTTCGGACATTAATGTGTAACAATATCAATTAGATTCAGTGAAATTTGAAATATAATACATATGCACACTTATTTCTTTTAAATAGCCAATGGATACTTATAACCAACGAATAACTGGTTCAAATACAATCAGAAAACACAAATAAATGTTAACATAGAATGTTAACATTATTGGTATATTTGATGTAGAAATACATGTGTCAATTCCTGTAGCTAAGCAACTTTAAATGTTACATATTTTGTGGTTAATCTAGACATAATGTAAAAACAAGTTCCTTAAAGTTGAAAGTCCTGGGTTTGATTTCAACTTTTTTTTTTTTCCGTTGAAAGTCTGGTTCAAGAGTGATAGGTGAATGCATGGACTTCTAAGAAAAGTCCTGTGTTTAAAAGCATTCCGCAATGAATATACAAAGCTTTAGTATTGGTTTCAAATAATCTAGTAATATTTTATGAGGGTCAATTTTTGAGGTCTAGTTTACTAATATTTCATTTGGCAGTAAGAAATACAAAACTGAAACAAATAAAGTGGAGGTAATTTGCAACTTCATTTTCATTAATTTTTTCATTACTTGTTTCACAAATTCTTTGTAATATATAAAATTCAAATTTTAGTATCCACTTATAATAAGTGTTAACGTTTGCAGTAAGAATAAATTCGAGTTCATTCTTATTTGAGGAATACAAATATATGTTCTTCTTACAATCATAATTTAATGAAAATAAACAATATGCACATTTAAAATTAAAAATATCACATTATATTGTTAAATGAGTTACAAAAGTAGAATAATTTGTTAAGTTCTATAATTTTATTATTCCAATATAAGTTTACCTATAAATATTCCCTAGCTTGGGGATGGGGATATTTTAATTTATACAAAGTAAAAACCTAGACACTAATATGTATATGTAAAGTATAGATAAAAAAATAATTATAATACTTCATTTCATTCACTAAAATATGCTTAAATCTTTTGATTAAAGTTATAATATTTTCTAACAAAATCTCACGAATTTCAATTCAACACATTAATTTTAACATTTTACTTATTATTTATTTAATAATATCAATCCACTTCTTTATCTAATTGTATAGCGTATTTCTGAATTCGTACATTTGAAAAGATAATAATTTCAATTTGTAGGAATTTTGTATAAAACAAAAAGACAAAATTTACATTAGTGTCTTCAAGTTCATAAAATTTTTTTTACTACCTTTGTTATGAATTGCTCATTCCTTGTTGATCAATAACGATGAACGGAGAGAACAATAACATAAATGTAAGAAAATGTTAAGTGACGAAGTTGACATATGAGTTGTTTCTTTTTCTTCGAAATTTCACACTGCTCCAATAGACATTAGAAAGAAGAAAAAGACATCAGATTCTACGAAACATTTATATAGACTGATTCTTATTATGAGAGTATGAACATGATTTCCAATCGGATAGGGTATTTCGAGACGATAAAATCTCTTTATCTAGCAAGCTATAATGAAAAAATATGACATAATAATAGATTATAATACTATTTGGAATCTAATAAATTATTTTACCTAATTTACTAATACAGGGTGATTATAAAAAATTTTGCCAACATCTGCACTTCTAGCGTCCATTCTATTTAACCGATCAAGATGATATTTCAAATATAGTTCTTTTGAGATATACGCTCGAGATTCTGTGAATGGCAACACAGTGGCCCTCGCGGTTACAGTTATAGTGACAGAAACTCGAAATTTTCGAATGGCAACGCCTACTTTTTACCATCGCAAAATGTTCAGCACATGCGAAAACCCTAAATAGCGTTGAAACGGTACCGATATGTCCGAAAACTGACGTGTTATACACATACAAACAGTTATTCAAGGCGCACGGAGGAATAATGCATACGACAGAGACAAGACACTGCTCAATGATGAGAACACATAGAGAAAAAAATCTTTATTAATTTCAAACATTTTCCACATGAGTGCCATCACAGGCAATTACGCATTGCATGCGGGAGACGGTGGACAATGTCGCTGCACGCAACATGGCACGAGGGATGTTTCCAATCTCACGCCGTATAGAATCCTTTAAGTCCGACAATGTTTGAGGATTGCACAGATAAACTCTGGATTTGAGATAGCCCCAAAACCAGAAATCCATAGGCGTCAGATCTGGGGATCGCGCAGGCCACGGAAAAGGATAATAGCGTGAGATGATGCGATCACCAAAATGCTGATCCAGGAGCCTTTTAACTGACCTCGCTATATGTGGAGGTGCACCATCTTGCATCCAAACAATGTCATTGAGTGCATTCAGCCGACGCAACTCCGGTAAGACATAATTTTTCAGCATGGCTGCATACCGAGGGCCCGTTACAGAACATGTTGCAGGGCCAGTCGGGGTCGTTTCCTCAAAGAAGAACGGGCCCAGAACAAATGTAGCTGTAATGCCGCACCACGCAGTCACTTTGGCGTCAAATAATGGTACTGGCGCCACAGCATGAGGATTCGTCTCTCCCCAGTGCACACAATTCTTAGTGTTAATGCTGCCATTTAAGGTGAAATGTGCCTCGTCCGTCCATAGTATGCGAAGTGGCCAGTCGTTATCCGCATCATATCGTAACAAAAATGCATTTGCGAAGTCCAGACGTTGTTGTGGGTCACCCGGCTCCAACATCTGGACGCGCTGGAACCGATAGGGAAACATGTGAAGTACCGAGCGCAAGAGCTTGCGGACCGTTGAGTTCGGAATATCCAACACGCGCGCTATGCCTCTTGCGGTTTCTGTGTGTCCTGCAGTCACTGTATGGTGCACTTCCATGACAACGTCCTCAGAAACAGTTGGCCGTCCGGAGCGCTGTTTGTCACAGGTGCAGCCTGCATCTTCGAATTTCCGCACTAAATCACGCAGAGCTTGCAGAGTACATGGGCCGCGTCGTTGTCGATGATTGCGGCGATACACACGCAAGTCTTCCGCAGCGTTCATCCCATTTTGGTAATAGAGTTTGATCAATTCACCGCGAACTTTCCTAGGAAGACTCATATCGTCGGCATGTGCGAGTTCCTGAATGACGACTTCGCATACCCGCTTGGTATTTTATAGGTTTCCTACGCTGAATATCTGGCGACCGGCGTTCTGTGATTGGTTTCTTGACTCTGTCACATGCAAATTTATTGCGTGCGCCCAGATCGTGTTTTATTGGCCGGTTTTCAGAACTCTTTTTTGTGTTTGCAGAACACGTCCGTTTTTAGACATATTGGTACCGTTTCAACGCTATTTAGGGTTTTCGCATGTGCTGAACATTTTGCGATGGTAAAAAGTAGACGTTGCCATTCGAAAATTTCGAGTTTCTGTCACTATAACTGTAACCGCGAGGGCCACTGTTTTGCCATTCACAGAATCTCGAGCGCATATCTCAAAAGAACTATATTTGAAGTATCATCTTGATCGGTTAAATAGAATGGACGCTAGAAGTGCAGATGTTGGCAAAGTTTTTTTATAATCACCCTGTAATTTAAATTAATGTATTGATAAAAATTTAATAATTCTAATTTTTATTGTTAAATTTAATACTATTATATCAATAACAATTTTAATAATAAGTATCAAAATAATAATTAGTTTGTAATAATTTATTAAGATAATATATTATTTAATACATAGTGATATTACACACACACATATATATATACTACGTCTACGGGAATGTTCTACCCGTTTTTAGAATAATCCAAAAAAATTAATTTTTCATTCCCTCAATATAAAGTTTATCGAATAATATAATTACCATCATTATTTATTACTCCTGGACAGCGTGATAGCAATTTGCATAACACATTTTTAAAAAAGGTCTTATCTCTAGAGGCCAAAAATTGAACTACTGCTTGTCTGATGTCTTCTTCATTCTTGAATGTTTTGCCGAGTAAAAATTTTGCAATGTCAGAAGCAAGTTAAGCTGGAAGATTTTAAGTCCGGAAAATATGATGTATGTGATAGATTTTCCCAGCTTAGTTCTGCAATTTTCGATGAACTGTTTTCTTGACCACTTTCTTAGACTGTTCTTTTTTGGAACATTGCCCCGGGATTTTTTTTCTTGGACTGTCCAATTTAAATTATCCTGTTGCTGGCAATGCTTTTCCGAATTGAGCTTTTCGTTAAATTTTTAATGCTCATAATGCATTAGTACTCAAATGTCTCACCATATACACAACAATCTCTTATTCAGAGATAAATTTGTCTTAGAGTTGGAAGGGCTAGGTTTTCTGTACGATATACCCTTTTTCTTAAAATGCTTTCGCAGGTAATCCCCAGTTATCATCCGGCTTAAGAAAAGCTCGATTTTGTTCCGAACTAGAAGAGATAGGCATGTGAGGACTCTATCATAAAAATTCTTTCGACTCAATTCATATGGCACCCATTTTGAATATTTCTACACTAATTCTATATTCCAAATATGGTTCAAAATATTTTTGTGAGCTGAATTAAAATTTCTGCGAAAGCACAACATGGCAGAAAAAGATCTTGCTCTGACATGGTTTTAACAACTTCGTCATCGATAAACGGACAGAACTTTCTGGTATACCTAATACATTATGTATATATATATATAGCAAGATATTGACGTCTCTCCTTGAGAATAATAATCGTTAAAAATAAAACTTGTTTTAAATTGAAGAATGAAATATAATTCTTTTCAGAATATTACTCATAATATAATTAATGAATTATTTTAATAATCTAATTTGTTAATAATTAGTTATAATGAACGAATTATTAAAAAATTAGATTATTAAAATAGTTCATTTTTTTAAATTCATATTACATAATAATATGTATCTAATAAAATGAAAGCAGAATCACAGATATCATCATTTATTTTATAGTTAAATTGCATAGTAATAAAATGCTAAATTTTCTTATATAATAACTAAGAGCGATTGTTTTTTAATATTTTGGTACACTTTAATTTTTTATAGAAAAATTTAACATAGCACTTTTATATTTATCTTTGAATTACTTTTAAGAATGTTCATACATATTAAAATTAAATATAGGTCTCATCAATTACATGTTCTTATGTATGGGAAAGATTCAACAGACAAATGTATCTGTTGCTGAGATAAGGATTTCCGTAAAATGTTCTATATGCTGAGATAAGGATTTCCGTAAAATAGGCAAAATCCTGGTTTAGAATCGCTTTCAAAATACTATAAAAATCCATCATTTCAACAAGCATATGGAATATATAGATTAAATAGATATAATAAACATTTTCAATGAAAAATTAAAATTTTAAAGAAGATAACCATGACTTTTATTTTATACTTAGTTTAAAAACACTATAAGCAATATAATAGCATTAGTAATCTATGAATTGAAATCCTACATTATTCCCATTTTCCTTATAGAAATAAAACAAGAAGCCAATTATTAAAAATATATTTTAATACTTAACTCTCTTTAAGTAGAATACAATTAAGAAATCTTAAACCTTAAATTATATTTGGCAATCATAACATCATCCTCTTTACTATCAAAAATGCATTGAAAAGATTTAACAATTGCGTGTCAACAATAACAGAATGATTTCTAAATCTATGTGTCTTAACTGGAAATTATCATTTAGCGTGATGTAATGATAATAGAAATGATTTTAGATTTTTGAATCCCAGTTCATCAGAAACTTTGTGGATCTATTTGTAACTTATAAATGTCAGTTTGAAATTTAGAAAATAATTGAAAGTTTATATTGAGAATTTTTATATATAGTACATATTTTATACATATAGTTAAATTTTATACATATAGTTAGCATTTGAAACTAATAATCATATTAAAAATACTCCAATAAATTTTGATACCTGGCGAGATACTGACGTACTCTCTTTGAGGATAATAATCTTTAAGAATAAACCTTGCTTTAAATTAAAGAAAGTCCTTTGGGACGACAAATAGTCTTTATCCCAAAAGCCATATACTCATGTTCTATTAACTTAAGATTAAAGTGCATTATGAACTGTGATTAAAGTATCTCAGCAATTGAGGATCTCTTCCATATGCTTAATATCATTCGTCTCTCAGTGGAATTATTATATATGAAAGGTTGAACGTTGCGAGCAATTTCCTTTCAGAGTGAAGTACAGAGTATCAAGATTTTCTAAATATAAACTTTTATTATCAAACATTCATGAAAAGTATATAGCTGCTAGATTTTTCTTAACGGAGATATGCTCTTAACTATTCCTGTTATGAAGAATTATTTCTTTTATGATATTTGAAAGATTCCCTTTTCAGCTATAATAAAATGTTTTTAAATATATTCTAGCTACAGTAGGAAATTATATTAAATTTTACGAGTTGTTTTAGCTGGTTATGTCTTTTGCTTATGACAGAAAACCTGCATGTATTAAACTAAAGGTTATCTTATATAATGTTAAAAACACCAAATGAAACAATAAAACTTTAGTCATGTAAAGAAAATTTCAATTATCTTGCTTTATTCAAATCAAAAGTAACTTCATATATATTACTAAGTTAAAGTACTTGAATTAATGGAATAATAAATTTTATTGACAGTTACACCCAATTTCTTACATTGACAATGCTTACATTTTTGCTCAATGTAATATGAAACTAATTATTAGAAACATGTTTAAAGCAAAGAATGAAGATAAGACGTATTTTTTGCTTGTTTTATGTACGTTTTAATTTTTCTTTTATGTAATTGTGTACGATAATCCTTATTATATTCGAAATCCATCTTTTTAGAAACAATAATTATAGCTACTGTGAAAAAGCATAAAAACATCTAATTCTCTAATTAATAAAACAGAAAACGCACATTTTATTCATATTGAAGATGCAAAATGACTAGAGGAATACATATAGAGAGAAAAAGTACATTTTCATTTTCGACCTAAAATAAATTCAAGAAAAATTCATTTCTCTTGTAGTTTATGTTTTAAATCTTTTTGTGAATAACTTAGTGTTAATAAAGTTCTATTGAGTTGGCCAGAAGTA
The DNA here is from genome assembly GCA_037975125.1 of Latrodectus hesperus. Lineage (NCBI taxonomy): Eukaryota > Metazoa > Arthropoda > Arachnida > Araneae > Theridiidae > Latrodectus > Latrodectus hesperus. The sequence continues at coordinate 80,530,169 of CM075854.1, read as the reverse complement.
ATTTCGTTTTCTTCCCATGTGCAAATGAAAGACGAATGTTTCACTGGGCATAAAAAATGTGTTTTTTATTATTAGTTCAAAATGTCAGCTGTCAAGAAATGTAATGAATTTTTGACTTAAAATGAACTTAGTTAAATTTCAAAAAGTATCTCCATGGATTAAATTCACACACAATGATGCTTTTGCGAGACCTCAAAAATATTTCATTTTCTCCTAAAGTAAATAGACATTTTTCATCTCTAAATTTTTCATTCTTTCTCTTTCAACGAGACTTTATGAACTATGTATAAATTTATTAATATTTACTCCGGTAAATAAGGAAATTACAATTCATAAAATGAGTTTTAAAAATTGAGAAGAAATATATATATATATATATATATATATATATATATATATATATATATATATATATATATATATATATATATATATATATATATATATATATATAAGTTAGTATCACAGATATAAATAATTAAATTTCAAATCAAGATAACAATTTATCAATGAAAAATTTAAAAATTAAATAATGTTGGGTTCTATAAGTTTATTATTCTCTCTCTCTCGCTCTCTCTTTTTCTCTCTCTCTCTCTCTGCCACACTAAAGCACATGGAGATTGTAATAAATTTAGTAATGTTAGAATATAATGTACTTTTGAACATTACAATTTTATAAAGAACTGCTTAAAACATTTGGGCATATTACCAAATCTAAAGACATATTTCTAGTTCAAGTCATTTTCAATTTTCCTTTGATTTAGTTCATTTTCGATATTTTACACCTAAGAGCTAATTAAATCGAAACTACAGTTTAAAAGTATTCCAAGCTGCTAAAATCATCCAAACATAAATTAGGTATTGAACCCTCTTACTATTGAACTGAAGGCCTTAGTATTTCATTAGATACTTTAAGTCACTAATACAATACATATTACATTGTGTATTTAGGTTACAAGTGTAATAAAATATGCATAACCAGCATTTTGTGCTTGAAGTTTTCAACAACGAATTGTTCTTGCAATGTGATTTTTAATTATATATATATATATATATATATATATATATATATATATATATATATATATATATATATATATATATATATATATATATATATATATATATATATATATATATATATATATATAACAATACATTTAAATTTTGCTCTGCGGCAAAAGAGTTACATAACACTTTCATTTATTGTTATAATTTGATAAAATTATAAAAAGAATTAAAATAATTATTTGAAATGTATGTTTATAAATTAAAAAAATTATACTAAACATTATAAAATAGCCCAATTTCAAAATAATGAATGTTTTTATTCCTTTTAAGAGTATTCGCTTAATTCTAATACATAAATTATTAAAACATGTATTCGTATAAAGTGAAATACTGTACTTAGTATCCTGGTAATAATATATTAGTCAATATTTTCCTGGATTAATACTAATTTGATTACTAATTAACAATAGAGTTTTTAATAACTGTCTACATTTTAATTTCATGCGAAAGTTATTTTTATTACTTTAAAATAAGCATGTTTTAAATAAATTTCAAATTAATTATAAATCATATCATTGATACTAAAATTGATCTTGATCTGTTTGTAAATTTATAAATATCATTCGTGAATAGTTATGAAATACGTCCTGTTTTAACTGATTTTAATGCTAAATTTCTAGATCAGTTTAAGATTTTTGCAACTAGAAAGTTCATAAACATTAAGCTGTGTTTCTTTTAATTTAACATAATGAACAAAATAAAATAATGTATTTTGGTATTATTAAAACTTTGAAGTTTTCTCAATCTTAAATTAATAAATATTTAATTATTATATAACTCTTGTTCACATGATGATGAATAAAATATGTTAGATTTTACAGATTAAAAATGAGAAATATAGATAAAATTAAGCAAAGTATAAACCAAGATATTTTTTTAGCTTAATAAGAGAAAAATTTATCAAATAAATCGAAATTTCTAATAATAAATTTCAAAAATTTCAATTTTCTTTGACAAAGAAAGATTTTAATAATTTAATTAAGTATATTATAAATAAAAGAAATCTTTCCTATTAAATTTGTTTGCATATGGTACATTTAATTTACTATTGGCCATCTAGAAATAAATTCAAAATTGGCATTTTATTTTCATTGAAAAATATTTTCCTCAAACATATTAAAAATGTATTCTGTGGTAAGAAAACACACAAGAATTTAAATGAACTTTCACTTTAACAAATATAAATATTTTAATGAATTTTCACCATGACATAAAATATTGTAAAATACATTCAAAACTTACATAATGTTATGTTTTTATTATGTTATGACATTATGTTTTTATTTAACCCTTGAAATATGTCTGTAATAAATATGATTTTGAGCAGTTTTTCTTCGAGTTCCAAGAGAGAATTTCTCTTCAATTTTTCCCTTTATTACATTATTTCTCTACGTAAAACATTTTTACGCACACAAAAATAGTTTTCATTTTATTACATCTTTTAAATCCGTGACTTTTAATATTTGCTCATCCCTCTTCTTTTAATAAACAGGTTATTTGTTTTCATAGAACTAACAGAAGGACAAGTATAACTTAATTAACAGAACCTTTGAAGAATTAAAACTTACGATAGCTATGCAAAAAATGTTCTAAACTGCCTGAAGAAAAAAAGTCAGTTTCCCTACAAGCAACTTAGATATTTATTTTCCAATTCACTTCTAGAATTTTAAGAACATTTTTCAGGAAGCATAAAAAAGTTCTTCGTGCATAAAAGGGTTTTAAAAAATGATAAACCACCTGGGATTTTCTTTAAATTTATTTATCTCATATTTTATCACTAAATAAATAAATGTTTTAATGATTAATTTCACAGTATTTAAAAATGTATTTTTCAATTTTATCCATTATACCATAAATTCATTTCAAGAGATAAGAATAGAAAAAATTTATTATTTTTACTGTTATATTGAAGGGAAAAAATTATACATATTATGAATTTATATATGTTATATGAAGAAATATATATATATATATATATATATATATATATATATATATATATATATATATATATATATATATATATATATATATATATATATATATATATATATATATATATATATATATATATATACTGATTTCTGCTTTTGTTCTTACATTTAATCATTGTTCCTTAAAAAAGATAATATCGTAAAATAGACCCATAAAAAAGATTTTTTACTGAAAGTGTTATTATGATTAATTTCATGTAACAAAATATTAATTAGATTAATTTGATTGCATTTAAACTATTACAAAATAGCTTAAAACACACAAAATAGCTTAAAAGTCAAAGCCAAATTTGTTCAGAAATATCACAAACTATAAAGGTAAAATTTAAAATGCAGTTGAAACGAGGAAGACAAGTCAGTGTTTTGAATTGATTTTGCCTTCACCAAAGATTTGCTAGTAGAATGTTATAATATTTTATCTCCTCCCTTATATAATGTTTTATCAATCATCATGTGCAAAATGTAGCCGTAGAGTGACACAAAAACCAAATCTTATTCATCCAAAATTATTTTTACATAACATTGCACTTTGTGTAAAAAATAATGCATATCGAAAAATGCATGAATAAAATTTAATGCTGCTTCCAATTATAAAAGTTAATGAAGGGCTATTATGAATTTATGGTTTGACCTATTTCATAGCGCTTATCAGACAACCTAAGAGCTGAAGATAGTGATGCCGTATTTGAACATCCACATTATTTTTCTCTTCATAGGGAATTTTCATAGATAATGGTTTGTATTTGTATGTCAGAACTAAGAAAATTGAAAGATTTTTCAACCAATCATATATCATTGATATGATAGGTGAAGTGATGTAGCCAGTATCATGCTTTTCTGTTTGCTACTTTTTAGAGATATTTTCCAGATAATAGCTCGTATTTATGTTTTGCAAGAGAAAACCAAGAAAATCCTTACCGAATACATACCGAATACATACAGAAAATACATACCGACATGTATGTGCTGAAACATTGTAACATTCTTTCAGATTTCACTATTGAGTAAAGTTACATCATTGCGAATATAAATACTTTGATCTATAGTAAAAGGTAACAGTATCAAAGAATACTCTGCTAAAATTATCCAGTGCTATTCAACAACAGCTCCGAATGACAAGAATTGAGCATGGATTTGTATATATTATACCCTACTTCATACGATATTGTTTTTTGAAATTGCAGCATCAAACAGTAAACTTATGTGATCAATATGTTTATCCTTATGAGTGGATGTGTAAAGGGACTGCTGAAAGTTTTCTATTGGAAGCGTTGAGTCAAGTTCACGTTACATTGGCTTTATTACTGCGGACACAAATACAAATTTTTTTGGATGAATTTTAATCTTTGTAAGCAATAACTTTCTGACGAACATGTTTTCGATTTATGACTCTTCGTCTTTAAGTGATTCTGAAAACATGTTTAAATTTTTAACTTGATTTTCAGAGTCTAAAAACTTGATAATTTACTTTTTCTTGAACTAAAATTTCAAAATACATTCCCCCCTTTTTTGGAGTTATCATATCATCAACATGCTAACTTCACAAGTATTTAGCTATTATTATAAATTAATATCATAGGAAAAATTCTCAAAAACGTATAATAATACCTGAAATAGCACCCAAAACAGCTGTACTGGGTATTTAGCAGGAAAATAAAATTCACTGCAACCATTTTCAGTATTTTTGCCATTCTGCTAATATCCGAAAATAAGCTTTCAAACTATGATATAAATACAATAAGATAATGTAATTTTCCTCACTTTTCCTGATGAATATATCAAATAAATTGCTATTTCGTTAATAAACTTGGTATTTATTAAAGTATATCAAACAAATTCTAGGTGTATAAAACTCTCCACAAAAATTGATTTGTTTTATGTGCTATTTTAAAATGAGCCTTTTGAAGTAGTTAACTATAAAACAACACATAAAGGGGTTTCTCTCTTTGGTTCTTTTTTTTAAAGTATGCTCTTAATAACTTTCAGGAACATTATACGTTCTTATTAAAATATTATCAACAACCAAGATTTGTGAATCAATTGACTCATTATTAAATGTTTTGTGTTAGTTCATGAGTAAAAAAATTGATTTTTCAAATTTTGCCATTACACTTGCTATTTAAATTTTAAAAAAATGAATTATTATCATTAAAAACTCTAAAAGTTTACTGCACTGCTGGCCACCCAAACTGTAACACCAAGACAGACAAGAGATATCACAACAAAATTTATGTAGATAACATATTAACCAAGTATCAAATGATTTTAATTTATAGACTTCTGTGAAGTGTAATTCCTGCCTAAATCAGTAGCCTGAGCAGCTGCGATTGTTGGAGATCACCGCTGACACATGCATCGGCATTGATTCAAAGAGACTTTTGATGTGTTCTTGGGGTACAACAGACCAAGCAACTTCCTCACGGTGCCAAAGTTCTTTAAGTGTGGCAGCTGAGGATATAATCTGGGTCAATCGTTGAGCAACCATGGACCACTTGTTTTCTATCGGTGAAAGATCCGGACAGCGAGCCCGCCAGGGAAGCAATTCAATCTGAAAAATGGTGTGATAAATATGCGTTTCATAAAACAGTATATACCACTAATAAATATATATTTGACTATATTTCTTCTTTTATAATGGCTCTTTAATTTTACAATTTTTTTTGGCATTGCATTACTATCCTCTTACTCTTGCTGTTGTGTTTAAAATTAACTGCAGTTAATATCATTCAAATACTACTTTATTTATAAAAAAATAGTTTTTACTGCATTATAAATATACCATAACAATCTTAAAATGAATTAGTATACTTTTATTTCAAATTATAGTATAAGAATTCAAATTTTCACATATTTTTAATAAAATTATAATATACGAAATACTTTTAATTAGCTAAGCAAACAGTTTACTCTGGTTACGTATTTTATCTTTCTCCTTTCTTGATCATGCAAACATAAATAATTTTATGTGCCTAGAATGGTGCAAATCACTTTGGAAGTTTAGAAACTTTACACTTTTCGGAATGGAAATACTAAAATTATCAAGGCAAGAATTTCTCTCTCGAAGTTTCTGCAAATAACTGTCTCTAAAAGTTAATTATAGGCCATTTTGGTATGCATGATATCTCCTGCGTCATTAAATAAAAATGGTTTGTGAAGTTAATGATTTTTTCAGTATGATATAAAACGAAAATGTGGTCATTAGTTTTTGCGATATATCTATCCTTACCAATGAATTAGTGCCAAAAATTCAATCTGAGCAACTGCTTCATTTGCGCATGCGTTTAGCATAGAAATTTTTCAATCAATTTCCAATTATATTTTTAAAGATCTGCCCTTTAAATATTAAATTATTTTAATGTTTTCACTAGAAAAGAGAAACAGAGTTGTTTCAATGTGCAAAAAATAGCTTAATCATTTAATTTCGGCATTTTTCTAACAAAACAAATTATTTTATTTTAATATAAATTTATTTATTTTAATTTTTTCAAAATATTTATTTTATACAAGCAATTTATTCATTTATATTCTATGCACATACAAGGATGTGAATAGGCCAAGGGTGCCAAACTCCTTGATAGTCTGAGTCATTTTTCAAAATTTGAAATTTTTCAAGAGCCGTAATTAAATACGTATTTAAAAGGTGAGTAAAAAAGATATTAAAAAACGTTTTACAGAATTTAAATTTATTGAAAACATATAAATAAAAGAACTAAATATATGCATTGAACTTAAATATTGAGCATTAAGCACATTTATTTTACTTCTCTTGATAATCCTAAAATTTGATGAATAAATGGTAACAGCACTTTTAAATAATTCTTTGAGATGCTGGTTAGTTAATACTGATCTATATTTGTGGATTTCACGAATTTCAAACTGGAATAATAAGTAAAATATTTTAAGTCTTGAAATTTATTTTGGAATTCTGCCGATATTTGTATACTCGTTGAGTTTTTCTTGTTTAATATTGGAACATTCTTTTAATTCGAGGGAGATGACAAAATGTTTTATTTTTAATGTCATTTTGAAAAAGTTGTAATTAAGTTTGACAACTAAACTTTGACAACTGCACTTTGAGATGTCAAATATTATTTTATCTTTCCCCTGAAGTTGTAAATTCAGTGTTTGCAAATGTTATATGACATCAGTTGAAAACATTTAGTCTTGTAACCACTGGTCATCGTCTAATTCTGAATTATTTTATTTTCTTTTAGAAATACAGTTATCGGATCAAACACAAATCTACATATCCATTTAATACACTGTAGCTAGATAATCACCTAATAATACAAAAGAAATTAAAGTTATTTGGAAGTTTTTCATCCATTAATTCTTCAAGGAAATTATTGAATTGATGATGGATTATAGCATTGGGGTGAATGTGTAATTTATAATGTTTAACGCTGTTTTCATAACATCAAGATATTTTAAATATTTTATGAAGAGATGTTCTCGGTGAATTAGGCAGTGAATCGGTATAAAGTGTGTAATTTGAGAATCATTTCTTAAAATCCCAATAAGACCAATTTTTTTAGCTAACATTGCCTGAGCTCTACCAGTTACAAAGTTTTCAAGTTTATTAAGAGGCCCAGCAAAAGTTTTCACTATGGAATCTAATGTATTTTTAATATCAATACCACACGGATTGATTCTTAAAGTGCTAGTAAATCTAATTATTCTTCTTTAACAACGAAGTCTGGAAAACTGCCAACTGCGGAAGATCTGTGCGTTCGATACGTCAAGGGCTAAGCTGAATGTAATACAGTTCTTAAGACCATTTTTTAAATTATATTCAAGAGATGTATTAATTGCAGTTATACTTCGTTCACAGCTGTATATCTCGAGATGGAAATCTGCTAAAAACCTTTGTGCAAAGTTGCATTATTTGGGTCTAAAACTTTAAGCACTTCTCCAAGTTTTCTTTAATAAACTGTCCCTCTTTATACGGATATTTTGCACAAGCAATATTCCAGGCAATAACAAAACTAACTTCAAAAACATTAATAGCACGATGGCAAAGGATCATCAAAAGGGACTGTTGTTTATTTGAATTTGATTTTAAAGAAGAAAGTTTATTTGATCTTAATTTGGAATTTGGTGGATACTGATTAAAAAATCTGGGAATGATTGGTTTCATAATGTCGATATAAATTGTTATCTTTATAATTTTTGACCGTAGAAAAAAAATAACGCATAATGCTTTTCTGCTATTGTCAATAAAAAAGAAATTCTTCCCCCATTAGTTATTAAAACTTCAAGTTTTTGCTCGTATTTTTTCTTTTAAAATAAAAGAAGAAAACACAAGAAATTCTCTGAACGTCATATTTTTAAGATAACTGGAAATAAATAAAGAAATTTATAAAATACACGTTTTGTTTTATTAAAACAATAACGTGTTAATACTACCTAACAAATTATAGTTATCTTAAAAAAATTTCAGATTACAAAATATATACGTAGCAAGAGAGGGATTTAAATTGTTTCCTCCAGAACACAATGTCAACTGTCCGTTGCAATGAAACTTTACAAATTCAAGATCAGTCTGGAGGCGGACGATTACGTTTATGTTCTTTCACGCAGTTTTCCATGAGTCATATCATTCTTAACTCGGACAGAAGCTACAACATTGCACTTATTCATTTATATTTGTTGTCAGTAATTTAAATGACATTTTGAAGCACATATGGAACGATTATGATTTTTTAAAATATAATAATACAAAAATGAAAAGGGAACTCGGATACATTTATCCAGAGCCACAAATAATCCTTTAAAGAGCCATAGGTTGCCCCCCCCCTGGTATAAGCAATAATGGTATGGTTTTGAAATAAATATACAATATTCTTTAGAATTAACAATAAATGACAAAATTCCTGTGAGAAACTAGTGATCATTTAAAAACTTAAAATATCACTCTGGTGTAAAATCTATCAACTTTTCAAGAAAATTTAAATTTTAAATGAATTAATTAAAACACAATTTCCAATTAAAATATAACCTATTAAATAAAAATACACCTTCTACAAATCATAGTGATGTAAATAAAAACATAAAAGAAAATTTTGAATGCGCATTAAATTATGACATGGCTATTGTAATTTCTTTTATATTTTGTATTTATATCAGCAAAACTGTTCTAAGAAAAGAACAAAAATTATGTTTAGTTTCACTATTTTCATGAAACTTTAAAGTCTGTTTAATATTTGTGATATCGTGCAAAGAAGCTTCTAAAATAAAAATGTATTGATATTACAAGAATACTGCATTATAAAGCAAAAAAATATTGTCGTTAAAATATATAAATATCCTCTCAGAAAATTTTTTAAAATATAGATTACAAAAATGGTAAAAATTGAAATTTATATTTTTTGAAACTTTACTATTTATGATAAGGAGGTGATTTTCTACAATATCAAATGTTTTAAAAATATGCCTTGGAGAGAATAATACGTTGTAAATTCATCTATATATATTTTTATAAATATTGAGGTTTTTTTTTTTTTATTTGGCAATTTACAAAAAACTCTAAATTTTTTCAAATGTTTAAATATCATGTCAAATGTAATATAATACTAATGTTAAACAAAAAAGATATAACGCTGTGCTTTCATAAAGGTTAAAAAATTATACAAAAAAGAAATCAAATCTACAAAAAATAGCACCCCACTAAAAAGTTTAAATAAGTAAGAAGCACTTAAATACACCTTCCATATAATGTACTTTCTTAATTTATTAACATACAAGGTAATTTTTCTCAAAGATAGTTCAATAAAAGAAAGTAAAATTTTAAGAGATCAATAAATTAGTTTAATGCATTAAAATTAAACACAAAAAATTATTTTCATAACGGGATTTTAAGCATTATGTATCTACTAATGTAGTTTAGATTCCTTAGTTATACGTACCCTTAAACTGTATTTCCTTTCCAAGAAAGAAATACGCAGACCTGGGAATACAATTGTTAAATTTATGGGAAAGAGCATAGCCATATCCCTAACTTTATAATATCTCTTCCAGGGAAAGAACAATAAAATAAACATGCAATGTAATTTAATCCAACAAATGCAAAAGAGTAACATCTATTTCACACCCAGGATTGCATTTTCTCACACTTCAGAAAACACTAGATTGCGCAGCAAGAATTTCGAATAGAGAAAGATGCAGAAGTCTTTGCCAGAGCATCATTTCATCCCTAAAGAAAACATTCCGAGCTCAGACGAGAGAGATTCTCCCTCAACTCAGAAAGCCAGTTTTTGAAGGGAAAAAAACCTATGACAAAAACTTTCTTTGCTCCAGAGCAAGTAGTATTGAGGAAACAAAATAAATAAGAAAAAAAGCATTCCGTTTCTGATTGAAATTGAAGTCGCTGAAACCGCGGACCACAAAATTGTTAGATTGTAACCTAAAGCTGAATAAAAACTTCGAAAAAAAAGAAAGAAATTAGATGCTAGACCAAGTTTACCTCAAAAACTAAAACACAGCTGTGCCCCCAATAGTAAAAAAAGTCTAACACTTCACCTGACACTAATCAGAAGTTAAAAAGAAATTTTCATGTCTTCAGCAACTGCAACATCTGGGCTCCAACTAGAGCATTAAGAGTTACTTTTTATATATATATTTTATTTTATTCCATGGGGATAAAATTGTTTTTTAACATGGCTTTATTAAGTTTGATTTTTTTATCTTCATATAGTTTTTATATTCCACTGGGTGTCGCAGTTTTTATTTATGTAAAAGTTTCATGTTAAAGAATTCTGAGATCACCATAAATGAAAATGGGATCTTTAGAATGAAGGAAGTGAATTAAATCCGTGAGGAAAACATTGGCATCCTTTGCAATTTTTTCAATAGATATTTGTCCAGATTTTGTTGTTTCTCGAAACTGAAAAATAAATTTGTTTTTTTTTCAGTTTTTAAGATTAGTTTGATGTGTCGTGTTAAATAAATGATGAAAATTCTGTTTTCATACTAAAGGTAATGATTAAAGAAATTATTTCAACTATTTCATGAAACGAAATTAGAAAAAATTACAAAAATATTAATAACATTAATGTATTAAACTGTTTTAAAATAAAATAACCTATATATTTTCAAGCAATCCTAAAATAACCATGGTAATTTAGGAGCCTCTCCTGTAAAAGTGGGTTTATTTTCAAACATTTAAATTTAATAGGCTACATTTTTCGCTCCAACACTCAGATGAACTTAAGACGGATATATTTATAATATTTGTGTTTAAAAATGCATTAATTTACTTATATTTTTTTCATTCCTATTATCGAGAGTAAAGGAATGAAGTACATGCAATATTTTACTTTCTTTATACTTATAAAAATTAATATTTTCTTTAAGCAATTTTAATAAATACGTAATTTCTTTAATCACGAAATATTCTTCATTGTAATTATAGATTGATTTATATCATCTAATGTTCATATGTGAGGAAATAATTGAATACAAGAAAAAGTAAGAATAATAAGAGAAAATTTTGGAACCCAAATTCTCTGAAAAAACTTGATGGAGGAGATAAAATTTAATGATTCATTTTTTTTATTTACATTCAATTTTTTAGATTTAAAAATACAGTTTATTTATTTTATCCTGCAGATGTTTTTTACTGCCCAATTGCAAATAGTCAATCATAAAGTAAATTTTATATAGAAGGAAAAATGAAGTTGATGCGAGAACATTATCATGCCATCATTTTAAAATGTCATGAAATCAAGAAACATATGTTCAACTTCAGTTAATGTTATGAATGGAAGATTTATCTCGCTCTATTTTTTTTTTCATTAAGATATTTACGATAATTTCAAAAAATATCAGAGTTCTCAATAATCTTAGGAATATAGAGCACAGAGGATAGCCGATGTCAGTTGAAATCTCAGATAATGTGTGTGCAATACAGAAAATGTTAATCAATTATAATTATTATTGCACCAACATACTTCCCTTTATATAGCCCACTGATGGGCTTTTCCAGTTACTGGAAGCAACCGAATGGAAGTTTATGGTTAGCTTTAGCGAATACAACGGTTCTTCATTTAAGCAGGATTCAAACTCACTACCCTCCGATTATGAGAATGACACCTTCCAAATGATACAGAAAGAATTTAACATTGAATCTGCAATAATTATTAAAATTATTAATGAAGAAATGATGCAAAAGATAGTTCATCGTTATGTTCCTTCATAACTTAACTCAGTATAAAATAGTGTTACATCATAATCAGTAAAAAGACTTTCAATGCACCTTAAGATTATGATCACAGCATTATTTCTAAGACCATAATTAAGGATGAAACATACATACTGTTTTCTGATGTTCCAAAATGTCAAGAAAATAATGCGTGTGTCTTAGGGTATAATCCCACACCCATAATTGTGAATAAATAACTTACTATGAAAAATCAATGCCTGCCATATTCTATAGAAGCACAGGACTGATTAAAATCATCAAGCTTCACAGAAGACTGTCAAAGCTTACTAATAGACTATTAAATATCTCCAATAATTTCATCAAGAAGTGAAAATGTGAGGTCTCATCCTCCACTATAACAATTCATCTTCTCTTTCAGCAAGATCGACAATTCAGTTTCTTGAACAACAATTAATCAAAGTGATAGAACAGCCACTTTATATTCACCTTATCCTATACATAACTTTAAAACTTTTATGATCTTTAAAAAAATTATATGGGCGTGTTCTTTTATTCGGAGGAAGAAATTCATGAAGCTATAAGTTCAATTTCTCTTTAATTCCAAGAAGTAAATGGCGTATATCTTTTGAAAGTTCACCTATAGAAATGCATTGATACTGGAGGAAATGATTTTGATCAGTCCAAATCTTCAACTTAATAAATAAGCTAAAAATTTAGATACACCGCTAACATTTCAGCGTGGAAACCGATGGCTGAGTGGTTAGCGTTCCTGACTCATGAGCTTTAAGTCACGGGTTTGAATCCCAATTCGGGCATGCATGGGTATTATTTTCTCTCTGTGTTTCTCTGTCCTTTTTACTGAGATAACGTATGAATATGGCCCACCCTATAAACGGGTTTGTGGTGGTATGGCGTGGGTAATGCTACTTGCCTCCGAAACTTGGTTCACAGGTGCCCACTGAGCAACGACAAATGAGTAGCAGTTCCCGGCCTTGTTGTGACGAAGGGTTTGTCCCCCAAATGTTTGCGGATGTACAAAATAAATTCTGAGTGTGTTTATGTGAGCTGAAATTTTGGAGAAATTTTGGAAAAGAACACATTTTTTATGATTATAAATTTAAAGTAAATAAAAACCATTATTTTGGATTTTAATACCAATTCTATGCAATTAAAATACACTTTCTTCATGTAAATTTGTTTTTGAAGCTAGACTGACCAATGTTGGAAATTATGACCGAAATATTTAAGAGTAAACTTGTAAGAAGGAATAAGAACAAATGTATGAAGTTTTACATTTTATATCTTTACATGGTATGCATTTTATTTTGAAGACAAGAAATGAAAAAAACAACTCAGTATTTTTTGCGGTGTCTTATTTCTGGTTGATTATTGTGATTTAACGAATTCTATTTATCTATTTAACTTACCTTTCTGTCTTATAATTTTTATACAAATATATTTATCATTGTTATAATGCTGAAACATTTTTAAGGAACATAAGCATATTTTCAAGTTGTTGAAAATTAGTTTTTAATAATCCATTAATTTTAGAATTTTTTTAATTGTATCACTTAATGCTTAGTCATTTTAGTGTGATATTCATTTTTGCTGTCAAATATATTTTTATTTTGTTTTTGAACTATATGCATTCACAATTTTTATAATTGTGTAAATTTCATTATATTCTCTTACCATTTATTTCTTCTCATTAAAATGTAATATAATGAATCTAATTTTATGGAATAAATACGTATATCATTTAACAGTTTAATTAATTATATTCAATATGTTCGATCTAAGAATGTTTAAACTCTTCTATATTCTTATTAATAAATTTTGATAACCATCTCAATAATGGTAACATTTGTTTTCTATTGCAGTGAATAAAATAATTCTTCCTTTATATAAAAGCTTTCTTTTAATTACAAATTCTTGTTTTTAAAATATCTATTTCTTATTCTTGAATTAATTTCATATGCCTGCTTATTCTTATGTTTTATAAAGTCTCATGATTTAAGGCTTATTAAAGCAAACAATCAAAAATTTTAGTTAGCTTTACTAATATTTTTTTTATTCTGCTCTAGTAAATTTTTTGTAATGGTGCTATACAAAATCATTGTCTTTACCTTAATATTTACAAATTCATACTGGGCAAGAATTACAAGAACTAAATTATTCAGAATATTCATTACAATGTAAAATTGCTTTTGTCTGCTTAATTATATATGCAATAGCAATTGATTATATACGCTCTTTTGGTTATTTGATATATATTTGCATTCAATATACAAATTTTATAAGAATAAAGATGACGTTTTTGAATATATTTAATGATACATTTCATGTGGATGATTTGAGAAACTTAATACTAATTAATAACTTATATATATATATATATATATATATATATATATATATATATATATATATATATATATATATATATATATATATATATATATATATTCCTTGCATTGAAACCAAACTTATTGGATATTAAAAATAAAATTAAGTATTTTTATTGCGTATAAGCTTGTGAATATATCTATCATGTTTTAAGTAATACATTCAATTTATATAAAATAATATTTTTAGTCAACTGCACTTATTTTTGAAATGGATTAACTTATTGAAATTGGAATTTAAAATATTAAGATTTTGATATGCATTTTTTCATACTATAACATTAAACTGCTCCTTTTTAATTCTAAATTATAACATTTGTTCTTTTAAACCTTAACTTGAACAAAAGTTTTCATAAACGTAAAATCAAATGATTCTTTGTAATTGAACTGTAAATTTCTTGTAATTTAAAGACAAAAATTAGAACACACAAGTTTTAGCAATGATTCAAAAACTAGAGAACTTTACTACTGTATGAGGGCAAGAATATATTTCTTGAATTAACAATTAAGTTATTTTATGTACAAACCTTTTCTCTAAAATAACAATCTCATCTCTGACTTATATTAATTATGCATTATACTAAAAACATTTGCAATGCTTTTGTATAAAAAATTCAACATTTTATTCTTTATATTATTATATATTTATACTTACTCTTTATAAACTAAGTAAAAGTAATTAACAATGCCAAATCCTATTACAAATTCCATAATTAGAAATAATTAAAGTAGTTACTCCTATTCAAAGATATAAGCTTTTATTGCTTTATAGAAGAAGTGTTTTTAATCGATGATTTTTGTTTTCAGTGTAAGCAATGCATTCGTAAAACGGCTTACAAAAATTTTCATCTTTCTTTTACTGATATAGGTTAGAATAAAAAGAAAAAATGACAAGCAAAGCTTTTCCATTTTATAAACTAAAAAGTACCAAATAAAGCACATGAAATGCCGTATGTTGCTTATCAAACTGACGTTGAAATTCAAATATACAGTAACTAAGAGTTTTCCAGCCGTCAAGCTGAAACTAATCCTTATAAATAGACAGAAATTCAGAAGTAATTGCAGAAAGAAAATCTACTATTTTAAGCATTTCAGTGTCTGTATACTCATTTATAGCTTTACGCAGTTAAGCACGAATTCTAAGTGGCCACCATTTAGCACACCTGTGCAACACTCAACAACAGCTCCGACACTTCTACATTTTAAATTTTGTTTCGGGAAGTTGAGGGGACATCTTAGAATTGCATAAAAAATTACAAGTACTTTCTTACTTTGTAAAATAAAATAAAAGTGTTTTAAATTAATATTTCTTATACAAACAGATTCTCACCGTGACTCCTTTAAAAAACTTTGATTTTTAAATAAATGTTTCTAATAAACAACATTTTGTTTATTAAAAATATTTTCATTGTATAAAATTACAGATAAAGATTCTCTTACGCTTAAAAAATAAATTTTTAATTATAACTCAAATAATCTAAATATGCTAAATAATATATTAAGTAATAAAAGCATGATTTTCATTTTAGATAAATCTGTCAAAAAATATAAAAGAATTGCATAAAATGCTGTAAAATAATTTATAACCTTTTAAATAATGCCACAGTTTTCGTAGATTACATAAAACTATTATGAAATCTTAATGATTATTCACATTTCAGAAACTCCATCTTTACACATGGCTTTAATTTATATACTAATGAAGACTAATCGCGTATATCAAACAATGTTTATAGAAACAAATAAGAATTTTATAAGTTCGGTGTAATTGGCATTATAAGTCAGTTCATTATAGTATTAATCATTGGTATAAGGAATTTATTCTTGAATTATAAGTAAATTTTGGAATATAAATATTTACATCACACATATTATAATATGCAGAAACACTTTCTTAAGTTTTAATAGCATTAATTGATAGCAAAATTTTTACTGTAGGGATTAACTTTGTACCATTTAAAAAAAATATTAAGTTTTTCAATGATATTTTGAGATGACACTCTTTTTGAACAATTTATGTATATATTAATTTGACGCAGTAATACATAAAAGTTTCGAAATTTATTCATTATTAAGATAATTTTATCCAATGGTTAAATTGCTTTGATTACATATTAGTTCTCCATATACAGTTCCAATGGAAATGTTTAATTCTCACACGATTATTTTCAATGATAGGTTTTAATTTCTGAACTCATAATATTTTCCACATTTCTCTAGAAAACTCCATTTATACTTCTCAAGAACACTCGACAATTTAATTCTATGTAATTTTGCTTTGATATAATTTCAAATTGCGATTTTTCTGAATGTTCTTGCTCAAGGTAATCATACTTGGATTTATTCTATAAAATAATCAATCAGTAAATTTTCTGAAACTGCATTGCTACTATTTTGTAAATTTATAAAAAGCATATTGAAATAGTGCTAAATTTCACATTAAATTAGGTTACATGATTGTATGCGAATAATCAGAATTAGACTGTATTGTGAAACATCAATAAGTTTTACATGCATGCACCCTAAAATTTAAATTTAATATAATTTGAATATTTTTTGTTTCAAGAAGAAATTCTTATGGCGTTTAGTTATTATATAAGAATTTTCATGGTCAGATACTCATTTGTTCATACACTTAAATCAGTGTCAGATATCAACTGTTAAAAATTAAAAAATATATAAGTACGATAGATATTAATTCATAACAATTTTTCTGACACTTTTTAATAATTCTAAAAATTAATGTGGAAAAAATGGTTAATACAATGACTAATGACTGAGTTCAGCATTTTGACGTCAAAAAAACCCACCCACTACTAACTTCATAAGTATCTTAATTTGCACACAAATATTTATAGACTTTTATAGACACAAATATTTATAGAATTTGCACACAAATATTTATAGATATTTATAGACTTTAACTGACAAGTTTGCATTTTCAATTCGAAGGGTTTAACTTATTTTAATTGATATCCTAACGTTTGATCTACTTAGTTATCTAATATAAATGAAGAATATTGCTAGGGCTGGGAACCATCTAAAATAAAGAAGTGCTGTTATTTTCGACATCGGAACATTTCCAGATATGCTCGCCATTCATATTAACTCATCCCCCATACAAAATACAACCAGGAAAATATAGTCCGAGTGTTCAAATTGATGCTGTTAAACTAGTAAAAATTCGTTTCCAATCAGAGTGATTTGAAAGATGAAACCTTCATTTCTTCATAGAGAGCCCTGGGAAGACAAAATGTTAGAAAGCCCTCTCAAGATTTACCATTCCAAATTGGAATTTAGGGACATCGAATTTTTTTCTGGCTAGAAGTTAAACTTTTTCGAATGAGTGCACGTAGGGATTTAAGAGAAATGTCTCTTTTGTAAAGTTAAATGCATTTTCAATTCCTCATAAACTAAATTGGTCATAAATCTATAATAGAATTATTTTCTTTCCAGAAACAATATATTATTGTTTTCACAATTGAATTCAGTTGGTGAAACAGTGTAACAAAGTTCAAAACAGACTGTATTGCAATCTGACAATCAATGAAGAAGCAAAATTATTTTATATATAATCAAACTATTTTGGGGAAATACGTAAAGGGCAAGCATTTCATTAGAAATAATCTGAAGTTAAATTCGCTTTTTTAAATTGTAAAAATTTAGGGAAAATACCAATTCC
Organism: Latrodectus hesperus; assembly: GCA_037975125.1. NCBI lineage: Eukaryota > Metazoa > Arthropoda > Arachnida > Araneae > Theridiidae > Latrodectus > Latrodectus hesperus. The sequence goes on along the minus strand of CM075854.1, from coordinate 80,511,857 downwards.
ACTCTCCCAGAGCTTCCTTAAACCAGATATAGGCATGGATCAATTTGTTACCAGGATATATTTCAATGAGAGGAGCAAAAGCAGCATGTTCAGCTTTAGAAGACGCTCCATTCTGGGTATTAAGAAGAAGATTAAAAAATGGTATAGCTTATTTTATTGTACTCGGAGAAATATAACTTTTTACAAGTTATTTCTTAATAGTCTAGATTCTCTGGAATTTCTATAGAAAAGTACGTTTGCTTACATCAAAACAACAGAGTTCATATTCAGGAAAAATCAGCTTCTTTCATCGAACGCCAAAGCTGCTTAACTGCAATTATCATGTAAGCAGACAAAGCTGGTTTGATATTTTATAACAAAGACCTTTAAAAATGAATGAGAATGTAATTTTACTATTTTTTTAAACATCAAGTTTGGATAAAGTGATTATGGGACTGATAATTGAAACTTCGGCACCATGATTAAAAGTTCAGCGGATAAATTAATTAAAAGTAGTAATTATGATGTATCTTGTGAAGTACTGCACTTTATTTCAGTATCTCTCTCTCTCTAAGAACAAGTTGGTCAGAAATATTTTCAATTACTTTATAAACCAGTAGGTTCCTAGTGAACTTTGAATCCAAGACAATGCCTAATTATTTTGCATGGTTGTTCTTGGAAGGATATTGTTGCAACATTTTACATTAATTTCGTGATGTTTAATGCTCAAAGTGGAAAAGAATTTAAGTTAGCATATATTAGTAAAACGTGTACAACAGGATAAATATGTGAGATGGTACAAATGAGGTTATTAATCACTGAGTTGAATAAAATAAAATTTGAAAGTTATAAATAGTGAAGTTGTTGAGTATTTTGCCAAGAGTCCAAACAAATGTTTCCTTATGTGGCAGTTATAAAGCATTGTGAAAAATCAAATATCTATTTAAAAAGATGGTTACAAATTCTAATATTATGGACCTTTTTATAAATAGTTTATTTTTCATTACTCAGTCACACAAAAGTAGATTTAAATGTCACAAAGACTTTATGTACGCTTTCTTTACTGTGGAAAAGATATTTAATTTATTGACGTAATCGGGCAATTTATTCTCCAGTATTATAGCATATACTAAATCTGATTAGTATCTCAGAGATGTATCCTTTAAAATCAAGAAAAAACTTGCAGCTGATGTGCAATTTTTTCTCTATTACCTTATTCAATAAGCAAGTCAGAGTTATTGATCTAAGGGAACCGATATTGGAACGATATTTTCTTAGTTTCAATAGTAGTATGATGGTTTTGCCAAGAATTTTCTTTAGTGCCGCTCCAAGTTCTGTTGATAAAAATTAAAATTATTGATTTAGCACATAAACCAAGTTTCGGGATAAATTCGAGTAAAATACTATCAGATTCAGCACATTTCTCTCCTCGATTTAAATATTTCAAAACATTTTAAATTCTTTTTTTAATGTGATTAACTAGGTGCAAAATCAATTTTAGTATATAATTTTATTGAATATGCAGTATTTTATTGAATATGTGATATTTTGAAACTACTTCAATTAAAACTAATAATTTTAAGAAAAGATTTACAAAAAGTCTTAACAATGTCTTTGTAAGTAATTAAATCTTTCCAAAGGCCTCATAGAATTTGTTAAAAAAATTTAGTAACTTTTCTTTTTTATAAAAAATCTGAAAGTATTCTTTTATCCTTTCAATAGTCCAAACACACAGAACTGGAAATGAGCAAAATAAGCTCGTTTTGAGTTTTTTTATTAATGTTCGTTTTTAAGGCACTTCATTTTTGCTTTAATGTGATATACATTCCTTCAATGTCTGGTGGAATCAGCAAAACTCGATCTAGTCTCTCGTTAAGTAATATATTATCATTCCAGAAAAGTTTTCCTCATTTCCTGTAGCTCCAAATAATCCAAACATTTTTACATTCAAGAATAGTAATTAAACGCTGATGTAGTGCTTTACTCTTGCTGTTATCGAGCGTACAATTCCCCAGGAGAAAATCAGTTGAGTCAGCAGATTTTTTCCGCCCATAAATTTCTATGAGAAGCTACTCTGACGAAACCTAGAAAATTGAGGCATTTTATATTGTTTATATACTACATTTAATGAGAAAATACAGTGTATGTGGATGCATTTTTTCAATAATTCAAAATATCTGCATATTATATACCAAAATTTTTCCAAAATCCTAAATATATCATTCCACAACATTGAAGCATTGTTCTTAGGGTACTAAAGTAAAAATTTTAAAACATTTAAAAACTCTACATCTGTAAAAGTAAAATTAAAAATAATTTTTGATTATATAATGGTGACCATATAATGGGAGTCTGATTCCTCTATATGCTATAGAATTCAAGCCAATTGAAAGTCTGTGTTAGATAATGGATGCATGCATAGTGCATAACTGAAAAATGAATAAATGCATAATAGATTATGTTTATTATAAATAATTTAAAGTCAAAATTCAATTCAAATTGTTGCATGTAGCCATTAAAATTTGAAAACATATTCTTCAAATAAGAATTTAAAAAAATTATTTTTTATTTATTTTAAGAAATTTATGAAACTATATTTGCTAGAAAAAAAGTGTTATAATAGTTAAAACACTGAATTCCGAATATGTGCAGTGAATATATTTTCTTTTCTTCTCACCTGCATAGATAACTCATCCGAAATATGTTGCTTTTAGATATCATTTTCCTAATTCGAAAAATAAAAAATTCCTTTTTCAAAGAAAGGTAATTTTCCAATCAATTTAAATGACTCAACAAAATAGTTCACGAAAGTAAAGAACTCCAGATTAGAAAAGCGGCCACTATTCGACCGTCGATTTCAACGTTTCCTGGGAAACGACCGAAAATTCTAAAGTACACAGACATCTTAATTAAGATGATATATGTTGTTTGCCTACACTTATAGTCGGGTCATGTTCACAGTTTACGCTTCTCGTGACGATCTCGCCAAGTGAACAGGTGTGACTGAAGATTTCTGTAATTGCTCCGTGTCACTCATGGCACGGAAAAGCGACCTTACTGAGCAATATAATTATAACGGCACGCTAGATCGTTTTATAAAGAGAAAGGGAAGAATTTCCATCCTTTTGATGAAGTTAACTGTAAAGAGGTTTCATAAAGTGAAAGAATTCCCTGAAGCTATCCAACATCTGACAGAGATCAGAATTTACAGTTGACATATATAATTTTAAAAATAATGACAAGCGCATGTATAATTTCATGAAGTTACATTACTTCAATTAATCATTAAAAAAATTCTTATTTGCTAAATTCACTCTATGGTAACTTAAACCATAAATTTATTCCCAAATTAATCTGATTTATCAAAATAGTACTGAATACGTAATTCTACAGAAGACTAAAAATCCGAAATATAAAATTTTCATATTGCTTAAATCACGAAAAAAAATATTTTATCAACAGATAATCTTAAAATCATATCGTAAGACTATTCATTATTCAGGATTCTGGCAGTTAAGGATCAACATAATATTTTTTATTTAATAAGGATTTCATGAAGTTAATCACGTGAGTTAGTCTTTAGATGATTGTTTTGTGGCAATAAAAAAATTATTAAAATATATATGAATTCATTTCTAATCAAAAAACAACGTTATAAATGACTCTTTAATTATTTTTAATATATAAAACTTTCTCCATAAAATAATACTTTACCCAATTCATACAAAAAGGCAAGCCAATTTGTAGGAATATTGCATAACCAGAAATTAGCCAAGACATGAATTTCATTAAATATTATAGCTTATAATTTTTTCTTAAACTTATACACGTATTTATATATATATATATATATATATATATATATATATATATATATATATATATATATATATATATATATATATATATATATATATATATATATATATAATACAATTTTTTTATTAATCTTAAGCATTGTATTTCAATTAAGTACAATGCTTAAGATTATTGTATTATGAAGACCCTGCCCTGCATAAAGTTGAAAAATACTGCTTTGAACACGTAATATTTTTACATTGATTAAACAAAATACGTTTATTTATTAATGTCTGAAGCCTTAATTTTGAACAAACATAACATGAAATTTGTCATTTAATATTTCTTTTGTTTAGGAAACCAGATTTCAATTCAGTGACACAAGACTTTAAATTTAGTTTATTTTTTTTATAATCATTTGAAATATTGGATCTCAAATCTAGCCAACGTTTAAATAATTTTTTGTTGTCTTATTTTATAAAAAAAAAAGATTCTTAAAATAGTCTTCACAAAGCAACAATGCATTCACCTCACCAAAAAATTTTTGTTGAATATTTTGTAAAGTAAATCATTCAGTTTGAGGATACCATTTATCCTAAATTTAGTTAAATTTGATAATAGACTCTACCTAAGATTAAGATAAATGTTAATGAAATAAGTTTTTAATACTTTTAAAATATAGTAATTGCCGCTGAATTCAACATCAATACATATTATAATAAGGCCAAGAATAAAATTAATACCTACCCAAATCCTAATCTGGATGTTGGATTGAATCAGAAACATATATTAAAAGAATTATGCAATCTCTCTTGTTACCAGACAAGATACGATTGTCATAGATTTATAGTCACAATTGCGCTTCATGAGGAAAAGCAAAGTTGTATCCTTTTTATCCTTGTCTGGAGATCATTACACTAATATAGGCTCAATTAACTGTAGCTTAGATTTAGTGATTCCGTGATAACAATACTTTATGCTGCTCATGACTTTAAAATATACTTGATTATAAAGATTAATGTAAAATGGAAGCCATATTCAGCCAATTTTTCTCGCTCTTACTATGTGTTCAAAGCACAGAACAAGATTTTTCTCGTGTTGGTTGAGCCAGAATCTAGCGAAATAATTTTAACTACTAGGTTCATTTCGCATACATTCTTTCTATTGAGTAATCGTATAACTGTATCTTAATCACATCAAACATGAATGCCAATTTCTCAGGCTGATAAACAACAAATAAAGATTGAATACGGCATCATTAAATTTCCAAATTTCTTTATTTTTAAAATCTTATACTACCTGTTAGGAAAAAAGAAAATGAAATGAAAAAATTATATGATATTACTATGGGAAAAATGTATTTTAAAGTTTTAAATATTTATGCGATTTATTTTGTGCTATATAATACAATGTGGTTTTTAAATAGGTATAGATTGGATAGTTATGTGTAAAATCGCCTATTTCTTCCCCTATGAAACTCAGAAACTTGTTTCATTGACATCTCTCAGAATTTATGCACAAAAGCTTCCTTCTTATAAAAACAGGAGAAAGTACTATTTTTTTTTTTTTTTTTTGCACATGAAAATATTTTTACTTATACTTTCGTGCAGTAAATGTAGCTAACGCACATTCATAGTGCGTGTTAATAATTATAATGCACGTTTTACACATTTTTAAGCATATTTTAAGGTATTATATTTTGAATGACAAGAAGTGTAGCGAATGTATGTATTCTTAATAACATTAATTATTCACATAAACTCCATTAATGTTACATGATTATTAAACAAATTCTTTATTATTTGATATTACTGAATATTACTTAGTGGCGAATTCCGACACTACTTTTCCTAGATAAATACCAATATATCATGGTAGTGCTATTACATTAACATTTAAAATACATTATCTTCTAGCAATTCACATAATGACCATTAAATTATGAACATATTTATAAGAAATTCTATATTTTTGAATTTTAAATTATCTTTTAATTTTGAAGACTTTTAGTACTCCATATAAATTGCGAAATCAAAAAATATCCCGATTAATCATTGCTACATTGAAATCCATTGAAATTAATCATATAAGGATATCTTATAAGTTTACTAACACACAATTCATTAGAAACTTTATAAAAGCACCGATATATGAAACTGGAGAAAAAATAACCTTGTAGTAAATAATGGAATAACTAATTCGACAAAATCTCAAGTAAATATTCAATTTTAAAAATAACAAGGAGACAAACAAAATATTAAGTAATTCCTTCTTATTTGTCTAATTTTTATTGCTATATTTTACAAGGATTTTAAATAATGACTTTTTTCTCTGTGATTTAAGTAATATAGTGCACAGAAATGTAAAATACATAATTTTTTCATAAATAACAGTCAATGAACAGAAATGCGTATAATAATGATATTAATAATATTATAAGGATACACGTGTGAATATTATTAAGCAATTTAATTACATTTTATTGTTAAATTGCACATTAATTGTCTGAAAAGATTACAATTATACATTATTTAAACAAAAAAATAATAATAATGAAAGTAAAATTTGTGTCTTTTTCTTTAATCCTACATGTTTTGTAAAAAAGAAATTTGATGGCTATTTTGTAGAACTAGTAATTATCATCCTAATTTAAATAATTATTCTTAACAAGCTCATTTCTAATTTTAATTTTCTGAAAAATAAACGCTTTCCTTGTTTAATTAAATATTTCTTACTTTATAATTTCTTAAAATGCTATATATAAAGTGTTCATCTAAATTAAATATAAAGCGGACAATTTTTAAATGGGCAAAATAAATAAATAAACTAATTTAATTTTCCAAAATAAAGAAAGAAATAATTGTTAAAGTATTTTTTCTCAAGTCTCTTATATATGTATTATATTCCTACATAAACCAAACTATTTTACAAAAATATTCTCAAAATAGATAATTACACATGTTATAAGTATTATCTGCTCTGGTATGTTAAAATTTTAGATTGCAATGTTTCTGTATATTGTACTTATTTAAAAACGAATTTATTAATGATCTTTAAAAGAATCTCTAACTTACCTTGGAAAATAATATTCATTGTTAATTATCGTTTCATCTTATTTATATTTAATTTGTATACAACAAATTTTTGTGTAGTTCAATTCTTTGTTTTAATTCATCGCTTTCACTAAAATCAATATTTGAACATACCTAAATGATGCAAAATTTCGAAAAAGAGTCATTTACTTGTAATGATATGATTACTAGAAATACTCACTTTTACACAAAGATCAGAATCTGTTATTCACGACGATTGAAACATTTAGGTATATTTCAAAGCAAATACATAAGCATTTTAGAATAAATAAGTAAGAGAATGTTCTGGAGATATAAAGAATTATATATTCTATTATGTTAAAAGATGAATTTTGGAAATAGTTTGTTTCTAAATGAATTCCCATATATTAATGTAAACAGCAATTTTAAAAACACTCTTTTATTGCTAAATACAAAGCCTTTTCAAACTGCAGCTTAAATTTTGCGAAGATCTCCGTTTATATTCCTTTAAACTCAGGCACATTAGCTTAGCTTAAGATAAAGGTTGCAAATAAATTAATTAATACAAATTCAGTTAAGTTTTATGAGAGCATTTTTTTAGTAATAATATGAAATATATATTATCAAATGTACTGAAAAAATCAACAAGTATATTAACTTTTATCTTATGAGTAATAAAAAAATATAAAAAATTTTTAAGATATAATGTAAATATATTCTGGCTGTGATTCCCTATAAAAATAACTTAAAAATTTAAATTAAATAATCTTTAATAGTCCCAAAATGTATAACTTTTTATACAAAAATCCATTAAATTATTCATTTTATCCCATTAAAGTTAGACATATAATTCATGAATTTTCTCAGTATACTGTAAATAATACCTGAAATTCATTTCACTCTATTTCGTTTTCCCTTAAAACTTAAAAGAAACATCATAAACGATAGCACAGAAATAACTTCAACAAGAGTCAATCAATAAAGTTAACTGGATATAAGTCAAGCATTCTTAGATACAGAAACAAAATTGTAAAAATGTTGCTTATAGTTATTGCTATAATACGAAGTCTATTAGTTGAAAGCAAAAGATAATTGAAAAATATGTTTGTACTTTTTTATTTTTGATATATCATCAAAAATACTTTATGATAAAAATTTTTAAGAACTTGTAAGATACATAGAGATTTCTTGAGATTCTTACATATTTTTAATAATTAATTGAATATTAGCTGATTTAAATTAATTCAAAATTGGAAAAATAAATTCATTACATAAATCTAAAATTATTAATTTTTTGCTTCTATACATTTAATTTACTATCGATAATTCTTTTTAATTGGTGAGGATTTTTCTTCATGAATTCTGCATATTTTTTCTATAATTTCAAGTCTTGGAAATTTCTCACAACCCACTTAACTTCGAATTATTTATCATTTAAATTTATTTAACTAAAACAATATTTGGTAAATAAAACAAAAATAGTTCATGTTCTTTGTTTTAACATGATTCAAAAATTTATTTGGCAGCTCCCATTTTTGAAAAAAATTTGTAATTAAACAATCGTTGAATCATTTAATACACAACAATTTTTTTCTCAAACTGAGAAAATATAAACAAGAAAACATGCACAATCATACTTTAATTAACAACAAAGAATTAAGAATTATATTACTTATATTTAAATTATATTACTTATATTTTATAATAAATTTGAATTATGATACTAATGTTTAAAAAAGAATATATAGTTAGCATAAAGTAAAAACTTAATAATATTTTTAAACACTAAGTAGGAAATAATTAAATAATTGAACTACACAATTTTCGTATTTGTAACTAAGGTTGATATTAGAGGGAAATTTCAATGAAAAGGATTTTTTAGATGAGAGTATGTATCAAATTTTAGTTGTAATTAACTAGTTACACACAGTCTTGAAACAATGTCTTCAATAATTGCTTGAATCCTGTTAAAAATTGTCAATTTTGTTTTAGTGTACACAAGTAAAATTTTTCTTAAAATCCTTAATATAGTTAATCTTTTATCACGTTTCACACGCGTTCTTTGGAGATGAGAACTAAAGAAGGAAGAAAAACCCGTTAATTCACAAACACAAATATTCATCCTTAAGAGTTTACCCATTATACACAGTTTAGTCAAGGCTTCAACAAAAAACAAAATAAATTAACATGCAGCTCAAAGGATTCCATACAATATCAGAGTTAATTGTCAAAATTTCTGCTTGGAACTATTGAATGAGTAAACAAACGTAAGTTCCAAAGTCACTTCACATTAGTATTCCATGAGCAAAGTATTTACTAACTTTTTAGGTATATTTTAGTACAATAGTTTTCTGTTGCTGAAATCATGTATAAAATGTCTGAACGTACAAATATTTTAGTTTCAGAATCAATTGCAATGTCAAACGTTATATATTTCCTCATTTAATGATTATCTTTTGTGTAAAACTTTTACACAATTAAAAGAGAAACAGATTTAGGAACTATTATAAAATATTAAACTGCAAGTATAACAGAAGCTATTATTCTGTTTGTTTGAAGGCTTTTCTATCAAATGTAGTATAATGAAGATAAAATTTGTGAAACTCTTGCAATTCGTTTTTCCCTCTGAGTTGTGTTATTATTTCAAGATGACACAAATTTAAGGAAACTAAAAAAATATCTTTTCCTTTTCTACTTAATTTAGAAGTCGATAGCAATCAAAAAAAAAAACTCTATGAAATTTGAAGTTACTAAAACTTATAAAACAGAAGTAAATGTTTGAGTCCTTCATTTGACGTAAATAAAGACATGTTTCTGAATTGCTCATTTCAAAACATATCTGAGTAATAAGTTTATTTAACAAACAAGAAACTTTTAATCCCTCTCAACATACCACTTAACAGTATTTTATAACGAGATAATGCCGTTGTCTCTACAAATGAAGAATTAATTACCTTCATTTATTAACATTAAAATTAACTAAAAAAGCATTCTTTTGAAATCTTTATCGTTAATTCGTAATAAAAATGAAATTTTCCATCTGTGTGTATGACGCATTTTATACCATCTCTTCAGAATCTGAAAACAATGTTAGTAAGTACTCTCTCTTACAAAAGATTAATTAAACCCAATTTTCGTTACGTAAAAGGAACATAGAATTCTAATACTTCTGGTCTTGGTAATTAGTTTAAATTAACTTTGCTATTCAACGTCTTAGCCTCAAGTTACGTATAGAAGCGGTATTTTCTGCTCAGAAATTTTTATAAATATGCATTTTGCTAAATGTATCTTCTCTTATCTACGTCTGAAATTGTGTATTAATGGAGTCGGTGTCATTGTATATATTTATAAGTGCCTCCTAAAACTTTTTCTCTGAACTCTATTATCCAACTTATTTAAAAGACCTAATAATTAATTAGCTTTTAAACTCAATTCTAAGGCATAATAATTGATTCTAATTACATTTTTAAATATTAAACAAAATTTTCCTTGTATTACATACATCTCACAAAATATAGTAATTAATTTTGTTTTGTATTGCTGAATAAGATTAATAATTTTTCTCTAAAAAGAGAAATTCTCAGTACCAAAAAGAACTCAAATATAATGCAATTTTCATTTTAATAAATATTTACACATTTTTGGAGGAGAATGTTAGTGTAGGAAAAAATATAAAACAACACACAAAAATACTTTATATTTTAACTTGAAAAGTATCTTGAAATACAAATATATGATGCTTATGAGCATTGAACTTCTAAAATTATGTATATTTATGTGTTTTTCTACTAATTGTTTGATTAGTAATTGAGACTAGTGTAATTTTAGCAAAAAACAATTCGATAATAAATAATTATATTTCTCTTTAAATTAACAAAATAAGCTTTTTAATGATTTGATATGATCAGGAAAAAATTTATTGTTTTATTTCGAAGAAGTTTTAATTTCTTATTGTATTAATCTTTTTTTCATTAAAGAATAATATCTGATAAGTGTTTAGATGTCATTTAAATCTGTTACAAATGGCAATAAAAATCAATTAGTTTTAAAATCATTTAACTCCCGAAAAAGATAGCCCCTACAGTAAAATATAAGTAATAGTAGAAAAGGTAACAAATTAAAATTTAATGAGATTTTTCAATTCTTTTGTCAACTTCTTAATTTTTATCTTCCAAAGTTGTTTTATACTTTTGTAATTTAGTAAATTTAGGTAGTAAATATATATGATAAAAAGAACTTTAAATTCTGGATAAAATTGAAGTCTTTAAACATTACAACCGTTTTCAAAACTTAACACAAACTAATTAAAGTCGAAATTTCTAGGGAATTTGTAACAAACAAATGCCAATTAATTTAAACATCATATATATCATAAGATAAAGTAGCCATTCAAAGGAGTATGTATGTTTGTCAATGAGAGAATTTTGCAAATTCTATTAAAATAAAATTTGTTACGAAGTTATACTATATTACATCCTTGCTTTTATAATTTAATTCATATTTTAATTTATTGACATATTAAATTAAATAATTGTATTTAAAAATGAAATTTGTATAAAATTCTCAAAATTGGTAATAAAATATCACAGTTAACTAATGAAATATTCACTATTGATGCAAAATTTTATCTGCCCATAATTCGTTATGAAAATTGAACTATTATCGACAATATTAATGTTTTATTTTGAAAAACAAAGATACAAAGAGTGATCAGAAAAATTTGGAACTATCTTCATTTTTACGTATGCATATATAGAAAATTATGTAAAAAAAAAACATTTTACATATACAGAAAAAATTACAAAAGATAAGGTTTAAATTGAAAAATTAAATTTATATATCAAACTTTCTATTCGCATTCTGTATTCCTAAAATGATAATTAGGAAACGTTTTCCTTGTTTAAATAGCTCGTTAAAACTAATCACTGAATACAATAAAATCAACAGAAATATTATACATTAAGTGTTTATGAGCAAGACAACATTTCTGCAACTGTTAATAAACTTTTAGGTATTCCTTTAAAGATCTATATGCAATAAAATTATAAAACAACAATAACTTTACTCAAATTTCACTTTTAAATAAAATTTACGCTTTACTAGTAAGTTGTATTATTTTTAATATATTATCTGCTTATTTATTTTGTCAAATTTTGTTGATAAAGCATATTAATATCAACCACAACTCTGCATAAAGTCTGCTGTCTTCTAAAAGCTACAAAGAACTTTCTTTAATTAAATTTAATTAATATTTAATGTATATATGCATTCTTTTGAGTTCTTAAATTACACACTTTTGTTTTAACTATTTTACAAATTTAAAAGTCTGACAATTCTAATATAAATGAAACAATCAGCACAATTTTTTCAATAATTTTCAGCTTAAAATTTTCAATAAATTATACAAGTTTTGCTAAATATCAGTGCAGACAGCTTCTAATACTAAATTTACAATGTAGTTTTTATAAATATGTACTTATTATTTAAAAATACCCTCAGAGGAATGAATGACTCACTTGAAATGTAACTAAAATTATGCTGATATATATATATATATATATATATATATATATATATATATATATATATATATATATATATATATATATATATATATATATATATATATATATATATATATATATATATATATATATATATGCAAATTGTTTTTATAAAATTAATCAAATGCCAAATGAAGAATTATGTAGTGAAAAGACGAAATATAGTAAACGGATGGAACATATATTCAAAAGATAGCGCAAAATTTAAAAGAAACACAATAAAAAAATGAAACGCTGTACCATATTCTTCAGGGGGTGTTGACCACATTGGCTCAAAGTTTTGCTTTTCTGCAGTGATTCCAGACTAAAGTCTTAATGAAGCCACTACATCCCGAAATCACACAAAAAATGAATTTACAAATGTCAAGCAAAAATATAATATTAATTCCAAAGTTGCTAAAATAAGCTATTAAATTTTAGTAGTCAAAATTAATTTCGAAACCCGCAAAAATTGCAAATAAATTCAAATATATAAATAGAGGAAACCGAATATATAAATTTAAAGGTTACGTTTAAACACACAATTGGCAATTCAAGCTTCTTATAAGACCCTCAAATCTCGGGTGACACTTCTGTAATTTGTAACTACACCTTACTTCAATCTTATAAGCAATGCTCTACTCGCCAAATAGTGTTTAATAAAATTAATTGGAATATTATTATTAGTTAAACTATTTTTCCGTCTTTTTATTTGCTTATTGATACTGTTAAAATTATTACATATATTGTAAATTCCATTTAGTGTTGATTGAAAATAACATTTTTACAAATTTATTTGAAATATTTGAGTTTCAAAAAATTAGCTTATTTACTTTGAAATTAAAATTATTAGTTTTATCTTAAATGTCAATGTATGTAAAGTTTTCTTTTACTGTAATCAATATATCTAAAAATTCAGTTTTAAAATTATCTCTATTTATTTTAAATAATTTTATTCCTTTTGAATAGAAGATTTTGTAAATTTTGTCAAATTCAAAAGAATTTAAAGTCATCAATATATCTATATGCAAAAAGCATCTGAATAATAAAAGATTTTTCATAATAATGTAAAAATAAATTTGCTAAAAGTCTTAAGAATTTTGAACCTTAAGGGATACCATTAACTTGTAAATAAAGTCTTTCTCCATAAAAAAATATAAATTTTGTACATGCAAAATGTACAGAGGTTTTTCCAAAAATTTAAATCATTATTTAATTTTGAACTAAAATCATGGAAATAAAACATAATAACATAAAAAGTTTTATCGATTGGAGTACTAGTGAGTAGATCTTCGATGTCATAAGAAGTATCATTAATTTTATGGGAAGAAACAAATTCAACAATTGATTTATTATTTTTGATTACCCATATGTTCTGGGAATAAATAATGTATATTTATAGAGTTTTTTTTAATGGCACATACTTCTCACATTTATTTTATTTCTAAAGTTTGAAATTTCTATTGCTAATTGTGTGAAAAAATAATTCCTACAAATCTTAATCACATACAATCGTTCTACAACTCTCTATCGAAGAGAAAAGAGCTTATACAATTTATGTGTGACACGATTTTATTTGATAACTCGTTAAAACAATACACAAGTGAAGGTTACCCTGAATCCCTGAATCATGTAATATTCTAAAATTTCATTGTGGTGAACTATTAAAAATGATCGATATAAGCAGCTCCAATGATATTAAAGTGATTTATTCCTGACAAAATGGTAATAGCAGCTGTTTGGAACAGTTTTGAGCGGAGTTACCGATTAAAATTATCACTGTTGTTTAAACATGGATAATTGTCATTAGCTTCGGACGGAAGAAATTTGCTATGCAGAAATTAAAGGTAATTGAATTTCTCTGAATTTAGAAATGGCGAATATTTACGATGTTATTTTAAAATCTCTCATTTAAAGAATTGTTAGTGTGGTTTTCGGACTCATTTCGCATATGTACATTTATGTATGCTTATATTTTTATTTCAATGTTCATAAGTTGTCTAACAAAGAATTACTTACGTGACAAGTAGTAGGTTCATTACAATGTTTATACCACTTGTGTCATTTATAGTATAATTTGCATAGATGAATTTAAGTTAAAACAAAGTAATTTTTAAAGAAACACGCATGATTGTTACAGTTACTTGAACATAAAAGTCATTACATTTTACATTGTTATTTTATTTTATTTAAACAAATCGTACCCGTAAATCTTCATTTTAGAAAAGCATTTAAGTAAATATGTAAATATATGAATTTGTGTCTTTATAACAAGGTATATCCTACACATTATAACACGTTATGATCACTTTATGAATAGTTCTAATTTTAACAATATACTTAATAAGTATAGAATTAACAATTTTAAGGCAAAAATAGCACAATAATTCACAAAGGAGTGAACACATCATATATAAATTCATATCAATCGAGTAAATATTTCATATATTTAAATTTTTGCAACTAAATTATTAAATCACTCATATGAGAGTATATCTGACAGATTATATTTGATGTAAACTATTTTATATGAATATTTTGACCAAGAAGGAAAGATAAATATAATTAATACAATCGGGGAAATTGATGTGATCAAATCTGTATCAAAATGTTTCATATTTAAAAATCTTCCTTAATTTTTCAAAATAATTGCATTAAATACTTGTTCATAATACTTTGCTTTATTAATTAAGGAGTTAAAATATATGTTATGGATGGCATTTTTAATTACATCATTCTTTCCTCTGTTACTCCTCATAAGAAATAACTCGTTTACCTTGAGCAGAATTATATATAAAGTAACAAAAATGTATAAAATAAATTTCAATTCATGTAAATGCAATTATTGCATAATGAAATACTTTGGAAGTATATTCTAAAATACTAAATAAAAGCCATTTACAGACTTCCATAACGTGTTATTTGGAAGTCTGTAAAAACATGACAAGACTTGGTATTATTTTCATAGAATTCATGTTTAATGCATTTTAGGAAATGAATATACTTTGACACTTCGCACAACTGTGTACTGTTAGGCACTTTGTTGTTCACCACGTAATTACCTTCCAGAATAACTTTCCTATGTATAATGATTCTAATGTCACAAGGAGGAAACCAGGAAAACTCACAAGTACCTAACCCGACTCCCGCACATATAGAAAGCAGAAGCTCAACATCCATTTCTCTTTGTTAAGCAATGCGAATTTGAATACAAAACTTCTACTTTTAAAGATGTATTTACCTATGTATACCTTATAATTAGTTTTATATGTTTTCATTTTCTATTAGGTATATTTTGAAATCGTAAAGTAAGCAACCTAATTGTCAAATATGGTTGAAAGGATTTTTCTAAATACCAACACATATTTGCAATAGAGGAGGGCTTTTCATTGATAATAGTCGGTATTCAAGTGCCAAATGAAAAGAAGTCCAAAAAGCTTTCAATCATCCCCCCCCGACAAATGCATACTCTGACAGCAAAAATGCAACTTCGATATCCTGTTGTACAAGTGTGGCTGTCATCGAATTCGGTACTTCCCACTATGAATACCACAGTTCTATGATTAGGACATGGTGATCCCACTTACAAATACATTGTACTTCACTTAGCTGAGTTACCGAAGGTAAAGTAAGACATTTTGAATTTCTCTTACTCCTCTACATTCTGGAATGAATTTTATATTTATTAAGTGATATTCATTTATCGTAAGTGAGGAAACTAATATTTTCCTAACTCTCCCCAACAGTTATGCATATAGAGCGAAATGCAAAATTCATCACTGGCTGTGTGCGTATTTTCATTAATGGCTGGATTCAAACCAATATACTTTCACTCATGGTAATTCACAACCTTACAACTGAAATATGTTGTAAGAATTTTTGATATTTGTCGGGTGTTATTCACTTCCTGAAAAACTTTTCACATGTAGAGGGCTATATGGACCAATGTGCTAGGGCGATGTAATCCTGTTTTATACTTTATAGGAAACTGATGTAGTCACTATCAAAAAATTTAACTGACAAATCATTTTCTTAAAAATCCTTTTGATTTGTTTGCATACTTTAATGGCAAATTATATATATATATATATATATATATATATATATATATATATATATATATATATATATATATATATATATATATATATAGCAGTAATTTAAATAATGAGCAATTGCTTGATATTTTATTGACATTTCTATATAAAATCATGAATAAAAAGAAGTAAAAGAATCACTACCTTGTTGTTTTCTGTTATTACTCTTGTTGAAAATAATGGGATATAATATTTTTCGTCCATAAATAAATTTAGAAAATTTTGATTTACACATGAACTTAAGATAATTAATAATTCTTCTTTTAAAAAATTACTTTAAATTAATGGATTAGGAACTTCCAAAAAAACAAATTCAGTTATTTTTTATATAAGTAGTTAATAAATATTTTTACTTTAATTCATGTAATTTATAATGACGTATTCGTTTTAAAATATTAGCTATAGTTTTAATGTAAATTTAAAATATTATTTACTCAAAATTAAGACTCTTTAAATAGCAGAAATAAAATTCTTAGAAGCCGCCCGACCTGTCTAGTGGTCAGAGTACCTGACTACGGATAGGGAGGTCCTGGGTTTGAATCCCGGTTCGGTCATGGATGTACTTTCTCTCTCTATCTATCCTGTCTTTGTCCTTTCCTTGTATGAATGAGATGTGAATGGTTGCCTACCCTATAAACGGGTATTACTCTGAATATTGTTTTAGTTAAACATTATTTTAAACTATAAATCGCACCAAAATATAACAAAGGTCTGATAATAAATATATTATCTTTTAAACTGAAATGTAATATAAATTTATTATATTAAAAATAGGAATAATTAAAAATAGCTAGTAGCATTAAGAATCTTTCTTTGCTATGAAAGTAAAGTTTAATTGTACTTATGCTGCTCTGAAAAATTTACTTGTGTAAAGATCTAAATATGTAATTTTAAAAATCTATAATTATATCTAAATAGCTGGAATTTATTATAAATAACAAAAAAAATTTATTTCGTTATATTAACTTAGGATTATTATTTACAAAATTTAAAATATTTAATATGAGTATATTTGCTAATCTATTTGATAATTTCGGTGATTAAAAACACGAGTTATATAAAGATCACGTATTCTCAGCAAACATTTTAGATTAAAATTAAACTGAGCATGCATTTGAATTGAATGCATGGCATTTTTAATTACATCATTCTTTCCTCTGTTACTCCTCATAAGAAATAACTCGTTTACCTTGAACAGAATTATATATAAAGTAACAAAAATAGTATAAAATAAATTTCAATTCATGTAAATGCAATTATTGGATAATGAAATACTTTGGAAGTATATTCTTATGCAAAAAAGCATTATTCAAATGCGTAAGATATTTATACACAATTCTCTATAAACGTGAAGAATCAAAATATTTACTAATCCCATATTGAACTAAAGACTGAAATTAAATGTTGATAATAATAAACTATTTAGCTTTTATTTGGCAACTTTATGTATAATGCTCGATTGAAAACCTTTTATGCTTTCACATCAGAAGCTACCTATTTTCAAAGTTGTTCGTCCAGAGAAATTGTTAATTATAACCTCATCTTCTTGTGTATTTATTTTGCCACATTTACACTGAATTAGAAATCTTTCAAAAGGGTCTTGGCTAACATTGTCTTAGTTTAATTACTTTAATGTTAGAAAATCTTTATTCATAATCTACATCAAAAATAGAAACAACACAATGAAAACTCTACTTGTTTTATGAAAACATTATATTAAAAGACACATAAATTTTGATAATTCATTTAGTCAATAAAAAGACTAAACATAAAATTTTTTTATTTGTTTTACAGTCATAATTCAATTTTAAATTATCAGCGTATTTTAATTTACTACAACACATGCTTTACAACAATTTTCTATAAAGTTCCTCAGATTTCTTTGATCAATTTTTTTTCATTGTTTCCAAAAATCATTTATAAGTTCCTAATGATGATACATAATATAATCTATCCTGACCTGCAATATAAAGAATTTACATTCTTCTTTATAATTCGCTCATTAAATCATCAAAATATTAGCTTTCAATCAAGATGTCATCTGGAAATATTATTTACATATCAAATTATGTTAAGAAAAACTTATTTTTAAATTTTCCGAGTGCTCTATTTCACATAATAAAAAATGCTAAGAAATGAGAATAATTTCTTTCTCATTTAACTTCTGAGGCAAAGGAACTTATGATTGTTTTTGAACCTATAAACAAATAAATATTTATCTATATATTTATCTGTTTATTGTGTAATATATTTGTATATATATATTACGCAATAAACAAATAAATATTTTTGTTGGAAGAACAGATAGCAATATTACGAACACTTAAGAGAAGTTGGGTTGGTTGGTTGGGTTTCATGGCGCAAGGTCCAGAACTGGACATTCTGCGCCAAAACATTTTGAACGTTTAAGATAAAGAGAACAAACTATATAATAATTGTGAGAAGAAAACTATTGGTCAGGTGGTAAAATTGTGTGGGTTTACCTCAAGAAAGGTATATTTAATTCAGTAATTGATAAACTGACTCAAATTTATTGAGTTCAAGACTTTATGTGAAAAATATCTTGTATATTTTTACATCGATTTAGATAAAAAATTTTCACCTGAATTACAGTTCATATTTGTTTGATTGTAATGCATAAGCGGAATTTAAAAAATTTTATTTAAACAAAACAGCAAATTTATATCAATAAAAATTTCCCTCCGTTCCCTATTTTATAACATAAGATTTTTTAATAAAATTGATATTATTATTTACATTATCTCCGGTTTAATCGCTCTGGCTTATTCAATTTTAAGAAAGATTTACAAAATTATTACTCTTTACCATATATAATCGTGATTAATAAAGAAAAACTAAATATTTTCTACGAAATTATTCATCATTTATTTATATTTTATTTTGTAGAATTTGAATCTGATCATTATGAATTATTAGCTACAATATCAATAATTTAATTCATTTTAAGAGTACTCACGTTTAAAATATAAACTGTTTTAAAGTATGAGTTTTGTTTTTACTTCTTCAATTAAATACTACTGATAAAGGTGAATTTGAGGCAGATATGTTAATGTTGTCGTAAACGTTAAAAAATTTTCCGTAGCAGTTAATTAACTTTAAGAAAAGGTATTAGATTTAATTTGTGTTCTTTGTAACTGAAGCAGATTCGTTAAATATCTTATAGCACTAAAGAGATTCATAAATTTTGAAGTTCAAAATTTATAAAAATATTTAAAACATTTATGATTATTTTTAAATGATACTAAATACACAGGATCGAATATCCAGCCAGCGTACATAAGGATAATAAATAAATTTTTTATGTTAATTAGCTTTAATTTACTTAACTTTCCAAGTCTAGTTTTGCTACTAAAGGAAAAATCCTATAAGACGAGGAAAATTAATTTTTCTTAACTGCCATCCGTGAAAGGTTAGCAAACTGAACTACAGAGTTATCCCAAATGTATCCTTAAATACTGAGTTAATTATTAATTTTATAATTAATTCTTTTAATTAATTCATAAAATTATATTGCATTTTAAGATTGTTCTTAGTTCGAGAGTTTCAGAAGGTTTTGTTATGAAAATTATCTTTATATATATATATATATATATATATATATATATATATATATATATATATATATATATATATATATATATATATATATATATATATATATATAAGAGAGTTAATAAGTGTTTTATTAAGTATATTTCGCGATGTTAGATAATTATTCATGCCAACGCAGGTTGGCTGGTTGGTTGGGTTTTATGGCGCAAGGTCCAAAACGGACATGCTGCGCCAAGAATAAAGTTAAGAAGTAGATGTTTTATTTTATTTTTTTATTTATTCCTTCTTAGTATTTTATTTAATTTATTAATTTATTTTAAAAACCCAAGCAACATTAAAATTTTTAAAAAACAAAAATCAGTGTATATATATATATATATATATATATATATATATATATATATATATATATATATATATATATATATATATATATATATATATATATATTAAAATCCAATTACACATAAAAGCAAAATCAAAATATATATACTTTTAAAATTTAAAAACTGTAAATTAAATATAATGTATAAAACCTACTGCCCTCAAAAAGGCAAATAGGTTCCTGTGGGGTGGTTCCCCAAGCATATCATATAATGTTAAAATATCACAATTAAAAAAGAGTAAACGATATTGGTTAAAACATGAACATGAAATTAAAATATGATAAATAGTGAATGGTTCATCACACGTTTCACACCAAGGATTTAATTCGTTTAGAAACAAATGTCTATGTGTGAAACGTGTGTGTCCGATACAAAGGCGAGTCAGACGAACATCAGCGCTTCGTAACGGTAAAACTGTTAATGTAGTGATGTATGGAAATATGGCACGCAATTTATTATTGACCTGCATGTTCCATGACTCCTGCCAAAGAGAATAGATTAATATTTTAAAATATCTTCTCACGTCAGACAAAGGAACTGATGGAAGACATGGCCCAGATGCAGATTTAGCAGCTGCATCAGCCCTTTCATTACCATCGAGACCTACATGACTTGGGATCCAGCAGAAAATAATGTCATATCCTTTGCCAGCAAGGGAATCTAATGCTCGGAAAATTCTAGACACAACAGGATGACAATTAAAACTACTGTTTCGCAAAGCTTCCAACACACTCAAACTGTCAGTGTACACACAGTATTTAGAAATATCACATGTATTCATCTGCTGAAGAGCTTCATAAATAGCAGTTGCTTCAGCAGAGAAGATGGAGCAGGACGAATGGAGGCTGTAGCTAACAGTTTTGTTTTCAATAATTACAGCACAAACAACATGTCCTATAGATTTCGATCCATCTGTGAAAACTGGTGTGTACGTGGCGTACTGACAGCGATGTGAGGCATATAGCTGCTGGAAAACAGTAGTTGCTGTGTCTGATTTTCTATAACGAGCAAAATCATCAATGATTTTAATCTGTGGATCACACCAAGGTGGGTGTAGAAGAAGGTCCGTTTTTTCAAAACGGACATCACATAGGTCTGAATATAATAAGTTGGACTTTGTCCGAGTGAGAAAAGGTGGAATGCTGTATGAACGTGCGTCATACAGTCTTATTAATGCAGGAGTAGCAGTCATGGAACGTAGTGGATGATGAGGGTCAGACATGATTTTTGCATAATAATTGAGAGACAGCTGCATTCGTGTCAGGTCTAAAGGCAGTTGTTGGCAGATTGCATATAGACTCTGGACGGGTGATGTGTGGAATGCGCCTGAGCATATTCTCAATGCAGAGTGATGTATTGTATCCAGTCTGAGTAGAACAGAAGACCTAGCAGATCCATACACAACACATCCATATTTTACACGAGATAAAATTATTGATTGGTAGACACGAAGTAGTGCCGTGCGATCAGCATCCCAAGATGTATTAGAAAGCACCTTGAGGATATTAAGCGATCGCTCGCACTTCTACCGCAAATGAAGAACATGCGGAAGAAAATTTAATTTTCGGTCAAATATTATACCCAAAAATTTTATCTCGTTGACAACAGGAATAGGTGTATTGTTTATGAAGATAGAGGCATCATTATGTAGGCTAGTCTTCCTGCGAAAATGGACACAATTACTCTTGCTAGGAGATAGCGTGTGGCCATTCTCAGCACACCATGCAGCAAGTTTGTTGACAGTTGTTTGCAGTTGTCTCTCAATTAAACGCATATTAGAACCCTCACATGATATTTGCAGGTCATCATCATAAAGCGTGCCATAAACAGGAGGTGAAATTTGATGAAGAATGCAACTCATGAAAAGATTAAAAAGTGTGACACTTAAAATTGAGCCTTGGGGCACACGCTCGGCCTGAATAAAAGTATTGGATAAAATAGAACCAATACGAACTTTAAAACCACGGGAGCGTAAAAAGTTTTCAATAAATAATGGCAAATTACCCCTAAAGCCAAAATCATACATCCTACGGAGAATTCCATAACGCCACGTACGGTCGTATGCCTTCTCTATGTCGAAGAAAATGGAAACGAGATGATTCCTGCGCACAAAGGCATTGCGGATCTGCGTTTCCAGATAAGTAATATTATCAAGAGTGGATCTTCCTTTACGAAAGCCACTCTGATTGATATGGATACATTTATTTGTTTCTAAGACATAGATGAGACGGGCGTTGACCATACGTTCGAGAGTCTTACATAAGCAACTCGTCAGAGCAATTGGTCGATAACTTGAAGGAGCAGAAGGATCCTTATTTGCCTTAAGGATCGGAATCACTATTGCTTCGCTCCAAAGTGATGGAAATTGGTTTTCAGTTCAGATCCTATTAAGCAATAACAGCAATTTTAACAGGGAATCTGGACTTAAATGGCGAAGCATTTGATAGCTGATTCCATCTGGTCCTGGGCTAGTATCATGGGCCTGCTGTAATGCTCTCTTCAATTCCAACATCCGAAATTCACAGTTGTAAGGCAAAGCTTGTCCATGGTTGAAACGAATTGGTGTTCGCTCAGCACGACTCTTTGTCCTTAAGAACGAAGGACTATAAGAGTCGTTGCTTGAGATGCTAGCAAAGGTTTCACCAAGGACGTTAGCGATGTCCTTAGGAGAAGAGTGCACAGCAGCTCCGGATTTTAGAATAGGAATAGAGAATTCCTTATACATTCCATTGGCTGTCTTCACTCTTCTCCACAACTGTTTACTGGATGTGGAAGAAGTAATTGATGATACATAGCGAGACCAAGATTCCTTCTGACTACGTCGACGAGCTCTGCGAGCTAATGCTTTTGCTCTCTTATAGGCGATAAGATTCTCCGTTGTGGGGTATCTTCTGAATAGCCCCCATAACTTCCTCTGCTTCTTAAATTGTGTTTTGACATTCACCATTCCACCAAGGTTTGCATCGCCTGTGTGGTATAGAGGAACTCTTTGGTATTGATGCATCAGCTGCATTCTATAATTGTTTCAGTGACTTTAGCTAACGGCAATATCAATATCATCGATCGATAACCATTTCATCATCAACAACTGCCAATTGTGTAAACAACGTCCAATCTGCCCGGCTGTACACGTAAATAGGTAAGCATTGTCTTACACTACTACCTCCAGTCTGGGCGATGATGAGAGGAAAATGATCGCTATTATGCAGATCATTTCCTACATTTAAATTTAACAATGGCAGAAGAGATGGTGAACAAATGGCCAGATCGAGAGAATGAAATGTTCTTGTGGGTATATGGAAATATGTTTTCTCGTCGGTATTAAGCAGACAGAGACTGTTATCTAAAATAAACCGCTCTATCTGCCGACCGCGAGAGTTTGTATCATCATTTCCCCACAAAGAATTATGACCATTAAATTCACCTAACAGTAGAAATGGTGTTGGCAGATGATCTATTAATACATCGAGTTCCTCTTGGCGGATGACATCGTGTGGTGGCAAATACAAACTTCAGACTGTCAACAAGCATGATGTGTGAATTCGCACACCTACCGCCTGTAGTGTAGTATTTAAATGTTGGGCAGTGCTCGGATAGTTGTTGGATGTTAATATACAAACACCTCCAGACACTGCACTATCGTCACCACAGTCTTTTCTAAAGCTTTTAAACCCACGCATGGAAAAGTTATTACTAGACTTCAGGAATGTTTCCTGAAGTGCAACACATGCGGGGTTGTAGGCTGAAATTATAGACTTGATGTCATCATGATGAGAACGCAAACCATGGCAGTTCCAAGAAACAAAGGAAGTTATTGTTGAAATTGAAAGGCTCCTTTCCCGGAGCTGGTAGGCATGTCATCTGACATCTCCTCGAGTGACAGATCTTCGTCCGAGGGATGTAGATATACTGCGTCAGCCTCCAGGGTTAAGGCTTTACGGGTGGATATGGAGGGCCTAATAATGACCTCTTTTGCTGATTTTAGTTTTAAAGCCTTTACGACTTTAGATTTAGCCATCGGAGATTTTCTACGAGTAATCGATGTGGATGTCGATTTTGGCTTCTGTACAGACGTAGGGGGTAATTTCACAATTGGAAGTGAAAGAGCATCGGTTTGTGTACTAGCTGTTCTGGTGACCTTGGCGGCGACAGATGCATAGGTCACCAACTAACTCCTGCTTCACCTCAAGATGTTCTGGTCACCTCAAGCTAACTCCAGCTTGAGGTGTACGTGCTGTGACAGCACGTCTTGCCTCAGGGTATGAACAATTATTTTTAACTTTAGTGGTTGTGATCTCTTTTTCCAATATCCAGATAGGACAACTTCTAGCGTAGAAGGGGTGGTCACCTTTACAGTTGACACACCTCTCCTTTGCAGTACAAGACGAGCTGTCGTGGCCAACTGCTGCGCAGCGAGCGCAAGTCAGTTTGCCCCTGCAAGCCGCTTTGGAGTGTCCAAATCTCTGGCATTTGAAACAACGCAAAGGATTTGGAATGAACGGCCTAACGGATAGATGCATATACGCAGCTTTAATATGCTGCGGTAGGTCTGGCGTCGCAAATGTCAGTACGAGATGTTTAGTATTAATAAACTGCCCATCTCGTCTGATAGTGATGCGTTTTACAGCACAGACCTTTTGATCTATGAGATTTTCTAAGATCTCGTCCGTTGACGTATTTAGCAAATCCTTGTCGGATACCACACCACGTGAGATGTTAAGTTTCATATGAGGTTGGACGGACACCTCAAGGTTAGCAAGCATGTTCATGCTGCTTATAAGAGTTGCTTGCGTATCTGAAGTAACTTCTACCATCAAATCAACAGAACGAAGTTTCCGGATGCTCTTTACTTCGCCGATACTGCCACTGATACCTTTTTGGATTAGGAAAGGGGATACATTATCAAAGGTACCCTCCTTCCTTTTCACAATGTAAAATCTTGCCTTTATTAGCTTAAAAGTATGCTCCCGTAGGAGAGATGAGAATAGTTGTGTTTCCATATTTGAGATGGAATATTCGGGACCGTACGGCACCACCCACCACCGAGTCCAACAAGGGGATGCAGACCAGCTGCACCAGTGCTAGTCAGGTCCTATACGCTCACAGTACATCCCTGAAGTGGCCTCCACCCTTAACGAGTCACCCAGTAGATGTACCGATCGCTTGATCCATAAAGCCGATTGATGTGCTGAGGACCACAACACACCTCCCGTTTACCTGAAGCAGAGGACAAAGTAATGTGTTGGTCTCTGGGGGCCTCAATTACCAGGACTCTCCTTTCCAGGGACACGGGTCTCCACGCACGACAAACACGTGGGTGATTTAGTCCTCAAGAGTAGCTAATAGCAACAGAGCGGCGAAAGCTACTCAAGGGGAGCCCTCAACCTCGTACGAGGCAACCACACTGAGGGAGAAGAGGAAGAAAAAGCAGAAGAGTAGAAGAGAGAAGAAAAAAAGAAGAGGACAGGTCACTAGGGTACCTCGGGATTGTGACACCCGTGTTTACCTAAAGAAGGTAAACCCCCTGAGGGGCATGCCAACGCGGGATTCTTATATATATATATATATATATATATATATATATATATATATATATATATATATATATATATATATATATATATATATATATATATATATATATATATATATATATATATATAATTTTACCTTCTTTTATTGTCATATTTTGTTACATTTACGATATTATATAATATGATCACATGTACATAATATTTGCCGAATATAAAATTATATGCATATTTTAAGTTAATAAATACATATTTTAATTAATAAATATTTTATCTTATGTGGAATTTTTATGAAAGCGTCATAGAACATTTTTCACTAACTTACTAATAAAGGTATAGATTTATTTTAATTTTATATTACGCTTGATTTTTAAAAGACCTATACGTATACTAAAACTGTAATGATTGCATTTTTCCTGAATAAAGTAATTTCATGAAGAGGATTAAGAAATCTATTTAAAAATATTGAATTGTAATATTTTTCATTTTATTAAACATAACAACATTAAATAAACATTTATAATATATCTCATATTTTGTGTCTTTTGATCATAAATAATCTTCATAAGTCATCATTTGTTTCAAAACATTCCTCTAAATATTATTTCATTTGTTATTCAAGCTTAAGAAATAAAAAAGAAAGTATTTTCTTTAAACTAGACAAATAAAATTATTATGCTGAACACGTTTAGATCAAAAACTGCAAAATTTTGAACAAAAATATTGTATCATTATTATTATAAATATTTATCATTTGAAAAAATAAAAATTGGGAGTTTTAATCA
Organism: Latrodectus hesperus; assembly: GCA_037975125.1. NCBI lineage: Eukaryota > Metazoa > Arthropoda > Arachnida > Araneae > Theridiidae > Latrodectus > Latrodectus hesperus. Next base: position 80,485,112 of record CM075854.1, on the reverse strand, counting down.
AAAAAAAACATTATGCACTTTATAAGAATAATTTATTTTCATAAGAAACTCTTTTATTCTCTTGAGAGATTATACTAATAACTAGAATTTATGTGTAATGAATTATCAAACCTATGTGTGAAGATTTAAGTAAGTTTAAAATAAACTCCATTTTACTTAAAAGGAGTTCCTATTATCCAAACTTTTCAAAATATTCTGATATTTTTACAAGCGGTTTTGTTTAAAACTAATGTAATTATAACTGTAATTATATAAAATGTAGTATTTAATTCGAAGTTACAGCAATTTAACTTTAACAAGTTACAAGAATTATTAAATAAATCTGATCTATTGAAGTAATTAAAAATTTCAGCATTTCATAATTTCTTGACTAACAATGAATTGTTGGCTGTTCTACATAAGATAGAAATACAAATAAAAAAATAATATAAGATTTATATAACCCACACATTAAAATGAGAAGAATAAGTCCTTACGTGTTTTGAGGAAATTTTAAGATCAAGAGAAATCAACTTCCGGATGAGTCTTCTCAGGTTGCAGTAATAACATTTGTTTGCTTGAGTATATAGTTGAACAGGAATTTTATAGAAATTTTGGGTACAGCACAATCCAAACATGCCACAACACATTGACCACAGAGAATAGCTAGTGAGGGTATGTTAGTAATGGCAAATATTTATCAGATATATTCATTTAGTGAGATATCAACGAAAATATTGGATTAGGTAACAGTAGAGAGAGTGTTCTGTAACAAGAAAAATTATGTTACTTAGAGCAATATGTAAAAGTGCATTTTCTATATAAAATGTAGCATTAATCGAAGCTGCAAATATAGGATTAAATTAAGAACTCAATCTCATCAAAAAATAATGAACTTTGTTCAAATTACTGGAAACGTGAACAAGAGAATATCAGAACATCTATTCAATGGCAATCCATATTTTCATGAAGAGTATTAAAATGGAGTACATGACAATTTTGAATGTAATAAGAGAATGAGAGCTTTTTCACGATGCTTATAAATGGATGCGGTATATCGAACCAGGATTACTCTGAAAAGATAACATGATGCTATTCATTGTCCAAATTTGTTATTGGTCCCATTATCAATAGTCAGATAATCTCTAAATTAAATGGGATCATTTGCAACACATTCTGTCACGTAAATTTCCTATGCGCAATGAACTGTGTTCTTGGCAAAGTAATCTTATGGTTACAGTGTAGTCACATTTCAAGTATTTTTAAGGGCATTAGCTGAAATATTACTAAATATAAGATACATTTCTACTTCTCGTTTTGTAAAGATATATGTATTGTAATTTGAAGAAACTAACAGCACACTTTCCTTAATCAATAAAATGATTTCTTTAAATTATTTCCTGTAATATACTTTTAACACCACATAGCGAATAATAGAGAAAAGGAAACCCGTTAAATATTGCATTCCAGAAATTATTACGTTCATGTGTTGCAAGTGAGGAAACCTGAAAAACTTTGAAGTACTAATCCCGACAGGCATGTTTGCAGAAAGTAGAAAAATGTTATATCAATCACTCATTATTCGATAGTCATTGGAATAGGATTTTGGACATTTCATAACGAAAATACTATCTTATCACTAGATTACGGTGAGTCTGTGTAATATATTATTGATAAAGAAACAAAGCAATTCATTTACCTATAAATATTTTATTACCATAAATTGATAGTAATTGAAAAACGTCCCATACTATTTAGAAACATTTTAAGAATACTTTTTCTACCAAAAAATTCTGTTAAATTTTTCAATAGCTAATGAAATTATAAATTATGATGAGTGAAATCATTACACTTTAATTACCTTAACGGGAATTGTTCCTTTATGGAAGAGATATGTTTCCTTATTAATTTCATAAATAATCTCATAGAAATATAATAGATAATAATAATTCATATAAGTAATAGATATCTTATTTTAAAGCATTTATATTACATTATTAATACTCAAGTATTTTCATATAATTTTTTGACTTATAATTGCGACAGTAATAAATAAAAATAAACTATCTTATAAATCAGAAAACACATAGAATTTATTTTTGACTTAAAAAAATAATGTATTCATAATGTAATAATGTATAAATTAGGCAATCAGAGAAGCTGTAAATTTATTAAAAGTAACGGTTTGTGATTTGGGTAAGAATTTATCTAAATTTACCCATAACATTGAGGCTACATTTTTCCTCGGAGATTTAAATCTATATCAGAATTTACTTGTTCAATTAAAAATACTTGAGGCTGTTGCCTTACTAATCTCGTTGTACTCTATCTCTAGATATTTTCAATATGAAACTAACTGTTACTTGGGAAGGGAAATGGCAAGATAAACAAATGAATCATCTGTGGCACAGAAGAACGAAGCACTAATTGCAACTAACATCATTGTGTATGGGACATTATGCACATATGATCCTATTATACAGGACTCAAATTTAAAATGCAGTTACAGCAAAAAACCATAAAGGGTCATCATTATACCGGCAACTTCAAGCAATAAATTCTGACTTGTGTATTCAGTAATACACTAGACCATCTCCCTAGATGCTGGACATATACGACAATAATGATTGCAAACCAAATATTTTCATTTTTCTTGGTTGGCTGAGTTTTGTGGCGCAATGTCCAAAACAGTACAAGCAGCGCCAAAAATAATATATTTTGAAAACCCAAGAAACTTCAAAATATTAAAAAACAAAAATATTTGTTTATGATATATTTAAAAGCTATATAGATAAAAATTTAAACATAATTACAATCGCTTTTCTTGGAGCTTACACACACGGATATATCCATCATAATATCTTAGCTCAAAAACCGAATTTATCAGATCTAAGAAAACATTTTACTATTACTATGAACACTTTTTTTCTTTTGTAATATCATTGTAAAATCATATAATTGCTACAACATATAAGGAAGTACCAATAATGACCCATGTACTTACAATCTATGGTGTAGCAAATCATATGCAGACTTTATAAGCACCTGACTTTTATGTTCTAAATTTCTAATTCATGGTAAAGAATATAATTCTTGAATTTCGCAAGGTTGAGAATGCAACACAGCTATCCTCTCAGACTTTATAACCCTCCTCGAATCTCTGAGCATAAATTTCATTAAAACCCTAGCAGATCCATCAATTCGAATTTGCAGGACAATCATGGTAATTTGACCAAGACGTATAACACTGTCATGAGCTATTACATAGTAGTGTGCGTAGACTTCAATCCAATTGTGTACGAATTATAGCATTTGATGTAAAAAGGCTCCTCATTACACACGAAGTCTAATATGGCTTTCGCACAAATAATAAACATTCAGAAATACAAGAAAATGCATAACTTTTCCACTATGTAATTAAGAAGATATAACACTAATTCACATATTTGGAATTTTGAAGAAACGTAGCAAAATCTAAACACAACTTATATTCAAATTTCGTTTATAAACAAGAAACTTCCTGTAGAGATTTCTTTTCCAGACACTCTTAAAATGTAAGATGTAATCATCATATTATTAAGAAGATACAACTCTTATTCGTATAATTGAAGGGCTAAAGAAGCCTAACAAAATCTGTACACAAACAACCTATATTCAAATTCCATTTATAGAAAAGAAGCTTTTGTATAGTCTTCTTCTCTGTACAATCTTAAAATGCAGAATTGAAAACATATACTTGCTTATTACAAAGTAGTGAAAACTACTTATTTAGATATAATATCATGCATATTTTAGTCGCAAACTTCTTCATGATGTAATCATTTTAATGTGTTCAAGAGTATATTTATTCTCACGTTCTAAGTTGAATTAATATAAATTACAATTATAAATTATTGTGTGCAAGTATAAAGGAAATATTAAGGTATATTACAATACTCTAAAGATTTTCAAACAGTCGTTGTTGTCAAATAGTCATAATAATTTCACCATATAATCAATGAACTCTCACAGAAAATGAGGAGTTAAACAAAACGGATGTTAATATAAAAATGCTCTGAAAAAGTAACTTCTCCCCAGTTTTAACATGGGAAATTAATTGAACACGAAACTAAATCTCATTATCGCAATTCAATAAGAAACGTTAATGTAATCGTTAATGGTGTAGTGCCATTGCTTAGCAATCAACTTATATCGTTAGAATTTATCAGAAAATTGTTAAATATTTCAGGGAACCAATGTTTTTATAAGATCATTTAAAATATCGTCAATACAAATATTTTCAAACACTTTTATTGGAAGGAAATAAATTACATTTAAAAATTTCAGGAAAAATTGTGGGAAAATTTTAGTTAACAAACAATATTGAATTATTGGATATCGTAAATTTGAATTTAAAAATAAAGAAGGGAATTATTCTTCCCCCCATTACGAACACACACATGCACACTATTTTAAACCTAACAGAAGATCTAATCAATTTGATCTGAGAGATTTGCATTACCGGGTATTACAATTATTCGATAGTTTTCTTGCTTATTTTCACATAATTTGAAGAATTAAACCAAAAGCTTACAGTAAGAAGCCAGAAGGTTCGATTTTAATCAATTGCTTGTATGTTTTTCTGAAGAAGATATTTAATGGGATTTAAAACACTTTTACGATATCAAAATTTCAACATTCGAATACTTTCACAGCATTCACAAAATTGAAAGCTTTTACTTGTATTTTATTACAGAGATACACAGTGGTGTAAATTTAATGCAATTAATTAAGATTTTCAAAATTTAAATATGCGCTCCATTTATTAACATGTAATTTAAAACAAGAAGTGAAAAGACTCATTATTTTTATTGTTTTTAAGAGCCTGTTTCTTACAAATACAAACATACATTTATATAATTAAGTAACTTTAAGAGTAATGATTATACGAGGGTCACTCTGAAATTTTTGAGATACAGCTAGGTTTTTAAAGTTATACTTACAAAATTTTAGGAGTGTTCAAAGTAGTCTCCTCCAGCATCAATGCACTTTGTAGACGAATTTTCCACAGATTAAATGCCTCAAGCCATTCATTTCTTCGAATAGATGGGAAAAATGCATTTATAGCCACATCAATCTCTTCTTCTGAATGAAAACGACGTCCACGTAAGTTCTTTTTTAGATTAAAGAATAACCAAAAGTCGCACATAGCTAGATCAGGTGAATACGGCGGATGTTCGATCACTTTAATTTGTTTTTGTTTAAGAAGCTCAACTGTTAATTAGGCTGTATGCGAAGATGCATTGTCATGGTGAAGCATTAGTCCCCTAACATTCAGTTCTTGTAGAATTTCTGGAAGACATTTAGTGGTATACCAGTTTGTTGTTACTGTCTTCTGTCCTTCCAGCTTGATGGCTTTGACGAATCTCGTACTTCTGAAGAAGATGGCATACATCACTTTTTTTAGTGCGCGTTATTTTTTCACCATTGTCAGCGTGGGATCATCTTCAAAGATCCATACTTTGCTTTCTTGACGTATTGTAACGTCAGAAAACGGTATGTACGTTTCATCACCTGTTACAATTTTAGAAATGATGTGGTGGCCACCATCATTCAGCATATTAAGTGTTTATTTAATGATTCTGACACGCTCCTCTTTTTGATGCTCAGTTAGATTATGGAGAGCCCAACGGCAAACTACTTTTTTCATATGTAATTATTCATGAATGATTTTGTGTATGGCTGCGGATCCAATGTTAAGTTCCTTCTGTATTATTTGATAGGTACAGCGATTATCATCCATTAACATTTTTCGTATGGCAGACACATTATCCGGGATTACTGCCGACGGCGGCCTTCCTGTGTGTTCTTCATCCTGAAGAAAATTGCGACCTCTTCTAAATTCTCTAAACCATCGTAATACAGTAGCACGAGCTAGAGATTCATCACCAAATGCTAATTGCAACCGTTGAAAGCATTCTTCTTGATTTAATCCTGCTTAGAAATCGCAGAAAATCATAGTGCAAAAATGTTCTCGCGTCAACTCCATTTTCCCTTCTGTTTAAAATTTATTCCACGCTAAACAAGTTGAAGTAAGTCAGTAAAAAATCGTCTTCTATGTTAAAATACTTTGTACTTTAAAATTAAACCGTTATTTTTATTTTGTAAATTCTCGTCTGCGCGTATCTCAAAAATTTCAGAGTAACCCTCGTATATTGTCAGTTTTTCAGCTGATAAAACAAGAAGTAGGCAATGAAATATTTGTTGAAATAGCATACTATTGACTTTAAATAACTTTATTAATAATAGATAAAAAAAATACTAGTAAATAAGTCCATTTAATAATACTTTGCTTTTTACAAGGCAGATAATTAAAATGTTTCAATTAAAACATTGAATACGAATTTATGAGAAAGACTATATAATGGAAATAAAAGGCTTTATTTTAAAAACTAAACTAAAAAAATTCCACAATAATGTTCAGTTACTTTCAGTTTTATTTGTAACCAATTAAGTAACGAGTTTCCCTCTAATGTATTATTAGATTAATTATTTCTTTTCACAATGAAGCTATTCTCATAAGTCTCAGAAAATTTATTAATTACATATTAATTTAAAATGCTGGAAAAAATGTGTTTATAAATTTAGCATTTAGTTTAAGACATCATCCTAGAAAGTTAAAAAAAATTAAGTAAAGAGCATAAAAAACGTATTTTAAAATTTGATACAAATTTGTTTTTATTATTCTCAATTCAATTACCTACTACATGAAATTACTAAAAGAGAACTCATAAACTACCATCCAAAAAGACATCAACTTTTCTTCAAAGTTTTACGAAATTATTTCAGCTGAATATTTACTGCATATAAGTTTAATATTCTTTTACTCTCAACTTATTTATAAAATTTCACAGAAATAGATAAATGGAGTGAAAAATTCTTCACTTATAAGCGTATATAAAATTGGATATATTTTACAAGAATTTAAAAGGAAAAAATTTAATCAAATGAACAAAGACATTTTGAAAATACATTTTACTCTATCTAAGGATATAATACAAAAAAGTTAAATAATATATGCACTAATTTTTAACTTTTACTGTCAAATTGAGTATGTGTAAACAAATTTCTGATAATTCATATATATTCTGAAAAAAATACTAATTAGTTCCTAGATTTGGCTGCTGTCATTAACATACGCAGTTATGTGAAGGTTATGAGAAAATACATTTAATTTCGTATATTTTCTGTATAGCATAGAAGACCTACCAGATGTATGCAAATGAAATGAGACAATTATTTTTTTAATTAATTTGCAAAGACTGTTAATATTTCTTTTTTTGAAATAATATCCATCGCTAGCTACACATTTTTCCGATCTTTCAGGCAATTTGTGAATACTACACCCAAAAAATGATCGGTTCTTTGAGGCCAGCCAGTCATTAAGGCAAGATTTGACGCTTTCGTAAGAAGTGAAGCGCTGGTCAGCCACTGCGTGTCCCAATGATGCAAATAGGGGGTAATCGGAAGGAGCCAAGTCTGGCGAATAAGCAACATGTGCTAAGGGCTCCCAGCCTAGCATCTCAACGATGTCCTTGGTTGGTTTAGCATAGTGGCTAGGTGTGTTGTCATCAAGGAAAATCACTTTCTGGTGCCGTTTCTTGAATTGCTCGCATTTTTCGAGCATCGTTCAAATCAAGTAATTGTTGCTTGTAGCAATCAGTAATACTGATTGGATTTCGCCGGATTTGAGAAGCTCATAATGGTCCCAAATATAGACAGCATTGTCTTGCGGATGAAGTGATTCGAGGCCTTACGGTCGATTTGGACGGCTGTCCGGGGTCAACATGTGATTGATTACGCTTGAGATTCTCAAAATAAAACCATTATATATTGTTAGTCACAGTACGACTTTCGTTTGTAGCGAGCAAGCAACATTTCGCACACGAGTTTTCGGTTTTCCTGCTGACGGTCCGTTAGCTCGTATGGTACTAACCTTTATTATCTCACCCATTGCTTTGAGACGACGGGAAACAGTGCTCTAATCAACATTTAATTGTTCTGCAAGATATTCTTGCGTTTTGGCATCATCTTCATCTAGTAATGCTTACAATTCAACATCTTCAAATTTTTTTACTGATCTTCCTCGCTTCTCGTTTCTCACATTGAAATTACCACTTTGAAACTTTTCGAACCACCTGTAGCACTGCGTAGGACTCAGAGCATTGCCATCCTATGTTTCTACAAGTATTTGATGTCATTCGGCAGTATTTTTCTTCGGATGGTAATAAAAAATTAATGCTGTCTGCAAATCATGATCGGGAGGCATATAATTTGACATTTTTAGCACAGTAATAAAAAACACACAATGCACACTGAAACTCATCCAAATGTATGCTAAACTTAAGTATCCAAGGTCAAACTATAAAAAAACCACGTGTCACAGTTTCGTAATATTTGTATATATGCGTGGTGACATTTGTTAGCAATCCTCTCATTTGATATGCATACACCTGGTAAATAGTATAAAACTGCATAATCCAAAAAATAAAAATTATTGTAAACTTCTAACCAACAAAACTCTTAAAAATCCCTTCTACACTACTGGCCATTAAAATTGCTACACCAAGAAGGAATGCAAATAACAGAACGATATTTATTGGACACATAAATTATAGTGGAAAAAACAAGTGATTAGATGTACAGGAAATTAGGATGTATGGATCTTGAGAAATCAGTACTCAGAGCAGCCAACTCTGGCTGAAATAACAGCATTTATCCGCCTGGGCATGGAGTCAAACAGAGATTATATGGCATGCACGGGGATCTCAGTCCATGCAGCTTCAACACTATGCCACAGTTCATCAACAGCAGTGGATGGTGAGTGATGGCGTGCCAATCGCTCAGCAACCATTGACCACACGTTCTCAATTGGTGACAGATCAGGAGAACGTGCTGGCCAGGGTAACAGTCGAACCTGTTCTGTATCAAGGAAGTTCAGAGCAGTACGGGCAACATGCGGTCGGGCATTATCCTGTTAAAAGAAAGCATTAGGGATGCCTCGAAGATAGGGCAAAGCCCCGGGCCTTAACACATCGGAAATGTAACGGTTACTGTTCAAAGTGCCTGTAATGCGAACAAGAGGTGATCGAGACGTGTATCCAATGGCACCCCATACCATCACTCCAGCAGATGGGCCAGTATGGCGATGTCCAATGCAAGCTGGCAATGCGCGTTCTCCACAATGCCTCCAAACACGGATGTGGCCATCATGGTCCTGTATACAGAACCGACATTCCTCTGTAAAGATGACGTGATGCCATTCCCGCGTCCAGGTTCGTCGCTGATCACAACATTGAAGGCGCTCCTGCCTGTGACGTAGCGTCAATGGTAGCCGAAGCCATGATCGCCGTGCAGACAATCCATGCTGCTGCTCGTTGAACTGTTCAAGCAGAAACTTGTTGCCTTGCAAATGACTGCATTTCTCGACTCAGGGTTCGTGACGTGGCTGTACGATCCCTTGTGACCATGCAGATAAGATGTCTATCTTGTCTGTTAGCAGAATATGGAATCGATGGGTTCAGGACAATCATACGGAACGTCATGCAGGATCTCAGCGACCCCCCATCACTAACAGCAGTCATGGGGTCTCGACCGATGCGAGCAGCAATATTGCGGTATGATAAACCGTAATCCCGGTTGGCTATAATCCTTCCTCGATCAAAGTCAGACACCTGCTGATAGGCATTTCTTCTTCTTACACGAGGCATTACAACAACTTTCTTTGCTGAAAACAGCGTTGAAACGGAAATTGATAATGAGAAAACTGCTGTCAAATCTCTGGTTTTATACACATTGTAGATGTCGCTACTGTCGCCTGCTTTGTATGAATGCGCTGAAAATCTAATCATTTGCATATCACAGCAAGTTCTACCTGTCATGCAAATTTCACATGTGTGATATGCCGCTTTTTTGGTGTAGCAATTTTAATGGCCAGTAGTGTATTACTCTTTCTTTACATTGAAAACAAACATTAACTTTGAAAGGAATAAATTAATATAAGACGTTAAAAAAATTTCACACCTTTAAAAATCTCATTCTTCTATAATAAATACAGAAATATCTTATTCATATTATCAAGAAAAAAATTTAAAAAGTAAGCATAATTTTTAATTTAATTTTAATTTATTTTTAATTTTAAAAATATTTCTGGGGAGATAAAAGTGTAATGCACATTTTATTGCAAAGTTGTTTGGTTGAGTTTTATGGCGCAAGATCTAAAAATGGATATGTTTCGCCAAGAGTGAGATTTTTGTAAATTTATTTTTATTTATTTATTTTTTACTTTTTTTCAGCAAACCCAAGCAACATTAAAAATTTAAAAATTAATATCAGTGTACATATTATTTTAAAATTTAAATATAAAAAAAAGAAAAAATTCGAATATATATTTAATTTTTTTTTTAATTTAAAATACAAATTAAATAAAATGTATGAAACATATTGCCCTCAAGAAAGTGAATAGGTTTTTATGAGGTGGATCTCCTATTATATCAAATAAAGTTATAAAATCAGTATTAATAAAGCGTAAATGTTATAGGTTAAAATCATTACATGAAATTAAAATATGATAAACAGTGAATTGTTCATCGCAACTTTCGCACCATGGATTTCATGAACTTAAGAACAAATGTCTGTGTGTGAAACTTGTGTGTCCGATACGAAGGTTAGTTAATCTAACATCAGCACTTTGTAACGGTAAAGCTGATAATGAGGTGAGGGATGAGAAGATGCTATTCAACTTGTTGCCGACCTGCAAGTTCCAGGATTACTGCCAAAGACCATATATAAAACTTTTTTTAACCTTTCTCACATCTGAGAGAGGATTCGATGGTAAAACCGGGCATTTTATTACAAAAAGAAAACATCCTTATATCTTCACTATTAACTTTTACTTTAGTTTATAAGAAATCGCTATATTTTACACACATAAATTATGTTAGTAGCACAATAATATAGGAAAGAATTTTATGACCTTAACTAACTTTCTGACTTTTTTGTAGATCTGCTCAAAAGTCATGTCTGCGATCGCGTCACCTTGGTGTTCGCCCCCACCTCCTGATTAATATGGTACCAGGCTACCTGGGTGTTCTGTCACTTTTAAGGGTAGTCATATACAGCAGACTGCATTACCAAGACTAAGTGGCTTGAAATGTATTAAAATTGACCAGGTTAAGAAGATTCTCACCATATGCAGGAAATGCAATATCACGCATTTTATTCCAGGTCATATCTACTTTTCTTATCAGGACTAAGAAAACGAGGACTTTTTTTGAAGTCTTCTCCTTGTTTTGGACTTTTTCTTTGTTCACAATCTCATGGATCTGGTTTAGCCTATTGGCTAACCAAATAGATAGTCAGCATAAGCAACAGCATATACGAAATAATGGATAGAAAAGTGAAATGCACTTGGAATCAGTTGGCTATATAATGTACATAAATATACAAAATAGACATAAAATCTTCGAAAGAAAAGATAGCTGTGTTTTACAAGCCAAAAACTTTAAGGAAATATTCATATTGGTATGTCAGCAATAGACTTACCACAAATTGAAAATGAGAAATATATAAAAATAAAAAAATTACACTCAAAAAGGTTAAGTAGAGAAATTAAAGAATGGTAGTTCAATATCACACGCGATAACACCCCAAACCTCAAATCGTTTCAAACCTCGAGAGAATTTTTTTCCTACCTTCATATATAAATTTGATTTAGCAATATGTGCTTTCGGTTTACGAAAAAAATTCGAAAGCAGTTATCTTTATAATTATTTTCAAATACATAACAAATTTAAATATTAAATGTGTTAGAAAGGAAGTTACAAATATAAAATTTATTTTAATTCAAGAGAAACTACTGAATATGGTTCAATGATTATTGTTTATTATAATTGTCTTTTTATATTCTTTACAAAAGTGTATATAATTTACTTCTGATTTCTCTATTCAATTTATATATATAAATAAACATTGACATAAGCAGTTTTGATTCAGAAAAACAATAATGACAAGCACTCATATTTAAAAAGTTTATAAAAATGCATGTATTGATTCATTTAAATATTTAAAAATCAGATATTAAAGTATTTAGATACGCATAAGAGTATCTAAACTTCATGGAGATATTTTATAAATTTTAAGTCCGTGAAAACTAAAACGAATATTGATTGCAAACAGAATTAGTTTCTATCTATTCGAATTTAAATATTTAGTATTTTTAAAAGAGGTCTGTTTCAGATTTATTTTTTATTGAAATTCTAGAAATAAAAATAGGTGTTTTCATTCACATATTCAGAACCAGAAAAAATAAAACACATTTTATTTGAATATTTGGTAAACTGACACAGTCCTCTTACGCATTATTTGATAAATTAATATGTTTAATTCATTCTCGAAGTAATATAAAACTCTATAATTTATAAAAATTTTGTATTGTATTCATAAAATTCATGTGTATACTGTAGCATATTTGACTGTGTGAATCTGTGATGTACATTAAATATAAATCCCAATAGAATCTTAAAACCACGATTTTATTTTAAATCACAGAAACTGAAAAGCCTCTCGTAATAAAATTGCTTATTACTAAGATTTATTGTTATGTACTCATTTCACAAATACAATAAAATATTCCATTTCAATAATAATTTTAACTTGTGCACGTAAAAATGCACAGTGTAAAATATAAAATGAAATTACAAGGCAATGTTAACTGTGAGTTGATAGATTGGTAGGAAATTTAGCTATATTTAATAATCATTTTAAAATCCCTCTATTTACAAGTTTAAATATTGACTAAGAATAATATCAAGGCACAGATGCAAACATTTTAAATTAGCAAATATTTAAACTAGGAGCAAAGCTCACCAGAAACAACAACTAAAGGAAAAATTCTATACAATGTAAATACTTCTAAGTCATTAAACTTCTACAAGTAATAAGAGGTCTTGTTTTATTTCAACACACAAATTACAAATAAATTTTAATAGCTATTTTGTGGCAATATGAGGAAAGTAATTTTTATGATGTTCATTTTAGATTTATATTCATGCATGTATATTTCTTTTCATACACAGACACACACACACATATATATAGTTAAATATAATAAATATAATAGGACCAGAGTTATCACACATTCCATTAGAGTTTAGCTACTATTACTTTAATAGTTTGTGCCTTAAAAGTATACTTCGAATTGTAAAATGTTTCAAATGTGGTAACACATTATTTTAATCATGTTTGTCATTAAAATGAGAAAATACATTCGTAAGAAAACTAGGAAATGTAAATTTACTTATGGTTTTTCAGTTTTATAAATTAAAGTCACCAAACTATTTTTATTATACTCTTAAACACTAATTTTTAAGTAAAGAAATTAAATATGTTACAAAATTATAAAAATAACTTCTCTTTTTATAATTTATTATGTTGGTGTGAATAAACAAATTCTAAAACTTTATTTAAGTGTTATTTATAAGCATATTTTTTTATCGACACTTGCAATTTTTCATTTAAATTTCTATTACAAATTTATAAATCCGCTAAATAAATTATTTAATTTTTTACAAAAATAAAAAGATATTGACCCATTAATATTTCCGAATAATATTAAGTACTACAATTTCATTAAACTAATCTGATTTTCCAGTTACGAATTAGAAGTTTTGTCCCCCTTCATCCATGATAATTATTTTCTGGTTGTAAATAGAAAATCATTTGCATACACTTGACTAATCAAATGATCCACAAGTATCCTATAAATTCAAATCTGGGCAGTGTTTTCTCTAGTAAAAAAGTACAACATTTCTTTCAGATACCTATTTTTAATTAATTTAAACACATAACAATAAGAATAGTCTTAAGCAGATTTAATTTGATTTGGCTCATGATTCTCTGACGGAATAAGCAGCACCTAAAACAAAATGTTTGATAAAGTTAAGTGCTTGTAAAAATCATTGGATAAGAGCTAATTGAGAATGTTGAGATGAATGATTCAGAAGAATAAAGGCACTAAAAAAATTCATGAAATCCAGAAAAAAAGATGAGACAAATAAATTTTTTAAGAAACTCCAATGTTTTCCGAGAACCACGACAGTTTCATTAAATCAATGTCATCCAGAGAAGGTTTTATTTAATTGTTTTTTGTGTGTGTGCTTGTCTTTTCTACATTTTGAAACGGTCTCAGATGTAAAGGAAGAATCCATTTCCATACCTGTTTCAGAAGAGGATATATCAATTGCTTTTTAATACTTCTTTCTCTCGATTTTGGTTTTTTAATTTTTGTCTCATCAGTCATAGATTTATTGGCAGTTGACGCAAATTTCTTTGTGCTATTAGAAGTTGATGGAAAGGGGATTTAGATGACAAAGTTGAAAGTGGAGCAGATGTTGGTAAACTTATCTTTCTTGGATTGTTTATTTTTTAATCTGTTTGTAAAGTAGAGGGGAAAAAAACGCCAACTTTTTTTTTTTTTTTTTTTTTTACCATTTGTCTTGCTTTTGGGAAAGTAATATTTTGCTATATCTTGGTTGCATTTACCTCTTCTTCCAAGATCTCTATATGCAAGATTTGGAAAATGCAGCATGTGAACTAGAGCAGTAACAACACTAAAAAAATTAGTAACTACAAGCATTAGTTTTATGACAAAATTGTGCACATTTTCCACGTATATAGGATCAGTACTTCTACGTGCTGGTTGAGAATAACCATATCTCTGACATTTGAAACATCTAAGAAAGTTAGGAAAGTATGGACGAAGATTGCAATTCATATAGCCTGCTTATATGGATTTTGGCAATACTGGTTTCTGAAAAGTTAAAACAACATGTTGGGTGTGGCTAAGTAAACCGTAACGTCAAATGTTTATATGACGTACAGCACAAACTCCTTGATCATGAAGTTCTTCCAAAAATTCTGCTTCTTATAACATATATGAAATAGGGGTTAGAAAGGACACTACGAGACTCTATTGAAGTTTTATGTAATGATGTTTCGATTGGAAATGAACACATTTTTTTTAATAACTGACTACCAAAGCTTGTTTTGAATAGACTTGAACATGATCTCCTGATCGTAAATTTTTTAACATTTTGTTTGTTATCAATAGAAGATGCGAGAAGTGTTTGTAATACAAAAGGCGATACTCCGAGAAAAGTGTTCAGAGTTTTTAACATTTGACGGATAAATGAATTGGTTTCAACCACGATAGAATTAGAACCCATAGGATATTTGTAAAGGTCCATACTCGACGGAACCACCCACCACGGAGCCCTATAAGAAATGTCAATCACTGGCTCTGGATATTTCCAGCCTTGGCGCTTACCGTAGAATCCCATACACTGGGAGTCACTCTTAGAACAGTGATCCCCCTTATTGCCAAATCCAAGGATATGACCACTTTGCTTGATACTTAGCAGACCAGCCACGACTGTAGCTAGGTATCAGCCGACTGATACATGGGAAACCACAATGTACCACCCGTCCAAATAGTTGCCACGCACAGGCAACGCATGGGAAGGAAAAGATTCGAAGAAGAGAAGAAAAAAAAGTGAATATAGTTCACTGAGTACTTCGAGATTAGGACACACGTATTCACCAAAAGAAAGTGAGCCCCGTGTGGCTTAGTCTCAAGCATAAAATCCACATTTTAACTTAATTGCTCTTGAGACAACTTTAAAATATTTTACTATTTAAAATTTTAAAACTTTAATTGAAAATTCTAGGACAACCATATTTTACAAAATATCTGTAGATATTATAAAAATATTTGTTGTAGAAACACAGATCAGTTTATTCACGCATACAACTGAGTTTTTTAGTTAGTAAAAGTACTCGAAATATCAACTATTAGATCCAAATATTTTAGGGATCAAGTCAAAATATAGACAAATTAATTACTTTTTATTAACAAAGTAAAAGATGGTTCATATAAAATATTATTTTTGTAATTTTAAAATATTTTGAAAAATTTGTCTAGTTTTATTTTAAAATAAGACAAACTATAAACTTACTTTTACAAGTATCTACTTAGAAAATACTTTAGTTAATTCCTATGTAATGGGTAAAATTTGTCTTTTCAAAGGTATATACATTATACTGAAAATATTTTCTTAAAGAACAATTACTTTTTTACATTACTATGTGATTATCATTAATGTTCAGTGTAATTCTGCTTTTAACATACTCGAAATGAAGGAAAAATTAGCTATTATAAGGCTTACTGAAATATAGAATAAAAAAGTGAAAAAATAAATTATACTTAAAATATTTAATATTACACACAACCATTTTTAATAAAATATTCATGCCACATTTCTCAAATCTACCAAAAAATATAAAAGATATTAAATTATTTAAGCAAATGATAAAACTCATTTAATAAATTATTATAGCATTAAATTTCATATTCATTACTGGCAATTAAATTGTTTCATCTGGAAGAAAAGCAAAAACTAAATCTTATGTATTGTAAATATTTACAAATAATGGCACAGTAGTCTCTCTGTAAAATGTGCTCAGATATACTCTCATTGGATCATTCATCTTTTGAAAGATCACTGATCACAATAGCAATCAAACATTATTTGATTCACAGAAATTCAAAATAGCAAGAAATACATGCATCCTTTTGGAAGATGCTGAAATTCTCCTAACCCAGAAAATAGAACACATTTACGGCTTTAATGACCAAAAGGAGACCGATATATGTATTTAATATCAGTCTATCTAATTCTAAGGTACACCGTTATACGTAGACAAATGCAATCTGTGTGAGAAGATTCATTCTCCTTACTGTCATCACACTTGTATACTTTCATTATGATGCTAAGCATAAAATCAGGATTTTTGTTGTGAAGATTTTGATACAGAACTACACTTGCGTCAAGTATCGTTGTTCATGGCTCCACTGTAAACGCGCATTTTTGCGAAATGTCAGGACAAAATACGATGACAAATTATTAAGCTGTAGAGATGTCGCACTTTCCGCACTGTTTAACTATCTCCTTGCACACCAACCAACTTTCTTACTCGTGATCCTTGACTTGAGTGAACGATTCGAAGTTGGTTGGTTGGGTTTTATGGCGCAAGGTCCAAATAAGGACATGCTGCACCAGAATTTTTTTTTTTTGTAATATTTTCTAATTTTTTTAAACCAATCAACTTTTAAAATTTCTTTAAAAATATAAGTAATAATAATAAGGAATGATTCGAAGATAGTCTAAAGGATATTGGAATGTCTTTAAATGTGACCTGATGATCTGCCATGATTTAATTTCCTTATGTATGGAAATCTTGTGGGAAGTTTTTTCTAACCTATCGTTTGCAAGTTTGCATGATAATTTAGGCCATAATCCTTTAGCTAATGAACTTTTATCAATAATTTTAAAAAATTCTATTCACAGTTGATTATTTTATATACTATATAAATCTTTGTATTCATAGCTAACTTGCTTGTCTATAAAATAATTACTTTACTAAGCATCTTTTAAAAAAATTAGATTTTTGCTGCTTACAACCTTCAAAGTATAGGAATTTCAATTGCAAGCAGTACATATAATTTGAAAATCTAAGCTTTAAACCTAATTTTACACCATGATATATTCACTGTAGTAATTAAAGAAGTTTATTAAGCATTATAAATCTAATTTATTATTCCCATCAGATAAGAAAATAGTTAGCACATAATACACACATACGAAAGATAATTTGACTTGAATCTAGAGTGTAAAGTAAACTCCTACCTATCCCAAATATACATGCCTGAAATGTGAATCGAATTTATGAATTAAATTTTCGATATTAAAGGTATTTTGAAACAAATAATGAAGTAATATATTGAATTACGCATGCACATTACTCTTACCAAAATTAAAGTTGCATAGGAAATTAGATAGTTGAACTACGAATATTAAATTTGTCATATTATCTTTATAATTCCAATATATATCTTTCAAAAATTTTTCTTCATGTAAGAATAAAAATATACATGAAATCGAAAACTATAACATTTAAAAAATATAATTCTAATATCCAATTTACGATAAATTACATCAGAAAATATTTGAATGATTGATTATATGAAATGAGTATATGAAAAAATTAATGTTTATCAAATTTCAATCTTTAATAAAAATAAGTTCATGATATATTTAAAAATTATTATAATAGAAAAACCAGAATAATTTTTAAGTCTTTTACTATTCAAACTTCTTTAACTGTCAAAAAAAAAACATTTTGCATATCATGTGATTTGACTCAGACCATATTTTCTGTCTGATCTTAACATAAAGAAAGGGATTAAGAAACAGAAGACTTTAAATTGTTTAAATATAAATTTTTTTATTTATAGACAGTGTTTAATCTATAAAGTTATATATATTAAATTTAAATTACCTTACTTCAATATTATATAGTATGAATGCATAAAAAGTTCAACTAAAAGTAAAGATGATAATAATAATCCTTTAAATTTTTTGTGCATTTTTTCCTATCCACAAGTTTACGTCCTATTGGTAATATAAACACAGCGAGAAATATTCAATGATTTACTGCGTGTGTGCATACGTATATATTATTACATTTAAAAATATGTGTGTGAGAGAGTACATTTAATAAAACTCACTTAGAATAATATATTCACTTATCTCTAAAATATCAAAAAATATTTTTTAAATAAATTAAGAAAAGACCTAAGTTTCGTATATATTTAAAAAATTCTTATTTTATTTTATTTTATATTATATAAATTTAGTCTATCACTAAATTTAAATTTAATGCGTAAGATATAATTTAAGAATCAATTTTTAATATATATATATATATATATATATATATATATATATATATATATATATATATATATATATATATATATATATATATATATATATATATATATATATATATATATTAGGAAACATTAACTTATATACCAATAGTATAATTTAGATTAATAAATATTCCAATAATTCAAATGTGGTTATTCATTACCGTCATAAATATATCTAAATTTTCTCATTTATTTAGTTATTTTTGAAATAATAGCAATAAGTTAAATAAATTTTTCTAAACTGCATAATTTAAATATGAAATAACTTCGAAAACCCTTAAAGTGCAAGAAACGTTTGATCTTTCTTGACATACTCTCATAACCAGCTATTATATTACGAGAAAATTTCCATTTTGCAAACATTTGCACATGACAATTGAAGAAATAATTACCTTATTTTACCAAGTTGAAAGTAATTTCGGCTTTGAAAGAACTTCCTTTTGTAATTCTAATAACTGAGTAACTGAATAAAAATTAAATTTTCCAACTTGATATATTTATGTCGTATCCTATGGCATGTCTTCAAAATCTGCAATTACTACCAATATTCTTAGAAGTTTGTAAACTGATATGTTAAGAAAAATATCAATTTCGAGTCTTTTTCATATTTCCATATTTTAGAAAATGTTAGAGAGGAAATCTTGGAAGTTTTAAATACAATTATGAGCATAAATAACATTCAACTGCTTGTAATAATAATGAAACTTGTTAATTACGTACTTCGAAATTATAACGATAAGTCTACAAAATCATCCAAAAAAGTCTGAAATTTTAAATTTTATTTTGTCATCTTCAGTTTATATATATATATATATATATATATATATATATATATATATATATATATATATATATATATATATATACTTAATTAAGAACTTAATAATTAATTAAAAACTTAACAGCTATGCAATTTTATTTACAATTTACATATAAAACCTGAAAAAACATTACACGTATAATATTGTTTAATAAGAACTAATCTAATGAATAAGCTTTGAGTATCATATTATAAATTGTAATACATTAACCCCAATTTATAATTTATTTAATTCATCGTTCATTATATTGTGATCTATCGTCTTTATCTATAATGAAAATATAAATAGATTATTTGTTAATTATTTGCATAAGCTATGGAAAGAAATTATCTGCTTCCAAGAATGACGATAATTGCTTACTTTTGTGAATATATATAATATAAATTTAGATATTAAATATATTTTAAACTTCTGAGTGTAAAAATATTTTTTAAATTATTAACTATTTATTCTCAAATGAGAAACATTTTTAAGCTCCTGAATATAATGTGCAGAGTTTTATGAATTTTCTCATGCAGAAAATTTAAACTGAAATTAGGTCATTTTCGTGGAAATGATAGAAGAATAATGTGTCAATACGATACTCTGTTTTTTGTATATACAACTGTTTGTTCTTCATCAGTATTGTAATTGGTTGTTGTAATAAAAACTTTAAATTGCTTTAAATTCTATTAGATGAATAATTTCTTTATTTTAAAAAAACATAGTAACAATTAACTATTTTTATATTATGATAGTTAAAGTTAATATTATTAAATGATTCTTTTAGTAATTTAATCCATTTATTGATATTTAAACTCAATTTATAATCTTAATTTTAAATTTTATTCTTCATTTGTACTCCATTTAAGAATTAATCAGATGAAGTTTTCCAGCTTAATATATAATCCAATCATCAGACTGACAATTTGTATTCCTGACATGGTATGAAATATTTCAGTTTTAGGTTTAATTATTTTAATATTATGTACTTATTATTACATATGGGCACCACTACATACATTAGATAATTCATTATACAAAATTTCGATTTCGTTATCGTTTCGTATCATTTAACTACTTACTAGTAATAGAAAACTTAAAATTTTTCATTTTAAATAATTTATGAAATTTATCTTATTTTCTAAAATATTCATAATGGAAAGAAATTTATTCTAGCCAATTTGAGGTAATGTACAAAATATTTGATATTGTAAAGCAATTGAAAAGATATTTGATTGTAAAAAGCTTTTTCATATCTTTTTAAATCAAAGCAATTCATTTGGAATTATAAATTTTGATGAATTTTCATTGAGAATAAAAAATAAAAGGAACAAAATATTTTCAATTTAGATTCACAATCATAAAGAAGTTCTATATCTTGAATTATAAAGGAAAAAAATTAGATGTATCTGAAAAAATGTATTTACAAAATATTCAATATTAATAACAAAATTTCACAAACTTTACTTTAACATTTTAATCATTGTATCAACATTAAGCATAAAAACTGTGTAAATTTATTTAAAGTGTTTTAGATGATAAAATGTGCTTATCAATTACAATAAAATTTACTAAACTTACACAAAACTTATAAATATTATTGCAAATTCTTATTTGTAATGTTAGTTATTTCATTTGTGTATTATTCCTGCAACAAAAGTTGGCACCATTCTACCATGATTATTACATCATTTACTGTAATGTTTTTCTATAAATGTTTAATATAGAAAATTTTCTTATCTCAAAAAAAGATTTTAGCTGTTATTTTATGAGAAAAAATTTAAGAGCCACTGGGAAAATGAGCTCCTTTTTCCCAATTTCAACAAAATTCATCAATACTTAAAGTTTAATATGAAATGAAATTTTGTGCATAAATAAATGATTTCATGCTAATGCAGCACACAGTGGACTTCTAGTGATAGTTTCAGATATATATATGAAGATAATATAAAACCTTGAAAGAAATATTGAAGTATGGAGTACATTAATTTGGTTATACGTAAAGGATATTCACAAATAATTCACGTGAAATAGCTTTATATTCTCTCTTTCTCTCTCATTTAAACTGAATTATTTATAAAAAATTTGATTTTTGAAACAGCATTCAGCTGTTAAAATTTCAGTTGAAAAGTGCTAAGACACTTCCAATTTTAAGTTTATTGAAACTTTATTTTTTGTGACAACATGTATAATAGCTTCCTTTGTATAATAAATTTAGATTACTGAAAATGCATTTATTCAAATTCCTAGACCAAAGCTAATAATATTCCCCCATTACTTGCTGATGATTTTCTTTGAATTTTTATAAAAAATCGTTTATAGATTAAAAAAAAATTCAATATAATCTTTATTATCATAAATATAATCTTATATAAAGATTATATTTATGATAATATAATCTTATTACTATCATGCTATGCTATTTTATTATTTTTTCCCTACCGAAGCATTTACTTCCGTTTAAATCAATTATTTGAATACTTTTGGAAACATTCTTTTCTTATATCACATTAAAAAGGGTGGCAATTTCATAATAAATGTATACTATAATGGAAATAATTTTGGTTTTCTTACTCTTTAATTTTCTCAAAAATCTGTTATAATATATATGCTTAGGATTATAAAATTTTAGTGTCATTTTTGTGATCCGTCCAGGGACATAAATTACCATTAATCAATTTAAATGTCCCATATATATTCATTCTCTTTATCATTAAATTTTTCAAATAATTTAGCTAGAAACAGCTTCAGAAAGAATTTAGCGGTATTCTAAGTTTTAAGTACTTAACATGATTAATAGTAATATGAAAATTTTATAAGCTTAGTAGATATTTCGATTATTACACCAAAATTCATGGAAATATTTGTAGCATACATTTTAATTAATTTAATACATGTAATTTTACTTTTCCTTCATCTTTTAAGTTTGTAAAATGATTACATTCACTTTATAAATTTAGGTTATAATTTTTATGCTTTTCTTTTCTTATATTACATGTTTTGGGAATTCTAAAAAGTTTTTATTTTTTCCTTATATTGTGTTGGCTACTAAGTAATTGCGGATTTTCTTTAGAAAATCAAAGACAATTTTTTCATGGAACTAAATAACTTTATTCTGTAATATATTGCCCATTTTGATCAATGACCTTTTTCCATCTTTAAGAAAGCATCATAATCCCACATTCATAAAACTTCTGATTTTTATTAGCAAAAAATTGAATCAGGTACGATTTCGACGCCGCAGGCGGACAGCCTACTCGCGAAGCGAGTGTAAGGCTGTTAATGTCCGCTGCGTAGAAAAAACCCATCACGGAGAGGCAACAAGCCCCCCCTCCGTCGGGCCTGGAAATGAGAGCTGATCCAGTAGCCGGTTTGAACAGACGGGTTATTGCTCTGACTGACCGATGATCTGGTCTGCTATCTAAAGTCTCTGGGCTCGATTCCGGAACAAACCAGACAAGCCCCTCCGCCAACCCAACGTGTATGCATCACTCCCCGTTTATTTAAAGATTTTGTTGCACATGACAAAGCCTGAACGCGAGGTGAGGCCCACGCAGTGAGCGTCACCTTTACATGTGCAGGCTGGGGTTGAGTGCCTTCATGGGGGACTTTGTGGGAAGGTGAGCCGTATTTACGCTAGTCTAGAGGGAAACCATGAAAACCTCTAGAACTCACCCCGAGCTGACTTGCAACTCTACTGCGGTTACAGGAAGAGCTGCAGTACGCTCTATGACGCTGGTCTTGTTACAATGTAGGTTTGGTCTTCGGAATAAAAGTTCAAGTCGTCGACCTCTTCCTTTGTCTAAATTTGGGTTGGTGGACGCGGTTGAATTTACCTTGCTGTAGCAGCAAAGTTCACTTTAGTTTTACAAGGCGTCATTCTCGCGTGTCCTTTGTGACTGCAGGTGATGCCGCTATCCTCTGGATCAAAGTTTATCACATTGAATGCGCACACACACTTGCTTGTAGTTTTTCAGAACATGTTGAACACTGATCGTCTGAGAAACCACAGCCGTGGCCGATCAATGTCAACTTTCACTATGGTATTGGATTGTCTCTGAAAGCACACATTTGCATTGGTTGCACTGCACAAAGTTTGTAAAGAACTGCCGCTGCTCCTGCATGCCTCCAGGCAATTTGTCATCTTTGTCGGTTAGGCATTGAGTCCTCAATCTTGCTGGTGTAGAAGGCTTTGTGGCGTTGGTTCCAGGTCGATTGGGCTCTTTAGCATTGTCACTTCCGGTAGTTGTCCTTATGGTCCACTGCGTGGTGGATGTGCTCCTCAGTAAGGTGAGGTGTGCCTATTCCTCAAGTTGGTGAGGGCTGCCAGTTGTGTATTTTATGTTTGTAGTCACTGTAATCCTCAAGAAGGTGAGGTCTGCCTTGTTGTTTGTGGTGTGTTGTATCGTGTGAAGCACAGGGAACCTTAGTCGTTTGCGTTGTCTACCGCCACCGGTTTGATTATTTCTAGTTTCTTAATTATGTTTATGAGTTTATTTTGCGCAGTTTTATTGTTTAAAATTACTTCGCTCCATGCTGGTATATTGGCGTCCGTTGGCCTGTTTAGGTGTAGAGCTGTTGTTAGCGGGCAATCAAATGCGTAGTGTTGTGGGTTTCCTTCTTCCCCACATATGCAATCTCCTGTAGTGGCCTTCCCCAGCCTGTGAACGAAGGTTGGAAATTGGCCGTGACCTGTGAAATATTGGGCTAATTGTTGCTGGCCCACTAGTCGCTTTGTGTTCACTTTCGGGAAGAAGGTGTATGTGTACCTGCCAGTGTCTGCAATGTCCCACTCTTCTTGCCATCGATTCAGGATTTCTTTTTAGACAGTTTTCTTTAGATGCGACTGGGGTAGCTTTATTGTGTTTTCCTGTGGCATTTGTGTCGCCCTTTTTGCTGCTTTGTCGGCCTCCTCATTTCCTACAATTCCAGTATGCGCTGGTACCCAGTATAGTTTAACTTCGTGTTGTTTTACTAACTCCATGAGTAATGTTTGCGTTTTTTGAATGTATTTATTTCTCTGTTTGTGTTTAGCTAACGCGTACAGACTTGACAGACTGTCCGTGTGTATATGTGTGCTAACTGGGCTTTGTTCCTTTATCCATGTAAGTGCTGTGTTTATTGCATAAATTTCTGCTTGGAAGACCGAGTTGTTACTGTTCATGGGCAAATGAGTGGTATTAATTATTTGTGTATTATTGTATACGCATATTGCCGCGCCAACACCATCTTCCGTTTTTGAACCGTCCGTGTATATGTTGTATTGTGGCGATAGTGTTTGTTGTCTGGTTGTTAAAGTTATATAATTTTCCCATAGTTTTTTCAGCTGGGTGAATCGGGTTTGTAGCAGCTTTGGTTTGATATTCTTCTGTTTTTAACAACAGTGATCCTATTTTTGTGTCCTCATTGTATCTGAGCACGTTTGCCACGGTCGCTTCCCTAAGTACCTGGAGATGAAGTGGTATCACACCCGCTAGGACGTTAAGCGCTGCTGTTGAGGTTGTTTTGTAGGCCCTCGTTATTCTCAGTAAAAATGGCCTTTGTACTGTCTGTAGTTTTTGAATTGCTTGTTTTCCTAATTGTGTTCCCCACACTGATGAGGCGTATGTGAATATTCGTTCTGCTACTGTGTGATACCATGTTTTAAGAAGACTATATTTTATTCCCCAGGCGCGCGGTGCTACTCTAATAAGATGTCCATGTGCTGTTATTGCTTTTTGTCTTAGTGTGTTGATGTGTGCGAGCCAATTTAGGTTTTGGTCTAACGTCACACCTAGATACTTAATTGTTGTGACTGCTTTTAGTGATGTACCTCCTATTCTAATAATTGGTTGTCTTTGTAACTTGTGTGGTTTGGCAAACGTTATTATATTACATTTGTGTACTGAGATTTGCAGTTCGTGTGCGTTACACCATGTCTCGAAGGATGTAACTGCCCTCTGGCCTATTGTTTCTAAAATTTTTCTTGTTTTTCCTTTTACGCTTATCAGAAAGTCGTCAGCGAAAGCTGTAATGTTGACTTCTGGTGGTGTTGTTTTATTTAGGTAGTCATTCGCTATGACTGTCCAGAGTATTGGTCCCAGGCATGATCCTTGTGGACAGCCTTTGTATATATTTTGTGTCGCTTTTCCAGTGCCCCAGTCATATTGAACTGTTCTGTTTATTAGGTAAGTGTTTATTAGATTTATTATTGTTTTTGGGCAGTTTAGGTCTATTAGTTTAGTGTTTATGTCCTGCCAGTGAACTGAGTCGAACGCGCCCTTTATGTCAACTGAGATTAGAAGTGTATACAGTTTATTGTCCCAGTTGTGTCTAATTTGTTTAGTTATTTCCTTGAGCGCCATTTCGCATGACTTGCCCTGTCTAAAACCGAACTGTTTATTGTTTAATTTGTTTTCTTTCTCAAGGAAGTGTACTAGTCTTTGGCAGATAATTTTTTCCAGTATTTTGCCTAGTGTCGGGAGTAGGCATATCGGTCTGTATGACTCCGGGAGTGTTGGGTCCTTTCCTTGTTTTGCAAAATAAATGACTTTTGCTGTTCTGAGTGGTGCTGGGAAGTGTTGTAGTTTGAAACATTGTTTTGCCCATTGTGTAATCAATTGTGGTGTCGCGTCCACGACTCGTCTCCAAATGAGATAATCTAGGTCGTCTGGTCCCGGAGCCTTATTTGTGTTAAATGAATAGGTTGCATTTCTTACCTCCTCCCTTGTTGGCATTACTTGGTCGTCTGTGTTGTTCACTGGTGTATTTGGTTGGAAGGGCACTGGATTATTAGGAAAGTGGTGTGCTGTGATTTTTTCCATTGCTGCTTTTTTATTGGGGGCTATATTTTCCTCCCAGCTGATTTTTAATTCTGTGGGTTTGAACGTTTTGTTGTGTGCCATTTTAAATGCTGTACCGTAGGTTTCTGTTTGATTGCTACAAAATGTTTTCCACGCTTTAGCTTTTGCTTTTAAGATTGCTTTGTTGTATTTGGAGCGTTCTTTGCAGAACAAAGTTCTCCATTTCGTTTTCTCATCTTCATCACATTTTCTAAATCTGCGATTTAATGCTTTAATTTTATTTCTTTGTGTCGCTAGTTCTTTAGTAAACCATTTGAATTGTGTATTGTAATTATTATTTTTTAGTTTATAGTGTTGTTTCGTTATTTTATGTACTATATTTATTAGTTTAGTTGTTAAATTGTCTAGTTGATCGGTGTTAATGTTTTTTCTTAATTCTTTTTCTAAATTCCCAGTATTAGCTTTGATTTGCTTTTTAAATTTTTCATGATTTCCAAATTTTGTTTTAAAGCGCGTATTTACTATGGTTGGTTTGCTATATTCTATTTCAAATCTTATGTAGTTGTGATCGCTTGCCGTATGTGTATCTTCTACTCTCCAACCTGTAATCAAATTTAGCGCACTACTGTTTGCAATTGTGAAATCGGGGTTTCCCTGTGCTTGTGTTGTGCGGAATGTAGGTATGTTGCCTGGGATGTTTGCTCTGTGGAGATCATTCTCTATTAAAAATTCTATTAGTGTGTTTCCTCTGTCATCTTCGAAATTGTATCCCCATAGCTGAGATCTAGCATTGAGGTCTGCTCCTATAATAAATGGTCTGGTGTGTTCTATTATCGGTTTCCATTCTTGGAGGGCTTCTGCCAAATCTCCATATGGTCTAGCATACTGTGTACCTATAGTTATGTCTCCTTCTTGTGTAGTTAAAGTTGTAAATACTGCTGTTTCTGTGGGTGGTATTATGTTAATGATTGTTGTTCCTGTTAAAACTATCCATGCTTCTTTGTTGATGGAGTGACTATACGTCCAGCTGTTTGGGAAGCCGTATAGTTTACCATTACCTACGTATGGATCCTGGAGCAGTGCTATGTCTATGTTATTGTCTCTTATGTATGTAGCTGCTAATGTTGTTGCTGCCCTACTGTTATGTAGATTGATCTGTAGTATCCGCATTTGTTTCTTGTTTGTTTGTGTAGTTTCTTCCATTAAGTTCTAGTTACAGTTTGCTTGTTCTTATGGTTTCCTAATTGTGTTCTATGTTTAATCACTGAAAGAAAAGGTTATTCCTGAAATAGAATTTGAATTAGTTTTTTTTGTTCCACTAACCTTTCTTGTTGTTCCTTGTTTCTTCTGTACTCCTAAAACCTATGGAAGAGTGTTTATTGTTTGTGTATATTTGTGTTTTTGTGTTCATGTTCTGTGTCGTGGTGTGTATTTGTTGTGGCAGATGTTGTACCTATAATAGCTGCATGTTGTGTCATATGCAGGATGGTCCGTGTTGTATCTTGTTCCTTCCTCACGATTTGATTGTGCACAATTGATGCATGTGTGTCTGTCTGTGTGTCTGAGTTTACAGTCTTGTGTCCTATGCCGTCCACTACATTTTCCACAAAAGTCTCTGTTTTTACATTGTGTAGTGGTATGGCCGAATGCCTGACACTTGAAGCAGCGTGTTATTCTCCTATAGTAGTCAACTTTAACGGTATAGAAACCGAAGTTGATGAATTTTTGTTTTGCCAATAAGAAGGCAGACCTACGTGTTGTTTCCACTATCACATGCTGCAATTCTGTGTTTGTTCTGTGGCTTTTTAACTGTGTAATTGTTATGGGAAACTGTGATTGGTTTGTGTTTAACTCCTCGTGTAATCTATTAATAACTTCTGTGTCGTCGACCTGTGTTGGAACGTTGAAAAGTATTATTCTTTGTGTAGGTGTTCCCTCAATGTCCATTTTATTTTCCTCAAGTGTGTTTTGTAGTGCTGTTTTTTGTTCAGTGTCTCTGCATGTAATGATGACTTTGTTGTGTTTGACTTGTATTTTTCGTGGTTGTACTGGTGTCTGAATCTTTTGGAGTGTGGTGAGTATTTGTTTTGGTGGTGTTGTCTTAGTGGTTTTTATGGCAATTGTACTGGGTGGCTGTGGTTTGTATTTCACACGGTCTGCATAGGTTTCCCTAGATGCAGTAGTGTTGTTGGCCTGTGCAGTCAGCGTTGGTGTGTGTATGAGCTCTACTTTCTCGTGTACCTTTGTGATTTGTGTTTCAATGTTCTCTAACTTATCGTAGAGCTGTTCCACCCGGTGGACTACATGTTCCTCGTAACATCTAATTTTTTCTTGCCCTTCTCTTGTGTCTTTGACTCTTAGTATACTTCTTCCTATAGTGGGGGCGAGAGGGCTTTGAGGAGATTGGGCAATCCGGGTGTTTAATTGGTTCAGTGTATCTGTGTATATATCTGAGATGCGCTCTAGTAGCTCATCTGCAGTGTCTCTCAGTGACTGCTTCAGGTTGTATTTAGAACCTGATTTGTTATGAATTACCCGTGTGAGTTTCCCTATAATGTCTTTGAGGCTATCTGCAATTTGTGGTCTTAACTGTAGGTGTTCAGGGATCTCGATGTTCTCTGTGCTGTCATTTAATGTCTGTGGAATGTCTGTGTTTTCTGTTTGTGTTTCTATGTTGATGGATGTGTTCTGTTGTTGTGCCATGTTGTGTAGAAATAGTGTTACAAATAAAATAGTACAATACAATAATATACAATAGTAAGCTTATAAGAGAAAAAAAAGAATCAGATCAGTAAAGTGACCCAGACGCCACATTAACCTTCCCGCAGTGTCAGCATTATCCCTTTTTGGGAGTTATTTGTTGATGGTAATCATTAATTTAATCATTAAGTTGGTATGGATATGGATCGGAGACTGAGTTTAAGTGATAAAAAAAAAAAAACGTAAATTAGTTTAAGTTTAGTATTTACCATTAATCTACATTAATTTAAATGGTAATCCAGTTGAGGTTTGTAGTTGTGATTTATTTAATTAGTTTTCATTATAATAAATTGTTGATTCGGATTTAGCAATAGCCATAGCTTTGTGAATGGATATTTCTGAATAGATATTGAATTTACACAGGGTGTTAAATTAGACAAATTAAACATTAGTCAATATGCACGTAGTTTAGTATTAAGAAACCATAGATTTAAGCAGAAACAAGTAATCAAGATAACATAATTCATTCGACTTTATATGAGAGTAATGTGGGTTGAGTTTAATGAAATCAAAATTAAGTCAAATAAATTATTAATCGTAGAATAACCCTTGATTATCTTAGTTTGAGGCGTAAACCCGTAAATTCTAATTTTATTTCATGTTTAACCTGCTTAATAATTTATGTTGTTTGAGATTAAAAATAATTTACAGCATTGTGAGTAGCGTTTGTACGTTGATAAACGTGTTTCAGTGTTGTGTTTATTTATTTGTTCTCTTTTAGATCAAATAAATTTAAAAATCCCAAAATAATTGCAATTTATCCTAGAAAGGTGTGATAACTATTAAATACTGTTGTTAGTTCAGGTTTTATTTGGTCTAGTAAATTAGATTGAGTGAGAATTAAAATTAAACTCAAATAAATTAATAAAATTGGAATAATTTGAGCATAAAATACTATATAAATCTAGTAGAAGCCTATTAAATTGAACAGATTGTTAATTAAGCAGTTAAACAGGAATAACATGGCAAACATTAAGGATTTAAATAATTAACAAAATATGCAGTAATATCATGGAAGCAGAAAACACTAATTAAAATTAAGTCAAATAAGTTATTAATCATAGAATAACTCTTGATTATCTTAGTTATTGCGAATACCCATGAATTCTAGTGTTATTTCATGTTTAATTTACAAAATACAGCATTGTGGGTAGCGTTTGTACGTTGATAAACGTGTTTCAGTGTTGTGTTTATTTTTGATCGCAATTAAATCAGATATGTTAAAATTCCCAAAATAATTGCAGTTTATCCTAGAGAAATGCAATAACTATTAAAAGCAGTTGTTATTTCAGGTTTAATTGGCCTAGTAAATTGGATTGAGTGAGATTAAAAAATAAACGCCGCATTGGGCGTAGCGTAAAAACGTTGAGAAACATGTATCAGAGCTGATATATAATTGGTCGTAATTAACTCAAATAGTTAAATTTC
The DNA here is from genome assembly GCA_037975125.1 of Latrodectus hesperus. Taxonomy (NCBI): domain Eukaryota; kingdom Metazoa; phylum Arthropoda; class Arachnida; order Araneae; family Theridiidae; genus Latrodectus; species Latrodectus hesperus. The sequence continues at coordinate 80,454,489 of CM075854.1, read as the reverse complement.
CTCAAAATAACTGTGAATTACTATTGATTTATATATTTACTAATTAAGTCAGGTATTATTTCAGGTTTAATTAGATTATTAAATCAGATTGAGTGTGATTTCAGTCTGAACTCTGCATTGTGTGTAGCGTTAATTTTATTGATTAAATTCAAACAAATTAATAACATTGGAATTATTTAAGCATAAAATACTATAATTAGCTAGGACAAATCTATTAAATTGACCAGAATGTTAATGAACCAGTTAAACAGGAATAACAGGGCAAGCATTTAGAATTAAATAATTAATAAAAATGCAATAAAATCATGTTAGCAGAAAAACACTAGTCTTTCAACATTATTCGAAGAAGATTGGATCAGTTTAACAACTAATGATGGTGTAATGTTTAATAATAGATAAAAGTTTACAGATATAATTAAATACTAGTAATAATCAAGAATTATAGTGATGGTATTAATCCCTAGATTGAAATGCCTTGACACTAATTAGTTTAATGAAATTATCAAAATTAAATGTTAAGTATTTCAGAATACGTTAATAAATTTACACATGGTGTTAAATAGGATAAATTAAACATTAGTCAGTATGCATGTTGTTTAGTATTTTGACATTATAGATTTAAGCAGAAACAAGTAATCAAGACAACATAATTCATTTACATAATATGAAAGTAATGTGGGTAGAGTTTAATGAAATCAGAATTAAGTCATATAAAATATTATTCATAAAATAACCCTTGATTATCTTAGTTTAATGCGTTAACCCGTAATTTTTAATTTTATTTCATGTTTAACCTGCCTAATAATTTAGATTGTTTGAGATTAAATACAGTATACAGCATTGTGAGTAGCGTTTGTACGTTGAAAAGCGTGTTTCAGTGTTGTGTTTATTTTGATCGCAATTAAATCAAATAAATTAAAATTCCCAAAATAATTGCAAATTATCCTAGAGAAATGTAATAACTATTAAATACAGTTGTTAATTCAGGTTTAATTGGCCTAGTAAATTAGATTGAATGAGATTTAAAACTAAGCACCGCATTGAGCATAGCGTAAAAACGTTGAGAAACATGTATCAGTGCTGGGTATAAAATTGGTCGTAAATAACTCAAAAAATTAAGTTTCCTCAAAATAACTGTGAATTACTATAGATTTATAAGTTTACTAATTACATCAGGTATTATTTCATGTTTAATTAGATTATTACGTCAGATTGAGTGGGATTTCAGTCTGGAATCAGCATTGGGTGTAGCGTTAATTTTATTGATTAAACTCAAATAAATTAGTAAAATTGGAATAATTTGAGCAAAAAAAAAAATAACTACTATAAAACTAGGACAAGCCTATTAAATCGAACAGATTGTTAATTTAGCAGTTAAACAGGAATAACAGGGTAAACATTAAGAATTAAATATTTAATAAAATAAGCAATAAAATCGTGAAAGCAGAAAACACTAATCAAAATTATGTCAAATAAATTATTAATCATAAAATAACCTTTGAATGTCTTAGTTTAATACGTAAACCTGTAAATTCTAGTGTTAATTCATGTTTATTTGCTTAGTAATTCAGTTTGTTTGAGATTAAAAGAAAAACAATATAAAGCATTGTGAGTAGCGTTTGTACGTTGATAACCGTGTTTCAGTGTTGTATTTATTTATTTATTTTTTTTTTCCGTCTGGAATTGAGGGAGGTCTGTAGCCTTCCGGCCATGTACCTCGTTTTCTAAAGAATTGGAGTCCTTGGATAGTCTTGGCCTGGTGATTAACAAATCAGAAATAAAGATACAATAATGAATAATACAAAACTATTGAGGTAAGTGCTCCCACTGGATGCACTCTGCATGACTTGTGTTTTTGGACTAAGTAATTGAGTAATCCTAGTAATAGACACTTAGATGATGACAATAATTCTTTGTACACATAAAATCCATATAAAAATTTTTTACGAAGGAAAATATAAGGAGAATAGACAGGATGATTACAATAATTCTTTGAAGCACACAAATTCCGTTAAAATATTTACCAAGGAGTTACAAAGAAAAAAAAAACACAGGTTGATGACAATAATTCTTGATAGTACCGTTAGAATATTTACAACGGAGGACAAAGAATGATACATATCCATAGTTGTTTAAGATTACATAAAACTGAGATATTTACAGGTTCCACACGATTTATTTACAATGTGGTTCACAAGATTTTATTTAGGTAGAGATATGATTTCCATTAATTATTATTCTTCTTTCTTTTCCGTTTGGAATTATTTGAATAAATGGAGATATTGGTGAGAGGTTTTACTCTCAACACTGCTCTGGGCCTATGGAAATGCGTTAGGTCATAAGGACTGTAAAGTTCAATACCCTGAATCTCACTATTGTTGATTGTGTATAATTTATGGTAGAAATTAAATGCAAGAAATTTAAGGTAGCGGGCTAGAGGCAGAATTCCCAAGTTCTCTCTTATTTGGTGGTTTCTAAAGTAAAACTCTGAGTTAGTAATAAGTCTAAGTATTTTGCTTTGCTGAGCTTCTAAGACTTTGATATTTGAATCAGCTGCTCCTCCCCAGATTGGAGCAGCATAGGTTATTATCGGTCTGAGGTAGGCTTTATATATTAGGAGTTTATTTGTTAGCGAGAGTTTTGACTTGGGGGCTAGCAGTGGATAAAGGGTAGTTTTAGCTGCTATGAATTTATTTTTGATTTTAGTAATATGGGCTTTCCACGTTAGTCTCCTGTCAATAGTGAGTCCAAGGTAATCAACCCTACTAGCCCAGGGAATTTCTCTTCCCGCTAATTTGACCTTTTCACACGGTAACATTTTTCTTGTGAAAAGAACTGCCTGGGACTTGGTCGGATTTACCTTTATTTTCCATTTAACAAGCCATTCTTCTATTACCTTCAGGTGTTCTGATAAGTGTTGGTGTAGTGTTTTGTGATTGCTATTTGTGGTTAATATGGCAGTGTCATCCGCAAACAGGCAGAGCATAGTATTAGGGCTCTGCGGAATATCATTGATGAAGGCATTAAATAGGAATGGGCCCAGCAGTGATCCCTGTGGGACGCCTGCTAATATGGGCTTTTCCTGGGAGTAAACATTATCAAACCTTACGGTAAATTTTCTATTAGTTAGGTAGTTTCTTATGAGTTTGATCTGAATGGGAGGGAAGTTGTAAGTAATTAATTTGAATAGTAAGCCTTGATGCCAAACACGGTCAAAAGCTTTTTCTATGTCCAGAAAAATTCCTCCAGTAGATTTTTTGTTAGCAATACCTTTTGCTATCTTCTCCACTGCCCGGAGCAATTGGTGGGATGTGGATAGTTTCCTCCGAAAACCAAATTGCTGAGGGATTATGATGCTCATCTGGGCATCAAAATCTAACAGTTTATTCAGAATGAACTTTTCAGCTATTTTGGCCATCGTTGGCAGTAAGGATATTGGCCTGTAACTGGAGGGTAGATTTCTGTTTTTTCCCTGTTTGTAGATCGGAATGACTACTGCCTTTTTCCAAAGTGTGGGAAAATGTCCAATATTAATTATGGCATTGATTATGTCAGTGAGTAGACATACTGCAGTAACCGGGATTTGCTTGATCGCCTTGTTAGTTATAAGATCGTAGCCCGGACTCTTTTTGGGTTTTAGTTTTTGTATAACCTCTTCCACCTCTGAGGCATTGATTGTCTGAGTATCCTGGGGGGTAAAATTATTGTGACGGAAGTAGGAGCTAACGAGAAAGTTAACATAGGATTCATTACGAATACTTGTGTTATCGTCGGTTGTGTTTTCTTGGAATTGTTCCTCGAGGGAGTTTGCAAGCGCTTCTACTTTCTCTTGTACTGTAATGGCCATTCTGGGGCCGTCCATGAGGGGGAAGTACGCCCTTCTTTGTTTTTCTTTTCTTGACTGCCCTCCAGAAGGAGCCATCTTCAACATTTAAATTAGTGAGATAGGAGTTCCAGCTATTACAGTTGTGTTTATCAATTTCATTTTTGATGGTTCTTTTAAGGGCGTTTATTTGGGTTTTTAATTCAGTCGTTTTATATCTATTAAATTGCTTGCGAAGTCTATTTCTAGTTTTAATTAAGTTAATGATGTTTTCGGGAAGAAAATTGGTTGGTTGTGTGGGTTTCAGGCGTTTACTGGTATCAAGAGCTTGTTGTATTATTTTTGTTAGTTCTTCTGCTTTATTTTCAATTTGATCTTCAGTAACAATGGGGCTTAATGAATTAGGTGAGAGGGAGTTGTTAATGACATTTCTAAAGACATTCCAGTTATGGTAAGTGGTGTGGTATTCATTTCCCTGTTGTGTGGAGTGGCCATAATAGATTAACACCGGGTAGTGGTCTGATTGGAGGTCTTCAACAGTAGAAAGTTTCATTGGTGATTGGACTCCTCTGGACAGCATGAGGTCAATGTAGTTCCCATGTATTTGTCCATAGTGTGTTGGCTTGTCTGGCCTGTATATGTTGAATTCAGTATTTTGAACTAGGGAGGCAATCGTGCGTCCAGATTTATTCTTGTAGGGACAGTCCCAATTTGGGTGTTTGGCATTGAGGTCGCCAGCTAGAATAATTTTGTAGCTTAGTGAAGCTAAGGTTTCTAGATCCATCGAGAGTGCTGCATTGGGGGGATTATTAGGGGGATATACAGCGATGCAACTGTAATGTCACCATTATTTGAAAAATGCAGTTTAATAATTGTGGCTTCTGCAAAATGGAGCCTGGGTGTTGGTATGTGTGAGTGAGGGATTTTTGTTTTTATAAATATGGCCGTTCCGCCCTGCTGGCTGGTTCGATCATTTCTATACACTGCATAATTGGGGATGTTGACCATATAAGAGTTCATCAGGTGGGTTTCCTGTACTAGGATAAGGTCAGGATGATTGTTTGACACAAAATTTTTTAATTCAGTAAGTTTAGTAAGTATGCCATTGGCGTTCCAAATCATTATTTTTATGTTGTTAAATTCCTTAACTGTCATTATTGGTATCGTTAATATTTAGGGCTTTTAGTAAAATGTGCACTTTGTCCGTTGGATTAATAGTGCGTTCTAAGATTGGGACAGCCTGCATGAGGGCAGGAAAGGCTTTAAAAATTGAGTTAACTTCTTTGAGTAGTTTCATAATTATATTAATGTTTTCAAATTGACTAAAGTCTGTTGTGGTTTGCGGGTTCGATGTAGGTGGAGTTGACTCTTGTTTATCGTTGTTATTTCTGGCGGCCTGCGCAAATGAGAGGCCTTTTTTAGTAAAGTTACTAGCAGCGTTAGGAGTTACTTGAATTTTCTTGCTTCTGTTGACTGGGTTTGCTAAGCAGCCTCCATAGGAGGCTGTGTGGCTATTTCCACAGTTGCAGCATTTTGGTTTATCTAATTTTTGATGGGGGCAGTCTCTAGAAGCATGCTTAGCTCCACACTTTACACAATTTGGCTTCAAAAAGCAAACGGCAGAATTGTGACCAAATCCCTGACAGTTGTAGCACTGGACCGGCCTGGTGTTTACATATTTTTCGACCTTAATTATTAAATTCAAAAGATCTTTTAAATTATAAATTTTTGGAGCAATTTCATTTGTGATTAGGGTGATCAGAAAGCATGGGATAGGCTCCTTCTTTCTGTGCTTTCTCATAACTGTTACAGTAGCAACATCAAAGCCTCTAAGCATCAATTCCTCTTTTATGAGATCAGTAGAGGTGGTGGGGGGAGTCCCTTAATGACCACCTTTGTTGGTTTGTCAAGTCTATTTTTGATAATAAGACATTCAATATTGTTGTCAGTTAAATAGGTTGTAATAGCTCTATGGGAATCAGATGTAGAAGGAAAAACCTTCAGATATTCACCTGCGAGTTTTGCAGTAATGCTTTTATCAATATTTGTTTTTAGCTGGTTAATTAGGACATTAAAATTTTCCTCGTATTTCACCAAGATGGGTGGAATTTTTTCCTTCTGCTGACTGCTGAAAGGAGTTGGGTCAGTGTTTGCATTGTTTTCTTGGATGGAGTCAGCATTGTCTAACACATTAAATTTATTGCTAATATTAGTAAGGGGGGCTGCCAGAGTAGCTTTAATGTTAGCTGTTTTCCTGGGCCTAGTAAAGCCTTCCTCGTCGCTATTACTGTTAATCATTCTTTTATTTTTAATTGGTGTAGACACCGGGGCCTGTCCAGAGCTTAACATTGGAAATTGCATATTATAATAAGCAGTATTTTCATCAATATCATTGGAAACAGTTACAGAATTACTATTTATTAGACTATTATTTGCACTATTAATCATACCATTGTTAGCATTTACATAGTAAATATTGTTTGGGACAGTAATAACATCATTATTAATAGAAATACAATTACTAGTTAAACCATCGTTTACGTTATGTGATATACGATTTTCAAAATTTATATCTGAGCCATCCTTACCATTTGTAACACAAGTACTATTGTTATTAAACATATTACCATCATAGTAAGGTATGTTGGATATTACTGGGTTATTAGTTACATTTGCATTACCAGGATTACTCAAAATATTATTAGAAGTTACATAAGAATTAAATGTAGATGGATTATTACCTTGACTATTGCTTATCTTTTCTATTAAATTATCATCTATATCAGTAGAGTTATTACTAGAAATTCTAGTTTGTTTACTTTTGTTTGCAGCAACAGCATTATTAACATTATTAGAAAGGATTGACCATTTCGTTTTATTTTTAGTATTTTTGGAAAATTTTTTAACAATTTTAATATTTTTTAATTTTTTAACAGTTTTAATATTAGCATTAACTGAATTCTGTTCTAAGTCTACATCACTATCAGATGAAACAGTCTTAGAGTCATGCAGAGTACAATTTGATATTAGGCAATATCCCAATTGAGAGCACTTACCTCTAATTTGTTGTGATACAATTGATGCCTTCTGGTAGAGGTGATTTTGGAAAGTCCAATGGGCATTTTGTTGATATTTCGGGTTGGATTTTTCCATTCCTTCCATTAACCGTTTTTGGGCAGTAGCAAACATTTCCAGCAGCTCACTGTGTTTTGACATTTCACGTAGCATGTTACATCTTCGGAGCTTGGTTATCGGAACACTTGGGTCTAGTGCCATGTAAGCCTCTAGGTTTGGCACTAACCCTTTGATAGCACTATCACATGAATTTAGTTCCTCCATTGTTGAAACGCTGGATGATTTAACCGGGCTTACATTTTCACTAACACTGTTACCGGGACACATACTAACACAATATTCCATAGTGGTTTGCTGAATCGGAGCACACTCAGTGCTCCGCTCCAAAGGAGCGGGCACTGAGGTATCCATATGGCAACCTTCAGCAAGATCCTGTGATGAAATCGAGGGTTCCGAGGAGGTGCAGGCAGAAGCCGGCGAAAGCAGAGAGGGACCCGAGAGGGGTCGACTGGGCAAGCCGCATTCCGCGGCCATCGGCTAAGAGAGCGATCAGCTGAGACCGGTTTAGGAGCGAAGTACAAACACTTCTTTAAACCTCGGCAGCTGGGCCAAAAAAGTCCTGTTGTATTTATTTATGATCGCAATTAAATCAAATAAATTAAAATTCCCAAAATAATTGCAAATTATCCTAGAGATATGTAATAACTATTAGATACAAGTGTTATTTCAGGTTTAATTGGCCTAGTAAATTAGATTGAGTGAGATTAAAAACTATACGCCGCATTAGGCGTAGCGTAAAAACGTTAGGAAACATGTATCAGAGCTGGGTATAAAATTGGTCGTAAATAACTCAAATAATTAAATTTCCTCAAAATAACTGTGAATTACTATAGATTTATAAGTTTACCAATTAAATCAGGTGTTATTTCATGTTTAATTATATTATTGAATCAGATTGAGTGGGATTTCTGTCTGGAATCAGCATTGAGTGTAGCTTTAATTTTATTGATTAAACTCGAACAAATTAATAGAATTGGAATAATTGGGCATAAAATACTATATAAAGCTAGGACAAGCCTATTAAATGGAACAGATTGTTAATTAAGCAGTTAAACAGGAATAACAGGGTAAACATTAAGAATTAAATATTTAATAAAAAATGTAATAAAATCATGAAAGCAGAAAACACTAATCAAAATTATGTCAGATAGATTATTAATCATAAAATAACCTTTGATTGTCTTAGTTTATTGCGTAAACCTGTAAATTCTAGTGTTATTTCATGTTTATTTGCTTAGTAATTCAGTTTGTTTGAGATTAAAAGAAAAACAATATAAAGCATTGTGAGTAGCGTTTGTACGTTGAATCAGGTACGATTTCGACGCCGCAGGCGGACAGCCTACTCGCGAAGCGAGTGTAAGGCTGAAAATGTCCGCTGCGTAATCAGGTACGATTTGACATCATCATTATTATTGAAATTTTTACCTTTCAAGGAGTTTTGTAAGACCGAAACAAAAAATATTCAGATGGTGAAAGGTTAGGCCGATATAGTGGATGTGGAAAAAACATTCCAACCAATTTCACCTTTCTCTATAACTGCTTACTGGAAGTTGAAGATCTTATCGAAGATACATAGCAGAAACAGGATTCCTTCTGACTTCGACGACGAGCTTTACGGGTGGATATGGAGGGCCTAATATTGCCCTCTTTAGCAGATTTTAGTTTTAAGGCCTTTAGGGCTTTAGCCATCGGAGCTTTTCTACGGGGAATGGTTGTGGAGGTTCATTTAGGCCTCTGTACAGATGTAAGGGGTAATTTTATTATTGGAAGTGAAAGAGCATCCGTTTGCGTACTAGCTGTTCTAGTGACCTTGGCGGCAACAGATACATAGCTAACTCCTGCTTGAGGTGTACGGTCAAGTTTCGCCTCAGGATATGAACAATTATTCTTAAATTTAGTGGCTGTGATCTCCTTTTCAAGTATCCAGATAGGACAAATTCTAGCGTAGAAGGGTTGGTCACCCTTACAGTTGACACACCTCTCCTTTGCAGTACAAGACCAGCTGTCGTGGCCAACTGCTGCGCAGCGAGCGCAAGTCAGTTTGCCCCTGCAAGCCACTTTGGAGTGACCAAATCTCTGGCACTGGAAACAACGCAAAGGATTTGGATAAAATGGCCTAACGGGTAGATGCATATACGCAGCTTTAATTTGCTGCGGTAGGTCTGGCGTCGCAAATATCAGTACGAGATGTTTAGTATTGATAATCTGCCCATCCCGTCTGACAGTGATGCGTTTTACAGCACAGACCTTTTGATCTTTGAGATTTTCTAAGATCTCATCCGTAAGCGTGTTAAGCAAATCTTTGGCGGATATCACACCACGAGAAAAGTTAAGGTTCAAATGAGGAGAGACAGACACTTCAATCTTAGCAAGCATATTCAGGTTGTTTATAACGGTAGCTTGTGATTCTGATACGACTTCAACCATTAAATCATCATAACACATTTTCCAAATGCTCTTCACATCGCTGATATTTCCACTGATAGCTTTTTGGATTAAGAAAGGGGATACTGTATCGAAGGTACCCTCTTTCCGTTTCACAACATAAAACTTTGCTTGTGATAATGACAATGAGTGCTCCCGTGGGAGAGAAGAAAAAGTGTTCATTTCCATATATATAAAATGTAAAATTTCGGGACCTGACCGCACCACCCCCCACCGAGTCCAACAAGGGGATGCAGACCAGCTGCACCAATGCTAGCCAGGTCTTATACGCTCACAGTACACCCCTGAGGTGGCCTCCACCTAAACGAGTCACCCAGTAGATATACCGATCGCTTGATTCATAAAGCCGATTGATGTGCTGAGAACCAAAACGCACCTCCCGTTTACCTGATGCAGAGGCCTTAGTAATGTGTTGGTCTCTGGGGGCCTCAATTACCAGGACCCTCCTTTCTAGGGACACGGATCCCCATGAACGGCAAACACGTTGGGGATTTAGTCTCCAAGAGGAACTAATAGCAACAGAGCGGCGAAAGCTGTTCAAGGGGATCCCTCAACCTCTTACGAGGCAACCACAATGAGGGAGAAGAGGAAGAAAAAGCAGAAGAGTAGAGGAGATAAGAAATTAAAGAAGAGGACAGATCACTAGGGTACCTCGGGATTGTAACACCTGTGTTTACCTAAAGAAGGTAAACCCCCTGAGGGGGTTGATTAGGTCATCATCGACTTCAACTGGACGACCAGAACGTTTTTCATCTTTGAGAGAAAAATCACTAAAACAAAATTCGGCAAACCAATTTTGACACTGCCGTTCTTTAAGGCTTTGTCACCATAAACAGCACATAACTTTTATGATTTTGCGATGCATTTTTGCCTTTGCAGAAATAAAAAAGCAAAATATGACTAAAACGTTCCTTTTGATTTTCCATTTTTCCACGAACGCCAAACGAAAACTACTCAACCGATCAAAAAACTTTTTTTACTGATTGACAGTTGAATTGCCAACTATCAAATAACAAAAAGTGTTTTACATTTGTACTACGTCTGCAAACCTAAAAATTCAACTGAAATCTAGGAGTAAAATCCGCAATTACTTAGTTTCCAACCCAATATTTTAATTTGCTTAAAAGTTTTTCTGTGTTAAGATTTAAATTTAAGATAATTTATTGTTATCGAGGTATATGAGCGTAGTCTATACTTTAGACAATCAAGCTTGGATTGAAAGCAGACTGCACTGCGCTTTTCAATGTGTTTTGTCAATCACTCCCCTGATTAAGGCCTGAGAAATCTGTTTTTCGATAGTATGTTATTTATTTCTGGGTTCAACTATTGTAAGCTTTTAATGTTTTATTGTCCTTTTATTATTTATAACCCATAAGATGCTCAGCAGCTTTTATTAATCATCTTTCTCATTTTCTTTTCATTTCTTTTATATTATATTGTAAATATGTATATACTATCTACCAACAAGTATTTGGACACTGAGATAAAGGAGATAAAAGCAATTTATTCTTATTCAGTAGTTGCTAGAACATCATGTGATGCAATTACAGGTTCAACCCTCCAAGCCATGCTTTCCGCCAGTGTTTGTATAACGGAAAATGGTATTTTCTTCCACTCGTCTTGGAGAAGGCATATAAGTTCTTTCACCGATTTTGGACGGTGGTTAAACATTTCAATTCGGTGATCCATCTCATACCAATGGTGCTCTACAGGATTACAGTGTGGACTCTGGTCTGGCTAGTCCAATCGGTTCACCCTATTGTCAGCATATCAATCCATGATGGAAGTCAAAACATTAGAAATGGCTGGAAATAGCAATGATTCAACCAGTAGAATTACCATAGAGTAGGAAGCACATTGTCTAAAATAATGGAATAAAGTTTTTTAAAGCCTACTATGAATTAGAATCAAGAGTATCACACAGTCTATACTATGAGAGAAATCCCCAGACCATAAAAACTCCTCCATAAAAATTAACTATAAACACAATTCATTCTGCTCAAAGGAACTCTCCATGCATATATCAAATCCAGACTCCCATTCCACTGATAAAATCTTGAACATGCATTTATCACTTCATAAACCCATTTACACTCATCAACAGTTCAATTTTGACGTATCTCACACCAACTAAACCAAATACCATGGTTAGATTTTTTGATCAAAGACTTATGGGTGACAGTATAACCATGGAAATCAAGCAAATGTTTTTCTTGCAGATGGTATTTATCAAAGCAATGGTCCCGGATGCTTGTTGGAACTATTAGAGTATATGGGCTATTTTGTTTAGTGTGGGTATTAATTTGGTGAATTTCTGTGGATATTGCTCATCTATTTGTTTTCACTTACTTTCGTGTTTGCCGAATTGAAGCCTCTTCCAATAGTCACTACCCATTTCTCCTTAATCCTTTACACCACTGTCGATTTTGGAATGTTTAATCTACTAGCTATCTCCCTGAATGATTTGATATTTCTACGCCTTTCTTGAAGTCAGACAGCTCGGAATTCCGTGGTATCGTGTATGCGATTAACGCTATTGCTGTTTCATACAATATGTTTAAATATAAAAGGAGTGACGAAGATCAAGACTAGATATTCCTATTTATATGGGTTGGTTGGTTGGGTTTTATGGCGCAAGGTCCAAAAACGGACAAGCTGCGCCAAGAGTAAGGTTTTTAAAGTTTTATTTTAATTTATTTTATTTCATTTTCTTTTTTTTTTAACCCAAGCAACATTAAAATTTAAAAAACAAAAATTAGTGTATATATTACTTTAAAATCTAATTATAAAACTTATAACAGGAAAAAATCAAATATATATGTATAATTTTAAAATATAAATTAAATAAAATGTAAAAAACCTATCGCCCTCAAGAAAGCGAATAGGTTTCTATTTGATGGATCCCCTATTAAATCAGATAAAGTTAATAAATTAGTATTAAAAAAGTGTAAACGTTGCTGGTTAAAATCATGACATGAAATTAAAATGTGTTGAACAGTGTATGATTCATCACACGCTTCACACCATGGGTTTAGTTCACTTAGAAACAAGTGTCTGTGTGTGAAACGTGTGTGTCCGATACGAAGGCGAGTTAATCTAACATCAGCACTTCTTAGCGGTAAAACTGATAATGAAATGAGATATGGGAAAATGGTACACAATTTGTTGGTGACCTGCATGCTCCAAACCTCCTGGAAGAGGGAGTAAACATGATTTTTAATGTGCTTCCTCACATCTGAAAGAGGGATTGAAAATTGTATTGAAATTGAGGCTGCTTTAGCAGCCGCGTCTGCCTTTTCATTTCCCTCGAGACCTACGTAACCTGGGATCCAACAAAATTTGATATCATAACCCTTGCCAGCAAGGGAATCCAATGTTTGAAAAATCTTGGACACAACCAGATGACAGTGAATGTTCAAATTTTCCAACGCTTTTAATACACTCAAGCTGTCAGTATACACGTAAAAGGAATTAGAATTTACAGTATTCACGAGCTGAAGCGCATTATAAATTGCTGTAGTGGTTGGTTGGTTGGTTGGGTTTTATGGCACAAGGTCCAAAAACGGACATACTGCGCCAAAAAAATTAGAAGCAGATATTTTATTATTTTTTTTATTTATTTATTTTCTTATTGTTTTATTTTATTTATATTATTTTATTTACTATTTTTTTTTTGAAAACCCAAGCAATATTAAAACTCTAAAAAGTAAAAATCAGTGTATCCATATTATATTAAAATCCAATTATAAAATATAAAAAAGGAAAAACAAAATATATATACTTTTAAAATTTACAAATACAAATTAAATATAATGTAAAAAACCTATTGCCCTCAAAAAGGCAAATAGGTTCCTGTGGGGTTGTTCCCCAAGCAAATCAGATAATGTTAAAATATCACAATTAAAAAAGAGTAAACGGTATTGGTTAAAATATGAGCATGAAATTAAAATATGACTAACAGTGAATGGTTCATCACACGTTTCACACCATGGTTTTAATTCGTTTAGAAACAAATGTCTATGTGTGAAACGTGTGTGTCCGATACGAAAAGGGTTAATCTTACATCAGCACTTCGTATCGGTAAAACTGTTAATGAGGTGATGTATGGAAATATGGCACGCAATTTATTATTGACCTGCATGTTCCATGACTCCTGCCAAAGAGAATAGATTAATTTTTTGATATTTCTTCTCACGTCAGACAAAGGAACTGATAGAAGACATGCGCCAGATGCAGATTTGGCAGCTGCATCAGCCCTTTCATTACCATCGAGACCTACATCACTTGGGATCCAGCAGAAAATAATGTCATATCCCTTGCCAGCAAGGGAATCTAATGCTCGGAAAATTCTAGACACAACAGGATGGCAGTCAAAACTACTGTTCCGCAAAGCTTCCAACACACTCAAACTGTCAGTGTACACACAGTATTTATAAATTTCACAAGTGTCAATCTGCTGAAGAGCTTGATAAATAGCAGTTGCTTCAGCAGAGAAGATGGAGCAGGACGAATGGAGGCTGTAGCTAAAAGTTTTGTTTTCAGTAATTACAGCACATCCAGCATGTCCTGCAGATTTTGATCCATCTGTGAAAACTGGTGTGTAGGTGGCGTACTGACAGTGATGTGAGGCATATAGCTGCTGGAAAACAATAGTTGTTGTGTCAGATTTTCTATAACGAGCAAAAGCATTGATGATTTTAATCTGTGGATCATACCAAGGTGGATGTAAAAGTAGGTCCGTTTTTTCAAAACGGACATCACATAGGTCTGAATATAATAAGTTGGGCTTCGTCCGAGTGAGAAAAGGTGGAATACTGTATGCACGAGCGTCATACAGCCTCATTAGTGCAGGTGTAGTAGGCATGGAACGTAATGGATGATGAGGATCAGACATGATTTTTGCATAATAACCGAGAGACAGCTGCATTCGTCTCAGGTCTAAAGGCAGTTGATGACAAATTGCATTTAGACTCTGGACGGGTGATGTGCGGAATGCGCCTGAACATATTGGTTGGTTGGTTGGTTGGGTTTTATGGCACAAGGTCCAAAGATGGACATGCTGCGCCAAGAATAAATTTTTCGGAGAATATATTTTATATTATTTACTTTTTTATTTTATTTATAAATATGTATTTCTTTTGAAAACCCAAGCAACATTAAAATTTTAAAAAACAAAAATTAGTGTAGAAATTATTTTAAAATCCATATATAATAGAACATAAAATAAAATAAATCAAATATATATAAATTTTAAAATGTATAAATATAAATTTAGTAATTATATAAAATTTAAAAAACCTATTGCTCTTAAATAAGCAAATAGGTTTCTGTGGGGTGGTTCCCCCAGCAAATCAAACATAGTTAAAAGGTTTGTTTTAAAAAATTTAAAACGGTAGACGTTAAAAATGGAACATGATATTAAAATATGATAAATAGTAAATGGTTCATCACACGTTTCACACCATGGATTTACTTCATTTAAAAATAAATGTCTATGTGTGAAACGTGTGTGTCCGATACGAAGGCGAGTTAATCTAACATCAGCCCTTCGTAACGGTAAAACTGATAATGAGGTGAGGGATGGGAAAATGGTATGTAATTTGTTGACGACCTGCAAGTTCCATGATTCCTGCCAAAGACCATATATAAAACTTTTTATAACCTTTCTCACATCTGAGAGAGGAACCGATGGTAAAATTGGATCTGACGCAGCCTTTGCAGCTGCATCTGCTCTCTCATTGCCTTCAAGACCCATGTGGCTTGGTATCCAACAAAATACAATTTTTTTCCCTTGCCAGCAAGGGAATCCAATGCTTTAAAAATTTTGGACACAACAGGATGACAGGTAACACTATTGTTTTTCAAGGCTTCAATAATACTCATGCTGTCAGTATAGATACAAAATTGATGATAGTCTTCTGTATTCACGTGCTGAAGCGCATAATAAATAACTGTAGCTTCAGCAGTAAAGATGGAGCAGGACGAATGTAGGCTGTAACTAAAATCTGCATTATTGATAAAAACTCCACAGCCCACATGTCCTGCGGTTTTAGATCCATCCGTGAATACAGGTTTGTATGATTCATTCTGACAGCGATGAGAATAGTATAGCTGTTGAAAAACAATAGGTGTTATGTCCGACTTTTTAAACTGAGCAAAGGTATTTAAAAAGGTATTTGTTGGTTCATACCAAGGTGGATAGAGAAATTGATGAATTGACTCTATCCGAACATCACATAGGTCTGTGAGCCAAAGATGTGATTTGGCTCTTGTGAGAGAAGGTTGGATGCTCAATGGTCGAGCATCATAAAGTCTTTTAAAGAGGCATTAGGAACCATAGAACGTAATGGATGATCAGGGGTCGACATGATCTTAGTATAATAATTGAGAGACTGCTGCATACGTCGCAGGTCTAAAGGCAAATGTTGGCATATTGCATAAAGACTCTGGACGGGTGATGTGCGGAATGCGCCTGAACATATTCTCAGAGCAGAATGATGGACAGTGTCCAGTCTGCGTAAAACAGAAGACCTAGCAGATCCGTAAACAACACAACCGTAGTCTATGCGAGATAAAATTAATGATTGGTAAACTCGGAGGAGTGACGTGCGATCAGCACCCCAAGATGTGTTTGAAAGCACCTTGAGGATATTAAGCGATCGCTCGCACTTCTTCCGCAGATATAATATATGCGGAAGAAAGGTTAATTTACGATCAAATATCACTCCGAGGAATTTTACCTCACTGACCACTGGTATAGGTGTGTTGTTTATATGAATAACGGGATCATTGTGGAGGCTAGTCTTCCTGCAGAAATGGACACAATTGCTCTTGCTAGGAGATAGTGTATGGCCATTCTCAGCACACCATGCAGCAATTTTATTTACAGATGTTTATAATTGTCTCTCAATTAAATTCATGTTGGACCCTTCACAAGATATTTGCAGGTCATCAACATACAAAGTACCATGTACAGGAGGTGAAAGTTGATGAAGTATGGTACTGATATGAATATTAAAAAGTGTGACACTTAAAATACTTCCCTGAGGAACACCTTCAGGTTGGTTAAAAGTATTGGACAAAGACGTACCAATACGAACTTTAAAACCACGGGAGCTTAAAAAGTTTTGTATAAATATCGGCAAATTACCCATAAAGCCAAAATCATACATCCTACGGAGAATTCCATAACGCCACGTACGGTCATATGCCTTCTCTATGTCAAAGAAAATGGAAACGAGATGATTCCTTCACACAAATGTATTACGAATCTGCGTTTCCAGGTATGTAATATTATCAAGAGTGGATCTTCCTTTACGGAAGCCACTCTGATTGATATGAATACATTTATTTGTTTCTAGGACATATACGAGACGGGCGTTGACCATACGTTCGAGAGTCTTACATAAGCAACTCGTCAGAGCTATTGGTCGGTAGTGTGAAGGAACAGAAGGATCCTTACCAGCCTTAAGGATCGGAATCACTATTGCTTCGCTCCAAAGTGATGGAAATTGATTTTCAGTCCAGATCCTATTAAACAAAAGCAGCAAGTTCAACAGGGAATCTGGACTTAAATGGCGAAGCATTTGATAGCTGATTCCATCTGGTCCTGGGCTAGTATCATG
Organism: Latrodectus hesperus; assembly: GCA_037975125.1. NCBI lineage: Eukaryota > Metazoa > Arthropoda > Arachnida > Araneae > Theridiidae > Latrodectus > Latrodectus hesperus. The sequence continues at coordinate 80,437,461 of CM075854.1, read as the reverse complement.
GGCCTGCTGTAATGCTCTCTTCAATTCCAACATCCAAAATTCACAGTTGTAAGGTAAAGCTTGTCCATGGTTGAAACGAATTGGTGTTCGCTCAGCACGACTCTTTGTCCTTAAGAACGAAGAACTATAAGAGTCGTTGCTTGAGACGCTAGCAAAAGTTTCACCAAGGACATTAGCGATGTCCTTAGGAGAAGAGTGTACAGCAGCTCCGGATTTTAAAATAGGAATAGAGAATTCCTTATACATTCCATTGGCTGCTTTCACTCTTCTCCACAACTATTTACTGGATGTGGAAGAAGTAATTGAGGATACATAGCGAGACCAGGATTCCTTCTGACTTTGACGACGAGCTCTGCGAGCTAATGCTTTTGTTATCTTAAAGGCGATAAGATTCTCCGTTGTGGGGTATCTTCTGAAAAGCCCCCATAACTTCCTCTGTTTCTTATAGGTGTTTTGACATTCATCATTCCACCAAGGTTTGAGCGCCTATGTGGTATAGGGGAACTCTTTGGTATTGATGCATCAGCTGCATTCTTAATTGTTTGTGTGACTTCAAAAACGGCAATATCAATGTCTTCGATCGAAACCATTGCATCATCAATAACTGCCAATTGTGTAAATAACGTCCAATCTGCCCGACTGTACATGTAAGTAGGTAGGCGTTGTCCTACACTACTACCTCCAGTCTGGGAGATGACGAGAGGAAAATGATCGCTATTGTGCAGATCATTTCCTACAATTAAATTTAACAATGGCAGAAGAGATGGAGAACAAATGGCCAGATCGAGAGAATGAAATGTTCTTGTGGGTACATGGAAATAAGTCTTCTCGTCGGTATTAAGCAGACAGAGACTGTTGTCTGAAATAAACCGCTCTATCTGCCGACCGCGAGAATTAGTATCATAATTTCCCCACAAAGAACTATGGCCGTTAAAGTCACCTAACAACAGAAATGGTGTTGGCAGCTGATCTACTAATGCATCGAGTTCCTCTTGGCGGATGACATCGTGTGGTGGCAAATACAAACTACAGACTGTCAACAAGCATGAAATATGAATTCTTATAGCAACAGCCTGTAGAATAGTATTCAATGGATGGGCAGTGCTGGGAAAAGTATTACATGTTAATATACAAACACCTCCAGACACTGCACCATCGTCACCACAGTCCTTTCTAAAGCTTTTAAACCCACGCATGGAAAAGTTATTGCTAGACTTCAGGAATGTTTCCTGAAGTGCAACACATGCGGGGTTGTAGGCTGAAATTATAGACTTGATGTCATCATGATGAGAACGCAAACCATGGCAGTTCCAAGAAACAAAGGAAGTTATTGTTTAATTTGAAAAGCTCCTTTCCCGGAGCTGGAAGGCATGTCATCTGACATCTCCTCGAGTGACAGATCTTCGTCAGAGGGATGTAGAGACACAGCGTCAGCTTCAAGGGATAAGGCTTTACGGGTGGATATGGAGGGTCTAAAATTGCCCTCCTTTGCAGATTTAAGTTTTAATGCCTTTAGGGCTTTAGATTTAGCCATCGGAGCTTTTCTTCGGAGAGTATTTGCGGATGTTGTTTTTGACTTTTTCTCAGATGTATGGGGTAATCTGACTATTGGAAGTGAAAGAGCATCCGTTTGGGTACTAGCCGTTCTGGTGACCTTGGCGGCGACAGATGCATAGCTAACTCCTGCTTGAGGTGTTCGTGCTGTAACAGCACGTCTCGCCTCAGGATATGAGCAGTTATTCTTAACTTTAGTGGTTGTGATCTCCTTCTCCAGTATCCAGATAGGACAACTTCTAGCGTAGGAAGGGTGGTCACCTTTACAGTTTACACACCTCTCCTTTGCAGTACAAGACGAACTGTCATGGCCAACTGCTGCGCAGCGAGCGCAAGTCAGTTTGCCCCTGCAAGTCGCTTTTGAGTGACCAAATCTCTGGCACTGGAAACAACGCAAAGGATTTGGTATAAACGGCCTGACGGATAGATGCATATACGCAGCTTTAATATGCTGCGGTAGGTCTGGCGTCGTAAATGTCAGTACGAGATGTTTAGTATTGATAAACTGCCCATCCCGTCTGACAGTGATGCGTTTTACAGCACAGACCTTTTGATCTTTGAGATTTTCTAAGATCTCTTCCGCAGGCGTATTTAGCAAATCCTTGGCGGATACCACACCACGTGAAAAGTTAAGATTCAAGTGAGGAGATGGTTGGTTGGTCGGTTGGGTTTTATGGCGCAAGGTCAAAAATTGGACATGCTGCGCCAAAACTATGATTTCAATTTTTTTATATATATATATTCTTTTTAAACCCAATCAACATTAAAAGTTTAAAAAATAAAAATAAATGTATATGAAGTAATTAAAAACCTTAGGTACATATACAGACAGACACATAAATATATATAAAAAATATAAATAAATAATACAAAAATTTAAAATTAAATCAAATATATGGTAAAAAACCCATTGCTCTTAAAAACGCAAATAGGTTTCTGTGGGGTGGATCTCCCAATAAATCACATAAAGTTAAAATATCTGTATTAAAAAAGTGTATACGTAAATGGTTAAAACATGAACATGAAATTAAAATATGATGCACAGTATAAGGTTCATCACACGTTTCACACCAAGGATTTAATTCACTCAAAAACAAATGTCTATGGGTGAAACCTGTGTGTCCGATACGAAGGCGAGTCAATCTAACATCTGCACTTCGTAACGGTAAAACTGATAATGAGGTGAGGGATGAGAAAATGTTATGGAGTTTGTTTCCGACCTGCAAGTTCCATGATTCTTCCCTTAGGGAACATATAAATCTTTTTATACCCTTTCTCACATCTGAGAGCGGAACCGATGGTAAAATTGGATCTTTAGCTGCCTTTGCAGCTGTATCCGCTCTCTCGTTTCCATCAAGACCTACGTGACTTGGTACCCAACAAAATATTATTTTGTATCCCTTGCCAGCAAGGGAATCCAATGCTGAGAAAATTCTCGACACAACAGGATGGCAGGTAACGCTATTGTTTTTCAAAGCTTCAATAATACTCATGCTGTCAGTGTAAATACAAAATTTACGAGAGTCATCTGTATTCACGTGCTGAAGCGCGTAGTAGATGGCGGTTGCTTCAGCAGTAAAGACGGAGCAGGATGGATGTAGGCTGTAACTAAAAGCTGTATTATTGATAAATACTCCACAGCCCACATGTCCTGCTGTTTTAGAACCGTCTGTGAATACAGGTTTGTATGATTGATACTGACAGCGATGACAAGAATATAGCTGCTGAAAAACAATAGGTGTTGTGTCAGATTTTCTGTAGTGAGCAAAGGTATTGATAAAATTATATGTTGGGTTATACCAAGGCGGATGAGCAAATTGAGGTACAGACTCAATCCGAATATCATGTAGGTCTGTGAGCCACAGATGTGATTTGGCTCGTGTGAGAAAAGGTGGGATGCTCATTGGACGAGCATCATATAATCTCATAAGAGAAGTATTTGGAATCATGGAACGTATCGGATGATTAGGGGTCGACATGATCTTAGCATAATAATTGAGAGACTGCTGCATTCGTCTCAGGTCTAACGGTAATTGATGACATATCACGTATAGACTCTGGACGGGTGATGTGCGGAATGCCCCAGAGCATATCCTCAAAGCAGAGTGATGAACTGTGTCCAGTCTTCGTAAAATAGAAGATCTAGCCGATCCATAAACAACACTTCCGTAGTCAATGCGGGATAAAATCAATGACTGATAAATGCGAAGTAGTGATGTGCGATCTGCACCCCAAGATGTATTTGACAACACCTTGAGGATATTAAGCGATCGCTCACACTTCTTCCGCAAATATAAAATATGCGGAAGAAAGGTCAATTTTCGGTCAAAGATAATACCCAGGAATTTTATTTCATTGACTACTTGTATTGAAGTGTTGTTGATATAAATAGTTGGATCATTATGCAGGCTAGTCTTTCTACAGAAGTGGACACATCTACTCTTGCTAGGAGATAAAGTATGGCCATTCTCAGCACACCATGCAGCTAGCTTGTTAACTGCTGTTTGCAGTTGTCTCTCAATTAATCGCATATTCGAACCCTCGCATGATATTTGCAGGTCGTCCACAAACAAAGTACCATGTACTGATGATGGAAGCTGATGAAGTATGTTACTGATGAAGAGACTAAAAAGTGTGACGCTTAAAATAGAGCCCTGAGGAACACCCTCAGATTGTGTAAAAGTATTGGATGTATAACTTCCAATACGTATTTTAAAACCACGGGAGCATAAAAAATTCTGTAGGAATATCGGCAGATTACCCCGAAAGCCAAAATCATATAATGTACGGAGAATTCCATATCGCCATGTATGGTCATAAGCCTTCTCTATGTCGAAGAAAATGGAAACTAAGTGATTTCTCCGCACAAAAGCGTTGCGGATTTGAGTTTCCAAGTATATCATATTATCAAGAGTGGATCTTCCTTTACGAAAGCCACTCTGATTTTTATGGATATAATTATTAGTTTCTAAGACACAGATGAGACGAGCATTGACCATACGTTCGAGAGTCTTACAAAAGCAACTCGTCAGAGCAATTGGTCGATAATTTGAAGGGTCTGAAGGATCCTTACCAGCCTTGAGGACAGGAATCACTATTGCTTCTTGCCATAAAGATGAAAATTTATTTTCAGTCCAGATCCTATTGAACAAATATAATACGTTCGATAGGGAGTCTGGACTTAAATTTCGAAGCATTTGATAGCTGATTCCATCAGGTCCTGGACTGGTATTATTGGCCTGCTGTAAATCTTTCTTCAATTCAAACATTCCAAATTCGCAGTTGTACGGTAAGACTTGTCGATGGTTGAAGCGAATTTGTACTCGCTCAGCACGACTCTTAGTCCTCAAGAACGAAGGACTATAAGAGTCGTTGCTTAAGACGCTAGCAAATGCTTCACCAAGGACGTTAGCAATATCCGTAGGAGAAGAGTATATAGCAGCTCCGGATTTTAAAATAGGAATAGAAAATTCGCTATAAATTCCATTGGCTGCTTTCACCCTTCTCGACAACTGCTTACTGGAAATTGAAGATGTTACAGAAGATACATAGCAGGACCAGGATTCCTTCTGACTTCGACGACGGGCTCTGCGAGCTAATGCTTTTGCTCTCTTAAAGGCGATAAGATTCTCCGTTGTGGGGTACCTCCTAAATATTCCCCATAACTTCCTCTGTTTTTTATATGTTTCTTGGCATTGTTTGTTCCACCAAGGTTTGCAACGCCTGTGTGGTATAGAGGAACTCTTAGGTATTGATGCATCAGCTGCAGTCTTAATTGTTTCAGTGACTTTACTAACGGCAATATCAATATCTTCGATCGAAACCATTTTATCATCAATAACTGCCAATTGTGTAAATAACGTCCAATCTGCCCGACTGTACACGTAAGTAGGTAAGCGTTGTCTTACACTACTACCTCCAGTCTGGGAGATGACGAGAGGAAAATGATCGCTGTTGTGCAGATCATTTCCTACTATTAGATTTAACAATGGCAGAAGAGATGGAGAACAAATGGCTAGATCGAGAGAATGAAATGTTCTTGTGGGTGCATGGAAATATGTCTTCTCGTCGGTATTAAGCAGACAGAGACTATTATCTGAAATAAACCGCTCTATCTGCCGACCGCGAGAATTAGTATCATCATTTCCCCACAAAGAACTATGGCCGTTAAAGTCACCTAACAACAGAAATGGTGTTGGCAGCTGATCTATTAATGCATCGAGTTCCTCTTGGCGGATGACATCGTGTGGCGGCAAATACAAACTGCAGACTGTCAACAAGCATGATATATGAATTCGCACAGCTACAGCCTGTAGTGTAGTATTTAAATGCTGGGCAGTGCTGGGATAGTTGTTGGATGTTAAAATGCAAACACCTGCAGACACTGCACCATTGTCACCACAGTCTTTTCTAAAGCTTTTAAGCCCACGCATGGAGAAGTTATTGCTGGACTTCAGAAATGTTTCCTGAAGTGCAATGCATGCAGGGTTGTAGGCTGAAATTATAGACTTGATGTCATCATGATGGGAACGCAAACCATGGCAGTTCCAAGAAACAAAGGAAGTTATTATGTAGTTTGAAAAGCTCCTCTCCCGGAGCTGGAAGGCATGTCAACTGACATCTCCTCGAGCGATAGATCATCGTCCGAGGGATGTAATGAAACAGCGTCAGCCTCCAGGGTTAAGGCTTTACGGGTGGATATTGAGGGCCTAATATTGCCCTCTTTAGCAGATTTTAATTTTAAAGCCTTTAGGGCTTTAGATTTTGCAATCGGAGCTTTTCTACGGGGAATGGTTGTGGAGGTTGATTTTGGCCTCTGTACAGATGTAAGGGGTAATTTTGTTACTGGAAGTGAAAGAGCATCAGTTTGTGTACATGTCGTTCTGGTGACCTTGGCGGTGACAGAAGCATAGCTAACTCCTGTTTGAGGTGTACGTGATGTTACAGTACGTCTCGCTTCAGTATATGAACAATTGTTCTTAACTTTCGTGGTTGTGATCTCCTTTTCCAGTATCCAGATAGGACAACTTCTAGCGTAGGAGGGGTGGTCACCCTTACAGTTGACGCACCTCTCCTTTGCAGTACAAGACGAACTGTCGTGGCCAACTGCTGCGCAGCGAGCGCCAGTCAGTTTGCCCCTGCAAGCCGCTTTTGAGTGACCAAATCTCTGGCACAGGAAACAACGCAATGGATCTGGAATACACGGCCTAACGGATAGATGCATATACGCAGCTTTAATATGCTGCGGTAGGTGATAATCTGCCCATCCCGTCTGACAGTGATGCGTTTTACAGCACAGACCTTTTGATGTTTCAGATTTTCTAAGATCTCGTCCGTAGGCGTATTTAATAGATCCCTGGCGGATACCACACCACGAGAAAAGTTAAGGTTCAAATGAGGAGAGACAGACACCTCAATGTTAGCAAGCATATTCAAGTTGCTCATAGCGTTGGATTGTGCTTCTGATGCAACTTCAACCATTAAATCACCAGAACGCATTTTCCTTATGCTCTTCACTTCGCCGATATTTCCACTTATAGCTTTTTGGATTAGGAAAGGAGATACACTATCGAAGGTACCCTCCTTCCTTTTCACAACATAAAACTTGGCTTGTGATAATAACAATAAGTGCTCCCATGGGAGAGAAGAAAAAGTATTTCTTTCCATATTAAAAATGGAAAATTCGGGACCTGACGGCGCCACCCACCACCGAGTCCAACAAGGGGATGCAGACCAGCTGCACCAGTGCTAGCCAGGTCCTATACGCTCACAGTACATCCCTGAAGTGGCCTCCACCCTTAACGAGTCACCCTGTAGATGTACCGATCGCTTGGTCCATAAAGCCGATTGATGTGCTGAGGACCACAACACACCTCCCGTTTACCTGAAGCAGAGGCCAAAGTAATGTGTTGGTCTCTAGGGCCTCAATTACCAGGACCCTCCTTTCCAGGGACACGGGTCTCCACGCACGGCAAACACGTGGGTGATTTAGTCCTCAAGAGTAGCTAATAGCAACAGAGCGGCGAAAGCTACTCAAGGGGAGCCCTCAACCTCTTACGAGGCAACCACACTGAGGGAGAAGAGGAAGAAAAAGCAGAAGAGTAGAGAAGAGAAGAAGAAAAAGAAGAGGACAGATCACTGGGGTACCTCGGGATTGTGACACCCGTGTTTACCTGAAGAAGGTAAACCCCCTGAGGGGAGAAAAGTTAAGGTTCATATGAGGAGAGACAGACACCTCAATGTTAGCAAGCATATTTAGATTACTTATATTGTTAGCTTGTGCTTCTGAAGGGACTTCAACCATCAAGTCACCAGAATGCATTTTCCGAATGCTTTTCACTTCCCTGATATTTCCGCTGATAGTTTTGTGGATTAGGAAAGGGGATACATTATCGAAGGTACCCTCTTTCCGTTTTACAACATAAAATTTTGCTTGTAGTATTGACAAGGAATGCTCCCGTTCGAGAGAAGAAATAGCAAATGTTTCCATATTAGAAATGGAAAATTCGGGACCTGACGGCACTACCCACCACCGAGTCCAACAAGGGGATGCACACCAGCTGCACCAGTTCTAGCCAGGTCATAGACGCTCACAGTACATCCCTGAAGTTGCCTCCACCCTTAACGAGTCACCCAGTAGATGTACCGATCGCTTGATCCATAAAGCCGATTGATGTGCTGAGGACCACAACACACCACCCGTTTACCTGAAGCAGAGGCCAAAGTAATGTGTTGGTCTCTGAGGGCCTCAATTACCAGGACCCTCCTTTCCAGGGACACGGGTCTCCACGCAAGGCAAACACGTGGGTGATTTAGTCCCTAAGAGTAGCTAATAGCAACAGAGTGGCGAAAGCTACTCAAGGGGAGCCCTCAACCTCTTACGAGGCAACCACACTGAGGGAGAAGAGGAAGAAAAAGCAGAAGAGGAGTTGGTTGGTTGGTTGGTTGGGTTTTATGGCGCAAGGTCCAAAAACGGACATGCTGCGCCAAGAATAAAGTTTTAAAGCATAAATTTAATTAAATTTTTTATTTTATTTTATTTATATTATTTTTTTTAAAAAAACCCAAGAAACATTAAAACTTTAAAAAACAAAAATTAGTGTATATATTTTACATTAAAATTCAATTATAAAGTATAAAATGAAAATCAAAATGTATATACTTTTAAAATTTAGAAAACATAAATTAAATATTATGTAAAAAACCTATTGCCCTTAAAAAGGCAAATAGGTTCCTGTGGGGTGATTCCCCAAGCAAATCATATAATGTTAAAATATCACAGTTAAAAAAGTGTAAACGATATTGGTTAAAATATGAACATGAAATTAAAATATGACTAACAGTGAATCTATCTTGGACCGGCGCAATTGGTCGTTCCTTAAAAGGATCATGTCCATAGTGTCGGATGACATTCCACAGATGGAATACCAGCGAGCCACCGACGATGGTCCGGTCGAGAACTGGGAAATAGAGGAATAGTATAGGAATTGACGGAAGACAGGAATTGACGGTTGGAAAATGTTCTAAAAGGAGCGAGTTCTAAGTTTCATTGAAACATATGAGTGAGTTCAAACAAATCTTTGAGAGAGTTCTATCTTGCCATGTAAAGTGAGTGGGTGCCGACGAGTTTACTCGTCTCATCAAGGTATGGTTCGCTGGCTCGTCTACCGAGGCAGGTGGCGGCTGCTGGATGGTAGACTGGAGTTGAAACTTTCGGGTGTCTTGGTACTCGAAATTAGTTATAGAAGCCTCGGCTTCTGGCACTAAGCCTCGACCACTCGATCCCCTTCTGTCCCTTCTGTGTAAATAACGTCCAATCTGCCCGACTGTACACGTAAGTAGGTAAGCGTTGTCTTACACTACTACCTCCAGTCTGGGAGATGACGAGAGGAAAATGATCGCTATTATGCAGATCATTTCCTACATTTAAATTTAACAATGGCAGAAGGGATGGAGAACAGATGGCTAGATCGAGAGAATGAAACGTTCTTGTGGGTACATGGAAATATGTCTTCTCGTCGGTATTAAGCAGACAGAGACTATTATCTGAAATAAACCGCTCTATCTGCCGACCGCGAGAATTAGTATTATCATTTCCCCACAAAGAACTATGGCCGTTAAAGTCACCTAACAAAAGAAATGGTGTTGGCAGCTGATCAATTAATGCATCGAGTTCCTCTTGGCGGATGACATCGTGTGGTGGCAAATACAAACTACAGACTGTCAACAAGCATGAAGTATGAATTCTTATAGCAACAGCCTGTAGAGTAGTATTCAATGGATGGGCAGTGCTGGGAAAAGTATTAGATGTTAATATACAAACACCTCCAGACACTGAACCATCATCACCACAGTCCTTTCTAAAGCTTTTAAACCCACGCATGGAAAAGTAATTGCTAGACTTCAGGAATGTTTCCTGAAGTGCAACACATGCGGGGTTGTAGGCTGAAATTATAGACTTGATGTCATCATTATGAGAACGCAAACCATGGCAGTTCCAAGAAACAAAGGAAGTTATTGTTGAATTTGAAAAGCTCCTTTCCCGGAGCTGGAAGGCATGTCATCTGACATCTCCTCGAGCGATAAATCATCGTCCGAGGGATGTAATGAAACAGCGTCAGCCTCCAGGGTTAAGGCTTTACGGGTGGATATTGAGGGCCTAATATGGCCCTCTTTTGCAGATTTTAGTTTTAATGCCTTTACGGCTTTAGATTTAGCAATCGGAGCTTTTCTACGAATAGTCGATGTGGATGCTGATTTTGGCTTTTGTACAGATGTAGGGGGTAATTTAACAATCGGGAGTGAGAGAGCATCCGTTTGTGTACTAGTCGATCTGGTGACCTTGGCAGCAACAGTCGCATAGCTGATTCCTACTTGAGGTGTTCGAGCTGTAACAGCCCGTCTCGCCTCAGGATATGAACAGTTATTTTTAACTTTCGTGGTTGTGATCTCCTTCTCCAGTATCCAGATAGGACAACTTCTAGCGTAGGAGGGGTGGTCACCTTTACAGTTGACACACCTCTCCTTTGCAGTGCAGGACGAACTGTCGTGGCCAACTGCTGCGCAGCGAGCGCAAGTCAGTTTGCCTCTGCATGCCGCTTTAGAGTGACCAAATCTCTGGCACTGGAAACAACGCAAAGGATTTGGAATAAATGGCCTAACGGAGAGATGCATATACGCAGCATTAATATGCTGCGGTAGGTCTGGCGTCGCAAATGTCAGGATCAGATGTTTTGTGTTAATAACTTTATCATCTCTCCTGACAGTAATGCGTTTTACAGCGCAGACCTTTTGCTCTTTAAGATTTTCTAGTATCTCATCCGTAGGCGTGTTAAACAAATCCTTCGCGGATATCACACCACGAGAAAAGTTAAGGTTTGTATGAGGCGAGACAGACACCTCAAGGGTAGCTAGCATATTCATATTAGCAATCGAGGTTGCTTGTGTTTGTGATGCGACTTCTACCATTAGGTCACCAGAACGTAATTTTCTGATGCTCTTCACATCACCGATCGTGCCTGCAATAGCTTTTTGGATGAGGAAAGGGGATACTGTATCAAAAGTACCCTCTTTCCTTTTTATTACATAAAATTTGGCATTTAATAGAGATAAGGTGTGCTCCCGTGGGAGAATAGAAATATTTGTTTCCATATTTAAATTGGAAATTTCGGGACCTGACGGCACCACCCACCACCGAGTCCAACAAGGGGATGCAGACCAGCTGCACCAGTGCTAGCCAGGTCCTATACGCTCACAGTACATCCCTGAAGTGGCCTCCACCCTTAACGAGTCACCCAGTAGATGTACCGATCGCTTGATCCATAAAGCCGATTGATGTGCTGAGGACCACAACACACCTCCCGTTTACCTGAAGCAGAGGCCAAAGCAATGTGTTGGTCTCTGGAGGCCTCAATTACCAGGATCCTCCTTTCCAGGGACACGGGTCTCCACGCACGGCAAACACGTGGGTGATTTAGTCCTCAAGAGTAGCTAATAGCAACAGAGCGGCAGAAGCTACTCCAGAGGAGCCCTCAACCTCTTGCGAGGCAACCACACTGAGGGAGAAAAGGAAGAAAAACAGAAGGGTAGGAGAGAGAGGAAAAGAAAGAAGAGGACAGATCACTGGGGTACCTCGGGATTGTGACACCCGTGTTTACCTAAAGAAGGTAAACCCCCTGAGGGGAAGCAGAAGAGGAGAGGAGAGAAGAAAAGAAAGAAGAGGACAGATCACTGGAATACCTCGGGATTGTGACACCCGTGTTTACCTAAAGAAGGTAAACCCCCTGAGGGGCCTATTTATATGGGTGTCTAAATACATATTGGTACATAGTGTGTATATATATATCTATACATACATATAGTCTTTAAATTTCTTAATTTCATTTTCTTATTTCTATAAAAATACGAAGAGTTTCTTATGTGTAGAAAGGTACTGTGAAGAACAAAACTATACCTTGTTGTCCTACCGAAATTGGCGGACTACATAACAGCTTCAATTTGGAGCATTTTAAAGTTGATAAATGGAGGTCATTCACGAAATAGTTTCAATGAAATATATTTTGCGTCAATATACATTACTCTTAAAAAAACTTAAAAAGATAATGTGTTATTCTTAAAAAAGTATTAAAAGTATAGGTCAGGTTTATAAAAACATGTGAAAACATGTTAAACAAAAAAGTGATATTTCAACAGAATTGAAAAATTCCCTTCAGTGCTCGCTTGATGCAATGTGTTTCCATATGAGGAAAATATCTCAACTCAAAAATTCAATATTTTAAAACTCTACTAATATGGAGAAAGATTTAGGAGGGCAGCATATGTCTTGTTCTATATGAAAGAATTCTAAAAATTCCACCAATAACAAAATTCATAGAATCCCATAAAAGATCATATTTTTTACTAAATGTATTAATTAATTTGAGGATTAAATTATACCTCATTTAAAGGAAAACAAATTAATGTCGTTAATACTGCAATCATTTACGGTTTTCTCATAAGTGATAACATTAGATTAAAATTTCTTTGACTCACATATTACCTATCACACATACTTTAAATATGGTTTAAAATTATATGAGTTTCAGAAATATTCTGTTGCTCTTAGAAGAAAATAAAAAAATACTGTTTAATTTCATCCCCAGCCATTTGATATATATATATATATATATATATATATATATATATATATATATATATATATATATATATGTATATATATTTACCTATTAAATTCTTTATATAAGGCAACTTTAGAAAATCTTGGTCATAAATCCTATTTTTTTAACGAATAAAAATATATTGAAAAAAAAGTAATTCTCATTTTAGCACATTTTTTATTAATGCTGCTAAGTTAGTGATAAACCTTTAAACCTTTTTTAAATAATTAAAAAACATACATGCTATCACTAAATGATAAACATGTATAAAGTTCTTACGAAAAATTAATGACACTAGTAATTTTCTTTCAGTAGCAAGCAAATTGTATCTTTGTTAATCATTCACAATTTATTTAAAAAAACATATTTTAAACAGTAACCTATAAAAATGTTGACTGTATTGAAACAGAGTGAAAACATTGTTCCTTTTTATGAAAATTAATCCTTTCCAGCTAATTGACATGCACTAATTTTTTATAAAATAATGGTCAAAAGTAGTTTTGACGTGTAAAAGTAGAATCATCTGATAACAGTAAATAAATAACACATTTTTTACGCTTAAAATTCCATTGTAGCCTCAGGGAAAAATCCACAATTTAAAGAGATTTATGATTTGGTGTACATTCTGATAATAACTATTTAGAAGATTTTATATTACCTAAAAATATTTACTTTAAGTTTATATAGATAGACTAAGCTAATTATTTAATTTAAAATGTTTGAAAACGGTATACGCGTAAAAATTTATGAAATATAAATAAACTTATTTGTTTCATTTTTTTTTCAAAAAAAAGTATCAAGAACACTGTTATCATAAATGAATTTCAAAATCTATCAGCAGCTTGTTGTTCAAAAACTGCAATTCCATCCATTTTATTGAGTTACTTGCTATACAAAACTGTTCACTATACTGTTCAATAGCACAAAGAGTATGAAGCCGAAAAATAAGACAATGCAAAATTTGTTCAAGTTGCTTACAATTTATTTTCTTTAGTTTTACGGAAGTTATTATTGCAAAAAGACAACTGGTTTTGTCATATACCAGAAACATTTCTCCAATAGTTTAAGGCAAAAAGAAAGTTTGATTCCTTTCAAAAGTTTACTATATAGTTATTACTGATTTTCTGATTAAACAAAATTTTGCTTTACTTAAAAAAAATTATATGAAGATATATATATATATATATATATATTGCAATATATACTGGTCTCTGAATGAAAATAACGTTTTTCGTTTTCGAGTTTTTTAATGTCTCACCAAAAGTTCCCAAATTAGATAAACATATATGTTCCAACAGTATTTGCTTCTCACGCGCGAGTTATGCAATTATATTTAAAAATTTTCAAATTGTTTTATCCCTCACAAGTGAGAGAAGTTTGGCAACATGAAATTGATTGTCTACTATTAATGCATGTTGTAAGTCATTTGAACACCAACTATGTATTGCCTTGTGAGAGAATTTCTCCCAGATTGTAAGCATGAGTCGCAAAATAAGAAACCCAGAAAACTCCCAAGTACCCACCCTAAAAGATTTGAATACAAAAACTAAAAGTGAAATAGCTATCTTCGTTCCTCAATAAAGTTATACTAAACCCAGGACTTCCTACTTCAAAGGGTGTAATCCATTATTATTGAATTGCGGTGGGTTCAAGGAGCAATTCAATAATAATGGATTATGTAATTGATATATACACATTCTTTCACTATCATATTGAAGACGAGAATGAACTTAAAATATATTCTCATAACTATTGGATGTAGATGTTTGCTCCGGTAGTGATGGAGAACTTTGAGCTAAGTTATGTTTAAATTTGATCCCTACTCGCTCTATTTGTTTTATTTTTCAAAAAAATAAGAGCATTCATGAACAAATATAACCATTACTGTAAAAAATCTCCTATTATTGGTTTGCGAAAAACAAATATTTTACTAAAAGCTCTACAGAAGGCCTTATCACTCTTAGTAACATAAAATTTACACTGCAGTAATTTAAATGGTGAACGAATTTCAAAAATTGTGTGCAAAAATCATTTAATAAAAAATTCAGAGTAAAAAAATTTAATATATTTTCACATATAAGAGTGTCAAATGTGTTAATAAAAACTATTCCACAAAACCTAGTCATTATACCTGAACATCCAAAACCTGGTGGCAAATATTACCAATCAGATTATACCCTTTATCCTATTCTAAATTACATACTTAGATAAATTACATACTTTTGAAAGGTTTGGTTTGTTTGTCGCTCAATGGTCTCTTTTTGCACATGAGGGCTAATTAGACCGGGACCTACGGCTTAAAGTCGATTCCTAACCACTACAAACATACATGCCCAAGGTGGTATTCGAAACCACGAACTGTTGAACCGAAGGCAAGAGCGCTAACCATTCGGCTTCCAGTGCGGCATACTTTTGAAAGCGCAGTAACAAATTTCGTTCAAAAGAGCATTTGGTAAATAAAACAGCATTGCACAAAAATTATAATTATCCACCAGGACATTTAGAAAAATGTCATAACATTGGCTTACAACAAAAATAATAAGATAAAAACGATTTTTTACATGAACTTGATGCTTATAAGACTTTTAATTTACTTAAATTTATGAAAATACAAAAACTTATTCTTAATTAACTTAAATTCTTATTAAAATTCTGATTAAAATTAAACTAACTTAATTCTAATAACTAATCAAACTTAAATTCTGTGATAGAAATATTTTAAATATGATTTGCTTTTATATCTTAAAAAATGAATGGTACTCATCACTATTGAAATATTCATAAAAAGTGTCTCTCTTTTGATAATATATGGATTACATCTATCTATCATAACAATTATCTACAATCAGTATTATCGTATCCAGTATAGGCATTAACATGTGCATTGATGAAAATTGATAAAAACTGGAAATAATAATTAATTATCATGATTATCCAAATGAAAAATTGAGAAGATCTTAAAATTTCTAAGATTCTGTACAGAAATAATGCTGATTCTAAATAAATTTATTAAATAGTTTTCAAACAGAATGTTCATGCTCAGAAAATAAAAATGTTAACTTTTATGTAGTCTTGAAGTATTTTATAATGAAGCAGGAGTATTTTGTCAATGAAAATAGCAAATTGCATGCTATTTTATTGGAACATTGAAAACATGAAAACAGCTTAAAGTGAGAGAAAAACAAAGTGATAATATTATTAAAGTGAATACGCTAAATAAATTTAGGCTACGATCCATAATTCTGAAATATTGTGTTAAATCTAAAAAGATTATATTGATATAATTTTTAAAAGCAAAGTTTCAAATGAAATTCAAGAACTTCAACTGAAAAGAAATATTTCGGAATACACAAACTAGTAAAAATGTTTCATTTTTAATAGTAGTATAAACTATATTAGATATATTTTATTTATTCTTTCGTGTGTGCAAAATACCAGACCAGTAGATTTACTTTGCATATTGGAAGGAAGAAATTTCTACGTGGTTTAGAAAATGAAACTCGAAAAGAATAAAACAAAACAAGCAATTGTTCTACATAAAAATTGCTGCATATATGTAGAAAGAAACGATTACTCTATTTTCTAGAAAAACGTAAATATGAGTTTTCTTGTGCTATAATAATGTTTAAAAACAGAATAAATAAAAAACATACTATGAAGCGAAAAAAGAAAAAGAAACTTTCTTTGAAATAAATGCCAATAAAATTTAGATTTGTCTCAAGAACAGAAGAAGGTAATATCATGCAGAAAAATATTCAGAACACTTTAACTATTCTGAAACAACGAATTTATGCGTTTTAAAATAAAGAATTTTATTCTGAAATCTAAAATAACCGACAAAATTTAAACACATTGATCTATACAAAAAAATTCTAAAAGAATAAAAACTAAAATCACTGAAAAAATCAGAAAGCAAATGATAAAAATTAAAGGAATTACAAAATTTCTTCACAACTGTTTCCATATAATAATCAAATATATTTAATGTAAATCAGAGAAAAGGTCTCATTTTCCCTTTTAGATTGAAGTGAAGAAAATCAGCAAGCTCAAATTTGTGACTTCAAAATAGGAATTCTCTGTGTAGCTAAGTGAAATAATTTATATTATTTTAGAAATCTATAATTTTGAAAATCAGAAATAATATATTCTTTATTTCCTCATCTTTTCTATGTAAAATAATCACTGGTGATAATTAAAATGAAGCTTCGATATTATTTTAATACTTGATGAAATATATATAAATCTATGTATAAAAATGATTTTAAAGTTTTTAAATGAATTTAGAACCAACTATTTACTGAGATAAAAGTTATTTCATTAATCTTATTAAATAGTAAAAATATATCTCGTCTTTTTATTTTATTAGAAAATTGGCTTTTGCTTTTCTAGATTTGTTAATTTTTATCAACAGTATTCTATAAAAATAAAGATGCTTTAAAAATAATCTAACATAAAACATATTTCTGAAAATTATATTACACATTTTTAAAAACCAACGATATCTGATTTTTTTAAAAACTGGTTACATCGTTTTCATTCATTTCGCAATAATTGCTAATTTAATAGCTAAAATCATGTAATTGGGTGCAATTTTCTATGTTTACAGCTAATCAAAATGGTAAATTCAAATACTTTTTTAAATAATTGGAAAAATATAACTTTGTAACAAGTTTTAAAAAAAAATTCACATTTTTATTGATTTTTAAATATAATAACGTAACAACCCAATTTACAGTTTAAAGTGCAAACTTATCAACATTTTATTTTCATTTTTCTGGGTACGGATATGAATAACATAGTAAAGATATGGGTGATCACATCAACATTTAAATTCTGTTAGCTATAAAATATATTTAAAATTAATTCATACTGTAAAATCCAATAGAAAATCTTAATTTCATATTGAAAATTGCTACACATGAATTATTAAAAATTTAAAATGTATTCTTGAAGTTATAAGAGATATTAGATGGGTGGTTGGGTTTTATGGCGCAGTGTCCAGAAATAGATATGCCGCGCCAAAACATTTTTTTAAAGAAATTATTTTTTTAAACCCAAAATATATTAAAAATTTAGAAAATAAAAATGAATGTATATTATAGTATTAAAATCTATATAGTTTTATTTAAAGAAAACAGCAAAAAAAATCAAAATTTTTATATATTTATAAAAAAATAGTTCAAATAAAATTTAGAAAAAAAACCTATTGCTCTCAAATAAGCAAATAGGTTTCTGGGGGGTGATTCCCCCAGCAAATCAAACTTAGTTAAAAGATTTGTTTTGAAAATTTTAAAACGGTAAACGTTAAAAGTAGGGAATGAGTTTAAAATATGAAACACTGTATATGGTTCATAACATATTTCGCACCGAGGATTTCATTCATGTAGAAATAAATGTTGATGTGTGGAACGTGTATGTCTGATACGAAAGCGAGTCAATCTAACATCAGCACTTCGTAACGGTAAAACTGATAATGAGGTGAGGGATGAGAAAATTATATGTAGTTTGTGGTAGACCTGCAAGTTCCATGATTCTTGCCAAAGAGAATATATAAACTTTTTTATAATCTTTCTCACATCTGAGAGAGAGGAACCGATGAAAAAACTGAAACTCTCATTTCCATCAAGACCTACGTGGCTTGATATTCAACAAAATACAATTTCACTTCCCTTGCCGGCAAGGGAATCCAGCTCTTTAGACACAACAGGGAGACAGGTGAAACTATTGTTCAATGTAGACACAATATTGATGATAGTCGTCTATATTCACATGCTGAAACGCATAGTAGATTGCTGTTGCTTCTGCAGTTAAGATGGAGCACGATGGTTGGTTGGTTGGGTCTTATGGCGCATAATCCGAAATTCGACATGCTGAGGCTATAGCAAGAATTTTGAAGAAACTTTTATTTTTATCAATAAATTATTTTTTTTAACCCAAGCATGATTAAAACTTTAATAAAACAACAAATAGTGCATATATACTTTTAAAATATAATTATAAAATACAAGAGTGAAAAATCAAAATATAAGGGCGAGTCAAATGAAAGTGAGCCAACCCCTCCTCAGCAAGAATGGTTCGGTCCATCATCTGCGGCGCATGCGCGTAGCACAGAGACAGCCTTCATTTACGAAAGTGGCGCGAAAGTGTGAGGTTAAAGTTCTTTAAGGCGCTCTTACACTGGGTTGAAGACGGTAACGTGACACAATGGACGCTCCAAAAGAGGAACAGCGTGGTGTGGTCAGGTTTTTGACAGCTGAAGGTGTTTCCCAACATGAAATTAGTCGCCGTACGACTGCCATGTACGGTGAACATTGCATCGCATTGGCCACTGTGAAACGTTGGAACAAACGGTTTAGAGAAGGACGTGAAAGTTGCAAAGACGATCCAAGACCGGGCCAAAGCCACCTTGCAATCATCCCCGACACTATTGCACAGGTTGATGAGTTGGTTAGACAAGAACGGAGGATAAGCATCGATGAACTGGCAGAGTGTGTGAAAATCAGTCACGGTTCGGTTCACACCATAATTCATGATCATCTCGGACGCCGCCGTGAAGGAGTCGGTTACAGACTTTTTGAATCGACAGCCCAAGGAGTTTTATGAGACGGGTATCACGCGGCTCATTTGTCAATGGGATAAATGTCTCAATGTTCATGGAGACTACTTTTAAATAAAGTACTCTGTTTGTCATATATTCGCATTGGCCCACTTTCATTTGACTCGCCCTAATATATATAAATTTATAATTTATAACACAAATCACAAATAAAATGTAAAAAGCCTATTGTCATCAAAAAAGCAAATAAGTTTTTATAGGGTGGATCCTCTATTAAATCAAAGAGTTAAAAACTTGGTTTTAAAAAAGTGTAATTGCTCTTGGTTAAAAGCATGACATGATATTAAAATAGGATGACTAGTATATGGTTCATCACACGTCTCACACCATAGGTTTAATTCACTTAGAAACAAATGTCTGTGTGTGAAACGTGCGTATCCGATACGAAGGCGAGTTAATCGGACATCAACACTTCGTAACGGTAAAACTGGCATAAAATGAGAAATGGAAATATATTGTGCAATTTGTTTGTGACCTGCATAATCCATGACTCATGCCAAAGTGAGTAAATAATTTTTTTACATTATTTCTTGAATCAAGGAGCGAAAGAGATAGTAAAATTGATCCCAAAGCAGCCTTAGCGGCCGCACATGCTCTCTCAATTCCATTAAGACCTAGGAGATTCCTTAAGACCATTAAGATTCCATATAGACTCTGGACGGGAGATGTGCGAAATGCGCCAGAGCAAATTCATAGAGCAGAGTGATGAATTATGTCCAATCTTCGTGAAACAAACGATCTAACAGATCCATAAATAACACATCCGTAGTCAATGCGGGATAAAATCAATGACTGATAAATCTGAAGTAGTGATGTGCGATCGGCCCCCAAGATGTATTTGATGAAACCTTGATGATATTAAGTGATCGCTCACACTTCTTCATACACAAATATAAAATATGCGCAAGAAAGTTTAATTTTTGGTTAAAGATAATACCCAAAAAATTTATTTCATTGACTACATGTATTGGGATTTTGTTGATATTTATCATTGGATAATTATGAATGCTAGTCTTTATACAGAAGTGGACACATTTACTCTTGATTTGTGATACGGTATGGTCATTCTCAGCACACTATGCAGCAAGTTTGTTAACTACTGTTTGTAACTGTTTCTCAGTTAATCGCATATTAGACCACTCGCTTGATATTTGCTGGTTGTCAACATACAAAGTACCATGTACTGATGATGGAAGCTGATGATGGATGTTGCTGAAGAATAAACTGTGTGATACTTAAATTTGAACGATGAAGAACACCCTTAGCTTGTATAAAAGTAAAGGATGTAAAATTACCAATATATATTTTAAGAATACGGGAGCGTAAGAAATTTGGCCATATCAGAAGACTACCATGAAAGCCAAAATCATACAATGAACGGAGAATTCCACATCTCATTGTACGGTCATTCGCCTTCTCTATGTCGAAGAAAATGGAAACCAGACGATTCCTTCGCACAAAAGTATTTCGCATTCTAGTTTCCAAACTTGAAATATTATCAAAAGTGGGTTTCCCTTTACGGAAGCCAATCTGATTAAAATGTATACGTTTATTTTAATCTAAGACATATATGAGACTAGAGTTTACCATACTTTCGAGAGTCTTTCACAAACAACTTGTCAGAGCTATTGGTCGATAATGTGAAGGATCTTTACCAGCTTTAAGGACCGGAATCACAGAAGCTTCATTCCAAAGTTATGGAAATTTATTTTCAGTCCTGATCCCATTGAACAAAAACATTAAGTTCGATAGAGAAGCTGGACTTAAATTACGAAGCATTTGCTAACTGATTCCATCAGGTCCTGCGCTAGTATCATTAGCCTGCTGTAATGCTTTCTTCAATTCCAATATCCGAAATTCACAGCTATAAGGCAAAGTTTGACCCTAATTTAAACGAATTGATGTTTGCTCAGCACGACTCTTAGTCTTTAAAAACGAAGAACTATAAGAGTCGCTACTTGAGACACTAGCAAAGGTTTCACCAAGGACGTTGGCAATGTCGTTGGGAGAAAAGTATACAGCAGTACTGAATTTAAAAATAGGAATAGAATATTCCTTATAAACTGTGTGCTTTCACCTTTCTTCATAAATACTTACTCGGTGTGGAAGAAGTTATTGATGATACATAGCGAGACCAAGATTTGTTTTGACTTTGACGACGATCTCTGGGAGCTAATGCTTTTGCTCTCTTAATGGCAACAAGATTCTCCGTCATGGGGTACCTCTGAAATAACTCCTATAACATCCTTTGTTTTTTTATAAATTTATTGGCATTCAGTATTCTACCAAAGTTTGCAACGCTTTTTTAGTACAGAAGAATTTTTGGGTATCGCTGCATCAGCTGCATTTATGATTGTTTCAATGACTTTACCAACGGCTTCTTCAATACTCTCGATCAAAACCATTTCATTATCAATAACTGCCAATTGTGTAAATAACGTCCAATCTGCCCGGCTGTACACATAAGTAAGTAGACGTTGTCATACACTACTACCTCCAGTCTGGGAGATGATGAGAGAAACTATCTAAGTAAGTTTATTATATTGTGAAAATGCCTTTCACTTAACAATTCAATTAACAACAAATGTAGAGACCAAGTTTTCTTGATTTTTCTGAGGTTAGAGTAAATTATTATAAAAATATAATTATGACAAATAAAAGGGGTTAATTATTGAACGATTATTGGATTGATTATTGGAACAAAATGATTATGGAACGATAGCAATATTGCAAATTAGCGCAAGTTAAGAGAAAGTTATTAACTATTAATTTTCACCATTTTGGAAATTACAGAATTATATAACTCATTTCTAGTTAAAAGTGAGTTCTATAGTATTTTTTTTTTACATAAAATAAAATAATAAATTTTTCTTTAATTTTTCATACGTGGTCTTGAATTTAATAGCTTGAATAAATATGTTTTAACCTTACAGATTATTCCTTATGTCAGTACCAATTTTAAGCTAATTTGTTCTATTGTATATTTTAATTAATGTCTTAAGAAATTCATTTTTAATTATTTAAAAAAATAACACTATACAGCAAAGTTTTCCTAAAATATTAAGGAATTTTCTATCTTCCAGTTATTTTCTCTACCTGTGTTAATTAAATGCATCGTATTCAAAAAGACTTACAATTTAATTTTGACACAAATAAACTTCAGAAAACATACTTCAAAAATATTTTTTCACCGATGGGGAAATTGATTGCTTGCGGGATTTTACGAAAATTAATTTAGGTAGTTTCATTAATTTTTTTGTGACTGATGTGATTATTTCGGTTTTTCTTTAAAATAACTTTAACTAGCTTTATAATATAATTCTTCATTAAACAAATTTAAGCAACAAAAAAGAAATTAACAAACACAATATACGTTAGTAACCTTCTGGTTTAAGGTATTTTTACTTTTTCTAAGCGTTTCTAATTCAGATAGAACTAATGGAAAGAAACGTCATTAATGTCATTGGAATTCTTTTGATTTCGTATTTAGGTAATCCTGCAATCCGATTATTGAACAAAGGAAAATCGATATATTCCTTATTCTAAACTATTCAAATATCCTTTTTGCCGCACAAAACATGGTACTTTTTCAAATAGAAAGAATTTTAAATAATACATTAAGCAAATAAAGTTATAAAATTTACATTTTTATGGAGGTTCATAAAATAAGCTATTGATTTAAAATTAATTTTACCACTAATTTTTAAACTATTTCAGTAAATTGAAGACAGTTCATTTGAGAAATAATTATTTTCTATATACATTAAAGTGTACAGTTTTCATTGTACACTAGAAATTTTTTTTCTTGTTTGCAATAAATAAAAACTCTGATTGATATTATAATCTTTTTGTAGATAAATTAATATATGCACAAAAATTAGTATTTTTTAAAAATTTTTTCACTGTTTAAAAAATGCAATATACTTTTTTGTGAAAATAAATAATGAAGAATATTAACGAGAAATAATAAAGCAAAGCAAATGTAGTGTGCATTGAATAAATAATTACTAATTTTATTTTAAAAAAATATCCTTCTAATTGTTTCTTTCTAAATTTAAACCTATTTAAAGCACTTCTAAGGGAAAAAAATACTGCATAAGTTAATATTTAATAAGAAAAAAATTGCTAGAAATCTGGGATAATTATTTTTGTAGCTACTTTCATTACGCTGCTTTCACCAGTATTGTAAATATATTTTCGTATTTTAGACCTCCTGAAACTCTTTTAATTATATATTGCTTACACTCATGTTTTAAAATCTATTTTAAAGAAATAAATCTACAAAATGTTTATGTATCGTGACCTAAATCAAATTAATAAGCAAGACATAAACTAAATATCGAACTACACTTGGGTGCATAAAAAAATAACTAGCACAGTTATTAAAAATTTCACCAACGAAAATTTTAGTGAATTAAAAGAATGTGAAGCCATTTCTTTCAAAATTATATAGGTAAATATAATATAATTTTTAATCACATTTAAAAATTAAAATATTTACTTAAAAATGCTAAATATTTTTATAAGCATGACATTTTTTTAATTGAATTAAAGTCGTCTTAAATCACAAATATTGAACACCAACATACATAATAAAATAATTGGTATCATGCCAAACACATTAATAAATGCATGGGAATGTAATTTTATTACTGGAAATATTTCAGTAAGAAAAATATCCATTTCTGTAACCATTTCATCCGGAATATTTAAACAATATATATCAATTAAAAATATATGAATAAATAACTCGGATTGTTAGCGCTTTATTAAAACAGAAACTGCACTCTTTCAGTGCTATAATATAAATGTGTGCGAATTCATTAAACACTTAAAAGTATATAAATTGTGTTCCTTACCTCATAGAAATTCTTTTAAAAAATTAGCTGTTTTTTACACTACAATTAAATTTTAATATATTTTCATTATAAATTTATTCTGATCTATTTAAAAGGATTCAACACGGGTCTTGTAATAGCTAAATTGCATATATTTAATTCATTATTTTTACAAATAGGTAATTTCTATAAGTAACTACAGGTAATAATTCTCAAGCCTTTATGAAATACTTTGCCCGAACGGAGAGCCATCATAACTTCTCGCAGAAGAGAAAAGCACTTAGCCAAGCAATAATATATCCTTGGTTTATTGGGCAATGAAATAGCTCAAATGAGAAGTTACCCTGCACCGTCATGTTCTTCTACCAATCCTTCGCCATAAGCTATTGAGAACACCCATTGAAAATAGCATCAATACCATTAAAATGATTTACTCTAGTCAAAATGGCAATAGCAGCTGCATGGAACGGTTAGGAAATGATTTGCCGATTAAAATTATCACTGTTATTAAAGTGTGGATGGTTATTATGAACGTCAGTACAAAATGAATTTGCTTTCTAAGACTAGAGTAATTGAATTGTTCTAAGTTCTGTGTGGAACAAACGATCTTTTCCGCTAAACGACCTAATCTGAAGAGAAGTATATTTCCTTGAAATTTCAAGCGCATTTAAGACTTGTTATTTAATTTTTCAGTGCATAAAATTTTACTGACATATTTTTAAGCAATTTAAGCTTTAGAACTGATTGTTGATCAAGAAATAGGTAAATCCTAAGTAGAGTTCGTTAGCATCAATTTACTGATTATTTAATGTCCATAATAAAAAGGATTTAAAATTAATACACTTAAGCAATTTTTTCGTTATCTGTCATTTATTCGTTTATTGTTCAAAAGTTCTAACGATTCAGTATAACTTAATATTTTCTTATTCATTACTTGAATTAATATGAATAAAAATATATTCTAAGTTATAGTATGAATATACTGAATAGGATTTATTATTATAAACATAAGACAATTTCAGAATCAAATGATTTGAAGGCACAAAATTAAAGGGACTTAAGATTAAAATTTATTAATGATTAAATGTTATAGAAAATTTGAAATTTTACAACAAATGCTAAAATAATTTAGAGGAATTAATGTGGTAGGAACATGTATTACATCCTAAATTGAAAGTATTCTTTATTTTCGCTATATTAACAGAGACACTATCATAATGTAAGAATATGCTTAGCAACTTTAAAATGCAGCATAAAACTAATAAAAAATTTTATTAATTTCATATTCTTAAAAAGTTATGCATAATATTTTATCAAACAGTATGTATTGATTACATTATAAAACTTTGAAGCAGTATTCAAGTTTGAAATAGCATTAAAGAATTATAATTTATGAAATTTTCTTGTACCTAACATTCATTTTAAAAATAATAAACATTAGATAATGAAACAAACTACTAAATTTTAAAATAATATTTTCCAAAAAACATCAATAGATGAAATTCTTTCAAAAACTGATTTACATTGAGGTTGATCTCAGAAATTGAAATATTTCCCATATTTCATAGTCTCTTAAGCATTTTAATACTAAAAAGAATTTCTATTATCAAATAGCTATCATAATTACGGCTAGTAAATGTTTTAATATCTATATAATTTCAAATTACAAAATAATTAAAGTATTTTTTATAATGAATGAGAATAATATAGTTATATAAACTATAACATTAAATATATAGATAATGTAGTCAATTTTGAACGGTATAAAATTTTAAAAGCGAAACAGATTTCACATTTATATAATGATAATTACATTTAATGATTTGTTAAATGTCAAATCATCAAAGCTATTTTATGTTATGAATTGAAATACTTTTCTCCGTAAATAGTTCTGATGAGTACCGATGTATGCTGTTTTATTTTTTTAATCAATATATTTCATCTCTTAAATAAATAAAACCATATTTTAAGAAAAGATGCAACTTATATTTCTCCCTTAAATAACATATTTTTTGAAAATTATAAAATTAAAGGCAAAGAAATAAAATATATTTAAACAAAACCAATTGTGTTATTGTATTTAAAACAATCCTTTAAACAATTCAAAACTTATTTATTTAATTTAATGCTGATAATATAAATTAATTTTGTTTACAAATATTATAACTAAATATTCTACATTAAAATACATTAATTAGAATAAAAAATATTAAAGTAAATTTTTTGAACTAACTCAGAAATTATTAAATTTTTCTTTTGAAATAAAAACAAATCACTCAGTTTTAAAAATAAATCTTAAATAATTTTTTGAAGTCTTTAAGCAATTCAACTTAAAAATGCAGTTAAACTAACCGCTTCGGAAAAATTCTCATGGGAAACCCTAAACCAAAATATTTGCTGTAACAAAGTTTATCGAAATCATCGATTATTTTTTTGTTACCAAAATAATAAAACGCAGTTTTTATCCTGTGTCCCATATCTTAAAAAGAAATAAACACTCCAGTTTTCTGCAAAACACTAGAGACTAGATTTCAAAACAGTGTTTAGTTTGAAAGTTTAAGTTTTATAGCTGCATTTTTATAACGTATGTTCTATTTTAGAGACTCTAAGGAAAACAATAGTGTGTCAGTTATCTACAATATGACAATAAAAAGAGATTCAGCCTCCAGGCTCAACTATAGGTGATACGATAAATAAAAAATATCATCATTTACAATAGAGTTATAAAACAGTTTATTACCCAGAAAAGAAGAATGTTAAATTTTACAATAATGCTACAAGATCAGAGGTCTATCTTCACTGTATTCTGTTTAGCGGAGCAAAGTTATGTACTGAATCTGTTCATCTATTCATGAATTCATTTATTACTTTTATTTCCAATTTTTGAGATAAAATGTTTAAATATAATAGGGGAATTTACATGCAAAATGGCAAGGTTTTATATCAATGCATGCAAGTAATATAAATTAAATTTAAGCTAAACTGCTTAGCACAAAATCATTAGAATAAGAAAAAATTAATTAAACCATTCGAAACAAGCGCAGATAAAAATAAATTAGAAAGATCATATTAAAACACAATGCCAAAAAGGAAGATCAAAATCAAAAAAATAAGTATAATTTTTATTTGAAATATTTAATTATTTAAGGGCCGTAATAATACGCGTCAGAACAACAATTCAGTAACTTTTATATTGTTTAAATATGTTGCAGTAACATAAATACAGTAAGTGTGTTCCCTTAAAAGCTAAGATTACTTTTTTTCTCATTTTCAAAGAAGTGGTAGGGTTATCACTAAGAATTTGAAGAATTATTTTTCTAATTTTTAAGACTCCGACTGGATGAAGGTGTTTGTCTTTCAGCAGTTCTTTGTCAGAGTAGGCTTCCCAAACATGCTTCATCAGATTAAGATAAGGTACTGGCTACAGCGTATGTATTATGCAACTGCTTACGATTTTAATACTTTTTCACAAGTATAACTGCATGAGCTTTAGCATGTATGAAATTGGTGCTCTAGACATACGTTAAAAACAGAAGTCATCAATGATTTTAATATAAAAAAAATATAAGAATATGTTGCAAATGGCCATTTAAATCTTTACATTTATTTCCAAATCATCTTTCATCAAAATCACAACTTCTACATGCTTCCATCAGCAATTAAAGTAAGTCATCAAATATCAAGAGTGTGAGTGAAAATTTCTTAATTCAAGTAAAACATTATTATACTATACTGTTTCAGTTACCACAAAAATTCAAAAGTAAATGATTCCTAATTATTTCAAATGCATTCTTTATTTATCATGATATTGTTTAATCAAAAACGATTTAATTACAGTATATTGAAATTATTTATAACTCCTTGAAAAAGTATTAAAATATGGAAAGTTAGTGTGCATGACATTAGATTTTGTTATTGGTTTTATACTTTAATTCCAGAATAAGAATATTTCTTAAAGTTGTTAAATTTTTACACAACATTACAAAACAAAATTTTCTAATTTATTTTCAAGTATACCATAGAGTTATTTTTAATACATTATTATAATTCAAAAATTTTAAACTATCAAATACTGAGTTTTTAATTACACTATTGTATTACTAAGTTCATAAATTGATTAAATAAATATACAGTTATCATTGTTTATATATTATTTATGGAATAAGCTTAAACTGTAAATCATAGAAAATTAAAGGATAGACTTTTTAAACATTTTGTTTATAAATAAATTACTTGATTACCTTTCATAAACTTTAATCTAAAATCTTATTATACTAAATTGTATAGATTTGTGTTACCTAAAATCTTATCATGAATTTATTTTTAGCTTCTTTTAGTTACCAAATGTATATTAACGTGTGTAGTCCCTGTATATATTCAGGTAGTATGTGGTAGCTTGATTAAAGTTCTGTAAAAATGTTTTCAAAGTCGTAAAATGACAGACCTTTCAGCTTTACAAAGAGGTCAAAATGTGAAAGCCCATTTATAAAGAGCAAGTGTGACCTAAGCATCCCGACTTTTAAGTATTTTTAGAGGAACGGAGTTCAAAGTTATATGGCAGGAAATACACAACGAGGCAAGATATTCTTGGCAAAGAAAATAGTGAACAGAAACAAAAGTCCAGTGAATGAGATCGACAGGCATTGAAATTGTAATGTCT
This sequence comes from Latrodectus hesperus, assembly GCA_037975125.1. NCBI lineage: Eukaryota > Metazoa > Arthropoda > Arachnida > Araneae > Theridiidae > Latrodectus > Latrodectus hesperus. The sequence continues at coordinate 80,408,637 of CM075854.1, read as the reverse complement.
AAAAAATCAAACAACTGTGGCAAAAGTGACAACAGAGTGACTACAGAGTTCAATCGTTTACATAGGAGAATCCTGATGCTGATCTATTTTTCCTATGTAAATGATTACAATTTGAAGGTATACTCCTAAACAAAACATTCACGGTAAAGCAACAAAACCAAAGCCACTTATCACATATGTTAATGCCAAACATCGTCTACATTGATGTTGCACTCACAAAACCTGGTTGATTGATAAATGGAATAAAGTAATATGGTCTGAAGAATCACCTTTCATACTTTTCCCTATAAATGGAAGGGTGTACGTCTGTAGGACACCTGTACGATCGTGATTGTTTAATTCCTTGAAAGTGGATTTGCCATGGTATATGCAACCATGCCATGATTTTCTGCTGGACCAATTGTAACCCTGAAATAAAGGATGCCTGAAAAGAACTAGAAAGAAATTTTAGTTGACCAAGTCTGTTCTCTGTTGTAAACTTTGTTCCCTGCAGGAAAGGGAAATTTCCAATTGATAAATAAGTTCCTTCCAGGTTCCTTCTTAAATTTTGAAAACTTGCATTTTGTGTGGCAAATATTTACTAAAAATATCAAACAGATATGTCAATTGGATTCAAATTTGGTGATCCAGGTAACAAAGAAATTAGTACTGCACAGCCATTGCATCGTATACACTCTCAAATACTGAAGTTAAAATTTTTATTTAAAGATTGTGCGTTTGCACCTTTATATTGGAAAATTATTTCTCTTCATTGGAGAAGAGGAATGAAATCAAATAATCCTAGAAGAAAATGTGGTAGAAATATATTTGGGTCATCCTTCAAAAGAACTAATATCTTCTCCTTAACTATGGCAGAGCGGCGATCCTGTAAATTTCCTACATTCTAAAATACGATGCCTCAAGTTGAAAATTCCTCATTACAAAATATTTAGATCACATAAAATTTTAGGGTTAATAAATTAATATTTGTAAAGCTAATATAAGAATAATTTATATTAAATTATTATTTAATTTATATTATATTAAATTATTTAATTTATATTAAATTATTACTTATTATAAATTATTTCGTATAGGTTATTGCAGCAAAATCATTTGAATACGTATTATGTAAAATAAATTCTGCTTTATAAATTTTTATTTGAGAAAAAGGTTATAAAATTAGAAGAGTCGGTAGATAAATGTTAAGTATTTCTACCTTCAACTCATGGATTCAAATTTCACCTGGAACATCTAATATTTATTAATGTTCAAAGTCAAAAGTGTTCAATTTTTACAAAGAGCTACTAAATTAAACACTTAAATTACATCTATTTTTTAGTAGATTGATTGTTAACAGATTTTTATGGATAGAACTACATATTTCAAAAAATTCAATATATATAAGATAGAAATATTTCAAGTCACTCAAGTTTACACCCTCCATTTCAACTATTGTTGCTACATTTGATTTTTATGTCGTCTTAATTTGTGGTAGGCATTTGGGTTTTAGAAGAGTTTCTATAATAAAAATAATATGGGTTCAATTAGCTGTACAGAGGAGATATAGTCGTTATAAATATTATTCACACTTTGGTGATTATTTTTTCTGAAATTTTAAAATGAATAAATATTTACCAATAATTTTCTGCGACAATGTTGAATTTTGCCACATACTCATAAGGCCTGACAATGGTTGTCTGGCCTTATGAGTTAGGCTTCGTAGACTTCAACTTCAGGCGGGGACACTTCTTATGCTTCAACTTTGAATTGAATTTCTTACCAAAATAGCTGACGTGTGCAAAAAGTAACAGCAAAGTGATGAGCCAAAGGGAGAAATATATTTACACTGTTCTGATAAATGTTATTGTTTTAAAAAAAACATCTGTAACTTCTTTTGGATAAAATGTTATAGAAATATTGCAAATAGATTCCGTTTTATCTTGATGTAAAAATACTTTCACCTTAGTTGATTGGTTGGGTTTTGTAACGAGCTAAAAGGCGAGGATCAGTATAGCGCATGCGCGCTAGATTCTGCCACCCTCCACCCTTCCGATTATATTGTTTTTGTTTATTTCTTTAGTAGAGTATATTCTCAGAGAGACAACGCACTGGAGGTGCGCTTGTAGCGGCGTCCGCCAATGACATTGTCATGATTATTAAGTTGAAAGTTATATAAAAATATTTGTAAATAGTAAAATTTATGTATATTTAAAATTTATTCTTATCAATAAATTAAATTAAATTAAATTGAAATTCTCCTCAATTACCTTGTCACCTCGGTACGCTACAGCTTTAAATGGTGCCATCGGTGCGGATGGAACTGTTCCGAATAATTCTGAAGAATTAATGAGTGATTCTAGGTAAAAGATATTTTTAAGAAGTGTTGTCATCCCGACAGCAGAAGGTAAAATTATAGCAACCTGCTATTGATATTTGTTCAGTTTGATTTGGTGGTTTCGATTTCGATCCTTGGAATCAGAAGACATAGCTTCCCGCTATCTTGGAGTGGAAAGGAAAAAGTGTTTCCAGTCAAATTCCCACCAGTGGAATAGAAGAAAAACAGTTAATTTCAACACTTGGAAAAAGAAGCACCCAGATTAAAGTATTAATTTAATCCATAGCACCCTGCTATTTTGATGTTTCCAGTTATGCTTAATTCCGACCAGTGGAATAGAAATATGTTGTTTTTATTCCAGCCTTTGGAACAAAAAGAAAATAGCCTTCTGTTTGTGATTTAATTCCATCCAAAATCTTGCTTTGAGAATCTAAGAAATATTGCGCTACTTATGATTTTCGAATCCATCCTGTCCAAATATACCGTTTTGGAATTGTGTACTTGAAAATTCCTGTTCGTGGAATCAAGAAAAGTATTATAATCAAGAAGTGCGCGCGTATGTTTCTTTAAGTGGAACCTCGAAAAAAAAGAAAAAATTAAGTGAAAAATAAAGTGAGATTTCGAAATGGAATGCAAAATCGAAAATGAGTGAAAATATATATATTTAAATACAATTATTTCACTTTAAATGCTGAAGTAATTTGATAAGAATTATTTTTGGGTTTTAAAATAACCGAAAAAGTTTGTTATTTTCTAAACTCAGTGAAGAAGTTTCGTTTTGAATGATTAGTGAAAACATTCTTTTATTTACATTAGTGTTTTTATAACAATATTGTGTATATGATATATAATTTCATTAATTTTATATATTATTAGATAAAGTTCTTGCACATTTGCAGAAATTTTTGGTTAGAATTATTTTCTTATTGGGTACCCTATCCAAGTTTAGTTTTGATTTGTAATGCCATAAATGAAAATTTCTCTCTTAAAAATATTTTCGTTTTATGACATATAAATTCAAGTAAATATAATAGTTAGTATTTATATCTTAAATATATTTGCATACTATTGCCCTTAAATTTTAATACCAAATTTGTTTATTTCTAGGAACTCGTATATTTAAATTGTTATTATTCTTGTATGCAAGTTTTTGTTCTAGGTCATGTGCTAAGAGTATCGTAGACGAGCAGTACAGGTTTGTACGAATATTTGTAGAATTAAATTTTGCTAAGAGAAAAATTTATTTTTAAGGTATATGATATGTTTAAGCCATTTCTGTGTTTTCAAAAGTGAAACAAATTTATTATTTTAAGTATTGAAATTTTATCTTAAGTTTGAATAAGAAATATAAGAAATATTTTAAGTCAAATATTGTTTCATTGTTTTAGAAATGTTGATATATTTTGTGTGCATAATAATGGTAGGTTACTTTTGTTTTCCAATTGAAAACAAAAATTAATTTATTAAACATTAAAATTTCATGTGAAGTTGAAACAATCAATATTGTTTGTTAAGTATTTGGGGTTTGTTAGAAACGAGTTAAATTAGACGTAGATTAACCATTAACTTTGTCATTCTTGGGAAAAGGTAAAAAGCAGGACTTGTTAGCCTTAGCTTCGGAGCTCGAGGTAAATGTTGATCCAAACTTATCTAGTATATCTATTAAACATGCTGTTATTAAGAGCCGTAACTATGAAGAGGATTTTGTGAAAGAATTGTTCCTTTCTATAATCGAAGAAAGAAAAAAACAAGAACAAATTGAGAAAGAGAGAATTCAAATAGAAACTGAAGAACGGAGAAGAAAAGCTGAAATAGGCTCTGAAGAACAAGGAAAAGCTGAAATAGAAACTGAAGAACGGAGAAGAAAAGCTGGAATAGAAACTGAAGAACGGAAAAGAAAAGCTGAAATAAAAGCTGAAGAACGAAGAAAAGAAGCCGAGAGAGAACTTAGGAAAGCTGAAATAGAAGCTGAAGAACGGAGAAGAGAAGCAGAAAGGGAACATGAATTAGAAAAGCTGAGATTAAAAGCTCAATTGAAACTTACAAATGGATCCCTCAGTGAAGATGCGCAACATTCTCGTACAGATCTTCAAGAAATGATCCATAGATATGATGTAAAAGAAGCTATTAGTCTATATTATATTCTTTTTGAACGCCAGGCACGTCGTGCCCAAATACTTAAAGAATCATGGGTTTCATATTTGTTGGGCTTACTGCCGTAGGAAATCACACAAATAATTGCACGTGATCAAGAAGAAGAAGCATAGAATTATGATTATGTTAAGGAAGTTTTATTTAAAAGATTTGAATTGACCTCAGAGAAGTTCAGACAATTGTTTGTAAAACATCAAAATGAAAATGATGTTACTTGGATAGATTATTATCATGAACTTAATAATTATTTTTATGGAGGGATCAATGGACTTAAAGTTGATACTTTTGAAAAGTTATATATAAGTGACTTAATCCTAACGAATCAGATTAAGAAATGAGCTCCACAAGAATTTAAAGAATTCTATTTAGATGAATGGGGTAATATAAACAATTCATTTCATTTGGCAGAAAAATTAGAATAATTCGAAGACATTAAGAAAACTATCAAACCCAAAGTTAATTATAATGTAATGAAGTATAAAACTATTCAACATCAAAATCAAAGATCATATAACCCACCTCATAGGCTTGTAAAACGTGATAATAAACATAGGAATGAAAATTTCAAAGCAGAGAATAAAGATCTTAAGGAAGGATTTAAAGATAAAAGTTTTGAAAACAGAAGACTACTGAAATGTTTTGAATGCAATTGTACTGATCCTTTGAGACCACAATGCCCTTTAATTAAAAGACACTCCCTCAATTCTATAAATAACGTAGGAGAAGAAATGGTTAAAGAATTACTCAAACCATATACAATTATTGGGAAAGTAAATGGAATTAAATGTGAAATTTTGAGAGATACTGGAGCCACAATGGATATTGTTAGTAGGAAGTATGTGTTGCCTGATGATATGACTGGTGAACATGTTTGGGTGCAACAACCCTTAGATTTGAATCCCACTTGTTTACCAATTGCACGAATTCTGTTGGATTGTGAATTAGGAAATGTTATTACAAAGGCTTCTATTATTGCAAATGAATTGGATCGTGGTAGATACCTATTAAGAAACCATTAATAGAGGAAATGAAGGAAAATAAGAATTTGGCAGATGAGATAAATAATGTGCAGACTAGAAGTCAGAAACGTAAAGAAGAGGAGTTGAAGATGAACTCAAACATAACAATAGAAGATTTGGAAACAAATTCCGATGATGAGGTTGTGGATAAGGTTGATTGGTTGGTTGGGTTTTATGGCGCAAGGTCCAAAATTGGACATACTGCGCCAAAACTATGATTTCAATTTTTTTTCTTTTTAAAATTTTATTTATTTACTCTTCATTAACCCAAGCAACATTAAAACTTTAAAAAATAAAAATAAATGTGTATGAAGTAATTAAAAGCCTTAGGTACATATAGAGACAAACATACAAATATATATAAAAAACCTATTGCTCTTAAAAACGCAAATAGGTTTCTGTGGGGTGGATCTCCCAATAAATCACATAAAGTTAAAATATCTGTATTAAAAAAGTGTATACGTAAATGGTTAAAACATGAACATGAAATTAAAATATGATGCACAGTATAAGGTTCATCACACGTTTCACACCAAGGATTTAATTCACTCAAAAACAAATGTCTATGGGTGAAACGTGTGTGTCCGATACGGAGGCGAGTCAATCTAACATCTGCACTTCGTAGCGGTAAAATTGATAATGAAGTGAGGGATGAGAAAATGTTATGGAGTTTGTTTCCGACCTGCAAGTTCCATGATTCTTCCCATAGGGAACACATAAATCTTTTTATACCCTTTCTCACATCTGAGAGCGGAACCGATGGTAAAATTGGATCTTCAGCAGCCTTTGCAGCTGTATCAGCTCTCTCGTTTCCATCAAGACCTACGTTACTTGGTACCCCAAAAAAAATTATTTTGTATCCCTTGCCAGCAAGGGAATCCAATGCTGAGAAAATTCTCCGCACAACAGGATGACACGTAACGCTATTGTTTTTCAAGACTTCAATAATACTCATGCTGTCAGTGTAAAGACAAAATTTATGACAATCATCTGTATTCACATGCTGAAGCGCGTAGCAGATGGCGGTTGCTTCAGCACTAAAGACGGAGCAGGATGAATGTAGGATGTAACTAAAAGCTGTATTATTGATAAAAACTCCACAGCCCACATGTCCTGCTGTTTTAGAACCATCTATGAATACAGGTTTGTATGATTGATACTGACAGCGATAAGAAGAATATAGCTGCTGAAAAACAATAGGTGTTGTGTCAGATTTTCTGTAGTGAGCAAAGGTATTGATAAAAGAATATGTTGGGTTATACCAAGGCGGCTGATCAAATTGATTAACAGACTCAATCCGAATATCATGTAGGTCTGTGAGCCACAGATGTGATTGGGCTCGTGTGAGAAAAGGTGGGATGCTCATTGGACGAGCATCATATAATCTCATGAGAGAGGTATTTGGAACCATGGAACGTATCGGATGATAAAGGGTCGATATGATCTTAGCATAATAATTGAGAGACTGCGCCATTCGTCGCAGGTTTAACGGTAATTGATGACATACAACGTATACTCTGGACGGGGGATATGCGGAATAACCCAGAGCATATCCTCAAAGCAGAGTGATGAACTGTGTCCAGTCTTCGTAAAATAGAAGATCAAGAGGATCCATAAACAACATTTCAGTAGTCAATGCGGGATAAAATAAATGACTGATAAATGTGAAGTAGTGATGTGCGATCTGCACCCCAAGATGTATTTGACAACACCTTGAGGATATTAAGCGATCGATCACACTTCTTCCGCAGATATAAAATATGCGGAAGAAAGGTCAATTTTCGGTCAAAGATAATACCCAAGAATTTTATTTCATTGACTACTTGTATTGGAGTGTTGTTGATATAAATAGTTGGATCATTATGCAGGCTAGTCTTTCTACAGAAGTGGACACATTTACTCTTGCTTGGTGATAACGTATGGCCATTCCCAGCACACCATGCAGCAAACTTGTTAACTGCTGTTTGCAGTTGTCTCTCAATTAATCGCATATTAGACCCCTCGCATGATATTTGCAGGTCGTCCACAAACAAGGTACCATGTACTGATAATGGAAGCTGGTGAAGAATGTTACTGATGAAGAGACTAAAAAGTGTGACGCTTAAAAAAGAGCCCTGAGGAACACCCTCGGATTGTGTAAAAGTATTGGAAGTATAGCTTCCAATACGTACTTTAAAACCACGGGAGCATAAAAAATTCTGTAGGAATATCGGCAGATTACCCCGAAAGCCAAAATCATATAATGTCCGGAGAATTCCATATCGCCATGTATGGTCATAAGCCTTCTCTATGTCGAAGAAAATGGAAACCAAGTGATTTCTCCGCACAAAAGCGTTGCGGATTTGAGTTTCCAAGTATATCATATTATCAAGAGTGGATCTTCCTTTACGAAAGCCACTCTGATTTTTATGGATATAATTATTAGTTTCTAAGACATAGATAAGACGAGCATTGACCATACGTTCGAGAGTCTTACATAAGCAACTCGTCAGAGCAATTGGTCGATAACTTGAAGGGTCTGAAGGATCCTTACCAGCCTTGAGGACAGGAATCACTATTGCTTCTTTCCATAAAGATGGAAATTTATTTTCAGTCCAGATCCTATTGAACAAATATAATATGTTCGATAGGGAGTCTGGACTTAAATTTCGAAGCATTTGATAGCTGATTCCATCAGGTCCCGGACTGGTATTATTGGCCTGCTGTAAAGCTTTCTTCAATTCAAACATTCCAAATTCGCAGTTGTACGGTAAGACTTGTCGATGGTTGAAGCGAATTTGTACTCGCTCAGCACGACTCTTAGTCCTCAAAAACGAAGGACTATAAGAGTTTGAGCTTGAGATGTTAGCAAATGCTTCACCAAGGACATTCGCAATATCCGTAGGAGAAGAGTATATAGCAGCTCCGGATTTTAAAATAGGAATAGAAAATTCGCAATGAATTCCATTGGCTGCTTTCACCCTTCTCCACAACTGCTTACTGGAAGTTGAAGATGTTATAGAAGATACATAGCAGGACCAGGATTCCTTCTGACTTCGACGACTGCTCTGCGAGTTAGTGCTTTGCTAGTGTTGACGACCTGCAAGTTCCAGGATTCTTGCCAAAGACCATATATAAAACTTTTTATAGCCTTTCTCACATCTGAGAGAGGAACCTATGGTAATATTGGATCTGATGCAGCCTTTGACGCTGCATCTGCTCTCTCATTTCCTTCAAGACCCATGTGGCTTGGTATCCAACAAAATACAATTTCTTTTCCCTTGCCAGCAAGGGAATCCAATGCTTTAAAAATTCTCGACACAACAGGATGACAGTTAACGCTATTGTTTTTCAAGGCTTCAATCATACTCATGCTGTCAGTGTAAATACAAAAGTCATGACAATCATCTGTATTCACATGCTGAAGCGCGTAGCAGATGGCATTTGCTTCAGCAGTAAAGAAGGAGCAGGATGAATGTAGGCTGTGACTAAAAGCTGTATTATTGATAAAAAACTCCACAGCCCACATGTCCCGCTGCTTTAGAACCGTCTGTGAATACAGGTTTGTATGATTGATACTGACAGCGATGAGAAGAATATCGCTGTCAATATAAGAAGCTGAAAAACAATAGGTGTTGTGTCAGATTTTCTATAGTAAGCAAAGGCATTGATAAAAGTATATGTTGGATTATACCAAGGCGGATGAGCATATTAATCAACAGACTCAATCCTAATATCACATAGGTCTGTGAGCCACAGATGTGATTTGGCTCGTATGAGAAACGGAGGGATGCTCATTGGACGAGCATCATATAGTCTCATGAGAGAAGTATTTGGAACCATGGAACGCATCGGATGATTAGGGGTCGACATGACCTTAGCATAATAATTGAGAGACTGCTGCATTCGTCTCAGGTCTAACGGTAATTGATGACATATCACGTATAGACTCTGGACGGGTGATGTGCGGAATGCCCCAGAGCATATCCTCAAAGCAGAGTGATGAACTGTGTCCAATCTTCGTAACACGGAAGATCTAGCTGATCCATAAGCAACACTTCCGTAGTCAATGCAGGACAAGATCAATGACTGATATACTCGAAGAAGTGATGCGCGATCTGCACCCCAAGATGTATTTGACAACACCTTGAGGATATTAAGCGATCGCTCACACTTCTTCCGCAAATATAAAACGTGCGGAAGAAAAGTTAATTTTCGGTCAAAGATAATGCCCAAGAATTTTATTTCATTGACCACTTGTATTGGAATGTTGTTGATGTAAATTATTGGATCATTATGCAGGCTAGTCTTTCTACAGAAGTGGACACATTTACTCTTGCTTGGTGATAAGGTATGGCCATTCTCAGCACACCATGCAGCAAGTTTGTTAACTGCTGTTTGCAGTTGTCTCTCAATTAATCTTATATTAGACCCCTCACATGATATTTGCAGGTCGGTTGGTTGGTTGGTTGGGTTTTATGGCGCAAGGTCCAAAAATGGACAAGCTGCGCCAAGAGTAAGATTTTTGAAGTTTTATTTTTTATTTTTATATTTTTTTAAAACCCAAGCAACATTAAAAATTTAAAACACAAAAATTAGTGTATATATTACTTTAAAATTTAATTAAAAAGGGTAAAATTCAAATATATATATGTATATATATAATTTTAAAATATAAAATACAAATTAAATAAAATGTAAAAAACCTATTGCCCTCAAGAAAGCGAATAGGTTTCTATGGGGTGGATCCCCTATTAAATCTGATAAAGTTAATAAATCGGTATTAAAAAAGTGTAAACGTTGCTGGTTAAAATCATGACATGAAATTAAAATATGTTGAACAGTGTATGGTTCATCACACGTTTCACACCATGGATTTAGTTCACATAGAAACAAATGTTTGTGTGTGAAACGTGTGTGTCCGATACGAAGGCGAGTTAATCTAACATCAGCACTTCGTAGCGGTAAAACTGATAATGAAATGAGGTATGGGAAAATGGTACACAATTTGTTGTTGACCTGCATGCTCCAAAACTCCTGGAAGAGGGAGTAGACAAAATTTTTATTACACTTCCTCACATCTGAAAGAGGGATTGAAAATTGCACTGAATTTGAGGCTGCTTTAGCAGCCGCGTCTGCCTTTTCATTTCCCTCGAGACCTACGTGACCTGGGATCCAACAAAATTTGATATCATAACCCTTGCCAGCAAGGGAATCCAATGTTTGGAAAATCTTGGACACAACCGGATGACAGTGAATGTTCGAATTCTCCAACGCTTTCAATACACTCAAGCTGTCAGTATACACGCAAAAGGAATAAGAATTTACAGTATTCACGAGCTGAAGCGCATTGTAAATTGCAGTGGCTTCAGCTGTAAAGATGGAGCAGGAAGCATGAAGGCTGTAACTGTATGTAACATTGTTCATAAAAATACCACAGCCGACATGTCCTGCTGTTTTTGAACCATCCGTGAATATTGGCGTGTATGTAGAATACTGACAGCGATGTGAAAAATACAGCTGTTGGAAAATTGTAGGGGTTGTGTCCGATTTTCTATAGTCAGCAAATGGATAAATAATCAATATTTGTGGATCATACCAAGGTGGATGTACTAATATGTCCGTTTTAATGAAACGGACATCACGTAGGTCATATAAAGATAGATAATTTTTTATTCGAGTGAGGAAGGGTGGGATGCTATATTGTCTAGCATCATATATTCTCTTCAGAGTAGGAGTAAGAGCAAAATAACATAATGGATGGTGAGGGTCAGACATAATTTTACAATAGTAATTGAGAGACAGCTGCATACGTCGCAGGTCTAGAGGCAATTGTTGGCATATTGCATAAAGACTCTGGACGGGTGATGTGCGGAATGCGCCTGAACATATTCTCAGAGCAGAATGATGGACGGTGTCCAGTCTGCGTAAAACAGAAGACCTAGCAGATCCATAAACAACACAACCGTAGTCTATGCGAGATAAAATTAATGATTGGTAAACTCGGAGGAGTGACGTGCGATCAGCACCCCAAGATGTGTTTGAAAGCACCTTGAGGATATTGAGCGATCGCTCGCACTTCTTCCGCAAATATAATATATGTGGAAGAAAGGTTAATTTACGATCAAATATCACTCCGAGAAATTTTATCTCACTGACCACTGGTATAGGTGTGTTGTTTATACGAATGACGGGATCATTGTGGAGGCTAGTCTTCCTGCAGAAATGGACACAATTGCTCTTGCTAGGAGATAATGTATGGCCATTCTCAGCACACCATGCAGCAATTTTATTAACTGATGTTTGTAATTGTCTCTCAATTAAATTCATGTTAGACCCTTCACAAGATATTTGCAGGTCATCAACGTATAAGGTACCATGCACATGAGGTGAAAGTTGATGAAGTATGCTACTGATATGAAGATTAAAAAGGGTGACACTTAAAATACTTCCCTGAGGAACACCTTCAGGTTGGTTAAAAGTATTAGAAAAGGTTGAACCAATACGAACTTTAAAACCACGGGAGCGTAAAAAGTTTTGTATAAATATCGGCAAATTACCCCTAAAGCCAAAATCATACATCCTACGGAGAATTCCATAACGCCACGTACGGTCATAAGCCTTCTCTATGTCGAAGAAAATGGAAACGAGATGATTCCTCCGCACAAATGCATTGCGGATCTGCGTTTCCAAGTATGTAATATTATCAAGAGTGGACCTTCCTTTACGGAAGCCACTCTGATTGATATGGATATATTTATTTATTTCTAAGACATAGGTGAGGCGGGCATTGACCATACGTTCGAGAGTCTTACACAAGCAACTCGTCAGAGCTATTGGTCGATAACTTGAAGGAACAGAAGGATCCTTACCAGCCTTAAGGATTGGAATCACTATTGCTTCGCTCCAAAGTGATGGAAATTTATTTTCAGTCCAGATCCTATTGAATAGATAAAGTAAGTTCAACAGGGAATCTGGACTTAAATGACGAAGCATTTGATAGCTGATTCCATCTGGTCCTGGGCTAGTATCATGGGTCTGCTGTAATGCTCTCTTCAATTCCAACATCCGAAATTCACAGTTGTAAGGCAAAGCTTGTCCATGGTTAAAACGAATTGGTGTTCGCTCAGCACGACTCTTTGTCCTTAAGAACGAAGGACTATAAGAGTCGTTGCTTGAGACGCTAGCAAAGGTTTCACCAAGGACGTTAGCGATGTCCTTAGGAGAAGAGTATATAGCAGCTCCGGATTTCAAAATAGGAATAGAAAATTCTCTATAGATTCCATTGGCTGCTTTCACTCTTCTCCACAACTGTTTACTGGATGTGGAAGAAGTAATTGAGGATACATAGCGAGACCAGGATTCCTTCTGACTTCGACGACGAGCACTGCGAGCTAATGCTTTTGCTCTCTTAAAGGCGATAAGATTATCCGTTGTGGGGTATCTTCTGAATAGCCCCCATAACTTCCTCTGTTTCTTATAGGTGTTTTGACATTCATCATTCCACCAAGGTTTGCAACGCCTGTGTGGTGTAGAGGAACTCTTAGGAATTGATGCATCAGCTGCATTCTTAATTGTTTCAGTGACTTTACTGACGGCAATAGCAATATTTTCGATCATAACCATTGCATCATCAACAACTGCCAATTGCGAAAATAATGTCCAATCTGCCCGACTGTACACGTAAGTAGGTAGGCGTTGTCCTACACTACTACCTCCAGTCTGGGAGATGACGAGAGGAAAATGATCACTGTTGAAAAGATCATTTCCTACTGTTAAATTTAACAATGGCAGAAGAGATGGTGAACAAATGGCCAGATCGAGAGAATGAAATGTTCTTGTGGGTATATGGAAATATGTTTTCTCGTCGGTATTAAGCAGACAGAGACAGTTATCTGAAATAAACCGCTCTATCTGCCGACCGCGAGAATTTGTATCATCATTTCCCCACAAAGAATTATGCCCGTTAAAAACACCTAACAGTAGAAATGGTGTTGGCAGCTGATCTATTAATGCATCGAGTTCCTCTTGGCGGATGACATCGTGTGGTGGCAAATACAAACTACAGACTGTCAACAAGCATGATGTGTGAATTCGCACAGCTACAGCCTGTAGTGTAGTATTTAAATGCTGGGCAGTGCTGGGATAGTTGTTGGATGTTAAAATGCAAACTCCTCCAGACACTGCACCATCGTCACCACAGTCTTTTCTAAAGCTTTTAAACCCACGCATGGAAAAGTTATTGCTAGACTTCAGGAATGTTTCCTGAAGCGCAACACATGCGGGGTTGTAGGCTGAAATTATAGACTTGATGTCATCATTATGAGAACGCAAACCATGGCAGTTCCAAGAAACAAAGGAAGTTATTATTGAATTTGAAAAGCTCCTTTCCCGGAGCTGGAAGGCATGTCATCTGACATCTCCTTGAGCGATAGATCATCGTCCGAGGGATGTAATGAAACAGCGTCAGCCTCCAGGGTCAAGGCTTTACGGGTGGATATGGAGGGCCTAATAATGCCCTCTTTTGCTGATTTTAGTTTTAAAGCCTTTACGGCTTTAGATTTAGCTATAGGAGCTTTTCTACGATTAGACGATGTGGATGTCGATTTTGGCTTCTGTACATATACAGGGGGTAATTTAACAATCGGAAGTGAGAGAGCATCTGTTTGTGTGCTAGTCGTTCTGGTGACTTTTGCGGCGGCAGTTGCATAGCTAACTCCAACTTGAGGTGTACGAGCTGTAACAGCACGTCTCGCCTCAGGATATGAACAATTATTCTTAACTTTTGTGGTGGTGATCTCCTTTTCCAGTATCCAGATAGGACAACTTCTAGCGTAGGAGGGGTGGTCACCCTTACAGTTGACACACCTCTCCTTTGCAGTGCAAGACGAACTGTCGTGGCCAACTGCTGCGCAGCGAGCGCAAGTCAGTTTGCCCCTGCAAGCCGCTTTAGAGTGACCAAATCTCTGGCACTGGAAACAACGCAAAGGATTTGGAATAAATGGCCTAACGGAGAGATGCATATACGCTGCTTTAATATGCTGCGGTAGGTCTGGCGTCGCAAATGTCAGGATTAGATGTTTAGTTTTAATAACTTTACCATCTCTCCTGACAGTAATGCGTGTTACAGCACAGACCTTTTGCTCTTTTAGATTTTCTAGTATCTCATCCGTAGGCGTGTTAAGCAAATCCTTGGCGGATATCACACCACGAGAAAAGTTAAGGTTTGTATGAGGCGAGACAGACACCTCAAGGTTAGCTAGCATATTCAAGTTCACAATCTGAGCTGCTTGAATTTTAGAGACAACTTCAACCATTAAATCACCAGAACGCAATTTTCTAGTGCTCTTCACTTCACCGACTGTGCCTGTTATAGCTTTTTGGATGAGGAAAGGGGATACTGTATCAAAAGTACCCTCTTTCCTTTTAATTACATAAAACTTTGCATTTAATAGTGAAAATGTTTGCTCCCGTGGGAGAATAGAAATATTACTTTCCATATTTAAATTGGAAAATTCGGGACCTGACGGCACCACCCACCACCGAGTCCAACAAGGGGATGCAGACCAGCTGCACCAGTGCTAGTCAGGTCCTATACGCTCACAGTACATCCCTGAAGTGGCCTCCACCCTTAACGAGTCACCCAGTAGATGTACCGATCGCTTGATCCATTAAGCCGATTGATGTGCTGAGGACCACAACACACCTCCCGTTTACCTGAAGCAGAGGCCAAAGCAATGTGTTGGTCTCTGGAGGCCTCAATTACCAGGATCCTCCTTTCCAGGGACACGGGTCTCCACGCACGGCAAACACGTGGGTGATTTAGTCCCCAAGAGTAGCTAATAGCAACAGAGTGGCGAAAGCTACTCAAGGGGAGCCCTCAACCTCTTGCGAGGCAATCACACTGAGGGAGAAGAGGAAGAAAAAGCAGAACAGTAGAAGAGAGGGGAAAAAAAGAAGAGGACAGATCACTGGGGTACCTCGGGATTGTGACACCCGTGTTTACCTAAAGAAGGTAAACCCCCTGAGGGGGATATTTGCAGGTCGTCGATAAACAAAGTGCCATGTATTGATGATGGAAGTTGATGAAGTATGTTACTGATGAAGAGACTAAAAAGTGTGACGATTAAAGTTGAGCCCTGAGGAACATCCTCAGATTGTGTAAAAGTATTGGATGTATAGCTTCCAATACGTACTTTAAAACCACGGGAGCATAAAAAATTCTGTAGGAATATCGGCAGATTACCCCGAAAGCCAAAATCATATAATGTACGGAGAATTCCATATCGCCATGTACGGTCGTATGCCTTCTCGATGTCAAAGAAAATGGAGACCAGATGGTTTCTCCGCACAAAAGCATTGCGGATTTGGGTCTCCAAATATGTAATATTATCAAGAGTGGATCTCCCTTTACGGAATCCACTCTGATTAATATGTATACATTTATTTTTTTCTAAGACATATACGAGACGGGCGTTGACCATACGTTCGAGAGTCTTACATAAGCAACTCATCAGAGCAATTGGTCGATAATTTGAAGGATCTGAAGGATCCTTACCAGCCTTTAGGACAGGAATCACTATTGCTTCTTGCCATATAGATGGAAATTCATTTTCCATCCAGATCCTATTGAACAGGTAAAGTAAGTTCAACAGGGAGTCTGGACTCAAATGTTGAAGCATGACATAACTGATTCCATCAGGTCCTGGACTGGTGTTATTGGCCTGCTGTAAAGCTTTCTTCAGTTCAAACATTCCAAATTCACAGTTGTACGGTAAAGTTTGTCGATGGTTGAAGCGAATTGGTACTCGCTCAGCTCTACTCTTAGTCCTCAAAAACGAAGGACTATAAGAGTTCGAGCTTGAGACGTTAGCAAATGCTTCACCAAGGACGTTAGCTATATCCGTAGGAGAAGAGTATATAGCAGCTCCGGATTTTAAAATAGGAATAGAAAATTCTCTATAAATTCCATTGGCTGCTTTCACCCTTCTCCACAACTGCTTACTTGAAGTTGAAGATGTTATAGAAGATACATAGCAGGACCAGGATTCCTTCTGACTTCGACGACGGGCTCTGCGAGCTAATGCTTTTGCTCTCTTAAAGGCGATAAGATTCTCCGTTGTGGGGTACCTCCTAAATATCCCCCAAAACTTCCTCTGTTTTTTATATGTTTCTTGGCATTGTTTGTTCCACCAAGGTTTGCAACGCCTGTGTGATTTAGAGGAACTCTTAGGTATTGATGCATCAGCTGCTTTCTTAATTGTTTCAGTGACTTTACTAACGGCATTATCAATATCTTCGATCGAGACCATTTTATCATCAACAACTGCCAATTGTGTAAATAACGTCCAATCTGCCCGACTGTACACGTAAGTAGGTAAGCGTTGTCTTACACTACTACCTCCAGTCTGGGAGATGACGAGAGGAAAATGATCGCTATTATGCAGATCATTTCCTACATTTAAATTTAACAATGGCAGAAGAGATGGTGAACAAATGGCCAGATCGAGAGAATGAAATGTTCTTGTGGGTATATGGAAATATGTTTTCTCGTCGGTATTAAGCAGACAGAGACTATTATCTGAAATAAACCGCTCTATCTGCCGACCGCGAGAATTAGTATCATCACTTCCCCACAAAGAACTATGGCCGTTAAAGTCACCCAACAGCAGAAATGGTGTTGGCAGCTGATCTATTAATGCATCAAGTTCCTCTTGGCGGATGACATCATGTGGTGGTAAATATAAACTACAGACTGTCAACAAACATGATGTGTGAATTCTCACAGCAACAGCCTGTAGAGTAGTATTCAATGGATGGGCAGTGCTGGGAAAAGTATTAGATGTTAATATACAAACACCTCCAGACACTGCACCATCGTCACCACAGTCCTTTCTAAAGCTTTTAAACCCACGCATGGAGAAGTTGTTGCTTGACTTCAGGAATGTTTCCTGAAGTGCAACACATGCGGGGTTGTAGGCTGAAATTATAGACTTGATGTCATCATGATGAGAACGCAAACCATGGCAGTTCCAAGAAACAAAGGAAGTTATTATTGAATTTGAAAAGCTCCTTTCCCGGAGCTGGAAGGCATGTCATCTGACATCTCCTCGAGCGATAGATCATCGTCCGAGGGATGTAATGAAACAGCGTCAGCCTCCAGGGTTAAGGCTTTACGGGTGGATATTGAGGGCCTAATATTGCCCTCTTTAGAAGATTTTAGTTTTAAAGCCTTTAGGGCTTTAGATTTTGCAATCGGAGCTTTTCTACGGGGAATGGTTGTGGAGGTTGATTTTGGCCTTTTCTCAGAGGTAGGGGGTAATTTGACTATTGGAAGTGAAAGAGCATCAGTTTGCGTGCTAGTCGTTCGGGTGACTTTTGCGGCGACAGAAGCATAGCTAACTCCTGCTTGAGGTGTACGTGATGTAACAGTACGTCTCGCCTCAGGATATGAACAATTGTTCTTAACTTTAGTGGTTGTGATCTCCTTTTCCAGTATCCAGATAGGACAACTCCTAGCGTAGGAGGGGTGGTCACCCTTACAGTTGACGCACCTCTCCTTTGCAGTACAAGACAAGCTGTCGTGGCCAACTGCTGCGCAGCGAGCGCAAGTCAGTTTGCCTCTGCAATTCGCTTTGGAGTGACCAAATCTCTGGCACTGGAAACAACGCAAAGGATTTGGAATAAATGGCCTTACGGGTAGATGCATATACGCAGCTTTAATATGCTGCGGTAGGTCTGGCGTCGCAAAAGTCAGTACGAGATGTTTAGTATTAATAATCTGCCCATCTCGTCTGATAGTTATGCGTCTTACAGCACAGACCTTTTGATCTTTGAGATTTTCTAAGATCTCATCCGTAGGCGTGTTAAGCAAATCCCTTGCGGATACCACACCACGAGAAAAGTTAAGGTTCATATGAGGAGAGACAGACACCTCTATGTTAGCAAGCACAGACAAGTTGTTTATAGCGTTAGCTTGTGCTTCTGAAGCGACTTCAACCATTAAATCACCGGAACGCATTTTCCTAATGCTCTTCACTTCGCCGATATTTCCACTGATTGCTTTTTGGATTAGGAAAGGGGATACATTTTCAAAGGTACCCTCCTTCCGTTTTACAACATAAAACTTAGCTTGTAATAAAGACAAAGATTGCTCCCGTGGGAGAGAAGAAATAGCAAATGTTTCCATATTAGAAATGGAAAATTCGGGACCTGACGGCACCACCCACCACCGAGTCCAACAAGGGGATGCAGACCAGCTGCACCAGTGCTAGCCAGGTCCTATACGCTCACAGTACATCCCTGAAGTGGCCTCCACCCTTAACGAGTCACCCAGTAGATGTACCGATCGCTTGATCCATAAAGCCGATTGATGTGCTGAGGACCACAACACACCTCCCGTTTACCTGAAGCAGAGGCCAATGGTTGGTTGGTTGGTTGGGTTTTATGGCGCAAGGTCCAAAAACGGACATGCTGCGCCAAGAATACGGTTTTAGAAGAATATTTTTTATTTTATTTATTATTATTTTTTTTTTGTTTTTTTTTCATATATATATATTTAAACCCAAGCAACATTAAAATATTAAAACACAAAAAACAGTGTATAAGTTATTTTAAAATATATACTTTAAATAAAATAAATCAAATATATATAAAATCTTAAAATGTATAAATATAAATCATATAAAATTTAAAAAACCTATTGCTCTCAAATAAGCGAATAGGTTTTTGTGGGGTGGCTCCCCCAGCAAATCAAACATTGTTAAAAGGTTTGTTTTAAAAAATTTAAAACGGTAGACGTTAAAAGTAGAGCATGAGATTAAAATATGATAAACAGAAAATGGTTCATCACACGCCTCACACCATGGATTTAAATCACTTAAAAACAAATGTTTGTGTGTGAAACGTGTGTGTCCGATACGAAGGCGAGTTAATCTAACATCAGCACTTCGTAACGGTAAAACTGATAATGAGGTGAGGGATGGGAAAATGGTATGTAATTTGTTGACGACCTGCAAGTTCCATGATTCCTGCCAAAGACCATATATAAAACTTTTTATAGCTTTTCTCACATCTGAGAGAGGAACCGATGGTAATATTGGATCTGATGCAGCCTTTGCAGCTGCATCTGCTCTCTCATTTCCTTCAAGACCCATGTGGCTTGGTATCCAACAAAATACAATATCTTTTCCCTTGCCAGCAAGGGAATCCAATGCTTTAAAAATTCTCGACACAACAGGATGACAGATAACACTATTGTTTTTCAAGGCTTCAATAATACTCATGCTGTCAGTATATATACAATATTGATGATAGTCGTCTGTATTCACATGCTGAAGCGCGTAGTAAATGGCGGTTGCTTCAGCAGTAAAGATGGAGCAGGATGGATGTAGGCTGTAATTAAAATCTGTAAAATTGGTAAAAATTCCACAGCCCACATGTCCTGCTGTTTTAGAACCATCTGTGAATACAGGTTTATATGATTGATACTGACAGCGATGAGATAAGTATAGCTGCTGAAAAACAATAGGTGTTGTGTCGGATTTTTTGAACTGAGCAAAGGTATTTATAAAGGTATTTGTTGGTTCATACCAAGGTGGATAGAGAAATTGATCAATTGACTCTATCCTAACATCACATAGGTCTGTGAGCCAGAGATGTGATTTGGCTCTTGTGAGAAAAGGTTGGATGCTAAATTGTCGAGCATCATACAGTCTTTTTAAAGAGGCATTAGGAACCATAGAACGTAATGGATGATCAGGGGTCGACATGATCTTAGTATAATAATTGAGAGACTGCTGCATACGTCTCAGGTCTAGAGGCAATTGTTGGCATATTGCATAAAGACTCTGGACGGGTGATGTGCGGAATGCGCCAGAACATATTCTCAGAGCAGAATGATGTACAGTGTCCAGTCTGCGTAAAACAGAAGATCTAGCGGATCCGTAAACAACACAACCGTAGTCTATGCGGGATAAAATTAGTAATTGGTAAACTCGGAGGAGTGACGTGCGATCAGCACCCCAAGATGTATTTGAAAGCACCTTGAGGATATTGAGCGATCGCTCGCACTTCTTCCGCAGATATAATATATGCGGAAGAAAGGTTAATTTTCGGTCAAATATCACTCCGAGGAATTTTACCTCACTGACCACTGGTATAGGTGTGTTGTTTATACGAATGACGGGATCATTGTGGAGGCTAGTCTTCCTGCAGAAATGGACACAATTGCTCTTGCTAGGAGATAGTGTATGGCCATTCTCAGCACACCATGCAGCAATTTTATTAACAGATGTTTGTAATTGTCTCTCAATTAAATTCATGTTAGACCCTTCACAAGATATTTGCAGGTCATCAACATACAGAGTACCATGCACAGGAGGTGAAAGTTGATGAAGTATGGTACTGATATGAATATTAAAAAGTGTGACACTTAAAATACTTCCCTGAGGAACACCTTCAGGTTGGTTAAAAGTATTGGACAAAAACGTACCAATACGAACTTTAAAACCACGGGAGCGTAAAAAGTTTTGTATAAATATCGGCAAATTACCCCTAAAGCCAAAATCATACATCCTACGGAGAATTCCATATCGCCACGTACGATCATATGCCCTCTCGATGTCAAAGAAAATGGAAACCAGATGGTTCCTCCGCACAAAAGCGTTGCGGATTTGGGTTTCCAGGTAAGTAATATTATCAAGAGTGGATCTTCCTTTACGGAAGCCACTCTGATTGATATGGATACATTTGTTTCTTTCTAAGACATATACGAGACGGGCATTGACCATACGTTCGAGAGTCTTACACAAGCAACTCGTCAGAGCAATTGGTCGATAATTTGAGGGAACAGAAGGATCCTTACCAGCCTTAAGGATCGGAATCACTATTGCTTCGCTCCAAAGTGATGGAAATTTATTTTCAGTCCAGATCCTATTGAACAGGTAAAGTAAGTTCAACAGGGAGTCTGGACTTAAATGGCGAAGCATTTGATAGCTGATTCCATCTGGTCCTGGGCTAGTATCATGGGCCTGCTGTAATGCTCTCTTCAATTCCAACATCCGAAATTCGCAGTTGTAAGGCAAAGCTTGTCGATGGTTGAAACGAATTGGTGTTTGCTCAGCACGACTCTTTGTCCTTAAAAACGAAGGACTATAAGAGTCGTTGCTTGAGACGTTAGCAAAGGTTTCACCAAGGACGTTAGCGATGTCCTTAGGAGAAGAGTATATAGCAGCTCCGGATTTCAAAATAGGAATGGAAAATTCTCTATATATTCCATTGGCTGCTTTCACTCTTCTCCACAACTGTTTACTGGATGTGGAAGAAGTAATTGAGGATACGTAGCGAGACCAGGATTCCTTCTGACTTCGACGACGTGCTCTGCGAGCTAATGCTTTTGCTCTCTTGAAGGCGATAAGATTCTCCGTTGTGGGGTACCTCCGAAATAACCCCCATAACTTCCTTTGTTTTCTATAAGTTTGTTGGCATTCATTATTCCACCATGGTTTGCAACGCCGGTGTGGTAATGAGGAACTATTTGGTACTGATGCATCAGCTGCATTAATAATTGTTTCAGTGACTTTAGATACAGAATTATCAATATCATCGATCATAACCATTTCGTTATCAATATCTGCCAATTGTGTAAATAACGTCCAATCTGCCCGACTGTACACGTAAGTAGGTAGACGTTGTTCTACACTACTACCTCCAGTCTGGGAGATGACGAGAGGAAAATGATCGCTGTTGTGCAGATCATTTCCTACAATTAAATTTAACAATGGCAGAAGCGATGGAGAACAAATGGCCAGATCGAGAGAATGAAATGTTCTTGTGGGAACATGGAAATATGTCTTCTCGTCGGTATTAAGCAGACAGAGACTATTATCTGAAATAAACCGCTCTATCTGCCGACCGCGAGAATTAGTATCATCATTTCCCCACAAAGAACTATGGCCGTTAAAGTCACCTAACAACAGAAATGGTGTTGGCAGCTGATCTGTTAAAGCATCGAGTTCCTCTTGGCGGATGACATCATGTGGTGGTAAATATAAACTACAGACTGTTAATAAGCATGCAGTATGAATTCTTACAGCAACAGCCTGTAGAGTAGTATTTAATGGATGGGCAATGCTGGGAAAAGTATTAGATGTTAATATACAAACACCTCCAGACACTGCACCATCGTCACCACAGTCTTTTCTAAAGCTTTTAAACCCACGCATGGAAAAGTTATTGCTGGACTTCAGGAATGTTTCCTGAAGTGCAACACATGCGGGGTTGTAGGCTGAAATTATAGACTTGATGTCATCATGATGAGAACGCAAACCATGGCAGTTCCAAGAAACAAAGGAAGTTATTATTGAATTTGAAAAGCTCCTTTCCCGGAGCTGGAAGGCATGTCATCTGACATCTCCTCGAGCGATAGATCATCGTCCGAGGGATGTAATGAAACAGCGTCAGCCTCCAGGGTTAAGGCTTTACGGGTGGATATAGAGGGCCTAATATTGCCCTCTTTAGCAGATTTTAGTTTTAAAGCCTTTACGGCTTTAGATTTTGCAATCGGAGCTTTTCTACGGGGAATAGTTGTGGAGGTTGATTTTGGCCTCTGTACAGATGTAAGGGGTAATTTTACTATTGGAAGTGAAGAAGCATCAGTTTGCGTGCTAGTGGATCTGGTGACTTTTTTGGCAACAGAAGCATAGCTAACTCCTGCTTGAGGTGTACGTGCTGTAACAGCACGTCTCGCCTCAGGATATGAACAATTGTTCTTAACTTTAGTGGTTGTGATCTCCTTTTCCAGTATCCAGATAGGACAACTCCTAGCGTAGGAGGGGTGGTCACCCTTACAGTTGACACACCTCTCCTTTGCAGTACAAGACGAGCTGTCATGGCCAACTGCTGCGCAGCGAGCGCAAGTCAGTTTTCCTCTGCAAGTCGCTTTGGAGTGACCAAATCTCTGGCACTGGAAACAACGCAAAGGATTTGGAATAAACGGCCTAACGGGTAGATGCAAATACGCAGCATTAATATGCTGCGGTAGGTCTGGCGTCGCAAAAGTCAGTACGAGATGTTTAGTATTAATAATCTGCCCATCTCGTCTGATAGTGATGCGTCTTACAGCACAGACCTTTTGATCTTTGAGATTTTCTAAGATCTCATCCGTAGGCGTGTTAAGTAAATCCCTTGCGGATACCACACCACGAGAAAAGTTAAGGTTCATATGAGGAGAGACAGACACCTCAATGTTAGCAAGCGTATTTAGATTACTTATGACGTTAGCTTGTGCTTCTGAAGCGACTTCCACCATCAAGTCACCAGAACGCATTTTCCGAATGCTTTTCACTTCCCCGATATTTCCACTGATAGCTTTGTGGATTAGGAAAGGGGATACATTATCGAAGGTACCCTCTTTCCGTTTTAAAACATAAAATTTTGCTTGTAGTATTGACAAGGAATGCTCCCGTGGGAGAGAAGAAATAGCAAATGTTTCCATATTAGAAATGGAAAATTCGGGACCTGACGGCACCACCCACCACCGAGTCCAACAAGGGGATGCAGACCAGCTGCACCAGTGCTAGCCAGGTCCTATACGCTCACAGTACATCCCTGAAGTGGCCTCCACCCTTAACGAGTCACCCAGTAGATGTACCGATCGCTTGATCCATAAAGCCGATTGATGTGCTGAGGACCACAACACACCTCCCGTTTACCTGAAGCAGAGGCCAAAGTAATGTGTTGGTCTCTGGGGGCCTCAATTACCAGGACCCTCCTTTCCAGGGACACGGGTCTCCACGCACGGCAAACACGTGGGTGATTTAGTCCTCAAGAGTAGCTAATAGCAACAGAGCGGCGAAAGCTACTCAAGGGGAGCCCTCAACCTCTTGCGAGGCAACCACACTGAGGGAGAAGAGGAAGAAAAAGCAGAAGAGTAGAGGAGAGGAGAAAAGAAAGAAGGAGGACAGATCACTAGGGTACCTCGGGATTGTGACACCCGTGTTTACCTAAAGAAGGTAAACCCCCTGAGGGGGAAGCAGAGGCCAAAGTAATGTGTTGGTCTCTGAGGGCCTCAATTACCAGGACCCTCCTTTCCAGGGACACGGGTCTCCACGCACGGCACACACGTGGGTGATTTAGTCCCCAAGAGGAGCTAATAGCAACAGAGCGGCGAAAGCTACTCAAGGGGAGTCCTCAACCTCTTGCGAGGCAACCACACTGAGGGAGAAGAGGAAGAAAAAGCAGAAGAGTAGAGGAGAGGGGAAAAAAGAAAGAGGACAGATCACTAGGGTACCTCGGGATTGTGACACCCGTGTTTACCTAAAGAAGGTAAACCCCCTGAGGGGACTCCAACTTGAGGTGTACGAGCTGGAACAGCACGTCTCACCTCGGGATATGTACAATTATTTTTAACTTTAGTGGTTGTGATCTCCTTTTCCAGTATCCAGATAGGACAACTCCTAGCGTAGGAGGGGTGGTCATCTTTACAGTTGACACACCTCTCCTTTGCAGTACAGGACGAACTGTCGTGGCCAACTGCTGCGCTGCGAGCGCAAATCAGTTTGCCTCTGCATCCCGCTTTAGAATGACCAAATCTCTGGCACTGGAAACAACGCAAAGGATTTGGAATAAATGGCCTAATGGAGAGATGCATATACGCAGCATTAATATGCTGCGGTAGTTCTGGCGTCGCAAATGTCAGGATCAGATGTTTAGTGTTAATAACTTTATCATGTCTCCTGACAGTAATGCATTTTACAGCGCAGACCTTTTGCTCTTTAAGATTTTCTAGTATCTCATCCGTAGGGGTGTTAAGCAAATCTCTTCGCGGATATCACACCACGAGAAAAGTTAAGGTTTGTGTGAGGTGAGACAGACACCTCAAGGTTAGCCAGCATATTCATATTTGCAATCAATGTTGCTTGTGTTTTTGATGCAACTTCTACCATTAGGTCACCAGAACGTAATTTTCTGATGCTCTTCACATCACCGACCATGCCTAACATAGCTTTTTGAATGAGGAAAGGGGATACTGTTTCAAAAGTACCCTCTTTCCTTTTGATTACATAAACTTTTGCGTTTAATATTGACAAAGTGTGCTCCCGTGGGAGAATAGAAGTATTAGTTTCCATATTAGAAATGGAAAATTCGGGACCTGACGGCACCACCCACCACCGAGTCCAACAAGGGGATGCAGACCAGCTGCACCAGTGCTAGCCAGGTCCTATACGCTCACAGTACATCCCTGAAGTGGCCTCCACCCTTAACGAGTCACCCAGTAGATGTACCGATCGCTTGATCCATAAAGCCGATTGATGTGCTGAGGACCACAACACACCTCCCGTTTACCTGAAGCAGAGGCCAAAGCAATGTGTTGGTCTCTGGAAGCCTCAATTACCAGGATCCTCCTTTCCAGGGACACGGGTCTCCACGCACGGCAAACACGTGGGTGATTTAGTCCCCAAGAGTAGCTAATAGCAACAGAGCGGCGAAAGCTACTCAAGGGGAGCCCTCAACCTCTTGCGAGGCAACCACACTGAGGGAGAAGAGGAAGAAAAAGCAGAAGATTAGAGGAGAGAGGAAAAGAAAGAAGAGGACAGATCACTGGGGTACCTCGGGATTGTGACACCCGTGATTACCTAAAGAAGGTAAACCCCCTGAGGGATTAACCGGGGAAGGAGAAAAGGTTTCAGTTTGGGTATTACTCGATTTATTGACCTTCTTAACAGCAGTGCCTTAATTTATCCTTGAAAGCGGGGTACGAGTTGTAACTTCTCGTCTTGTCTCAGTATATGATAATTTTTAGTAACCTTTAACGTGGTTATTTCTTTTTCCAGTATCCATTGATGGACAACTTCGAGAATAAGAGGGGTGGTCACCATGACAGTTGACACACCTCCCCTTTGCAGTGCAGTTCGTACTATCGTGGCCAACTGCTGCGCAATGAGCGCAGGTCAGTTTGCCTCTGCATGCATTCTTCAGAATGTCCAAAATCGCTGGCACTGGAAACATCGTAAGGGATTTGGTATACAATGGCCGGACGGGTAAATTTAAGTAAGCAACTTTAATGTTGTCTGCGAAGCTCTGGAGTCGCAAAAGTTAGAATCAGATGTTTGGTGTCCATAAAGACACCATCTCTTCTAATCCGTAATGCGTTATACTCCACAGACCTTCTGATCTTATCAGATTTTCCAAAATTTCCTCCATCGGCGTATACAGCAAATCCTGCAGCAGATATTACACCACGTGAAAAGTTAAGGTTACTATGAGGCGATGACATATACTTCAAAGTTTGCCTTCTTATCCATATTTGCAATCAGAGTTGCTGCTTGAGACTCTGATTTCACTTCAATAAGAAGGTCACCCGAGCGCAATCTTCTGAATACTCTTTAACATCTCCAACCATTCCATAACATTGCTTTTATGTATTAGAAAAGGTAACGCTGATTTCAAAAGTGTCATCCTTTTTCTTTACAATAAAAAACTTTGCACTTAATACAAACCAACTCTTGCTCCCGTGGGAGAAAAGATATTTTTCTATTTTCCATTTTAGAAATTTTAAAATTTTCGGACCTGACGGCGCCACCACCACCGAGTCCAACAAGGGGATGCAGACCAGCTGCACCAGTGCTAGCCAGGTCCTATACGCTCACAGTACATCCCTGAAGTGGCCTCCACCCTTAACGAGTCACCCAGTAGATGTACCGATCGCTTGATCCATAAAGCCGATTGATGTGCTGAGGACCACAACACACCTCCCGTTTACCTGAAGCAGAGGCCAAAGCAATGTGTTGGTCTCTGGAAGCCTCAATTACCAGGATCCTCCTTTCCAGGAACACGCGTCTCCACGCACGGCAAACACGTGGGTGATTTAGTCCCCAAGAGGAGCTAATAGCAACAGAGCGGTGAAAGCTACTCAAGGGGAGCTCTCAACCTCTTACGAGGCAACCACACTGAGGGAGAGGAGGAAGAAAAAGCAGAAGAGTAGAGGAGAGAAGAAAAGAAAGAAGAGGACAGATCACTGGGGTACCTCGGGATTGTGACACCCGTGATTACCTAAAGAAGGTAAACCCCCTGAGGGATTAACCGGGGAAGGAGAAAAGGTTTCAGTTTGGGTATTACTCGATTTATTGACCTTCTTAACAGCAGTGCCTTAATTTATCCTTGAAAGCGGGGTACGAGTTGTAACTTCTCGTCTTGTCTCAGTATATGATAATTTTTAGTAACCTTTAACGTGGTTATTTCTTTTTCCAGTATCCATTGTGGACAACTTCGAGAATAAGAGGGGTGGTCACCATGACAGTTGACACACCTCCCCTTTGCAGTGCAGTTCGTACTATCGTGGCCAACTGCTGCGCAATGAGCGCAGGTCAGTTTGCCTCTGCATGCATTCTTCGAATGTCCAAAATGCTGGCACTGGAAGCATCGTAAGGGATTTGGTATACAAGGCCGGACGGGTAAATTTAAGTAAGCAACTTTAATGTTGTCTGGAAGCTCTGGAGTCGCAAAAGTTAGAATCAGATGTTTGGTGTCCATAAAGACACCTTCTCTTCTAATCCTAATGCGTTATACTCCACAGACCTTCTGATTTATCAGATTTTCCAAAATTTCCTCCATCGGCGTATACAGCAAATCCGCAGCAGATATTACACCACGTGAAAAGTTAAGGTTACTATGAGGCATGACATATACTTCAAAGTTTGCCTTTTTATCCATTTTCAATAGAGTTGCTGCTTGAGACTCTGATTTCACTTCAATAAGAAGGTCACCCGAGCGCATCTTCTGAATACCTTTAACATCTCCAACCATTCCATAAATTCTTTTATGTATTAGAAAAGGTAACGCCGATTTAAAAGTGTCATCCTTTTTCTTTACAATAAAAAACTTTGCACTTAAACAAACCAACTCTTGCTCCCGTGGGAGAAAAGATATTTTTCTATTTTCCATTTTAAAATTTTAAAATTTTCGGACCTGACCGCACCACCGAGTCCAACAAGGGGATGCAGACCAGCTGCACCAGTGCTAGCCAGGTCCTATACGCTCACAGTACATCCCTGAAGTGGCCTCCACCCTTAACGAGTCACCCAGTAGATGTACCGATCGCTTGATCCATAAAGCCGATTGATGTGCTGAGGACCACAACACACCTCCCGTTTACCTGAAGCAGAGGCCAAAGCAATGTGTTGGTCTCTGGAAGCCTCAATTACCAGGATCCTCCTTTCCAGGAACACGCGTCTCCACGCACGGCAAACACGTGGGTGATTTAGTCCCCAAGAGGAGCTAATAGCAACAGAGCGGTGAAAGCTACTCAAGGGGAGCTCTCAACCTCTTACGAGGCAACCACACTGAGGGAGAGGAGGAAGAAAAAGCAGAAGAGTAGAGGAGCGAAGAAAAGAAAGAAGAGGATAAATCACTAGGGTACCTCGGGATTGTGACACCCGTGTTTACCTAAAGAAGGTAAACCCCTTGAGGGGCAGCTGATTGGTCAGCTCTCTGAACTTAGGTTACCGTTCGAGAGTTCGATTCCCAGATCAGTTATGGAAGTTCATATCCATTTAAACGGTTTTTCCGGACTAATTAGCCCTCGAGAAGAAAAACAGGAATCCTTAGTGGCAGCAAATCAATCCAACCACTCTGAATAATTTATTTTATTAAATCACTTCAAATTTAAAAAATCATTTGTTTTCAGTCAATCAAATTATAGTCTATGAAATATAAGTTTTCATTTTCGGTACATAATAACTTCTAAATTTTTTATTCGACACTTTTTATTAGGTGTGTGAACACTTAAAACTTGTAATAAAATTTATAAATCATTTTAAATCTCCAAAAAAATTCTCTATTACATATTAAATATAATTATATTGATTTAAATATTTGTTTTTGCTAATCAAAATTTAAATATACCCCTTTTATCTCTCTTTTCTTGATTCAAATAAAATGTTTCCTAAATATTTAGAAAAGAATTTAGAAAGCACTTTTCTGATTTGTGAGCTTTGCGAAAGCTTGATTACATTAAAAATCGAATTTTCAGTTTTATCAGTATGAGTACCATATTTTTCAACAATCTTCATTTAATTATTAATCATTTATACTATGCCTACTATGACATTCTTAATCATACATTAAAAATAATTTTCTTTGTGTATGACATTCATCTTGTCAAAGGTATAATTTATAAATTATATCTGCATACAAAATTTTCAATTACGTGTAATAAAGGTACTTAATATTTTATAAATATATAATCATAATTAAACTTTTAAAATTTATCTCAAATACTATATTCTTTTTTTTTCTTTCAAAAATTGTAATTTTTCTTTTGGGCAAATAGGTTAAAACTCACAGTAATAATTCTTAAACTTTTACGAATTATGTATATACAAACCATCAACAATAAGACATAAATATAAACGAAGAAATTTTTTCTCTATATTTTTGATAAATTCAATTTGCTTTATATAGCTTGTATACAGAATAATTGTTTTTTTACAAGAGACTGATTACAAGTGACTTTAAATACAGTAACTATTGTATAAATCAGACTTATTTTCGCATAATAAAAAGTAATATGTGAAGTGTAGTAATAACAGTGAGAATTAATTATTTACATATGTCCAACTTACGCCGTTTCTCACATTTCCATGAAAATAGGTTGTACAGCTAAGGAGAGGGTATTTAAATAATATTAGCTGCAGAAAGAGCACAACTGTTAGTCTGCTGAATATTCAACATCTTGAGTCACGTGATCTTTGTCCAGATTACAGAATCTTATTATTCTATTGCTTTATGCCATTAATTTTGTGTATTCAGAGAAATTTTTACAGCTACTTGAATATTTATAGTGTACGTTATCGATTCCCATAATTAACTCGGAAATTTTTGTAGGTACCACAGCTTAAGTAAACACATGTAAATAAATGCAAGTTTTTTTAATTTAGTTTATGTATTAATTACTTTTTAGCACAAATAAATTTTATTGAATTTTGAAAAGAATTACATTTTACGATCAATAAACAATTTAGAAAATTAAATTCAGTTAAAAATAAAAAGTAATTTAAAAGCACTTAAGAATTAATTATAGATTTAGTTTTCAATTGCATTTTCACAAAATTACTGATTTATTATTTAGATTCTCAAACCTTCAGTAAATATAACATATTTTCTTTTTAAATACAAGTATTATTAAATCTCATCATCACACAACTGCAATCAAATTCCTATCTCATTTGAATATAGTTAACTATATTATTTTATTATTTATGCACCAATAGAATGGATAATGTTAAGCGTGTACACAAAAGAGGGAAAACTTGAAAATTTAAAACTTTGCAACTGTCAAATAAATAGGCAGTACCAGACGAAGTTCTTGTCTAAAATGGACATCAAATCTAAATTATACGACTCTTTTTACTAAATGATATAAAAAAGAGGAAACATGCAATGAAATGAAAACTCTCAATGTTACAATATTTTAAAGTAAATACAGAGAGGAATTTTAATTTAAACTAAAATATTACTCCAAAATTATGTAAAATTTAAACTTTAAGAAAAATCTTTCAACATTAACAGACAATATACATTTCTGATAATTACTTACAAACATTTTTACTGAATAATTTTCCATATTAAATGCACTTCTTGACTTTTCTCCAAATTTTTTTCAAAATACTGAGGAAAATATTATGCTGCAAATTATCAGTAATGTAAACATGTTTGGTTTACGTCAACATAACTCTTATTGATATATGAATAGAATTACGCATAAATGCTTTAAATTTGCATGATTTCTAACGGTAATCCAAATACTTACATTCAAAATATACTATATATTATTTACGTTTTCCATGCAGTGAATATGAATTTATTAGATGCCAAATGAATACATTATGATAATTTTTATTATTTACCTTCGCCTCAATGCTAATCTTAAAATCTAAAAATGACATCATGTCATATTCTGTTGTAAATAAATTTATATGCTTCATGAAAGATTAGTTTTCTTTATATAAGGCAATATTAACAGTATGTATTCTTTCCGATTTTGGTTAGCCGTTATGATGTTTTATTTAATACACTCAAATAAGATGTTTAAACTAAGTTTAATAGTAAATTTAATGAAACTTAATTACATAAAAGCATCGTATTCACAACAGAGAAAAAAATTACTTGTTTAAAACTAAAAAAGAATAAAATGATTAAGAGGAAATGAAGCAGACTTAACAAGGCAGAAGCTTTTGGAAATATAATGGCAACGTGTAACAAATTTAAGAAAATTCTAATTTCCCAAGCAAGGACCAAACTCAGAACCTGTTGATTTGTGGGCTAATCTTTTACAATGAATTTATACGAAATCGGTCACCTTCGTGTCATTGCTTCTTACACAGAATAATTACTTCTCGCTTTCATGGGCGACAGTTCTTTGCGTGTGAATTTGTCATTGATCCGGTATAGGAGATAACTGTTCTAGGAACATCTATATCCAAATCTTGTTTTCTAATGCGCGTAACTACTTAATGAAATCACGCATGTTTTGGGTTTCTCATGAAAGAAGGGAGTGAAACATATTACTGATAATTCCTTTCATCAAGAGAGAAACCATACCTTCCTGCAAGATGTCTTCGAATGTCCAAATCGCTGGCACTGAAAACATCTCAGTGGATTTGGAATATACGGCCTGACTGGTAGATTTATATATGCAGCTTTGACATACTGCGGAAGGTCGCAAAAGTCAGAATGAGATGTTTAGTTTCAATTAACTTGCCATCTCTTCTGACTAGAATGCGTTTATCGCCACAGACCTTCTGATCTTGCAGATCTTCTAGAATCTCAGCCTTCGACGTGTTTAACAAATCCCTAGCTGAGATGACGCCACGTGAGAAATTAAGATTACCATGAGGCATAACAGTCACTTCCAAATTAGCTATATATTGCATATTTGCAATAATAGTTGCGTGTTTATTTGAAGCAACCTCCACTAGTAAATCACCAGAGCGCATTTTTTGGATATTTTTCACCTCACCAACAACTTCCGATATTCCTTTTGATATTAGGAAAGGAGAGACAGTTGAAAAGTTTCCCTCTTTCCTTTTAATCATGAAAAATTTGGGCATTCATTTCATTCAAAATTTGCTCCCGTGGGAGATAAGAAAAAGCAGAATTCTCCATGTGAAATTTATAAAATTTCGGGACCTGACTGCACCACCCACCACCGAGTCCAACAAGGGGATGCCGACCAGCTGCACCAGTGCTAGCCAGGTCCTATATTCTCACAGTACATCCCTGAAGTGGCCTCCACCCTTAACGAGTCACCCAGTAGATTTACCGATCGCTTGATCCATAAAGCCGATTGATGTGCTGAGGGCCACAACACACCTCCCGTTTACCTGAAGCAGAGGCCAAAATAATGTGTTGGTCCCTTGAGGCCTCAATTACCAGGATCCTCCTTTCCAGGGACACGGGTCTCCACGCACGGCAAAAACGTGGGTGATTTACTCCACAAGAGGAGCTAATAGCAATAGAGCGGCGAAAGCTACTCAAGGGGAGCCCTCAACCTCTTACGAGGCAAGCACACTGAGGGAGAAAAGGAAGAAAAAGCAGAAGAATAGAGGAAAGAAGAAAAGAAAGAAGACGACAGATCACTAGGGTACCTCCGGATTGTGACACCCGTGTTTACCTAAAGAAGGTAAACCCCCTGAGGGGCCGGAAGCTGAGAATTTTCGCGATAGTTTATTTGTGATTAAATTGAACTACATTGTGTGTGTGTTCGACATATTCGAGAAATTAAATAACTTGAATCTTCAGCTGTAAGGAGCAACTATATTGGATACGAGTGATAAAGTTAATACTTTTTGAAGGAAATTTAAATTGTGGAGCAGAAATTTAAAGCAATAAAACTTAACAATGTTTGCAAATTTTAATGATTGTATTAAAACTTACAAGGATGAAGAACAACACGTAAAAGTTGTTTTTGTAACCATTGAAAATCATTTAGCAATGTTAGCAAAGAATTTTAAAAAGTACTTTATTGCTGACGACAAACTAATATCAAGTTACAAGTGGGTGAGGTATCCATTTCAAAATACTCCCGAAGGACTCTAAATTGAAGAGGAAGAAACCGTCATAGACTTCACGGCATGCGACGAAACCAAAAGACAATTGAGTAATAAATTACTCTTTGAATTTTGGGCTGGAGTGGATGATGAATTTTCTGCACTAAAAACAAGGGCGCATTTCGCATTCTACTACCATTTTCAGCATCTTACCTTTGTGAAACTGGATTTTCTGGGGTGGCTTCTTTGAAGACATAATATAGATCTGAGCTAAATATAGAAAAAGAACTGAGAGTGTCTATTTCCAAAGTTAAACCTTCCTTCGAAAAACTTTGCTCTGAAAGACAGGCCCAAGGAATTCACGAATAATTATTAAATTTATTTTTAATTTAGTAAGCTGGATTAATTTAATAAGTTAATTATTAAATATGTCAAAATGTATTTTTTTATGTGTGTGTGTTCTTTCCTTTCAGTCACTTGATCAATTTTTTTAAATAACATTTTCTCTTGGATATGCTCGCGTCCCCCCATTAGTGTGATGGCGCCCCCCTAGAGGGGCGTGCTCCAGAGGTTGAGAATCACTGTCTTATGTGCATGACTGACTGATGGTTGGTTGGTTGGGTTTATGGTTAAAGTCCAAAAGTGGACATGCTGCGTCAAGAACAAGATTTTAGGTGCATGAGTGAATGCTATCACTCGACTTTTGTGTGCGAGACTTTAAATGAACTTTGTTCGTCTTATGTAGGTTTAGATATCCCCAAATTTTCTTTCTGTCTATTTTAGATGATTCTAGAATTTGAGCGAGTACTCTTGGTTTTCGAACGACTGTTTTATAATGCATTAATGAAAGCAATACACATGTGAGAGAAGCGTGGCGTAATCCCAATGAATGTGAGACGCAAACCTTTGATACTCTGTATTGAGTCTTTGACATCGTGTAATGGACAGATTAACAACAAAAGGCGGTTTTAAGCTATTTTTCAATATCCATTTTGTTATTTAACTACCAAGAGGACCTTTCATTGGTAGTGGGTCATACTTACGTGTCACAAGGAAAGAGCCTCGAAAAACTTCTCAGCATCCAACCCGACATACGTACATACAGAAGGCACAAGCGAAACTTTCATCTCCCATTGTTCACCAATGGTTAGAAACAAACCCTGGACATTTTACTCTAAATAGCACTGCCCTACTTCTAGGGTAATTCTCAAAATGCTGCCCTATTTCTAGCTAAATAGCGCTGCCCTACTTCTAGTTCTTCCTAATGCAACGACTGTGAAGTTACCCTTTAGGCTACCGAGACTTTTTGACTCCACGTTCTGGACTAATTAACATCCTAAGTCTGTTACAAAGCTTTTAATGTCCATTGCGAAATTTTCTTACGAGAGGTCTTTTGTACGATAATTTGCCGTGTTACAAGCAAGGAACTAAACCCAAAAACTCTCACCCACTCAACTCGAATGACGTGCATGCTGAAGGCAGAAACCCAACATCTCCCGTTGATCCACATTTTCTAAGATAGAACCCGGAACCTTTCATTTTAAACAACAGAGTCCTACCTCTATGTCACGGTATGCCCAGGGCATGGATAATTTTAACATTCGTTGTTGACAGCCTTACTGTCAAAAGTAATGAAGTTATCAAGCATCAGCCTAATGACTTGGTTGGTTGGTTGGGTTTTATGGTGAGAGGTCCAAAATTGGACATGCTACGCCAAAACTATGATTTCAATTTTTTTTTTCGTTTTAAAATTTTATTTATATATTTTTTATTAACCCAAGCAACATTAAAACTTTAAAAAATAAAAATAAATGTATATGAAGTAATTAAAAGCCTTAGGCACATATATAGACATACACACAAATATATATAAATAATACAAAAGTTTAAATTAATTAAAATATATGGTAAAAAATCTATTGCTCTTAAAAACTCAAATAGGTTTCTGTGAGGTGGATCCCCCAATAAATCACATAAAGTTACAATATCTGTATTAAAAAAGTGTATACGAATATCATGTAGGTCTGTAAGCCACAGATGTGATTTGGCTCGTGTTAGAAAAGGTGGGATGCTCATTGGACGAGCATCATATAATCTCATGAGAGAGATATTTGGAACCATGGAACGTATCGGATGATTAGGGGCCGACATGATCTTAGCATAATAATTGAGAGACTGCTGCATTCGTCTCAGGTCTAACGGTAATTGATAACATATCACGTATAGACTCTGGACGGGGGATGTGCGGAATGCCCCAGAGCATATCCTCAAAGCAGAGTGATGAACTGTGTCCAGTCTTCGTAAAATAGAAGATTTAGCCGATCCATAAACAACACTTCCGTAGTCAATGCGGGATAAAATCAATGACTGATAAATGCGAAGTAGTGATGTGCGATCTGCACCCCAAGATGTATTTGACAACACCTTGAGGATATTAAGCGATCGCTCACACTTCTTCCGCAAATATAAAACGTGCGGAAGAAAAGTTAATTTTCGGTCAAAGATAATGCCCAAGAATTTTATTTCATTGACTACTTGTATTGGAGTGTTGTTGATGTAAATTATTGGATCATTATGCAGGCTAGTCTTTCTACAGAAGTGGACACATTTACTCTTGCTTGGTGATAAGGTATGGCCATTCTCAGCACACCATGCAGCAAGTTTGTTAACTGCTGTTTGCAGTTGTCTCTCAATTTATCGCATGTTAGACCCCTCGCATGATATTTGCAGGTCATCCACAAACAAAGTATCATGTACTGATGATGGAAGCCGATGAAGTATGTTATTGATGAAGAGACTAAAAAGTTGGTTGGTTGGTTGGGTTTTATGGCGCAAGGTCCAAAAACGGACATGCTGCGCCAAGAATAAAGTTTTAAAGCATATATTTAATTAAATTTTTTATTTTATTTTACTTATATTATTTTTATTTAAAAAACCCAAGCAACATTAAAACTTTAAAAAACAAAAATTAGTGTATATATTTTACATTAAAATCCAATTATAAAGTATAAAATGAAAATCAAAATGTATATACTTTTAAAATTTAGAAAAACATAAATTAAATATTATGTAAAAAACCTATTGCCCTTAGCAAATAGGTTCCTATGGGGTGATTCCCCAAGCAAATCATATAATGTTAAAATATCACAGTTAAAAAAGTGTAAACGATATTGGTTAAAATATGAACATGAAATTAAAATATGATAAACAGTGAATGGTTCATCACACGTTTCACACCATGGATTTAATTCATTTAAAAACAAATGTCTGTGTGTGAAACGTGCGTGTCCGATACGAAGGCGGGTTAATCTTACATCAGCACTTCGTATCGGTAAAACTGCTAATGAGGTGATGTATGGAAATATGGCACGCAATTTATTGTTGACCTGCATGTTCCATGACTCCTGCCACAGACAATAGATTAGTTTTTTAACATTTCTTCTCACGTCGGACAAAGGAACTGATGGAAAACATAGGCCAGATGCAGATTTAGCAGCTGCATCCGCCCTTTCATTGCCATCAAGACCTACGTGACTTGGGATCCAGCAGAAAATAATGTCATATCCCTTGCCAGCAAGGGAATCTAATGCTCGGAAAATTCTAGACACAACAGGATGACAGTCAAAACTACTGTTCCGCAAAGCTTCCAAAACACTCAAACTGTCAGTATAAACACAGTATTTGGAACTATCACATGTATTCATCTGCTGAAGAGCATGATAAATGGCTAATGCTTCAGCAGAGAAGATGGAACAGGATGGATGGAGGCTGTAGCTATAAGTTTTATTCTCAATAACTGCAGCACAACCAACATGTCCTGCAGATTTTGATCCATCGGTGAAAACCGGTGTATACGTGGTATACTGACAGCGATGTGAGGCATATAGCTGCTGGAAGACAGTAGTTGTTGTGTCTGGTTTTCTGTAACGAGCAAAAGCATTTATGATTTGAATCTGTGGGTCACACCAAGGTGGATGTAGAAGAAAGTCCGTTTTTTCGAAACGGACATCACATAGGTCTGAAAATAATATGTTGGACTTTGTCCGAGTGAGAAAAGGTGGAATGCTGTATGAACGTGCGCCATACAGCCTTATAAGTGCAGGTGTAGTAGTCATGGAACGTAATGGATGATGAGGGTCAGACATGATTTTTGCATAATAACTGAGAGACAGCTGCATTCGTCTCAGGTCTAAAGGCAGTTGTTGGCAGATTGCATATAGACTCTGGACGGGTGATGTGCGGAATGCGCCTGAGCATATTCTCAAAGCAGAGTGATGTATTGTAAACAATCTGCGCAGAACAGAAGACCTAGCAGATCCATATACAGCACACCCATAGTCAATACGAGATAAAATTAAGGACTGGTAGACGCGAAGTAGTGCCGTGCGATCAGCACCCCAAGATGTATTAGACAGCACCTTGAGGATATTAAGCGATCGCTCGCACTTCTTCCGCAAATGAAAAACATGCGGAAGAAAATTTAATTTTCGGTCAAATGTTATACCCAAAAATTTTATCTCGTTGACCACATGAATAGGTGTATTGTTTATGAAAATAGTAGGATCATCATGTAGGCTAGTCTTCCTGCAGAAATGGACACAATTACTCTTGCTAGGAGACAGCGTGTGGCCATTCTCAGCACACCATGCAGCAAGTTTGTTGACAGTTGTTTGTAGTTGTCTCTCAATTAAACGCATGTTAGAACCCTCACATGATATTTGCAGGTCATCAACATAAAGCGTGCCATAAACAGGAGGTGAAATTTGATGAAGAATGCAACTGATGTAAAGGTTAAAAAGTGTGACTCTTAAAATTGAGCCTTGGGGCACACCCTCGGCCTGAATAAAAGTATTGGATAAAATAGAACCAATACCAACTTTAAAACCACGGGAGAGTAAAAAGTTTTCAATAAATATTGGCAAATTACCCCTAAAGCCAAAATCGTACATCCTACGGAGAATTCCATAACGCCACGTACGGTCGTAAGCCTTCTCTATGTCGAAGAAAATGGAAACGGGATGATTCCTGCGCACAAAGGCATTGCGGATCTGCGTTTCCAGATAAGTAATATTATCAAGAGTGGATCTTCCTTTACGGAAGCCACTCTGATTGATATGGATATATTTATTTATTTCTAAGACATAGATGAGACGGGCGTTGACCATACATTCGAGAGTCTTACATAAGCAACTCGTCAGAGCAATAGGTCGATAACTTGAAGGATAAGAAGGATCCTTATTAGCCTTCAGGATCGGAATCACTATTGCTTCGCTCCAAAGTGATGGAAATTGGTTTTCAGTCCAGATCCTATTAAACAAAAACAGCAAGTTCAACAGGGAATCTGGACTTACATGGGGAAGCATTTGATAGCTGATTCCATCTGGTCCTGGGCTAGTATCATGGGCCTGCTGTAATGCTCTCTTCAATTCCAACATCCGAAATTCACAGTTGTAAAGCAAAGCTTGTCCATGGTCGAAACGAATTGGTGCTCGCTCAGCACGACTCTTTGTCCTTAAGAACGAAGGACTATAAGAGTCGTTGCTTGAGACGCTAGCAAAGGTTTCACCAAGGACGTTAGCGATGTCCTTAGGAGAAGAGTGCCCAGCAGCTCCGGATTTCAGAATAGGAATAGAGAACTCCCTATACATTCCATTGGCTGCCTTCACTCTTTTCCACAACTGTTTACTGGATGTGGAAGAAGTTATTGATGAAACATAGCGAGACCAAGATTCCTTCTGACTTCGACGACGAGCTCTGGGAGCTAATGCTTTTGCTCTCTTATAGGCGATAAGATTCTCCGTTGTGGGGTATCTTCTGAATAGCACCCATAACTTCCTCTGCTTCTTATAAGTGTTTTGACATTCATCATTCCACCAAGGTTTGCATCGCCTGTGTTGTATAGAGGAACTCTTAGGTATTGATGCATCAGCTGCATTCTTAATTGTTTCAGTGACTTTACTAACGGCAATATCAATATCTTCGATCGAAACAATTTTATCATCAATTACTGCCAATTGTGTAAATAACGTCCAATCTGCCCGACTGTACACGTAAGTAGGTAAGCGTTGTCTTACACTACTACCTCCAGTCTAGGAGATGACGAGAGGAAAATGATCGCTATTATGCAGATCATTTCCTACATTTAAATTTAACAATGGCAGAAGAGATGGTGAACAAATGGCCAGATCGAGAGAATGAAATGTTCTTGTGGGTATATGGAAATATGTTTTCTCGTCGGTATTAAGCAGACAGAGACTGTTATCTGAAATAAACCGCTCTATCTGTTGACCGCGAGAATTCGTATCATCGGTTGGTTGGTTGGGTTTTCTGGCGCAAGGTCCAAAAAGGACAAACTGCGCCAAAATATGATTTTTTTTTAAGATTAAAATAAGGAAAACCCAAGCAACATTAAAAACATTAAAATACAAAAAAGAGTGTATATAATGTATATAAAATTCAGATTTTAATACTGTTTATTAGAATATAAAATTTAATTAAATATACAATTTAAATAAAATGGAGAAAACCTATTGCTCTCAAGAAGGCAAATAGATTTCTATTTGGAGGTTCTCCCAATAAATCAACTAATGTTAAAATATCAGTTTTAAAAAAATGTAAACGTAAATGGTTAAAATCATGACACGAAATTAAAATATGATATATTGTATAAGGTTCATCATACGTTTCACACCAAGGATTCAATTCATTTAGAAACAAATGTCTATGTGTGAAACGTGTGTGTCCGATACAAAGGCGGGTTAATCTAACATCAGCACTTCGTATCGGTAAAACTGTTAATGAGGTGATGTATGGTAATATGGCATGCAATTTATTAGTGACCTGCATGTTCCATGACTCCTGCCAAAGATCTTTTGTAAATTTTTTAACATACCTTTTCACATCCAACAAAGAAATGGATGGAAGAGACGGGCCAGATGCAGATTTAGCAGCTGCATCAGCCCTCTAATTGCCATCAAGACCTACGTGACTTGGGACCCAGCAGAGAATTATGTCGTATCCCTTGCCAGCAAGGGAATCTAATGCTCGGAAAATTCTAGACACAACAGGATGGCAGTCAAAACTACTGTTCCGCAAAGCTTCCAACACACTCAAACTGTCAGTGTACACACAGTATTCATGAGTTTCACATGTATTCATCTGCTGAAGAGCTTGGTAAATAGCAGTTGCTTCAGCAGAGAAGATGGAACAGGACGGATGGAGACTGTAGCTAAGAGTTTTGTTTTCAATAACTACAGCACAACCAACATGTCCTGCAGATTTTGATCCATCTGTGAAAACTGGTGTGTACGTAGAGTACTGACAGCGATGTGAGGCATATAGCTGCTGGAAAACAGTAGTTGCTGTGTCTGATTTTCTATAACGAGCAAAAGGATTGATGATTTTTATCTGTGGATCATACCAAGGAGGATGAGAAAAATAGTCCGTTTTGTCAAAACGAACACCACATAGGTCAGATAATGAAAGACTAGCTTTTGTTCGTGTGACAAAAGGTAGAATGCTGTATGGACGAGCATCATACAGCCTCATTAGTGCAGGTGTAGTAGTCATGGAACGTAATGGATGATGAGGGTCCGACATGATTTTTGCATAATAATTGAGAGACAGCTGCATTCGTCTCAGGTCTAAAGGCAGATGATCGCATATCGCATATAGACTCTGGACGGGTGATGTGCGGAATGCGCCTGAGCATATTCTCAAAGCAGAGTGATGTATTGTATCCAATCTGCGTAAAACGGAAGACCTAGCTGATCCATACACAGCACACCCATAGTCAATACGAGATAAAATTAATGACTGGTAGACGCGAAGTAGTGCGGTGCGATCAGCACCCCAAGATGTATTAGAAAGCACCTTGAGGATATTAAGCGATCGCTCGCACTTCTTCCGCAAATGAAGAACATGCGGAAGAAAATTTAACTTTCGGTCAAAAGTTATTCCCAGAAATTTTATATCGTTGACAACAGAAATAGGTGTATTATTTATGCAGATAGTAGGATCATTATGCATGCTAGTCTTCCTGCAGAAATGGACACAATTACTCTTGCTAGGAGATAATGTGTGGCCATTCTGAGCACACCATGCAGCAAGTTTGTTAACAGTTGTTTGTGGTTGTCTCTCAATTAAACGCATGTTAGAACCCTCACATGATATTTGCAGGTCATCAACATATAGCGTGCCATAAACAGGAGGTGAGATTTGATGTAGGATGCAACTGGTTGGTTGGTTGGTTGGTTGGTTGGTTGTGTTTAATGGCGCAAGGTCCAGATAAGGACAAGCTGCGCCAATCACAAGATATTATACTATATATAAGTTGTTTTTTTCCAACCAATTAAAAGTACATTACACAGTAGATAGAAGTTAAAATGTACATTAGAAGTCTCTATACAAACAATATAAGCATTTATAAAATTAAAAGCTTAAAATTTAAATAAAATATTTGTAAATCAGGTAAAATTCTAAATCCTATGTCTTTTAAAATGTACATAATAGGTCTCTATACAAACAATATACACATGTATAATATTAATATTAGAAGTTTAAAATTTAAATTAAATATTTGTAGATCAAATAAAATTCATAACTCCTATGTATTTTAAAATGTACATTAAAAGTCTCTATACAAACAATATACACATGTATAATATTAATAGCTTAAAATTTAAATAAAATATTTGTAAATCATATAAAATTCATAAATCCTATGTCTTTTAAAAACGCAAAGAGAT
This sequence comes from Latrodectus hesperus, assembly GCA_037975125.1. Lineage (NCBI taxonomy): Eukaryota > Metazoa > Arthropoda > Arachnida > Araneae > Theridiidae > Latrodectus > Latrodectus hesperus. The sequence continues at coordinate 80,366,372 of CM075854.1, read as the reverse complement.
TGCGATGGGGTGGTTCCCCAAGCAGGTCTTCTATAGTTAAAATATTACTATTAAAATATCTAAAACGGTGAATGTTAAAACTTGGACATACAACTAAAATATGATATACAGTGAATGGTTCATTACATTTTTGACACCATGGTTGGAGATCACTTAAGATCAAATGTTTGTGGGTGAAACGCGTGTGACCAATTCGAAGGCGAGTCAGTCTAACGTCTGCGCTTCGTGTAGATAAAACTGATAATGGAATGATGAATGAAAAGATGGAATGGAGTTTGTTATTGACTTGCAGGTTCCAGGATTCTTGCCAAAGAGAATATATAAAATGCTTGAATCCTTTTCTCATGTCCATTGTTGGTACTGAAGGCAAGATGGGAGTAGAGGCAGATTTAGCGGCCGCATCAGCCTTCTCATTGCCATCTATTCCTATGTGGCTGGGTATCCAACAAAACAATATCTCAAATCCCTTGCTAGTAACCAAATCTAACAATTTGAAAATCTTAGATATAACTGGATGGCAATTAAAGTTATTATTTTTCAGAGCTTCTAATACACTCATACTGTCAGTATACACACAGAATTTATGTTCATTTCTAGTTCTCACCAGCTGAAGTGCTTGGTATATAGCCGTAGCCTCAGCAGTGAAGATGGAACAGGATTTGTGAAGGCTATAGCTGTATGAAGTATCATCAAAATAGATTCCACTGCCAACGGCTCCCGCAGTTTTGGATCCATCAGTGAATACGGGAGTGTACATAGTATACTGACAGCGATGAATTGAGTAAAGCTGTTGAAAAATAACAGTATTTGTGTCTGATTTTTTATACTTTCCAAAGGGATTCAGCACAATAATGCGTGGATCATACCAAGGGGGATGTGCGAACAAGTCTATAGACTCAATACGGACATCACTTAGGTCTGAGAGGAATAGATATGATTTAACACGAGAGAGAAAAGGTTGAATGCTTGATGGTCTAGCATTATATAATCTCTTAAGAGCAGCACTTGGAATCGTGGAATGTAAGGGATGATGAGGAGTGGACATGATTTTAGAATAATAATTAAGAGACACCTGTATCCGCCGCAGATCTAATGGTAACTGATGGCAGACTGCATATAGACTCTGGACGGGTGATGTGCGAAAAGCACCAGAGCAAATCCTTAAAGCGGAGTGGTGGATAGTGTCCAATCTGCGTAAATTGGAAGAGCTAGTTGATCCATAAGCTACACAGCCGTAATCAATTCGAGATAAAATTATAGACTGGTAAATTCGAAGGAGTGATGTGCGATCTGCACCCCAAGATGTATTTGAAAGCACCCTGAGTATGTTAAGCAGTCGCTCACACTTCTTCCGCAGATGTAAAACATGCGAAAGGAAAGTTAACTTCTTATCGAAAATAACCCCAAGGAATTTTATCTCGTTGACTACTGGAATAGGTCTATTGCTGATGTGAAGAACTGGATCATGATGGAAACTAGTTTTCCTGCAAAAATGAACACAGCAACTCTTACTAGGAGATAGACTAAGGCCATTTTGCTCACACCAAGTATTTAGATTGTTTACAGCTGTTTGCAATTGTCTCTCAATTATGTTCATGTTTGAACCATGATATGAAATTTGTAAGTCATCAACATATAAATTACTATGTACAGAAGATGGTAACTGATAAAGTATGATACTGATGAAAAGGTTAAAAAGGGTTACGCTTAAAACGCTACCTTGAGGGACACCCTCAGTTTGAGTAAAAGTATTGGAAACTGTAGTTCCAACACGTACTTTAAAAAGCCTAGAGGCTAGGAAATTCTGTATAAATATTGGAAGATTACCCTTAAATCCAAGATTATGCATATTACGGAGGACGCCATAACGCCAAGTACGATCGTATGCTTTCTCAATATCGAAGAAAATTGCAACTAGGTGGTTTCTCCTCACGAAAGCATTTCGAATTTGGGATTCTAGATCTACTATGTTATCTATAGTGGATCGTCCTCTTCGAAATCCGCTTTGATGACGAGGAATGCAATTATTCTTCTCTAAGGTATAAATGAGTCTAGCATTGATCATACGCTCAAAAGTTTTGCACAAGCAACTCGTAAGAGCTATTGGACGATAACTCAGATGATCAGATGAATCTTTGCCAGGTTTCAAAATTGGAATCACTATGGCTTCTCTCCATGATGTGGGATAAGCCTGCTCAATCCAGATTCTATTAAACAATGATAGTATGTTCAATATAGAATCATGATTTATATGACGGAGCATTTGATAAGAGATTCCATCAGGTCCTGGGCTGGTGTCATTTGCCTTAGATAAAGCAGTCTTCAATTCTGACAATTCAAAAGCACAATTATAGGGTAGATTTTGTCGATCATGAAAATTTAGAGGTTTCCGCTCAGCAATTCTTTTAATCCTTAGAAAAGTAGGATTATAAGAATCAGAGCTGGAAACACTAGCAAAAGTTTCACCGATGACATTGGCAATATCTACCGCTGAGGAGTGTATTGCAGCTCCAGATTTTAATACAGGAATGGAATAATCCTGATAAATACCATTGGCTGCTTTAACTTTCCTCCACAATTGTTTGCTTGTTGTCGATGAATTGATTGACGACACATAGCGAATCCAAGATTCTCTTTGACTCTGACGTCTAACTCTTCGAGCTTGAGCTTTGGCTCTTTTAAAAGCAACAAGATTCTCCGTAGTAGGATATCTTCGGAAGATATTCCATTGCTTCCTTTGTTTCTTGTAGGAAAGTTGGCACTCTTCATTCCACCAAGGTTTCCTATGTTTATGTGGAATGATGGAATTTTTAGGGATAGCAACATCCGCAGCACGGATTATTGTGTCGGTGACATATTTAACGGCATCATCTATCTCATCGTTCTTAACTCTTGTTTCACTAATCACAGCCAATTGCGTGAAAAGCGTCCAATTGGCTCGACTGTACACATAATTAGGTGGGTTGTGACGCACACTATTACTTCCAGTCTGAGACACGATTAGAGGGAAATGATCACTATTGTAAAGGTCATTTCCGACAGCAAAATTCAGCAATGGCAGGAGTGATGGAGAACAAATAGCTAAGTCAAGAGAGTGAAACGTCCGTGTTGGTTCGTGGAAATAAGTTTTCTCGTCGGTATTCAGCAGACAGAGGCAATTGTCAGATATGAACTGCTCTATCTGACGACCGCGAGGATTCCTATTTTCACTACCCCACAGAGCATTATGGCCATTAAAATCACCGAGGAGTATAAATGGAGCTGGGAGTTGGTCAACTAAATCGTCTAGTTCCTCTGAATTTACGACGTCTTGTGGTGGTAAATATAGGCTACATACAGTGATTAGACAAGTTATGTGTATTTTTACAGCTACAGCTTGTAGTGTAGTTCTTAGTTGATGTGCTGTACTTGCGTATGAGTTTGATGTGAATATGCAAACTCCTCCAGATACAGACGCATCACCATTATCCTTTCTGAAGCACTGAAACCCACGCAGTTTGGTGTCAACAGTGGGCTTCAGGAATGTTTCCTGGAGAGCCACACACGCGGGGTTGTAGCGATAGATAATAGATTTGACGTCGTCAATACGAGAACGAAAACCTCTACAATTCCATGAAACAAAGGAAGTCATTAATGGGAGAAATGTTATTCACCAGCGGTGCTCATTGGAGTCTCAGATGAATCCTCCAAACTATCAGCATCTGAGGGATACAGTTTGACGGTATCTTCATCCAAGGCAAGCATGGCTTTCCTTTCTATCAGGGAAGACTTGCGGGCGCCTTCCTTAGCTAGTTTTAATTTTTTTGCTTGTGATGATCTTGATTTAGCAAATGACAGTTTAGGAATAACAGTTGAAGACTTTGTCTCTTTTGGCTTTGGAGATGGCTTTGTTGAAGGTTCTGAAATAGTCTCGGTTTGTGTGGAGCAAGATTTAGTGATCTTTTTAGTAGCAGTCGCATAGCTGATACCTGGCTGTGGTGTACGTGAGGCGACAATTCGTCGAGCCTCGGGATAAGACACATTATTTTTGATTTTGAGGGAAGTAATTTCCTTTTCCAACTGCCATGTTGGGCAAGATCGAGAATAAGCTGGATGGTCGCCTTTACAGTTTACACAGACCTCTTTAGCATTGCAGGTAACACTATCGTGGCCAACGTTGGAACAACGGGCGCAAGTAAGTTTACCTCTGCAAGCTATTTTTGAATGGCCAAAACGTTGGCATTGAAAGCAGCGCAGCGGATTTGGTATATAGGGTCTTATAGAGCATCTCATATATGCAACTTTTATATGTTGTGGCAAGTCAGGAGTTGCAAATGTCAAAATCAAATGTTTAGTATTCATTGAAATACCGTCTCGATTAAGGGTAATACGTTTGACAGAACAAACTTTCTGGGATTTTAAGTTTTCAAGTATTTCATCTGTGGATGTATATATGAGATCAGAAGCAGAAATTACTCCTTTGGAAAAGTTTAATGTCGCATGAGGCTGAACGACCACATCCACATTTCCAATTGATTTCAGTGATTGTATCAGTATTGCTTGCCTTTCTGAAGCAATCTCAACCAAAATATCTCCAGATCGTAGCCTTCGTATATTTTTCACTTCTCCTACATATGATGAAATACTCTTTTCAATGAGAAAAGGTGACACAAATTGGAAAGAACCCCCTTCTGTTCTTTTAACAATAAAATATTTTGCATTTATCATTGACAATTGTTGCTCCAAAGGGAGAGAAGAATTAGTAATATTGTTCATGTAGCATATCATAAGATTCAGGGACTAGACGGCATCACCCACCACGGAGCCCTACAAGGGGATGCAGCACATCAACTGCAACAATGCTAGTCAGTCCCTATACGCTCACGGTACATCCCTGAAGTGGCCTCCACCCTTAACGAGACACCCAGTAGATGTACCGATCGCTTGATCCATAAAGCCGATTGATGTGCTGAGGACCACAACACACCTCCCGTTTACCTGAAGCAGAGGCCAAAGTAATGTGTTGGTTTTTGAGGGCCTCAATTACCAGGACCCTCCTTTCCAGGGACACGGGTCTCCACGCACGGCAAACACGTGGGTGATTTAGTCCCCAAGAGTAGCTAATAGCAACAGAGCAGCGAAAGCTACTCAAGGGGAGCCCTCAACCTCTTGCGAGGCAACCACACTGAGGGAGAAGAGGAAGAAAAAGCAGAAGAGTAGAGGAGAGGGGAAAAAAAGAAAGAGGACAGATCACTAGGGTACCTCGGGATTGTGACACCCGTGTTTACCTAAAGAAGGTAAACCCCCTGAGGGGGTAGGATGCAACTGATGTAAAGGTTAAAAAGTGTGACACTTAAAATAGAGCCTTGGGGTACACCCTCGGCTTGAATAAAAGTATTGGAAAAAGCAGTTCCAATACGTACTTTAAAAAAATGGGAGCGTAGAAAATTTTTAGGAATATCGGAAGATTACCCCTAAAGCCAAAATCATATAATGTACGGAGAATTCCGTATCGCCATGTACGGTCATATGCCTTCTCGATGTCAAAGAAAATGGAAACCAGATGGTTCCTCCGCACAAAAGCGTTGCGGATTTGGGTTTCCAAGTAAGTAATATTATCAAGAGTGGATCTTCCTTTACGGAAGCCACTCTGATTCATATGAATATTTTTATTTGTTTCTAGGACATATACGAGACGGGCATTGACCATACGTTCGAGAGTCTTACAAAAGCAACTCGTCAGAGCTATTGGTCTGTAGTGTGAAGGAACAGAAGGATCTTACCAGCCTTAAGGATTGGAATCACTATAGCTTCGCTCCAAAGTGATGGAAATTTGTTTTCAGTCCAGACTCTATTGAACAATAACAATAAGTTCAATAGAGAATCTGGACTTAAATGACGAAGCATTTCATAGCTGATTCCATCAGGTCCTGGACTGGTATTATTGGCCTGCTGTAATGCTCTCTTCAATTCCAACATCCGAAAGTCACAGTTATAAGGCAAAGCTTGTCCATGGTTGAAACGAATTTGGGTTCGCTCAGCACGACTCTTTGTCCTTAAGAACGAAGGACTATAAGAGTCGTTGCTAGAGACGCTAGCAAAGGTTTCACCAAGGACGTTAGCGATGTCCTTAGGAGAAGAGTATACAGCAGCTCCGGATTTCAAAATAGGAATGGAAAACTCTCTATATATACCATTGGCTATTTTCACTTTTCTCCATAACTGTTTACTGGATGTGGAAGAAGTAATTGAGGATACATAGCGAGACCAGGATTCCTTCTGACTTCGGCGACGAGTTCTACGAGCTAATGCTTTTGCTCTCTTAAAGTCGATAAGATTCTCCGTTGTGGGGTATCTTCTAAATAACCCCCATAACTTCCTCTGTTTCTTATAGGTTTTTTGACATTCTTCATTCCACCAAGGTTTGCAACGCCTGTGTGGTATAGAGGAACTCTTAGGTATTGATATGTCAGCTGCTTTAATAATTGTTTCGGTGACTTTACAAACGGCATCATCAATATTTTCGATCATAACAATTTCGTTATCAATATCTGCCAATTGTGTAAAAAATGTCCAATCTGCCCGACTGTACACGTAAGTAGGTAGGCGTTGTCCTACACTACTACCTCCAGTCTGGGAGATGACGAGAGGAAAATGATCGCTATTGTGCAGATCATTTCCCACAATCAAATTCAACAATGGCAGAAGAGATGGTGAACAAATGGCCAGATCGAGAGAATGAAATGTTCTTGTGGGTACATGGAAATAAGTCTTCTCGTCGGTATTAAGCAGACAGAGACTGTTTTCTGAAATAAACCGCTCTATCTGCCGACCGCGAGAATTAGTATCATCACTTCCCCACAAAGAACTATGGCCGTTAAAGTCACCTAACAGTAGAAATGGTGTTGGCAGCTGATCTATTAGTGCATCGAGTTCCTCTTGGCGGATGACATCATGTGGTTGTAAATATAAACTACAGACTGTTAATAAGCATAAAGTATGAATTCTTACAGCAACAGCCTGTAGAGATGTATTCAATAGATGGGCAGTGCTGGGAAATGTATTAGATGTTAATATACAAACACCTCCAGACACTGCACCATCATCACCACAGTCTTTTCTAAAGCATTTAAACCCACGCATGGAAAAGTTATTGCTGGACTTCAGGAATGTTTCCTGAAGTGCAATGCATGCGGGGTTGTAGACTGAAATTATAGACTTGATGTCATCATGATGTGAACGCAAACCATGGCAGTTCCAAGAAACAAAGGAAGTTATTTTTTAATTTGAAAAGCTCCTTTCCCGGAGCTGGAAAGCGTGTCATCTGACATCTCCTCGAGCGATAAGTCTTCGTCCGAGGGATGTAAGGAAACAGCGTCAGCCTCCAGGGACAAGGCTTTACGGGTGGATATGGAGGGTCTTTGTGAACCCTCCTTTGATGATTTTAATTTAAAAGCCTTTGTAGATTAGGATTTAGCTAAAGGAGCTTTTCTTTTTGTTATCATATTTGAAGATGATTTTGGCTTTGACATTGTGGGTAATCGAACTGGAGGAAGTGAAATTGCTTCTGTTTGTGTAGAAGTTGTTCTGGTAACTTTCTTAGCAATACTTGCATAGCTGGTACCAATTTGTGGGGTAAGAGAGGTAACTTGTTTTCGTGCCTCTGGATATGAGCATTTACTTATTATTTTCAACGTGGTGATTTCTTTCTCAAATACCCATTGTGGACAACTTCGGGAATAGGAGGGGTGGTCACCATGACAGTTGACACACCTCTCCTTCGCTGTGCAGTTAGAGCTGTCATGGCCAACCACCGCGCAGCGAGCGCAGGTGGGTTTGCCTCTGCAAGCGTTCCTCGACTGTCCATAACGTTGGCATTGGAAACACCGCAATGGATTCGGAATATATGGCCGAACGGGTAGATTTAAATACGCAGCTTTGATATTCTGCGGAAGGTCTGGAGTCGCAAAAGTCAGAATGAGATGTTTTGTGTCTATAAACTTACCATCTCTTCTGACTCTTATGCGTTCAACTCCACAGACCTTCTGATCCTGCAAATTATCCAGGATCTCATCCATTGGCGTATTTTCTAAATCCCTTGCGGATACGACACCACGTGAAAAATTCAAGTTACCATGGGGCGAAACTGTTACCTCTATATTTGCCAGCAAGTGAATTTTACTGATGGTGTTAGCCTGAGTGGAATTGGCAACTTCCACCATCAAGTTACCAGAACGCAATTTCTTAATGCTTTTAACTTCCCCTACAGTTCCCGATATTCCTTTCTGAATAAGGAATGGGGACACATTTTGAAAATTTCCCTCATTTCGTTTGATAACAAAGAATTTTGTATCCTTATTCATTAGTAACTGCTCCCGCGGGAGAAAAGAATGTTTTCGATTTTCCATTTTTTTTTTCTAAAATTTCGGGACCTGACCGCACCACCCACCACCGAGTCCAACAAGGGGATGCAGACCAGCTGCACCAGTGCTAGTCAGGTCCTATACGCTCACAGTACATTCCTGAAGTGGCCTCCACCCTTAACGAGTCACCCAGTAGATTTACCGATCGCTTGATCCATAAAGCCGATTGATGTGCTGAGGACCACAACACACCTCCCGTTTACCTGAAGCAGAGGCCAAAGTAATGTGTTGGTCTCTGAAGGCCTCAATTACCAGGACCCTCCTTTCCAGGGACACGGGTCTCCACGCACGGCAAACACGTGGGTGATTTAGTCCCCAAGAGTAGCTAATAGCAACAGAGCGGCGAAAGCTACTCAAGAGGAGCCCTCAACCTCTTACGAGGCAACCACACTGAGGGAGAAGAGGAAGAAAAAGCAGAAGAGTAGAGGGGAGAAGAAAAGAAAGAAGAGGACAGATCACTGTGGTACCTCGGGATTGTGACACCCGTGTTTACATAAAGAAGGTAAACCCCCTGAGGAGAATTTGTATCATCATTTCCCCACAAAGAATTATGGCCGTTAAAGTCACCTAACAGCAGAAATGGTGTTGGCAGCTGATCTATTAATGCATCGAGTTCCTCTTGGCGGATGACATCGTGTGGTGGTAAATATAAACTACAGACTGTCAACAAGCATGATGTGTGAATTCTCACAGCTACAGCCTGTAGTGTAGTATTTAAATGTTGGGCAGTGCTGGGATAGTTGTTGGATGTTAATATGCAAACACCTCCAGACACTGCACCATCGTCACCACAGTCTTTTCTAAAGCAATTAAACCCACGCATGGAAAAGTTATTGTTGGACTTCAGGAATGTTTCCTGAAGTGCAACACATGCGGGGTTGTAGGCTGAAATTATAGACTTCATGTCATCATGATGAGAACGCCAACCATGGCAGTTCCAAGAAACAAAGGAAGTTATTGTTGAAATTGAAAAGCTCCTTTCCCGGAGCTGGAAGGCATGTCATCTGACATCTCCTCGAGTGATAGATCTTCGTCTGAGGGATGAAGATATACGGCGTCAGCCTCCAGGTTTAAGGCTTTACGAGTGGATATGGAGGGCCTAATAATGCCCTCTTTTGCTGATTTTAGTTTTAAAGCCTTTACGGCTTTAGATTTAGCCATCGGAGCTTTTCTACGAGCAGTCGATGTGGATGTCGACTTTGGCTTCTGTACAGATGTAAGGGGTAATTTAACAATCGGTAGTGAGAGAGCATCTGTTTGTGTACTAGTCGTTCTGGTGACTTTTGCGGTGGCAGTTGCATAGCTAACTCCAACTTGAGGTGTACGAGCTGTAACAGCACATCTCGCCTCAGGATATGAAATATTATTCTTAACTTTCGTGGTGGTGATCTCCTATTCCAGTACCCAGATAGGACAACTTCTAGCGTAGGAGGGGTGGTCACCTTTACAGTTGACACATCTCTCCTTTGCAGAACAAGACGAACTGTCGTGGCCAACTGCTGCGCAGCGAGCGCAAGTCAGATTGCCTCTGCAAGTCACTTTGGAGTGACCAAATCTCTGGCACTGGAAACAACGCAAAAATTTTGGAATAAATCGCCTAACGGATAGATGCAAATACGCAGCTTTAATATGCTGCGGTAGGTCTGGCGTCGCAAATGTCAGGATTAGATGTTTAGTATTAATAACTTTATCATCTCTCCTGACAGTAATGCGTTTTACAGCGCAGACCTTTTGCTCTTTTAGATTTTCTAATATCTCTTCCGTAGGCGTGTTAAGCAAATCCTTGGCGGATATCACACCACGAGAAAAGTTAAGGTTTGTATGAGGTGAGACAGACACCTCAAGAGTAGCCAGCATATTCATATTTTCAATTAAGTTTGCTTGTGTTTTTGAAGCAACTTCCACCATTAAGTCGCCAGAACGTCATTTTTTGATGCTCTTCACATCACCGATCGTGCCTGCAATAGCTTTTTGAATGACGAAAGGGGATACTGTATCAAAAGTACCCTTCTTCCTTTTGATTACATAAAACTTTGCATTTAGTAAAGATAAAGTATGCTCCCATGGGAGAATAGAAATATTCCTTTCCATATTTAAAATGGAAAATTCGGTACCTGACGGCACCACCCACCACCGAGTCCAACAAGGGGATGCAGACCAGCTGCACCAGTGCTAGCCAGGTCCTATACGCTCACAGTACACCCCTGAAGTGGCCTCCACCCTTAACGAGTCACCCAGTAGATGTACCGATCGCTTGATCCATAAAGCCGATTGATGTGCTGAGGACCACAACACACCTCCCGTTTACCTGAAGCAGAGGCCAAAGCAATGTGTTGGTCTCTGGGGCCTCAATTACCAGGACCCTCCTTTCCAGGGACACGGGTCTCCACGCACGGCAAACACGTGGATGATTTAACCCTCAAGAGTAGCTAATAGCAACAGAGCGGCAAAAGCTACTCAAGGGAAGTCCTCAACCTCTTGCGAGGCAACCACACTGAGGGAGAAGAGGAAGGTTGGTTGGTTGGTTGGGTTTTATGGCGCAAGGTCCAAAAATGGACATACTGCGCCAAAAATAAAGTTTTGAAGCATATATTTAATTAAATTTTTTATTTTATTTTATTTACATTATTTATTTTTTTTTTAAAAAAACCCAAGCAACATTAAAACTTTAAAAAATAAAAATCAGTGTATATATTTTACATTAAAATCCAATTATAAAATATAAAATGAAAATCAAAAATATATATATTTTTAAAATTTAGAAAACACAAATTAAATATTATGTAAAAAACCTATTGCCCTCAAAATGGCAAATAGGTTCCTGTGGGGTGATTCCCCAAGTAAATCATGTAATGTTAAAATATCACAGTTAAAAAAGTGTAAACGATATTGGTTAAAATATGAACATGAAATTAAAATATGATAAACAGTGAATGGTTCATCACACGTTTCACACCAAGGATTTAATTCATTTAGAAACAAATGTCTATGTGTGAAACGTGTGTGTCCGATACGAAGGCGGGTTAATCTTACATCAGCACTCCGTATCGGTAAAACTGCTAATGAGGTGATGTATGGAAATATGGCACGCAATTTATTATTGACCTGCATGTTCCATGACTCCTGCCAAAGACAATAGATCGATTTTTTAACATTTCTTCTCACATCAGACAAAGGAACTGATGGAAGATATGGGCCAGATGCAGATTTAGCAGCTGCATCCGCCCTTTCATTGCCATCAAGACCTACGTGACTTGGGATCCAGCAGAAAATGATGTCATATCCCTTGCCAGCAAGGGAATCTAATGCTCGGAAAATTCTAGACACAACAGGATGACAGTTAAAACTACTGTTCCGCAAAGCTTCCAACACACTCAAACTGTCAGTATAAACACAGTATTTGGAACTATCACATGTATTCATCTGCTGAAGAGCTTGATAAATGGCTATGGCTTCAGCAGAGAAGATGGAACAGGATGGATGGAGGCTGTAGCTAAGAGTTTTGTTCTCCACAACTACAGCACAACCAACATGTCCTGTAGATTTTGAACCATCTGTGAAAACTGGTGTATACGTGGTATACTGACAGCGATGTGAGGCATATAGCTGCTGGAAAACAGTAGTTGCTGTGTCTGATTTTCTAAAACGAGCAAAAGGATTGATGATTTTAATCTGTGGATCATACCAAAGTGGATGTAGAAGAAGGTCCGTTTTGTCGAAACGGACATCACATAGGTCTGAAAATAATAAGTTGGACTTTGTCCGAGTGAGAAAAGGTGGAATGCTGTATGAACGTGCGTCATAGAGCCTCATTAATGCAGGAGTAGTAGTCATGGAACGTAGTGGATGATGAGGGTCAGACATAATTTTTGCATAATAATTGAGAGACAGCTGTATTCGTCTCAGGTCTAAAGGCAGTTGTTGGCAGATTGCATTTGGACTCTGGACGGGTGATGTGCGGAATGCGCCTGAGCATATTCTCAAAGCAGAGTGATGTATTGTATCCAATCTGCGCAGAACGGAAGACCTAGCCGATCCATACACAGCACACCCATAGTCAATACGAGATAAAATTAATGACTGGTAGACACGAAGTAGTGCCGTGCGATCAGCACCCCAAGATGTATTAGAAAGCACCTTGAGGATATTAAGCGATCGCTCGCACTTCTTCCGCAAATGAATAACATGCGGAAGAAAGTTTAATTTTCGGTCAAAAGTTATTCCCAGAAATTTTATCTCGTTGACAACAGGGATAGGTGTATTATTAATACTGATAGTAGGATCATTATGTAGGCTGGTCTTCTTGCAGAAATGGACACAATTACTCTTGCTAGGAGACAATGTGTGGCCATTCTCAGCACACCATGCAGCAAGTTTGTTGACAGTTGTTTGTAGTTGTCTCTCAATTAAACGCATGTTAGAACCCTCACATGATATTTGCAGGTCATCAACATAAAGTGTGCCATATACAGGAGGTGAAATTTGATGGAGGATGCGACTTATGTACAAGTTAAAAAGGGTGACACTTAAAATAGAGCCTTGGGGTACACCCTCGGCTTGGATAAAAGTATTGGAAAGAACTGTTCCAATACGTATTTTGAAAACACGGGAGCGTAAGAAATTCTTCAGGAATATCGGAAGATTACCCCGAAAGCCAAAATCATATAGTGAACGGAGAATTCCATATCGCCATGTACGGTCATATGCCTTCTCTATGTCGAAGAAAATGGAAACGAGATGATTCCTCCGCACAAAGGCGTTGCGGATCTGCGTTTCCAAATATATGATGTTATCAAGAGTGGATCTTCCTTTACGGAAGCCACTCTGATTGATATGAATACATTTATTTGTTTCTAGGACATATACGAGATGGGCGTTGACCATACGTTCGAGAGTCTTACATAAGCAACTCGTCAGAGCTATTGGTCGGTAGTGTGAAGGAACAGAAGGATCCTTACCAGCCTTAAGGATCGGAATCACTATTGCTTCGCTCCAAAGTGATGGAAATTTGTTTTCAGTCCAGATCCTATTGAACAATAACAACAAGTTCAACAGAGAATCTGGACTTAAATGACGAAGCATTTCATAGCTGATTCCATCGGGTCCTGGACTGGTATTATTGGCCTGCTGTAATGCTCTCTTCAATTCCAACATCCGAAATTCACAGTTGTAAGGCAAAACTTGTCCATGGTTGAAACGAATTTGTGTTCGCTCAGCACGACTCTTTGTCCTTAAGAACGAAGGACTATAAGAGTCGTTGCTTGAGACGCTGGCAAAGGTTTCACCAAGGACGTTAGCGATGTCCTCAGGAGAAGAGTATACAGCAGCTCCGGTTTTCAAAATAGGAATAGAAAATTCTCTATATATTCCATTGGCTGCTTTCACTCTTCTCCACAACTGTTGACTGGATGTGGAAGAAGTAATTGAGGATACATAGCGCGACCAGGATTCCTTCTGACTTCGTCGACGAGTTCTGCGAGCTAATGCTTTGGCTCTCTTAAAGGCGATAAGATTCTCCGTTGTGGGGTATCTTCTAAATAAACCCCATAACTTCCTCTGTTTCTTATAGGTTTTTTGACATTCATCATTCCACCAAGGTTTGCAACGCCTGTTTGGTATAGAGGAACTCTTAGGTATAGATGCGTCAGCTGCATTAGTAATTGTTTCGGTGACTTTACTTACGGCATCATCAACATCTACGATCATAACCATTTCGTTATCAATAACTGCCAATTGTGTAAATAGCGTCCAATCTTCCCGACTGTACACGTAAGTAGGTAGACGTTGTTCTACACTACTACCTCCAGTCTGGGAGATGACGAGAGGAAAATGATCGCTGTTGTGCAGATCATTTCCTACAATTAAATTTAACAATGGCAGAAGAGATGGTGAACAAATGGCCAGATCGAGAGAATGAAATGTTCTTGTGGGTACATGGAAATAAGTCTTCTCGTCGGTATTAAGCAGACAGAGACAGTTGTCTGAAATAAACCGCTCTATCTGCCGACCGCGAGAATTAGTATCATCACTACCCCACAAAGAACTATGGCCGTTAAAGTCACCTAACAGTAGAAATGGTGTCGGCAGCTGATCTATTAATACATTGAGTTCCTCTTGGCGGATAACATCATGTGGTGGTAAATATAAACTACAGACTGTTAATAATAATGAAGTATGAATTCTGACAGCAACAGCCTGTAGAGTAGTATTTAATGGATGGGCAGTGCTGGGAAATGTATTAGATGTTAATATACAAACACCTCCAGACACTGCACCATCATCACCACAGTCTTTTCTAAAGCTTTTAAACCCACGCATGGAAATGTTATTGCTGGACTACAGGAATGTTTCCTGAAGTGCAATGCATGCGGGGTTGTAGGCTGAAATTATAGACTTGATGTCATCATGATGGGAACACAAACCATGGCAGTTCCAAGAAACAAAGGAAGTTATTTTTTAATTTGAAAAGCTCCTTTCCCGGAGCTGGAAGGCGGGTCATCTGACATCTCCTCGAGCGATAAGTCTTCGTCTGAGGGATGCAGGGAAACAGCGTCAGCCTCCAGGGACAAGGCTTTACGGGTGGATATGGAGGGTCGATTTGAACCCTACTTTGCAGATTTTAATTTATATGCCTTCGTGATTCTTGATTTTGTCGTAGGAGCTTTTCTTTTACTTATTGAAGTAGATGTTGACTTTGGCTTTGATGTTGATGTTTGAGGTAATCTAACAAGGGGGTTGGTTGGTTGGTTGGTTGGGTTTTATGGCGCAAGGTCCAAAATCGGACATGCTGCGCCAAGAAATAAATTTTGAAGAAGATATTTAATTTTTTTTTTAATTTATTGTTAATTTATTCTATTTATTCACTTATTTACTTTTTTTCGAAACCCAAGCAACATTAAAATTCTAAAAAACAAAAATTGGTGTATATATATCATATTAAAATCCAATTATAAAATGTAAATGGTAAAACAAAATTATATATACATTTAAAATTTAAAATTGTAAATTAAATATAATATAAAAAACCTATTGCCCTCAAAAAGGCAAATAGGTTCCCGTGGGGTGGCTCCCCCAGCAAATCAAATAAATTTAAGATATCACATTTAAAAAAGAGTAAACGATATTGGTTAAAATATTTGCATGAAATTAAAATATGATAAACAGTGAATGGTTCATCACACGTTTCACACCAAGGATTTAATTCGCTTAGAAACAAATGTCTATGTGTGAAACGTGTGTGTCCGATACGAAGGCGGGTTAATCTTACATCAGCACTTCGTATCGGTAAAACTGTTAATGAGGTGATGTATGGAAATATAGCACGCAATTTATTACTGACCTGCATGTTCCATGACTCCTGCCAAAGAGAATGGATTAATATTTTAACATTTTTTCTCACGTCAGACAAAGGAACTGATGGAAGACACGGGCCAGATGCAAATTTAGCAGCTGCATCAGCCCTCTCATTGCCATCGAGACCTACATGACTTGGGATCCAACAGAAAATTATTTCATATCCCTTGCCAGCAAGGGAATCTAATGCTCGGAAAATTCTAGACACAACAGGATGGCAGTCAAAACTACTGTTCCGCAAAGCTTCCAACACACTCAAACTGTCAGTGTACACACAGTATTTAAAATTATCACATGTATTCATCTGCTGAAGAGCTTGATAAATAGCACTTGCTTCAGCAGAGAAGATGGAACAGGATGGATGGAGGCTGTAGCTAAGTGTTTTGTTCTCAATAACTACAGCACAACCAACATGTCCTGTAGATTTTGAACCATCAGTGAAAACCGGTGTATACGTGGTATACTGACAGCGATGTGAGGCATATAGCTGCTGGAAAACAGTAGTTGCTGTGTCTGATTTTCTAAAACGAGCAAAAGGATTGATGATTTTAATCTGTGGATCGTACCAAGGTGGGTGTAGAAGAAGGTCCGTTTTATCAAAACGGACATCACATAGGTCTGAATATAATAAGTTGGACTTTGTCCGAGTGAGAAAAGGTGGAATGCTGTATGCACGAGCGTCATACAGCCTCATTAGTGCAGGTGTAATAGTCATGGAACGTAATGGATGTTGAGGGTCAGACATGATTTTTGCATAATAACTGAGAGACAGCTGCATTCGTCTCAGGTCTAAAGGCAGTTGATGACATATTGCGTATAGACTCTGGACGGGTGATGTGCGGAATGCGCCTGAGCATATTCTCAAAGCAGAGTGATGTATTGTATCCAATCTGCGTAAAACGGAAGACCTAGCAGATCCATATACAGAACACCCATAGTCAATACGAGATAAAATTAATGACTGGTAGACACGAAGTAGTGCCGTGCGATCAGCACCCCAAGATGTATTAGAGAGCACCTTGAGGATATTAAGCGATCGCTCGCACTTCTTCCGCAAGTGTGCCATAAACAGGAGGTGAAATTTGATGAAGAATGCAACTGATGTATAGGTTAAAAAGTGTGACACTTAAAATAGAGCCTTGGGGTACACCCTCGGCTTGAATAAAAGTATTGGACATAACCGAACCAATACGAACTTTAAAACCACGGGAGCACAAAAAATTTTCTATAAATATTGGCAAATTACCCCTAAAGCCAAAATCATACATCCTACGGAGAATTCCATAACGCCAAGTACGGTCATAAGCCTTCTCTATGTCGAAGAAAATGGAAACGAGATGATTCCTCCGCACAAAGGCATTGCGGATCTGCGTTTCCAGGTATGTAGTATTATCAAGAGTGGACCTTCCTTTTCGGAAGCCACTCTGATTGATGTGGATACATTTATTTGTTTCTAAGACATAGATGAGACGGGCATTGACCATACGTTCGAGAGTCTTACACAAGCAACTAGTCAGAGCAATTGGTCGATAACTTGAAGGAACAGAAGGATCCTTATTAGCCTTAAGGATCGGAATCACTATTGCTTCGCTCCAAAGTGATGGAAATTTATTTTCAGTCCAGATCCTATTGAACAGGTAAAGTAAGTTCAACAGGGAGTCTGGACTTAAATGGCGAAGCATTTGATAGCTGATTCCATCTGGTCCTGGGCTAGTATCATGGGCCTGCTGTAATGCTCTCTTCAATTCCAACATCCGAAATTCACAGTTGTAAGGCAAAGCTTGTCGATGGTTGAAACGAATTGTTGTTCGCTCAGCACGACTCTTTGTCCTTAAGAACGAAGGACTATAAGAGTCGTTGCTTGAGACGCTAGCAAAGGTTTCACCAAGGACGTTAGCGATGTCCTTAGGAGAAGAGTGCACAGCAGCTCCGGATTTTAGAATAGGAATAGAGAATTCCCTATACATTCCATTGGCTGCTTTCACTCTTCTCCACAACTGTTTACTGGATGTGGAAGAAGTAATTGAGGATACATAGCGAGACCAGGATTCCCTCTGACTTCGACGACGAGCTCTGCGAGCTAATGCTTTTGTTATCTTAAAGGCGATAAGATTCTCCGTTGTGGGGTATCTTCTGAAAAGCCCCCATAACTTCCTCATGTTTCTTATAGGTGTTTTGACATTCATCATTCCACCAAGGTTTGCAGCGCCTGTGTGGTATAGAGGAACACTTAGGTATTGATGCATCAGCTGCATTTATAATTGTTTCAGTGACTTTAGATATGGCATTATCAATATCATCGATCATAACCATTTCATTATCAACAACTGCCAATTGTGTAAATAACGTCCAATCTGCCCGACTGTACACGTAAGTAGGTAAGCGTTGTCTTACACTACTACTTCCAGTCTGGGAGATGACGAGAGGAAAATGATCGCTATTATGCAGATCATTTCCTACATTTAAATTTAACAATGGCAGAAGAGATGGAGAACAGATGGCTAGATCGAGAGAATGAAACGTTCTTGTGGGTACATGGAAATATGTCTTCTCGTCGGTATTAAGCAGACAGAGACTATTATCTGAAATAAACCGCTCTATCTGCCGACCGCGAGTATTAGTATTATCATTTCCCCACAAAGAACTATGGCCGTTAAAGTCACCTAACAACAGAAATGGTGTTGGCAGCTGATCTATTAATGCATCGAGTTCCTCTTGGCGGATGACATCATGCGGTGGCAAATACAAACTACAGACTGTCAACAAGCATGATGTGTGAATTCGCACAGCTACAGCCTGTAGTGTAGTATTTAAATGCTGGGCAGTGCTGGGATAGTTGTTAGATGTTAAAATGCAAACACCTCCAGACACTGCACCATCGTCACCACAGTCTTTTCTAAAGCTTTTAAACCCACGCATGGAAAAGTTATTGCTAGACTTCAGGAATGTTTCCTGAAGTGCAACACATGCGGGGTTGTAGGCTGAAATTATAGACTTGATGTCATCATTATGAGAACGCAAACCATGGCAGTTCCAAGAAACAAAGGAAGTTATTATTGAATTTGAAAAGCTCCTTTCCCGGAGCTGGAAGGCATGTCATCTGACATCTCCTCGAGCGATAGATCATCGTCCGAGGGATGTAATGAAACAGCGTCAGCCTCCAGGGTTAAGGCTTTACGGGTGGATATGGAGGGCCTAAAATTGCCCTCCTTAGCAGATTTTAGTTTTAAGGCCTTCAGGGCTTTGGATTTAGCCATCGGAGCTTTTCTACGTGTAGTTGATGTGGATGTCGATTTTGGCTTCTGTACAGATGTAGTGGGTAATTTAACAATCGGTAGTGATAGAGCATCTGTTTGTGTACTAGTCGTTCTGGTGACTTTTGCGGCGACAGTTGCATAGCTGACTCCAACTTGAGGTGTACGAGCTGTAACAGCACGTCTCGCCTCGGGATATGTACAATTATTTTTAACTTTAGTGGTTGTGATCTCCTTTTCCAGTATCCAGATAGGACAACTCCTAGCGTAGGAGGGGTGGTCACCTTTACAGTTGACACACCTCTCCTTTGCAGTACAGGACGAACTGTCGTGGCCAACTGCTGCGCAGCGAGCGCAAGTCAGTTTGCCTCTGCATGCCGCTTTAGAGTGACCAAATCTCTGGCACTGGAAACAACGCAAAGGATTTGGAATAAATGGCCTAACGGAGAGATGCATATACGCAGCATTAATATGCTGCGGTAGGTCTGGCGTCGCAAATGTCAGGATCAGATGCTTAGTGTTAATAACTTTATCATCTCTCCTGACAGTAATGCGTTTTACAGCGCAGACCTTTTGTTCTTTAAGATTTTCTAGTATCTCATCCGTAGGCGTGTTAAGCAAATCCTTCGCGGATATCACACCACGAGAAAAGTTAAGGTTTGTGTGAGGTGAGACAGACACCTCAAGGTTAGCCAGCATATTCATATTTGCAATCAATGTTGCTTGTGTTTTTGATGCAACTTCTACCATTAGGTCACCAGAACGTAATTTTCTGATGCTCTTCACATCACCGACCGTGCCTAACATAGCTTTTTGAATGAGGAAAGGGGATACTGTATCAAAAGTACCCTCTTTCCTTTTTATGACATAAAATTTGGCATTTAATAGAGATAAGGTGTGCTCCCGTGGGAGAATAGAAATATTTGTTTCCATATTTAAATTGGAAATTTCGGGACCTGACGGCACCACCCACCACCGAGTCCAACAAGGGGATGCAGACCAGCTGCACCAGTGCTAGTCAGGTCCTATACGCTCACAGTACATCCCTGAAGTGGCCTCCACCCTTAACGAGTCACCCAGTAGATGTACCGATCGCTTGATCCATAAAGCCGATTGATGTGCTGAGGACCACAACACACCTCCCGTTTACCTGAAGCAGAGGCCAAAGCAATGTGTTGGTCTCTGGAGGCCTCAATTACCAGGATCCTCCTTTCCAGGGACACGGGTCTCCACGCACGGCAAACACGTGGGTGATTTAGTCCTCAAGAGTAGCTAATAGCAACAGAGCGGCGAAAGCTACTCAAGGGGAGCCCTCAACCTCTTGCGAGGCAACCACACTGAGGGAGAAGAGGAAGAAAAAGCAGAAGAGGAGAGGAGAGAGGAAAATAAAGAAGAGGACAGATCACTGGGGTACCTCGGGATTGTGACACCCGTGTTTACCTAAAGAAGGTAAACCCCCTGAGGGGCTAACAAGGGGAGTGATATAGGTTCTGTTTGTGTACATATCGATCTGGTGTCTCTTTTGTAACAGTTGCATAGCTTAACCCAGGCTTTGGACTACGTGAGGTAACTTGACGTCGAGCCTCAGGGTAAGTACAATTTGTAGTAACTTTTAACATGGAGATTTCCTTCTCAAATGCCCACTGTGGACAACTTCGAGAGTAGGAGGGATGGTCTCCTTTACAATTGACGCATTTCTCCTTCGCTGTGCAGGTCGAACTATCGTGGCCAACTTCAGCGCAACGTGCGCTAGTAAGTTGGCCCCTGCAAGCGTTTCTCGAATGTCCAAATCGTTGGCATTGGAAGCATCGCAGCGGATTTGGAATATATGGCCGGACGGGTAAATTCAGATAAGCAGCTTTAATGTGCTGTGGAAGGTCTGGGGACGCAAAAGTCAGAATGAGATGTTTTGTATCAATAAACTTCCCATCTCTTCTGACTGTAATACGTCTAACTTCACAGACCTTCTGATTATTTAGATTTTCAAGAATTTCATCCGTCGGCGTATTCAACAAATCTTTTGCGGATATAACACCACGTGAAAAATTTAAACTCCCATGAGGTGACACAGTTACCTCTAAACTTCCTAACAATTTCATGTTGGACAGTTGATTAGCCTGAGTTGCATTTGCAACCTCAATCATCAAGTCTCCAGATCTCAATTTTCGTACACTTTTAACTTCCCCTATATTACCCGATATTCCTTTTTCAATTAGGAAGGGGGATACTTTTTCAAAAGTTCCCTCCTTCCTTTTAATAACGAAGTATTTTGCATTTGATTTATCAATCTGTTGCTCCCGCGGGAGAGATGAAAAATTTGATTTCTCCATAAATTTAAAATAAAATTTCGGGACCTGACCGCACCACCCACCACCGAGCCCAACAAGGGGATGCAGACCAGCTGCACCAGTGCTAGCCAGGTCCTATACGCTCACAGTACATCCCTGAGATGGCCTCCACCCTTAACGAGTCATCCAGTAGATGTACCGATCGCTTGATCCATAAAGCCGATTGATGTGCTGAGGACCACAACACACCTCCCGTTTACCTGAAGCAGAGGCCAAAGTAATGTGTTGGTCTCTGGGGCCTCAATTACCAGGACCCTCCTTTCCAGGGACACGGGTCTCCACGCACGGCAAACACGTGGGTGATTTAGTCCCCAAGAGAAGCTAATAGCAACAGAGCGGCGAAAGCTACTCAAGGGGAGCCCTCAACCCCTTACGAGGCAACCACACTGAGGGAGAAGAGGAAGAAAAGGCAGAAGAGTAGAAGAGAGAGGAAAAGAAAGAAGAGGACAGATCACTAGGGCACCTCGGGATTGTGACACCCGTGTTTACCTAAAGAAGGTAAACCCCCTGAGGGGGAGACTAAAAAGTGTCAGCCTAATGACTTCAACTGAATAATTTCATTATGATGTAAATATTTTTTTAATTAAATTTGCTGCAAATTATATAGTGAAAATTGTAAACATTAATTTTAAAATGTCATATTTTACTCAACAAAAGTAATTTACTTTAAATCAAATTACATGTATTCTTTTGCGTGTAATAGATATTAAAAAATAAATGAATTCTAAGCAAGTGGACAAACAATTTTAATCTTTTCTAAAGTCATAGCCTGCAAGTAATAGTAAAAATAAGTTTAATTAATGATGATTAATTGTTTAAGAAAATAAACTTAAAAACAAGTCAAGAGGCTTAATCTTAAGAAAAATGCAACCTATCCATCCCACACAATCACAAATCTGACTTTGATATTCATCGGGTGATTATTTTGCTTTGAACATATGCACAGTAAAATTATTAATAATTTTATAATATTATTAATAATTTTCTTTTGCTTATAAAAATTTAATTTGCCTTGCAATTCATAATGAAAAGCTAGTAACAGTAGAATTAAAATTGATTTCAGTTTTTAATATTTCATGAATCTGTATATGAAATATAATGTTAAGGTATTAGATTAATATATATATAATAAAAATCAACTTTCAAATAAATATGAATTGTGCAATAAAAAATATTATAAAGGATGCACTTCTAGAAACATAAATTGTCTAATAATAACTTAATTGCTACTGAAATGTGTTTACTGTTAAATATAACAATTATTTATCATGATTAGTTTCCTATCAATAAACTTATAATCAGATATGCACACGTTTTTCCCTAGTTCATATTAAAATTTTTATGTAAGCACATTTTATTTACACATAGTTTTGTATATAAATAAAATAATGCTCAAATGGTATTAGATATAGTAATGAGTTTTAAAACAGTGAAATTAAAGAATTCAAAATTGAAGATTATTAAGAAATGCACTCATTGAAAATTTTAACATATTAATTAGCATTTTAATGGAAGTGAAACAAACGATATGCAGTGTCCTTACTGTAAAATTTTATAATGTATTTGTAATATTAAAATTTAAAATTGCTTCGAACTGATGCGTTAATTTTTCGATCCAAGAAAAAGCTCCCTTTTGAAAATTCATTTACAAAAAGTTATAATAAATTAAATGAATGGTTTGGTAATGTGATATTATAAATGTTTTGTAAAACGTAAAACAATTCAAAATCTTCATGTATAATAAATCAATTTTTGTTTAAAAACATTTATTAAAGAGCAAAAAATTATGAAGAGTCAGAGCATTTCACTACTTTTTTAATGTTTTTAAACATTACCTGAAAAGTATATATATATATATATATATATATATATATATATATATATATATATATATATATATATATATATATATATATATATATATATATATATATATATATATATATATATATATATATTACTGTTAATCTTTCATTAGAAATTTGTCATGAACAAATATCCTCGCGTGCCTTGATAACACTTTTGTCGGAAGAAAAGAAAAACGCTGGATATCTTGAGCTAACAAAAGCAACAGCACTGAGTGCAAAAGTGAAAAAATGTTATTTCATATTCTAAAAAGGAATTTGAGTAGTATTAAATAGATAAATTATAAATATCTTAAAGCTCAATGATCATTTTTAACGCAATTGTAAATTAGACCGGGACTTACAGTTTTAAGGGGATTCCAAACCATCTTCTAACAACATCTAAGACCTATGTGGGATTCAAACCCACGAATTGTTGTTTGCTTGGGTTTTGTGGCACTAGTTCTAAAAAGGATAAGCTACTCCAAAAAATTAAGTTTTAAAGGCAGTCATATTTTTTTTTTTATTTTTTATTTTATTTATTTTTTTTTTTACAAAACCCAAACAACGTTAAAAATATTATACAAAAATGAATGTATTAAATTAAATCAAAATCTAAATATATAAAATGAATAAATAAAATTAATGAAGAAATAATTATATAAATTACAAAATTTAACTAAATTGTATGTAATTGATTGCCTTCAGAAAGGCAAATTTTTTTTCCGTTATGTTGTTCTTTAACAAATCAAACAATATTAAAATAACCGTTTTAAAAAATTAATTAATTAACAAATAATCTTATTATAAATTAAGAATTTATATAGTCCCAAAGTGAAGCAAACAACATTAGGGCTGCCATAGCTGCTGGTTGTTTGGTTGGTAGGGTTTTATGGCGCATGGTCAAAAAATGGACAGCGGCCATAGCTGCTCGAAGGGAGCCCTCAACCTTTTCCAATTTGACAATAACGAAGGTGAAAAGGAAAAGAAAGCATAAGAAAATAAGACACAGATAAATGGAGAATCTCGGGATTGTGACACCCGTGTGAACCCTCTGAGATGTACCCACATACATTTGAGCCGAAGGCTAGACAGCTAACCATTCAGCAGCAAGCTCGGTAAATAAATTATCAAAAATATGTTTTTAGTAGAACTAAAACTATCGGAACTTTTTATTTCATTCATATCGCTGTTTTCGGTAAAAGCATTATGCTGAAAATTAAAATGAAATATTCGGTCGTCTTGATACTTATGTAAATATTGATGATATAACTGCAACCGTGTCAATGTTTAAAAACTATATATATTGGGCTCTTGCCAGTATGCTTCTGGAACTGAAAAAGGAGACAAAAAAATGTTGTGTAGGTGTTATATATTTAAATTTAATCTTAGTATGTATTTTAATGAATGTTATTTCCTTTCTGAAGACGTACGTGTTGACTTCAGTTTACAAGAATCATTTCTGCATCAAACTAATTCTACTGCGTTTTTACTCTGCACGTCAAAAGTTCTGACAGGTTATGGGCCAGATTGCCTAATATTTAAGATATGATTAAATGCAGAATTTCTGAAGTTTGAGCTGAAAACAGTATCAAGTGGATGAAAGCAATTAACTGCGAAATGGCAGAATCATCAAATTATGCCTTTCCCAAGCTCGATGACTAAACTCCCGAGTCCTGCAAGATTGACATGAAAATAACTTCAATGGATAGAGGTTCGTGGGACTTTATAACTGGAACTGCTGTTTCATAAACAGAGGATTCATCCGAAAAAGAATATGGCTTATGAATGGCTTAAAACAAGAGCATATACTACGATTTATCAAGGTATAGAAAGAAAATTTCAAACTAATTGCTCAAACTGAAAATAGAAAATATTCATGGGAAATATTAAAAGAAAACTTCAAACCAACTTCAAAAGCTCTAATGGCCTTCATAGTAGACGAATTCTTTGCTTTGAGATTTTATCCTGAAGAGACAATCGTAATATTTTGTAAAAGAGGTATAGAAAAAAAGAAGCAAATCAAAGATGATGGATTTGATGGACTTGAACTTCTAGTTTGTTTTCAATTAATTAGAAGATTGCCACCTGAACTCGAAAGTCTTCAACTGCTATACCGACTGGAAGATTAAGACTTCAATTTGAATAATGTTGAACGGCAACTTATTAATGAGTCTAGTCGAATATAATTAAAAAAGGGTGGAAATTTACCCGATATAGTTGGAGATGCATATATTTCAAGATCCAAGAAAAATTGGAAGCATATACTTCTTCAAACAGAAGAGTCTGAAAGAACAAACAATGGAAGTATGATAGACTCGAAATTAGAAAAGAAAAAGCAAGCTTTTATGGGGCCGTGTAGTTACTGCGAAAAAACAGGATATATAGAAGTAAAATTTTTCCAGAAACAGAAACAAGAAAAAGAAACCAGGTTTTTCTGAAAATTTCTACAGTGAGGTGGAAGATAATCCTTGTTGTTCATGACATTTCTGAATGCATCACAAACTGTTGCGAGTTCCTGGTCGATTCTGCGACAATGTCTCATTTTTGCAACAAAAAAGGATTCAAGAACTTCAAATTGCCATTTTCAAATGTTCTAGTTGGAGACAAAAACAGTGTATCAGAAATCCTGGGCAAAGGTGACGTACATATAATTTATAAAGATACTAAAGGTAAGGTAAATTTCACCTTAAATAATGTTCTCTATACACCAAATTTGGGGAAAAATTTAATCTTTAGTGCAAATATATATGTAGCAGGTTTAAAAATTACTAGATTTAACAATAAGATAGTATATAAGCATAACCGATACTTTATGACCGTGCCTAGAATTAGTAAATTATGTCTTAAAAGATCACACACAAAACTTCAAATTGCTTGTTACTCTAATTTAATTTTGTGTATGGTTCATTGTAGATTTTGTCATATAAATCAACCTTTAATCAAATGAATAAAAATAATTCTATTAAAGGAATTTAAAAGTTGCTAATAAAGTTAAAAATTGCGAAGTTTCTAGAACTTCGAAATCGAAACGAATTTCTTTGAAACCTGAAGTTTATTATAAAATAACACTTTTTTTAGAAAAATCCATAGACTTGTGAGGACCTGCTCTCGTTAATTTTTTGGGAGGTAATAAATATTTCTTATTATCGATTATTCTAGAAGAGTTGAAGTTTTCACTATAAAGAGTAAAAAAGATGTATTTATCCAAAAATTTATGGATAAATCAGAAAGACAACCTAACGA
This sequence comes from Latrodectus hesperus, assembly GCA_037975125.1. Taxonomy (NCBI): domain Eukaryota; kingdom Metazoa; phylum Arthropoda; class Arachnida; order Araneae; family Theridiidae; genus Latrodectus; species Latrodectus hesperus. The sequence goes on along the minus strand of CM075854.1, from coordinate 80,339,925 downwards.
TAAAATTATAAAATTAGGTAGGACTGATAACAGACTCTAATTTACTAATAAAAAAATTTGAAGATTATTTAAATGGTAAGTTCAAACGCACATCCGTATATACACCTGAACAAAACGGTTAGCAGAAAGGTTGAATGCAACTGCACTGGATGCAGTGAGTTATGTTACAATGCAGCGGTTTTCAACCTAGATTTTGGGCAGAAGCTTTCTCAATTTTATGTTCATGTTAAAAATTGTACCTAACACTAACGGAAGAAAAATACTCCGCTAAAGTGAAGAGATCCGTACAGAGGATAAAATGCGCCAAGCAGGCGATAAAGTGGTGCGATAAGTTCGTCAAACTGGTTTAACGGTTCGGATTAAGTATGTATGACGTGTTTTCGTTTATTGGGTAACATGTTCGCGTGACAAGCGCGTTTTGTATGTGACCCTTGAAACTATTATAGAATAATATTTAATAGTTTAGTTTCGATATTCGAATTTTGGAGTTAGTGTGTTGCTAGCGAAAATTAACTATGGATGAGAATGTATTGAACTTACGTTTTTTATTTAGAGCGTGATGGTACTACGAAAGTAAGTATATGAATTTTTAAGATGTGTGTATTGCATGTTAGTGTTAGAATGTGCCGCGTACTGAAATTTCTTTAATGTGGGTGCCATTGCTCGGTATATTAAAATTCGAGTTTAAACAAAAAGTGAAATTTATTCACGTTCGAAATTTAGTTTTATTGCCCGGTTGGCACTGTAGTCGGTAGCGCTACACTGATGTTTTTTAAGGTGGGTGCCATTGCTCGGTATATTTAAAATCAACTTTTAAAAATTTCGTACCTATTTATTTTAATTTTAAAACTTCTACAGTATTTAATTATAATGAAATATTAAACTTTTTACTATTTGGAATTCTAAAAAACGCGAGATTTCCAAGCTGAAGTTCGAACGCGATCGTTATTGGTTGACATCTATCGCGCGTAGTGACGTAATTTAGGTTGGCGACATAGCTGTAGAGCGCTTGGTGCCAAAAGTTGAGATCGCGCCAATCGCGTACGGGTCTGGTAACTTTTACCAAATACTCAATGAACTTTGGTATGGATTTAAACCGTTAGTTAAACATTTAAAAATATTTGTCATACAAATGAGTTACAATCAGAAACTGGAATTATGGCAGGATTTTTAATTCGCAGAAAAGGGTATATAATCTGGCTCCCAAAAGAACGCAGAATGGTAGAAACCATACACGCAAAAATTTGAAGAGATTAAAAACGCTGTTGAAACTCTATTTGCTAAAAATAGGTCACAGAACTGCGTTAAATATAATTTGTATCCTAAACCACACACAAATTTAGAATTTAATGATAGCGATAAGGACGAAACTGAATGGTAGTAGAATGGTATTGTAATATAAAAATACTTTGTTAGAACTAAATTTAATTTTAAAGCTATTGTGTTGGGGCTGGTTTAAATGCTGATAAAGATGGAAACAAACGAAAGTTCTACACCCAATGATGGTAATGCTACTTATATTTCTGATGTATTTAATCATGAAAGCTATAACATTGAAACACCCAAATCTTTCACTCAGTTATCACCAGACAGAGAAAATGGAATAAGGCTATGTGAATGACGAACTGAAAATCATGAAAGGGTGAGATGTATGGGAACTTGTAGACCCTGCTCCAAAATCAGAAGTAGTAGGTAGTAGATGAATATATTCGATTAAGAGATGACAAAAATGTTAAATATAAAAGTAGACTGATCGCACAGGGTTATAGTCAAAGACCTGGTACTGATTTTATTGGCACATTCTCAATTGTTAATTTTTCTATTGTTAAACATTTATTTATATTTCTTGTATCTTTCCTAGGTTAGTATCATACTCAAATTGACGTTAAAACAGCTTATTTATACGGTAACTTAAATTCATTCTTTATGAAACAACCACCTAGATTTGTAGTAAGAGGAAATGTGAAGTTAAAGTGTGTTTACTGAAAAAAGATGTACGGACTTTCTCAAAGGAGCCGTGAATAGAATTGTGACTTAGATAATATTTTCAATGTTGAAATGGTGTAACTGTATATAAGTTAAATAGTGTTGTACTCGTATATGTAGATATTGTTGTATTTGGAAAAACTGCAAAATAAAATGCAGGAAGCTATAGACTTCTTGAAAATGAAGCAAGATGTTACTGAATTAGGTCCTGTTAAAATTCTACTAGGATTCAATTTCGAGAGAATCGGTAACTCAATTTTTTCTTCACTAGCAAACTTGTATTGAAAGATTCATCGTAAAGTTTTCTGAGTTACCTAAAAGTTTTGTAAACTTGCCTTTTAAACTTAATGCAAGATTTCCTGAAAAAGCTAGAGAAGAAGAAATTGAGGAAACTGAAAAAATATCCTTGTGGAACGCTAATTGTATGTCTATCGTTCATTGCAAGTAGACCTAGACCAGACATAACATTTTCTGTAAACGTTGTCTTAGTTTAATAACGGGTATAATTACAAGCATTGGCTAGTAGTTATTTTAAGTTGTCTTTCAAACTAAAAACTGTAAAATTAATTGATCTGATATTCAAAATTATGATTCAGTAAGTTTTTCAGATGCTATGGGATTGTAATTTAAATAGACATTCAACCAGTGGATATATTATGTTTTGGAGACTATTCTGTTTTCATGGTAATCGTCTAAGCAAATGTGTTGCATTGAGTAGTATGGAATCAGAATTTATATATGCTGCTTTGACTGAAAATGTCAGATTTAATTTGGTTTTCAAGAGTAATAAGATTTGTGTAGCAATGTGATTAATCAATACAATTTTGTGATAATCAAGTAGCCATATTCTTATAAATAACGAAGAATCTGTGAAAACAAAACGTAAATTGTAGTTTATTCGGGGAATTCTAAATGAGGAATTGTTTTTACTTAAATATGTTAGTTCAAAAAAACTTAGCAGATTTTTTAACAAAAGCTTTATTAAAAAATATGATAAACCTTAATAGAATATACTATAAAACCAGTACGACCGTAAAACCGACTGTTGGAAATAAAAATGAAATTCGGTCGCCTTGATACTTATGTAAATATTGATGAATATAACTGTAGCCGTGACAAAGTTTAAGAACTGTTGTGCTCTTGCCAAAATGCTTCAGGAACTGAGAGACAAAATGTTGTATAGTTATACGACCGAACAGGTCGATTTTATTGTGTAATTTCAGTATATATTTTATTCATATATATTGAAATATACTTCTATGAACATATAATTTGTATTGATATATAATTTATATGGATAATTTAATTACAACATTAATTTTAATAAATCTTATTTCCCTCCATAAGATGTATGTTGAATTCAGCTTACAAGAATCACTTCTGCGTTTATACTCTGAACGTCAAAAGTTCGGACACATTATTTTCTAACATTTTTAAATTTGAATAGTATTGTTTTGTTAAAGTAAAAGTTCTTAAATGTATTTTAAATTTTTTGCTGCATAAAATATTTATTTTGCAACGCATATAAAATAGGAAATCTTTTATAACACTAAAATATATATTTATCAAGTAAAAAAATTAAAAACTAGGCTACAAAGCATAAAAATTTTTGAATGTTTAGACCTCATTTTATATATATACTACATAAATCTCAAACTAAATTTTCTTAAGAACTGAGTTACCAATACGATTTGCTTCGGATGAATTCTGGACATTGAGTAGCTTGCAAACTTAACTAAGATATTTTTTGTGTGATTATATATGCCTCTCCAATGTACTATATCAAACTATAAAATTGCCATTAAATAAAAATTAAAAATAACATTTGCTTGTGGTAACTTTTAAAGATTATTCTTAGTAATAAAATTTTGATAAAAAAATAGTACATTCATTACCACTTTCAATTGTACAAATTAAATAGTTCTTGAAACGTTATAATTTGTGAGATTTTAAACTCATTAAAACAGTTTTTAAAAATAAAAAATTAGTACTGATTAATATTTCATTTATGTAACTGAACTCAAACCATGAATTGTTCGGAAGATTCAAACACGAATTATATTGGCATATAGCAGTTATAAATTTTAATGATAAGAAGTTTAAATAATCTGAGACATAAATTTGAAAGTAATTACATAAACTTACCATTCAACTTTGTTTGGAATTGGTATTTTTATACCGAACTAGATGTAAGAATTTTAAATTAAACATAAGATTTTATTTTCGGTTTATATAAATCTCCTGTTATGCTTCTTTCATAATGTATAATTTTGTATATGCGTTTAAGAAAGTACCACTTAATTTAATAAATAATTGTCAAACTAAAAATTCTGATACATTTAATTTCGTTTTAATATACACCATTTTACTAATTGAATTAAAATTTTGCTGAAGTTTATAATTCAGGTTGGGAAAAAATGCAAATATGAGACAAACGGAGAAACAGAAATCAGACCTAAAACTCGTTTGAAATTCTTTTAGATTTAATTCAGAAAATGTAGTATATTAATTTACATATTTTGGAGAGGAAAAATTATAACAACCATTTTAACATATTTTATAAATAACCATTAAAATGTACATTTAATGAATGAAATTTTCTGTTTTACTAAATATTGCTAATAGAATTCTTAATTTGGTGGCTTAATAATGGTTGGGTTTTATGGCGCAAGGTCCAAAAATGGACATGCTGCGCCAAATATAAGTTTTTTGTTTTTTGTAACAATTTTTTTCAAAAACCAAAGCAACGTTAAAATTTTAAAAAACAAATCAATGTATATATTTTAAAATATCTAATTCTAGAATGTATGAAAGGATAAATTCAAATGTATATATAATTTAAAACTTTAAAATAGAATTAGGATAAAATGAAGGAAACCTATAGCCCTTAAAAAGGCAAAGAGGTATCTAATGGGGTGGATTCCCTATTAAATCATAAAGTTAAAATATCAGTTAAAAAAGAGTAAACGATATTGGTTAAAACATGAAATTAAAATTTGATAAATAGTGAATGGTTCATTTCACGTTTCACACGAAGGATTTAATTCGTTTAGAAACATATGTCTATGTGTGAAACGTATGTGTCCGATACGAAGGCGAGTTAATCTTACATCAGCACTTCGTAAAGGTAAAACTGATAAGGTGAGGGATGGGGAAAATGGTATAGAGTTTGTTTTCGACCTGCGAGTCCCATGATTCCTCCCTAAGAGAACAAACAAATCTTTTTATACTATTTCTCACATCAGAGGCTGGTTGGATTTTATGGCGCAAGGTCCAAAAATGGACATGCTGCGCCAAGTATACGATTTTTTATCTTATTTAATTTTATAACTATTAATTTTTCTCGAAACCAAAATCAACGTATATAATTTAAAACCTAATTCTAAAATATATAAGCGGAAAAATTCAAATGTATATGTAGTGTCTGTTCTGTCGAAGAAAGCAAAACTCGAACGAATACAAACATTTATTTAAATTTAAAAATAAAAATTGATAGTATTGTATATTAAAATTATAATTAAAAGAAATTTGACTATGGCCCTACTCGGCCAACAGAACAAACACCCAAGGAGAGCCAGCTAAACCTCCTCGTTCGCTGGTCAAAGACAATCTCTTCTCCCCCCCGCCGGAGCGGACTCCCTCCTCTCCTCTCTCCCAATGACTACAGCGCCATCTTGTGAAGAGAATGAGGAGTATTTTAACACTACAATATACATAATTTAAAATTTTAAAATAGCAATTAGTTGGTTGGTTGGGTTTTATGGCGCATGGTCTAAAACTGGACGCGCTGCGCCAAAAGAAAGTTTTTGTAGCTTTATTTTTTCAAAAAACCCAAGCAACATTAAAAATTTTAAAAAATAAAATTCTGTGTATATATTCTAAAATCAATTCATAAAATATAAAAAAGAAAAGTCAAATATACATACAATTTTAAAATTCAACATACAAATCAAATAAAATGTATGAAATTTATTGCTCATAAAAAAGCGAATGGGTTTCTATGGGGTGGATCCCCTATTAAATTAAGCAAAGTTATAAAATCAGTATTAAAAAAATGTAAACGTTGTTGGTTAAAAATATGACATGAAATTAAAATATGATATATAGTAAATGGTTCATCACACACTTTTAACACCATGGATTTAATTCATTTAAAAACAGATGTCTGTGTGAAACTTAGGTTGTCTCGCCTTCGTATCGGACACACAACATCAGCACTTCGTAACGGTAAAACTGATAATGAATTGAGGGATGGGAAAATTGTATGGAGTTTGTTTCCGACCTGCAAGTCCCATGATTCCTATTAAAGTGATGGTTGGTTGGTTGGGTTTTATGGCGCAAGGTCCGAAATCGGACATGCTGCGCCAAGAAATAAATTTTGAAGAAGATATAAATTTTTAATTTATTCTTGTTATTTTATTTTATTTATTAATTTATTTACTTTTTTGGAAACCCAATCAACATTAAAATTCTAAAAAACAAAAATTAGTGTATATATATCATATTAAAATCCAACTATAAAATATAAATGGGAAAACACAATTATATATACATTTAAAATTTAAAATTGCAAATTAAATATAAAAAACCTATTGCCCTCAAAAAGGCAAATAGGATCCTGTGGGGTGGTTCCCCCAGCAAATCAAATAAGTTTAAAATATCACAATTAAAAAAGAGTAAACGATATTGGTTAAAATATGAGCATGAAATTAAAATATGATAAACAGTGAATGGTTCATCACATGTTTCACACCAAGGATTTAATTCGTTTAGAAACAAATGTCTATGTGTGAAACGTGTGTGTCCGATACGAAGGCGGGTTAATCTTACATCAGCACTTCGTATCGGTAAAACTGTTAATGAGGTGATGTATGGAAATATGGCATGCAATTTATTACTGACCTGCATGTTCCATGACTCCTGCCAAAGAGAATGGATTAATATTTTAACATTTTTTCTCACGTCAGACAAAGGAACTGATGGAAGACACGGGCCAGATGCAGATTTAGCAGCTGCATCAGCCCTTTCATTACCATCGAGACCTACATGACTTGGGATCCAGCAGAAAATAATGTCATATCCCTTGCCAGCAAGGAAATCTAATGCTCGGAAAATTCTAGACACAACAGGATGACAGTCGAAACTACTGTTCCGCAAAGCTTCCAACACACTCAAACTATCAGTGTACTCACAGTATTTATGAACTATCACATGTATTCATCTGCTGAAGAACTTGGTAAATAGCTACTTGCTTCAGCAGAGAAGATGGAACAGGATGGATGGAGTCTGCAGCTAAGTGTTTTGTTCTCAATAACTACAGCACAACCAACATGTCCTGTAGATTTTGAACCATCGGTGAAAACTGGTGTATACGTGGTATACTGACAGCGATGTGAGGCATATAGCTGCTGGAAAACAGTAGTTGCTGTGTCTGATTTTCTAAAACGAGCAAAAGGATTGATGATTTTAATCTGTGGATCATACCATGGTGGGTGTAGAAGGTCCGTTCTATCAAAACGGACATCATATAGGTCTCAATATAATAAGTTGGACTTTGTCCGAATGAGAAAAGGTGGAATGCTGTATGAACGTGCGCCATACAGCCTTATAAGTGCAGGTGTAGTAGTCATGGAACGTAATGGATGATGAGGGTCAGACATGATTTTTGCATAATAACTGAGAGGCAGCTGCATTCGTCTCAGGTCTAAAGGTAGTTGTTGGCAGATTGCATATAGACTCTGGACGGGTGATGTGCGAAATGCGCCTGAGCATATTTTCAAAGCAGAGTAATGTATTGTACCAATCTGCGTAGAACGGAAGACCTAGCAGATCCATACACAGCGCACCCATAGTCAATACGAGATAAAATTAATGACTGGTAGACAATTATTTTTAACTTTAGTGGTTGTGATCTCTTTTTCCAGTATCCAGATAGGACAACTTCTAGCGTAGGAGGGGTGGTCACCTTTACAGTTGACACACCTCTCCTTTGCAGTACAAGACGAGCTGTCGTGGCCAACTGCTGCGCAGCGAGCGCAAGTCAGTTTGCCCCGGCAAGCCGCTTTGGAGTGTCCAAATCTCTGGCACTGGAAACAACGCAAAGGATTTGGAATGAACGGCCTAACGGATAGATGCATATACGCAGCTTTAATATGCTGCGGCAGGTCTGGCGTCGCAAATGTCAGTACGAGATGTTTAGTATTAATAAACTGCCCATCTAGTCTGATAGTGATGCGTTTTACAGCACAGACCTTTTGATCTATGAGATTTTCTAAGATCTCGTCCGTTGGCGTAATTAGCATATCCTTGGCGGATACCACACCACGTGAGATGTTAAGGTTCATATGAGGTTGGACGGACACCTCAAGGTTAGCTAGCGTATTCATGTTGCTAATCAGAGCTGCTTGTGTATCTGAAGCAACTTCAACCATCAAATCACCAGAACGAAGTTTCCGAATGCTCTTTACTTCGCCGATACTGCCACTGATACTTTTTGGATTAGGAAAGGGGATACATTATCAAAGGTACCCTCCTTCCTTTTCACAATGTAAAATCTTGCCTTTATTAGCTTAAAAGTATGCTCCCGTGGGAGAGATGAGAATAGTTGTGTTTCTATATTTGAGATGAAATATTCGGGACCTGACGGCACCACCCACCATCGAGTCCAACAAGGGGATGCATACCAGCTGCACCAGTGCTAGCCAGGTCCTATACGCTCACAGTACATCCCTGAAGTGGCATCCACCCTTAACAAGTCACCCAGTAGATGTACTGATCGCTTGATCCATAAAGCCGATTGATGTGCTGAGGACCACAACACACCTCCCGTTTACCTGAAGCAGAGGCCAAAGCAATGTGTTGGTCTCTCGAGGCCTCAATTACCAGGACCCTCCTTTCCAGGGCCCCTCAGGGGGTTTACCTTCTTTAGGTAAACACGGGTGTCACAATCCCGAGGTACCCTAGTGATCTATCCTCTTCTTTCTTTTCCTCTGTCTCCTACTACCCCTCAGGGGGTTTACCTTCTTTAGGTAAACACGGGTGTCACAATCCCGATGTACCCTAGTGATCTGTCCTCTTCTTTATTTTCTCCTCTCTTCTACTCTTCTGCTTTTTCTTCCTCTTCTCCCTCAGTGTGGTTGCCTCGCAATAGGTTGAGGGCTCCCCTTGAGTAGCTTTCGCCGCTCTGTTGCTATTAGCTACTCTTGGGGACTAAATCACCCACGTGTTTGCCGTGCGTGGAGACCCGTGTCCCTGGAAAGGAGGGTCCTGGTAATTGAGGCCCCCAGAGACCAACACATTACTTTGGCCTCTGCTTCAGGTAAACGGGAGGTGTGTTGTGGTCCTCAGCACATCAATCGGCTTTATGGATCAAGCGATCGGTACATCTACTGGGTGACTCGTTAAGGGTGGAGGCCACTTCAGGGATGTACTGTGAGCGTATAGGACCTGGCTAGCACTGGTGCAGCTGGTCTGCATCCCCTTGTTGGACTCGGTGGTGGGTGGTGCGGTCAGGTCCCGAAATTTTACCTCTAATTACATGGAGAATAAAAAGTTTTCTACTCTCCCACGGGAGCAAATTTTGGAAAATAAAGAAATGAAATTTTTTGTTATTAAAAGAAAGGAGGGTTCCTTTGAACAAGTATACCCCTTTCTTATACAAAAGGGAATATCTGGTTTAATTGGGGAAGTGAAGACCGTACGTAAGTTAAGATCAGGTGACTTATTGCTAGAGGCTGCTAACTCTACACAAGCAGCTATGCTTAGTAGTATGCAAAATTTTGCTAACATGGAGGTGTAGACAAGAGTCTCGCCTCACGGTAATCTAAATTTTTCCCATGGAGTAATTTCCGCTAGGGATTTGTTGAACTCGCCGACGGATGAGATACTCGAAAATTTGCAGAGTCAGAAGGTCTGTGCAGTTAAACGCATTACTGTCAGAAGAGATGATAAGTTCATAGACACTAAACATCTCATTCTGACCTTTGCGACTCCAGACCTTCCAGACAACATTAAAGCTGCTTATATGAGCCTCCCCGTTCGGCCTTATATTCCAAATCCCTTGCGTTGTTTTCAATGCCAACGTTTTGGGCACTCGAGAGGTGCTTGCAGAGGCAAACCCACCTGCGCTCGCTGCGCGGTGGTTGGCCACGATAGCTCAAACTGTACAGCCAAGGAGAGGTGTGTCAACTGTCATGGTGACCACCCCTCCTACTCTCGAAGTTGTCCTCAATGGGTAATTGAAAAAGAAATTACTCTTTATAAGGTGAAAAATAAATGTTCCTACCCTGAGGCTAGAAAACTAGTTACCTCTCGCACACCGCAGCCTGGTGTGAGTTATGCGGCCGCTGCAAAAAAGTCACCAGATCAGCTGGTACACAAACCGAATCGGTTCCACTCCCCCTTATTAAATTACCCCAAACTTCAACATCAAAGCCAAAATCTGTCTCATCAACATTGAGCAAAAGAAAAGCTCCTTTGACTAAAACAAAAGTAACAAAGGCTTATAAATTAAAATCTTCAAAGGAGGGTTCAAATCGACCCTCCATATCCACCCGTAAAGCCTTGTCCCTGGAGGCTGACGCTGTATCTTTACATCCCTCGGAAGAGGATTTATCTCTCGAGGAGATGTCAGATGACATGCCTTCCAGCTCCGGGAGAGGAGCTTTTCAAACTACATAATAACTTCCTTTGTTTCTTGGAACTGCCATGGTTTGCGTTCCCATCATGATGACATCAAGTCTATAATTTCAGCCTACAAACCCGCATGCATTGCACTTCAGGAAACATTCCTGAAGTCCAGCAATAACTTCTCCATGCGTGGGTTTAAAAGCTTTAGAAAAGACTGTGGTGACGATGGTGCAGTGTCTGGAGGTGTTTGTATATTAACATCTAATACTTTTCCCAGCACTGCCCATCCATTAAATACTACTCTACAGGCTGTTGCTGTAAGAATTCATACTTCATTATTATTAACAGTCTGTAGTTTATATTTACCACCACATGATGTCATCCGCCAAGAGGAACTCAATGTATTAATAGATCAGCTGCCGACACCATTTCTACTGTTAGGTGACTTTAACGGCGATAGTTCTTTGTGGGGAAGTGATGATACTAATTCTCGCGGTCGGCAGATAGAGCGGTTTATTTCAGACAACTGTCTCTGTCTGCTTAATACCGACGAGAAGACCTATTTCCATGTACCCACAAGAACATTTCATTCTCTCGATCTGGCCATTTGTTCACCATCTCTTCTGCCATTGTTAAATTTAATTGTAGGAAATGATCTGCACAACAGCGATCATTTTCCTCTCGTCATCTCCCAGACTGGAGGTAGTAGTGTAGAACAACGTCTACCTACTTACGTGTACAGTCGGGCAGATTGGACGTTATTTACACAATTGGCAGTTATTGATAACGAAATGGTTATGATCGTAGATGTTGATGATGCCGTAAGTAAAGTCACCGAAACAATTACTAATGCAGCTGACGCATCTATACCTAAGAGTTCCTCTATCCCAAACAGGCGTTGCAAACCTTGGTGGAATGATGAATGTCAAAAAACCTATAAGAAACAGAGGAAGTTATGGGGGTTATTTAGAAGATACCCCACAACGGAGAATCTTATCGCCTTTAAGAGAGCCAAAGCATTAGCTCGCAGAACTCGTCGACGAAGTCAGAAGGAATCCTGGTCGCGCTATGTATCCTCAATTACTTCTTCCACATCCAGTAAACAGTTGTGGAGAAGAGTGAAAGCAGCCAATGGAATATATAGAGAATTTTCTATTCCTATTTTGAAATCCGGAGCTGCTGTATACTCTTCTCCTGAGGACATCGCTAACGTCCTTGGTGAAACCTTTGCCAGCGTCTCAAGCAACGACTCTTATAGTCCTTCGTTCTTAAGGACAAAGAGTCGTGCTGAGCGAACACAAATTCGTTTCAACCATGGACAAGCTTTGCCATACAACTGTGAATTTCGGATGTTGGAATTGAAGAGAGCATTACAGCAGGCCAATAATACCAGTCCAGGACCCGATGGAATCAGCTATGAAATGCTTCGTCATTTAAGTCCAGATTCTCTGTTGAACTTGTTGTTATTGTTCAATAGGATCTGGACTGAAAACAAATTTCCATCACTTTGGAGCGAAGCAATAGTGATTCCGATCCTTAAGGCTGGTAAGGATCCTTCTGTTCCTTCAAGTTATCGACCAATAGCTCTGACGAGTTGCTTATGTAAGACTCTTGAACGTATGGTCAACGCCCGTCTCGTATATGTCCTAGAAACAAATAAATGTGTTCATATCAATCAGAGTGGCTTCCGTAAAGGAAGATCCACTCTTGATAATATCATATATTTGGAAACGCAGATCCGCAACGCCTTTGTGCGGAGGAATCATCTCGTTTCCATTTTCTTCGACATAGAGAAGGCATATGACCGTACATGGCGATATGGAATTCTCCGTTCACTATATGATTTTGGCTTTCGGGGTAATCTTCCGATATTCCTGAAGAATTTCTTACGCTCCCGTGTTTTCAAAATACGTATTGGAACAGTTCTTTCCAATACTTTTATCCAAGCCGAGGGTGTACCCCAAGGCTCTATTTTAAGTGTCACCCTTTTTAACTTGTACATAAGTCGCATCCTCCATCAAATTTCACCTCCTGTATATGGCACACTTTATGTTGATGACCTGCAAATATCATGTGAGGGTTCTAACATGCGTTTAATTGAGAGACAACTACAAACAACTGTCAACAAACTTGCTGCATGGTGTGCTGAGAATGGCCACACATTGTCTCCTAGCAAGAGTAATTGTGTCCATTTCTGCAAGAAGACCAGCCTACATAATGATCCTACTATCAGTATTAATAATACACCTATCCCTGTTGTCAACGAGATAAAATTTCTGGGAATAACTTTTGACCGAAAATTAAACTTTCTTCCGCATGTTATTCATTTGCGGAAGAAGTGCGAGCGATCGCTTAATATCCTCAAGGTGCTTTCTAATACATCTTGGGGTGCTGATCGCACGGCACTACTTCGTGTCTACCAGTCATTAATTTTATCTCGTATTGACTATGGGTGTGCTGTGTATGGATCGGCTAGGTCTTCCGTTCTGCGCAGATTGGATACAATACATCACTCTGCTTTGAGAATATGCTCAGGCGCATTCCGCACATCACCCGTCCAGAGTCTATATGCAATCTGCCAACAACTGCCTTTAGACCTGAGACGAATGCAGCTGTCTCTCAATTATTATGCAAAAATTATGTCTGACCCTCATCATCCATTACGTTCCATGACTACTACTCCTGCACTTATAAGGCTGTATGACGCACGTTCATACAGCATTCCACCTTTTCTCACTCGGACAAAGTCCAACATATTATTTTCAGACCTATGTGATGTCCGCTTCGAAAAAAACGGACTTTCTTCTACATCCACCTTGGTATGATCCACAGATTAAAATCATCAAACCTTTTGCTCGTTTTAGAAAATCAGACACAGCAACTACTGTTTTCCAGCAGCTATATGCCTCACATCGCTCTCAGTATACCACGTATACACCAGTTTTCACAGATGGTTCAAAATCTACAGGACATGTTGGTTGTGCTGTAGTTGTGGAGAACAAAACTCTTAGCTACAGCCTCCATCCATCCTGTTCCATCTTCTCTGCTGAAGCCATAGCCATTTATCAAGCTCTTCAGCAGATGAATACATTTGATAGTTTTAAATACTGTGTGTACACTGACAGTTTGAGTGTGTTGGAAGCTTTGCGGAACAGTAGTTTTAACTGTCATCCTGTTGTGTCTAGAATTTTCCGAGCATTAGATTCCCTTGCTGGCAAGGGATATGACATCATTTTCTGCTGGATCCCAAGTCACGTAGGTCTTGATGGCAATGAAAGGGCGGATGCAGCTGCTAAATCTGCATCTGGCCCATATCTTCCATCAGTTCCTTTGTCTGATGTGAGAAGAAATGTTAAAAAATCGATCTATTGTCTTTGGCAGGAGTCATGGAACATGCAGGTCAATAATAAATTGCGTGCCATATTTCCATACATCACCTCATTAGCAGTTTTACCGATACGGAGTGCTGATGTAAGATTAACCCGCCTTCGTATCGGACACACACGTTTCACACATAGACATTTGTTTCTAAATGAATTAAATCCTTGGTGTGAAACGTGTGATGAACCATTCACTGTTTATCATATTTTAATTTCATGTTCATATTTTAACCAATATCGTTTACACTTTTTTAACTGTGATATTTTAACATTATATGATTTACTTGGGGAATCACCCCACAGGAACCTATTTGCCTTTTTGAGGGCAATAGGTTTTTTACATAATATTTAATTTGTGTTTTCTAAATTTTAAAAATATATATATTTTTGATTTTCATTTTATATTTTATAATTGGATTTTAATGTAAAATATATACACTGATTTTTGTTTTTTAAAGTTTTAATGTTGCTTGGGTTTTTTTAAAAAAAAATAAATAATGTAAATAAAATAAAATAAAAATTTAATTAAATATATGCTTCAAAACTTTATTTTTGGCGCAGCATGTTCATTTTTGGACCTTGCGCCATAAAACCCAACCAACCAACCAACCAACCAACCTCTGTCTCCTACCCTTCTGCTTTTTCTTCCTTTTCTCCCTCACTGTGGTTGCCTCGCAGGAGGTTGAGGGCTCCTCTGGAGTAGCTTCCGCCGCTCTGTTGCAATTAGCTACTCTTGAGGACTAAATCACCCACGTGTTTGCCCCCTCAGGGGGTTTACCTTCTTTAGGTAAACACGGGTGTCACAATCCCGAGGTACCCCAGTGATCTGTCCTCTTCTTTCTCTTCTTCTCTTCTCTACTCTTCTGCTTTTTCTTCCTCTTCTCCCTCAGTGTGGTTGCCTCGTAAGAGGTTGAGGGCTCCCCTTGAGTAGCTTTCGCCGCTCTGTTGCTATTAGCTACTCTTGAGGACTAAATCACCCACGTGTTTGCCGTGCGTGGAGACCCGTGTCCCTGGAAAGGAGGGTCCTGGTAATTGAGGCCCCAGAGACCAACACATTACTTTGGCCTCTGCTTCAGGTAAACGGGAGGTGTGTTGTGGTCCTCAGCACATCAATCGGCTTTATGGACCAAGCGATCGGTACATCTACTGGGTGACTCGTTAAGGGTGGAGGCCACTTCAGGGATGTACTGTGAGCGTATAGCACCTGGTTGGTTGGTTGGTTGGGTTTTATGGCGCTAGGTCCAAAATCGGACATGCTGCGCCAAAACTAAGTTTTTGTTGTTTTATTATTTATTTTATTTTTTTTTCAAAAACCCAAGCAACATTTAAATATTTTAAAATACAAAAATCTGTGTATATAATATTTTAAAATAAAATTTATAAAATAAAATATATGTATAATTTTAAAATTTAACATACAAATCAAATAAAATGTATGAAACCTATTGCTCTTAAAAAAGCGAATAGGTTTCTATGGGATGGATCCCCTATTAAATCAAATAAAGTTATAAAATCAGTATTAAAAAAGTGTATACGTAAATGGTTAAAACATGAACATGAAATTAAAATATGATGCACAGTATAAGGTTCATCACACGTTTCACACCAAGGATTTAATTCACTCAAAAACAAATATCTGTGTGTGAAACGTGTGTGTCCGATACGAAGGCGAGTCAATCTAACATCTGCACTTCGTACCGGTAAAACTGACAATGAGATGAGGGATGAGAAAATGGTAGCAAATTTGTTGACGACCTGCAAGTTCCATGATTCTTCCCAAAGGGAACAAATAAAGCTTTTTATACTCTTTCTCACATCTGAGAGCGGAACCGATGGTAAAACTGGATCTTCAGCAGCCTTTGCAGCTGCATCCGCTCTCTCGTTTCCATCAAGACCTACGTGACTTGGTATCCAACAAAATACAATTTTTTTCCCTTGCCAGCAAGAGAATCCAATGCTTTGAAAATTCTCGACACAACAGGATGACAGTTAACGCTATTGTTTTTCAAGGCTTCAATCATACTCATGCTGTCAGTGTAAATACAAAAGTCATGACAATCATCTGTATTCACATGCTGAAGCGCGTAGCAGATGGCATTTGCTTCAGCAGTAAAGACGGAGCAGGATGAATGTAGGCTGTGACTAAAAGCTGTATTATTGATAAAAACTCCACAGCCCACATGTCCTGCTGTTTTAGAACCGTCTGTGAATACAGGTTTGTATGATTGATACTGACAGCGATGAGAAGAATATAGCTGCTGAAAAACAATAGGTGTTGTGTCAGATTTTCTATAGTAAGCAAAGGCATTGATAAAAGTATATGTTGGATTATACCAAGGCGGATGAGCAAACTGGTCAACACACTTAATCCGAGCATCACATAGGTCTGTGAGCCAAGATGTGATTTGGCTCGTGTGAGAAACGGAGGGATGCTCATTGGACGAGCATCATATAGTCTCATGAGAGAAATATTTGGAACCATGGAACGTATCGGATGATTAGGGGTCGACATGACCTTAGCATAATAATTGAGAGACTGCTGCATTCGTCTCAGGTCTAACGGTAATTGATGACATATCACGTATAGACTCTGGACGGGTGATGTGCGGAATGCCCCAGAGCATATCCTCAAAGCAGAGTGATGAACTGTGTCCAACCTTCGTAACACGGAAGATCTAGCTGATCCATAAACAACACTTCCGTAGTCAATGCGGGACAAGATCAATGACTGATATACTCGAAGAAGTAATGAGCGATCTGCACCCCAAGATGTATTTGACAACACCTTGAGGATATTAAGCGATCGCTCACACTTCTTCCGCAAATATAGAACATGCGGAAGAAAAGTTAATTTTCGGTCAAAGATAATGCCCAAGAATTTTATTTCATTCACTACTTGTATTGGAGTGTTGTTGATGTAAATTATTGGATCATTATGCAGGCTAATCTTTCTGCAGAAGTGGACACATTTACTCTTGCTTGGTGATAAGGTATGGCCATTCTCAGCACACCATGCAGCAAGTTTGTTAACTGCTGTTTGCAGTTGTCTCTCAATTAATCTTATGTTAGACCCCTCACATGATTTTTGCAGGTCGTCGACAAACAAAGTGCCATGTACTGATGATGGAAGTTGATGAAGTAAGTTACTGATGAAGAGACTAAAAAGTGTGACGCTTAAAATTGAGCCCTGAGGAACACCTTCAGATTGTGTAAAAGTATTGGATGTATATCTTCCAATACGTACTTTAAAACCACGGGAGCATAAAAAATTTTGTAGGAATATCGGCAGATTACCCCGAAAGCCAAAATCATATAATGTACGGAGAATTCCATATCGCCATGTACGGTCGTATGCCTTCTCGATGTCAAAGAAAATGGAGACCTCTCTCTCTCCACGGGAGCACACTTTGACAATAGTACAAGCAAGATTCTACATTGTAAAACGGAAAGAGGGTACATTTGATAATGTATCCCCTTTCCTGATCCAGAAAGGTATTTCTGGCAATATCGGCGAAGTGAAGAGCATTCGAAAGCTGCGTTCTGGAGATTTAATGGTCGAAGTTGTTTCAGAAGCACAAGCTACTCTTATAAGCAGCATGAACATGCTTGCTAACCTTGAGGTGTCTGTCCAACCTCATATTAATCTTAACTTTTCACGTGGTGTGGTATCCGCCAGGGATTTGCTAAATACGCCTACGGACGAGATCTTAGAAAATCTCAAAGATCAAAAGGTCTGTGCTGTAAAACGCATCACTGTCAGGAGAGATGATAAAGTTATTAATACTAAGCATCTAATCCTGACATTTGTGACGCCAGACCTACCGCAGCATATTAAAACTGCGTATATGCATCTATCCGTCAGGCCTTTTATACCAAATCCTTTGCGTTGTTTCCAGTGCCAGAGATTTGGTCACACTAAAGCGGCTTGCAGAGGCAAACTGACTTGCGCTCGCTGCGCAGCAGTTGGCCATGACAGTTCGTCTTCTACTGCAAAGGAGAGGTGTGTCAACTGTAAGGGTGACCACCCCTCCTACGCTAGAGTTTGTCCTATCTGGATACTGGAAAAAGAGATCACTACCACCAAAGTTAAGAATAACTGCTCATATCCTGAGGCAAGACGTGCTGTTATGGCACGCACACCTCAAGCAGGAGTTAGCTATGCATCTGTCGTCGCCAAGGTCACCAGAACGGCTAGTACGCAAGCGGATGCTCTTTCACTTCCAATAGTGAAATTACCCCTTACATCTGTACAGAGGCCAAAATCGACCTCCATATCAACTACCCGCAGAAAAGCTCCGATTGCTAAATCTAAAGCCGTAAAGGCTTTAAAACTGAAATCCGCAAAAGAGGGCATTGTTAGGCCCTCCATATCCACCCGTAAAGCTTTAAACCTGGAGGCTGACGCCGTATATCTACATCCCTCGGACGAAGATCTATCACTCGAGGAGATGTCAGATGACATGCCTTCCAGCTCCGGGAAAGGAGCTTTTCAATTTCAAAAATAACTTCCTTTGTTTCTTGGAACTGCCATGGTTTGCGTTCTCATCATGATGACATCAAGTCTATAATTTCAGCCTATAACCCCGCATGTGTTGCACTTCAGGAAACATTCCTGAAGTCAAGCAATAACTTTTCCATGCATGAGTTTAAAAGCTTTAGAAAAGACTGTGGTGACGATGGTGCAGTGTCTGGAGGTGTTTGTATATTAACATCTAATACTTTTCCCAGCACTGCCCATCCATTAAATACTACTCTACAGGCTGTTGCTGTAAGAATTCATACTTTATGCTTATTAACAGTCTGTGGTTTATATTTACCACCACATGATGTCATCCGCCAAGAGGAACTCGATGCATTAATAGATCAGCTGCCAACACCATTTCTATTGTTAGGTGACTTTAACGGCCATAGTTCTTTGTAGGGAAATGATGATACTAATTCTCGCGGTCGGCAGATAGAGCGGTTTATTTCAGATAACAGCCTCTGTCTGCTTAATACCGACGAGAAGACATATTTCCATGTACCCACACCCCTCAGGGTGTTTACCTTCTTTAGGTAAACACGGGTGTCACAATCCCGAGGTACCCCAGTGATCTGTCCTCTTCTTTCTTTTCCTCTCTCCTCTACTCTTCTGATTTTTCTTCCTCTTCTCCCTCAGTGTTGTTGCCTCGTAAGAGGTTTAGGACTCCCCTTGAGTAGCTTTCGCCGCTCTGTTGCTATTAGCTACTCTTGGGGACTGTTGGCGCCTGCGAGCGCAGCGCCCCCTTTGAGTTATAAAGAGAAACCGGCAGTAGCCATTGTGAGTCGGAGAAATAAAGTGTGTGTTTTTATGCAGTCCTTGAGTGAGTGTTTATTGAGTTAAAACTGAGCTATTAACATTGGACATAGTCTCACCGGAGAAAATAAGCAACCTATGGATCTATATAATGGCTATGATTGATAATTTACGCCTCTGCTGAGTATCGTCAACGTAATAGAGGTATGTGATTGAGTAATTTTTCTTGTTCTGAGAATAGATCTTTATATTTATATTGAAGTATTAATAACTATCCAAAATGTTTAAAGGCGTAAAAAAAGAGGATTTGATATTAATTGCTATTGAGTTAGGAGAAGATGTCAATGAGAAAATGACTGTTTCAGAATTAAGCAGGATTATAAAACAAAACCAGAAGTACGTGACAGAGAAAGATTCCGTTGTAGAATTAGCAAATACGATAATTGAAGAGCGAAAGTCCGATGAGTTGCGGCAACTAGAGTTAGAGAAAATTAAGCTCGAACAGAGAAAATCTGAAGAGCTTCAACAATTAGAGTTAGAAAAACTTAAACTTGAAAGAACGAAAATGGAATTAGAAATTGCTCGCGTGAAAGCGGAATCTAAGTCAAATTCAGAAGGTGAAAATGTTGAAAATAATCAGACTGAATCTTTAGACTCTCTCATAAAAAGTGTCCGTACTTTAACTATTAAAACTCCTAGTAGACCTGAGGGTTGGAGTTATTTTTTTGCATCTTTAGAAAGGGCCTTTATTTCAAAAAACGTCCCTGATAAATACAAAGCGGAGATTTTGTTAAATTTGCTAGGGGAAAGGGCGACTAATGTGATAACTTATATAAAGGATGACGAGTTAAATGAGTACTCTAAAGTAAAAACAATAGTACTTCGAGAATTTGAGCCTACCCCTCAATCATGTTTAGAACATTTTAGGAAAGCCCACCGCCAACCAAATGAAACATACGTACAATTTGCATCGCGATTAACGACGAGCTGGGAATATTATTTACAATTGAGGAAGGTAACAGATTTCGAAACTCTCAAAGATTTAATTGTGTCGGATAAAATATGCCAGACCTTAGATAGAGAAACTACGTGTCATATTAATATGAGACAGGCTGACACATGGTTTAAACCCTCTGAATTAGGGAAAGAAATTGATTTATATTTTACTTCCCGAGGTAAGACTTTGGTGGAAAACTCAAAGTTTAATAAATTGTCCGAGTCAAAATACACATCGAGAGTTTTCCTTTCGGAAGTTAAAAATAATAAGTGTGTTTTATCATGTAATGAGAATCACCCCATATATAAATGCCCTAATTATAGAAATATGTCAGTAAATGAGCGTATTGAGTTTGTAAAATCAAATAACTTATGTTTTAATTGCTTGGGGAATAATCATAGAGTAACAACTTGTAAATCAAAACATTCGTGCAATATCTGTAGGCGGCGTCATCATGCCACACTTCACTTTCAGTCAGAGCAAAAACAAGAACGTTTTTCGGCGCCTGTTGAGAATGAGAATATAAATACTCTCAATGCGAAAGTGAGATCCTTCCCCTCCCCCACAGCTTTAGAATTCGTTCCTACTGGCAATAAACAAGAGTCAAGTGGTCAGGATCAAAATTGCTTAGCGGCGACTAGTTATACTTCGTCAGCAAATTCGAAGTCTGTACTACTTAGCAGTTTTATTTGTTTTTTAACCGATGACTTGGGAAATGTTTTACGCGTTCGTGGTTTATTAGACGTTGGAGCCAGCGCTAATTTTTTGAGTAAGAGTTGCGCTGACAAGCTTAATTTAAGAAAGGAAAAAATAAATATTGGAGTTTCAGGTTTAAATGGAATGTCTATGACAATTAAATCTAAAGTTAATGCTACGATTGTTAATGATATAAGAAATTTCAAATTAGATTTAGAATTTTTAGTTGTTCCCAGTGTTACAAATTTGACCCCTTTAAGGCAAATTGATATTTGCGTTCCGGAATTAAAAAACATTAAGTTAGCGGATTCGGGATTTAATGTTCCAGGTCCAATCGATTTAATTCTGGGAGCAGAGAATTTTTATGGACTATTAAAACCTGATAGAATTTACCCTACTAATACTAATTTAATTTTACAAAACACGGTATTCGGATTTGTAGTGAGTGGTAGTGTACCAATAGAAACTGAGACTAAAGTACACTGTGGGCTTATAAACGAGGGTGCCGACTTAAATAAAATTATGCGGAATTTTTGGGAAATAGAACAAATTGAAGAAACACAGAAATTTGAAACTGCAGAGAGAATTGAAGCTAATAATCATTTTATAAAAACTCATAAAAGGGATAAATCGGGAAAATTTGTAGTACAGATGCCATTTAAAAAAGATCCGAAATTATTGGGAGAGTCTAGAGAGATTGCAGTCAAAAGATTAAATGCCTTGTGGAATAAGTTAGAAGGGAATCCAGAACTTCTGTCATTATATCGTCAATTTATGAGTGAATATGAGTGCTTGAATCATATGCAAGAAGTTTCTATGACGCAAGAACCTGAAGTGGTCTACTATTTACCTCATCATGCAGTTTATAGACCACAGAAAACGAGTACGAAATGTAGAGTTGTGTTCAACGCTTCACAAATTACTTCAACTGGTGAGTCATTAAATTCCATACAGCTAAATGGTGGTGTAATTCAAGATGATTTATTTGCTATATTATTGAGGTTTAGAAAACATCTTTTTGCTTTTACTACCGACATTCAAAAAATGTATAGAATGATTTGGATTGATCCTGCACAAAGAGATTTGCTAAGAATTGTATGGAAAGATAGTAAGGAAGCGAATATTAAAACGTATCAATTATGCACAGTGACGTATGGAACCACTAGTGCTCCATATTTGGCTCAGAGATGTCTTCAACAGTTAGGTACTGATGAACAACTGAAATTTCCATTGGCTTCTCAAGTAATACAGAAGGATATGTACATGGATGATATATTGAGTGGAGGGTCAAATTTAGAAAGTGTAAAGTGTCTAAAGCAAGAATTAACTCAAATATTTAAAACTTGTGGTATGGAACTACATAAATGGCAAAGTAACTGTCCAGAGTTAAGAGAAATTTCTGAAGATTCAAATGACTATAGCTTTGATGAAACAAAAACATTAGGGTTGCTATGGAAGGCCAAGAGTGATGAGTTTTCCTACAATATGCCTAAAAAAGATGCTTCTATGGTTACAAAGAGAGAAATTTTGTCCATAATTGCCCGCATTTTTGACCCACTTGGTTTGATAGGACCTGTACTTACAAAGGCTAAGGTTTTTATGCAACGCTTGTGGAGGTTATCAATAGATTGGGATGAAAGACTGCCATCAGATGTCGTACAAGAATGGTTACAGTTTTTTGATGGGTTGTGTGACATTAACAGTATTGAAATAAAGCGATGTATGCTTCCAGAGAATGTTGTAAAAATTGAACTCTTTGGATTCTCGGATGCATCGGAGGACTATTATGGTGCAGCAGTCTATCTAAGATGCGAATCAGCGAGTGGTGAATTAACTTCACATCTAGTGTGCAGCAAAGGAAGAGTTGCACCAATCAAAACACTTTCGATTCCACGACTTGAACTGTGTGCAGGTGTATTGCTATCTAAATTGATGAAAAAGATTAGCACTTCCCTAGAACTTAAGATAGATAAATTTTGGTATTTTTCGGACAGCAAAATTGTTTTGTCCTGGATTCAGAAGTCTCCAGCAGAATTGAAAACCTTTGTCGCTACCAGAGTGGCTAAAATACAAGTTCTGACAGATGTCTCACAATGGAGGCATATATCATCGGAGCGAAATCCTGCAGACATCGTTTCTCGTGGCTGCAATCCAGCACAACTGAGAAATAATTCCTTGTGGTGGCATGGACCACAACTTATCATCGAGGAAGTAGAGACGCTTAACAACTGTGAAGAGCTGATTAACGTGGACTTAGAACATTTTAATACAGAACTGGTTAAGAGTGAACGAAGGTTCAAGAGACCTGTTTTCTTAGTGACTTTTAATTTAACTGAGGAGTTACTTAGTATTACTAACAATTATACTAAACTTGTTCGTGTTTTAGCTTTTCTTTATAGGTTCCTGAATAATTGCAAATCACAGCCAAGGATAACTGGGCCTCTGCAATGTAAGGAAATTAAAGATGCTGAATTTGTCTTAGTGAAATTAGTTCAACAAGAGTGTTTTAAAAGGGAAATTTCAGGCCTTCAGAAGGATGGTAATGTGCCTGTAGAGAGTAAGTTAAAAAATCTTTTACCATTTTTAGATGAAAGGGGTGTTGTAAGAGTTGGTGGAAGACTAGCCAACAGTAAGTTTAACTTTGATAAAAGGTTCCCTATAATTTTACCTGCCAATCATAAATTGACTGTGATGATTGCTGAAATGTTTCATAAGAACTATTTACATATTGGACCACAAGGGTTATTGTTTCTTATTAGACGAAGGTTTTGGCCTTTAAGTGGACGTAACCTTTGTAGAAAACTAGTGCACGATTGTGTTGTTTGCTTTAAAGCAAAACCAGTACCTTGTCAACAGCTCATGGGACATTTACCTGAAGAGAGAGTAACCCCAAACTTTCCATTCAATTGTGTAGGGGTAGATTTTTTTGGTCCTTTTTATATAAAATATCCCAATCAAAGAAAGGGAATGTATAACAAAATTTATGTGTGTATTTTCATTTGTTTTGTGACTAAAGCTTGTCATTTAGAGATGGTAACAGACCTCTCTAGTGATGCCTTTGTAGCTACACTTAAGAGATTTTTTAGCAGAAGAGGGAAAAGTGCCCACATATTTTCTGATAACGCTACTAATTTTGTTGGCAGTAACTCCGAATTAAAGAAATTGAGTAAATTAGTTAGCAGTCCAGATGAAAACTTGAGTAATTATTTGTCCAAAGAAAAGGTTGAGTGGACTTTCATTCCCCCTAGATCCCCGAATCATGGTGGACTTTGGGAGGCAGGTGTCAAATCCGCGAAATACCATCTTAAACGTGTAGTTGGCAATTTAAAACTAACATATGAGGAATTCTTAACTGTAATTGATCAGATTGAGGCAATTCTTAATTCCCGCCCATTGCATCCCTTGTCATCTGACTTAAATGATTATGATGTCTTGACACCTGGCCATTTTTTGATAGGCAGACCTATCACAGCAATTGCAGAACCCAACATCCTAAATTTACATGACAATAAATTAAAACAATGGCAAAAATTAACTAAGATAGTGCAGACATTTTGGAAGCATTGGTCTAACAATTATTTAAGTGCAATACAAGAAAGATCAAAGTGGAGGTTCGCTAAAGAGAATGTGCAAGTTGGCACTATGGTGATTTTAAAGGAGGACAATGTTCCGGTTTTTAACTGGCCATTGGGCAGAATTATGCAAACATTCCCAGGAAAGGATAAGAAGGTGAGAGTAGTTTTAGTTAAAACGAAGAATGGGGTTTTTAAAAGGAGCATTAATAAAATTTGCATTTTGCCATTGCCTAATTAAGGAATGAGAACTCTATCAAATATATCTGTGTATCATTATGTATTTTGTGTAGTTTATTATTAATAGTGTGTATCATTGTACTCATATTTTATATTGTGTGTTATATATTGTATATAGTGTGTTAATATTTTTCTTGAGATTTCAAATTGTTGAATGTACCATGTCAACGCCGGGCGGAATGTTGGCGCCTGCGAGCGCAGCGCCCCCTTTGAGTTATAAAGAGAAACCGGCAGTAGCCATTGTGAGTCGGAGAAATAAAGTGTGTGTTTTTATGCAGTCCTTGAGTGAGTGTTTATTGAGTTAAATCTGAGCTATTAACAGGGACTAAATCACCCACGTGTTTGCCGTGCGTGGAGACCCGTGTCCCTGGAAAGGAGTTTGGTTGGTTGGTTGGTTGGTTGGTTGGTTGGTTGGGTTTTATGGCGCAAGGTCCAAAATCGGACATGCTGCGCCAAAACTAAGTTTTTGTTGTTTTATTATTTATTTATTTATTTTTCAAAAACCCAAGCAACATTTAAATATTTTAAAATACAAAAATCTGTGTATATAATACTTTAAAATAAAATTTATAAAATAAAATATATGTATAATTTTAAAATTTAACATACAAATCAAATAAAATGTATGAAACCTATTGCTCTTAAAAAAGCGAATAGGTTTCTATGGGGTGGATCCCCTATTAAATCAAATAAAGTTATAAAATCAGTATTAAAAAAGTGTATACGTAAATGGTTAAAACATGAACATGAAATTAAAATATGATGCACAGTATAAGGTTCATCACACGTTTCACACCAAGGATTTAATTCACTCAAAAACAAATATCTGTGTGTGAAACGTGTGTGTCCGATACGAAGGCGAGTCAATCTAACATCTGCACTTCGTACCGGTAAAACTGACAATGAGATGAGGGATGAGAAAATGGTATGCAATTTGTTGACGACCTGCAAGTTCCATGATTCTTGCCTAAAGACCATATATAAATTTTTTGATAGCCTTTCTCACATCTGAGAGAGCAACCGATGGTAATATTGGATCTAATGCAGCCTTTGCAGCTGCATCTGCTCTCTCATTTCCTTCAAGACCCATGTGGCTTGGTATCCAACAAAATACAATTTCTTTTCCCTTGCCAGCAAGGGAATCCAATGCTTTAAAAATTCTCGACACAACAGGATGACAGATAACACTATTGTTTTTCAAGGCTTCAATAATACTCATGCTGTCAGTATATATACAATATTGATGATAGTCGTCTGTATTCACATGCTGAAGCGCGTAGTAGATGGCGGTTGCTTCAGCAGTAAAGATGGAGCAGGATGGATGTAGGCTGTAATTAAAATCTGTATTATTGGTAAAAATTCCACAGCCCACATGTCCTGCTGTTTTAGAACCATCTGTGAGTACAGGTTTATATGATTGATACTGACAGCGATGAGAAAAGTATAGCTGTTGAGAAACAATAGGTGTTGTGTCGGATTTTTTGAACTGAGCAAAGGTATTTATAAAGGTATTTGTTGGTTCATACCAAGGTGGATAGAGAAATTGATCAATTGACTCTATCTAAACATCTCATAGGTCTGTGAGCCAAAGATGTGATTTGGCTCTTGTGAGAAAAGGTGGGATACTCAATGGACGAGCATCATATAGTCTTTTAATAGAGGCATTAGGTATCATGGAACGTAGTGGATGGTCATGGGTCGACATGATTTTAGAATAATAATTGAGAGACTGCTGCATTCGTCTCAGGTCTAACGGTAATTGATGACATATAACGTATAGACTCTGGACGGGGGATGTGCGAAATACGCCTGAACATATTCTCAGAGCAGAATGATGGATAGTGTCCAGTCTGCGTAAAACCGAAGACCTAGCGGATCCGTAAACAACACAACCGTAGTCTATGCGGGATAAAATTAGAGATTGGTAAACTCGGAGGAGTGACGTGCGATCAGCACCCCAAGATGTGTTTGAAAGCACCTTGAGGATATTGAGCGATCGCTCGCACTTCTTCCGCAGATATAATATATGCGGAAGAAAGGTTAATTTACGGTCAAATATCACTCCGAGGAATTTTACCTCACTGACCACTGGTATAGGTGTGTTGTTTATATGAATAACGGGATCATTGTGGAGGCTAGTCTTCCTGCAGAAATGGACACAATTGCTCTTGCTAGGAAATATTGTATGGCCATTCTCTGCACACCATGCAGCAATTTTATTAACAGATGTTTGTAATTGTCTCTCAATTAAATTCATGTTAGACCCTTCACAAGATATTTGCAGATCATCAACATACAGAGTACCATGCACAGGAGATGAAAGTTGATGAAGTATGGTACTGATATAAATATTAAAAAGTGTGACACTTAAAATACTTCCCTGAGGAACACCTTCAGGTTGGTTAAAAGTATTGGACAAAAGGGAACCAATACGAACTTTAAAACCACGGGAGCGTAAAAAGTTTTGAATAAATATCGGCAAATTACCCCGAAAGCCAAAATCATACATTCTACGGAGAATTCCATAACGCCATGTACGGTTGGTTGGTTGGTTGGGTTTAATGGCGCAAGGTCCAAAAACGGACATGCTGCGCCAAGAATTAAGTTTAAAAGTAGATATTTAGTAGATATTTTTTTTATTAATTTATTTTAAAAACCCAAGCAACATTAAAATTTTAAAAATCAAAAATCAGTGTATAAATATATTAAAATCAAATTACACATAAAAGCAAAATCAAAATATATATACTTTTAAAATTTAAAAAAAATAAATTAAATATAATGTATAAAACCTATTGCCCTCAAAAAAGCAAATAGGTTCCTGTGGGGTGGTTCCCCAAGCAAATCAAATAAGGTTAAAATATCACAATTAAAAAAGTGTAAACGATATTGGTTAAAATATTTGCATGAAATTAAAATATGATAAACAGTGAATGGTTCATCACACGTTTCACACCATGGATTTAATTCGTTTAGAAACAAATGTCTATGTGTGAAACGTGTGTGTCCGATACGAAGGCGGGTTAATCTTACTTCAGCACTTCGTATCGGTAAAACTTTTAATGAGGTGATGAATGGAAATATGGCACGCAGTTTGTTATTAACCTGCATGTTCCAAGACTCCTGCCAAAGATCTTGAGTAAATTTTTTTACACACCTTCTCACATCAAACAAAGGAATGGATGGAAGATATGGGCCAGATGCAGATTTAGCAGCTGCATCAGCCCTCTCATTGCCATCGAGACCTACATGACTCGGGATCCAGCAGAAAATTATTTCATATCCCTTGCCAGCAAGGGAATCTAATGCTCGGAAAATTCTAGACACAGCAGGATGACAATCAAAACTACTGTTCCGCAAAGCTTCCAACACACTCAAACTGTCAGTGTACACACAGTATTTAAAGGTATCACTTGTATTCATCTGCTGAAGAGCTTGATATAATGCAGTTGCTTCAGCAGAGAAGATGGAACAGGATGGATGGAGGCTGTAGCTCAGAGTTTTGTTCTTAATAACTACAGCACAACCAACATGTCCTGCGGATTTTGATCCATCTGTGAAAACTGGTGTGTACGTGATGTACTGACAGCGATGTGAGGTATACAGCTGCTGGAAAACAGTAGCTGCTGTATCTGATTTTCTAAAACGAGCAAAAGGATTGATGATTTTAATCTGTGGATCATACCAAGGTGGATGAGAAAAATACTCCGTTTTGTCAAAACGGACATCATATAGGTCAGAAAGTATTAGATTAGATTTTGTTCGTGTGAGAAAAGGTGGAATGCTGTATGCACGAGCGTCATACAGCCTCATTAGAGCAGGTGTAGTAGTCATGGAACGTAATGGATGATGAGGGTCAGACATGATTTTTGCATAATAACTGAGAGACAGCTGCATTCGTCTCAGGTCTAAAGGCAGTTGATGACATATTGCATATAGACTCTGGACGGGTGATGTGCGGAATGCGCCTGAACATATTCTCAAAGCAGAGTGATGTATTGTATCCAATCTGCGCAAAACGGAAGACCTAGCAGATCCATA
Organism: Latrodectus hesperus; assembly: GCA_037975125.1. Lineage (NCBI taxonomy): Eukaryota > Metazoa > Arthropoda > Arachnida > Araneae > Theridiidae > Latrodectus > Latrodectus hesperus. Next base: position 80,311,110 of record CM075854.1, on the reverse strand, counting down.
CACAGAACACCCATAGTCAATACGAGACAAAATTAATGACTGGTAGACACGAAGTAGTGCCGTGCGATCAGCACCCCAAGATGTATTAGAAAGCACCTTGAGGATATTAAGCGATCGCTCGCACTTCTTCCGCAAATGAAGAACATGCGGAAGAAAATTTAACTTTCGGTCAAATGTTATACCCAAAAATTTTATCTCGTTGACAACAGGGATAGGCTCCCTCAGGGGGTTTACCTTCTTTAGGTAAACACGGGTGTCACAATCCCGAGGTACCCTAGTGATCTGTCCTCTTCTTTCTTTTCTTCTCTCCTCTACTCTTCTGCTTTTTCTTCCTCTTCTCCCTCAGTGTGGTTGCCTCGCAAGAGGTTGAGGGCTCCCCTTGAGTAGCTTTCGCCGCTCTGTTGCTATTAGCTACTCTTGAGGACTAAATCACCCACGTGTTTGCCGTGCGTGGAGACCCGTGTCCCTGGAAAGGAGGGTCCTGGTAATTGAGGCCTCCAGAGACCAACACATTGCTTTGGCCTCTGCTTCAGGTAAACGGGAGGTGTGTTGTGGTCCTCAGCACATCAATCGGCTTTATGGATCAAGCGATCGGTACATCTACTGGGTGACTCGTTAAGGGTGGAGGCCACTTCAGGGATGTACTGTGAGCGTATAGGACCTGGCTAGCACTGGTGCAGCTGGTCTGCATCCCCTTGTTGGACTCGGTGGTGGGTGGTGCGGTCAGGTCCCGAAATTTTACCTCTAATTACATGGAGAATAAAAAGTTTTCTACTCTCCCACGGGAGCAATTTTTGGAAAATAAAGAAATGAAATTTTTTGTTATTAAAAGAAAGGAGGGTTCCTTTGAACAAGTATCCCCCTTTCTTATACAAAAGGGAATATCTGGTTTAATTGGGGAAGTGAAGACCGTACGTAAGTTAAGATCAGGTGACTTATTGCTAGAGGCTGCTAACTCTACACAAGCAGCTATGCTTAGTAGTATGCAAAAGTTAGCTAACATGGAGGTAACTGTCTCGCCTCACGGTAATCTAAATTTTTCCCAAGGAGTAATTTCCGCTAGGGATTTGTTGAACTCGCCGACGGATGAGATACTCGAAAATTTGCAGAGTCAGAAGGTCTGTGCAGTTAAACGCATTACTGTCAGAAGAGATGATAAGTTCATAGACACTAAACATCTCATTCTGACCTTTGCGACTCCAGACCTTCCAGACAACATTAAAGCTGCTTATATGAGCCTCCCCGTTCGGCCTTATATTCCAAATCCCTTGCGTTGTTTTCAATGCCAACGTTTTGGGCACTCGAGAGGTGCTTGCAGAGGCAAACCCACCTGCGCTCGCTGCGCGGTGGTTGGCCACGATAGCTCAAACTGTACAGCCAAGGAGAGGTGTGTCAACTGTCATGGTGACCACCCCTCCTACTCTCGAAGTTGTCCTCAATGGGTAATTGAAAAAGAAATTACTACTTATAAGGTGAAAAATAAATGTTCCTACCCTGAGGCTAGAAAACTAGTTACCTCTCGCACACCGCAGCCTGGTGTGAGTTATGCGGCCGCTGCAAAAAAGTCACCAGATCAGCTGGTACACAAACCGAATCGGTTCCACTCCCCCTTATTAAATTACCCCAAACTTCAACATCAAAGCCAAAATCTGTCTCATCAACATTGAGCAAAAGAAAAGCTCCTTTGACTAAAACAAAAGTAACAAAGGCTTATAAATTAAAATCTTCAAAGGAGGGTTCAAATCGACCCTCCATATCCACCCGTAAAGCCTTGTCCCTGGAGGCTGACGCTGTATCTTTACATCCCTCGGAAGAGGATTTATCTCTCGAGGAGATGTCAGATGACATGCCTTCCAGCTCCGGGAGAGGAGCTTTTCAAACTACATAATAACTTCCTTTGTTTCTTGGAACTGCCATGGTTTGCGTTCCCATCATGATGACATCAAGTCTATAATTTCAGCCTACAAACCCGCATGCATTGCACTTCAGGAAACATTCCTGAAGTCCAGCAATAACTTCTCCATGCGTGGGTTTAAAAGCTTTAGAAAAGACTGTGGTGACGATGGTGCAGTGTCTGGAGGTGTTTGTATATTAACATCTAATACTTTTCCCAGCACTGCCCATCCATTAAATACTACTCTACAGGCTGTTGCTGTAAGAATTCATACTTCATTATTATTAACAGTCTGTAGTTTATATTTACCACCACATGATGTCATCCGCCAAGAGGAACTCAATGTATTAATAGATCAGCTGCCGACACCATTTCTACTGTTAGGTGACTTTAACGGCCATAGTTCTTTGTGGGGAAGTGATGATACTAATTCTCGCGGTCGGCAGATAGAGCGGTTTATTTCAGACAACTGTCTCTGTCTGCTTAATACCGACGAGAAGACCTATTTCCATGTACCCACAAGAACATTTCATTCTCTCGATCTGGCCATTTGTTCACCATCTCTTCTGCCATTGTTAAATTTAATTGTAGGAAATGATCTGCACAACAGCGATCATTTTCCTCTCGTCATCTCCCAGACTGGAGGTAGTAGTGTAGAACAACGTCTACCTACTTACGTGTACAGTCGGGCAGATTGGACGTTATTTACACAATTGGCAGTTATTGATAACGAAATGGTTATGATCGTAGATGTTGATGATGCCGTAAGTAAAGTCACCGAAACAATTACTAATGCAGCTGACGCATCTATACCTAAGAGTTCCTCTATACCAAACAGGCGTTGCAAACCTTGGTGGAATGATGAATGTCAAAAAACCTATAAGAAACAGAGGAAGTTATGGGGGTTATTTAGAAGATACCCCACAACGGAGAATCTTATCGCCTTTAAGAGAGCCAAAGCATTAGCTCGCAGAACTCGTCGACGAAGTCAGAAGGAATCCTGGTCGCGCTATGTATCCTCAATTACTTCTTCCACATCCAGTAAACAGTTGTGGAGAAGAGTGAAAGCAGCCAATGGAATATATAGAGAATTTTCTATTCCTATTTTGAAATCCGGAGCTGCTGTATACTCTTCTCCTGAGGACATCGCTAACGTCCTTGGTGAAACCTTTGCCAGCGTCTCAAGCAACGACTCTTATAGTCCTTCGTTCTTAAGGACAAAGAGTCGTGCTGAGCGAACACAAATTCGTTTCAACCATGGACAAGCTTTGCCATACAACTGTGAATTTCGGATGTTGGAATTGAAGAGAGCATTACAGCAGGCCAATAATACCAGTCCAGGACCCGATGGAATCAGCTATGAAATGCTTCGTCATTTAAGTCCAGATTCTCTGTTGAACTTGTTGTTATTGTTCAATAGGATCTGGACTGAAAACAAATTTCCATCACTTTGGAGCGAAGCAATAGTGATTCCGATCCTTAAGGCTGGTAAGGATCCTTCTGTTCCTTCAAGTTATCGACCAATAGCTCTGACGAGTTGCTTATGTAAGACTCTCGAACGTATGGTCAACGCCCGTCTCGTATATGTCCTAGAAACAAATAAATGTATTCATATCAATCAGAGTGGCTTCCGTAAAGGAAGATCCACTCTTGATAACATCATATATTTGGAAACGCAGATCCGCAACGCCTTTGTGCGGAGGAATCATCTCGTTTCCATTTTCTTCGACATAGAGAAGGCATATGACCGTACATGGCGATATGGAATTCTCCGTTCACTATATGATTTTGGCTTTCGGGGTAATCTTCCGATATTCCTGAAGAATTTCTTACGCTCCCGTGTTTTCAAAATACGTATTGGAACAGTTCTTTCCAATACTTTTATCCAAGCCGAGGGTGTACCCCAAGGCTCTATTTTAAGTGTCACCCTTTTTAACTTGTACATAAGTCGCATCCTCCATCAAATTTCACCTCCTGTATATGGCACACTTTATGTTGATGACCTGCAAATATCATGTGAGGGTTCTAACATGCGTTTAATTGAGAGACAACTACAAACAACTGTCAACAAACTTGCTGCATGGTGTGCTGAGAATGGCCACACATTGTCTCCTAGCAAGAGTAATTGTGTCCATTTCTGCAAGAAGACCAGCCTACATAATGATCCTACTATCAGTATTAATAATACACCTATCCCTGTTGTCAACGAGATAAAATTTCTGGGAATAACTTTTGACCGAAAATTAAACTTTCTTCCGCATGTTATTCATTTGCGGAAGAAGTGCGAGCGATCGCTTAATATCCTCAAGGTGCTTTCTAATACATCTTGGGGTGCTGATCGCACGGCACTACTTCGTGTCTACCAGTCATTAATTTTATCTCGTATTGACTATGGGTGTGCTGTGTATGGATCGGCTAGGTCTTCCGTTCTGCGCAGATTGGATACAATACATCACTCTGCTTTGAGAATATGCTCAGGCGCATTCCGCACATCACCCGTCCAGAGTCTATATGCAATCTGCCAACAACTGCCTTTAGACCTGAGACGAATGCAGCTGTCTCTCAATTATTATGCAAAAATTATGTCTGACCCTCATCATCCATTACGTTCCATGACTACTACTCCTGCACTTATAAGGCTGTATGACGCACGTTCATACAGCATTCCACCTTTTCTCACTCGGACAAAGTCCAACATATTATTTTCAGACCTATGTGATGTCCGCTTCGAAAAAACGGACTTTCTTCTACATCCACCTTGGTATGATCCACAGATTAAAATCATCAATCCTTTTGCTCGTTTTAGAAAATCAGACACAGCAACTACTGTTTTCCAGCAGCTATATGCCTCACATCGCTGTCAGTATACCACGTATACACCAGTTTTCACAGATGGTTCAAAATCTACAGGACATGTTGGTTGTGCTGTAGTTGTGGAGAACAAAACTCTTAGCTACAGCCTCCATCCATCCTGTTCCATCTTCTCTGCTGAAGCCATAGCCATTTATCAAGCTCTTCAGCAGATGAATACATGTGATAGTTCAAAATACTGTGTTTATACTGACAGTTTGAGTGTGTTGGAAGCTTTGCGGAACAGTAGTTTTAACTGTCATCCTGTTGTGTCTAGAATTTTCCGAGCATTAGATTCCCTTGCTGGCAAGGGATATGACATCATTTTCTGCTGGATCCCAAGTCACGTAGGTCTTGATGGCAATGAAAGGGCGGATGCAGCTGCTAAATCTGCATCTGGCCCATATCTTCCATCAGTTCCTTTGTCTGATGTGAGAAGAAATGTTAAAAAATCGATCTATTGTCTTTGGCAGGAGTCATGGAACATGCAGGTCAATAATAAATTGCGTGCCATATTTCCATACATCACCTCATTAGCAGTTTTACCGATACGGAGTGCTGATGTAAGATTAACCCGCCTTCGTATCGGACACACACGTTTCACACATAGACATTTGTTTCTAAATGAATTAAATCCTTGGTGTGAAACGTGTGATGAACCATTCACTGTTTATCATATTTTAATTTCATGTTCATATTTTAACCAATATCGTTTACACTTTTTTAACTGTGATATTTTAACATTACATGATTTACTTGGGGAATCACCCCACAGGAACCTATTTGCCTTTTTGAGGGCAATAGGTTTTTTACATAATATTTAATTTGTGTTTTCTAAATTTTAAAAATATATATATTTTTGATTTTCATTTTATATTTTATAATTGGATTTTAATGTAAAATATATACACTGATTTTTGTTTTTTAAAGTTTTAATGTTGCTTGGGTTTTTTTAAAAAAAAAAATAAATAATGTAAATAAAATAAAATAAAAATTTAATTAAATATATGCTTCAAAACTTTATTTTTGGCGCAGCATGTCCATTTTTGGACCTTGCGCCATAAAACCCAACCAACCAACCAACCAACAGGGATAGGTGTATTGTTTATATAGATAGTAGGATCATTATGTAGGCTAGTCTTCTTGCAGAAATGGACACAATTACTCTTGCTAGGAGACAATGTGTGGCCATTCCCAGCACACCATGCAGCAAGTTTGTTGACAGTTGTTTGTAGTTGTCTCTCAATTAAACGCATGTTAGAACCCTCACATGATATTTGCAGGTCATCAACATAAAGTGTGCCATAAACAGGAGGTGAAATTTGATGAAGAATGCAACTGATGTATAGGTTAAAAAGTGTGACACTTAAAATAGAGCCTTGGGGTACACCCTCGGCTTGCATAAAAGTATTGGACATAACCGAACCAATACGAACTTTAAAACCACGGGAGCACAAAAATTTTCTATAAATATTGGCAAATTACCCCTAAAGCCAAAATCATACATCCTACGGAGAATTCCATAACGCCACGTACGGTCATATGCCTTCTCTATGTCGAAGAAAATGGAAACGAGATGATTCCTCCGCACAAATGCATTGCGGATCTGCGTTTCCAGGTATGTAATATTATCAAGAGTGGACCTTCCTTTACGGAAGCCACTCTGATTGATATGGATACATTTATTTGTTTCTAAGACATAGATGAGACGGGCGTTGACCATACGTTCGAGAGTCTTACACAAGCAACTCGTCAGAGCAATTGGTCGATAACTTGAAGGAGCAGAAGGATCCTTATTAGACTTAAGGATTGGAATCACTATTGCTTCGCTCCAAAGTGATGGAAATTGGTGTTCAGTCCAGATCCTATTAAACAATAACAGCAAGTTCAACAGGGAATCTGGACTTAAATGGCGAAGCATTTGATAGCTGATTCCATCTGGTCCTGGGCTAGTATCATGGGCCTGCTGTAATGCTCTCTTCAATTCCAGCATCCAGAATTCACAGTTGTAAGGCAAAGCTTGTCCATGGTTGAAACGAATTGGTGTTCGCTCAGCACGACTCTTTGTCCTTAAGAACGAAGGACTATAAGAGTCGTTGCTCGAGACGCTAGCAAAGGTTTCACCAAGGACATTAGCGATGTCCTTAGGAGAAGAGTGTACAGCAGCCCCGGACTTAAGAATAGGAATAGAAAATTCCCTATACATTCCATTGGCTGCCTTCACTCTTCTCCACAACTGTTTACTGGATGTGGAAGAAGTTATTGATGATACATAGCGGGACCAAGATTCCTTCTGACTTCGACGACGAGCTCTGCGAGCTAATCCTTTTGCTCTCTTATAGGCGATAAGATTCTCCGTTGTGGGGTACCTTCTGAATAGCCCCCATAACTTCCTCTGTTTCTTATAGGTGTTTTGACATTCATCATTCCACCAAGGTTTGCAACGCCGGTGTGGTATAGAGGAACACTTAGGTATTGATGCATCAGCTGCATTTATAATTGTTTCAGTGACTTTAGATACGGCATTATCAATATCATCGATCTTAACCATTTCATTATCAACAACTGCCAATTGTGTAAATAACGTCCAATCTGCCCGACTGTACACGTAAGTAGGTAAGCGTTGTCTTACACTACTACCTCCAGTCTGGGAGATGACGAGAGGAAAATGATCGCTATTATGCAGATCATTTCCTACATTTAAATTTAACAATGGCAGAAGAGATGGTGGTTGGTTGGTTGGTTGGGTTTTATGGCGCAAGGTCCAAAGATGGACATGCTGCGCCAAGAATAGAGTTTTCGTAGAATATATTTTTATTATACTATATACTTTTTTAATTTTGTTTAAAAATATATATTTAATTTAAAAACCCAAGCAACATTAAAATTTTAAAACACAAAAATAAGTGTATAAATTATTTTAAAATCCATACATAATAGTAGAATATAAAATAAATGTATATAAATTCTAAAATGAATAAATATAAATTATATAAAATTTAAAAAACCTATTGCTACCTAAATAAGCAAATAGGTTTCTGTGGGGTGGTTCCCCCAGCAAATCAAACATAGTTAAAAGGTTTGTTTTAAAAAATATAAAACGGTAGACGTTAAAAGTGGAACATGAAATTAAAATATGATAAATAGTAAATGGTTCATCACACGTTTCACACCATGGATTTAGTTCATTTAAAAACAAATGTCTGTGTGTGAAACGTGTGTGTCCGATACGAAGGCGAGTTAATCTAACATCCGCACTTCGTAACGGTAAAACTGATAATGGAGTGAGGGATGGGAAAATGGTATGTAATTTGTTGACAACCTGCACGTTCCATGATTCCTGCCAAAGACCATATATAAAACTTTTTATAGCTTTTCTCACATCTGAGAGAGGAACCGATGGTAATATTGGATGTGATGCAGCCTTTGCAGCTGCATCTGCTCTCTCATTTCCTTCAAGACCCATGTGGCTTGGTATCCAACAAAATATAATTTCTTTTCCCTTGCCAGCAAGGGAATCCAATGCTTTAAAAATTTTGGACACAACTGGATGACAGGTAACGCTATTGTTTCTCAAAGCCTCTAAAATACTCATGCTGTCAGTATAGATACAATATTGATGATAATCATCTGTATTCACGTACTGAAGCGCATAATAAATTGCTGTAGCTTCAGCAGTAAAGATGGAGCAGGACAAATGTAGGCTGTAGCTTAATGACGTATTATTGATAAAAACACCACAGCCCACATGTCCTGCGGTTTTAGATCCATCCGTGAATACAGGTTTGTAAGATTGATACTGACAGCGATGAGAACAGTACAGCTGTTGAAAAACAATAGGAGTTGTGTCCGATTTTTTAAATTGAGCAAAGGTATTTAAGATGGTATTTGTTGGTTCATACCAAGATGGATAGAGAAAGTGGTCAATATTTTCTATCTGAACATCACATAGGTCTGTGAGCCAGAGATATCATTTGGCTCTTGTGAGAAAAGGTTGGATGCTCAATGGTCGAGCATCATAAAGTCTTTTTAAAGAGGCATTAGGAACCATAGATAGTAATGGATGGTCAAGGGTCGACATGATCTTAGTATAATAATTGAGAGACTGCTGCATTCGTCGCAGGTCTAAAGGCAATTGTTGGCTGGTTGGTTGGTTGGGTTTTATGGCTCAAGGTCCAAAAATGGACATGCTGCGCCAAGAATAAAGTTTTTGAAGAATATTTTTTTTATTTAATATTTTTTCTTTCTTATTTTTTTTTTCATATATATATTAAAACCCAAGCAACATTAAAATATTAAAACACAAAAATCAGTGTATAAGTTATCTTAAAATGTATACCTTAAATAAAATAAATCAAATATATATAAAATCTTAAAATGTATAAATGTAAATCATATGAAGTTTAAAAAACCTATTGCTCTCAAATAAGCAAATAGGTTTTTGTGGGGTGGCTCCCCCAACAAGTCAAATAGAGTTAAAAGGTTTGTTTTTAAAAATTTAAAACGGTAGATGTTAAAAGTAGAACATGTGATTAAAATATGATAAACAGTAAATGATTCATCACACGCCTCACACCATGGATTTAAATCACTTAAAAACAAATGTTTGTGTGTGAAACGTGTGTGTCCGATACGAAGGCGGGTTAATCTAACATCAGCAGTTCGTAACGGTAAAACTGATAATGAGGTGAGGGATGGAAAAATGGTATGTAATTTGTGGACGACCTGTAAGTTCCATGATTCTTGCCATAGACCATATATAAAACTTTTTAAAGCCTTTCTCACATCTGAGAGAGGAACCGATGGTAATATTGGATCTGATGCAGCCTTTGCTGCTGCATCCGCTCTCTCATTTCCATCAAGACCTACGTGACTTGGTATCCAACAAAATATAATATCATATCCCTTGCCAGCAAGGGAATCTAATGCTCTAAAAATCTTTGACACAACAGGATGGCAAGTAAAACTATTGCTTCTCAATGCTTCCAATACACTCATGCTGTCAGTATATATACAAAATTGACGATGTTCTTCTGTATTCACAAGCTGAAGCGCATAAAAGATAGCTGCGGCTTCAGCAGTAAAGATGGAGCAGGACGAATGTAGACTGTGACTAAAAACTGTATTATTAATAACGACTCCACAGCCCACGTGTCCCGCTGATTTTGAACCATCCGTGAATACAGGTGTGTATGATTGATACTGACAGCGATGAGAGGAAAATAGCATTTGAAAAACAATAGGTGTTGTGTCTGATTTTAATAACTGAGCAAAAGAGTTATTAAATATAATGGTTGGATCATACCAAGGCGGATGAGTAAAAGTATTAATTGTCTCTATCCGAATATCACATAGGTCTGTGAGCCACAGATATGATTTGGCTCTTGTGAGAAAAGGTGGGATGCTCATAGGTCGAGCATCAAACAGTCTTTTAAGAGAGGCATTAGGAACCATGGAACGTAATGGGTGGTGTGGGGTCGACATAATTTTTGCGTAATAATTGAGAGATTGCTGCATTCGTCTCAGGTCTAAGGGTAGTTGTCCACAAACAGCATATAGACTCTGGACGGTTGATGTGCGGAAGGCGCCAGAACATATCCTCAAAGCAGAGTGATGAACTGTGTCCAACCTTCGTAAGACGGAAGATCTAGCTGATCCGTAAACAACACTTCCATAGTCAATGCGGGACAAGATCAATGACTGATATACTCGAAGAAGTGATGTGCGATCTGCACCCCAAGATGTATTTGACAACACCTTGAGGATATTAAGCGATCGCTCACACTTCTTCCGCAAATGCAAAACATGCGGAAGAAAAGTTAATTTTCGGTCAAAGATAATGCCCAAGAATTTTATTTCATTGACTACTTGTATTGGAGTGTTGTTGATGTAAATTATTGGATCATTATGCAGGCTAGTCTTTTTACAGAAGTGGACACATCTACTCTTGCTAGGAGATAAAGTATGGCCATTCTCAGCACACCATGCAGCAAGCTTGTTAACTGCTGTTTGCAGTTGTCTCTCAATTAAACGCATATTCGAACCCTGACATGATATTTGCAGGTCGTCAACATAGAGTGCACCATTTATTGATGGTGGTAGTTGATGTAGAATGTTACTGATGAATAAATTAAAAATTGTGACACTTAAAATGGAGCCTTGGGGGACACCCTCGGCTTGAATAAAAGTATTGGAAAATACAGTTCCAATACGAACTTTAAAAACACGGGAGCTTAAAAAATTTTCAAGGAATATCGGAAGATTACCCCGAAAGCCAAAATTATATAATGAACGGAGAATTCCATATCGCCATGTACGGTCGTATGCCTTCTCGATGTCAAAGAAAATGGAGACCAGATGGTTTCTCCGCACAAAAGCATTGCGGATTTGGGTCTCCAAATATGTGATATTATCAAGAGTGGATCTCCCTTTACGGAAGCCACTCTGATTTATATGTATATATTTATTTTTTTCTAAGACATATACGAGACGGGCGTTGACCATACGTTCGAGAGTCTTACAGAAGCAACTCGTCAGAGCAATTGGTCGATAATTTGAAGGATCTGAAGGATCTTTACCAGCCTTAAGAACCGGAATCACTATCGCTTCACTCCAAGCCGAAGGAAATTTCTTTTCATTCCAGATCCTATTGAACAAAAGTAATATGTTCAATAGGGAGTCTGGACTTAAATTTCGAAGCATTTGATAGCTGATTCCATCAGGTCCTGGGCTAGTATCATGGGACTGCTGTAATGCTCTCTTCAATTCCAACATCCGAAATTCACAGTTGTAAGGCAAGGCTTCACCATGGTTGAAACGAATTGGTGTTCGTTCAGCGCGACTCTTAGTCCTTAAAAACGAAGGACTGTAAGAGTCGTTGCTGGAAACGGTTGCAAAGGTTTCACCAAGTGTATTAGCAATGTCTTTAGGAGAAGAGTATATAGCAGCTCCGGGTTGGTTGGTTGGGTTTTATGGCGCAAAGTCCAAAAGTGGACATGCTGCGCCAAGAGCAAGTTTTTGTTGCTTTAAATATTTATTTAATTATTTTATTATTTATTTTTTTTAAAAAACCCAAACAACATTTAAAATTTTAAAATACAAAAATCTGTGTATAAAATATTTTAAAATAAATTTTATAAAACAAGATATATGTACAATTTGAAAATTAAATCAAATAAAATGTATGAAACCTATTTCTCTTAGAAAAGCGAATAGGTTTTTATGGGGTGGATCCCCTATTAAATCAAATAAAGTTATAAAATCAGTATTAAAATAGTGTAAGCGTTGTTGGTTAAAAACATTACATGAAATTAAAATATGATATATAGTAAATGGTTCATCACACGCTTCACACCATGGATTTAGTTCATTTAAAAACAAATGTCTGTGTGTGAAACGTGTGTGTCCGATACGAAGGCGAGTTAATTTAACATCAGCACTTCGTAAAGGTAAAACTGATAATGAGGTGAGAGATGAGAAAATGGTATGAAGTTTGTTTCCGACCTGCAAGTCCCATGATTCCTCCCAAAGAGAATAAACAAATCTTTTTATACTATTTCTCACATCAGAGAGCGGAACAGATGGTAATATTGGTCTCGATGCAGCCTTTGCAGCTGCATCTGCTCTCTCATTTCCATTCAGACCTACGTGACTTGGTACCCAACAAAATATTATTTTGTATCCCTTGCCAGCAAGGGAATCCAATGCTCTGAAAATTCGTGACACAACAGGATGACAGGTGTAACTATTGCTTCTCAAAGTATCTATAATGCTCATGCTGTCAGTGTATATACAATGATCTTTATAATTATCTGTATTCACATGCTGAAGCGCGTGATAAATAGCTGTAGCTTCAGCAGTAAAGATGGAGCAGGACAAATGTAGGCTGTAACTAAAACTTGTATTATTGATAAAAACTCCACAGCCCACATGTCCTGCGGTTTTAGAACCATCTGTGAATACAGGTTTATAGCACTCGTACTGACAGCGATGATAAGAGAATAGTTGTTGAAAAACAATAGGTGTTGTGTCCGATTTTCTATATTGAGCAAAGGTTTTAATAAGCATATTTGTTGGGTTATACCAAGGCGGATGGGCAAATTGGTCAGCAGACTCAATCCGAATATCACATAGGTCTGTGAGCCACAGATGTAGTTTGGCTCGTGTGAGAAATGGTGGGATGCTCTTTGGGCGAGCATCATATAATCTCTTAAGAGAAGCGTTAGGAACCATGGTACGTATAGGATGATGAGGGGTTGACATTATCTTAGCATAATAATTGAGAGACTGCTGCATTCGTCTCAGGTCTAACGGTAGTTGATGACATATCACGTATAGACTCTGGACGGGTGATGTGCGGAATGCCCCAGAACATATCCTTAAAGCAGAGTGGTGAACTGTGTCCAGTTTTCGTAGAATAGAAGATCTAGCTGATCCATAAACAACACATCCGTAGTCAATGCGGGATAGAATCAAAGACTGGTAAATTCGGAGTAGTGATGTGCGATCCGCACCCCAAGATGTATTTGACAACACCTTGAGGATATTAAGCGACCGCTCACACTTCTTCCGCAAATGTAAAACATGCGGAAGAAAGGTTAGTTTCCGGTCAAAGATAATACCCAGAAATTTTATTTCATTGACTACTTGAATTGGAGTGTTGTTGATATAAATAATTGGATCATTATGAAGGCTAGTCTTTCGACAGAAGTGGACACAGCTACTCTTGCTAGGTGACAATGTATGGCCATTCTCAGCACACCATGCAGCAAGCTTGTTAACTGCTGTTTGCAGTTGTCTCTCAATTAATCGCATATTCGAACCCTGACATGATATTTGCAGGTCGTCAACATAAAGTGTACCATTTACTGATGGTGGTAATTGATGTAAGATGCTACTGATGAATAAGTTAAAAATGGTTACACTTAAAATGGAGCCTTGGGGAACACCCTCAGCTTGAATAAAAGTATTGGAAAATACAGTTCCAATACGAACTTTAAAAACACGGGAGCTTAAAAAATTCTGTAGGAATATCGGAAGATTACCCCGAAAGCCAAAATTATATAATGAACGGAGAATTCCATATCGCCATGTACGGTCGTATGCCTTCTCGATGTCAAAGAAAATGGAGACCAGATGATTCCTCCGCACAAAAGCGTTGCGGATTTGGGTCTCCAAATGTGTAACATTATCAAGAGTGGATCTTCCTTTACGGAAGCCACTCTGATTTATGTGTATGCATTTATTTTTTTCTAAGACATAAACGAGACGGGCGTTGACCATACGTTCGAGAGTCTTACAGAAGCAACTCGTCAGAGCAATTGGTCGATAATTTGAAGGATCTGAAGGATCTTTACCAGCCTTAAGAACCGGAATCACTATCGCTTCACTCCAAGCTGAAGGAAATTTCTTTTCATTCCAGATCCTATTGAACAAAAGTAATATGTTCAATAGGGAGTCTGGACTTAAATTTCGAAGCATTTGATAGCTGATTCCATCAGGTCCTGGGCTGGTATCATGGGCCTGTTTTAATGCTCTCTTCAATTCCAACATCCTAAATTCGCAGTTGTAAGGCAAGGCTTCACCATGGTTGAAACGAATTGGTGTTCGCTCAGCACGACTCTTAGTCCTTAAAAACGAAGGACTGTAAGAGTCGTTGCTTGAGACGCTAGCAAAAGTTTCACCAAGGGTATTAGCAATGTCTTTAGGAGAAGAGTATACAGCAGCTCCGGTTTTTAAAACAGGAATAGAAAAATCCTTATAAATCCCATTGGCTGCTTTCACTTTTCTCCACAACTGTTTACTGGATGTGGAAGATGTAATTGAAGAGACATAACGAGACCAAGATTCCTTCTGACTTCGACGACGAGCTCTGCGAGCTAGAGCTCTTGCTCTCTTGAAGGCGACAAGATTCTCCGTTGTGGGGTACCTCCTAAATAACCCCCATAACTTCCTTTGTTTTTTATGACTCTCTTGGCATTCTTTGTTCCACCAAGGTTTGCAACGCCTGGGTGTTATAAAGGAACTCTTAGGAATTGATGCATCAGCTGCATTCAATATTGCTTCGGTGACCTTATATATGGCATCATCAATATCATCGATCGTAACCATTTCGTTATCAACAACTGCCAATTGTGTAAATAACGTCCAATCTGCCCGACTGTACACGTAAGTAGGTAAGCGTTGTCTTACACTACTACCTCCAGTCTGGGAGATGACGAGAGGAAAATGATCGCTGTTGTAAAGATCATTTCCTACATTTAAATTTAACAATGGCAGAAGAGATGGTGAACAAATGGCCAGATCGAGAGAATGGAATGTTCTTGTGGGAATATGGAAATATGTTTTCTCGTCGGTATTAAGCAGACAGAGACTATTATCTGAAATAAACCGCTCTATCTGCCGACCGCGAGAATTAGTATCGTCATTTCCCCACATAGAACTATGGCCGTTAAAGTCACCTAACAACAGAAATGGTGTAGGCAGCTGATCTATTAATGCATCGAGTTCCTCTTGGCGGATGACATCATGTGGTGGTAAATATAAACTACAGACTGTAATTAAACATGAAGTGTGGATTTTCACAGCTACAGCCTGTAGAGTAGTATTCAATGGATGGACAGTGCTGGGGAAATTATTTGATGTTAAAATACAAACACCACCAGACACTGTACCATCATCACCACAGTCTCTTCTAAAGCATTTAAACCCTCGCATAGTAATTTTATTGAAAGACTTCAGGAATGTCTCCTGAAGTGCTACGCATGCAGGGTTGTAAGCTGATATCAGAGACTTGATGTCATCAAGATGTGATCGCAAACCATGGCAGTTCCAAGATACAAAGGAAGTTATTGTTTAGTTTTAAAAGCTCCTTTACTGGAGCTGGAAGGCGGGTCTTCTGTCATATCCTCGAACGATCCATCATCGTCCGAGGGAAATAGAGAAACCGCGTCAGTCTCCAGGCAAGAGAAAGCATTATGGGTGGAAACTGAAGATAATTTTGCTTTTTTTAATTTTAATGCTTTCTCCGCTTTTGATTTTGCAAAAGGAGCTTTTTTTGAAAATGTTGGAATTTTTTTAAATTTTGGCTTTTCAGATGTTTGGGGTAATTTTATTGGGGAAACAGAAAACGTTTCAGTTTGTGTGCTGCTCGATTTGGTGACTTTTCTGGCAGCAGTGGCATAACTAACTCCTGACTGAGGGGTGCGAGAAGTGACTAATCGTTTCGCCTCAGGATATGAGCATTTATGGTTAACCTTAACCGTGGCTATCTCCTTTTCCAGCAAATACTGAGGACAGCTTCGAGAATAGGAGGGATGGTCACCTTGACAGTTGACACATCTCTCCTTCGCTGTGCAGTTGGTGCTATCATGGCCTACCACCGCGCAGCGGGCGCAGGTGATTTTGCCTCTGCAAGCGTTTCTCGAGTGTCCAAAGCGCTGACATTGGAAACATCGCAAGGGATTTGGAATATATGGCCTAACGGGTAAGTTCATGTACGCAGCTTTTACATACTGCGGAAGGTCTGGCGTCGCAAAAGTCAGAACAAGGTGCTTAGTGTCAATAACTTTGCCATCCCGTCTGACTGTGATGCGTCTTACGCCACAGACCTTCTGATTCTGTAAATTTTCAAGAATTTCTTCCGTAGGCGAATATAACAAATCCCTTGCTGAGATAACTCCACATGAAAAGTTAAGGTTGCTGTGAGGCGAAACAGTCACTTCCAAGTTTGCCAAGGATTTCATGCTTGCCAGAATTTCTGCTTGTGAGTCAGATGCTGCCTCAACAAGCAAGTCACCGGAACGCATTTTCTGAACTTTTTTGACTTCCCCAACAATTCCCGATATTCCTTTAGATATAAGGAAAGGAGACACAGTTGTGAAATTTCCCTCTTTCCTTTTAATCACGAAAAATTTAGGTTTTAAGTTTTGAAATTGTTGCTCCCGTGGGAGAAAAGTAAAGTTTTTATTCTCCATATTAAGTATTTAAAATTTCGGGACCTGACCGCACCACCCACCACCGAGTCCAACAAGGGGATGCAGACCAGCTGCACCAGTGCTAGCCAGGTCCTATACGCTCACAGTACATCCCTGAAGTGGCCTCCACCCTTAACGAGTCACCCAGTAGATGTACCGATCGCTTGATCCATTAAGCCGATTGATGTGCTGAGGACCACAACACACCTCCCGTTTACCTGAAGCAGAGGCCAAAGCAATGTGTTGGTCTCTGGAGGCCTCAATTACTAGGATCCTCCTTTCCAGGGACACGGGTCTCCACGCACGGCAAACACGTGGGTGATTTAGTCCTCAAGAGTAGCTAATAGCAACAGAGCGGCGAAAGCTACTCAAGGGGAGCCCTCAACCTCTTACGAGGCAACCACACTGAGGGAGAAGAGGAAGAAAAAGCAGAAGAGTAGAGGAGAGAAGAAAAGAAAGAAGAGGACAGATCACTAGGGTACCTCGGGATTGTGACACCCGTGTTTACCTAAAGAAGGTAAACCCCCTGAGGGGATAGCAGCTCCGGATTTTAAAATAGGAATAGAAAATTCCCTATATATTCCATTGGCTGCTTTCACTCTTCTCCACAACTGTTTACTGGATGTGGAAGATGTAATTGAAGATACATAGCGGGACCATGATTCCTTCTGACTTCGACGACGAGCTCTGCGAGCTAGAGCTCTTGCTCTCTTAAAGGCGACTAGATTCTCCGTTGTGGGGTACCTCCTAAATAACCCCCATAACTTCCTTTGTTTTTTAAATGTTTCTTGGCATTCTTTATTCCACCAAGGTTTGCTACGCCTGTGTGGTACAGATGAACTCTTAGGTATAGTAGCATCAGCTGCATTTTTAATTGTTTCGGTGACTTTATATACAGCAATATCAATGTCCTCGATTGAAACCATTTCATCGTCAATAACTGCCAGTTGTGTAAATGACGTCCAATCTGCCCGACTGTACACGTAAGTAGGTAGACGTTGTCCTACACTACTACCTCCAGTCTGGGAGATGACGAGAGGAAAATGATCGCTGTTGTGCAGATCATTTCCTACAGTTAGATTTAACACTGGCAGAAGAGATGGACAACATATGGCCAAATCGAGGGAATGAAACGTTCTTGTGGGTACATGAAAATATGTTTTCTCGTCGGTATTAAGCAGACAGATGGTTGGTTGGTTGGTTGGGTTTTATGGCGCAAGGTCCAAAATTGGACATGCTGCGCCAAAACTATGATTTCAATTTTTTTTAATATATATTCTTTATAAACCCAATCAACATTAAAAGTTTAAAAAATAAAAATAAATGTATATGAAGTAATTAAAAACCTTAAGTACATATACAGACAGACACATAAATATATATAAAAAATATAAATAAATAATACAAAAATTTAAAATTAAATCAAATATATGGTAAAAAACCTATTGCTCTTAAAAACGCAAATAGGTTTCTGTGGGGTGGATCTCCCAATAAATCACATAAAGTTAAAATATCTGTATTAAAAAAGTGTATACGTAAATAGTTAAAACATGAACATGAAATTAAAATATGATGCACAGTATAAGGTTCATCACACGTTTCACACCAAGGATTTAATTCACTCAAAAACAAATGTCTGTGTGTGAAACGTGTGTCTCCGATACGAAGGCGAGTCAATCTAACATCTGCACTTCGTAACGGTAAAACTGATAATGAGGTGAGGGATGAGAAAATGTTATGGAGTTTGTTTCCGACCTGCAAGTTCCATGATTCTTCCCTTAGGGAATATATAAATCTTTTTATACGCTTTCTCACATCAGAGAGCGGAACCGATGGTAAAATTGGATCTTCAGCTGCCTTGGCAGCTGTATCCGCTCTCTCGTTTCCATCAAGACCTACGTGACTTGGTAGCCAACAAAATATTATTTTGTATCCCTTGCCAGCAAGGGAATCCAATGCTGAGAAAATTCTCGACACAACAGGATGGCAGGTAACGCTATTGTTTTTCAAAGCTTCAATAATACTCATGCTGTCAGTGTAAATACAAAATTTATGAGAGTCATCTGTATTCACGTGCTGAAGCGCGTAGTAGATGGCAGTTGCTTCAGCAGTAAAGACGGAGCAGGATGGATGTAGGCTGTAACTAAAAGCTGTATTATTGATAAATACTCCACAGCCCACATGTCCTGCTGTTTTAGAACCGTCTGTGAATACAGGTTTGTATGATTGATACTGACAGCGATGAGAAGAATATAGCTGCTGAAAAACAATAGGTGTTGTGTCAGATTTTCTGTAGTGAGCAAAGGTATTGATAAAATTATATGTTGGGTTATACCAAGGCGGATGAGCAAATTGAGGAACAGACTCAATCCGAATATCATGTAGGTCTGTGAGCCACAGATGAAATTTGGCTCGTGTGAGAAAAGGTGGGATGCTCATTGGACGAGCATCATATAATCGCATGAGAGAGGTATTTGGAACCATGGAACGTATCGGATGATTAGGGGTCGACATTATCTTAGCATAATAATTGAGAGACTGCTGCATTCGTCTCAGGTCTAACGGTAATTGATGACATATCACGTATAGACTCTGGACGGGTGATGTGCGGAATGCCCCAGAGCATATCCTCAAAGCAGAGTGATAAACTGTGTCCAGTCTTCGTAAAATAGAAGATCTAGCCGATCCATAAACAACACTTCCGTAGTCAATGCGGGATAAAATCAATGACTGATAAATGCGAAGTAGTGATGTGCGATCTGCACCCCAAGATGTATTTGACAACACCTTGAGGATATTAAGCGATCGCTCACACTTCTTCCGCAAATATAAAATATGCGGAAGAAAGGTCAATTTTCGGTCAAAGATAATACCCAGGAATTTTATTTCATTGACTACTTGTATTGAAGAGTTGTTGATATAAATAGTTGGATCATTATGCAGGCTAGTCTTTCTACAGAAGTGGACACATCTACTCTTGCTAGGAGATAAAGTATGGCCATTCTCAGCACACCATGCAGCAAGCTTGTTAACTGCTGTTTGCAGTTGTCTCTCAATTAATCGTATATTCGAACCCTCGCATGATATTTGCAGGTCGTCCACAAACAAAGTACCATGTACTGATGATGGAAGCTGATAAAGTATGTTACTGATGAAGAGACTAAAAAGTGTGACGCTTAAAATAGAGCCCTGAGGAACACCCTCAGATTGTGTAAAAGTATTGGATGTATAGCTTCCAATACGTACTTTAAAACCACGGGAGCATAAAAAATTCTGTAGGAATATCGGCAGATTACCCCGAAAGCCAAAATCATATAATGTACGGAGAATTCCATATCGCCATGTACGGTCGTATGCCTTCTCGATGTCAAAGAAAATGGAGACCAGATGGTTTCTCCGCACAAAAGCATTGCGGATTTGGGTCTCCAAATATGTGATATTATCAAGAGTGGATCTCCCTTTACGGAAGCCACTCTGATTAATATGTATACATTTATTTTTTTCTAAGACATATACGAGACGGGCGTTGACCATACGTTCGAGAGTCTTACAGAAGCAACTCGTCAGAGCAATTGGTCGATAATTTGAAATGTCTGAAGGATCCTTACCAGCCTTGAGGACAGGAATCACTATTGCTTCTTGCCATAAAGATGGAAATTTATTTTCAGTCCAGATCCTATTGAACAAATATAATATGCTCGATAGGGAGTCTGGACTTAAATGTCGAAGCATTTGATAGCTGATTCCATCAGGTCCCGGACTGGTATTATTGGCCTGCTGTAAAGCTTTCTTCAATTCAAACATTCCAAATTCGCAGTTGTACGGTAAGACTTGTCGATGGTTGAAGCGAATTGGTACTCGCTCAGCACGACTCTTAGTCCTCAAGAACGAAGGACTATAAGAGTTCGATGCTTGAGACGTTAGCAAATGCTTCACCAAGGACGTTAGCAATATCCGTAGGAGAAGAGTATATAGCAGCTCCGGATTTTAAAATAGGAATAGAAAATTCGCTATAAATTCCATTGGCTGCTTTCACCCTTCTCCACAACTGCTTACTGGAAGTTGAAGATGTTATAGAAGATACATAGCAGGACCAGGATTCCTTCTGACTTCGACGACGGGCTCTGCGAACTAATGCTTTTGCTCTCTTAAAGGCGATAAGATTCTCCGTTGTGGGGTACCTCCTAAATATTCCCCATAACTTCCTCTGTTTTTTATATGTTTCTTGGCATTGTTTGTTCCACCAAGGTTTGCAACGCCTGTGTGGTATAGAGGAACTCTTGGGTATTGATGCATCAGCTGCATTCTTAATTGTTTCAGTGACTTTACTAACGGCAATATCAATATCTTCGATCGAAACCATTTTATCATCAACAACTGCCAATTGTGTAAATAACGTCCAATCTGCCCGACTGTACACGTAAGTAGGTAAGCGTTGTCTTACACTACTACCTCCAGTCTGGGAGATGACGAGAGGAAAATGATCGCTGTTGTGCAGATCATTTCCTACTATTAGATTTAACAATGGCAGAAGAGATGGAGAACAGATGGCTAGATCGAGAGAATGAAACGTTCTTGTGGGTACATGGAAATATGTCTTCTCGTCGGTATTAAGCAGACAGAGACTGTTATCTGAAATAAACCGCTCTATCTGCCGACCGCGAGAATTAGTATCATCATTTCCCCACAAAGAACTATGGCCGTTAAAGTCACCTAACAGCAGAAATGGTGTTGGCAGCTGATCTATTAATGCATCGAGTTCCTCTTGGCGGATGACATCGTGTGGCGGCAAATACAAACTACAGACTGTCAACAAGCATGATGTATGAATTCGCACAGCTACAGCCTGTAGTGTAGTATTTAAATGCTGGGCAGTGCTGGGATAGTAGTTGGATGTTAATATACAAACACCTCCAGACACTGCACCATCGTCACCACAGTCTTTTCGAAAGCTTTTAAACCCACGCATGGAAAAGTTATTGCTGGACTTCAGGAATGTTTCCTGAAGTGCAACACATGCGGGGTTGTAGGCTGAAATTATAGCCTTGATGTCATCATGATGAGAACGCAAACCATGGCAGTTCCAAGAAACAAAGGAAGTTATTATTGAATTTGAAAAGCTCCTTTCCCGGAGCTGGAAGGCATGTCATCTGACATCTCCTCGAGCGATAGATCATCGTCCGAGGGATGTAATGAAACAGCGTCAGCCTCCAGGGTTAAGGCTTTACGGGTGGATATTGAGGGCCTAATAATTGCCCTCCTTTAGCAGATTTTAGTTTTAAAGCCTTTACGGCTTTAGATTTTGCAATCGGAGCTTTTCTACGGGGAATGGTTGTGGAGGTTGATTTTGGCCTTTTCTCAGAAGTAGGGGGTAATTTGACTATTGGAAGTGAAAGAGCATCAGTTTGCGTGCTAGTCGTTCGGGTGACTTTTGCGGCGACAGAAGCGTAGCTAACTCCTGCTTGAGGTGTACGTGCGGTAACAGTACGTCTCGCCTCAGGATATGAACAGTTGTTCTTAACTTTAGTGGTTGTGATCTCCTTTTCCAGTATCCAGATAGGACAGCTCCTAGCGTAGGGGGGGTGGTCACCCTTACAGTTGACACACCTCTCCTTTGCAGTACAAGACGAACTGTCATGGCCAACTGCTGCGCAGCGAGCGCAAGTCAGTTTGCCCCTGCAAGCCGCTTTAGAGTGACCAAATCTCTGGCACTGGAAACAACGCAAAGGATTTGGAATAAATGGCCTTACGGGTAGATGCATATACGCAGCTTTAATATGCTGCGGTATGTCTGGCGTCGCAAAAGTCAGTACGAGATGTTTAGTATTAATAATCTGCCCATCTCGTCTGACAGTTATGCGTCTTACAGCACAGACCTTTTGATCTTTGAGATTTTCTAAGATCTCATCCGTAGGCGTGTTAAGCAAATCCCTTGCGGATACCACACCACGAGAAAAGTTAAGGTTCATATGAGGAGAGACAGACACCTCTATGTTAGCAAGCATAGACAAGTTGTTTATAGCGTTAGCTTGTGCTTCTGAAGCGACCTCAACCATTAAGTCTCCAGAACGCATTTTCCTAATGCTCTTCACTTCGCCGATATTTCCGCTAGATAGCTTTTTGGATTAGGAAAGGGGATACATTATCGAAGGTACCCTCTTTCCGTTTTACAACATAAAATTTTGCATTTAATAGTGACAATGAGTGCTCCCGTGGGAGAGAAGAAATAGGTAATTTGTTTCCATATTGGAAATGGAAAATTCGGGACCTGACGGCACCACCCACCACCGAGTCCAACAAGGGGATGCAGACCAGCTGCACCAGTGCTAGCCAGGTCCTATACGCTCACAGTACATCCCTGAAGTGGCCTCCACCCTTAACGAGTCACCCAGTAGATGTACCGATCGCTTGATCCATAAAGCCGATTGATGTGCTGAGGACCACAACACACCTCCCGTTTACCTGAAGCAGAGGCCAAAGTAATGTGTTGGTCTCTGGGGTCCTCAATTACCAGGACCCTCCTTTCCAGGGACACGGGTTGGTTGGTTGGTTGGTTGGGTTTTATGGCGCAAGGTCCAAAAACGGACATGCTGCGCCAAGAATAAAGTTTAGAAGTATTTATTTTATTTTTTATTTATTTTTTATTTTATTTATTAATTTACTTTGAAAACCCAAGCAACATTAAAATTTTTAAAAAACAAAAATCAGTGTATACATATATTAAAATAAAATTACATATAAAAGGAAAATCAAAATATATATACTTTTAAAATTTAAGAAATGTAAATTAAATATAATGTATAAAACCTATTGCCCTCAAAAAGGCAAATAGGTTCTTGTGGGGTGGTTCCCCAAGTAAATCATATAGGGTTAAAATATCACAGTTAAAAAAGTGTAAACGAAATTGGTTAAAATATTTGCATGAAATTAAAATATGATAAACAGTGAATGGTTCATCACACGTTTCACACCAAGGATTTAATTCGTTTAGAAACAAATGTCTATGTGTGAAACGTGTGTGTCCGATACGAAGGCGGGTTAGATCTTACATCAGCACTTCGTATCGGTAAAACTGTTAATGAGGTGATGTATGGAAATATGGCATGCAATTTATTAGTGACCTGCATGTTCCATGACTCCTGCCAAAGATCTTGTGTAAATTTTTTAACATACCTTTTCACATCGAACAAAGGAATGGATGGAAGAGACGGGCCGGATGCAGATTTAGCAGCTGCATCAGCCCTCTCATTGCCATCAAGACCTACGTGACTTGGGACCCAGCAGAGAATTATGTCGTATCCCTTGCCAGCAAGGGAATCCAATGCTCGGAAAATTCCAGACACAACAGGATGGCAGTCAAAACTACTGTTCCGCAAAGCTTCCAACACACTCAAACTGTCAGTGTACATACAGTATTTACGACTTTCACATGTATTCATCTGCTGAAGAGCTTGATAAAAAGCAGTTGCTTCAGCAGAGAAGATGGAACAGGACGGATGGAGGCTGTAGCTAAGAGTTTTGTTTTCAATAACTACAGCACATCCAACATGTCCTGCAGATTTTGATCCATCTGTGAAAACTGGTGTGTACGTGGAGTACTGACAGCGATGTGAGGCATATAGCTGCTGGAAAACAGTAGTTGCCGTGTCTGATTTTCTATAACGAGCAAAAGGATTGATGATTTGAATCTGTGGATCATACCAAGGTGGATGTAGAAGAAAGTCCGTTTTTTCGAAACGGACATCACATAGGTCTGAAAATAATATGTTGGACTTTGTCCGAGTGAGAAAAGGTGGAATGCTGTATGAACGTGCGTCATACAGCCTTATAAGTGCAGGTGTAGTAGTCATGGAACGTAATGGATGATGAGGGTCAGACATGATTTTTGCATAATAACTGAGAGACAGCTGCATTCGTCTCAGGTCTAAAGGCAGTTGATGACATATTGCATATAGACTCTGGACGGGTGATGTGCGGAATGCGCCTGAACATATTCTCAAAGCAGAGTGATGTATTGTATCCAATCTGCGTAAAACGGAAGACCTAGCAGATCCATACACAGAACACCCATAGTCAATACGAGATAAAATTAATGACTGGTAGACACGAAGTAGTGCTGTGCGATCAGCACCCCAAGATGTATTAGAAAGCACCTTGAGGATATTAAGCGATCGCTCGCACTTCTTCCGCAAATGAAGAATATGCGGAAGAAAATTTAACTTTCGGTCAAATGTTATACCCAAAAATTTTATCTCGTTGACAACAGGAATAGGTGTATTGTTTATATATATAGTAGGATCATTATGTAGGCTAGTCTTCCTGCAGAAATGGACACATTTACTCTTGCCAGGAGACAGCGTGTGGCCATTCTCAGCACACCATGCAGCAAGTTTATTAACTGATGTTTGTAGTTGTCTCTCAATTAAACGCATATTTGAACCCTCACATGATATTTGCAGGTCATCAACGTAAAGCGTGCCATAAACAGGAGGTGAAATTTGATGAAGAATGCAACTGATGTAAAGGTTAAAAAGTGTGACACTTAAAATAGAGCCTTGGGGTACACCCTCGGCTTGAATAAAAGTATTGGACATAACAGAACCAATACGAACTTTAAAACCACGGGAGCATAAGAAATTTTCTATAAATATTGGCAAATTACCCCTAAAGCCAAAATCATACATCCTACGGAGAATTCCATAACGCCACGTACGGTCATAAGCCTTCTCTATGTCGAAGAAAATGGAAACGAGATGATTCCTCCGCACAAAGGCATTGCGGATCTGCGTTTCCAGATAAGTAATATTATCAAGAGTGGATCTTCCTTTACGGAAGCCACTCTGATTGATATGGATAAAGTTATTTGTTTCTAAGACATAGATGAGACGGGCGTTGACCATACGTTCGAGAGTCTTACATAAGCAACTCGTCAGAGCAATTGGTCGATAACTTGAAGGAACAGAAGGATCCTTACCAGCCTTAAGGATCGGAATCACTATTGCTTCGCTCCAAAGTGATGGAAATTTATTTTCAGTCCAGATCCTATTGAACAGATAAAGTAAGTTCAACAGGGAGTCTGGACTTAAATGGCGAAGCATTAGATAGCTGATTCCATCTGGTCCTGGGCTAGTATCATGGGCCTGCTGTAATGCTCTCTTCAATTCCAACATCCGAAATTCACAGTTGTAAGGCAAAGCTTGTCGATGGTTGAAACGAATTGGTGTTCGCTCAGCACGACTCTTTGTCCTTAAGAACGAAGGACTATAAGAGTCGTTGCTTGAGACGCTAGCAAAGGTTTCACCAAGGACGTTAGCGATGTCCTTAGGAGAAGAGTATATAGCAGCTCCGGATTTCAAAATAGGAATTGAAAATTCTCTATATATTCCATTGGCTGCTTTCACTCTTCTCCACAACTGTTTACTGGATGTGGAAGAAGTTATTGATGATACATAGCGGGACCAAGATTCCTTCTGACTTCGACGACGAGCTCTGCGAGCTAATGCTTTTGCTCTCTTATAGGCGATAAGATTCTCCGTTGTGGGGTATCTTCTGAAGAGCCCCCATAACTTCCTCTGTTTCTTATAGGTGTTTTGACATTCATTATTCCACCAAGGTTTGCAACGCCTGTGTGGTATAGAGGAACACTTTGGTATTGATGCATCAGCTGCATTTATAATTGTTTCAGTGACTTTAGATACGGCATTATCAATATCATCGATCATAACCATTTCATTATCAACAACTGCCAATTGTGTAAATAACGTCCAATCTGCCCGACTGTACACGTAAGTAGGTAAGCGTTGTCTTACACTACTACCTCCAGTCTGGGAGATGACGAGAGGAAAATGATCGCTGTTATGCAGATCATTTCCTACATTTAAATTTAACAATGGCAGAAGAGATGGAGAACAAATGGCCAGATCGAGAGAATGAAACGTTCTTGTGGGTACATGGAAATAAGTCTTCTCGTCGGTATTAAGCAGACAGAGACTATTATCTGAAATAAACCGCTCTATCTGCCCACCGCGAGAATTTGTATCATCACTTCCCCACAAAGAACTATGGCCGTTAAAGTCACCTAACAACAGAAATGGTGTTGGCAGCTGATCTATTAATGCATCGAGTTCCTCTTGGCGGATGACATCGTGTGGTGGCAAATACAAACTACAGACTGTCAACAAGCATGATGTATGAATTCTCACAGCTACAGCCTGTAGTGTAGTATTTAAATGTTGGGCAGTGCTGGGATAGTTGTTGGATGTTAATATGCAAACACCTCCAGACACTGCACCATCGTCACCACAGTCTTTTCTAAAGCTTTTAAACCCACGCATGGAAAAGTTATTGCTGGACTTCAGGAAAGTTTCCTGAAGTGCAACACATGCGGGGTTGTAGGCTGAAATTATAGACTTGATGTCATCATGATGAGAACGCAAACCATGGCAGTTCCAAGAAACAAAGGAAGTTATTGTTGAGTTTGAAAAGCTCCTTTCCCGGAGCTGGAAGGCATGTCATCTGACATCTCCTCGAGTGATAGGTCTTCGTCCGAGGGATGCAGATATACGGCGTCAGCCTCCAGGTTTAAGGCTTTACGGGTGGATATGGAGGGCCTAACAATGCCCTCTTTTGCTGATTTTAGTTTTAAAGCCTTTACGGCTTTAGATTTAGCAATCGGAGCTTTTCTACGAATAGTCGATGTGGATGTTGATTTTGGCTTTTGTACAGATGTAGGGGGTAATTTAACAATCGGGAGTGAGATAGCATCCGTTTGTGTACTAGTCGATCTGGTGACCTTGGCAGCAACAGTCGCATAGCTGATTCCTACTTGAGGTGTTCGAGCTGTAACAGCCCGTCTCGCCTCAGGATATGAACAGTTATTTTTAACTTTCGTGGTTGTGATCTCCTTCTCCAGTATCCAGATAGGACAACTTCTAGCGTAGGAGGGGTGGTCACCTTTACAGTTGACACACCTCTCCTTTGCAATACAGGACGAACTGTCGTGGCCAACTGCTGCGCAGCGAGCGCAAGTCAGTTTGCCTCTGCATGCCGCTTTAGAATGACCAAATCTCTGGCACTGGAAACAACGCAAAGGATTTGGAATGAATGGCCTAACGGAGAGATGCATATACGCAGCATTAATATGCTGCGGTAGGTCTGGCGTCGCAAATGTCAGGTTGGTTGGTTGGTTGGTTGGGTTTTATGGCGCAAGGTCCAAGAACGGACATGCTGCGCCAAGAATATAGTTATGAAGCATATATTTATTTAATATTTTTTTATTATTATTTTTTTTTTTACATTATTTTTTTTTCTTAAACCCAAGCAACATTAAAACTTTTAAAATACAAAAATCAGTGTATACATTTTACATTAAAATCATATTATAAAGTATAAAATGAAAATCAAAAAAACATATGTTCTAAAAACTTAGAAAACAAAAATTAAATATTATGTATAAAACCTATTGCCCTCAAAAAGGCAAATAGGTTCCTGTGGAGTGATTCCCCAAGCAAATCATATAATGTTAAAATATCACATTTAAAAAAGTGTAAACGATATTGGTTAAAATATGAGCATGAAATTAAAATATGATAAACAGTGAATGGTTCATCACACGTTTCACACCATGGATTTAATTCATTTAGAAACAAATGTCTATGTGTGAAACGTGTGTGTCCGATACGAAGGCGGGTTAATCTTACATCAGCACTTCGTATCGGTAAAACTGATAATGAGGTGAGGGATGAGAAGATATTATGCAACTTGTTGCCGACCTGCAAGTTCCATGACTCCTGCCAAAGACCATATATAGAACTTTTTATAGCCTTTCTCACATCTGAGAGAGGAACCGATGGTAATATTGGATCTGATGCAGCCTTTGCAGCTGCATCTGCTCTCTCATTTCCTTCAAGACCCATGTGGCTTGGTATCCAACAAAATACAATTTCTTTTCCCTTGCCAGCAAGGGAATCCAATGCTTTAAAAATTTTGGACACAACAGGATGACAGGTAACACTATTGTTTTTCAAAGCTTCAATAATACTCATGCTGTCAGTATAGATACAATATTTATGGTAATCGCCTGTATTCACATGCTGAAGCGCATAGTATATAGCAGTTGCTTCAGCAGTAAAGATGGAGCAGGACGAATGTAGGCTGTAACTAAACGCTGTATTATTAATAAAAACTCCACAGCCCACATGTCCTGCTGTTTTAGAACCATCTGTGAATACAGGTTTGTATAATTGATTCTGACAGCGATGAGAATAGTACAGCTGCTGAAAAACAATAGGTGTTGTGTCCGATTTTTTAAATTGAGCAAAGGTATTTATAAAGGTATTTGTTGGTTCATACCAAGGTGGATAGAGAAATTGATTAGTTGACTCTATCCGAACATCACATAGGTCTGTGAGCCAGAGATGTGATTTGGCTCTTGTGAGAAAAGGTGGGATGCTCAATGGACGAGCATCATATAATCGTTTCAAAGAGGCATTAGGAATCATAGAACGTAATGGATGATCAGGGGTCGACATGATTTTAGCATAATAACTGAGAGACTGCTGCATACGTCTCAGGTCTAACGGTAATTGATGGCAAACCACGTATAGACTCTGGACGGGGGATGTGCGGAATGCCCCAGAACATATCCTCAAAGCAGAGTGATGAACTGTGTCCAATCTTCGTAAAACAGAAGATCTAGCCGATCCATAAACTACACTTCCGTAGTCAATGCGGGATAAAATCAATGACTGATAAATTCGAAGTAGTGATGTGCGATCTGCACCCCAAGATGTATTTGACAACACCTTGAGGATATTAAGCGATCGCTCACACTTCTTCCGCAAATGTAAAATATGCGGAAGAAAGGTCAATTTTCTGTCAAAGATAATACCCAAGAATTTTATTTCATTGACTACTTGTATTGGAGTGTTGTTGATGTAAATTATTGGATCATTATGCAAGCTAGTCTTTCTACAGAAGTGGACACATTTACTCTTGCTTGGTGATAAAGTATGGCCATTCTCAGCACACCATGCAGCAAGTTTGTTAACTGCTGTTTGCAGTTGTCTCTCAATTAATCGCATATTAGACCCCTCGCATGATATTTGCAGGTCGTCTACAAACAAAGTACCATGTACGGATGATGGAAGGTGATGAAGAATGTTAGTGATGAAGAGACTAAAAAGTGTGACGCTTAAAATAGAGCCCTGAGGAACACCCTCAGATTGTGTAAAAGTATTGGAAGTATAGTTTCCAATACGTACTTTAAAACCACGGGAGCATAAAAAATTTTGTAGGAATATCGGCAGATTACCCCGAAAGCCAAAATCATATAATGTACGGAGAATTCCATATCGCCATGTACGGTCGTATGCCTTCTCGATGTCAAAGAAAATGGAGACCAGATGGTTCCTCCGCACAAAAGCATTGCGGATTTGGGTCTCCAAATATGTTATATTATCAAGAGTGGATCTCCCTTTACGGAAGCCACTCTGATTGATATGTATACAATTATTTTTTTCTAAGACATATACGAGACGGGCATTGACCATACGTTCGAGAGTCTTACATAAGCAGCTCGTCAGAGCAATTGGTCGATAATTTGAAGGATCTGAAGGATCCTTACCAGCCTTTAGGACAGGAATCACTATTGCTTCTTGCCATAGAGATGGAAATTATTTTCCGTCCAGATCCTATTGAACAAGTAAAGTAAGTTCAACAGGGAGTCTGGACTCAAATGTTGAAGCATGAGATAACTGATTCCATCAGGTCCTGGACTGGTATTTTTGGCCTGCTGTAAAGCTTTCTTCAATTCAAACATTCCAAATTCACAGTTGTACGGTAAAGTATGTCGATGGTTGAAGCGAATTGGTACTCGCTCAGCACGACTCTTTGTCCTTAAGAACGAAGGACTATAAGAGTTCGAGCTTGAGACGTTAGCAAATGCTTCACCAAGGACGTTAGCAATATCCGTAGGAGAAGAGTATATAGCAGCTCCGGATTTTAAAATAGGAATAGAAAATTCTCTATAAATTCCATTGGCTGCTTTCACCCTTCTCCACAACTGCTTACTGGAAGTTGAAGATGTTATTGAAGATACATAGCAGGACCAGGATTCCTTCTGACTTCGACGACGAGCTCTGCGAGCTAGTGCTTTTGCTCTCTTGAAGGCGATAAGATTCTCCGTTGTGGGGTACCTCCGAAATAACCCCCATAACTTCCTTTGTTTTCTATAAGTTTGTTGACATTCTTTGTTCCACCAAGGTTTGCAACGCCTGTGTGTTGTAAAGGAACTCTTAGGAATTGACGCATCAGCTGCATTCAATATTGCTTCGGTGACCTTATATATGGCATCATCAATATCATCGATCGTAACCATTTCGTTATCAACAACTGCCAATTGTGTAAATAACGTCCAATCTGCCCGACTGTACACGTAAGTAGGTAAGCGTTGTCGTACACTACTACCTCCAGTCTGGGAGATGACGAGAGGAAAATGATCGCTGTTATGCAGATCATTTCCTACTATTAGATTTAACAATGGCAGAAGAGATGGAGAACAGATGGCTAGATCGAGAGAATGAAACGTTCTTGTGGGTACATGGAAATATGTCTTCTCGTCGGTATTCAGCAGACAGAGACTATTATCTGAAATAAAACGCTCTATCTGCCGACCGCGAGAATTAGTATCATCATTTCCCCACAAAGAACTATGGCCGTTAAAGTCACCTAACAACAGAAATGGTGTTGGCAGCTGATCTGTTAATGCATCGAGTTCCTCTTGGCGGATGACATCATGTGGTGGTAAATATAAACTACAGACTGTTAATAAGCATGTAGTATGAATTCTTACAGCAACAGCCTGTAGAGTAGTATTCAATGGATGGGCAGTGCTGGGAAAAGTATTAGATGTTAATATACAAACACCTCCAGACACTGCACCATCGTCACCACAGTCTTTTCTAAAGCTTCTAAATCCACGCATGGAAATGTTATTGCTGGACTTCAGGAATGTTTCCTGAAGTGCAACACATGCGGGGTTGTAGGCTGAAATTATAGACTTGATGTCATCATGATGAGAACGCAAACCATGGCAGTTCCAAGAAACAAAGGAAGTTATTTTTGAAATTGAAAAGCTCCTTTCCCGGAGCTGGAAGGCATGTCATCTGACATCTCCTCGAGTGATAGATCTTCGTCCGAGGGATGTAGATATACGGCGTCAGCCTCCAGGTTTAAAGCTTTACGGGTGGATATGGAGGGCCTAACAATGCCCTCTTTTGCGGATTTCAGTTTTAAAGCCTTTACGGCTTTAGATTTAGCAATCGGAGCTTTTCTGCGGGTAGTTGATATGGAGGTCGATTTTGGCCTCTGTACAGATGTAAGGGGTAATTTCACTATTGGAAGTGAAAGAGCATCCGCTTGCGTACTAGCCGTTCTGGTGACCTTGGCGACGACAGATGCATAGCTAACTCCTGCTTGAGGTGTGCGTGCCATAACAGCACGTCTTGCCTCAGGATATGAGCAGTTATTCTTAACTTTGGTGGTAGTGATCTCTTTTTCCAGTATCCAGATAGGACAAACTCTAGCGTAGGAGGGGTGGTCACCCTTACAGTTGACACACCTCTCCTTTGCAGTAGAAGACGAACTGTCATGGCCAACTGCTGCGCAGCGAGCGCAAGTCAGTTTGCCTCTGCAAGCCGCTTTAGTGTGACCAAATCTCTGGCACTGGAAACAACGCAAAGGATTTGGTATAAAAGGCCTGACGGATAGATGCATATACGCAGTTTTAATATGCTGCGGTAGGTCTGGCGTCACAAATGTCAGGATTAGATGCTTAGTATTAATAACTTTATCATCTCTCCTGACAGTGATGCGTTTTACAGCACAGACCTTTTGATCTTTGAGATTTTCTAAGATCTCGTCCGTAGGCGTATTTAGCAAATCCCTGGCGGATACCACACCACGTGAAAAGTTAAGATTAATATGAGGTTGGACAGACACCTCAAGGTTAGCAAGCATGTTCATGCTGCTTATAAGAGTAGCTTGTGCTTCTGAAACAACTTCGACCATTAAATCTCCAGAACGCAGCTTTCGAATGCTCTTCACTTCGCCGATATTGCCAGAAATACCTTTCTGGATCAGGAAAGGGGATACATTATCAAATGTACCCTCTTTCCGTTTTACAATGTAGAATCTTGCTTGTACTATTGTCAAAGTGTGCTCCCGTGGAGAGAGAGAGGTCTCCATTTTCTTTGACATCGAGAAGGCATACGACCGTACATGGCGATATGGAATTCTCCGTACATTATATGATTTTGGCTTTCGGGGTAATCTGCCGATATTCCTACAAAATTTTTTATGCTCCCGTGGTTTTAAAGTACGTATTGGAAGATATACATCCAATACTTTTACACAATCTGAAGGTGTTCCTCAGGGCTCAATTTTAAGCGTCACACTTTTTAGTCTCTTCATCAGTAACTTACTTCATCAACTTCCATCATCAGTACATGGCACTTTGTTTGTCGACGACCTGCAAAAATCATGTGAGGGGTCTAACATAAGATTAATTGAGAGACAACTGCAAACAGCAGTTAACAAACTTGCTGCATGGTGTGCTGAGAATGGCCATACCTTATCACCAAGCAAGAGTAAATGTGTCCACTTCTGCAGAAAGATTAGCCTGCATAATGATCCAATAATTTACATCAACAACACTCCAATACAAGTAGTGAATGAAATAAAATTCTTGGGCATTATCTTTGACCGAAAATTAACTTTTCTTCCGCATGTTCT
This sequence comes from Latrodectus hesperus, assembly GCA_037975125.1. Lineage (NCBI taxonomy): Eukaryota > Metazoa > Arthropoda > Arachnida > Araneae > Theridiidae > Latrodectus > Latrodectus hesperus. Next base: position 80,277,600 of record CM075854.1, on the reverse strand, counting down.
ATATTTGCGGAAGAAGTGTGAGCGATCGCTTAATATCCTCAAGGTGTTGTCAAATACATCTTGGGGTGCAGATCGCTCATTACTTCTTCGAGTATATCAGTCATTGATCTTGTCCCGCATTGACTACGGAAGTGTTGTTTATGGATCAGCTAGATCTTCCGTGTTACGAAGGTTGGACACAGTTCATCACTCTGCTTTGAGGATATGCTCTGGGGCATTCCGCACATCACCCGTCCAGAGTCTATACGTGATATGTCATCAATTACCGTTAGACCTGAGACGAATGCAGCAGTCTCTCAATTATTATGCTAAGGTCATGTCGACCCCTAATCATCCGATACGTTCCATGGTTCCAAATATTTCTCTCATGAGACTATATGATGCTCGTCCAATGAGCATCCCTCCGTTTCTCACACGAGCCAAATCACATCTTGGCTCACAGACCTATGTGATGCTCGGATTAAGTGTGTTGACCAGTTTGCTCATCCGCCTTGGTATAATCCAACATATACTTTTATCAATGCCTTTGCTTACTATAGAAAATCTGACACAACACCTATTGTTTTTCAGCAGCTATATTCTTCTCATCGCTGTCAGTATCAATCATACAAACCTGTATTCACAGACGGTTCTAAAACAGCAGGACATGTGGGCTGTGGAGTTTTTATCAATAATACAGCTTTTAGTCACAGCCTACATTCATCCTGCTCCGTCTTTACTGCTGAAGCAAATGCCATCTGCTACGCGCTTCAGCATGTGAATACAGATGATTGTCATGACTTTTGTATTTACACTGACAGCATGAGTATGATTGAAGCCTTGAAAAACAATAGCGTTAACTGTCATCCTGTTGTGTCGAGAATTTTCAAAGCATTGGATTCTCTTGCTGGCAAGGGAAAAAAATTGTATTTTGTTGGATACCAAGTCACGTAGGTCTTGATGAAAACGAGAGAGCGGATGCAGCTGCAAAGGCTGCTGAAGATCCAGTTTTACCATCGGTTCCGCTCTCAGATGTGAGAAAGAGTATAAAAAGCTTTATTTGTTCCCTTTGGGAAGAATCATGGAACTTGCAGGTCGTCAACAAATTTGCTACCATTTTCTCATCCCTCATCTCATTGTCAGTTTTACCGGTACGAAGTGCAGATGTTAGATTGACTCGCCTTCGTATCGGACACACACGTTTCACACACAGATATTTGTTTTTGAGTGAATTAAATCCTTGGTGTGAAACGTGTGATGAACCTTATACTGTGCATCATATTTTAATTTCATGTTCATGTTTTAACCATTTACGTATACACTTTTTTAATACTGATTTTATAACTTTATTTGATTTAATAGGGGATCCACCCCATAGAAACCTATTCGCTTTTTTAAGAGCAATAGGTTTCATACATTTTATTTGATTTGTATGTTAAATTTTAAAATTATACATATATTTTATTTTATAAATTTTATTTTAAAATATTATATACACAGATTTTTGTATTTTAAAATATTTAAATGTTGCTTGGGTTTTTGAAAAAAAAAATAAAATAAATAATAAAACAACAAAAACTTAGTTTTGGCGCAGCATGTCCGATTTTGGACCTAGCGCCATAAAACCCAACCAACCAACCAACCAGGTGCTATACGCTCACAGTACATCCCTGAAGTGGCCTCCACCCTTAACGAGTCACCCAGTAGATGTACCGATCGCTTGGTCCATAAAGCCGATTGATGTGCTGAGGACCACAACACACCTCCCGTTTACCTGAAGCAGAGGCCAAAGTAATGTGTTGGTCTCTGGGGCCTCAATTACCAGGACCCTCCTTTCCAGGGACACGGGTCTCCACGCACGGCAAACACGTGGGTGATTTAGTCCTCAAGAGTAGCTAATAGCAACAGAGCGGCGAAAGCTACTCAAGGGGAGCCCTCAACCTCTTACGAGGCAACCACACTGAGGGAGAAGAGGAAGAAAAAGCAGAAGAGTAGAGAAGAGAAGAAGAGAAAGAAGAGGACAGATCACTGGGGTACCTCGGGATTGTGACACCCGTGTTTACCTAAAGAAGGTAAACCCCCTGAGGGGGCAAACACGTGGGTGATTTAGTCCTCAAGAGTAGCTAATTGCAACAGAGCGGCGGAAGCTACTCCAGAGGAGCCCTCAACCTCCTGCGAGGCAACCACAGTGAGGGAGAAAAGGAAGAAAAAGCAGAAGGGTAGGAGACAGAGGTTGGTTGGTTGGTTGGTTGGTTGGGTTTTATGGCGCAAGGTCCAAAAATGGACATGCTGCGCCAAAAATAAAGTTTTGAAGCATATATTTAATTAAATTTTTATTTTATTTTATTTACATTATTTATTTTTTTTTAAAAAAACCCAAGCAACATTAAAACTTTAAAAAACAAAAATCAGTGTATATATTTTACATTAAAATCCAATTATAAAATATAAAATGAAAATCAAAAATATATATATTTTTAAAATTTAGAAAACACAAATTAAATATTATGTAAAAAACCTATTGCCCTCAAAAAGGCAAATAGGTTCCTGTGGGGTGATTCCCCAAGTAAATCATATAATGTTAAAATATCACAGTTAAAAAAGTGTAAACGATATTGGTTAAAATATGAACATGAAATTAAAATATGATAAACAGTGAATGGTTCATCACACGTTTCACACCAAGGATTTAATTCATTTAGAAACAAATGTCTATGTGTGAAACGTGTGTGTCCGATACGAAGGCGGGTTAATCTTACATCAGCACTCCGTATCGGTAAAACTGCTAATGAGGTGATGTATGGAAATATGGCACGCAATTTATTATTGACCTGCATGTTCCATGACTCCTGCCAAAGACAATAGATCGATTTTTTAACATTTCTTCTCACATCAGACAAAGGAACTGATGGAAGATATGGGCCAGATGCAGATTTAGCAGCTGCATCCGCCCTTTCATTGCCATCAAGACCTACGTGACTTGGGATCCAGCAGAAAATGATGTCATATCCCTTGCCAGCAAGGGAATCTAATGCTCGGAAAATTCTAGACACAACAGGATGACAGTTAAAACTACTGTTCCGCAAAGCTTCCAACACACTCAAACTGTCAGTGTACACACAGTATTTAAAACTATCAAATGTATTCATCTGCTGAAGAGCTTGATAAATGGCTATGGCTTCAGCAGAGAAGATGGAACAGGATGGATGGAGGCTGTAGCTAAGAGTTTTGTTCTCCACAACTACAGCACAACCAACATGTCCTGTAGATTTTGAACCATCTGTGAAAACTGGTGTATACGTGGTATACTGAGAGCGATGTGAGGCATATAGCTGCTGGAAAACAGTAGTTGCTGTGTCTGATTTTCTAAAACGAGCAAAAGGTTTGATGATTTTAATCTGTGGATCATACCAAGGTGGATGTAGAAGAAAGTCCGTTTTTTTCGAAGCGGACATCACATAGGTCTGAAAATAATATGTTGGACTTTGTCCGAGTGAGAAAAGGTGGAATGCTGTATGAACGTGCGTCATACAGCCTTATAAGTGCAGGAGTAGTAGTCATGGAACGTAATGGATGATGAGGGTCAGACATAATTTTTGCATAATAATTGAGAGACAGCTGCATTCGTCTCAGGTCTAAAGGCAGTTGTTGGCAGATTGCATATAGACTCTGGACGGGTGATGTGCGGAATGCGCCTGAGCATATTCTCAAAGCAGAGTGATGTATTGTATCCAATCTGCGCAGAACGGAAGACCTAGCCGATCCATACACAGCACACCCATAGTCAATACGAGATAAAATTAATGACTGGTAGACACGAAGTAGTGCCGTGCGATCAGCACCCCAAGATGTATTAGAAAGCACCTTGAGGATATTAAGCGATCGCTCGCACTTCTTCCGCAAATGAATAACATGCGGAAGAAAGTTTAATTTTCGGTCAAAAGTTATTCCCAGAAATTTTATCTCGTTGACAACAGGGATAGGTGTATTATTAATACTGATAGTAGGATCATTATGTAGGCTGGTCTTCTTGCAGAAATGGACACAATTACTCTTGCTAGGAGACAATGTGTGGCCATTCTCAGCACACCATGCAGCAAGTTTGTTGACAGTTGTTTGTAGTTGTCTCTCAATTAAACGCATGTTAGAACCCTCACATGATATTTGCAGGTCATCAACATAAAGTGTGCCATATACAGGAGGTGAAATTTGATGGAGGATGCGACTTATGTACAAGTTAAAAAGGGTGACACTTAAAATAGAGCCTTGGGGTACACCCTCGGCTTGGATAAAAGTATTGGAAAGAACTGTTCCAATACGTATTTTGAAAACACGGGAGCGTAAGAAATTCTTCAGGAATATCGGAAGATTACCCCGAAAGCCAAAATCATATAGTGAACGGAGAATTCCATATCGCCATGTACGGTCATATGCCTTCTCTATGTCGAAGAAAATGGAAACGAGATGATTCCTCCGCACAAAGGCGTTGCGGATCTGCGTTTCCAAATATATGATATTATCAAGAGTGGATCTTCCTTTACGGAAGCCACTCTGATTGATATGAATACATTTATTTGTTTCTAGGACATATACGAGACGGGCGTTGACCATACGTTCAAGAGTCTTACATAAGCAACTCGTCAGAGCTATTGGTCGATAACTTGAAGGAACAGAAGGATCCTTACCAGCCTTAAGGATCGGAATCACTATTGCTTCGCTCCAAAGTGATGGAAATTTGTTTTCAGTCCAGATCCTATTGAACAATAACAACAAGTTCAACAGAGAATCTGGACTTAAATGACGAAGCATTTCATAGCTGATTCCATCGGGTCCTGGACTGGTATTATTGGCCTGCTGTAATGCTCTCTTCAATTCCAACATCCGAAATTCACAGTTGTATGGCAAAGCTTGTCCATGGTTGAAACGAATTTGTGTTCGCTCAGCACGACTCTTTGTCCTTAAGAACGAAGGACTATAAGAGTCGTTGCTTGAGACGCTGGCAAAGGTTTCACCAAGGACGTTAGCGATGTCCTCAGGAGAAGAGTATACAGCAGCTCCGGATTTCAAAATAGGAATAGAAAATTCTCTATATATTCCATTGGCTGCTTTCACTCTTCTCCACAACTGTTTACTGGATGTGGAAGAAGTAATTGAGGATACATAGCGCGACCAGGATTCCTTCTGACTTCGTCGACGAGTTCTGCGAGCTAATGCTTTGGCTCTCTTAAAGGCGATAAGATTCTCCGTTGTGGGGTATCTTCTAAATAACCCCCATAACTTCCTCTGTTTCTTATAGGTTTTTTGACATTCATCATTCCACCAAGGTTTGCAACGCCTGTTTGGGATAGAGGAACTCTTAGGTATAGATGCGTCAGCTGCATTAGTAATTGTTTCGGTGACTTTACTTACGGCATCATCAACATCTACGATCATAACCATTTCGTTATCAATAACTGCCAATTGTGTAAATAACGTCCAATCTGCCCGACTGTACACGTAAGTAGGTAGACGTTGTTCTACACTACTACCTCCAGTCTGGGAGATGACGAGAGGAAAATGATCGCTGTTGTGCAGATCATTTCCTACAATTAAATTTAACAATGGCAGAAGAGATGGTGAACAAATGGCCAGATCGAGAGAATGAAATGTTCTTGTGGGTACATGGAAATAGGTCTTCTCGTCGGTATTAAGCAGACAGAGACAGTTGTCTGAAATAAACCGCTCTATCTGCCGACCGCGAGAATTAGTATCATCACTTCCCCACAAAGAACTATGGCCGTTAAAGTCACCTAACAGTAGAAATGGTGTCGGCAGCTGATCTATTAATACATTGAGTTCCTCTTGGCGGATGACATCATGTGGTGGTAAATATAAACTACAGACTGTTAATAATAATGAAGTATGAATTCTTACAGCAACAGCCTGTAGAGTAGTATTTAATGGATGGGCAGTGCTGGGAAAAGTATTAGATGTTAATATACAAACACCTCCAGACACTGCACCATCGTCACCACAGTCTTTTCTAAAGCTTTTAAACCCACGCATGGAGAAGTTATTGCTGGACTTCAGGAATGTTTCCTGAAGTGCAATGCATGCGGGTTTGTAGGCTGAAATTATAGACTTGATGTCATCATGATGGGAACGCAAACCATGGCAGTTCCAAGAAACAAAGGAAGTTATTATGTAGTTTGAAAAGCTCCTCTCCCGGAGCTGGAAGGCATGTCATCTGACATCTCCTCGAGAGATAAATCCTCTTCCGAGGGATGTAAAGATACAGCGTCAGCCTCCAGGGACAAGGCTTTACGGGTGGATATGGAGGGTCGATTTGAACCCTCCTTTGAAGATTTTAATTTATAAGCCTTTGTTACTTTTGTTTTAGTCAAAGGAGCTTTTCTTTTGCTCAATGTTGATGAGACAGATTTTGGCTTTGATGTTGAAGTTTGGGGTAATTTAATAAGGGGGAGTGGAACCGATTCGGTTTGTGTACCAGCTGATCTGGTGACTTTTTTGCAGCGGCCGCATAACTCACACCAGGCTGCGGTGTGCGAGAGGTAACTAGTTTTCTAGCCTCAGGGTAGGAACATTTATTTTTCACCTTATAAAGTAGTAATTTCTTTTTCAATTACCCATTGAGGACAACTTCGAGAGTAGGAGGGGTGGTCACCATGACAGTTGACACACCTCTCCTTGGCTGTACAGTTTGAGCTATCGTGGCCAACCACCGCGCAGCGAGCGCAGGTGGGTTTGCCTCTGCAAGCACCTCTCGAGTGCCCAAAACGTTGGCATTGAAAACAACGCAAGGGATTTGGAATATAAGGCCGAACGGGGAGGCTCATATAAGCAGCTTTAATGTTGTCTGGAAGGTCTGGAGTCGCAAAGGTCAGAATGAGATGTTTAGTGTCTATGAACTTATCATCTCTTCTGACAGTAATGCGTTTAACTGCACAGACCTTCTGACTCTGCAAATTTTCGAGTATCTCATCCGTCGGCGAGTTCAACAAATCCCTAGCGGAAATTACTCCATGGGAAAAATTTAGATTACCGTGAGGCGAGACTCTAGTCTACACCTCCATGTTAGCAAAATTTTGCATACTACTAAGCATAGCTGCTTGTGTAGAGTTAGCAGCCTCTAGCAATAAGTCACCTGATCTTAACTTACGTACGGTCTTCACTTCCCCAATTAAACCAGATATTCCCTTTTGTATAAGAAAGGGGTATACTTGTTCAAAGGAACCCTCCTTTCTTTTAATAACAAAAAATTTCATTTCTTTATTTTCCAAAATTTGCTCCCGTGGGAGAGTAGAAAACTTTTTATTCTCCATGTAATTAGAGGTAAAATTTCGGGACCTGACCGCACCACCCACCACCGAGTCCAACAAGGGGATGCAGACCAGCTGCACCAGTGCTAGCCAGGTCCTATACGCTCACAGTACATCCCTGAAGTGGCCTCCACCCTTAACGAGTCACCCAGTAGATGTACCGATCGCTTGATCCATAAAGCCGATTGATGTGCTGAGGACCACAACACACCTCCCGTTTACCTGAAGCAGAGGCCAAAGTAATGTGTTGGTCTCTGGGGGCCTCAATTACCAGGACCCTCCTTTCCAGGGACACGGGTCTCCACGCACGGCAAACACGTGGGTGATTTAGTCCCCAAGAGTAGCTAATAGCAACAGAGCGGCGAAAGCTACTCAAGGGGAGCCCTCAACCTCTTGCGAGGCAACCACACTGAGGGAGAAGAGGAAGAAAAAGCAGAAGAGTAGAAGAGAGGAGAAAATAAAGAAGAGGACAGATCACTAGGGTACATCGGGATTGTGACACCCGTGTTTACCTAAAGAAGGTAAACCCCCTGAGGGGTAGTAGGAGACAGAGGAAAAGAAAGAAGAGGATAGATCACTAGGGTACCTCGGGATTGTGACACCCGTGTTTACCTAAAGAAGGTAAACCCCCTGAGGGGCCCTGGAAAGGAGGGTCCTGGTAATTGAGGCCTCGAGAGACCAACACATTGCTTTGGCCTCTGCTTCAGGTAAACGGGAGGTGTGTTGTGGTCCTCAGCACATCAATCGGCTTTATGGATCAAGCGATCAGTACATCTACTGGGTGACTTGTTAAGGGTGGATGCCACTTCAGGGATGTACTGTGAGCGTATAGGACCTGGCTAGCACTGGTGCAGCTGGTATGCATCCCCTTGTTGGACTCGATGGTGGGTGGTGCCGTCAGGTCCCGAATATTTCATCTCAAATATAGAAACACAACTATTCTCATCTCTCCCACGGGAGCATACTTTTAAGCTAATAAAGGCAAGATTTTACATTGTGAAAAGGAAGGAGGGTACCTTTGATAATGTATCCCCTTTCCTAATCCAAAAAGTATCAGTGGCAGTATCGGCGAAGTAAAGAGCATTCGGAAACTTCGTTCTGGTGATTTGATGGTTGAAGTTGCTTCAGATACACAAGCAGCTCTGATTAGCAACATGAATACGCTAGCTAACCTTGAGGTGTCCGTCCAACCTCATATGAACCTTAACATCTCACGTGGTGTGGTATCCGCCAAGGATATGCTAATTACGCCAACGGACGAGATCTTAGAAAATCTCATAGATCAAAAGGTCTGTGCTGTAAAACGCATCACTATCAGACTAGATGGGCAGTTTATTAATACTAAACATCTCGTACTGACATTTGCGACGCCAGACCTGCCGCAGCATATTAAAGCTGCGTATATGCATCTATCCGTTAGGCCGTTCATTCCAAATCCTTTGCGTTGTTTCCAGTGCCAGAGATTTGGACACTCCAAAGCGGCTTGCCGGGGCAAACTGACTTGCGCTCGCTGCGCAGCAGTTGGCCACGACAGCTCGTCTTGTACTGCAAAGGAGAGGTGTGTCAACTGTAAAGGTGACCACCCCTCCTACGCTAGAAGTTGTCCTATCTGGATACTGGAAAAAGAGATCACAACCACTAAAGTTAAAAATAATTGTCTACCAGTCATTAATTTTATCTCGTATTGACTATGGGTGCGCTGTGTATGGATCTGCTAGGTCTTCCGTTCTACGCAGATTGGTACAATACATTACTCTGCTTTGAAAATATGCTCAGGCGCATTTCGCACATCACCCGTCCAGAGTCTATATGCAATCTGCCAACAACTACCTTTAGACCTGAGACGAATGCAGCTGCCTCTCAGTTATTATGCAAAAATCATGTCTGACCCTCATCATCCATTACGTTCCATGACTACTACACCTGCACTTATAAGGCTGTATGGCGCACGTTCATACAGCATTCCACCTTTTCTCATTCGGACAAAGTCCAACTTATTATATTGAGACCTATATGATGTCCGTTTTGATAGAACGGACCTTCTACACCCACCATGGTATGATCCACAGATTAAAATCATCAATCCTTTTGCTCGTTTTAGAAAATCAGACACAGCAACTACTGTTTTCCAGCAGCTATATGCCTCACATCGCTGTCAGTATACCACGTATACACCAGTTTTCACCGATGGTTCAAAATCTACAGGACATGTTGGTTGTGCTGTAGTTATTGAGAACAAAACACTTAGCTTCAGACTCCATCCATCCTGTTCTATCTTCTCTGCTGAAGCAAGTGCTATTTACCAAGTTCTTCAGCAGATGAATACAAGTGATAGTTCTAAATACTGTGTGTACACTGATAGTTTGAGTGTGTTGGAAGCTTTGCGGAACAGTAGTTTCGACTGTCATCCTGTTGTGTCTAGAATTTTCCGAGCATTAGATTTCCTTGCTGGCAAGGGATATGACATTATTTTCTGCTGGATCCCAAGTCATGTAGGTCTCGATGGTAATGAAAGGGCTGATGCAGCTGCTAAATCTGCATCTGGCCCGTGTCTTCCATCAGTTCCTTTGTCTGACGTGAGAAAAAATGTTAAAATATTAATCCATTCTCTTTGGCAGGAGTCATGGAACATGCAGGTCAGTAATAAATTGCATGCCATATTTCCATACATCACCTCATTAACAGTTTTACCGATACGAAGTGCTGATGTAAGATTAACCCGCCTTCGTATCGGACACACACGTTTCACACATAGACATTTGTTTCTAAACGAATTAAATCCTTGGTGTGAAACGTGTGATGAACCATTCACTGTTTATCATATTTTAATTTCATGCTCATATTTTAACCAATATCGTTTACTCTTTTTTAATTGTGATATTTTAAACTTATTTGATTTGCTGGGGGAACCACCCCACAGGAACCTATTTGCCTTTTTGAAGGCAATAGGTTTTTTATATTATATTTAATTTGCAATTTTAAATTTTAAATGTATATATAATTGTGTTTTTCCATTTATATTTTATAATTGGATTTTAATATGATATATATACACTAATTTTTGTTTTTTAGAATTTTAATGTTGATTGGGTTTCCAAAAAAGTAAATAAATTAATAAATAAAATAAAATAACAAGAATAAATTAAAAATTAATATCTTCTTCAAAACTTATTTCTTGGCGCAGCATGTCCGATTTTGGACCTTGCGCCATAAAACCCAACCAACCAACCAACCAACCAACCAGCATGTCATCTGACATCTCCTCGAGTGATAGGTCTTCGTCCGAGGGATGCAGATATACGGCGTCAGCCTCCAGGTTTAAGGTTTTACGGGTGGATATGGAGGGCCTAACAATGCCCTCTTTTGCTGATTTTAGTTTTAAAGCCTTTACGGCTTTAGATTTAGCAATCGGAGCTTTTCTACGAATAGTCGATGTGGATGTTGATTTTGGCTTTTGTACAGATGTAGGGGGTAATTTAACAATCGGGAGTGAGATAGCATCCGTTTGTGTACTAGTCGATCTGGTGACCTTGGCAGCAACAGTCGCATAGCTGATTCCTACTTGAGGTGTTCGAGCTGTAACAGCCCGTCTCGCCTCAGGATATGAACAGTTATTTTTAACTTTCGTGGTTGTGATCTCCTTCTCCAGTATCCAGATAGGACAACTTCTAGCGTAGGAGGGGTGGTCACCTTTACAATTGACACACCTCTCCTTTGCAATACAGGACGAACTGTCGTGGCCAACTGCTGCGCAGCGAGCGCAAGTCAGTTTGCCTCTGCATGCCGCTTTAGAATGACCAAATCTCTGGCACTGGAAACAACGCAAAGGATTTGGAATGAATGGCCTAACGGAGAGATGCATATACGCAGCATTAATATGCTGCGGTAGGTCTGGCGTCGCAAATGTCAGGTTGGTTGGTTGGTTGGTTGGGTTTTATGGCGCAAGGTCCAAGAACGGACATGCTGCGCCAAGAATATAGTTATGAAGCATATATTTATTTAATATTTTTTTATTATTATTTTTTTTTTTTACATTATTTTTTTTCTTAAACCCAAGCAACATTAAAACTTTTAAAATACAAAAATCAGTGTATACATTTTACATTAAAATCATATTATAAAGTATAAAATGAAAATCAAAAAAACATATGTTCTAAAAACTTAGAAAACAAAAATTAAATATTATGTATAAAACCTATTGCCCTCAAAAAGGCAAATAGGTTCCTGTGGGGTGATTCCCCAAGCAAATCATATAATGTTAAAATATCACATTTAAAAAAGTGTAAACGATATTGGTTAAAATATGAGCATGAAATTAAAATATGATAAACAGTGAATGGTTCATCACACGTTTCACACCATGGATTTAATTCATTTAGAAACAAATGTCTATGTGTGAAACGTGTGTGTCCGATACGAAGGCGGGTTAATCTTACATCAGCACTTCGTATCGGTAAAACTGATAATGAGGTGAGGGATGAGAAGATATTATGCAACTTGTTGCCGACCTGCAAGTTCCATGACTCCTGCCAAAGACCATATATAGAACTTTTTATAGCCTTTCTCACATCTGAGAGAGGAACCGATGGTAATATTGGATCTGATGCAGCCTTTGCAGCTGCATCTGCTCTCTCATTTCCTTCAAGACCCATGTGGCTTGGTATCCAACAAAATACAATTTCTTTTCCCTTGCCAGCAAGGGAATCCAATGCTTTAAAAATTTTGGACACAACAGGATGACAGGTAACACTATTGTTTTTCAAAGCTTCAATAATACTCATGCTGTCAGTATAGATACAATATTTATGGTAATCGCCTGTATTCACATGCTGAAGCGCATAGTATATAGCAGTTGCTTCAGCAGTAAAGATGGAGCAGGACGAATGTAGGCTGTAACTAAACGCTGTATTATTAATAAAAACTCCACAGCCCACATGTCCTGCTGTTTTAGAACCATCTGTGAATACAGGTTTGTATAATTGATTCTGACAGCGATGAGAATAGTACAGCTGCTGAAAAACAATAGGTGTTGTGTCCGATTTTTTAAATTGAGCAAAGGTATTTATAAAGGTATTTGTTGGTTCATACCAAGGTGGATAGAGAAATTGATTAGTTGACTCTATCCGAACATCACATAGGTCTGTGAGCCAGAGATGTGATTTGGCTCTTGTGAGAAAAGGTGGGATGCTCAATGGACGAGCATCATATAGTCGTTTCAAAGAGGCATTAGGAATCATAGAACGTAATGGATGATCAGGGGTCGACATGATTTTAGCATAATAACTGAGAGACTGCTGCATACGTCTCAGGTCTAACGGTAATTGATGGCAAACCACGTATAGACTCTGGACGGGGGATGTGCGGAATGCCCCAGAGCATATCCTCAAAGCAGAGTGATGAACTGTGTCCAATCTTCGTAAAACAGAAGATCTAGCCGATCCATAAACTACACTTCCGTAGTCAATGCGGGATAAAATCAATGACTGATAAATTCGAAGTAGTGATGTGCGATCTGCACCCCAAGATGTATTTGACAACACCTTGAGGATATTAAGCGATCGCTCACACTTCTTCCGCAAATGTAAAATATGCGGAAGAAAGGTCAATTTTCTGTCAAAGATAATACCCAAGAATTTTATTTCATTGACTACTTGTATTGGAGTGTTGTTGATGTAAATTATTGGATCATTATGCAAGCTAGTCTTTCTACAGAAGTGGACACATTTACTCTTGCTTGGTGATAAAGTATGGCCATTCTCAGCACACCATGCAGCAAGTTTGTTAACTGCTGTTTGCAGTTGTCTCTCAATTAATCGCATATTAGACCCCTCGCATGATATTTGCAGGTCGTCTACAAACAAAGTACCATGTACGGATGATGGAAGGTGATGAAGAATGTTAGTGATGAAGAGACTAAAAAGTGTGACGCTTAAAATAGAGCCCTGAGGAACACCCTCAGATTGTGTAAAAGTATTGGAAGTATAGTTTCCAATACGTACTTTAAAACCACGGGAGCATAAAAAATTTTGTAGGAATATCGGCAGATTACCCCGAAAGCCAAAATCATATAATGTACGGAGAATTCCATATCGCCATGTACGGTCGTATGCCTTCTCGATGTCAAAGAAAATGGAGACCAGATGGTTCCTCCGCACAAAAGCATTGCGGATTTGGGTCTCCAAATATGTTATATTATCAAGAGTGGATCTCCCTTTACGGAAGCCACTCTGATTGATATGTATACAATTATTTTTTTCTAAGACATATACGAGACGGGCGTTGACCATACGTTCGAGAGTCTTACATAAGCAGCTCGTCAGAGCAATTGGTCGATAATTTGAAGGATCTGAAGGATCCTTACCAGCCTTTAGGACAGGAATCACTATTGCTTCTTGCCATAGAGATGGAAATTCATTTTCCGTCCAGATCCTATTGAACAGGTAAAGTAAGTTCAACAGGGAGTCTGGACTCAAATGTTGAAGCATGAGATAACTGATTCCATCAGGTCCTGGACTGGTATTTTTGGCCTGCTGTAAAGCTTTCTTCAATTCAAACATTCCAAATTCACAGTTGTACGGTAAAGTATGTCGATGGTTGAAGCGAATTGGTACTCGCTCAGCACGACTCTTAGTCCTCAAGAACGAAGGACTATAAGAGTTCGAGCTTGAGACGTTAGCAAATGCTTCACCAAGGACGTTAGCAATATCCGTAGGAGAAGAGTATATAGCAGCTCCGGATTTTAAAATAGGAATAGAAAATTCTCTATAAATTCCATTGGCTGCTTTCACCCTTCTCCACAACTGCTTACTGGAAGTTGAAGATGTTATTGAAGATACATAGCAGGACCAGGATTCCTTCTGACTTCGACGACGAGCTCTGCGAGCTAGTGCTTTTGCTCTCTTGAAGGCGATAAGATTCTCCGTTGTGGGGTACCTCCGAAATAACCCCCATAACTTCCTTTGTTTTCTATAAGTTTGTTGACATTCTTTGTTCCACCAAGGTTTGCAACGCCTGTGTGTTGTAAAGGAACTCTTAGGAATTGACGCATCAGCTGCATTCAATATTGCTTCGGTGACCTTATATATGGCATCATCAATATCATCGATCGTAACCATTTCGTTATCAACAACTGCCAATTGTGTAAATAACGTCCAATCTGCCCGACTGTACACGTAAGTAGGTAAGCGTTGTCTTACACTACTACCTCCAGTCTGGGAGATGACGAGAGGAAAATGATCGCTGTTATGCAGATCATTTCCTACTATTAGATTTAACAATGGCAGAAGAGATGGAGAACAGATGGCTAGATCGAGAGAATGAAACGTTCTTGTGGGTACATGGAAATATGTCTTCTCGTCGGTATTCAGCAGACAGAGACTATTATCTGAAATAAAACGCTCTATCTGCCGACCGCGAGAATTAGTATCATCATTTCCCCACAAAGAACTATGGCCGTTAAAGTCACCTAACAACAGAAATGGTGTTGGCAGCTGATCTGTTAATGCATCGAGTTCCTCTTGGCGGATGACATCATGTGGTGGTAAATATAAACTACAGACTGTTAATAAGCATGTAGTATGAATTCTTACAGCAACAGCCTGTAGAGTAGTATTCAATGGATGGGCAGTGCTGGGAAAAGTATTAGATGTTAATATACAAACACCTCCAGACACTGCACCATCGTCACCACAGTCTTTTCTAAAGCTTCTAAACCCACGCATGGAAATGTTATTGCTGGACTTCAGGAATGTTTCCTGAAGTGCAACACATGCGGGGTTGTAGGCTGAAATTATAGACTTGATGTCATCATGATGAGAACGCAAACCATGGCAGTTCCAAGAAACAAAGGAAGTTATTGTTCAATTTGAAAAGCTCCTTTCCCGGAGCTGGAAGGCATGTCATCCGACATCTCCTCGAGCGATAAATCTTCGTCCGAGGGATGTAAGGAAACAGCGTCAGCCTCCAGGTTTAAGGCTTTACGGGTGGATATAGAGGGCCTAATTTTGCCCTCTTTTGCAGATTTTAATTTTAAGGCCTTCATGGCTTTAGACTTAGCCATCGGAGCTTTTCTACGTTGAATAGTTGTAGAGGTTGATTTTGGGCTTTTATCAGATGTGAGGGGTAATTTGACTAGTGGAAGTGAAAGGGCATCGGTTTGTGTACTAGCTGTTCTGGTGACCTTGGCAGCGACAGATGCATAGCTAACTCCTGCTTGAGGTGTACGTGCTGTAACAGCACGTCTTGCCTCAGGGTATGAACAATTATTTTTAACTTTAGTGGTTGTGATCTCTTTTTCCAGTATCCAGATAGGACAACTTCTAGCGTAGGAGGGGTGGTCACCTTTACAGTTGACACACCTCTCCTTTGCAGTACAAGACGAGCTGTCGTGGCCAACTGCTGCGCAGCGAGCGCAAGTCAGTTTGCCCCGGCAAGCCGCTTTGGAGTGTCCAAATCTCTGGCACTGGAAACAACGCAAAGGATTTGGAATGAACGGCCTAACGGATAGATGCATATACGCAGCATTAATATGCTGCGGTAGGTCTGGCGTCGCAAATGTCAGTACGAGATGTTTAGTATTAATAAACTGCCCATCTCGTCTGATAGTGATGCGTTTTACAGCACAGACCTTTTGATCTATGAGATTTTCTAAGATCTCGTCCGTTGGCGTATTTAGCAAATCCTTGGCGGATACCACACCACGTGAGATGTTAAGGTTCATATGAGGTTGGACGGACACCTCAAGGTTAGCTAGCGTATTCATGTTGCTAATCAGAGCTGCTTGTGCATCTGAAGCAACTTCAACCATCAAATCACCAGAACGAAGTTTCCGAATGCTCTTTACTTCGCCGATACTGCCACTGATACCTTTTTGGATTAGGAAAGGGGATACATTATCAAAGGTACCCTCCTTCCTTTTCACAATGTAAAATCTTGCCTTTATTAGCTTAAAAGTATGCTCCCGTGGGAGAGATGAGAATATTTGTGTTTCCATATTTAAGATGGAATATTCGGGACCTGACGGCACCACCCACCACCGAGTCCAACAAGGGGATGCAGACCAGCTGCACCAGTGCTAGCCAGGTCCTATACGCTCACAGTACATCCCTGAAGTGGCCTCCACCCTTAACGACCCCTCAGGGGGTTTACCTTCTTTAGGTAAACACGGGTGTCACAATCCCGAGGTACCCTAGTGATCTGTCCTCTTCTTTCTTTTCTTCTATCTTCTACTCTTCTGCTTTTTCTTCCTCTTCTCCCTCAGTGTGGTTGCCTCGTAAGAGGTTGAGGGCTCCCCTTGAGTAGCTTTCGCCGCTCTGTTGCTAATAGCTACTCTTGAGGACTAAATCACCCACGTGTTTGCCGTGCGTGGAGACCCGTGTCCCTGGAAAGGAGGGTCCTGGTAATTGAGGCCCCCAGAGACCAACACATTACTTTGGCCTCTGCTTCAGGTAAACGGGAGGTGTGTTGTGGTCCTCAGCACATCAATCGGCTTTATGGATCAAGCGATCGGTACATCTACTGGGTGACTCGTTAAGGGTGGAGGCCACTTCAGGGATGTACTGTGAGCGTATAGGACCTGGCTAGCACTGGTGCAGCTGGTCTGCATCCCCTTGTTGGACTCGGTGGTGGGTGGTGCGGTCAGGTCCCGAAATTTTATCTTCAATCAAATGGAGAATAAAAATCAAACTTTTCTCCCGCGGGAGCAGCAACTGGAACAACTTAAACCAAAATATTTTGTTATCAAGAGGAAGGAGGGAAATTTCACAACTGTGTCTCCCTTCCTCATAGCAAAAGGAATATCGGGAATTGTTGGGGAAGTTAAAAAAGTTCAGAAGATGCGCTCTGGTGACTTGCTTGTAGAGGCTGCATCAGACTCACAAGCAGCCATCCTGGCCAGTATGAAATCTTTGGCTAACATGGAAGTGACTGTCTCACCTCACGGAAACCTTAATTTCTCTTATGGTGTGATTTCCGCAAGGGATTTGTTATACTCGCCGACGGAGGAGATTCTGGACAACTTACAGGATCAGAAGGTCTGCGGCGTTCGACGCATTACAGTCAGACGGGAAGGTAACATTATTGATACCAAACACCTCGTCTTGACTTTTGCGACGCCAGACCTTCCGCAGTATGTAAAAGCTGCGTACATGAATTTACCCGTCAGGCCTTACATCCCAAATCCCTTGCGATGTTTTCAATGTCAGCGTTTCGGACACTCGAGAAACGCTTGCAGAGGCAAAATCACCTGTGCTCGTTGCGCGGTGATTGGCCACGATAGTTCCAACTGCAATGCGAAGGAGAGGTGTGTCAACTGTCACGGTGACCACCCCTCCTATTCTCGAAGTTGTCCTCAATACCTGATTGAAAAAGAAATTACTGCAATTAAGGTCAACCAAAAGTGTTCCTATCCGGAGGCGAGACGATTGGTCACTTCCCGCACTCCCCAGACTGGAGTCAGTTATGCCACAGCTGCCAGAAAAGTCACCAAATCGAGCAGCACACAAACTGAGCCAATTTTAGTTTCCCCAGTAAAATTACCCCAAGTATCAGAAAAGCCTAAATTCAAAAAATCTCCTACATTTTCAAAAAAAGCTCCTTTTGCAAAATCAAAGGCAGAAAAAGCTTTAAAATTGAGAAAAGCAAAAGCATCTATTTCCACCCATAATGCTTTCTCATGCCTGGAGACTGACGCGGTTTCTCTATTTCCCTCGGACGATGATGGATCGTTCGAGGATATGACAGAAGACCCGCCTTCCAGCTCCAGTAAAGGAGCTTTTAAAACTAAACAATAACTTCCTTTGTATCTTGGAACTGCCATGGTTTGCGATCACATCTTGATGACATCAAGTCTCTCATAACAACTTATAACCCCGCATGTGTTGCACTTCAGGAAACATTCCTGAAGTCAATTAATAACATTACTATGCGAGGGTTTAAATGCTTTAGAAGAGACTGTGGTGATGATGGTGCAGTGTCTGGTGGTGTTTGTATTTTAACATCAAATAATTTCCCCAGCGCTGTCCATCCATTGAATACTACTCTACAGGCTGTAGCTGTGAAAATCCACACTTCATGCTTAATTACAGTCTGTAGTTTATATTTACCACCACACGATGTCATCCGCCAAGAGGAACTCGATGCATTAATAGATCAGCTGCCTACACCATTTCTGTTGTTAGGTGACTTTAACGGCCATAGTTCTTTGTGGGGAAATGACGATACTAATTCTCGCGGTCGGCAGATAGAGCGGTTTATTTCAGAAAACAGTCTCTGTCTGCTTAATACCGACGAGAAGACATATTTCCATATACCCACAAGAACGTTTCATTCTCTCGATCTAGCCATCTGTTCTCCATCTCTTCTGCCATTGTTAGATCTAATAGTAGGAAATGATCTGCATAACAGCGATCATTTTCCTCTCGTCATCTCCCAGACTGGAGGTAGTAGTGTAGGACAACGTCTACCTACTTACGTGTACAGTCGGGCAGATTGGACGCTTTTCACGCAATTGGCAGTTGTTGATAATGAAATGGTTATGATCGACGATATTGATGATGCCATATATAAGGTCACCGAAGCAATATTGAATGCAGCTGACACATCAATTCCTAAGAGTTCCTTTATAACACACAGGCGTTGCAAACCTTGGTGGAACAAAGAATGCCAAGAGAGTTATAAAAAACAAAGGAAGTTATGGGGGTTATTTAGGAGGTACCCCACAACGGAGAATCTTGTCGCCTTCAAGAGAGCAAGAGCTCTAGCTCGCAGAGCTCGTCGTCGAAGTCAGAAGGAATCTTGGTCTCGCTATGTCTCTTCAATTACATCTTCCACATCCAGTAAACAGTTGTGGAGAAAAGTGAAAGCAGCCAATGGGATTTATAAGGATTTCTCTATTCCTGTTTTAAAATCCGGAGCTGCTGTATACTCTTCTCCTAAAGACATTGCTAATACCCTTGGTGAAACTTTTGCTAGCGTCTCAAGCAACGACTCTTACAGTCCTTCGTTTTTAAGGACTAAGAGTCGTGCTGAGCGAACACCAATTCGTTTCAACCATGGTGAAGCCTTGCCTTACAACTGCGAATTTAGGATGTTGGAATTGAAGAGAGCATTAAAGCAGTCCCATGATACCAGCCCAGGACCTGATGGAATCAGCTATCAAATGCTTCGAAATTTAAGTCCAGACTCCCTATTGAACATATTACTTTTGTTCAATAGGATCTGGAATGAAAAGAAATTTCCTTCGGCTTGGAGTGAAGCGATAGTGATTCCGGTTCTTAAGGCTGGTAAAGATCCTTCAGATCCTTCAAATTATCGACCAATTGCTCTGACGAGTTGCTTCTGTAAGACTCTCGAACGTATGGTCAACGCCCGTCTCGTATATGTCTTAGAAAAAAATAAATATATACATATAAATCAGAGTGGCTTCCGTAAAGGGAGATCCACTCTTGATAATATCACATATTTGGAGACCCAAATCCGCAATGCTTTTGTGCGGAGAAACCATCTGGTCTCCATTTTCTTTGACATCGAGAAGGCATACGACCGTACATGGCGATATGGAATTCTCCGTTCATTATATAATTTTGGCTTTCGGGGTAATCTTCCGATATTCCTTGAAAATTTTTTAAGCTCCCGTGTTTTTAAAGTTCGTATTGGAACTGTATTTTCCAATACTTTTATTCAAGCCGAGGGTGTCCCCCAAGGCTCCATTTTAAGTGTCACAATTTTTAATTTATTCATCAGTAACATTCTACATCAACTACCACCATCAATAAATGGTACACTCTATGTTGACGACCTGCAAATATCATGCCAGGGTTCGAATATGCGTTTAATTGAGAGACAACTGCAAACAGCAGTTAACAAGCTTGCTGCATGGTGTGCTGAGAATGGCCATACTTTATCTCCTAGCAAGAGTAGATGTGTCCACTTCTGTAAAAAGACTAGCCCACATAATGATCCAGTAATCAATATCAACAACATCCCAATTCAAGTAGTCAATGAAATAAAATTTCTGGGAATTATCTTTGACCGAAAATTAACCTTTCTTCCGCATGTTTTGCATTTGCGGAAGAAGTGTGAGCGATCGCTTAATATCCTCAAGGTGTTGTCAAATACATCTTGGGGTGCAGATCGCACATCACTTCTTCGAGTATATCAGTCATTGATCTTGTCCCGCATTGACTACGGAAGTGTTGTTTACGGATCAGCTAGATCTTCCGTCTTACGAAGGTTGGACACAGTTCATCACTCTGCTTTGAGGATATGTTCTGGCGCCTTCCGCACATCACCCGTCCAGAGTCTATATGCTGTTTGTGGACAACTACCCTTAGACCTGAGACGAATGCAGCAATCTCTCAATTATTACGCAAAAATTATGTCGACCCCACACCACCCATTACGTTCCATGGTTCCTAATGCCTCTCTTAAAAGACTGTTTGATGCTCGACCAATGAGCATCCCACCTTTTCTCACAAGAGCCAAATCACATCTGTGGCTCACAGACCTATGTGATATTCGGATAGAGACAATTAATACTTTTGCTCATCCGCCTTGGTATGATCCAACCATTATATTTAATAACTCTTTTGCTCAGTTTTTAAAATCAGACACAACACCTATTGTTTTTCAAATGCTATTTTCCTCTCATCGCTGTCAGTATCAATCATACACACCTGTATTCACGGATGGTTCAAAATCAGCAGGACACGTGGGCTGTGGAGTAGTTATAAATAATACAGTTTTTAGTCACAGTCTACATTCGTCCTGCTCCATCTTTACTGCTGAAGCCGCAGCTATCTTTTATGCGCTTCAGCATGTAAATACAGTTGATTATCGTCAATTTTGTATATATACTGACAGCATGAGTGTTTTGGAAGCATTGAGAAACAATAGTTTTACTTGCCATCCTGTTGTGTCAAAGATTTTTAGAGCATTAGATTCCCTTGCTGGCAAGGGATATGATATTATATTTTGTTGGATACCAAGTCACGTAGGTCTTGATGGAAATGAGAGAGCGGATGCAGCAGCAAAGGCTGCATCAGATCCAATATTACCATCGATTCCTCTCTCAGATGTGAGAAAGGCTATAAAAAGTTTTATATATGGTCTATGGCAAGAATCATGGAACTTACAGGTCGTCAACAAATTACATACCATTTTTCCATCCCTCACCTCATTATCAGTTTTACCGTTACGAAGTGCTGATGTTAGATTAACTCGCCTTCGTATCGGACACACACGTTTCACACACAAACATTTGTTTTTAAGTGATTTAAATCCATGGTGTGAGACGTGTGATGAACCATTTACTGTTTATCATATTTTAATCACATGTTCTACTTTTAACGTCTACCGTTTTAAATTTTTCAAAACAAACCTTTTAACTCTATTTGATTTGTTGGGGGAACCACCCCACAAAAACCTATTTGCTTATTTGAGAGCAATAGGTTTTTTAAACTTCATATGATTTACATTTATACATTTTAAGATTTTATATGTATTTGATTTATTTTATTTAAGGTATACATTTTAAGATAACTTATACACTGATTTTTGTGTTTTAATATTTTAATGTTGCTTGGGTTTTAATATATATATGAAAAAAAATAAGAAAGAAAAAATATTAAATAAAAAAAATATTCTTCAAAAACTTTATTCTTGGCGCAGCATGTCCATTTTTGGACCTTGCGCCATAAAACCAACCAACCAACCAACCAACCACCCTTAACGAGTCACCCAGTAGATGTACCGATCACTTGATCCATAAAGCCGATTGATGTGCTGAGGACCACAACACACCTCCCGTTTACCTGAAGCAGAGGCCAAAGCAATGTGTTGGTCTCTGGAGGCCTCAATTACCAGGATCCTCCTTTCCAGGGACACGGGTCTCCACGCACGGCAAACACGTGGGTGATTTAGTCCCCAAGAGTAGCTAATAGCAACAGAGCGGCGAAAGCTACTCAAGGGGAGCCCTCAACCTCTTACGAGGCAACCACACTGAGGGAGAAGAGGAAGAGAAAGCAGAAGAGTAGAAGAGAGAGGAAATTAAAGAAGAGGACAGATCACTAGGGTACCTCGGGATTGTGACACCCGTGTTTACCTAAAGAAGGTAAACCCCCTGAGGGGCGCAAATGTCAGGATCAGATGTTTAGTGTTAATAACTTTATCATCTCTCCTGACAGTAATGCGTTTTACAGCGCAGACCTTTTGTTCTTTAAGATTTTCTAGTATCTCATCCGTAGGCGTGTTAAGCAAATCCTTCGCGGATATCACACCACGAAAAAAGTTAAGGTTTGTATGAGGCGAGACAGACACCTCAAGGGTAGCTAGCATATTCATATTAGCAATCGAGGTTGCTTGTGTTTGTGATGCGACTTCTACCATTAGGTCGCCAGAACGTAATTTTCTGATGCTCTTCACGTCACCGATCGTGCCTGCAATAGCTTTTTGAATGAGGAAAGGGGATACTGTATCAAAAGTACCCTCTTTCCTTTTGATTACATAAAACTTTGCATTTAGTAAAGATAAAGTATGCTCCCGTGGGAGAATTGAAATATTCATTTCCATATTTAAAATGGAAAATTCGGGACCTGACGGCACCACCCACCACCGAGTCCAACAAGGGGATGCAGACCAGCTGCACCAGTGCTAGTCAGGTCCTATACGCTCACAGTACATCCCTGAAGTGGCCTCCACCCTTAACGAGTCACCCAGTAGATGTACCGATCGCTTGATCCATAAAGCCGATTGATGTGCTGAGGACCACAACACACCTCCCGTTTACCTGAAGCAGAGGCCAAAGCAATGTGTTGGTCTCTGGAGGCCTCAATTACCAGGATCCTCCTTTCCAGGGACACGGGTCTCCACGCACGGCAAACACGTGGGTGATTTAGTCTCCAAGAGTAGCTAATAGCAACAGAGCGGCGAAAGCTACTCAAGGGGAGCCCTCAACCTCTTACGAGGCAATCACACTGAGGGAGAAGAGGAAGAAAAAGCAGAAGAGTAGAGGAGAGAGGAAATTAAAGAAGAGGACAGATCACTAGGGTACCTCGGGATTGTGACACCCGTGTTTACCTAAAGAAGGTAAACCCCCTGAGGGGGAGCCACCGGTGTGATTTGGCTCGTATGGGAAACGGTAGGATGCTCATTGGACGAGCATTGTTATGTCAAGTTCGAAATTAAGTATTAACAAATACTTTCAATGTTCTTTTCCATGGGGCTTGCATCTACACGATGCTGAATTTATTATGCCATGAACATAAAAGTGTTAATAAATTAAGTTTCAACAAAAAACTGAGTTTCAACAAAAACCACACTAAGGAAAACTAAGAATTCAAAGACAAACGCAAAAGCACAACTTTATTACAGCAATTTATACGCTTCTACTACTTTACATAACAGAAAATCATGAAGTGACAAACAGCGCCGCGTAGCGGCCAGGCACAGTTCCTTTCACTTTCTAACCCCCTCAGGGGGTTTACCTTCTTTAGGTAAACACGGGTGTCACAATCCCGAGGTACCCTAGTGATCCGTCCTCTTCTTTCTTTTCTTCTCTCCTACTCTTCTGCTTTTTCTTCCTTTTCTCCCTCAGTGTGGTTGCCTCGTAAGAGGTTGAGGGCTCCCCTTGAGTAGCTTTCGCCGCTCTGTTGCTATTAGCTACTCTTGGGGACTAAATCACCCACGTGTTTGCCGTGCGTGGAGACCCGTGTCCCTGGAAAGGAGGATCCTGGTAATTGAGGCCTCCAGAGACCAACACATTGCTTTGGCCTCTGCTTCAGGTAAACGGGAGGTGTGTTGTGGTCCTCAGCACATCAATCGGCTTTATGGATCAAGCGATCGGTACATCTACTGGGTGACTCGTTAAGGGTGGAGGCCACTTCAGGGATGTACTGTGAGCGTATAGGACCTGGCTAGCACTGGTGCAGCTGGTCTGCATCCCCTTGTTGGACTCGGTGGTGGGTGGTGCCGTCAGGTCCCGAATTTTCCATTTCTAATATGGAAACTAATACTTCTATTCTCCCACGGGAGCACACTTTGTCAATATTAAACGCAAAATTTTATGTCATCAAAAGGAAAGAGGGTACTTTTGAAACAGTATCCCCTTTCCTCATTCAAAAAGCTATGTTAGGCACGGTCGGTGATGTGAAGAGCATCAGAAAATTACGTTCTGGTGACCTAATGGTAGAAGTTGCATCAAAAACACAAGCAACATTGATTGCAAATATGAATATGCTGGCTAACCTTGAGGTGTCTGTCTCACCTCACACAAACCTTAACTTTTCTCGTGGTGTGATATCCGCGAAGGATTTGCTTAACACGCCTACGGATGAGATACTAGAAAATCTTAAAGAGCAAAAGGTCTGCGCTGTAAAACGCATTACTGTCAGGAGAGATGATAAAGTTATTAACTCTAAACATCTGATCCTGACATTTGCGACGCCAGACCTACCGCAGCATATTAATGCTGCGTATATGCATCTCTCCGTTAGGCCATTTATTCCAAATCCTTTGCGTTGTTTCCAGTGCCAGAGATTTGGTCACTCTAAAGCGGCATGCAGAGGCAAACTGACTTGCGCTCGCTGCGCAGCAGTTGGCCACGACAGTTCGTCCTGTACTGCAAAGGAGAGGTGTGTCAACTGTAAAGGTGACCACCCCTCCTACGCTAGAAGTTGTCCTATCTGGGTACTGGAGAAGGAGATCACAACCACTAAAGTTAAGAACAATTGTTCATATCCCGAGGCGAGACGTGCTGTTACAGCTCGTACACCTCAAGTTGGAGTTAGCTATGCAACTGTCGCCGCAAAAGTCACCAGAACGACTAGTACACAAACAGATGCTCTCTCACTCCCGATTGTTAAATTACCCCCTACATCTGTACAAAAGCCAAAATCGACATCCACATTGACTACTCGAAGAAAAGCTCCGATGGCTAAATCTAAAGCCGTAAAGGCTTTAAAACTGAAATCAGCAAAAGAGGGCATTATTAGGCCTACCATATCCACCCGTAAAGCCTTAAACCTGGAGGCTGACGCCGTATATCTACATCCCTCGGACGAAGATTTGTCACTCGAGGAGATGTCAGATGACATGCCTTCCAGCTCCGGGAAAGGAGCTTTTCAAATTCAACAATAACTTCCTTTGTTTCTTGGAACTGCCATGGTTTGCGCTCTCATCATGATGACATCAAGTCTATAATTTCAGCCTACAACCCCGCATGTGTTGCACTTCAGGAAACATTCCTGAAGTCCAGCAATAACTTTTCCATGCGTGGGTTTAAAAGCTTTAGAAAAGACTGTGGTGACGATGGTGCAGTGTCTGGAGGTGTTTGCATTTTAACATCTAACAACTATCCCAGCACTGCCCAGCATTTAAATACTGCACTACAGGCTGTAGCTGTGCGAATTCACACATCATGCTTATTGACAGTCTGTAGTTTGTATTTGCCACCACACGATGTCATCCGCCAAGAGGAACTCGATGCATTAATAGATCAGCTGCCAACACCATTTCTGTTGTTAGGTGACTTTAACGGCCATAGTTCTTTGTGGGGAAATGATAATACTAATTCTCGCGGTCGGCAGATAGAGCGGTTTATTTCAGATAATAGTCTCTGTCTGCTTAATACCGACGAGAAGACATATTTCCATGTACCCACAAGAACGTTTCATTCTCTCGATCTAGCCATTTGTTCACCATCTCTTCTGCCATTGTTAAATTTAATTGTAGGAAATGATTTGCATAATAGCGATCATTTTCCTCTCGTCATCTCCCAGACTGGAGGTAGTAGTGTAAGACAACGCTTACCTACTTACGTGTACAGTCGGGCAGATTGGACGTTATTTACACAATTGGCAGTTGTTGATAATGAAATGGTTATGATCGATGATATTGATAATGCCGTATCTAAAGTCACTGAAACAATTATAAATGCAGCTGATGCATCAATACCTAAGTGTTCCTCTATACCACGCCGGTGTTGCAAACCTTGGTGGAATGATGAATGTCAAAACACCTATAAGAAACAGAGGAAGTTATGGGGGCTATTCAGAAGGTACCCCACAACGGAGAATCTTATCGCCTATAAGAGAGCAAAAGCATTAGCTCGCAGAGCTCGTCGTCGAAGTCAGAAGGAATCTTGGTCCCGCTATGTATCATCAATTACTTCTTCCACATCCAGTAAACAGTTGTGGAGAAGAGTGAAAGCAGCCAATGGAATGTATAGGGAATTCTCTATTCCTATTCTTAAGTCCGGGGCTGCTGTACACTCATCTCCTAAGGACATCGCTAATGTCCTTGGTGAAACCTTTGCTAGCGTCTCGAGCAACGACTCTTATAGTCCTTCGTTCTTAAGGACAAAGAGTCGTGCTGAGCGAACACCAATTCGTTTCAACCATGGACAAGCTTTGCCTTACAACTGTGAATTTCGGATGTTGGAATTGAGGAGAGCATTACAGCAGGCCCATGATACTAGCCCAGGACCAGATGGAATCAGCTATCAAATGCTTCGCCATTTAAGTCCAGATTCCCTGTTGAACTTGCTGTTTTTGTTTAATAGGATCTGGACTGAAAACCAATTTCCATCACTTTGGAGCGAAGCAATAGTGATTCCGATCCTTAAGGCTGGTAAGGATCCTTCTGTTCCTTCAAGTTATCGACCAATTGCTCTGACGAGTTGCTTATGTAAGACTCTCGAACGTATGGTCAATGCCCGTCTCATCTATGTCTTAGAAACAAATAAATGTATCCATATCAATCAGAGTGGCTTCCGTAAAGGAAGGTCCACTCTTGATAATATTACATACCTGGAAACGCAGATCCGCAATGCCTTTGTGCGGAGGAATCATCTAGTTTCCATTTTCTTCGACATAGAGAAGGCTTATGACCGTACTTGGCGTTATGGAATTCTCCGTAGGATGTATGATTTTGGCTTTAGGGGTAATTTGCCAATATTTATAGAAAAGTTTTTGTGCTCCCGTGGTTTTAAAGTTCGTATTGGTTCGGTTATGTCCAATACTTTTATTCAAGCCGAAGGTGTACCCCAAGGCTCTATTTTAAGTGTCACACTTTTTAACCTATACATCAGTTGCATTCTTCATCAAATTTCACCTCCTGTTTATGGCACACTTTATGTTGATGACCTGCAAATATCATGTGAGGGTTCTAACATGCGTTTAATTGAGAGACAACTACAAACAACTGTCAACAAACTTGCTGCATGGTGTGCTGAGAATGGCCACACATTGTCTCCTAGCAAGAGTAATTGTGTCCATTTCTGCAAGAAGACCAGCCTACATAATGATCCTACTATCTATATAAATAATACACCTATCCCTGTTGTCAACGAGATAAAATTTTTGGGTATAACATTTGACCGAAAGTTAAATTTTCTTCCGCATGTTCTTCATTTGCGGAAGAAGTGCGAGCGATCGCTTAATATCCTCAAGGTGCTTTCTAATACATCTTGGGGTGCTGATCGCACGGCACTACTTCGCGTCTACCAGTCATTAATTTTATCTCGTATTGACTATGGGTGTGCTGTGTATGGATCAGCTAGGTCTTCCGTTTTACGCAGATTGGATACAATACATCACTCTGCTTTGAGAATATGCTCAGGCGCATTCCGCACATCACCCGTCCAGAGTCTATATGCGATATGCGATCATCTGCCTTTAGACCTGAGACGAATGCAGCTGTCTCTCAATTATTATGCAAAAATCATGTCGGACCCTCATCATCCATTACGTTCCATGACTACTACACCTGCACTTATAAGCCCCTCAGGGGGTTTACCTTCTTTAGGTAAACACGGGTGTCACAATCCCGAGGTACCCTAGTGATCTGTCCTCTTCTTTCTTTCCTCTCTCCTCTACTCTTCTGCTTTTTCTTCCTCTTCTCCCTCAGTGTGGTTGCCTCGCAAGAGGTTGAGGGCTCCCCTTGAGTAGCTTTCGCCGCTCTGTTGCTATTAGCTACTCTTGGGGACTAAATCACCCACGTGTTTGCCGTGCGTGGAGACCCGTGTCCCTGGAAAGGAGGATCCTGGTAATTGAGGCCTCCAGAGACCAACACATTGCTTTGGCCTCTGCTTCAGGTAAACGGGAGGTGTGTTGTGGTCCTCAGCACATCAATCGGCTTTATGGATCAAGCGATCGGTACATCTACTGGGTGACTCGTTAAGGGTGGAGGCCACTTCAGGGATGTACTGTGAGCGTATAGGACCTGACTAGCACTGGTGCAGCTGGTCTGCATCCCCTTGTTGGACTCGGTGGTGGGTGGTGCCGTCAGGTCCCGAAATTTCCAATTCAAATATGGAAACAAATATTTCTATTCTCCCACGGGAGCACACCTTATCTCTATTAAATGCCAAATTTTATGTAATAAAAAGGAAAGAGGGTACTTTTGATACAGTATCCCCTTTCCTCATTCAAAAAGCTATTGCAGGCACGATCGGTGATGTGAAGAGCATCAGAAAATTACGTTCTGGCGACCTAATGGTAGAAGTCGCATCACAAACACAAGCAACCTCGATTGCTAATATGAATATGCTAGCTACCCTTGAGGTGTCTGTCTCGCCTCATACAAACCTTAACTTTTCTCGTGGTGTGATATCCGCGAAGGATTTGTTTAACACGCCTACGGATGAGATACTAGAAAATCTTAAAGAGCAAAAGGTCTGCGCTGTAAAACGCATTACTGTCAGGAGAGATGATAAAGTTATTAACACAAAACATCTGATCCTGACATTTGCGACGCCAGACCTACCGCAGCATATTAATGCTGCGTATATGCATCTCTCCGTTAGGCCATTTATTCCAAATCCTTTGCGTTGTTTCCAGTGCCAGAGATTTGGTCACTCTAAAGCGGCATGCAGAGGCAAACTGACTTGCGCTCGCTGCGCAGCAGTTGGCCACGACAGTTCGTCCTGCACTGCAAAGGAGAGGTGTGTCAACTGTAAAGGTGACCACCCCTCCTACGCTAGAAGTTGTCCTATCTGGATACTGGAGAAGGAGATCACAACCACGAAAGTTAAAAATAACTGTTCATATCCTGAGGCGAGACGGGCTGTTACAGCTCGAACACCTCAAGTAGGAATCAGCTATGCGACTGTTGCTGCCAAGGTCACCAGATCGACTAGTACACAAACGGATGCTCTCTCACTCCCGATTGTTAAATTACCCCCTACATCTGTACAAAAGCCAAAATCAACATCCACATCGACTATTCGTAGAAAAGCTCCGATTGCTAAATCTAAAGCCGTAAAGGCTTTAAAACTAAAATCTGCAAAAGAGGGCCATATTAGGCCCTCAATATCCACCCGTAAAGCCTTAACCCTGGAGGCTGACGCTGTTTCATTACATCCCTCGGACGATGATCTATCGCTCGAGGAGATGTCAGATGACATGCCTTCCAGCTCCGGGAAAGGAGCTTTTCAAATTCAACAATAACTTCCTTTGTTTCTTGGAACTGCCATGGTTTGCGTTCTCATAATGATGACATCAAGTCTATAATTTCAGCCTACAACCCCGCATGTGTTGCACTTCAGGAAACATTCCTGAAGTCTAGCAATTACTTTTCCATGCGTGGGTTTAAAAGCTTTAGAAAGGACTGTGGTGATGATGGTGCAGTGTCTGGAGGTGTTTGTATATTAACATCTAATACTTTTCCCAGCACTGCCCATCCATTGAATACTACTCTACAGGCTGTTGCTATAAGAATTCATACTTCATGCTTGTTGACAGTCTGTAGTTTGTATTTGCCACCACACGATGTCATCCGCCAAGAGGAACTCGATGCATTAATTGATCAGCTGCCAACACCATTTCTGTTGTTAGGTGACTTTAACGGCCATAGTTCTTTGTGGGGAAATGATAATACTAATTCTCGCGGTCGGCAGATAGAGCGGTTTATTTCAGATAATAGTCTCTGTCTGCTTAATACCGACGAGAAGACATATTTCCATGTACCCACAAGAACGTTTCATTCTCTCGATCTAGCCATCTGTTCTCCATCTCTTCTGCCATTGTTAAATTTAAATGTAGGAAATGATCTGCATAATAGCGATCATTTTCCTCTCGTCATCTCCCAGACTGGAGGTAGTAGTGTAAGACAACGCTTACCTACTTACGTGTACAGTCGGGCAGATTGGACGTTATTTACACAATTGGCAGTTGTTGATAATGAAATGGTTATGATCGATGATATTGATAATGCCGTATTTAAAGTCACTGAAACAATTATAAATGCAGCTGATGCATCAATACCTAAGTGTTCCTCTATACCACACCGGCGTTGCAAACCTTGGTGGAATGATGAATGTCAAAACACCTATAAGAAACAGAGGAAGTTATGGGGGCTATTCAGAAGATACCCCACAACGGAGAATCTTATCGCCTATAAGAGAGCAAAAGCATTAGCTCGCAGAGCTCGTCGTCGAAGTCAGAAGGAATCATGGTCCCGCTATGTATCATCAATAACTTCTTCCACATCCAGTAAACAGTTGTGGAGAAGAGTGAAAGCAGCCAATGGAATGTATAGGGAATTCTCTATTCCTATTCTAAAATCCGGAGCTGCTGTGCACTCTTCTCCTAAGGATATCGCTAACGTCCTTGGTGAAACCTTTGCTAGCGTCTCAAGCAACGACTCTTATAGTCCTTCGTTCTTAAGGACAAAGAGTCGTGCTGAGCGAACACCAATTCGTTTCAACCATGGACAAGCTTTGCCTTACAACTGTGAATTTCGGATGTTGGAATTGAAGAGAGCATTACAGCAGGCCCATGATACTAGCCCAGGACCAGATGGAATCAGCTATCAAATGCTTCGCCATTTAAGTCCAGATTCCCTGTTGAACTTGCTGTTTTTGTTTAATAGGATCTGGACTGAATACCAATTTCCATCACTTTGGAGCGAAGCAATAGTGATTCCGATCCTTAAGGCTAATAAGGATCCTTCTGCTCCTTCAAGTTATCGACCAATTGCTCTGACGAGTTGCTTGTGTAAGACTCTCGAACGTATGGTCAATGCCCGCCTCATCTATGTCTTAGAAACAAATAAATATATCCATATTAATCAGAGTGGCTTCCGTAAAGGAAGGTCCACTCTTGATAATATTACATACCTGGAAACGCAGATCCGCAATGCCTTTGTGCGGAGAAATCATCTCGTTTCCATTTTCTTCGACATAGAGAAGGCTTATGACCGTACGTGGCGTTATGGAATTCTCCGTAGGATGTATGATTTTGGCTTTAGGGGTAATTTGCCAATATTTATAGAAAATTTTTTGTGCTCCCGTGGTTTTAAAGTTCGTATTGGTTCAGTTATGTCCAATACTTTTATTCAAGCCGAGGGTGTACCCCAAGGCTCTATTTTAAGTGTCACACTTTTTAACCTATACATCAGTTGCATTCTTCATCAAATTTCACCACCTGTTTATGGCACACTTTATGTTGATGACCTGCAAATATCATGTGAGGGTTCTAACATGCGTTTAATTGAGAGACAACTACAAACAACTGTTAACAAACTTGCTGCATGGTGTGCTGAGAATGGCCACATATTGTCTCCTAGCAAGAGTAATTGTGTCCATTTCTGCAAGAAGACTAGCCTACATAATGATCCTACTATCTATATAAATAATACACCTATCCCTGTTGTCAACGAGATAAAATTTTTGGGTATAACATTTGACCGAAAGTTAAATTTTCTTCCGCATGTTCTTCATTTGCGGAAGAAGTGCGAGCGATCGCTTAATATCCTCAAGGTGCTTTCTAATACATCTTGGGGTGCTGATCGCACGGCACTACTTCGTGTCTACCAATCAATAATTTTATCTCGTGTGGACTATGGA
This sequence comes from Latrodectus hesperus, assembly GCA_037975125.1. Classification (NCBI taxonomy): domain Eukaryota; kingdom Metazoa; phylum Arthropoda; class Arachnida; order Araneae; family Theridiidae; genus Latrodectus; species Latrodectus hesperus. Next base: position 80,245,461 of record CM075854.1, on the reverse strand, counting down.
TGTGTTGTGTATGGATCTGCTAGGTCTTCTGTTCTACGCAGATTGGATACAATACATCACTCTGCTTTGAGAATATGCTCAGGCGCATTCCGCACATCACCCGTCCAGAGTCTATATGCAATCTGCGAACAACTGCCTTTAGACCTGAGACGAATGCAGCTGTCTCTCAATTATTATGCAAAAATCATGTCTGACCCTCATCATCCACTACGTTCCATGACTGCTACTCCTGCATTAATAAGACTGTATGACGCACGTTCATACAGCATTCCACCTTTTTCTCACTCGGACAAAGTCCAACTTATTATATTCAGACCTATGTGATGTCCGTTTTGACAAGACGGACCTTCTTCTACACCCACCTTGGTATGATCCACAGATAAAAATCATCAATCCTTTTGCTCGTTTTAGAAAATCAGACACACCAACTACTGTTTTCCAGCAGCTATATGCCTCACATCGCTGTCAGTACACCACGTACACACCAGTTTTCACTGATGGCTCAAAATCTACAGGACATGTTGGTTGTGCTGTAGTTATTGAGAATAAAACTCTTAGCTACAGCCTCCATCCATCCTGTTCCATCTTCTCTGCTGAAGCATTAGCCATTTATCAAGCTCTTCAGCAGATGAATACATGTGAAACTCATAAATACTGTGTGTACACTGACAGTTTGAGTGTGTTGGAAGCTTTGCGGAACAGTAGTTTTGACTGTCATCCTGTTGTGTCTAGAATTTTCCGAGCATTAGATTCCCTTGCTGGCAAGGGATACGACATAATTCTCTGCTGGGTCCCAAGTCACGTAGGTCTTGATGGCAATGAGAGGGCTGATGCAGCTGCTAAATCTGCATCCGGCCCGTCTCTTCCATCCATTCCTTTGTTCGATGTGAAAAGGTATGTTAAAAAATTTACAAAAGATCTTTGGCAGGAGTCATGGAACATGCAGGTCACTAATAAATTGCATGCCATATTTCCATACATCACCTCATTAACAGTTTTACCGATACGAAGTGCTGATGTAAGATTAACCCGCCTTCGTATCGGACACACACGTTTCACACATAGACATTTGTTTCTAAACGAATTAAATCCATGGTGTGAAACGTGTGATGAACCATTCACTGTTTATCATATTTTAATTTCATGCAAATATTTTAACCAATTTCGTTTACACTTTTTTAACTGTGATATTTTAACCCTATATGATTTACTTGGGGAACCACCCCACAGGAACCTATTTGCCTTTTTGAGGGCAATAGGTTTTATACATTATATTTAATTTACATTTCTTAAATTTTAAAAGTATATATATTTTGATTTTCCTTTTATATGTAATTTTATTTTAATATATGTATACACTGATTTTTGTTTTTTAAAATTTTAATGTTGCTTGGGTTTTCAAAGTAAATTAATAAATAAAATAAAAAATAAATAAAAAATAAAATAATATATCTACTTCTAAACTTTATTCTTGGCGCAGCATGTCCGTTTTTGGACCTTGCGCCATAAAACCCAACCAACCAACCAACCAACCTGCACTTATAAGGCTGTATGACGCACGTTCATACAGCATTCCACCTTTTCTCACTCGGACAAAGTCCAACATATTATTTTCAGACCTATGTGATGTCCGTTTCGAAAAACGGACTTTCTTCTACATCCACCTTGGTATGATCCACAGATTCAAATCATTAATGCTTTTGCTCGTTATAGAAAATCAGACACAACAACTACTGTCTTCCAGCAGCTATATGCCTCACATCGCTGTCAGTATACCACGTATACACCGGTTTTCACCGATGGATCAAAATCTGCAGGACATGTTGGTTGTGCTGTAGTTATTGAGAATAAAACTCTTAGCTACAGCCTCCATCCATCCTGTTCCATCTTCTCTGCTGAAGCATTAGCCATTTATCAAGCTCTTCAGCAGATGAATACATGTGATAGTTCCAAATACTGTGTTTATACTGACAGTTTGAGTGTGTTGGAAGCTTTGCGGAACAGTAGTTTTGACTGTCATCCTGTTGTGTCTAGAATTTTCCGAGCATTAGATTCCCTTGCTGGCAAGGGATATGACATCATTTTCTGCTGGATCCCAAGTCACGTAGGTCTTGATGGCAATGAAAGGGCGGATGCAGCTGCTAAATCTGCATCTGGCCCATGTCTTCCATCAGTTCCTTTGTCTGATGTGAGAAGAAATGTTAAAAAACTAATCTATTGTCTGTGGCAGGAGTCATGGAACATGCAGGTCAACAATAAATTGCGTGCCATATTTCCATACATCACCTCATTAACAGTTTTACCGATACGAAGTGCTGATGTAAGATTAACCCGCCTTCGTATCGGACACACACGTTTCACACATAGACATTTGTTTCTAAACGAATTAAATCCATGGTGTGAAACGTGTGATGAACCATTCACTGTTTATCATATTTTAATTTCATGCTCATATTTTAACCAATATCGTTTACACTTTTTTAATTGTGATATTTTAACCTTATTTGATTTGCTTGGGGAACCACCCCACAGGAACCTATTTGCCTTTTTGAGGGCAATAGGTTTTATACATTATATTTAATTTACATTTTTTAAATTTTAAAAGTATATATATTTTGATTTTGCTTTTATGCTGTAATTTGATTTTAATATATTTATACACTGATTTTTGATTTTTAAAATTTTAATGTTGCTTGGGTTTTTAAAATAAATTAATAAATAAAATAATATAAATAAAATAATAAAAAAAATATGAACTTCTAAACTTAATTGTTGGCGCAGCATGTCCGTTTTTGGACCTTGCGCCATTAAACCCAACCAACCAACCATCCCCTCTTGAGACTCGGACTGAGTCTCAATTTCATAACATACATTGTTGAAAAGATAAAGTCTCCTTGGTATTTTCACACAACTACCTGATGAAGTAAATTTTTTCAAAATAACATTTTCAGGTCTCATTTGACCTTCCGAATAAGTTACATCAACAGGAACAGGTTCCTCATCAATTCGTTTCTTATCAACATTAATATTATTTTCATTTGCCTGTATCTCCATTGGAAAGATACGTTGTATCGGTCGCAAAACTGTTCCATGTTGGGTTTTAAGCCATACGGTACGAATCTTATTATCGCGACCGGGAATTAATTCTACAATTTTCGCTAATGGCCAAAATAAACGTTTTTTGTTATCTCCTATTAATACAATTTCTCCTACTTTAAGAACGCGAGATCGCTTTTCATTCTGTTTTTGAACCAGTTGACTCAAATATTCTTTTCTAAAACGTTGTTTCAAATCACTTAAAAGCTTACTTCTATATTTTATTCGTTTTACAAGACTCTGTCTATTTACTTGATCAATATCCTGAACATCGAAGTTCCGATTTTCGATAAGAAACATTGCAGGCGTCAAAGGAACCAATTCCTGTGGATTTTCAGGTACATAAGTCAATGGTCTACAATTAATTATAGATTCACAATGACAAATAATGGTAAACAATTCTTCATATGTTATCACAGATTTACCCAATGTGCGTTTTAATAGCTCTTTTACAGTGCGAACCAACCTTTCCCACCAGCCTCCCCACCAAGCAGCAGTGGGAGGAATAAATTTTTAAAGTATTTTATAAGAATTTGTTTCATTCATTATTTTGTTCCAATTTCATTTCGAGAGATCATTGAAAGCTCTACAAAAGTTTGTTCCATTGTCACGGTAAATTATTCGTGGCTGTCCGCGTCTAGCAATAAACCGTCTAAATGCCAGAAAAAATGCATCAGAAGATGGTTGGTTGGTTGGTTGGGTTTTATGGCGCAAGGTCCAAAGATGGACATGCTGCGCCAAGAATAGTGTTTTCGTAGAATATATTTTTATTATGCTATATACTTTTTTAATTTTGTTTATAAATATATATTTATTTTAAAAACCCAAGCAACATTAAAATTTTAAAACACAAAAATAAGTGTATAAATTATTTTAAAATCCATACATAATAGTAGAATATAAAATAAATCAAATGTATATAAATTCTAAAATGAATAAATATAAATTATATAAAATTTAAAAAACCTATTGCTCTTAAATAAGCAAATAGGTTTTTGTGGGGTGGTTCCCCCAGCAAATCAAACATAGTTAAAAGGTTTGTTTTAAAAAATTTAAAACGGTAGACGTTAAAAGTGGAACATGAGATTAAAATATGATAAATAGTAAATGGTTCATCACACGTTTCACACCATGGATTTAGTTCATTTAAAAACAAATGTCTGTGTGTGAAACGTGTGTGTCCGATACGAAGGCGAGTTAATCTAACATCCGCACTTCGTAACGGTAAAACTGATAATGAAGTGAGGGATGGGAAAATGGTATGTAATTTGTTGACAACCTGCAAGTTCCATGATTCCTGCCAAAGACCATATATAAAACTTTTTATAGCTTTTCTCACATCTGAGAGAGGAACCGATGGTAATATTGGATGTGATGCAGCCTTTGCAGCTGCATCTGCTCTCTCATTTCCTTCAAGACCCATGTGGCTTGGTATCCAACAAAATATAATTTCTTTTCCCTTGCCAGCAAGGGAATCCAATGCTTTAAAAATTTTGGACACAACTGGATGACAGGTAACGCTATTGTTTCTCAAAGCCTCTAAAATACTCATGCTGTCAGTATAGATACAATATTGATGATAATCATCTGTATTCACGTGCTGAAGCGCATAATAAATTGCTGTAGCTTCAGCAGTAAAGATGGAGCAGGACAAATGCAGGCTGTAGCTTAATGACGTATTATTGATAAAAACACCACAGCCCACATGTCCTGCGGTTTTAGATCCATCCGTGAATACAGGTTTGTAAGATTGATACTGACAGCGATGAGAACAGTACAGCTGTTGAAAAACAATAGGAGTTGTGTCCGATTTTTTAAATTGAGCAAAGGTATTTAAGATGGTATTTGTTGGTTCATACCAAGATGGATAGAGAAAGTGGTCAATATTTTCTATCCGAACATCACATAGGTCTGTGAGCCAGAGATGTGATTTGGCTCTTGTGAGAAAAGGTTGGATGCTCAATGGTCGAGCATCATAAAGTCTTTTTAAAGAGGCATTAGGAACCATAGAAAGTAATGGATGGTCAAGGGTCGACATGATCTTAGTATAATAATTGAGAGACTGCTGCATTCGTCGCAGGTCTAAAGGCAATTGTTGGCATATTGCATAAAGACTCTGGACGGGTGATGTGCGGAATGCGCCTGAACATATTCTAAGAGCAGAATGATGGACAGTGTCCAGTCTGCGTAAAACAGAAGACCTAGCAGATCCGTAAACAACACAACCGTAATCTATGCGAGATAAAATTAATGATTGGTAAACTCGGAGGAGTGACGTGCGATCAGCACCCCAAGATGTGTTTGAAAGCACCTTGAGGATATTGAGTGATCGCTCACACTTCTTCCGCAGATATAATATATGCGGAAGAAAGGTTAATTTACGGTCAAATATCACTCCGAGGAATTTTACCTCACTGACTACTGGTATAGGTGTGTTGTTTATACGAATAACGGGATCATTGTGGAGGCTAGTCTTCCTGCAGAAATGGACACAATTGCTCTTGCTAGGAGATAGTGTATGGCCATTCTCAGCACACCATGCAGCAATTTTATTAACAGATGTTTGTAATTGTCTCTCAATTAAATTCATGTTAGACCCTTCACAAGAGATTTGCAGGTCATCAACGTACAAGGTACCATGCACAGAAGGTGAAAGTTGATGAAGTATGCAACTGATATGAAGATTAAAAAGGGTGACACTTAAAATACTTCCCTGAGGAACACCTTCAGGTTGGTTAAAAGTATTGGACAAAGACGTACCAATACGAACTTTAAAACCACGGGAGCGTAAAAAGTTTTGTATAAATATCGGCAAATTACCCCTAAAGCCAAAATCATACATCCTACGGAGAATTCCATATCGCCATGTACGGTCGTATGCCTTCTCGATGTCAAAGAAAATGGAGACCAGATGGTTCCTCCGCACAAAAGCATTGCGGATTTGGGTCTCCAAATATGTGATATTATCAAGAGTGGATCTCCCTTTACGGAAGCCACTCTGATTAATATGTATACATTTATTTTTTCTAAGACATATACGAGACGGGCGTTGACCATACGTTCGAGAGTCTTACACAAGCAACTCGTCAGAGCTATTGGTCGATAACTTGAAGGAACAGAAGGATCCTTACCAGCCTTAAGGATCGGAATCACTATTGCTTCGCTCCAAAGTGATGGAAATTTATTTTCAGTCCAGATCCTATTGAACAGGTAAAGTAAGTTCAACAGGGAATCTGGACTTAAATGACGAAGCATTTGATAGCTGATTCCATCTGGTCCTGGGCTAGTATCATGGGCCTGCTGTAATGCTCTCTTCAATTCCAACATCCGAAATTCACAGTTGTAAGGCAAAGCTTGTCGATGGTTGAAACGAATTGGTGTTCGCTCAGCACGACTCTTTGTCCTTAAAAACGAAGGACTATAAGAGTCGTTGCTTGAGACGCTAGCAAAGGTTTCACCAAGGACATTAGCGATGTCCTTAGGAGAAGAGTATATAGCAGCTCCGGATTTCAAAATAGGAATGGAAAATTCTCTATATATTCCATTGGCTGCTTTCACTCTTCTCCACAACTGTTTACTGGATGTGGAAGAAGTAATTGAGGATACATAGCGAGACCAGGATTCCTTCTGACTTCGACGACGAGCTCTGCGAGCTAATGCTTTTGCTCTCTTGAAGGCGATAAGATTCTCCGTTGTGGGGTACCTCCGAAATAACCCCCATAACTTCCTTTGTTTTCTATAAGTTTGTTGGCATTCTTTGTTCCACCAAGGTTTGCAACGCCTGTGTGGTATAGAGGAACTCTTAGGTATGGATGCATCAGCTGCATTTATAATTATTTCAGTGACTTTAGATACGGCATTATCAATATCATCGATCATAACCATTTCGTTATCAACAACTGCCAATTGTGTAAATAACGTCCAATCTGCCCGACTGTACACGTAAGTAGGTAAGCGTTGTCTTACACTACTACCTCCAGTCTGGGAGATGACGAGAGGAAAATGATCGCTGTTATGCAGATCATTTCCTACATATTAGATTTAACAATGGCAGAAGAGATGGAGAACAGATGGCTAGATCGAGAGAATGAAACGTTCTTGTGGGTACATGGAAATATGTCTTCTCGTCGGTATTCAGCAGACAGAGACTATTATCTGAAATAAAACGCTCTATCTGCCGACCACGAGAATTAGTATCATCATTTCCCCACAAAGAACTATGGCCGTTAAAGTCACCTAACAACAGAAATGGTGTTGGCAGCTGATCTATTAATGCATCAAGTTCCTCTTGGCGGATGACATCGTGTGGTGGCAAATACAAACTACAGACTGTCAACAAACATGATGTGTGAATTCTCACAGCAACAGCCTGTAGACTAGTATTCAATGGATGGGCAGTGCTGGGAAAAGTATTAGATGTTAATATACAAACACCTCCAGACACTGCACCATCGTCACCACAGTCTTTTCTAAAGCTTCTAAACCCACGCATGGAAATGTTATTGCTGGACTTCAGGAATGTTTCCTGAAGTGCAACACATGCGGGGTTGTAGGCTGAAATTATAGACTTGATGTCATCATGATGAGAACGCAAACCATGGCAGTTCCAAGAAACAAAGGAAGTTATTGTTCAATTTGAAAAGCTCCTTTCCCGGAGCTGGAAGGCATGTCATCCGACATCTCCTCGAGCGATAAATCTTCGTCCGAGGGATGTAAGGAAACAGCGTCAGCCTCCAGGTTTAAGGCTTTACGGGTGGATATAGAGGGCCTAATTTTGCCCTCTTTTGCAGATTTTAATTTTAAGGCCTTCATGGCTTTAGACTTAGCCATCGGAGCTTTTCTACGTTGAATAGTTGTAGAGGTTGATTTTGGGCTTTTATCAGATGTAAGGGGTAATTTGACTAGTGGAAGTGAAAGAGCATCGGTTTGTGTACTAGCTGTTCTGGTGACCTTGGCGGCGACAGATGCATAGCTAACTCCTGCTTGAGGTGTACGTGCTGTGACAGCACGTCTTGCCTCAGGGTATGAACAATTATTTTTAACTTTAGTGGTTGTGATCTCTTTTTCCAGTATCCAGATAGGACAAATTCTAGCGTAGGAGGGGTGGTCACCTTTACAGTTGACACACCTCTCCTTTGCAGTACAAGACGAGCTGTCGTGGCCAACTGCTGCGCAGCGAGCGCAAGTCAGTTTGCCCCGGCAAGCCGCTTTGGAGTGTCCAAATCTCTGGCACTGGAAACAACGCAAAGGATTTGGAATGAACGGCCTAACGGATAGATGCATATACGCAGCTTTAATATGCTGCGGTAGGTCTGGCGTCGCAAATGTCAGTACGAGATGTTTAGTATTAATAAACTGCCCATCTCGTCTGATAGTGATGCGTTTTACAGCACAGACCTTTTGATCTATGAGATTTTCTAAGATCTCGTCCGTTGGCGTATTTAGCAAATCCTTGGCGGATACCACACCACGTGAGATGTTAAGGTTCATATGAGGTTGGACGGACACCTCAAGGTTAGCTAGCGTATTCATGTTGCTAATCAGAGCTGCTTGTGCATCTGAAGCAACTTCAACCATCAAATCACCAGAACGAAGTTTCCGAATGCTCTTTACTTCGCCGATACTGCCACTGATACCTTTTTGGATTAGGAAAGGGGATACATTATCAAAGGTACCCTCCTTCCTTTTCACAATGTAAAATCTTGCTTTTATTAGCTTAAAAGTATGCTCCCGTGGGAGAGATGAGAATATTTGTGTTTCCATATTTGAGATGGAATATTCGGGACCTGACCGCACCACCCACCACCGAGTCCAACAAGGGGATGCAGACCAGCTGCACCAGTGCTAGCCAGGTCCTATACGCTCACAGTACATCCCTGAAGTGGCCTCCACCCTTAACGAGTCACCCAGTAGATGTACCGATCGCTTGATCCATAAAGCCGATTGATGTGCTGAGGACCACAACACACCTCCCGTTTACCTGAAGCAGAGGCCAAAGCAATGTGTTGGTCTCTGGAGGCCTCAATTACCAGGATCCTCCTTTCCAGGGACACGGGTCTCCACGCACGGCAAACACGTGGGTGATTTAGTCCCCAAGAGTAGCTAATAGCAACAGAGCGGCGAAAGCTACTCAAGGGGAGCCCTCAACCTCTTTCGAGGCAACCACACTGAGGGAGAAGAGGAAGAAAAAGCAGAAGATTAGAGGAGAGAAGAAAAGAAAGAAGAGGACAGATCACTAGGGTACCTCGGGATTGTGACACCCGTGTTTACCTAAAGAAGGTAAACCCCCTGAGGGGAAAACACGTGGGTGATTTAATCCTCAAGAGTAGCTAATAGCAACAGAGCGGCGAAAGCTACTAAAGGGGAGCCCTCAACCTCTTGCGAGGCAACCACACTGAGGGAGAAGAGGAAGAAAAAGCAGAAGAGGAGAGAAGAGAAGAAAAGAAAGGAGAGGACAGATCACTAGGGTACCTCGGGATTGTGACACCCGTGTTTACCTAAAGAAGGTAAACCCCCTGAGGGGCAGAAGATGGTTGGTTGGGTTTTCTGGAGCAAGGTCCAAATTAGGACAAACTGCGCCTATCTTTTATTTTTTATCTTTGAGAAGAGCTAATTATATTTAAAGATTTGTATTGAAATTAGATAGGAATAAAACTACAAAAAAATCCTTTTATGAAAAAATATTTTTTATTATAATAAAAACTTAACTTGAAAGGTAAATGAGGAAAATTTAGAATTTATGCAGCTGTAATACGCAAGATATTAATTTGATTGTGATTTTATTTTCAAATATTAAGTAAATACAAACCTGGAACCAGGGGGTATGCGTACCCCTCTGGGGCTTGAGCTAGCCACCAGGCGCTGGCTGGCTGGCTGGCTGGTTAGGTTTTATGGCGCAAGGTCCAAAATTGGACATGCTGCGCCAAGAAAACTATTTCTAATGTATATATTCATATTTTGTTCTAATTATTTTTTTGACCCAAACAACATTAAAACTTTAAAAAACAAAAATAAGTGTATATATAATTTTAAAATCTATTAATAAAATATAAAGTATATCACAATATATTTTAAAATAACAATTAAATATAATGTAAAAAACCTATTGCCCTTAAAAAAGCAAATATGTTTCTATGGGGTGGATTCCCTATTAAATCAAATAAAGTTAAAAAATCTGTATTAAAAAAGTGTAAACGTTGTTGGTTAAAATCATGACATGAAATTAAAATATGATAAACAGTAAATGGTTCATCACACGTTTCACACCATGGATTTAGTTCATTTAAAAACAAATGTCTGTGTGTGAAACGTGTGTGTCCGATACGAAGGCGTGTTAATCTAACATCAGCACTTCGTAACGGTAAAACTGATAATGAGGTGAGGGATGGGAAAATGGTATGTAATTTGTTGACGACCTGTAAGTTCCACGATTCCTGCCATAGACCATATATAAAACTTTTTATAGCCTTTCTCACATCTGAGAGAGGGACCGATGGTAATATTGGATCTGATGCAGCCTTTGCTGCTGCATCCGCTCTCTCATTTCCATCAAGACCTACGTGACTTGGTATCCAACAAAATATAATATCATATCCCTTGCCAGCAAGGGAATCTAATGCTCTAAAAATCTTTGACACAACAGGATGGCAAGTAAAACTATTGTTTCTCAATGCTTCCAATACACTCATGCTGTCAGTATACATACAAAATTGACGATGATTATCTGTATTCACATGCTGAAGCGCATAAAAGATAGCAGCGGCTTCAGCAGTAAAGATGGAGCAGGACGAATGTAGACTGTGACTAAAAACTGTGTTATTTATAACAATTCCACAGCCCACGTGTCCTGCTGATTTTGAACCATCCGTGAATACAGGTGTGTATGATTGATACTGACAGCGATGGGAGGAAAATAGTGTTTGAAAAACAATAGGTGTTAGCCACCAGGCGCGTCGGCAGGTGGTGGATCGCCGAAAGTCCTGTAGAAATAACAGGATAGCCTCGAATATTGAATAAGAGGCCACGAACCAGCTCCCGTAAACCCTGGTGTTATGCATTCCGTGCCTAGGGCTAATTGGCACCGCGGTATTGGTGTCTTAACGGAGCCTCTAGTTGCCTGGCGAACTTCTAGAGTAATTTGCCTTGCCCAGTATCTCAGGCAATGCTGGGTGGACTGTCATATTACCTGAGATTATTTACTGTTATTATATGGCTGAAAAGACATTGAAAATAACAAACATTTCTGCTTTTGCCGGAGAAACTTCTGAGGCAGACCTTTCTGAAAAAGACAAGGTAACTCAGAGACAATCTAATGAAGGGGTAGCAATGAAACCTTCACAGGAGGTAGAAATGACCTCCAAACCATCTTCTTCTGGTGAGAGTCAGGAAGCTATCTCTAGCATGACTGACTCTCTGACCAGAATCAAGCTTAAAAAGAGAATATCTGGTGCACAGAAAAAGAGGCTGGTGAAGGAGCGCAAAATCGCTGAGGAGACTTGGGTTGAAAAACCCAAGGCAACCAAAGGCGAGAAGCGTCCTGCCAATCGGATGAACCAGGGCAAGGTTGGAAAGGCTGCCAAGAGGTTGGTTGGTTGGTTGGTTTTATGGCGCAAGGTCCAAGAACGGACATGCTGCGCCAAGAATATAGTTATGAAGCATATATTTATTTAATATTTTTTTTTATTATTTATTTTTTTTTACATTATTTTTTTTTCTTAAACCCAAGCAACATTAAAACTTTTAAAATACAAAAATCAGTGTATACATTTTACATTAAAATCATATTATAAAGTATAAAATGAAAATCAAAAAAACATATGTTATAAAAACTTAGAAAACAAAAATTAAATATTATGTATAAAACCTATTGCCCTCAAAAAGGCAAATAGGTTCCTGTGGGGTGATTCCCCAAGCAAATCATATAATGTTAAAATATCACATTTAAAAAAGTGTAAACGATATTGGTTAAAATATGAACATGAAATTAAAATATGATAAACAGTGAATGGTTCATCACACGCTTCACACCAAGGATTTAATTCATTTAGAAACAAATGTCTATGTGTGAAACGTGTGTGTCCGATACGAAGGCGGGTTAATCTTACATCAGCACTTCGTATCGGTAAAACTGACAATGAGGTGAGGGATGAGAAGATATTATGCAACTTGTTGCCGACCTGCAAGTTCCATGACTCCTGCCAAAGACCATATATAGAACTTTTTATAGCCTTTCTCACATCTGAGAGAGGAACCGATGGTAATATTGGATCTGATGCAGCCTTTGCAGCTGCATCTGCTCTCTCATTTCCTTCAAGACCCATGTGGCTTGGTATCCAACAAAATACAATTTCTTTTCCCTTGCCAGCAAGGGAATCCAATGCTTTAAAAATTTTGGACACAACAGGATGACAGGTAACACTATTGTTTTTCAAAGCTTCAATAATACTCATGCTGTCAGTATAGATACAATATTTATGGTAATCGCCTGTATTCACATGCTGAAGCGCATAGTATATAGCAGTTGCTTCAGCAGTAAAGATGGAGCAGGACGAATGTAGGCTGTAACTAAACGCTGTATTATTAATAAAAACTCCACAGCCCACATGTCCTGCTGTTTTAGAACCATCTGTGAATACAGGTTTGTATAATTGATTCTGACAGCGATGAGAATAGTACAGCTGCTGAAAAACAATAGGTGTTGTGTCCGATTTTTTAAATTGAGCAAAGGTATTTATAAAGGTATTTGTTGGTTCATACCAAGGTGGATAGAGAAATTGATTAGTTGACTCTATCCGAACATCACATAGGTCTGTGAGCCAGAGATGTGATTTGGCTCTTGTGAGAAAAGGTGGGATGCTCAATGGACGAGCATCATATAGTCGTTTCAAAGAGGCATTAGGAATCATAGAACGTAATGGATGATCAGGGGTCGACATGATTTTAGCATAATAACTGAGAGACTGCTGCATACGTCTCAGGTCTAACGGTAATTGATGGCAAACCACGTATAGACTCTGGACGGGGGATGTGCGGAATGCCCCAGAGCATATCCTCAAAGCAGAGTGATGAACTGTGTCCAATCTTCGTAAAACAGAAGATCTAGCCGATCCATAAACTACACTTCCGTAGTCAATGCGGGATAAAATCAATGACTGATAAATTCGAAGTAGTGATGTGCGATCTGCACCCCAAGATGTATTTGACAACACCTTGAGGATATTAAGCGATCGCTCACACTTCTTCCGCAAATGTAAAATATGCGGAAGAAAGGTCAATTTTCTGTCAAAGATAATACCCAAGAATTTTATTTCATTGACTACTTGTATTGGAGTGTTGTTGATGTAAATTATTGGATCATTATGCAAGCTAGTCTTTTTACAGAAGTGGACACATTTACTCTTGCTTGGTGATAAAGTATGGCCATTCTCAGCACACCATGCAGCAAGTTTGTTAACTGCTGTTTGCAGTTGTCTCTCAATTAATCGCATATTAGACCCCTCGCATGATATTTGCAGGTCGTCTACAAACAAAGTACCATGTACGGATGATGGAAGCTGATGAAGAATGTTAGTGATGAAGAGACTAAAAAGTGTGACGCTTAAAATAGAGCCCTGAGGAACACCCTCAGATTGTGTAAAAGTATTGGAAGTATAGTTTCCAATACGTACTTTAAAACCACGGGAGCATAAAAAATTTTGTAGGAATATCGGCAGATTACCCCGAAAGCCAAAATCATATAATGTACGGAGAATTCCATATCGCCATGTACGGTCGTATGCCTTCTCGATGTCAAAGAAAATGGAGACCAGATGGTTCCTCCGCACAAAAGCATTGCGGATTTGGGTCTCCAAATATGTTATATTATCAAGAGTGGATCTCCCTTTACGGAAGCCACTCTGATTGATATGTATACAATTATTTTTTTCTAAGACATATACGAGACGGGCGTTGACCATACGTTCGAGAGTCTTACATAAGCAGCTCGTCAGAGCAATTGGTCGATAATTTGAAGGATCTGAAGGATCCTTACCAGCCTTTAGGACAGGAATCACTATTGCTTCTTGCCATAGAGATGGAAATTCATTTTCCGTCCAGATCCTATTGAACAGGTAAAGTAAGTTCAACAGGGAGTCTGGACTCAAATGTTGAAGCATGAGATAACTGATTCCATCAGGTCCTGGACTGGTATTTTTGGCCTGCTGTAAAGCTTTCTTCAATTCAAACATTCCAAATTCACAGTTGTACGGTAAAGTATGTCGATGGTTGAAGCGAATTGGTACTCGCTCAGCACGACTCTTAGTCCTCAAGAACGAAGGACTATAAGAGTTCGAGCTTGAGACGTTAGCAAATGCTTCACCAAGGACGTTAGCAATATCCGTAGGAGAAGAGTATATAGCAGCTCCGGATTTTAAAATAGGAATAGAAAATTCTCTATAAATTCCATTGGCTGCTTTCACCCTTCTCCACAACTGCTTACTGGAAGTTGAAGATGTTATTGAAGATACATAGCAGGACCAGGATTCCTTCTGACTTCGACGACGAGCTCTGCGAGCTAGTGCTTTTGCTCTCTTGAAGGCGATAAGATTCTCCGTTGTGGGGTACCTCCGAAATAACCCCCATAACTTCCTTTGTTTTCTATAAGTTTGTTGACATTCTTTGTTCCACCAAGGTTTGCAACGCCTGTGTGTTGTAAAGGAACTCTTAGGAATTGACGCATCAGCTGCATTCAATATTGCTTCGGTGACCTTATATATGGCATCATCAATATCATCGATCGTAACCATTTCGTTATCAACAACTGCCAATTGTGTAAATAACGTCCAATCTGCCCGACTGTACACGTAAGTAGGTAAGCGTTGTCTTACACTACTACCTCCAGTCTGGGAGATGACGAGAGGAAAATGATCGCTGTTATGCAGATCATTTCCTACTATTAGATTTAACAATGGCAGAAGAGATGGAGAACAGATGGCTAGATCGAGAGAATGAAACGTTCTTGTGGGTACATGGAAATATGTCTTCTCGTCGGTATTCAGCAGACAGAGACTATTATCTGAAATAAACCGCTCTATCTGCCGACCGCGAGAATTAGTATCATCATTTCCCCACAAAGAACTATGGCCGTTAAAGTCACCTAACAACAGAAATGGTGTTGGCAGCTGATCTGTTAATGCATCGAGTTCCTCTTGGCGGATGACATCATGTGGTGGTAAATATAAACTACAGACTGTTAATAAGCATGTAGTATGAATTCTTACAGCAACAGCCTGTAGAGTAGTATTCAATGGATGGGCAGTGCTGGGAAAAGTATTAGATGTTATTATACAAACACCTCCAGACACTGCACCATCGTCACCACAGTCTTTTCTAAAGCTTCTAAACCCACGCATGGAAATGTTATTGCTGGACTTCAGGAATGTTTCCTGAAGTGCAACACATGCGGGGTTGTAGGCTGAAATTATAGACTTGATGTCATCATGATGAGAACGCAAACCATGGCAGTTCCAAGAAACAAAGGAAGTTATTGTTCAATTTGAAAAGCTCCTTTCCCGGAGCTGGAAGGCATGTCATCCGACATCTCCTCGAGCGATAAATCTTCGTCCGAGGGATGTAAGGAAACAGCGTCAGCCTCCAGGTTTAAGGCTTTACGGGTGGATATAGAGGGCCTAATTTTGCCCTCTTTTGCAGATTTTAATTTTAAGGCCTTCATGGCTTTAGACTTAGCCATCGGAGCTTTTCTACGTTGAATAGTTGTAGAGGTTGATTTTGGGCTTTTATCAGATGTGAGGGGTAATTTGACTAGTGGAAGTGAAAGGGCATCGGTTTGTGTACTAGCTGTTCTGGTGACCTTGGCAGCGACAGATGCATAGCTAACTCCTGCTTGAGGTGTACGTGCTGTAACAGCACGTCTTGCCTCAGGGTATGAACAATTATTTTTAACTTTAGTGGTTGTGATCTCTTTTTCCAGTATCCAGATAGGACAACTTCTAGCGTAGGAGGGGTGGTCACCTTTACAGTTGACACACCTCTCCTTTGCAGTACAAGACGAGCTGTCGTGGCCAACTGCTGCGCAGCGAGCGCAAGTCAGTTTGCCCCGGCAAGCCGCTTTGGAGTGTCCAAATCTCTGGCACTGGAAACAACGCAAAGGATTTGGAATGAACGGCCTAACGGATAGATGCATATACGCAGCATTAATATGCTGCGGTAGGTCTGGCGTCGCAAATGTCAGTACGAGATGTTTAGTATTAATAAACTGCCCATCTCGTCTGATAGTGATGCGTTTTACAGCACAGACCTTTTGATCTATGAGATTTTCTAAGATCTCGTCCGTTGGCGTATTTAGCAAATCCTTGGCGGATACCACACCACGTGAGATGTTAAGGTTCATATGAGGTTGGACGGACACCTCAAGGTTAGCTAGCGTATTCATGTTGCTAATCAGAGCTGCTTGTGCATCTGAAGCAACTTCAACCATCAAATCACCAGAACGAAGTTTCCGAATGCTCTTTACTTCGCCGATACTGCCACTGATACCTTTTTGGATTAGGAAAGGGGATACATTATCAAAGGTACCCTCCTTCCTTTTCACAATGTAAAATCTTGCCTTTATTAGCTTAAAAGTATGCTCCCGTGGGAGAGATGAGAATATTTGTGTTTCCATATTTAAGATGGAATATTCGGGACCTGACGGCACCACCCACCACCGAGTCCAACAAGGGGATGCAGACCAGCTGCACCAGTGCTAGCCAGGTCCTATACGCTCACAGTACATCCCTGAAGTGGCCTCCACCCTTAACGAGTCACCCAGTAGATGTACCGATCGCTTGATCCATAAAGCCGATTGATGTGCTGAGGACCACAACACACCTCCCGTTTACCTGAAGCAGAGGCCAAAGCAATGTGTTGGTCTCTGGAGGCCTCAATTACCAGGATCCTCCTTTCCAGGGACACGGGTCTCCACGCACGGCAAACACGTGGGTGATTTAGTCCCCAAGAGTAGCTAATAGCAACAGAGCGGCGAAAGCTACTCAAGGGGAGCCCTCAACCTCTTACGAGGCAACCACACTGAGGGAGAAGAGGAAGAGAAAGCAGAAGAGTAGAAGAGAGAGGAAATTAAAGAAGAGGACAGATCACTAGGGTACCTCGGGATTGTGACACCCGTGTTTACCTAAAGAAGGTAAACCCCCTGAGGGAAGGCTGCCAAGAGAGAAGGACCTGAGGGATTTACTTACAGGGCGGCTCTCACGGCGATCAAGATGGCCGTGCTCTTAGAAGGTCATCCGGAAAAACGGTTAACAGAGAAACAGGCCTATGACCTGGAACTCTTGATAACCAGGAAAATAGGAAGGAATGAGGAGGGCTTTGCCCCAACCTTCCTATCCTGTAAACTTGAAAACGGGGCTCTTATTATCAATTGTGCAGATCTGGAGAGCTCAAAGTGGCTGGAACAAAATGTCAATGATATAAGCCCTTGGCAAGAACATAAACTCTTGGTGGGTGAGGCAAGGAAACTTGTGAGAACCACTAAGATAATTGCAAAACTGCCAAAAATCTGTAATGAACTGGAACCTAAAGAGCTCCTGAGAAAAATCGAGGCTCAGAACGGTGGGGTCACTCCATTGGAGTGGAATATTCTTAACATTAAGAACGACCCATCTGGGCGGACAATCGTTCTTAATGTGCCTGAATTAGATGCTGCCACTCTTCGTGTAAGGGGATATAGGTTTTATATTGGCCTTCACCATGTGCAGGCTAAAGTACTTGATAAACCTGCTCCTGCTGATGGGGGTGAAGGTAGTTCAAGCCAACCTACACCACAGTAGAAGTGGTACTACTAACCTCAGTAAGAAGTTTCTTGCTGGGGATATACACCTGGCCCTGATTCAAGAACCCTGGTTGGTTAGGGGAAGAATCAGTGGTCTCAAAGGAACTAAAGGTAAGCTTATCTATTGTACTAATGGTAACGCTAGAACTTGTATACTCTTACATAAAAACATTGAGGT
Organism: Latrodectus hesperus; assembly: GCA_037975125.1. Classification (NCBI taxonomy): domain Eukaryota; kingdom Metazoa; phylum Arthropoda; class Arachnida; order Araneae; family Theridiidae; genus Latrodectus; species Latrodectus hesperus. The sequence continues at coordinate 80,227,363 of CM075854.1, read as the reverse complement.
TCTTCCCCTCTCTGAATTTATTCTTAGGGACCTGACAGCTGTGAAAGTCAGACTCAACATAGAGGGTAGGAACAGGGAAATTGTTTTTGGCTCTGGATACCTGCCCTATGAAGAGAAGGCTCCACCTGACCATTCTCTGCACAAGCTCATGAACTTTTGCAGTAATAACAACTTACAGGTAGTCCTAGGACTAGACTGTAATGCTCATCATGTTGTCTGGGGAAGTACGGACACAAATAAAAGAGGTGAGTACCTTTTGGAATTTATTCTAAACTACAGGTTAGATATTCTAAATGTTGGCAACAAACCAACTTTTATTACTTCCAATCGATCAGAAGTAATTGACATTACTATAGCGACAACGCTGATTAGTAAAAATATCAAATACTGGAAAGTAGATGATCGACCTTCTGGTTCAGATCATCAAAACATCCATTTTGAAATTCACTCTAATGTGTGTCTGGATCGCATATTCAGAGACCCGGTTAGGACGGACTGGAAGAAATTCCAAGAAGAACTGACTGGGTTGATTGAGCTCGGTAACAGACCTATTAGAGACAACTACGATCTAGAAGTTACAGCAGATCTCCTACAGAGAAGTATTCTAGATTCTTATCATAACAATTGCCCCATTCGCACTAGAAGAGCTAAACTCCAATGCCCTTGGTGGAATGACTCTCTAGCTGCCGAAAGAGCAAATGTTAGAAAACTTTTAACAAAGCTAAGAAAAATGGTGAATGGGAGAACTATAAAAGGGCCCTCACTAATTATAACAAACTTGTTAGAAAAAGCAAGATTAACTCCTGGAGAAAGTTCTGTGACGAGATAGATTCTATTTCTGAAGGAGCTAGACTCCAGAAACTCCTTAAAAGGGATGAACCTATTTTGGTTGGTACCCTAAAAGACGAGGAGGGTAATTTTGCTGCTTCCGGAAAAGGGGTTATGGAAATTATGACCAGGACTCACTTCCCGGGAGCTAGAGATATTTATAGCAACGAAGGGGAACATTGCATTGGCTCTTTGCAAAGAGTCAATAGCAATCAATGGACCATTGCTAAAAATATCATAAACTACAACATTGTTAAATGGGCAATTTTCGCCTTTAAACCTCTAAAATGCCCTGGGCCTGATGGAGTTATGCCCATCATGATCCAGAAGGCAGAAAAGGTTGTCATACCAATGCTAACTAGAATGTATAGAACTAGTTTGGCCCTGGGATATATACCAAAGACATGGCAAAAGACTAGGATAGTCTTCATTCCAAAACCTGGCAAGGACACTTATGACCAGGCCAAGTCATACAGACCAATCAGTCTTTCTTCATTCTTTCTTAAAATTATGGAGAAAATCATTGATCGGCATATTAGAGATTACTTGGGTAGAAATAGTCCCTTGCATGCTCTTCAATTTGCCTATCAACCTGGTAAATCTACAGAGACTGCTCTACATCAGCTAGTTTCCAAGATTGAAGCCACTCTGGATCAAAAGGATATTGCCTTGGCAACTTTCCTCGACATCCAGGGTGCTTTTGATAATACTTCCCATCCATCCATCCTCAATGCACTTAGAGGGGCAGGGATTAATCAAACCCTGTGTACTTGGATTGAGGCCTTAATTTCGGATAGATATATACAAATGAACATCTTCGGTGAATCATTTGAAAAAAAGACTACTAGAGGTTGTCCTCAAGGAGGTGTTCTGTCACCATTACTTTGGAACCTAGTTGTAAATAGCCTTATAAAACATCTAAATGATAAGGGTTATTATACGCAGGGATATGCTGATGACATTGTCATCCTTATCCTTGGTAAAGATTTTGACATAACTTGTCATCTCATGCAGGATGCTCTAAGTTATGTAGGTCAATGGTGCAAGGATAGGGACCTGATGGTTAATCCTCAGAAAACCTACCTCGTACCTTTTACACGCAAAAAGAAACGGAAAGGTTTTTTCATACCAAGACTTTTTGATGTTGAAATCAATGTGGCTTCAGAGGTGAAGTATCTGGGCATCTATTTAGACCAGAAACTCACCTGGAATAAGCACATTGATGATAGGATCAACCGAGCAAAGAAAAGCATTGTGATTTGCAGGCGAATGCTTGGTAAGAACTGGGGTTTACATCCAAAACTGATGTTATGGATGTACACAGCTTTTGTCAGGCCCATTTTCACATATGCCTGTGTGATCTGGTGGCATAAGGTGGAACAGAAGACTGTGATTGACAGATTGAGGAGTCTACAAAGACTAGCCTGTCTCTGCATCACAGGAGCAATCTCCACCACGCCAACCAGAGCATTGGAGGTTGTGTTGGATCTGACTCCCTTGGACATCTTCATATGCAGCGTTGCAAGATTGAATGCATATAGAATGAAGCTGCAAAACCACTGGTATGACCAGCCTGTTGCCAAAGGGCACAAGGGCATCACCAGGAAATTTCAAGACCCTATTTTTCTGATGCCATCTGACATCATGGAAAAAACATACATGTTTGACAAGACATTTGATGTAGTTTTTCCAACTAGAGAGGAATGGGATAACAACATGTTTGGAACTAAAACAGGAGATCTAATCTGGTACACAGATGGATCACTGAAGAACAGCCTCTCAGGTCTGGGAGTTTGTGGCGTGTCACCAAGAATCAGCTTGTCTGTAAGCCTTGGGCGATACGCTTCGGTCTTCCAGGCAGAAGTTTTGGCCATTATCCACTGTCTGCGACTGAATATGAAGAAGGGCTACTACGATAAGCGGATTCTCATTTTCAGTGACAGTCAAGCCGCTTTAAAAGCGCTTAATTCCTTCGAAATCAAATCTAAAATGATTCTGGAGTGTAGAAACCTTCTTACAGAACTGGCAACTAGAAACAGGGTGATCCTTGTATGGGTGCCAGGGCATAAAGGTATCGAAGGCAATGAAAAGGCTGATGAGCTTGCTAAACAAGGATCGTCTTTTGTTCCCATTGGTCCAGAACCTTTTTGTGGGATCAATTTGAAGACCGCAAAAACCAATGTTCGCAGATGGGAAAAACGGAAGATGTATGAAGCTTGGCTCAAATCTCCTGGTCAAACCCACGCTAAAGGTATGATCTGTAGGTCATCAGCGAGGATTTCCTATGAAATTCTTAGATGCTCTAGGCAGAAGATACGTTTAATCGTAGGCTTCATAACTGGGCACTACTATTTCAGAAAACATCTCCATAAAATGGGACTGTTTCAGCAAGATCCTATCTGCAGGAAATGTCATATGCAAGAGGAAATGGCCCCTCAGGGGGTTTACCTTCTTTAGGTAAACACGGGTGTCACAATCCCGAGGTACCCCAGTGATCTGTCCTCTTCTTTCTTTTCCTCTCTCTTCTACTGTTCTGCTTTTTCTTCCTCTTCTCCCTCAGTGTGATTGCTTCGCAAGAGGTTGAGGGCTCCCCTTGAGTAGCTTTCGCCGCTCTGTTGCTATTAGCTACTCTTGAGGACTAAATCACCCACGTGTTTGCCGTGCGTGGAGACCCGTGTCCCTGGAAAGGAGGATCCTGGTAATTGAGGCCTCCAGAGACCAACACATTGCTTTGGCCTCTGCTTCAGGTAAACGGGAGGTGTGTTGTGGTCCTCAGCACATCAATCGGCTTAATGGATCAAGCGATCGGTACATCTACTGGGTGACTCGTTAAGGGTGGAGGCCACTTCAGGGATGTACTGTGAGCGTATAGGACCTGACTAGCACTGGTGCAGCTGGTCTGCATCCCCTTGTTGGACTCGGTGGTGGGTGGTGCCGTCAGGTCCCGAATTTTCCAATTTAAATATGGAAAGCAATATTTCTATTCTCCCACGGGAGCAAACATTTTCACTATTAAATGCAAAGTTTTATGTAATTAAAAGGAAAGAGGGTACTTTTGATACAGTATCCCCTTTCCTCATCCAAAAAGCTATAACAGGCACAGTCGGTGAAGTGAAGAGCACTAGAAAATTGCGTTCTGGTGATTTAATGGTTGAAGTTGTCTCTAAAATTCAAGCAGCTCAGATTGTGAACTTGAATATGCTAGCTAACCTTGAGGTGTCTGTCTCGCCTCATACAAACCTTAACTTTTCTCGTGGTGTGATATCCGCCAAGGATTTGCTTAACACGCCTACGGATGAGATACTAGAAAATCTAAAAGAGCAAAAGGTCTGTGCTGTAAAACGCATTACTGTCAGGAGAGATGATAAAGTTATTAATACTAAACATCTCATCCTGACATTTGCGACGCCAGACCTACCGCAGCATATTAAAGCAGCGTATATGCATCTCTCCGTTAGGCCATTTATTCCAAATCCTTTGCGTTGTTTCCAGTGCCAGAGATTTGGTCACTCTAAAGCGGCATGCAGAGGCAAACTGACTTGCGCTCGCTGCGCAGCAGTTGGCCACGACAGTTCGTCCTGTACTGCAAAGGAGAGGTGTGTCAACTGTAAAGGTGACCACCCCTCCTACGCTAGAAGTTGTCCTATCTGGGTACTGGAAAAGGAGATCACCACCACAAAAGTTAAGAATAATTGTTCATATCCTGAGGCGAGACGTGCTGTTACAGCTCGTACACCTCAAGTTGGAGTTAGCTATGCAACTGCCGCCGCAAAAGTCACCAGAACGACTAGCACACAAACAGATGCTCTCTCACTTCCGATTGTTAAATTACCCCCTGTATATGTACAGAAGCCAAAATCGACATCCACATCGTCTAATCGTAGAAAAGCTCCTATAGCTAAATCTAAAGCCGTAAAGGCTTTAAAACTAAAATCAGCAAAAGAGGGCATTATTAGGCCCTCCATATCCACCCGTAAAGCCTTGACCCTGGAGGCTGACGCTGTTTCATTACATCCCTCGGACGATGATCTATCGCTCGAGGAGATGTCAGATGACATGCCTTCCAGCTCCGGGAAAGGAGCTTTTCAAATTCAATAATAACTTCCTTTGTTTCTTGGAACTGCCATGGTTTGCGTTCTCATAATGATGACATCAAGTCTATAATTTCAGCCTACAACCCCGCATGTGTTGCGCTTCAGGAAACATTCCTGAAGTCTAACAATAACTTTTCCATGCGTGGGTTTAAAAGCTTTAGAAAAGACTGTGGTGATGATAGTGCAGTGTCTGGAGGAGTTTGCATTTTAACATCCAACCACTATCCCAGCACTGCCCAGCATTTAAATACTACACTACAGGCTGTAGCTGTGCGAATTCACACATCATGCTTGTTGACAGTCTGTAGTTTGTATTTGCCACCACACGATGTCATCCGCCAAGAGGAACTCGATGCATTAATAGATCAGCTGCCAACACCATTTCTACTGTTAGGTGACTTTAACGGGCATAATTCTTTGTGGGGAAATGATGATACAAATTCTCGCGGTCGGCAGATAGAGCGGTTTATTTCAGATAACAGTCTCTGTCTGCTTAATACCGACGAGAAAACATATTTCCATATACCCACAAGAACATTCCATTCTCTCGATCTGGCCATTTGTTCACCATCTCTTCTGCCATTGTTTAATTTAACAGTAGGAAATGATCTTTTCAACAGCGATCATTTTCCTCTCGTCATCTCCCAGACTGGAGGTAGTAGTGTAGGACAACGCCTACCTACTTACGTGTACAGTCGGGCAGATTGGACATTATTTTCGCAATTGGCAGTTGTTGATGATGCAATGGTTATGATCGAAAATATTGCTATTGCCGTCAGTAAAGTCACTGAAACAATTAAGAATGCAGCTGATGCATCAATTCCTAAAAGTTCCTCTACACCACACAGGCGTTGCAAACCTTGGTGGAATGATGAATGTCAAAACACCTATAAGAAACAGAGGAAGTTATGGGGGCTATTCAGAAGATACCCCACAACGGAGAATCTTATCGCCTTTAAGAGAGCAAAAGCATTAGCTCGCAGTGCTCGTCGTCGAAGTCAGAAGGAATCCTGGTCTCGCTATATATCCTCAATTACTTCTTCCACATCCAGTAAACAGTTGTGGAGAAGAGTGAAAGCAGCCAATGGAATCTATAGAGAATTTTCTATTCCTATTTTGAAATCCGGAGCTGCTATATACTCTTCTCCTAAGGACATCGCTAACGTCCTTGGTGAAACCTTTGCTAGCGTCTCAAGCAACGACTCTTATAGTCCTTCGTTCTTAAGGACAAAGAGTCGTGCTGAGCGAACACCAATTCGTTTCAACCATCGACAAGCTTTGCCTTACAACTGTGAATTTCGGATGTTGGAATTGAAGAGAGCATTACAGCAGGCCCATGATACTAGCCCAGGACCAGATGGAATCAGCTATCAAATGCTTCGTCATTTAAGTCCAGATTCCCTGTTGAACTTACTTTATCTATTCAATAGGATCTGGACTGAAAATAAATTTCCATCACTTTGGAGCGAAGCAATAGTGATTCCAATCCTTAAGGCTGGTAAGGATCCTTCTGTACCTTCAAGTTATCGACCAATAGCTCTGACGAGTTGCTTGTGTAAGACTCTCGAACGTATGGTCAATGCCCGCCTCACCTATGTCTTAGAAATAAATAAATATATCCATATCAATCAGAGTGGCTTCCGTAAAGGAAGGTCCACTCTTGATAATACTACATACTTGGAAACGCAGATCCGCAATGCTTTTGTGCGGAGGAATCATCTCGTTTCCATTTTCTTCGACATAGAGAAGGCTTATGACCGTACGTGGCGTTATGGAATTCTCCGTAGGATGTATGATTTTGGCTTTAGGGGTAATTTGCCGATATTTATACAAAACTTTTTACGCTCCCGTGGTTTTAAAGTTCGGATAGGAACATTTTATTCTGATCATTTTAATCAAGTTGAAGGTGTACCTCAAGGTTCTATATTGAGTGTCACCCTTTTTATCCTTCATATTAGTAGCCTACTCCATAAATTATCACCTTCTGTTTATGGTACCTTGTATGTTGATGACTTGCAGATATCTTGTGAAGGGTCTAACATGAATTTAATTGAGAGACAATTACAAACATCTGTTAATAAAATTGCTGCATGGTGTGCTGAGAATGGCCATACACTTTCTCCTAGCAAGAGCCCCTCAGGGGGTTTACCTTCTTTAGGTAAACACGGGTGTCACAATCCCGAGGTACCCCAGTGATCTGTCCTCTTCTTTCTTTCCTTCTCTCCTCTACTCTTCTGCTTTTTCTTCCTCTTCTCCCTCAGTGTGGTTGCCTCGCAAGAGGTTGAGGGCTCCCCTTGAGTAGCTTTCGCCGCTCTGTTGCTATTAGCTACTCTTGAGGACTAAATCACCCACGTGTTTGCCGTGCGTGGAGACCCGTGTCCCTGGAAAGGAGGATCCTGGTAATTGAGGCCTCCAGAGACCAACACATTGCTTTGGCCTCTGCTTCAGGTAAACGGGAGGTGTGTTGTGGTCCTCAGCACATCAATCGGCTTTATGGATCAAGCGATCGGTACATCTACTGGGTGACTCGTTAAGGGTGGAGGCCACTTCAGGGATGTACTGTGAGCGTATAGGACCTGGCTAGCACTGGTGCAGCTGGTCTGCATCCCCTTGTTGGACTCGGTGGTGGGTGGTGCCGTCAGGTCCCGAATTTTCCATCTCTATCATGGAAACATTATTCTCTTCTCTCCCACGGGAGCATACATTGAAAAATTTAAAAGCCAAATTTTATATTGTGAAGCAGAAAGGAGGGTACATTTGATAATGTATCCCCTTTCCTAATCCAGAAAGGTATTAGTGGCAATATCGGCGAAGTGAAGAGCATCCGGAAACTTCGTTCTGGTGATTTGATGGTAGAAGTTGCTTCAGATGCACAAGCAACTCTGATTGGCTAACATGAATACGCTAGCTAACCTTGAGGTGTCTGTCTCTCCTCACTATGAATCTTAACTTTTCACGTGGTGTGGTATCCGCCAAGGATTTGCTAAATACGCCTACGGACGAGATCTTAGAAAATCTCATAGATCAAAAGGTCTGTGCTGTTAAGACGCATCACTGTCAGACGGGATGGGCAGATAATTAATACTAAACATCTCGTACTGACATTTGCGACGCCAGACCTACCGCAGCATATTAAAGCTGCGTATATGCATCTATCCGTCAGGCCGTTTATACCAAATCCTTTGCGTTGTTTCCAGTGCCAGAGATTTGGTCACTCCAAAGCGACTTGCAGAGGCAAACTGACTTGCGCTCGCTGCGCAGCAGTTGGCCACGACAGTTCGTCTTGTACTGCAAAGGAGAGGTGTGTCAACTGTAAAGGTGACCACCCCTCCTACGCTAGAAGTTGTCCTATCTGGATACTGGAAAAGGAGATCACTACCACCAAAGTTAAGAATAATTGTTCCTATCCTGAGGCGAGACGGACTCTTACAGCACGTACACCTCAAGCAGGAGTTAGCTATGCATCTGTCGCCGCCAAGGTCACCGGAACGGCTAGTACGCAAACGGATGCTCTTTCACTTCCAATAGTCAAATTACCCCTTACACCTGAAAAAAGCCCAAAATCAACCTCCTCAACTATTCAACGTAGAAAAGCTCCGATGGCTAAGTCTAACGCCATGAAGGCTTTAAAATTAAAATCTGCAAAAGAGGGCAAAATTGGGCCCTCTATATCCACCCGTAAAGCCTTAAACCTGGAGGCTGACGCTGTTTCCTTACATCCCTCGGACGAAGATTTATCGCTCGAGGAGATGTCGGATGACATGCCTTCCAGCTCCGGGAAAGGAGCTTTTCAAATTGAACAATAACTTCCTTTGTTTCTTGGAACTGCCATGGTTTGCGTTCTCATCATGATGACATCAAGTCTATAATTTCAGCCTACAACCCCGCATGTGTTGCACTTCAGGAAACATTCCTGAAGTCCAGCAATAACATTTCCATGCGTGGGTTTAAAAGCTTTAGAAAAGACTGTGGTGACGATGGTGCAGTGTCTGGAGGTGTTTGTATATTAACATCTAATACTTTTCCCAGCACTGCCCATCCATTGAATACTACTCTACAGGCTGTTGCTGTAAGAATTCATACTATCATGCTTATTAACAGTCTGTAGTTTATATTTACCACCACATGATGTCATCCGCCAAGAGGAACTCGATGCATTAACAGATCAGCTGCCAACACCATTTCTGTTGTTAGGTGACTTTAACGGCCATAGTTCTTTGTGGGGAAATGATGATACTAATTCTCGCGGTCGGCAGATAGAGCGGTTTATTTCAGATAATAGTCTCTGTCTGCTGAATACCGACGAGAAGACATATTTCCATGTACCCACAAGAACGTTTCATTCTCTCGATCTAGCCATCTGTTCTCCATCTCTTCTGCCATTGTTAAATCTAATAGTAGGAAATGATCTGCATAACAGCGATCATTTTCCTCTCGTCATCTCCCAGACTGGAGGTAGTAGTGTAAGACAACGCTTACCTACTTACGTGTACAGTCGGGCAGATTGGACGTTATTTACACAATTGGCAGTTGTTGATAACGAAATGGTTACGATCGATGATATTGATGATGCCATATATAAGGTCACCGAAGCAATATTGAATGCAGCTGATGCGTCAATTCCTAAGAGTTCCTTTACAACACACAGGCGTTGCAAACCTTGGTGGAACAAAGAATGTCAACAAACTTATAGAAAACAAAGGAAGTTATGGGGGTTATTTCGGAGGTACCCCACAACGGAGAATCTTATCGCCTTCAAGAGAGCAAAAGCACTAGCTCGCAGAGCTCGTCGTCGAAGTCAGAAGGAATCCTGGTCCTGCTATGTATCTTCAATAACATCTTCAACTTCCAGTAAGCAGTTGTGGAGAAGGGTGAAAGCAGCCAATGGAATTTATAGAGAATTTTCTATTCCTATTTTAAAATCCGGAGCTGCTATATACTCTTCTCCTACGGATATTGCTAACGTCCTTGGTGAAGCATTTGCTAACGTCTCAAGCTCGAACTCTTATAGTCCTTCGTTCTTGAGGACTAAGAGTCGTGCTGAGCGAGTACCAATTCGCTTCAACCATCGACATACTTTACCGTACAACTGTGAATTTGGAATGTTTGAATTGAAGAAAGCTTTACAGCAGGCCAAAAATACCAGTCCAGGACCTGATGGAATCAGTTATCTCATGCTTCAACATTTGAGTCCAGACTCCCTGTTGAACTTACTTTACCTGTTCAATAGGATCTGGACGGAAAATGAATTTCCATCTCTATGGCAAGAAGCAATAGTGATTCCTGTCCTAAAGGCTGGTAAGGATCCTTCAGATCCTTCAAATTATCGACCAATTGCTCTGACGAGCTGCTTATGTAAGACTCTCGAACGTATGGTCAACGCCCGTCTCGTATATGTCTTAGAAAAAAATAATTGTATACATATCAATCAGAGTGGCTTCCGTAAAGGGAGATCCACTCTTGATAATATAACATATTTGGAGACCCAAATCCGCAATGCTTTTGTGCGGAGGAACCATCTGGTCTCCATTTTCTTTGACATCGAGAAGGCATACGACCGTACATGGCGATATGGAATTCTCCGTACATTATATGATTTTGGCTTTCGGGGTAATCTGCCGATATTCCTACAAAATTTTTTATGCTCCCGTGGTTTTAAAGTACGTATTGGAAACTATACTTCCAATACTTTTACACAATCTGAGGGTGTTCCTCAGGGCTCTATTTTAAGCGTCACACTTTTTAGTCTCTTCATCACTAACATTCTTCATCAGCTTCCATCATCCGTACATGGTACTTTGTTTGTAGACGACCTGCAAATATCATGCGAGGGGTCTAATATGCGATTAATTGAGAGACAACTGCAAACAGCAGTTAACAAACTTGCTGCATGGTGTGCTGAGAATGGCCATACTTTATCACCAAGCAAGAGTAAATGTGTCCACTTCTGTAGAAAGACTAGCTTGCATAATGATCCAATAATTTACATCAACAACACTCCAATACAAGTAGTCAATGAAATAAAATTCTTGGGTATTATCTTTGACAGAAAATTGACCTTTCTTCCGCATATTTTACATTTGCGGAAGAAGTGTGAGCGATCGCTTAATATCCTCAAGGTGTTGTCAAATACATCTTGGGGTGCAGATCGCACATCACTACTTCGAATTTATCAGTCATTGATTTTATCCCGCATTGACTACGGAAGTGTAGTTTATGGATCGGCTAGATCTTCTGTTTTACGAAGATTGGACACAGTTCATCACTCTGCTTTGAGGATATGCTCTGGGGCATTCCGCACATCCCCCGTCCAGAGTCTATACGTGGTTTGCCATCAATTACCGTTAGACCTGAGACGTATGCAGCAGTCTCTCAGTTATTATGCTAAAATCATGTCGACCCCTGATCATCCATTACGTTCTATGATTCCTAATGCCTCTTTGAAACGACTATATGATGCTCGTCCATTGAGCATCCCACCTTTTCTCACAAGAGCCAAATCACATCTCTGGCTCACAGACCTATGTGATGTTCGGATAGAGTCAACTAATCAATTTCTCTATCCACCTTGGTATGAACCAACAAATACCTTTATAAATACCTTTGCTCAATTTAAAAAATCGGACACAACACCTATTGTTTTTCAGCAGCTGTACTATTCTCATCGCTGTCAGAATCAATTATACAAACCTGTATTCACAGATGGTTCTAAAACAGCAGGACATGTGGGCTGTGGAGTTTTTATTAATAATACAGCGTTTAGTTACAGCCTACATTCGTCCTGCTCCATCTTTACTGCTGAAGCAACTGCTATATACTATGCGCTTCAGCATGTGAATACAGGCGATTACCATAAATATTGTATCTATACTGACAGCATGAGTATTATTGAAGCTTTGAAAAACAATAGTGTTACCTGTCATCCTGTTGTGTCCAAAATTTTTAAAGCATTGGATTCCCTTGCTGGCAAGGGAAAAGAAATTGTATTTTGTTGGATACCAAGCCACATGGGTCTTGAAGGAAATGAGAGAGCAGATGCAGCTGCAAAGGCTGCATCAGATCCAATATTACCATCGGTTCCTCTCTCAGATGTGAGAAAGGCTATAAAAAGTTCTATATATGGTCTTTGGCAGGAGTCATGGAACTTGCAGGTCGGCAACAAGTTGCATAATATCTTCTCATCCCTCACCTCATTGTCAGTTTTACCGATACGAAGTGCTGATGTAAGATTAACCCGCCTTCGTATCGGACACACACGTTTCACACATAGACATTTGTTTCTAAATGAATTAAATCCTTGGTGTGAAGCGTGTGATGAACCATTCACTGTTTATCATATTTTAATTTCATGTTCATATTTTAACCAATATCGTTTACACTTTTTTAAATGTGATATTTTAACATTATATGATTTGCTTGGGGAATCACCCCACAGGAACCTATTTGCCTTTTTGAGGGCAATAGGTTTTATACATAATATTTAATTTTTGTTTTCTAAGTTTTTATAGTATATGTTTTTTTGATTTTCATTTTATACTTTATAATATGATTTTAATGTAAAATGTATACACTGATTTTTGTATTTTAAAAGTTTTAATGTTGCTTGGGTTTGAAAAAAAATAATGTAAAAAAAAATAAATAATAAAAAAAATATTAAATAAATATATGCTTCATAACTTTATTCTTGGCGCAGCATGTCCGTTCTTGGACCTTGCGCCATAAAACTCAACCAACCAACCAACCAATCTCCTAGCAAGAGCAATTGTGTCCATTTCTGCAGGAAGACTAGCCTCCACAATGATCCCGTTATTCGTATAAACAACACACCCATACCAGTGGTCAGTGAGGTAAAATTCCTCGGAGTGATATTTGATCGTAAATTAACCTTTCTTCCGCATATACTATATCTGCGGAAGAAGTGCGAGCGATCGCTCAATATCCTCAAGGTGCTTTCAAATACATCTTGGGGTGCTGATCGCACGTCACTCCTCCGAGTTTACCAATCACTAATTTTATCTCGCATAGACTACGGTTGTGTTGTTTATGGATCCGCTAGGTCTTCTGTTTTACACAGATTGGACACTGTCCATCATTCTGCTCTGAGAATATGTTCGGGCGCATTCCGCACATCACCCGTCCAGAGTCTATATGCAATTTGCCAACAATTGCCCTTAGACCTGAGACGAATGCAGCAGTCTCTCAATTATTATGCTAAGATCATGTCTGACCCTCATCATCCATCACGTGCCATGATTCCTACATCTGCCCTTAAAAGACTCTATAATGCTCGTCCAAGGAGCATTCCACCTTTTCTCATTAGAATAAAATCTCATCTGATATTGTCTGACCTGCATGACGTTCGAATAACTGCAACAAATCGAACTTCACATCCACCCTGGTATGAGCCACAATGTAGAATAATCAATCCCTTTGCAGAATTCAAAAAATCCGACACATCTCCTATTGTTTTCCATCAGCTCTATTCTTATCATCGCTGTCAGTTTGATTCTTATCAACCTATATTTACAGATGGTTCAAAATCTGCCGGACATGTTGGCTGTGGAGTTTATATTGATAATATTACTCTTAGTTACAGCCTTAACATGTCCTGCTCCATCTTCACTGCTGAAGCATCTGCTATACTAAGTGCGCTTCAGTATGTGGGTAGTAAAGAATCACATAAATTTTGTATTTACACTGACAGCATGAGTGTATTAGAAGCTGTGGAGAATATTAATGTCAACTTTCACCCTGTTGTGTCGGAGATTTTTTGCACATTAGACTCTCTGAAATGCAAGGGATTTGATATTATCATTTGTTGGATCCCAGGACATGTAGGTCTTGATGGTAACGAGAGGGCTGATACAGCTGCAAAGTCTGCATCTACTCCACTTCAGCCTTCCGTTCCACTTTGTGATGCGAGAAAAGGTGTGAAAAGTTTTGTACATAAACTTTGGCAGGAATCATGGAGAATGCAAGTCAGCAACAAATTATATGCCATAACTCCATCTCTCATTTCATTTCCAGTTTTACCTTTACGGAGTGCGGATGTTAAATTAACCCGCCTTCGTATTGGACACACACGTTTCACTCATAAGCATTTATTCCTAAATGAATTAAAACCTTGGTGTGAAACGTGTGATGAACCATACACTGTGTTTCATATTTTAATTTCATGTTCTGATTTTAACCAACATCGTTTTAAATTTTTTGAGACTGATATTTTAACGATGCGGGATTTGCTGGGCGAACCTCCGCATCAAAATATTTTTGCTTTTTTGAGAAGCATTGATTTTATAAATTATATATAATTTTAAATCAAAGATTTTAAAATAAATACCTTTGACATTTTACAGATTTAGTTTAGCCTTTTATTTTAGATGTTTTAGGTATAATTTATTCTTTTATATGTTGGGTGTTTGTCTATTTATTATTTATGTTAATCTTATAAATAATACTTATATTTTTATCGGAATTTTAAAAGTTGATTGGTTTAAAAAAAAATAGAAAAAATAAAATAAATAAAATTCTGGCGCAGCTTGTCCTTATTTGGACCTTGTGCCATAAAACCCAACCAACCAACCAACCAACCAACCAACCCTAAAAGACGAGGAGGGTAATTTTGCTGCTTCCGGAAAAGGGGTTATGGAAATTATGACCAGGACTCACTTCCCGGGAGCTAGAGATATTTATAGCAACGAAGGGGAACATTGCATTGGCTCTTTGCAAAGAGTCAATAGCAATCAATGGACCATTGCTAAAAATATCATAAACTACAACATTGTTAAATGGGCAATTTTCGCCTTTAAACCTCTAAAATGCCCTGGGCCTGATGGAGTTATGCCCATCATGATCCAGAAGGCAGAAAAGGTTGTCATACCAATGCTAACTAGAATGTATAGAACTAGTTTGGCCCTGGGATATATACCAAAGACATGGCAAAAGACTAGGATAGTCTTCATTCCAAAACCTGGCAAGGACACTTATGACCAGGCCAAGTCATACAGACCAATCAGTCTTTCTTCATTCTTTCTTAAAATTATGGAGAAAATCATTGATCGGCATATTAGAGATTACTTGGGTAGAAATAGTCCCTTGCATGCTCTTCAATTTGCCTATCAACCTGGTAAATCTACAGAGACTGCTCTACATCAGCTAGTTTCCAAGATTGAAGCCACTCTGGATCAAAAGGATATTGCCTTGGCAACTTTCCTCGACATCCAGGGTGCTTTTGATAATACTTCCCATCCATCCATCCTCAATGCACTTAGAGGGGCAGGGATTAATCAAACCCTGTGTACTTGGATTGAGGCCTTAATTTCGGATAGATATATACAAATGAACATCTTCGGTGAATCATTTGAAAAAAGACTACTAGAGGTTGTCCTCAAGGAGGTGTTCTGTCACCATTACTTTGGAACCTAGTTGTAAATAGCCTTATAAAACATCTAAATGATAAGGGTTATTATACGCAGGGATATGCTGATGACATTGTCATCCTTATCCTTGGTAAAGATTTTGACATAACTTGTCATCTCATGCAGGATGCTCTAAGTTATGTAGGTCAATGG
The DNA here is from genome assembly GCA_037975125.1 of Latrodectus hesperus. Classification (NCBI taxonomy): domain Eukaryota; kingdom Metazoa; phylum Arthropoda; class Arachnida; order Araneae; family Theridiidae; genus Latrodectus; species Latrodectus hesperus. Next base: position 80,211,870 of record CM075854.1, on the reverse strand, counting down.
TGCAAGGATAGGGACCTGATGGTTAATCCTCAGAAAACCTACCTCGTACCTTTTACACGCAAAAAGAAACGGAAAGGTTTTTTCATACCAAGACTTTTTGATGTTGAAATCAATGTGGCTTCAGAGGTGAAGTATCTGGGCATCTATTTAGACCAGAAACTCACCTGGAATAAGCACATTGATGATAGGATCAACCGAGCAAAGAAAAGCATTGTGATTTGCAGGCGAATGCTTGGTAAGAACTGGGGTTTACATCCAAAACTGATGTTATGGATGTACACAGCTTTGTCAGGCCCATTTTCACATATGCCTGTGTGATCTGGTGGCATAAGGTGGAACAGAAGACTGTGATTGACAGATTGAGGAGTCTACAAAGACTAGCCTGTCTCTGCATCACAGGAGCAATCTCCACCACGCCAACCAGAGCATTGGAGGTTGTGTTGGATCTGACTCCCTTGGACATCTTCATATGCAGCGTTGCAAGATTGAATGCATATAGAATGAAGCTGCAAAACCACTGGTATGACCAGCCTGTTGCCAAAGGGCACAAGGGCATCACCAGGAAATTTCAAGACCCTATTTTTCTGATGCCATCTGACATCATGGAAAAAACATACATGTTTGACAAGACATTTGATGTAGTTTTCCAACTAGAGAGGAATGGGATAACAACATGTTTGGAACTAAAACAGGAGATCTAATCTGGTACACAGATGGATCACTGAAGAACAACCTCTCAGGTCTGGGAGTTTGTGGCGTGTCACCAAGAATCAGCTTGTCTGTAAGCCTTGGGCGATACGCTTCGGTCTTCCAGGCAGAAGTTTTGGCCATTATCCACTGTCTGCGACTGAATATGAAGAAGGGCTACTACGATAAGCGGATTCTCATTTTCAGTGACAGTCAAGCCGCTTTAAAAGCGCTTAATTCCTTCGAAATCAAATCTAAAATGATTCTGGAGTGTAGAAACCTTCTTACAGAACTGGCAACTAGAAACAGGGTGATCCTTGTATGGGTGCCAGGGCATAAAGGTATCGAAGGCAATGAAAAGGCTGATGAGCTTGCTAAACAAGGATCGTCTTTTGTTCCCATTGGTCCAGAACCTTTTTGTGGGATCAATTTGAAGACCGCAAAAACCAATGTTCGCAGATGGGAAAAACGGAAGATGTATGAAGCTTGGCTCAAATCTCCTGGTCAAACCCACGCTAAAGGTATGATCTGTAGGTCATCAGCGAGGATTTCCTATGAAATTCTTAGATGCTCTAGGCAGAAGATACGTTTAATCGTAGGCTTCATAACTGGGCACTACTATTTCAGAAAACATCTCCATAAAATGGGACTGTTTCAGCAAGATCCTATCTGCAGGAAATGTCATATGCAAGAGGAAACGGCCCCTCAGGGGGTTTACCTTCTTTAGGTAAACACGGGTGTCACAATCCCGAGGTACCCTAGTGATCTGTCCTCCTTCTTTTTTTACCCTCTTCTCTACTCTTCTGCTTTTTCTTCCTCTTCTCCCTCAGTGTGGTTGCCTCGTACGAGGTTGAGGGCTCCCCTTGAGTAGCTTTCGCCGCTCTGTTGCTATTAGCTACTCTTGAGGACTAAATCACCCACGTGTTTGCCGTGCGTGGAGACCCGTGTCCCTGGAAAGGAGGGTCCTGGTAATTGAGGCCCCCAGAGACCAACACATTACTTTGGCCTCTGCTTCAGGTAAACGGGAGGTGTGTTGTGGTCCTCAGCACATCAATCGGCTTTATGGATCAAGCGATCGGTACATCTACTGGGTGACTCGTTAAGGGTGGAGGCCACTTCAGGGATGTACTGTGAGCGTATAGGACCTGGCTAGCACTGGTGCAGCTGGTCTGCATCCCCTTGTTGGACTCGGTGGTGGGTGGTGCCGTCAGGTCCCGAATTTTCCATTCTTACATATGGAAACTATAAATTTTTCAACTCTCCCACGGGAGCATATGTTTTCTATTTTAAAGGCAAAATACTATGTGGTCAAAAGGAAAGAGGGTACTTTTGACTCTGTATCCCCTTTCCTCATACATAAAGCAATTATCGGATCAATAGGAGAAGTGAAGAGCATACGAAAATTACGTTCTGGTGACTTGATGATTGAAGTCACATCAGACAAGCAATCAAGTCTGATAAGCAACATGAGTAAACTTGCTAACCTTGAGGTATCCGTCTGCCCTCATACAAATCTTAACTTTTCGCGTGGTGTGATATCCGCTAAGGATTTGCTTAACACGCCTACGGACGAAATTTTAGAAAATCTAAAAGAGCAAAAGGTCTGCGCTGTAAAACGCATTAGTGTCAGACGAGATGGAAAAGTAATTAACACAAAACATCTCATACTGACATTTGCGACGCCAGACCTACCGCAGCATATCAAAGCTGCGTATATGCATCTGTCCGTTAGGCCATTCATTCCAAATCCTTTGCGTTGTTTCCAGTGCCAGAGATTTGGACACTCAAAAGCGGCATGCAGGGGCAAACTGACTTGCGCTCGCTGCGCAGCAGTTGGCCATGACAGTTCGTCTTGTACTGCAAAGGAGAGGTGTGTCAACTGTAAAGGTGACCACCCCTCCTACGCTAGAAGTTGTCCTATCTGGATACTGGAGAAAGAGATCACTACCACCAAAGTTAAGAATAATTGTTCCTATCCTGAGGCGAGACGGATTGTTACAGCTCGAACACCTCAAGTAGGTATTAGCTATGCGACTGTTGCTGCTAAAGTCACTATAGCGGCAAGTACACAAACAGATGCTCTCTCACTCCCCATTGCTAAATTACCCATTACATCTGAGAAAAAGCCAAAATCTACCTCCTCAACCACTCCCCGTAGAAAAGCTCCGATTGCAAAATCTAAAGCCTTAAAGGCTTTTAAACTAAGATCTGCAAAGGAGGGAAATTCTAGGCCCTCTATATCCACCCGTAAAGCCTTATCCCTGGAGGCTGACACTGTTTCCTTACATCCCTCGGACGATGATCTATCGCTCGAGGAGATGTCAGATGAGATGCACTTCAGCTCCGGGAACGGAGCTTTTCAATCTTAAACATAACCTCCTTCATTTCTTGGAACTGCCATGGTTTACGTTCACATCTTGACGACATCAAGTCTTTAATTTCAGTTAATAATCCCGCATGTATTGCGCTTCAGGAAACTTTCCTGAAGCCTAGCAATAGCATTGCGATACATGGATTTAAATGCTTTCGAAAAGACTGTGGTGATGATGGTGCAGTGTCTGGAGGTGTTTGTATACTTACATCAAATAATTTTCCCAGCACTGCTCATCCTTTGAATACTACTCTGCAGGCTGTAGCTGCACGAATACACACATCGTGTTTAATTACAGTCTGTAGTTTGTATTTGCCACCACATGATGTCATCCGCCTAGAGGAACTCGATGCTTTACTTGATCAGCTGCCAACACCAGTTTTGTTACTCGGTGACTTTAATGGGCATAATTCTTTGTGGGGGAATAGTGATACTAATTCTCGCGGTCGGCAGATAGAGCAGTTCATTTCTAATAACTGTCTTTGTCTGCTTAATACCGACGAGAAAACGTACTTTCATGAACCCACAAGAACATTTCATTCTCTCGATCTGGCTATTTGCACTCCTTCAATTCTGCCATTGTTAAATTTAATTGTAGGAAATGACTTACATAATAGTGATCATTTTCCTCTCGTCATCTCCCAGACTGGAGGTAGTAGTGTAGGACTACGCCTACCTACTTACGTGTACAGTCGGGCAGATTGGACATTATTCACACAATTGGCAGTCATTGATGAAGAAGTGGTTCTGATCGGGAGAATTGATGAAGCTGTAAAAAGGTCACTGAAATAATAATCAATGCAGCTGATACGGCTATACCAAAAAGTTTCTCTTTACCACACAGGCGTTGTAAACCATGGTGGAATATTGAGTGTCGAAACACTTATAAGAAACAACGGAGGTTATGGGGGATATTTCGGAGGTACCCCACAACGGAGAATCTAATTGCTTTTAAGAGAGCAAAAGCATTAGCTCGCAGAGCCCGTCGACGTAGTCAGAAGGATTCTTGGTCTTGCTATATCTCTTCAATAACATCTTCAACATCTAGTAAACAGTTATGGAGGAAAGTGAAAGCGGCTAATGGAATTTATCAGGAGTTCTCTATTCCTATTTTAAAATCCATGGCTGCTTTGTACACTTCTCCTCAGGACATCGCTAATGCCCTTGGTGAAACTTTTGCTAATGTGTCAAGCTCTGACTCTTATAGTCCTTCGTTCTTAAGGACAAAGAGTCGTGCTGAGCGAACACCAATTCGTTTCAACCATCGGCAAGCTTTGCCTTACAACTGTGAATTTCGGATGTTGGAATTGAAGAGAGCTTTACAGCAGGCCAATGATACTAGCCCAGGACCTGATGGAATCAGCTATCAAATGCTTCGTAATTTAAGTCCAGATTCCCTGTTGAACTTACTTTAACTGTTCAATAGGATCTGGACAGAAAATAAATTTCCATCACTTTGGAGCGAAGCAATAGTGATTCCGATCCTTAAGGCTGGTAAGGATCCTTCTGTTCCTTCAAATTATCGACCAATAGCTCTGACGAGTTGCTTGTGTAAGACTCTCGAACGTATGGTCAACGCCCGTCTCGTATATATCTTAGAAAAAAATAAATGTATTCATATCAACCAGAGTGGATTCCGCAAAGGGAGATCCACTCTTGATAATATCACTTATTTGGAAACGCAGATACGAAACGCCTTTGTGCGAAGGAATCATCTCGTTTCCATTTTCTTTGATATAGAGAAGGCATATGACCGTACGTGGCGCTATGGAATTCTCCGTAGGATGTATGATTTTGGCTTTCGGGGTAATTTGCCGATATTTATCCAAAACTTTTTATGCTCCCGTGGTTTTAAAGTTCGTATTGGTACGTTTTTGTCCAATACTTTTAACCAACCTGAAGGTGTTCCTCAGGGAAGTATTTTAAGTGTCACGCTTTTTAACCTTCATATATGTTGCATACTTCATCAACTTTCATCTTCTGTGCATGGAACCCTATATGTTGATGACCTGCAAATTTCCTGTGATGGTTGGTTGGTTGGTTGGGTTTTATGGCGCAAGGTCCAAAATTGGACATGCTGCGCCAAGAAAACTATTTCTGATGTATATATTTATGTTTTGTTCTAATTATTTATTTTTTTTGACCCAAACAACATTAAAACTTTAAAAAACAAAAATAAGTGTATATATAATTTTAAAATCTATTAATAAAATATAAAGTATATCACAATATATTTTAAAATAACAATTAAATATAATGTAAAAAACCTATTGCCCTTAAAAAGGCAAATAGGTTTCTATGGGGTAGATCCCCTATTAAATCAAATAAAGTTAAAAAATCTGTATTAAAAAAGTGTAAACGTTGTTGGTTAAAATCATGACATGAAATTAAAATATGATAAACAGTAAATGGTTCATCACACGTTTCACACCATGGATTTAGTTCATTTAAAAACAAATGTCTGTGTGTGAAACGTGTGTGTCCGATACGAAGGCGAGTTAATCTAACATCAGCACTTCGTAACGGTAAAACTGATAATGAGGTGAGGGATGGGAATATGGTATGTAATTTGTTGACGACCTGTAAGTTCCACGATTCCTGCCATAGACCATATATAAAACTTTTTATAGCCTTTCTCACATCTGAGAGAGGGACCGATGGTAATATTGGGTCTGATGCAGCCTTTGCTGCTGCATCCGCTCTCTCATTTCCATCAAGACCTACGTGACTTGGTATCCAACAAAATAAAATATCATATCCCTTGCCAGCAAGGGAATCTAATGCTCTAAAAATCTTTGACACAACAGGATGGCAAGTAAAACTATTGTTTCTCAATGCTTCCAATACACTCATGCTGTCAGTATACATACAAAATTGACGATGATTATCTGTATTCACATGCTGAAGCGCATAAAAGATAGCTGCGGCTTCAGCAGTAAAGATGGAGCAGGACGAATGTAGACTGTGACTAAAAACTGTGTTATTTATAACAACTCCACAGCCCACGTGTCCTGCTGATTTTGAACCATCCGTGAATACAGGTGTGTATGATTGATACTGACAGCGATGGGAGGAAAATAGCGTTTGAAAAACAATAGGTGTTGTGTCTGATTTTGAAAACTGAGCAAAAGAGTTATTAAAATTAATGGTTGGATCATACCAAGGCGGATGAGCAAAATAATCAATAGACTCTATCCGAACATCACATAGGTCTGTGAGCCGCAGATAAGATTTGGCTCTTGTGAGAAAAGGTGGGATGCTCATTGGTCGAGCATCAAACAGTCTTTTAAGAGAGGCAGTAGGAACCATGGAACGTAAGGGGTGATGTGGAACTGACATAATTTTTGCGTAATAATTGAGAGTTTGCTGCATTCGTCTCAGGTCTAACGGTAGTTGATGACATACAACGTATAGACTCTGGACGGGTGATGTGCGGAATGCCCCAGAGCATATCCTCAAAGCAGAGTGATGAACTGTGTCCAGTCTTCGTAAAATAGAAGATCTAGCCGATCCATAAACAACACTTCCGTAGTCAATGCGGGATAAAATCAATGACTGATAAATGCGAAGTAGTGATGTGCGATCTGCACCCCAAGATGTATTTGACAACACCTTGAGGATATTAAGCGATCGCTCACACTTCTTCCGCAAATACAAAACATGCGGAAGGAAGGATAATTTTCTGTCAAAGGTAATTCCCAAAAATTTTATTTCATTGACTACTTGTATTGGGAAGTTGTTGATTTTAATAACTGGATCATTATGAAGGCTAGTCTTTCTACAGAAGTGGACACATCTACTCTTGCTAGGAGATAAAGTATGGCCATTCTCAGCACACCATGCAGCAAGCTTGTTAACTGCTGTTTGCAGTTGTCTCTCAATTAATCGCATATTCGAACCCTCGCATGATATTTGCAGGTCGTCCACAAACAAAGTACCATGTACTGATGATGGAAGCTGATGAAGTATGTTACTGATGAAGAGACTAAAAAGTGTGACGCTTAAAATAGAGCCCTGAGGAACACCCTCAGATTGTGTAAAAGTATTGGATGTATAGCTTCCAATACGTACTTTAAAACCACGGGAGCATAAAAAATTCTGTAGGAATATCGGCAGATTACCCCGAAAGCCAAAATCATATAATGTCCGGAGAATTCCATATCGCCATGTATGGTCATAAGCCTTCTCTATGTCGAAGAAAATGGAAACTAAGTGATTTCTCCGCACAAAAGCGTTGCGGATTTGAGTTTCCAAGTATATCATATTATCAAGAGTGGATCTTCCTTTACGAAAGCCACTCTGATTTTTATGGATATAATTATTAGTTTCTAAGACATAGATGAGACGAGCATTGACCATACGTTCGAGAGTCTTACAGAAGCAACTCGTCAGAGCCAAATTTCCTGTGAAGGGTCAAACATGCGTGTAATTGAGAGACAACTACAAACATCTGTTAATAAATTAGCTGCATGGTGTGCTGAGAATGGCCATACACTATCTCCAAGTAAAAGCAGCTGTGTCCATTTCTGCAGAAAGACTAGCCTTCACAATGATCCCGTTATTCGAATTAATAACACGCCTATACCAGTAGTCAATCAGGTAAAATTCCTTGGAGTGATATTTGATCGTAAATTAACTTTTCTTCCGCATGTATTACATCTGCGGAAGAAGTGCGAGCGATCGCTTAATATCCTCAAGGTGCTTTCAAACACATCTTGGGGTGCTGATCGCACGTCACTCCTACGAGTTTACCAATCACTCATTTTATCTCGGCTTGACTACGGTTGTGTCGTTTACGGATCAGCTAGATCTTCTGTTATACGCAGACTGGACACTGTACATCATTCTGCTTTGAGAATATGTTTAGGCGCATTCCGCACATCACCCGTCCAGAGTCTATATGCAATCTGCCAACAATTGCCTTTAGACCTGCGACGTATGCAGCTGTCTCTCAATTACTATTGTAAAATCATGTCTGATGCGCATCACCCTTTACGTTCTATGGTTCCCACTCCTACACTTAAAAGATTATATGATGCTCGTAATTATAGCATCCCACCTTTTCTCACGAGATGTAAAAATTATCTTAATCTATCTGACCTACATGACTTCCGTTTTGTTAAAACGGACTTTTTATTTAAACCACCTTGGTATGATCCACATATCAATATAATTAATCCCTTTTATAAATTTAGAAAATCAGATACAACCATTACCGTTTTTCAACAGCTTTACTTATCACATCGCTGTCAGTATACTACGTACACACCAATATTTACTGATGGTTCTAAAAATGCAGGACATGTGGGTTGTGCTGTAGTCTCTGAAAATAATATTCTTAGCTACAGCCTCCCTAGTCCCTGCTCCATCTTCACTGCTGAAGCAACTGCAATTTATTATGCTCTTCAGCACGTGAATAAAAGTAAGTCTTTAAAACATTGTGTGTACACAGACAGCTTAAGTGTTTTAGAAGCGTTGGGAAATGGTAATTATCAATGTCATCCAGTTGTATCTAGGATTTTCAAAGAATTGGATTCCCTTGCTGGCGAGGGTTATGATATATTGTTCTGTTGGATCCCTGGTCATGTGGGTCTTGATGGTAATGAAAGAGCTGATGCAGCGGCTAAAGCGGCATCTGGACCACTTCTACCATATGTTCCCTTAGCTGATGTGAGGAAGGGTGTCAAAAAACTAATATATTCTTTATGGGAGGAATCATGGAACCTGCAGGTCAATAACAAACTCCATGCCTTATTTCCATCAATCACTCCATTATCAATTTTACCTTTACGAAGTGCTGATGTCCGTTTGACTCGCCTTCGTATTGGTCACACACGTTTCACACACAGGCATTTATTTCTGAGTGAGTTGAATCCATGGTGCGAAACGTGTGATGAACCCTATACAGTATATCATATTTTAATCTCATGTCAAGATTTTAACCATTTACGTTTACACTATTTTAAAACTGACATTTTAACTTTATTTGATTTATTGGGAGATCCACCCCATAGAAACCTATTTGCATTTTTGAGAGCTATATGTTTCTTAAATTTTATTTAATTCACATTTTATTCAATATCATAAAAAGATTTTAAAATTATATTTACACTAATTTTTGTTTTTTAAAATTTTATTGTTGCTTGGGTTTTTCGAAGAAAAAAAATAAATAAATAAACAAATAAAATGAAATAAAACAAAAATAATCATAGACTTGGCGCAGCTTGTCCTTTTTGGACCTTGCGCCAGAAAACCCAACCAACCAACCAGCAAGAGGAAACGGCCAAGCATATCATTTATGAATGCGAGGCTCTTGCCCTCCCTAGATTAACCTCTTTAGGCATCATCCATACTAGAGAGTTACACCTAGATTCCATTAAAGGGTTATCAGACTTTATTAATAAAGTGGGTGATCCGAGCAAATGGAACTAAGAAACATTGGGTTTGGAGTTAACAGTACAAAATGCTGATAAAAGCAGAGGTGCTCAATGACATACAAACCCAACTCGAAGAAGAAGAAGAAGTAAATACAAATACATCTACAAATTTACAATAATTAATTTAATATAATTATACATTGCAACATTTATTATCCGGATTCTTAATTATGTTCAAAACTTAAGAATAATACTTTTTATTTCAACACAAATTTTATAAATGAATTTCTGCTAGAAATATGATGCAATTCTTTTATTGCAGTTCATCAAGTACTTTTAAGGACTGCAAAATTATTACATTAAAAATATTATTTTAATACAATCACTTATATTATCATTTAGAATAATTGAAATTTTATTCATATAAATTAATTTTAACAAATTATGATGATGCTTTCTCAATAAATAAAAAAGATTTTAGTTCTCAAAAATTATTTTTACAATGTATAAATTCTTAAAGTAAATTTCAAATTTTATAGAATGGTACGTTGTCTCTTCTTTTTATCTTTTTTAATTTGTAAAAATAAACTCCTGAAATTTGATATTAAATTTAGAATATTTCACGCTTGCTTTGATATGCGAGCAAAATATCAAGTGTCTAAAAAAATGCTTCAGCTTAATAATTTCGCTAATAAATAAAGGCTGAAGATAAATAAAATGCCCCTACAATATTAACATATTTTATATGTTAATATTGTAGGGGCATTTTATTTATGCCCCAACAATGTATTTTTAAAATTTCCCATTTATACAAATGTTTTAACCTTTTTTAAAATGAAAAATATATTTATTCATGCATCCACATATTAACTTTCATTTGTCAACATGAGGAATCGAAGAGTATACATTCTTATTTGCTAAGCAACTCAACGGGCCAAGCGAAAGCTTGTAATGTGCTCCCGAGAATACTTAACGTCAATGTTAGAAACCGAAACAATGTAATAACGACTGTAAAATTCATTCTATTGTGAATGAATATTCAACCCTGATAATTCAAAGTAAATTAACGTAATAACACTGAATATTCAACGTGGTGGTTTGTAATATGAATGATATTTGAAATGTCTTCTACGCCAGTTCTGGATTATATAAATCACATCGCAAAAGGGAACATAAACGTTTACTCCTTAGTGGCTCTTGATTTGGAAATCGATATCTTATTCCATAATCGACGTTCCAGAACCACGAGGAAATTTAATTATTTGGACCTCTGCAACCCAAGAGAAAAGAACATGAAAGGAAGACAAAACTTTTTCCACAATAGAATGATATATTTCTTATTAGACAATTATATTACCATATTTAAAGATCGGTATTTAGCATTGCAAATTGATCCCCTGAAAGATTGGGACATGACTGAACTCGAAAAAAGGATTCAGATCTATTTGCATTTTTGAAAACGTCTATATACCTTTGTCCCCTCATAATAAATGGTATACATACCACAGAATTTCTAATATACTATTTGAAGCAGATATTCGCAATGGGCGCCTATGGAAAAGTTTATTTGAGATTGTTTGCTTCAAAGAATATACTATACTTATCAAGCTTTTTACGAACTGACTCGGGTAAAATAAAAATCATGTTGGAAAATATCAGGCATGTTTTTGATTCAGCGTCCTATCATTTCATCCAAAATGTTCTGTCAATTCAGCTCTTGTGATGTATTCAAAGTGATGTTAGAGATGGGGCATGAACATACCTTTGACTCAATCTTAACGAGAAGAGGACGCTCCTTTTGGACATCGGTCTTCGATCAATCGTGAGTAAATTTTTTACATTATTTGTGCATAGTCATTTGTTTGTTAGGGCTCTAATGCGTGAAATAATCCTTAATGTCATGATTGCAAGTGTTATTTGCAATAAATTCTTTCTGCTTAATTATTTTTTAAAGAATAAATAAAATACATTTTTATGTATGTTTCTGTAACAATTAATTCATTATTTCTATGCCTTTAATTAAAATATTAACAATTGTTTTCATATTATTTCATTTGGAGTGTTTTACTGTTGCTACAAATCAACTGCTATTTATATCACAATATAAGAGTTAAATAGCATATCATGCTAAATATACTTATAGAAATTTTGTAATCAGTAGTACACTACTGGCCATTAAAATTGCTACACCAGGAAAGCGGCACACCACATTTGCATGACAGGTAGAACTTGCTGCGATATGCAAATGATTCGATTTTCAGCGCATTCATACTAAGCAGGCGACAGTAGCGACATCTACAATGTGCATAAAACCAGAGATTTGACAGCAGTTTTCTCATACTCAATTTCAGTTTCAACGTTGTTTTCGGCTAAGAAAGTTGTTATAATGCCTCGTGTAAACGAATTTTGGGGAGACAGGACGTGTTTTGCGTTGCTCCTCAACAGAAGTATCAAATGGCGGAATCTTTTATTTTTGTACATAGTGATTTACACCATTGGATAGAGCTCGACGAAAGCTTTTATTGAATACTACAATCTAATTTTTTTGATAAGTAGTAAATTAATTAACTAATTTTAAGCGCACCTCGTGCTATACTTAACGAAAATTCGCCCAAGTCCAGGCTGAAAACCGGTCTTCATCGGAGGTACTTCACCAGCCTACGTGAAATCTCTTCCTTTCCACCGGCGCGCGGAGTGCACTAGCACCGCAAGGCCTATTTACGAAACTCCGGCAACCCGACTGACGGCTACACAGGATTAAAGACCATTTGTGTACTGTGTAAAGATCATCATACATTTAAATATTAATTAGCTGGAAAAAACATGCAGGGCTAAAACAAAGGTAGGTGCCAGGACATTGTATTTTTCTGTCCAAACCATCAATAACTGTTTCTAATGTAAACAATAAATAACAAGCCCGAAGACCAATCTCGAAATTAATTAATGATTTTTGCAATTTAATGGTTCTAACTGTTTTGTAATGTGATTGAGTATCAATTCGATGTACTGTTACATATTATATTGGTGTTTTTTTTTATCGACCTTTGACTTAAAAATCGTAAACTGTGTTTCCACGATATATTATTATTAATATAATTACTGTGCTTTAAACTAATTAATCAATGTAATTAATAATGTTAACTAAGCAATCGGTGATTTTTTTGACTTTTAAGGGTTCTTGGAGCGATTTGGTTTATTTTTTCCATCAATTTCAAGCCCATTTGAACTTTTAACAATTATTTGATTAAATCTATCACACGTTGGTCTAATTCTCATGTGTCGCAGGGTTTATCTCAAATCTTTGTTAATCGGACTAATCAAAGTTTATTTTTGCTTATTCAGTATTTTATGTTTCAAATTGTTGATCAACTACATTTTATTTTAGTGTATTTATTGACTTTGACTTAAATTTTGTAAACTCTGTTCTCCACTTTTTTTTTAATTATTGTGCTTTAAACTAATTAACTGTTATTAATGACTTATCAAAACAGTATGGGATTGTTTTGATCTTTTAAGTGTTTCAGGAGCGATTTAGATTAATTTTTCAATTAAATTTAAGCCCATCTTGAACTTTCATTGGTGTAAACTTATCACACACACACGTTAGCCTTAATCTCAGTTCACAAGGTTTATCACAAATCTTAATTAATCGGGCTAGTTAATGAACTAAGTAATCCGTGCATGTGTTAATCTTTTAAGTGTTGTAAGAGTGATTAGTTTACTATTTCAATTATTTTTAAGAGCCCACTTTGAACTTTAACAATTAATTGAGTAAACCTTCTCACACGTTTGACAAAATCTCACTTCACAATGGTATTCGCAAATTTCAGTTAATCGGGATAATTAACGATTATTCAGCATTCTCAGTGTTTGCACTTATTAGAAGCGTGTTTATGATTCAAATTTCTGTACAATTCTTTTTTCTTTTTTTTCTAGTGTTTTTATTGGCTTATTGGCAAATAACTTGCAATCTGTCTTCCCACTTTTTATTTTTATTATTATTGTAATTACTGTGTTTGAGTTTAACTAATCGGTGACACTCAAACACATATTAATGACTATTTTTGTATTTCCAATGTCAATCACTTTTACTTGTATTTATCTTTCGATCATTCACTTAATACTGTTCTGTTTTCTTGAGAAGGTCTTCAGCCGAGCCCCATTCAATAGTGCTAAATAGTTTTTTTTTTCTCTCAAGTTATTGATGGCAAGGGGAGGAATGAATAGTGTCTGGGTTTCCTCAGCGTATGCAATTAATACTCACATCTACTAATTACATCTAGTTTCACTTTACTTCAAAGCTTTAAGGCAATCAACTTAATTACTGGAGACGTTAACATCTGTAAACGGCAAACGCAGGCAGCTTGGATTATATTTCTAGCCATTAATTGAACTTATTACACTTTGTTAGGCAAACTAATTATGGACAGTTCGAGTAAATCCCCGCAAGGGGATGAGCTGATTGGCTACCAACGCGGTAGTTCTGTTGATAATGCTTCAGCCACCACACGACTCTTTGAAGTTGAACAAGAAATCCTAATGGTTTTAGCCAACAGCAAAGCCAGCATCCCCCTCCAGCAAAAGATCCGGAATGGAGTCTCGGAGCTACTTAAGATTGCATTTTCCCAGATCGAGAGGAACGCCCACCTTGAAGGAGAGGTAAAAGCACATGTCAGCATGGCCAGCAGACACAGGCAAAGACCTTTGCCCAAGTTGCAGCCAGCAAGCCAGAGAGACAGGGGCAGAAAAAGCAAAGAGAGGCCAGTCATTCCAGAAACCGCAGAGAAATGTCCAGGCAGAGGCAGCAGCATGTAGTCGTCATCTACCCCACCAAGGAGAGCACTTCGGAGGAGACCAGAGAACTTCTTCGAAAGAAGATCAAACCAGCCAGCATGGGATTTAACATTGCAAAGATGAAGCCTGTCCGCAAAGGAGGAGTCCTGATTGAGACCCAGAGCAATCAAGACTTAGACAAACTCATCGAAGAGGTGAAGAAGAACGACACCATCAGGGAAGCAGTCAGTATCCAAAAGCCAGCCAAAAAGAGCCCCCGTATCGTGCTCTTTGATGCGGACAAGGAAATCTGCAAGGAAGAAACTGTACACCAATTAAAGTCACAAAATCAACTGGATGAAAAAGTTGAAATGGAGCCTATCTTTAGCTACAAAAGCCGATTTGGAAACAACTGGGTTATTTCAGTTAACGGAGAAGGTTTCAACGTCATCAAAGAAAGAAGCTATACGTGGGATGGACATGCGTCAGATTTCGAGAATATCTCCAAGTCACACAATGTTTCAAGTGCCTACGTTACGGCCATCACGTTAAAGACTGCAAGGGCCAGGAAACCTGTGGGAGATGTAGAGATAACCACCGGAGCAAAGACTGCAAGAACGAGCTTAACTGCTGCAACTGCTCTGATTTTAACAAAAAGGGAAAGACCAAGGTAAGTACTGGTCATGATGGCAGAAGCAAGTGCTGCCATATTTATGGGAAAGAGATTAACAAATTAATCCTCAAGACCAACTATGGATATTAAAGACAAGAAGCAAGAACTAAAGTTGAGCCACCTGAATCTGCACCACTGTAGAGCGGCGAATCTCCTGTACTCCCAAGACATTAAGAACTTGGATATTGACTTTGCCTCGGCAAATGAACCGTACATATTCAATAATTCCATCACAGGCTTCTCTCTGGACTATGTTATCATTCCTTCTAAAGACCTTAAGGCAGCCATCATTGCTAAAAAGAATTTCATCATTAGTCCGATTTTTTAAGCTGATGAAATCATCATCATCAAAGTGAAGGTAAATAATGATTTCCTCTTCATCTGCTCTATTTACAGCCCTCCTTCAAGGAATATTCAATCTTCAATTGAACCGCTTGAGAGTCACATTTCCAGCAACCCCAATGAGAAATGGATCATTCTTGGCGACTTTAATGCCAAATCTTCGGCATGGAGTCCAAGACGTACTGACCATCGAGGCGAGCTGCTTCTAGACTTCATAGCTCGTCAGGACCTGATTGTTGAAAATGACACCAACAACCATCCTACCTTCTCCAGTACCATTGGAGAGAGCTGGATTGATCTCATGATCACCAAGAACCTGTCTAATGATGATGTCAGAAATTGGAAAATTAGAGACTGTATTACTGCCAGTAATTGGTTGGTTGGTTGGGTTTTATGGCGCAAGGTCCAAAATTGGACATGCTGCGCCAAGAGTAAGATTTTGTTGCTTTATTATTTATTTATTTTTATTTATTTATTTAATTTATTTTTTCAAAAAACCAAGCAACATTTAAAAAATTTTAAAATACAAAAATCTATGTATATAATATTTTAAAATAAAATATCTGTATAATTTTAAAATTTCACAAACAAATCAAATAAAATGTATGAAAGCTATTGCTCTTAAAAAAGCGAATAGGTTTTTATGGGGTGGATCCCCTATTAAATCAGATAAACTTATAAAATCGGTATTAAAAAAGTGTATACGTAAATGGTTAAAACATGAACATGAAATTGAAATATGATGCACAGTATAAGGTTCATCACACGTTTCACACCAAGGATTTAATTCACTCAAAAACAAATGTCTGTGTGTGAAACGTGTGTGTCCGATACGAAGGCGAGTCAATCTAACATCAGCACTTCGTAGCGGTAAAATTGATAATGATTGGTTGGTTGGTTGGGTTTTATGGCGCAAGGTCCAAATTTGGACATGCTGCGCCAAGAATAAGTTTTATGTAACTTTATTTCATTTTAATTATTTATTTATTTTCAAAAACCCAAGCAACATTAAAATATTAAAAAACAAAAATAAGTGTATATATTATATTAAAATCTAGTTATAAAATATTGAAAAGGAAAATAACAATTATTTGTATAATTTTTTTTAAAATCTAAAATAAATATTAAATATAATGTATAAAACCTATTGCCCTCAAGAAAGCGAATAGGTTTTTATGGGGTGGATCCCCTATTATATCAAATAAAATTATAAAATCAGTTTTAAAAAAGTGTAAACGTTGTTGGTTAAAATCTGGACATGATATTAAAATATGATAAACAGTATAAGGTTCATCACACGTTTCACACCAAGGATTTAATTCATTCAAAAAAAAATGTCTGTGTGTGAAACGTGTGTGTCCGATACGAAGGCGAGTCAATCTAATATCTGCACTTCGTACCGGTAAAACTGACAATGAGATGAGGGATGAGAAAATGGTATGTAATTTGTTGACGACCTGCAAGTTCCATGATTCTTGCCAAAGACCATATATGAAATTTTTTATAGCCTTTCTCACATCTGAGAGAGGAACCGATGGTAATATTGGATCTGATGCAGCCTTTGCAGCTGCATCTGCTCTCTCATTTCCTTCAAGACCCATATGTGGCTTGGTATCCAACAAAATACAATTTCTTTTCCCTTGCCAGCAAGGGAATCCAATGCTTTAAAAATTCTCGACACAACAGGATGACAAATAACGCTATTGCTTTTCAAGGCTTCAATAATACTCATGCTGTCAGTATATATACAATATTGATGATAGTCGTCTGTATTCACATGCTGAAGCGCGTAGTTGGTTGGTTGGGTTTTATGGCGCAAGGTCCAAAAATGGACATGCTGCGCCAAGAATAAAGTTTTGTAGGAGTATTTTTATTTTATTTATTTATTTTTTTAATTAATTTTTTTTTTCTTCATATATATACATTTTAACCCAAACAACTTTAAAATATTAAAACACAAAAACTAGTGTATAAGTTATCTTAAAATGTATAAACATAAATCATATAAAATTTAAAAAACCTATTGCTCTCAAATAAGCAAATAGGTTTTTGTGGGGTGGCTCCCCCAACAAATCAAATAGAGTTAAAAGGTTTGTTTTAAAAAATTTAAAACGGTAGACGTTAAAAGTAGAACATGATATTAAAATATGATAAACAGAAAATGGTTCATCACACGCCTCACACCATGGATTTAGTTCATTTAAAAATAAATGTTTGTGTGTGAAACGTGTGTGTCCGATACGAAGGC
This sequence comes from Latrodectus hesperus, assembly GCA_037975125.1. Taxonomy (NCBI): domain Eukaryota; kingdom Metazoa; phylum Arthropoda; class Arachnida; order Araneae; family Theridiidae; genus Latrodectus; species Latrodectus hesperus. The sequence goes on along the minus strand of CM075854.1, from coordinate 80,194,399 downwards.
GAGTTAATCTAACATCAGCACTTCGTAACGGTAAAACTGATAATGAGATGAGGGATGGGAAAATGGTATGTAATTTGTTGACGACCTGTAAGTTCCATGATTCCTGCCATAGACCATTTGTAAAACTTTTTATAGCCTTTCTCACATCTGAGAGAGGAACCGATGGTAATATTGGATCTGATGCTGCCTTTGCTGCTGCATCCACTCTCTCGTTTCCATCAAGACCTACGTGACTTGGTATCCAACAAAACATGATATCATATCCCTTGCCAGCAAGGGAATCTAATGCTCTAAAAATCTTTGACACAACAGGATGGCAAGTAAAACTATTGTTTCTCAATGCTTTCAATACACTCATGTTGTCAGTATATATACAAAATTGACGATGTTTATCTGTATTCACAAGCTGAAGCGCATAAAAGATAGCTGCGGCTTCAGCAGTAAAGATGGAGCAGGACGAATTTAGACTGTGACTTAAAACTGTGTTATTTATAATAACTCCACAGCCCACATGTCCTGCTGATTTTGAACCATCCGTGAATACAGGTGTGTATGATTGATACTGACAGCGATGAGAGGAAAATAGCGTTTGAAAAACAATAGGTGTTGTGTCTGATTTTAAAAACTGAGCAAAAGAGTTATTAAAATTAATGGTTGGATCATACCAAGGCGGATGAGCAAAATTATCAATAGTCTCTATCCGAACTTCACATAGGTCTGTGAGCCAGAGATGTGATTTGGCTCTTGTGAGAAAAGGTTGGATGCTCAATGGTCGAGCATCATATAGTCTTTTAATAGAGGCATTAGGTATCATGGAACGTAGTGGATGGTCATGGGTCGACATGATCTTTGCATAATAATTGAGAGACTGCTGCATTCGTCGCAGGTCTACAGGCAATTGTTGGCATATTGCATAAAGACTCTGGACGGGTGATGTGCGGAATGCGCCCGAACATATTCTCAGAGCAGAATGATGGACAGTGTCCAATCTGTGTAAAACAGAAGACCTAGCGGATCCATAAACAACACAACCGTAGTCTATGCGGGATAAAATTAGTGATTGGTAAACTCGGAGGAGTGACGTGCGATCAGCACCCCAAGATGTATTTGAAAGCACCTTGAGGATATTGAGTGATCGCTCACACTTCTTCCGCAGATATAATATATGCGGAAGAAAGGTTAATTTACGGTCAAATATCACTCCGAGGAATTTTACCTCACTGACTACTGGTATAGGTGTGTTGTTTATACGAATAACGGGATCATTGTGGAGGCTAGTCTTCCTGCAGAAATGGACACAATTGCTCTTGCTAGGAGATATTGTATGGCCATTCTCAGCACACCATGCAGCAATTTTATTAACACATGTTTGTAATTGTCTCTCAATTAAATTCATGTTGGACCCTTCACAAGATATTTGCAGGTCATCAACATACAAAGTACCATGCACATGAGGTGAAAGTTGATGAAGTATTGTACTGATATGAATATTAAAAAGTGTGACACTTAAAATACTTCCCTGAGGAACACCTTCAGGTTGGTTAAAAGTATTGGACAAAAACGTACCAATACGAATTTTAAAACCACGGGAGCGTAAAAAGTTTTGTATAAATATCGGCAAATTACCCCTAAAGCCAAAATCATACATCCTACGGAGAATTCCATAACGCCACGTACGGTCATAAGCCTTCTCTATGTCGAAGAAAATGGAAACGAGAAGATTCCTCCGCACAAATGCATTGCCGATCTGCGTTTCCAGGTATGTAATATTATCAAGAGTGGACCTTCCTTTACGGAAGCCACTTTGATTGATATGGATAAATTTATTTGTTTCTAAGACATAGATGAGACGGGCGTTGACCATATGTTCGAGAGTCTTACATAAGCAGCTCGTCAGAGCTATTGGTCGATAATTTGAAGGAACAGAAGGATCCTTACCAGCCTTAAAGATCGGAATCACTATTGCTTCGCTCCAAAGTGATGGAAATTGGTTTTCAGTCCAGATCCTATTGAACAGGTAAAGTAAGTTCAACAGGGAGTCTGGACTTAAATGACGAAGCATTTGGTAGCTGATTCCATCTGGTCCTGAGCTAGTATCATGGGCCTGCTGTAATGCTCTCTTCAATTCCAACATCCGAAATTCACAGTTGGAAGGCAAAGCTTGTCGATGGTTGAAACGAATTGGTGTTTGCTCAGCACGACTCTTTGTCCTTAAGAACGAAGGACTATAAGAGTCGTTGCTTGAGACGCTAGCAAAGGTTTCACCAAGGACGTTAGCGATGTCCTTAGGAGAAGAGTATATAGCAGCACCGGATTTCAAAATAGGAATTGAAAATTCTCTATATATTCCATTGGCTGCTTTCACTCTTCTCCACAACTGTTTACTGGATGTGGAAGAAGTAATTGAGGATACATAGCGAGACCAGGATTCCTTCTGACTTCGACGACGAGCTCTGCGAGCTAATGCTTTTGCTCTCTTGAAGGCGATAAGATTCTTCGTTGTGGGGTACCTCCGAAATAACCCCCATAACTTCCTTTGTTTTCTACAAGTTTGTTGGCATTCTTTGTTCCACCAAGGTTTGCAACGCCTGTGTGTTGTAAAGGAACTCTTGGGAATTGACACATCAGCTGCATTCAATATTGCTTCGGTGACCTTATATATGGCATCATCAATATCATCGATCGTAACCATTTCATTATCAATAACTGCCAATTGTGTAAATAACGTCCAATCTGCCCGACTGTACACGTAAGTAGGTAAGCGTTGTCTTACACTACTACCTCCAGTCTGGGAGATAACGAGAGGAAAATGATCGCTATTATGCAGATCATTTCCTACATTTAAATTTAACAATGGCAGAAGAGATGGAAAACAGATGGCTAGATCGAGAGAATGAAACGTTCTTGTGGGTACATGGAAATATGTCTTCTCGTCAGTATTAAGCAGACAGAGACTAATATCTGAAATAAACCGCTCTATCTGCCGACCGCGAGAATTAGTATTATCATTTCCCCACAAAGAACTATGGCCGTTAAAGTCACCGAACAACAGAAATGGTGTTGGCAGCTGATCTATTAATGCATCGAGTTCCTCTTGGCGATTGATATCGTGTGGTGGCAAATACAAACTACAGACTGTCAACAAGCATGATGTGTGAATTCGCACAGCTACAGCCTGTAGTGTAGTATTTAAATGCTGGGCAGTGCTGGGATAGTTGTTAGATATTAATATGCAAACACCTCCAGACACTGCACCATCGTCACCACAGTCTTTTCTAAAGCTTTTAAACCCACGCATGGAAAAGTTATTATTGGACTTCAGGAATGTTTCCCCCCTCAGGGGGTTTACCTTCTTTAGGTAAACACGGGTGTCACAATCCCGAGGTACCCTAGTGATCTGTCCTCTTTCTTTTTTTCCCCTCTCCTCTACTCTTCTGCTTTTTCTTCCTCTTCTCCCTCAGTGTGGTTGCCTCGCAAGAGGTTGAGGGCTCCCCTTGAGTAGCTTTCGCCGCTCTGTTGCTATTAGCTACTCTTGAGGACTAAATCACCCACGTGTTTGCCGTGCGTGGAGACCCGTGTCCCTGGAAAGGAGGGTCCTGGTAATTGAGGCCCCAGAGACCAACACATTACTTTGGCCTCTGCTTCAGGTAAACGGGAGGTGTGTTGTGGTCCTCAGCACATCAATCGGCTTTATGGATCAAGCGATCGGTACATCTACTGGGTGACTCGTTAAGGGTGGAGGCCACTTCAGGGATGTACTGTGAGCGTATAGGACGTGGCTAGCACTGGTGCAGCTGGTCTGCATCCCCTTGTTGGACTCGGTGGTGGGTGGTGCGGTCAAATCCCGAAATTTTAAATAAAAAATATGGAAAATAGAAAGCTTTCTTTTCTCCCACGGGAGCAATTGTTAATGAATAAGGACACAAAATTTTTTGTAATTAAAAGAAATGAGGGAAATTTCCAAAATGTGTCCCCATTCCTTATTCAGAAAGGAATATCGGGAACTGTAGGGGAAGTTAAAAGCATTAAGAAATTGCGTTCTGGTGACCTGATGGTGGAAGTTGCCAATTCCACTCAGGCTACCAACATCAGTAATATTCACTTGCTGGCAAATATAGAGGTAACAGTTTCGCCTCATGGTAACTTGAATTTTTCACGTGGTGTCGTATCCGCAAGGGATTTAGAGAATACGCCAACGGATGAGATCCTGGATAATTTGCAGGATCAGAAGGTCTGTGGAGTTGAACGCATAAGAGTCAGAAGAGATGGTAAGTTTATAGACACAAAACATCTCATACTGACTTTTGCGACTCCAGACCTTCCGCAGAATATCAAAGCTAAGTATTTAAATTTACCCGTTCGGCCATATATTCCGAATCCATTGCGGTGTTTCCAATGCCAACGTTATGGACACTAGAGGAACGCTTGCAGAGGCAAACCCACCTGCGCTCGCTGCGCGGTGGTTGGCCACGACAGCTCCAACTGCACAGCGAAGGAGAGGTGTGTCAACTGTTATGGTGACCACCCCTCCTATTCCCGAAGTTGTCCACAATGGTTATTTGAGAAAGAAATCACCACGTTGAAAATAATAAATAAATGCTCATATCCAGAGGCACGAAAACAAGTTACCTCTCGTACCCCACAAATTGGTACCAGCTATGCAAGTGTTGCAAAGAAAGTTACCAGAACAACTTCCACACAAACAGAAGCAATTTCACTTCCCCCAGTTAGATTACCCACAATATCAAAGCCGAAATCATCTTCAAATATGATAACAAAAAGAAAAGCTCCTTTAGCTAAATCCAAATCTACAAAGGCTTTTAAATTAAAATCATCAAAGGAGGGTTCACAAAGACCCTCCATATCCACCAGAAAAGCCTTGTCCCTGGAGGCTGACGATGTTTCCTTACATCCCTCGGACGAAGACTTATCGCTCGAGGAGATGTCAGAGGACACGCTTTCCAGCTCCGGGAGAGGAGCTTTTCAAAGTAAATAATAACTTCCTTTGTTTCTTGGAACTGCCATGGTTTGCGTTCCCATCATGATGACATCAAGTCTATTATTTCAGCTTACAACCCCGCATGTGTTGCACTTCAAGAAACATTCCTGAAGTCCAGCAATAGTTTCACCATGCGTGGGTTTAAAAGCTTTAGAAAGGACTGTGGTGACGATGGTACAGTGTCTGGAGGTGTTTGTATACTAACATCTAACAACTATCCCAGCACTGCCCAACATTTAAATACTACACTACAGGCTGTTGCTGTAAGAATTCATACTGCATGCTTATTAACAGTCTGTAGTTTATATTTACCACCACATGATGTCATCCGCCAAGAGGAACTCGATGCTTTAACAGATCAGCTGCCAACACCATTTCTGTTGTTAGGTGACTTTAACGGCCATAGTTCTTTGTGGGGAAATGATGATACTAATTCTCGTGGTCGGCAGATAGAGCGGTTTATTTCAGATAATAGTCTCTGTCTGCTTAATACCGACGAGAAGACATATTTCCATGTACCAACAAGAACATTTCATTCTCTCGATCTGGCCATTTGTTCAACATCTCTTCTGCCATTGTTAAATTTAAGTGTAGGAAATGATCTGCACAACAGCGATCATTTTCCTCTCGTCATCTCCCAGACTGGAGGTAGTAGTGTAGGACAACGCCTACCTACTTACGTGTACAGTCGGGCAGATTGGACGTTATTTACACAATTGGCAGTTATTGATAACGAAATGGTTATGATCGTAGATGTTGATGATGCAGTATGTAAAGTCACCGAAACAATTACTAATGCAGCTGACGCATCAATTCCTAAGAGTTCCTCTATACCACACAGGCGTTGCAAACCTTGGTGGAATGATGAATGTCAAAAAACTTATAAGAAACAGAGGAAGTTATGGGGGTTATTTAGAAGATACCCCACAACGGAGAATCTTATCGCCTTTAAGAGATCCAAAGCATTAGCTCGCAGAACTCGTCGACGAAGTCAGAAGTAAATCCTGGTCTCACTATGTATCCTCAATTACTTCTTCCACATCCAGTAAGCAGTTGTGGAGAAGAGTGAAAGCAGCCAATGGAATATATAGAGAACTTTCAATTCCTATTTTGAAATCCGGAGCTGCTTTATATTCTTCTCCTAAGGACATCGCTAACGTCCTTGGTGAAACCTTTGCAAGCATCTCAAGCAACGACTCTTATAGTCCTTCGTTCTTAAGGACAAAGAGTCGTGCTGAGCGAACACAAATTCGTTTCAACCGTGGACAAGCTTTGCCTTACAACTGCGAATTTCGGATGTTGGAATTGAAGAGAGCATTACAGCAGGCCAATAATACCAGTCCAGGACCTGATGGAATCAGCTATGAAATGCTTCGTCATTTAAGTCCAGATTCTCTGTTGAACTTGTTGTTCCTGTTCAATAGGATCTGGACTGAAAACAAATTTCCATCACTTTGGAGCGAAGCAATAGTGATTCCGATCCTTAAGGCTGGTAAGGATCCTTCTGTTCCTTCACACTACCGACCAATAGCTCTGATGAGTTGCTTATGTAAGACTCTCGAACGTATGGTCAACGCCCGTCTCGTATATGTCTTAGAAAAAAATAAATGTATACATATTAATCAGAGTGGCTTCCGTAAAGGAAGATCCACTCTTGATAACATCATATATTTGGAAACGCAGATCCGCAACGCCTTTGAGCGGAGGAATCATCTCGTTTCCATTTTCTTCGACATACAGAAGGCATATGACCGTACATGGCGATATGGAATTCTCCGTTCACTATATGATTTTGGCTTTCGGGGTAATCTTCCGATATTCCTGAAGAATTTCTTACGCTCCCGTGTTTTTAAAATACGTATTGGAACAGTTCTTTCCAATACTTTTATCCAAGCCGAGGGTGTACCCCAAGGCTCTATTTTAAGTGTTACACTTTTTAACCTTTACATCAGTTGCATCCTACATCAAATCTCACCTCCTGTTTATGGCACGCTATATGTTGATGACCTGCAAATATCATGTGAGGGTTCTAACATGCGTTTAATTGAGAGACAACTACAAACAACTGTCAACAAACTTGCTGCATAGTGTGCTGAGAATGGCCATACGCTGTCTCCTAGCAAGAGTAATTGTGTCCATTTCTGCAAGAAGACTAGCCTTCATAATGATCCTACTATCTATATAAATAATACACCTATCCCTGTTGTCAACAAGATAGAATTTTTGGGTATAACATTTGACCGAAAGTTAAATTTTCTTCCGCATGTTCTTCATTTGCGGAAGTTGGTTGGTTGGTTGGGTTTTATGGCGCAAGGTCCAAAAACGGACATGCTGCGCCAAGAATACGGTTTTAGAAGAATATTTTTTATTTTATTTATTATTATTTTTTTCTTGTTTTTTTTTCATATATATATATTTAAACCCAAGCAACATTAAAATATTAAAACACAAAAACCAGTGTATAAGTTATCTTAAAATATATATATTAAATAAATCAAATGTATATAAAATCTTAAAATGTATAAATATAAATCATATAAAATTTAAAAAACCTATTGCTCTCAAATAAGCGAATAGGTTTTTGTGGGGTGGCTCCCCCAGCAAATCAAACATTGTTAAAAGGTTTGTTTTAAAAAATTTAAAACGGTAGACGTTAAAAGTAGAGCATGAGATTAAAATATGATAAACAGAAAATGGTTCATCACACGCCTCACACCATGGATTTAAATCACTTAAAAACAAATGTTTGTGTGTGAAACGTGTGTGTCCGATACGAAGTCGAGTTAATCTAACATCAGCACTTCGTAACGGTAAAACTGATAATGAGGTGAGGGATGGATAAATGGTATGTAATTTGTTGACGACCTGTAAGTTCCATGATTCCTGCCAAAGACTATATATAAAAGTTTTTACAGCCTTTCTCACATCTGAGAGAGGAACGGATGGTAATATTTGATCTGATGCAGCCTTTGCAGCTGCATCTGCTCTCTCATTTCCTTCAAGACCCATGTGGCTTGGTATCCAACAAAATACAATTTCTTTTCCCTTGCCAGCAAGGGAATCCAATGCTTTAAAAATTCTCGACACAACAGGATGACAGATAACACTATTGTTTTTCAAGGCTTCAATAATACTCATGCTGTCAGTATATATACAATATTGATGATAGTCGTCTGTATTCACAAGCTGAAGCGCGTAGTAAATGGCGGTTGCTTCAGCAGTAAAGATGGAGCAGGATGGATGTAGGCTGTAATTAAAATCTGTATTATTGATAAAAATTCCACAGCCCACATGTCCTGCTGTTTTAGAACCATCTGTGAATACAGGTTTATATGATTGATACTGACAGCGATGAGAAAAGTATAGCTGTTGAAAAACAATAGGTGTTGTGTCGGATTTTTTGAACTGAGCAAAGGTATTTATAAAGGTATTTGTTGGTTCATACCAAGGTGGATAGAGAAATTGATCAATTGACTCTATCCAAACATCACATAGGTCTGTGAGCCAGAGATGTGATTTGGCTCTTGTGAGAAAAGGTTGGATGCTCAATGGTCGAGCATCATAAAGTCTTTTAAAGAGGCATTAGGAACCATAGAACGTAATGGATGATCAAGGGTCGACATGATCTTAGTATAATAATTGAGAGACTGCTGCATTCGTCTCAGGTCTAACGGTAATTGATGACATATCACGTATAGACTCTGGACGGGTGATGTGCGGAATGCCCCAGAGCATATCCTCAAAGCAGAGTGATGAACTGTGTCCAGTCTTCGTAAAATAGAAGATCTAGCCGATCCATAAACAACACTTCCGTAGTCAATGCGGGATAAAATCAATGACTGATAAATGCGAAGTAGTGATGTGCGATCTGCACCCCAAGATGTATTTGACAACACCTTGAGGATATTAAGCGATCGCTCACACTTCTTCCGCAAATATAAAATATGCGGAAGAAAGGTCAATTTTCGGTCAAAGATAATACCCAGAAATTTTATTTCATTGACTACTTGTATTGGGAAGTTGTTGATTTTAATAACTGGATCATTGTGAAGGCTAGTCTTTCTACAGAAGTGGACACATCTACTCTTGCTAGGAGATAAAGTATGGCCATTCTCAGCACACCATGCAGCAAGCTTGTTAACTGCTGTTTGCAGTTGTCTCTCAATTAATCGCATATTCGAACCCTCGCATGATATTTGCAGGTCGTCCACAAACAAAGTACCATGTACTGATGATGGAAGCTGATGAAGTATGTTACTGATGAAGAGACTAAAAAGTGTGACGCTTAAAATAGAGCCCTGAGGAACACCCTCAGATTGTGTAAAAGTATTGGATGTATAACTTCCAATACGTACTTTAAAACCACGGGAGCATAAAAAATTCTGTAGGAATATCGGCAGATTACCCCGAAAGCCAAAATCATATAATGTACGGAGAATTCCATATCGCCATGTATGGTCATAAGCCTTCTCTATGTCGAAGAAAATGGAAACTAAGTGATTTCTCCGCACAAAAGCGTTGCGGATTTGAGTTTCCAAGTATATCATATTATCAAGAGTGGATCTTCCTTTACGAAAGCCACTCTGATTTTTATGGATATAATTATTAGTTTCTAAGACACAGATGAGACGAGCATTGACCATACGTTCGAGAGTCTTACAAAAGCAACTCGTCAGAGCAATTGGTCGATAATTTGAAGGGTCTGAAGGATCCTTACCAGCCTTGAGGACAGGAATCACTATTGCTTCTTGCCATAAAGATGGAAATTTATTTTCAGTCCAGATCCTATTGAACAAATATAATACGTTCGATAGGGAGTCTGGACTTAAATTTCGAAGCATTTGATAGCTGATTCCATCAGGTCCTGGACTGGTATTATTGGCCTGCTGTAAAGCTTTCTTCAATTCAAACATTCCAAATTCGCAGTTGTACGGTAAGACTTGTCGATGGTTGAAGCGAATTGGTACTCGCTCAGCTCTACTCTTAGTCCTCAAAAACGAAGGACTATAAGAGTTCGAGCTTGAGACGTTAGCAAATGCTTCACCAAGGACGTTAGCTATATCCGTAGGAGAAGAGTATATAGCAGCTCCGGATTTTAAAATAGGAATAGAAAATTCTCTATAAATTCCATTGGCTGCTTTCACCCTTCTCCACAACTGCTTACTTGAAGTTGAAGATGTTATAGAAGATACATAGCAGGACCAGGATTCCTTCTGACTTCGACGACGGGCTCTGCGAGCTAATGCTTTTGCTCTCTTAAAGGCGATAAGATTCTCCGTTGTGGGGTACCTCCTAAATATTCCCCATAACTTCCTCTGTTTTTTATATGTTTCTTGGCATTGCTTGTTCCACCAAGGTTTGCAACGCCTGTGTGGTATAGAGGAACTCTTAGGTATTGATGCATCAGCTGCATTCTTAATTGTTTCAGTGACTTTACTGACGGCAATATCAATATCTTCGATCGAAACCATGTTATCATCAACAACTGCCAATTGTGTAAATAACGTCCAATCTGCCCGACTGTACACGTAAGTAGGTAAGCGTTGTCTTACACTACTACCTCCAGTCTGGGAGATGACGAGAGGAAAATGATCGCTGTTGTGCAGATCATTTCCTACTATTTAAATTTAACAATGGCAGAAGAGATGGAGAACAAATGGCTAGATCGAGAGAATGAAATGTTCTTGTGGTTGCATGGAAATATGTCTTCTCGTCGGTATTAAGCAGACAGAGACTATTATTTGAAATAAACCGCTCTATCTGCCGACCGCGAGAATTAGTATCATCATTTCCCCACAAAGAACTATGGCCGTTAAAGTCACCTAACAACAGAAATGGTGTTGGCAGCTGATCTGTTAAAGCATCGAGTTCCTCTTGGCGGATGACATCATGTGGTGGTAAATATAAACTACAGACTGTTAATAAGCAGGCAGTATGAATTCTTACAGCAACAGCCTGTAGAGTAGTATTTAATGGATGGGCAGTGCTGGGAAAAGTATTAGATGTTAATATACAAACACCTCCAGACACTGCACCATCATCACCACAGTCCTTTCTAAAGCTTTTAAACCCACGCATGGAAAAGTTATTGCTGGACTTCAGGAATGTTTCCTGAAGTGCAACACATGCGGGGTTGTATGCTGAAATTATAGACTTGATGTCATCATGATGAGAGCGCAAACCATGGCAGTTCCAAGAAACAAAGGAAGTTATTGTTCAATTTGAAAAGCTCCTTTCCCGGAGCTGGAAGGCATGTCATCTGACATCTCCTCGAGTGACAGATCTTCGTCCGAGGGATGTAAGGTAACCGCGTCAGCTTCCAGGGATAAGGCTTTACGGGTGGATATGGAGGGCCTAAAATTGCCCTCCTTTGCAGATTTTAGTTTTAAGGCTCTTATGCCTTTTGATCTTGCAATAGGAGCTTTTTTGCGGGTAGTTGATGTGGAGGTAGATTTTGGCCTCTGTACAGATGTAAGGGGTAATTTCACTATTGGAAGTGAAAGAGCATCAGTTTGCGTACTAGTTGTTCTGGTGACCTTGGCGGCGACAGATGCATAGCTAACTCCTGCTTGAGGTGTTCGTGCTGTAACAGCACGTCTCGCCTCAGGATATGAGCAGTTATTCTTAACTTTAGTGGTTGTGATCTCCTTCTCCAGTAACCAGATAGGACAACTTCTAGCGTAGGAGGGGTGGTCACCTTTACAGTTGACACACCTCTCCTTTGCAGTACAAGACGAACTGTCGTGGCCAACTGCTGCGCAGCGAGCGCAAGTCAGTTTGCCTCTGCAAGTCGCTTTGGAGTGACCAAATCTCTGGCACTGGAAACAACGCAAAGGATTTGGTATAAACGGCCTGACGGATAGATGCATATACGCAGCTTTAATATGCTGCGGTAGGTCTGGCGTCGCAAATGTCAGTACGAGATGTTTAGTATTAATAAACTGCCCATCTCGTCTGACAGTGATGCGTTTAATAGCGCAGACCTTTTGATCTATAAGATTTTCTAAGATCTCGTCCGTAGGCGTATTTAGCAAATCCTTGGCGGATACCACACCACGTGAAAAGTTAAGATTCAAGTGAGGAGAGACAGACACCTCAAGGTTAGCTAGCTTATTCATGTTGCCAATCAGAGTTGCTTGTGCATCTGAAGCAACTTCTATCATCAAATCACCAGAACGAAGCTTCCGGATGCTCTTCACTTCGCCGATATTGCCAGAAATACCTTTCTGGATTAGGAAAGGGGATACATTATCAAATGTACCCTCCTTTCGCTTCACAATATAAAATTTGGCTTTCAAATGTTTCAATGTATGCTCCCGTGGGAGAGAAGAGAATAATGTTTCCATAATAAAGATGGAAATTTCGGGACCTGACGGCACCACCCACCACCGAGTCCAACAAGGGGATGCAGACCAGCTGCACCAGTGCTAGCCAGGTCCTATACGCTCACAGTACATCCCTGAAGTGGCCTCCACCCTTAACGAGTCACCCAGTAGATGTACCGATCGATTGATCCATAAAGCCGATTGATGTGCTGAGGACCACAACACACCTCCCGTTTACCTGAAGCAGAGGCCAAAGTAATGTGTTGGTCTCTGGGGCCTCAATTACCAGGACCCTCCTTTCCAGGGACACGGGTCTCCACGCACGGCAAACACGTGGGTGATTTAGTCCTCAAGAGTAGCTAATAGCAACAGAGCGGCGAAAGCTACTCAAGGGGAGCCCTCAACCTCTTACGAGGCAACCACACTGAGGGAGAAGAGGAAGAAAAAGCAGAAGAGTAGAGAAGAGAAAAAGAGAAAGAAGAGGACAGATCACTGGGGTACCTCGGGATTGTGACACCCGTGTTTACCTAAAGAAGGTAAACCCCCTGAGGGGTCATTTGCGGAAGAAGTGCGAGCGATCGCTTAATATCCTCAAGGGGCTTTCTAATACATCTTGGGGTGCTGATCGCACGGCACTACTTCGTGTCTACCAATCAATAATTTTATCTCGTGTGGACTATGGATGTGTTGTGTATGGATCTGCTAGGTCTTCTGTTCTACGCAGACTGGATACAATACATCACTCTGCTTTGAGAATATGCTCAGGCGCATTCCGCACATCACCCGTCCAGAGTCTATATGCAATCTGCCAACAACTGCCTTTAGACCTGAGGCGAATGCAGCTGTCTCTCAATTATTATGCAAAAATCATGTCTGACCCTCATCATCCACTACATTCCATGACTGCTACTCCTGCATTAGTAAGACTGTATGACGCACGTTCATACAGCATTCCACCTTTTCTCACTCGGACAAAGTCCACTCGGAGAAAATCAGACACAGCAACTACTGTTTTCCAGCAGCTATATGCCTTACATCGCTGTCAGTATACCACATATACACCAGTTTTCACCGATGGCTCAAAATCTACAGGACATGTTGGTTGTGCTGTAGTTATTGAGAATAAAACTCTCAGCTACAGCCTCCATCCATCCTGTTCCATCTTCTCTGCTGAAGCATTAGCCATTTATCAAGCTCTTCAGCAGATGAATACATGTGAAACTCATAAATACTGTGTGTACACTGACAGTTTGAGTGTGTTGGAAGCTCTGCGGAACAGTAGTTTTAACTGTCATCCTGTTGTGTCTAGAATTTTCCGAGCATTAGATTCCCTTGCTGGCAAGGGATATGACATTATTTTCTGTTGGATCCCAAGTCATGTAGGTCTCGATGGTAATGAAAGGGCTGATGCAGCTGCTAAATCTGCATCTGGCCCGTGTCTCCCATCAGTTCCTTTGTCTGACGTGAGAAAAAATGTTAAAATATTAATCCATTAAACTGCTGATGAGGTGACGTATGGAAATATGGCACGCAATTTATTATTGACCTGCATGTTCCATGACTCCTGCCAAAGACAATAGATCGATTTTTTAACATTTCTTCTCACATCAGACAAAGGAACTGATGGAAGACATGGGCCAGATGCAGATTTAGCAGCTGCATCAGCCCTCTCATTACTATCAAGACCTACGTGACTTGGGATCCAGCAGAAAATGATGTCATATCCCTTGCCAGCAAGGGAATCTAATGCTCGGAAAATTCTAGACACAACGAGATGACAGTTAAAACTACTGCTCCGCAAAGCTTCCAACACACTCAAACTGTCAGTATAAACACAGTATTTGGAACTATCACATGTATTCATCTGCTGAAGAGCTTGATAAATGGCTATGGCTTCAGCAGAGAAGATGGAACAGGATGGATGGAGGGAGGCTGTAGCTAAGAGTTTTGATCTCCACAACTACAGCACAACCAACATGTCCTGCAGATTTTGATCCATCGGTGAATACCGGTATATACGTGGTATACTGACAGCGATGTGAGGCATATAGCTGCTGGAAGACAGTAGTTGTTGTGTCTGATTTTCTATAACGAGCAAAAGCATTAATGATTTGAATCTGTGGATCATACCAAGGTGGATGTAGAAGAAAGTCCGTTTTGTCTAAACGGACATCACATAGGTCTGAAAATATTAAGTTGGACTTTGTCCGAGTGAGAAAAGGTGGAAAGCTGTATGAACGCGCGTCATACAGCCTTATAAGTGCAGGAGTAGTAGTCATGGAAAGTAATGGATGATGAGGGTCAGACATAATTTTTGCATAATAATTGAGAGACAGCTGCATTTGTCTCAGGTCTAAAGGCAGTTGTAGGCAGATTGCATATAGACTCTGGACGGGTGATGTACGGAATGCCCCTGAACATATTCTCAAAGCAGAGTGATGTATTGTATCCAATCTGCGTAAAACGGAAGACCTAGCCGATCCATACACAGCACACCCATAGTCAATACGAGATAAAATTAATGACTGGTAGACACGAAGTAGTGCCGTGCGATCAGCACCCCAAGATGTATTAGAAAGCACCTTGAGGATATTAAGCGATCGCTCGCACTTCTTCCGCAAATGAATAACATGCGGAAGAAAGTTTAATTTTCGGTCAAAAGTTATTCCCAGAAATTTTATTTCGTTGTCAACAGGGATAGGTGTATTATTAATACTGATAGTAGGATCATTATGTAGGCTGGTCTTCTTGCAGAAATGTACACAATTACTCTTGCTAGGAGCAATGTGTGGCCATTCTCAGCACACCATGCAGCAAGTTTGTTAACAGTTGTTTGTAGTTGTCTCTCAATTAAACGCATGTTAGAACCCTCACATGATATTTGCAGGTCATCAACATAAAGTGTGCCATATACAGGAGGTGAAATTTGATGGAGGATGCGACTTATGTACAAGTTAAAAAGGGTGACACTTAAAATAGAGCCTTGGGGTACACCCTCGGCTTGGATAAAAGTATTGGAAAGAACTGTTCCAATACGTATTTTGAAAACACGGGAGCGTAAGAAATTCTTCAGGAATATCGAAAGATTACCCCGAAAGCCAAAATCATATAGTGAACGGAGAATTCCATATCGCCATGTACGGTCATATGCCTTCTCTATGTCGAAGAAAATGGAAACGAGATGATTCCTCCGCACAAAGGCGTTGCGGATCTGCGTTTCCAAATATATGATGTTATCAAGAGTGGATCTTCCTTTACGGAAGCCACTCTGATTGATATGAATACATTTATTTGTTTCTAGGACATATACTAGACGGGCGTTGACCATACGTTCGAGAGTCTTACATAAGCAACTCGTCAGGGCTATTGGTCGGTAGTGTGAAGGAAAAGAAGGATCCTTACCAGCCTTAAGGATCGGAATCACTATTGCTTCGCTCCAAAGTAATGGAAATTTGTTTTCAGTCCAGATCCTATTGAAAATAACAACAAGTTCAACAGAGAATCTGGACTTAAATGACGAAGCATTTCATAGCTGATTCCATCGGGTCCTGGGCTAGTATCATGGGCCTGCTGTAATGCTCTCTTCAATTCCAACATCCGAAATTCACAGTTGTAAGGCAAAGTTTGTCCATGGTTGAAATGAATTTGTGTTCGCTCAGCACGACTCTTTGTCCTTAAGAACGAAGGACTATAAGAGTCGTTGCTTGAGACGCTGGCAAAGGTTTCACCAAGGACGTTAGCGATGTCCTCAGGAGAAGAGTATACAGCAGCTCCGGATTTCAAAATAGGAATAGAAAATTCTCTATATACTCCATTGGCTGCTTTCACTCTTCTCCACAACTGTTGACTGGATGTGGAAGAAGTAATTGAGGATACATAGCGCGACCAGGATTCCTTCTGACTTCGTCGACGAGTTCTGCGAGCTAAAGCTTTGGCTCTCTTAAAGGCGATAAGATTCTCCGTTGTGGGGTATCTTCTAAATAACCCCCATAACTTCCTCTGTTTCTTATAGTTTTTTGACATTCGTCATTCTACCAAGGTTTGCAACGCCTGTTTGGTATAGAGGAACTCTTAGGTATAGATGCGTCAGCTGCATTAGTAATTGTTTCGGTGACTTTACTTACGGCATCATCAACATCTACGATCATAACCATTTCGTTATCAATAACTGCCAATTGTGTAAATAACGTCCAATCTGCCCGACTGTACACGTAAGTAGGTAGACGTTGTTCTACACTACTACCTCCAGTCTGGGAGATGACGAGAGAAAAATGATCGCTGTTGTGCAGATCATTTCCTACAATTAAATTTAACAATGGCAGAAGAGATGGTGAATAAATGGCCAGATCGAGAGAATGAAATGTTCTTGTGGGTACATGGAAATAAGTCTTCTCGTCGGTATTAAGCAGACAGAGACAGTTGTGTGAAATAAACCGCTCTATCTGCCGACCGCGAGAATTAGTATCATCACTTCCCCACAAAGAACTATGGCCGTTAAAGTCAACTAACAGTAGAAATGGTGTCGGCAGCTGATCTATTAATACATTGAGTTCCTCTTGGCGGATGGCATCATGTGGTGGTAAATATAAACTACAGACTGTTAATAATAATGAAGTATGAATTCTTGCAGCAACAGCCTGTAGAGTAGTATTTAATGGATGGGCAGTGCTGGGAAAAGTATTAGATGTTAATATACAAACATCTCCAGACACTGTACCATCGTCACCACAGTCTTTTCTAAAGCTTTTAAACCCACGCATGGAAATGTTATTGCTGGACTTCAGGAATGTTTCCTGAAGGTGCAATGCATGCGGGGTTGTAGGCTGAAATTATAGACTTGATGTCATCATGATGGGAACGCAAACCATGGCAGTTCCAAGAAACAAAGGAAGTTATTTTTTAATTTGAGAAGCTCCTTTCCCGGAGCTGGAAAGCGTGTCATCTGACATCTCCTCGAGCGATAAATCTTCGTCCGAGGGATGTAAAGATACAGCGTCAGCCTCCAGGGACAAGGCTTTACGGGTGGATATGGAGGGTCGATTTGAACCCTCCCTTGAAGATTTTAATTTATAAGCCTTTGTTACTTTTGTTTTAGTCAAAGGAGCTTTTCTTTTGCTCAATGTTGATGAGACAGATTTTGGCTTTGATGTTGAAGTTTGGGGTAATTTAATAAGGGGGAGTGGAACCGATTCAGTTTGTGTACCAGCTGATCTGGTGACTTTTTTTGCAGCGGCCGCATAACTCACACCAGGCTGCGGTGTGCGAGAGGTAACTAGTTTTCTAGCCTCACGATAGGAACATTTATTTTTCACCTTATAAGTAGTAATTTCTTTTTCAATTACCCATTGAGGACAACTTCGAGAGTAGGAGGGATGGTCACCATGACAGTTGACACATCTCTCCTTCGCTGTGCAATTTGAGTTATCGTGGCCAACTGCTGCGCAACGTGCGCAAGTCAGTTTGCCTCTGCAAGCTCCTCTCGAGTGCCCAAAATGTTGGCATTGAAAACAACGCAAGGGATTTGGAATATAAGGCCGAACGGGCAGGCTCATATAAGCAGCTTTAATGTTGTCTGGAAGGTCTGGAGTCGCAAAGGTCAGAATGAGATGTTTAGTGTCTATGAACTTATCATCTCTTCTGACAGTAATGCGTTTAACTGCACAGACCTTCTGACTCTGCAAATTTTCGAGTATCTCATCCGTCGGCGAGTTCAACAAATCCCTAGCGGAAATTACTCCTTGGGAAAAATTTAGATTACCGTGAGGCGAGACAGTTACCTCCATGTTAGCCAACTTTTGCATGCTACTAAGCATAGCTGCTTGTGTAGAGTTAGCAGCCTCTAGCAATAAGTCACATGATCTTAACTTACGTACGGTCTTCACTTCCCCAATTAAACCAGATATTCCCTTTTGTATAAGAAAGGGGGATACTTGTTCAAAGGAACCCTCCTATCTTTTAATAACAAAAAATTTCATTTCTTTATTTTCCAAAAATTGCTCCCGTGGGAGAGTAGATAACTTTTTATTCTCCATGTAATTAGGGATAAAATTTCGGGACCTGACCGCACCACCCACCACCGAGTCCAACAAGGGGATGCAGACCAGCTGCACCAGTGCTAGCCAGGTCCTATACGCTCACAGTACATCCCTGAAGTGGCCTCAACCCTTAACGAGTCACCCAGTAGATGTACCGATCGCTTGATCCATAAAGCCGATTGATGTGCTGAGGACCACAACACACCTCCCGTTTACCTGAAGCAGAGGCCAAAGTAATGTGTTGGTCTCTGGGGGCCTCAATTACCAGGACCCTCTTTTCCAGGGACACGGGTCTCCACGCACAGCAAACACGTGGGTGATTCAGTCCCCAAGAGTAACTAATAGCAACAGAGCGGCGAAAGCTACTCAAGGGGAGCCCTCAACCTCTTTCGAGGCAACCATACTGAGGGAGAAGAGGAAGAAAAAGCAGAAGAGTAGAGGAGAGAAGAAAGGAAAGAAGAGGACAGATCACTAGGGTACCTCGGGATTGTGACACCCGTGTTTACCTAAAGAAGGTAAACCCCCTGAGGGGGAAATAAAGATGAGGATAGATCACTAGGGTACCTCGGGATTGTGACACCCGTGTTTACCTAACGAAGGTAAACCCCCTGAGGGGTTACTGCCAGTGATCATTGTCTCATGACTTGTGAGATTGAAATCAACAGGGTACATAATCGGCACAGCTAGAGATGGAACACAAAGACCTTGGACTGGGACAATTTCAAGCTCAGTCTTCCAAAACTGACTGAGGAATACCCACTCGATGAGATATCAGACATCAACGAAACTATTGATAAAATCGAGGAGAAACTCAGTAAGCTTTGTCAACGTCATAAGAGGAAATTGAAACCAGCCTCCAACTCTAACTACTGGTGGATGCAGGAGCTCACGATGGAAAGAAGCAGAGTTCGAGCTTTACGGCGTAAATTCCGGAAAGAATTGGATCCTGAACTGCGAAAGAAAAAGAAGATGGATTTCAAATTGGCAGCCTCCTGCTATAGAAAGAGAGTTCATGATACTAAACAACGCGCTTTCCGGGACTTTCTTGGCAATGTGACTAACTCAAATGCTTTCGGCAGTCATTACAAAATAATCCGAGATAAACTCCGCAGACCTCAGATTGCTGACCTCGTCAGACTTGACAACAATGAGCTGGCCAAAGATGTCACGGAATCAGTCAATGCCATCCTCGAGTTTCACTTTCCCATGACTCCTCTTAAAGTGAATGATGCTCTAGACTATACCTCTCCTCCCCAACCAGCTTTCACGGTCCATGAAATTGAGGAAGCAATCAAAGACACCGACTTTAATAAGGCTCCAGGCTATAACGGCATCTGTTTGGACGTCTACGCTGAGCCATTAGTTCTACACCAACAAGGACTGGTTCCTGGGAATCCTCAACAAATGCCTAACACAAAGTTCGTTTCCCAAAAGCTGGAAAATTACAAAGGTAGCTCTAATCCCAAAAAATGGTAAGGATAAATCGCTCAGAGATTCTTACAGGCCCATCTGTCTCCTGCCCGTATGGGGGAAGATTCTCGATAAGGTCATTATGAGGAGGCTTTACTACTTCTTCATTGAAAATGGACTGCTCCATAAAAATCAATTCGGATTCCTCAGGGGCAAAAGTACCTGTAATGCCCTTAGAAAATTTAACAACCGCATCAAGCAAAATAAGCAGAACCTCTTCTCCTGCTTGATTTCGCTGGACATTAAGAATGCCTTTAACAGCTCCAGGTGGAATGTCATACTGCGTTTACTCAGAAAGTTCCAGACTCCTGCTAATTTGTACTGGATGGTGAGCTCATTTCTTAAGGACAGGTTCTACCTAGATGATAATAAGAGACAGGTATCATACAACATCGGGGTTCCTCAAGGATCAAGCCTTGGACCTTTCCTATGGCTTATCATAGCCAATGAGTTGCTGACTAAAGATTTTGGCCTTAATGCCCATTGCCAGGCCTTCGCTGATGACGTAGCAATACTGTTGGATGCGAAGTCCTATTTCAAATTCACGAAGTTGGCCATGAGGCCCCTCAAGATAGTAGAAGACTGGACCAAGGAATTCGAACTCAAACTAAGCTTAAATAAGTGTAAATACTCTATTTTTACTAGGAGTAAGGACATTACCCGAAGACCAGGCATCTCGCTCTCCGGAAACAGAATCACCTACTCTGATGAACTGAAGTACCTCGGACTTATACTGGATCCCAAACTGACCTGGATGGCGCACCTGAACAATGTCAAGAACAAGATTGACAGCCTCCAAAACAAGCTAGTCAGAATCTCCCGAGTCTCGTGGGGATTAAAGCCAAATATCCTGAAGCTCATCTACTGCAGCGTCATTGAGAGTACCATCCTCTACGGGTGTCAGATCTGGTATCCCAGCACTGCCAAGATCAACAACAAGCTCCAGCAAATCCAACGTATTGGACTCCTGAAAGTTACGAAAGCTTATCGTACTACCTCCACCGATGCACTCCAAATCCTGGCAGGAGTCCCACCGATTTTCCTCAAAGCAGACGCCCTCCAAAAGAGATTCAAGTTGTGGAATCTTGGGTCCACAATCCACATCAACGAGACTGATTGGAACCCTTGCAATGCCTGGACCAAGGTCCCATATCTCACCCCACCATGGATGACCAGCCCTTGGACTTGGAAAATGGAACAGGTCCACGAAAACTTCTACGCCTTCACGGACGGCTCGAAGATTGGCAATAGAGTCGGCTGTGCGTCACTCATCTACAGAAACAATGAGCTGATTAAGACCATTCAATCCCGACTTAATGACACGGCTTCAGTGTTTGAGGCAGAAGCAACCGCAATCCTGCTAACCATCAAGCACGCGATCTCCCACGATTACCAGAAATGCCACATCCACACAGACTCTAGGTAAGTACTCTTGGCGTTGGCTGGAAGGCAAGACTCAAGTGATACAACACAAGAGATTGTCGAGATCTGCAAAGGACGAGAGAGACAATTCGCCTTGCACTGGATCAGGGCTCATATTAGTATCACCCAAAATGAAGCAGCAGACGTTGCAGCGAAGCAGGCCACCCAATTAGACAACATTGACATCACTGTTAAACTCAACAAACAGCAGTTCCGGACACTTACAATCGAGCACGAGACTTCTATGTGGTAGCACAGATGGGAGACCTCCAACTAATCCAGGAGACTCTTTGAACTATTCCCGAAAATTTCACAGAAAAGATTACAAGGGGACTTCTTCCTAAACCAGCTTCTTACCGGGCATGGAGTCTTCGGCACCTATCGCAGCAGATTCCATGGGGAATCAGATGTCTGTCCACATGACGGCGATGTACAAGATCCGGAGCACCTTCTCTTCCACTGTAGCCGCTACTCCAACATTCGGGAAAAAAACCCTCTTCCACCAACTACACATCAAGCAGCTCCTCCCTCTTAAAGAATTCAGGAAATATGCCAAGGAAATTCTGCAGGCTGAACTCCTCCTTCAGCTCACTAACCTCCACCTCCTTCCTTGTACATATGTTTTGTGCTGTATCTTTCTCAATTAAGGCCATCCGGCTCTCTTCCAGCCACAGTGAGTCCCAACAGAACCCCTTTTGCCCCTTCGGTTCGGACAGTCCACAAGAGCTCTACTCACACGCCCTGGCCAAGAGCTGAGCCTGGGTTCCCTCCATGATTACTGTCCGACGACGTTCTCCACCGTATACCTTCGGGTGGGACGGTGCTCTTTGGTAATGTTATTACCAAAGTTATTATTATAATGCCTCGTGTAAGAAGAAGAAATGCCTATCAGCACGTGTTTTGCACAAGGAAGGATTATAGCCTACCGGGATTGCGGTTTATCGTACCGCAATATTGCTGGTCGCGTCGGTCGAGACCCCATGACTGTTAGCAGAATATGGAATCGATGGGTTCAGGACAATCATACGGAACATCATGTAGGATCTCAGCGACCCCCCATCACTAACAGCAGAGAAGACAGACATCTTATCCGTATGGTCACAAGGGATCGTACAGCCACGTCACGAACCCTGAGTCGAGAAATGGAGTCATTCCAGATTCCTGCCAAAGTGACTTTACGAAATGTTTAATTCCTTTTTTAACATCCATTGATGGAACTGAAGGTAGAGTAGGAGTTATAGCAGACCTAGCAGCTGCATCAGCCTTCTCATTGCCATCTATTCCCATGTGGCCTGGTATCCAGCAGATCCCTTGCTATTTAGAGATTTAATCAATTTGAAAATATTGGATACAACAGGATGACAATTTAGGTTGTTATTTTTCAACGCTCCTAGTACACAATTACTATCAGTGTAGACCCAGCAGTTACGTTCATTTCTAGAACTCACCTGCTGAAGTGAACGGAATATAGACATGGCTTCAGCAGTAAAGATGGAGCAGGACTTGTGGAGAGTGAAACGAAACGAGGTATTATCAAAGTAAATACCACAGCCAACGTGTCCTGCAGTTTTGGATCCATCTGTGAATATAGGTGTGTATTGTTTATACTGACAGCGATGAAATGCATAAAGTTGTTGGAAAATAGTCGAGGTTGTATCTGCCTTTTTGTTATTTTCAAAAAGATTGATAACAACGATATGTGGATCATACCAAAGCGGATGTGCGAACAACTCTGTAGATTCAATCGGAACATCAATAAGGTCAGACAGAAAAACATAGGATTGAATGCGGGAGAGAAAAGGTTGAATGCTTGATAGTCTAGCATTATATATTCTCTTTAGAGCAACATTAGGAATCGTGGAATGTAAGGGATGATGAGGTGAAGACATAATTTTCGTATAATAATTAAGAGACAGCTGCATCCGCCGCAGATCTAATGGTAACTGTTGGCAGATTACATATAGACTCTGGACGGGTGATATGCGAAAAACTCCACAGCATATCCTTAAAGCAGTGTGGTGAACAGTGTCCAATCTGCGTAAGATGGAGAGTCTAGTTGACCCATAAGCAACACAGCCGTAGTCAATTCGAGACAAAATTACAGACTGGTAAATTCTTAGGAGTGATGTACGATCTGCTCCCCAAGATGTATTCGAAAGCACCTTGAGGATATTCAGCTGTCGCTCACATTTCTCCCGCAGATGTAATACAAGTGGAAGGAATGTTAACTTTTTATCAAAAATCACACCAAGGAATTTTATCTCATTGACCACAGGAATAGGTCTACTTCTTATGTGAAGTACAGAATCTTCATGGAAAATAGTTTTCCTACAGAAATGGACACAGCAACTCTTACTTGGAGATATACTAAGGCCATTCCGTTCACACCAAATAGTTAAATTATTTACAGCTGTTTGCAATCGTCTCTCAATTATATTCATGTTTGAACCCTGATATGAAATCTGCAAGTCATCAACATATAAATTACTATGAATAGAAGATGGTAACTGATGAAGTATGTTACTGATGAAAAGGTTAAAAAGGGTTACACTTAAAACTCTACTTTGAGCGACACCCTCAGCTTGAGTAAAAATATTGGAAACTGTAGTTCCAACACGTACTTTAAAAAGCCTAGTGGCTAGGAAATTCTGTATAAATAATGGAAGATTACTCCTAAAACCAAGATTATGCATAGTACGGAGAATGCCATAACGCCAAGTTCGATCGTATGCTTTCTCAATATCGAAGATTACAACAAGGTGATTTCTCCTCACAAAAGCATTTCGAATTTGAGATTCTAGATCTATTATATTATCAATGGTGGATCGTCCCCTGCGAAAACCACTTTGATGATGAGGTAGGCAATCATTCTTCTCTAAAACTTAATTAAGTCTAGCATTGATCATGCGCTCGAAAGTTTTACACAAACAACTCGTAGGAGCTATTGGACGATAACTCCGAGGATTAGATGAATCTTTGCCACGTTTCAAAATTGGAATCACTATCGCTTCTCTCCATGATGTAGGATAAGCATGCTCAATCCAGATTCTATTTAACAATGAAAGCATGTTTAGTAAAGAATCACGATTTAGATGACAGAGCATTTGATAAGAGATTCCATCAGGTCCTGGGGTTGTGTCACTTGCCTGAGATAAGGCAGTCTTCAATTCTGACAGTCTAAAAGCACAATTGTAGGGTGGATTTTGTCGATCATGAAAATTTAAAGTGTCCGCTCAGCAATTCCTTTAATCCTTAGAAAAGTAGGATTAAATGAATCAGAGCTAGAAACACAAGAGTTTGACCGATGACATTAGCAATATCTACCCCTGAGGAGTGGATTGCAGCTCCAGTTTTTAATACAGAAATGGAATACTCCAGATAAATACCATTGGCTGCTTTAACTTTCCTCCACAATTGTTTGCTTGATATCGATGAATTGATTGAAGACACATAGCGTATCCAAGATTCTCTTTGAGTCTGACGTCTAACTCTTCGAGCTTGAGCTCTTTTAAAAGCAACAAGATTCTCTGTGGTTGGGTATCTTCGAAATATATTCCACTGCTTCCTTTGTAACTTGTAGGAGATTTGACACTGTTCCTTCCACCAAGGTTTGTCGCTCAACGGTCATTTTTTGCACACGAGGGCTAATTAGACCCCTTCCACCAAGGTTTGCGGTGTATATGTGGAAAGATGGAATTTTTATGGATAGCAACAACCGCAGCTCGGATTATTGTGTCAGTGATATATTTAACGGCATCATCTATCACATCTGTCTTAACTCTTGTCTCATTGATCACAGCCAATTGCGTGAAAAGAGTCCAATCGGCTCGACTGAACACGTAATTAGGTGGGTTGTGGCGCACACTACTACCTCCAGCCTGAGACGATTAGAGGGAAATGATCACTATTGTAGAGGTCATTTCCGACAGCAAAATACAGCAATGGTAGGAGTGATGGAGAACAAATAGCTAAGTCAAGAGAATTAAACGTCCGTGTAGGTTCGTGGAAATAAGTTTTCTCGTCGGTATTAAGCAGACAGAGACAGTTGTCAGAAATGAACTGCTCTATTTGACGACCGCGAGAATTCGTATCATCACTACCCCACAAAGAACTATGGCCGTTAAAATTACCGAACAATAAAAATGGAGTTGGGAATTGATCCACTAATGCATTCAGTTCCTCTGCTTGGATGGCATCATTCGGTGGTAAGTAGAGGCTACAAACCGTGATTAGACATGTGGTGTAGATTCTGACAGCCACAGCCTGGAGTGAAGTTCTTAATTGATATGCTGTACTGGGATAATTGTTTGATGTAATTATACCAACTCCCCCAGACACAGCCCCCTCAGGGGGTTTACCTTCTTTAGGTAAACACGGGTGTCACAATCCCGAGGTACCCCAGTGATCTGTCCTCTTCTTTCTTTTCTTCTCTCCTCTACTCTTCTGCTTTTTCTTCCTCTTCTCCCTCAGTGTGGTTGCCTCGTAAGAGGTTGAGGGCTCCCCTTGAGTAGCTTTCGCCACTCTGTTGCTATTAGCTACTCTTGAGGACTAAATCACCCACGTGTTTGCCGTGCGTGGAGACCCGTGTCCCTGGAAAGGAGGATCCTGGTAATTGAGGCCTCCAGAGACCAACACATTGCTTTGGCCTCTGCTTCAGGTAAACGGGAGGTGTGTTGTGGTCCTCAGCACATCAATCGGCTTTATGGATCAAGCGATCGGTACATCTACTGGGTGACTCGTTAAGGGTGGAGGCCACTTCAGGGATGTACTGTGAGCGTATAGGACCTGGCTAGCACTGGTGCAGCTGGTCTGCATCCCCTTGTTGGACTCGGTGGTGGGTGGTGCCGTCAGGTCCCGAATTTTCCATTTTTAATATGGAAAGAAATACTTTTTCTTCTCTCCCACGGGAGCACTCATTGTTATTATCACAAGCCAAGTTTTATGTTGTGAAAAGGAAGGAGGGTACCTTTGATAGTGTATCTCCTTTCCTAATCCAAAAAGCTATAAGTGGAAATATCGGCGAAGTGAAGAGCATAAGGAAAATGCGTTCTGGTGATTTAATGGTTGAAGTTGCATCAGAAGCACAATCCAACGCTATGAGCAACTTGAATATGCTTGCTAACATTGAGGTGTCTGTCTCTCCTCATTTGAACCTTAACTTTTCTCGTGGTGTGGTATCCGCCAGGGATCTATTAAATACGCCTACGGACGAGATCTTAGAAAATCTGAAAGATCAAAAGGTCTGTGCTGTAAAACGCATCACTGTCAGACGGGATGGGCAGATTATCAATACTAAACATCTCGTACTGACATTTGCGACGCCAGACCTACCGCAGCATATTAAAGCTGCGTATATGCATCTATCCGTTAGGCCGTATATTCCAGATCCTTTGCGTTGTTTCCAGTGCCAGAGATTTGGTCACTCAAAAGCGGCTTGCAGGGGCAAACTGACTTGCGCTCGCTGCGCAGCAGTTGGCCACGACAGTTCGTCTTGTACTGCAAAGGAGAGGTGCGTCAACTGTAAGGGTGACCACCCCTCCTACGCTAGAAGTTGTCCTATCTGGATACTGGAAAAGGAGATCACAACCACGAAAGTTAAGAACAATTGTTCATATCCTGAGGCGAGACGTACTGTAACATCACGTACACCTCAAACAGGAGTTAGCTATGCTTCTGTCGCCGCCAAGGTCACCAGAACGACATGTACACAAACTGATGCTCTTTCACTTCCAATAACAAAATTACCCCTTACATCTGTACAGAGGCCAAAATCAACCTCCACAACCATTCCCCGTAGAAAAGCTCCGATTGCAAAATCTAAAGCCCTAAAGGCTTTAAAATTAAAATCTGCTAAAGAGGGCAATTTTAGGCCCTCAATATCCACCCGTAAAGCCTTAACCCTGGAGGCTGACGCTGTTTCATTACATCCCTCGGACGATGATCTATCGCTCGAGGAGATGTCAGATGACATGCCTTCCAGCTCCGGGAGAGGAGCTTTTCAAACTACATAATAACTTCCTTTGTTTCTTGGAACTGCCATGGTTTGCGTTCCCATCATGATGACATCAAGTCTATAATTTCAGCCTACAACCCCGCATGTATTGCACTTCAGGAAACTTTCCTGAAGTCCAGCAATAACTTCTCCATGCGTGGGTTTAAAAGCTTTAGAAAAGACTGTGGTGACGATGGTGCAGTGTCTGGAGGTGTTTGCATTTTAACATCCAACAACTATCCCAGCACTGCCCAGCATTTAAATACTACACTACAGGCTGTAGCTGTGCGAATTCATACATCATGCTTGTTGACAGTCTGTAGTTTGTATTTGCCACCACACGATGTCATCCGCCAAGAGGAACTCGATGCATTAATAGATCAGCTGCCAAAACCATTTCTGTTGTTAGGTGACTTTAACGGCCATAGTTCTTTGTGGGGAAATGATGATACTAATTCTCGCGGTCGGCAGATAGAGCGGTTTATTTCAGATAATAGTCTCTGTCTGCTTAATACCGACGAGAAGACATATTTCCATGTACCCACAAGAACATTTCATTCTCTCGATCTAGCCATTTGTTCTCCATCTCTTCTGCCATTGTTAAATCTAATAGTAGGAAATGATCTGCACAACAGCGATCATTTTCCTCTCGTCATCTCCCAGACTGGAGGTAGTAGTGTAAGACAACGCTTACCTACTTACGTGTACAGTCGGGCAGATTGGACGTTATTTACACAATTGGCAGTAATAGATAACGAAATGGTTATGATCGAAAATATTGATGATGCCGTATGTAAAGTCACCGAAACAATTACTAATGCAGCTGACGCATCAATACCTAAGAGTTCCTCTATACCACACAGGCGTTGCAAACCTTGGTGGAACAAACAATGCCAAGAAACATATAAAAAACAGAGGAAGTTATGGGGAATATTTAGGAGGTACCCCACAACGGAGAATCTTATCGCCTTTAAGAGAGCAAAAGCATTAGCTCGCAGAGCCCGTCGTCGAAGTCAGAAGGAATCCTGGTCCTGCTATGTATCTTCTATAACATCTTCAACTTCCAGTAAGCAGTTGTGGAGAAGGGTGAAAGCAGCCAATGGAATTTATAGCGAATTTTCTATTCCTATTTTAAAATCCGGAGCTGCTATATACTCTTCTCCTACGGATATTGCGAATGTCCTTGGTGAAGCATTTGCTAACATCTCAAGCTCGAACTCTTATAGTCCTTCGTTCTTGAGGACTAAGAGTCGTGCTGAGCGAGTACAAATTCGCTTCAACCATCGACAAGTCTTACCGTACAACTGCGAATTTGGAATGTTTGAATTGAAGAAAGCTTTACAGCAGGCCAATAATACCAGTCCGGGACCTGATGGAATCAGCTATCAAATGCTTCGAAATTTAAGTCCAGACTCCCTATCGAACATATTATATTTGTTCAATAGGATCTGGACTGAAAATAAATTTCCATCTTTATGGCAAGAAGCAATAGTGATTCCTGTCCTCAAGGCTGGTAAGGATCCTTCAGGCATTTCAAATTATCGACCAATTGCTCTGACGAGTTGCTTCTGTAAGACTCTCGAACGTATGGTCAATGCTCGTCTCATCTATGTCTTAGAAACTAATAATTATATCCATAAAAATCAGAGTGGCTTTCGTAAAGGAAGATCCACTCTTGATAATATGATATACTTGGAAACTCAAATCCGCAACGCTTTTGTGCGGAGAAATCACTTAGTTTCCATTTTCTTCGACATAGAGAAGGCTTATGACCATACATGGCGATATGGAATTCTCCGGACATTATATGATTTTGGCTTTCGGGGTAATCTGCCGATATTCCTACAGAATTTTTTATGCTCCCGTGGTTTTAAAGTACGTATTGGAAGCTATACATCCAATACTTTTACACAATCTGAGGGTGTTCCTCAGGGCTCTATTTTAAGCGTCACACTTTTTAGTCTCTTCATCAGTAACATACTTCATCAGCTTCCATCATCAGTACATGGTACTTTGTTTGTGGACGACCTGCAAATATCATGCGAGGGTTCGAATATGCGATTAATTGAGAGACAACTGCAAACCGCAGTTAACAAGCTTGCTGCATGGTGTGCTGAGAATGGCCATACTTTATCTCCTAGCAAGAGTAGATGTGTCCACTTCTGTAGAAAGACTAGCCTGCATAATGATCCAACTATTTATATCAACAACACTTCAATACAAGTAGTCAATGAAATAAAATTCCTGGGTATTATCTTTGACCGAAAATTGACCTTTCTTCCGCATATTTTATATTTGCGGAAGAAGTGTGAGCGATCGCTTAATATCCTCAGGGTGTTGTCAAATACATCTTGGGGTGCAGATCGCACATCACTACTTCGCATTTATCAGTCATTGATTTTATCCCGCATTGACTACGGAAGTGTTGTTTATGGATCGGCTAGATCTTCTATTTTACGAAGACTGGACACAGTTCATCACTCTGCTTTGAGGATATGCTCTGGGGCATTCCGCACATCACCCGTCCAGAGTCTATACGTGATATGTCATCAATTACCGTTAGACCTGAGACGAATGCAGCAGTCTCTCAATTATTATGCTAAGGTCATGTCGACCCCGCATCACCCATTACGTTCCATGGTTCCTAATACTTCTCTTAAGAGACTATATGATGCTCGTCCAATGAGCATCCCACCTTTTCTCACACGAGCCAAATCACATCTGTGGCTCACAGACCTACATGATATTCGGATTGAGTCTGTACCTCAATTTGCTCATCCGCCTTGGTATAACCCAACATATAATTTTATCAATACCTTTGCTCACTACAGAAAATCTGACACAACACCTATTGTTTTTCAACAGCTATATTCTTCTCATCGCTGTCAGTATCAATCATACAAACCTGTATTCACAGACGGTTCTAAATCAGCAGGACATGTGGGCTGTGGAGTTTTTATCAATAATACAGCTTTTAGTTACAGCCTACATTCGTCCTGCTCCGTCTTTACTGCTGAAGCAACCGCCATCTTCTATGCGCTTCAGCACGTGAATGCAGATGATTGTCATGAATTTTGTATTTACACTGACAGCATGAGTATGATTGAAGCCTTGAAGAACAATAGCGTTACCTGTCATCCTGTTGTGTCTAGAATTTTCTCAGCATTGGATTCCCTTGCTGGCAAGGGATACAAAATTATATTTTGTTGGGTACCAAGTCACGTAGGTCTTGAAGGAAACGAGAGAGCGGATACAGCTGCAAAGGCTGCTGAAGATCCAATTCTACCATCAGTTCCGCTCTCAGATGTGAGAAAGGGTATAAAAAGATTTATATGTTCCCTATGGGAAGAATCATGGAACTTGCAGGTCGGAAACAAACTCCATAGCATTTTCTCATCCCTCACCTCATTATCAATTTTACCGCTACGAAGTGCGGATGTTAGATTGACTCGCCTTCGTATCGGACACACACGTTTCACACACAGACATTTGTTTTTGAGTGAATTAAATCCTTGGTGTGAAACGTGTGATGAACCTTATACTGTGCATCATATTTTAATTTCATGTTCATGTTTTAACCATTTACGTATACACTTTTTTAATACAGATATTTTAACTTTATGTGATTTATTGGGAGATCCACCCCACAGAAACCTATTTGCGTTTTTAAGAGCAATAGGTTTTTTACCATATATTTGATTTAATTTTAAATTTTTGTATTATTTATTTATATTTTTTATATATATTTATTTGTCTGTCTGTATATGTACTTAAGGTTTTTAATTACTTCATATACATTTATTTTTATTTTTTAAACTTTTAATGTTGATTGGGTTTATAAAGAATATATATTAAAAAAAAAAATTGAAATCATAGTTTTGGCGCAGCATGTCCAATTTTGGACCTTGCGCCATAAAACCCAACCAACCAACCAACCCCCAGACACAGCAGCATCACCAACATAATCCTTTCTAAAGCATTGAAACCCACGCATTTTGGTGATAACAGTGGGCTTCAGGAATGTTTCCTGGAGAGCCACACATGCAGAGTTGTAGCGAGAGATGATGGATTTCTTTTCATCAATGCGAGACCAAAAACCAAGATTCCAGGAAACAAAGGAAGTCATCAATGGAATATATTCTAACCTTTATCACTGTTGCTCATGGTCATCTCAGATGAATCTTCAGAATTGAAATCATCATCTGATGGATGCAGTTTGACAGCGTCTGCATCCAGACAGAGAAGAGCTTTTTTTGTTGTTAATGAAGGCTTTCTAGGGCCTTCCTTGGCCAATTTTAACTTCCTAGCCGTTAAGGCTTTTGATTTTGCCAAAGCTGATTTGGCGATTATAGGTGCAGTATTTTCTATTGTATTTTGCTTTGGGAGGAAGCTATATGTAGGAGCAGAATGTTTCCGTCTGAGAGCTGCAAGTTCGGGATACTTTTTTTTGTTATTGTAGCATAACTAACACAAGGAGTGGGAGTGCGGGAACTAACTATGCGACGAGCTTCTAAATAGGAAACATGGTTCTTAATTTTAATCGTGACAATTTCCTTTTCCTGTTGCCAAACTGGACAAGATCTAGAATAAGAAGTGTGGTTACCTTTACAATTGACACACTGCTTTGGCTTCGCAGGTAGTACTTTCATGGCCAACATCAGAACGACGGGCACAAGTGAGTTTTCCTATGTAAGCCATTTTAGAGTGTCCAAATCGTTGACACGGAAGCATCTTAGAGGATTAGGGATAAAAGGTCGTACAGAACATCGCATATAAGCCACTTTAATATTTTGGGGCAAGTCTGGTGTCAAGAATGTGAGATGTTTTGTGTTTAGGACAATACCATCTCTCTTGTTCGTAATTCTTATCACAGCACGGACTCTTAGGGTTTTCAAATTTTCCAATATTTCATCGGTTGGCGTGCGATACAAATCCTCCAAGAAATAACACCTTGTGAAAAATTTAAATTTCTGTGAGGTTCGACAGTTACTGCGATGTCACCAATTGTTTTCATGTTTTGGATCATCATTATTTTTCGGTTGCAGTTACTATTAAAAGAACGCCTGATCGCTTCTTAATAGACTTAACTTCTCCAAGATAAGAAGTTAAACGCTTTTCAATAAGAAAAGGGGAAACACATTCAAACGTGTTTCCAATTCTTTTTCCAATAAAAAAATTTCGCACAAGTTACCAAATGCTACCGAGGATGTGAAGGGAAAGTTTTTTTTTATCCATATACGATGAATATAAATTCAGGGACCAGACGGCACCACCCACCAGCCCTACGAGGGGATACAGGTTAATTGTACCAGAGCTAGTCAGTCCCTATACGCTCACGATACATCCCTGAGGTGACCTCCACCCTTAACGAGTCACCCAGTAGATGTACCGATCGCTTGATCCCTAAGCCGATTGATATGTTGAGGACCACAACACACTTCTCGTTTACCTGAAGCAGAGGCCAAAGTAATGTGTTGGACTCTGGGGGCCTCAATTACCAGGACCCTCCTTTCCAAGGACACGTGTCTCCACGCACGGCAAACACTTGGGTTATTTAGTCCCCAAGAGGAGCCTAATAGTAACAGAGCGGCGAAAGCTACTCAAAGGGAACCCTCAACCTCTTACGAGGCAACCACAACGAGGGAGAAAAGAAAGAAAAAGCAGAACAGTAGAGGAGAGAAGAAGAGGACAGATCACTAGGGTACCTCGGGATTGTGACACTCGTATTTACCTAAAGAAGGCAAACCCTGAGGGGGCTCATTGGGGGAGCATCAAAGTCTTTTTAGCGAGGCATTAGGAACCATATAACGTAATGGGTGACACGGGATCGACATAATATTCTCGTAATAATTAAAAGTTTGCTGCTCTGGAGGGGGATGTGCGGAATGCGGCTGAACATATTCTCAAAGCAGAGTGATACACAGTGTCCAATCTTCGTAAGACAGAAGATCTAGTTGATCCGTAACGTAAACACAGCCGTAATCAGTATCAGACATTTCCATATTTAGTTTGAAGGTAATAACATTATATTTTACGAATTTATTTGATAAATTTATACTGGAATTAAAAACTAGGGTAATAGAACAAAGTAGATCTTGCAATTATTATAATTTTTTTAACATAAAGAGCATCAAATTTCTTTTTAATTTGAAAGAATGCAAAGCTCAATAAATTTAAATATGATTATTAATTTTATAAGAACAAAATATTTTTTGGAAAATAAAATGAAGAGATCAAATTAAACACCTATTACTTAGCAAAAAATATTACCCACAAAAAAATCAAACTGTTATGTTTGTTAACAAAGAAGATCAAATAAACTTCAATTTCCTATGTTTAAAAAATATTTCTTATCAAATGTAAGTTCAATAACAAAAAAATACATTTTCAAAATTTTTTATTTGGTCACAACACATAAGAGACAAACAAAATAATTTCAGCAAGAAAAATTAACAAAATATAACAATACTATGTATAGATAAGACTTCTAATACATATAATAATCACTTGATTTAATAAAAAATATGATATACAAAAGTCATCGAACATTTTGGCCCATTTTCTATGATAATAAAAGAAAATGTTTATCACATAAACTGACTGAAATAAAAGTATGCATACCAAAACATAAATTAACAAAAGTTTACCCCAATAATTCATAAATTTAAACACTACAGTATAATGTGTATATAAATAATACTCGAACACAATGTAAAATCTAAATATTTTAATGTAGAATAAAATTGTGCACAATATACTTGGTAAATAATAACAGAAATTATTTCAGACGTAGTGCAAAATATTCCACTAAGATCAACTTTAAATGCCATCCCGAAAAATTCAAATACATCAAAAGTATAAAACACATGTAAAATAAATCCAATCTACAACAATATATATATTTTTGCTATTCAGCTTACACCTTAACATCAAGATTCAAAAACTTAAGTATATAGGATGTTAAAATAAGTTATATATTAAAATATTCCAAAGCAACCTTGAAAATTCTTTTAAGACTAAAAAAATATCTTTACAAATGGTACATAAAATTATAAATAGAATGTTTAATTTATTGGTTGAGTCATAATTTAAAAAGAAAAGAATTTAAATTAGATATTTAAAACAAATATGAGAACTGTCTAAATATATTCTATAATTTTTAATCTTAAATTAGCAATGCCCAAAGTTTCTGGTAATAGTTCATTTTTAACAAAAAATGTCACTTTTAATAATTTAATTTCCATTTTGCATATAGTGAAACTTCATTTACATGTTTTTTGCTCATTTGTGATTTATGTTTGTATATTAAATGTTTTTAACACTATCTTCATATACTAAGTTAAAATCAAAATAATGTAATTACATGCAGTGCATTTTTAGATTGTTTGCATAAGCTCACTTTTATTTCTTAATTTTTACAATTCACCTGTCCACCATTTGTGAAGGCAAAACATAAGAAAAATTGGGGACATTACAAAAATTACCTGCAATTATAGGCGAAAGGGAAGTGAATAGTTTCCTCTATGATCAAGTTAGCACAGGTCTTTGCACAAAGTTTCGAATTTCAGTTAACCAGTAGAGAAAGATTTGTTGAGCAACATTACACTAGTTACTACATGAAAGTTCAATTGATGTAATTGTAACATCAAATATTATCACAATCTAGTCAACAAATGCAGCAATATTCTTCTTCTTGAACATAACTTGCAACAACTAAAAATAGTTTCCACTTAAAAACTATTTTGATTTTAAAACTAGTAATGATATATATATATATATATATATATATATATATATATATATATATATATATCTCAAGGAAATTACTTTCTTAAAAATTAAAATACTCTGAGAAAATACAAATTTTTATATGGGCTTTCCTCATATGTTACTTTTGCTTTTTTGTTTTAAAAGTGTATAAATGTGATTTTACTATATTTAAGATTAAATTTTTAATAGAAACTTCTTAATAAATAACAAATACCTTATTAAACATAATCTTTAAGAAAACTGCATACACTTAAAAGTATGCAATATATTGAAAGACACGAAACACACACACAGCCATAATTTTAAAAATTAAGTAACCATATAAGAATTTTTTTCATAAAACATAAAATCAAGGAAAATTCAACTACTGGATTAATTTTGATCAATGATGTGTGAGGACTTTACAGGGCATAAAAAACACAAATAATTTTCAATTATGTGGTCAGATAAAAAGTACCATTTACATGTTTACATACATCTTCATGAAAAATTTACATGCCCAAACAACTATCACAACTGTTGACAGGTACTAATACTTAAACACACAAGTTCAATCTACATAAAATGTAAGTTCATGTCCAGAAAAATAAAGTTCAATAGAAGCGGTTGTTTAATGTAAATGATTTTATAGTATATATAAACATACATCCTAATTACATCATTAGGTAAAGGATGATTTTTTTAATCCACCATATATTCCAAGGAGTTGACTACTCATCAATATAAATATGTTAATGCAATGTTAAATTAACTGTCTGTTAAATAAACTTTTTCTGTCTCTATTCACAAACGCATCTTTTTCAAAGACAACATAATAGTAACAATTTAAAACAAATTTTACATCTTTTTTAAATATTGAGCTAAAAGTTAATAATGAAAATATTTCTATGAATGCCAACATTTTGAACAATGTATCCACATAAATATTAAATTAACATAAAAATCAGTAACTATAAAATTTTACACAAATATCTTGAATATGACTCAAAATATAACTACCATGTATATATTTGTACACTAAAGCGATAAATAAAAGCTGAATAATTCATTTTGAAGATAGAAATATTCTTACATTAATAAAATTCTGTGTATTAAAAATGCAAATGCTTGAAAGATGTGATTAGAATAAATTTGGTGTTAAAATCAAATTCAAAATGTATTGTATTTGATGAAATGAGAAATCAATATGAAATACAATATCATGAACAATGAAATATAAAATAATAGCAAGAACACCTTAAAAAATGAATTACATGCTGACATAATATATCACAGCAGCAAATGTTAGAAAATAATACATTACAGAATTGGCAATAACAAAGGTATTATGCCTCAAACTCTCAAATAGTGTCTCTATCACTTATTAAGAATCACATTAGTTTCAACAAATTTTATTGGGTTGTAATTTTTGAATTCAATAGTAAAAGATACAAGACATTTCAAAATACAATATAAAACATTTTAAATTTCTATTGTACACATTTCCTTCAAGAGTTATCCAACTATAGTTTGTTTAGATACATTTTCTCTATCATTAGAAACATACAAAATTTATAACCACTTAATATCTAGGAAAGTTATTTAGCATTATTTGCATAGCATTTTTCATTAACTTCAGTGAATTTTAAATGCACATTATAAATGCTTCTCA
This sequence comes from Latrodectus hesperus, assembly GCA_037975125.1. NCBI lineage: Eukaryota > Metazoa > Arthropoda > Arachnida > Araneae > Theridiidae > Latrodectus > Latrodectus hesperus. The sequence continues at coordinate 80,157,735 of CM075854.1, read as the reverse complement.
ACAAATATACATTTAAAATACTAGTATTTTGAATAACAAGAAAATATATAAAATGTAAAATCCACATATTATTACATTAAAAGTTGATAAGAGTTGAGCAATGCAACTAAATACACTGGTGGGCAAAACTTAAGCAGCAATGTAAATTTTAAGCAGATAGCCATGAAATTGCATAAAAGGAGTTTTTGCGATTAGTGCAATGAACACGTAATTCAGTAGAAAGGTCATGTGTACGCAAATATCAGTGGCAAAACGTCAGAGGTGGCGTGAGCGTTTGCAAAACGCGTGCGCTCGGCGATTACAGTTCAAGTCTACAAAAAAAGGAAGGACGGACGAGCAATTAAAGAGTTTCAAGTGCAAGTGAGTGTGTCCGTGAAACATGGCTATGGATGACTTCACACGTGGAAGAGTGATTAGAAAACTGAAGGAGGGGCGTAGTGTGAAAAGTGGAGCTGAACATTTCGGAATCAACAAGTGTCGTTTCGCAGACTTGGAAAGCCTTCAGAACCACAGGTACAGCTTTTTGAAAGGTTAGTGGTGGCCACGCTAGGAAGACAACTGCAGCGGATGACGGCTATATCGTCGTGCAGGTGAAAAAGAACTCCAAACCAGTCGCAAACGCCATTGCTCAGCAACTGTACAACAACGGGGTGACAAGTGTTGCGGTTTACTGTGACCAGATGCCTACACAAAAGTGACCTATTAGCCATCAGCGGCACTGTTTAGAATGGGGCAAAGAGCACAAAAACTGGACACCTGACTAATGGAGTGACGTCCTCTTCACAGATGAGAGTCGTTTCAGTGTCACAAGCGATTCTCAATGCCAGTTGATTTGGAGAGAGGTTGGGACAGTGTTTCATCCCAGTAACATAACAGAAAGTGACAGTTATGCTGATCCTGATCCTCTCATTTAGGGAGACATTATGCTGAAAAGGCGGACTGAGCTTCACGTTCTCGACAAAGTTTCTGTAACCGGAGATCGCTATTGTCAGGAAGTAATCCTTCCCCATGTGAGTCAGTTCCAAAGTGCCATTGGAGCAGATTTCATTTATATGGATGACAAAGCATGGCCACATCAGAATCATGCTGTTCAGCAGCTATTGGAAAGTGAAGGCATCGCCCAAATGGATTGGCCAACGTACTCCCGATTTAAATCCCACAGAAAATGTGTGCGATGCTTTGGGGAGACGCATTGTGGCACGATTGCATCCCCCGAGAAACACTCAGCAACTGAAACAGATGCTGATTGAGGAATGGGCACTCTTACCGCAAGAATTCCTGGACAATCTGGTGCTGAGTATGGGGAGATGGTGCAAAGCAACCACTGAAGTAAGGGGAGGGCATATCCCATACTAAGGAACATCTGTTTGTTATTGTTCCTCTTCGACAGATGATCTTGTACAGGGATACTGTGAGTTTAATAAAGCCTATTTTTGTTTGATTTCTTACTGTATACATTGCATTCATTTTTGTGCAACTATGCTTTTGTCATCCTTTAAGTACAAAATCTGTAGGAGTAGGACTCTTGCCAACTCATTTTGGAAAATTCCGCCGCCTCATCCTTGGCACTGTGGCTCTGATCCTGGGAGATCTTTGAGTTTCGACGGTGAAAAACTTGATCAGACTGCCTTGTTCAGCCTCAGATCCAGCCATCTTCGGAGTCTACGGTTCTCCCAGGGCAAACAAGTCTTTCCCACCTGCACTTCGTGCAATACTAATGAAGCCAGTCCAGAACACCTACTGAACTGCATTGCGTTTTCAAAGCGTGAACTTTTATACAGCCCTGGAGCTGTCCTCGATTCTTTGAAGGTGAAAGATGTCATGGACCTGGTCTGATTCAGACCAGGGTATAAAAAGAAGATTGGTTGGTTGATTGGATTTTATGGCGCAAGGTCCAAAATTGGACATGTTGCGCCAAAAGAAAGAAGAAGTAGTACAAAGTGATGCGTCTCATGTCTGAATTTCATGTCCTTCAGATGACTTCTCGTGGAGTTATGGCAGAAAAACCACCTGTTGCTTAAGTTTTGCACACCAGAGTGTGTGTGTGTGTGTGTATGTTATTCATACTCACAATCCACAGACACATAACATTAAACAAATGTAAAAAATACTGACATAAAAAAAGATTTTTTTCAAGATCTGAAAAATTTCACAAATAGACTTATTTAAATTTTGTGATTTTCAAATGTTTCATAGAGTGCTTTAAAAATCAAATCTCTGCAAGTTTATATAACCCATACTACCTCTATATTATTTTATAATAAAAAACGACTTTTTAATATCTCTATATGTTAAAATGAAAATATAAAGGAAATCAGAAAAGTAACTTACATCATGAGAAACTTCATTGGAATACTTTGAAATATATACACAAACAAATTATTAGATAGAATACAAATTATAAATTTCATATTTGTGAATTTCTGTTATTCATTATAGCAGCAAACATAACTCTGGCAAATTATATAATATTTGCACATTAAATACAGCTTAAAATAAGCAATACTAAACAAAAAAGCATATGAAGAAAAAACATTCTTTATGGAAATAAACCAATTTCAAAAATATTTAAAACTTTCATTAGGATTCATTATGTAACAAAGTGAAATTTAAATTTCAACACATAAGTGAGCCAGGATAATCAAAATATTTGAATAATGAAGAACACTTCTATTTCACTATTAAGAAACTACCAATGATACTGCTTAGATTAGTCATTTTGAAAATCAATAACTCAACTATTAACATATCATGGAATAAAAGTTCAAAAAACAAAACATTAACCTATAGAGCAATAAAAATTTGCACATACTCAAAGGCTCATAATATAACTAAATACATTAAACACAATAAAAAATGTAGATTTGATATTCGAAAAAAACCCATTAAATAGTGTCAATTTTCTAGAGTTTTTTGAGTAATAATACTAAATTTTTGTTGTATTTAGGACCCAATAGCTTTCCTAGAATTGGCACAAGAAATATCACAAAATATATTCATATATTAAAACTAATTTTTCAATAAAGTTAAAGTATTTTTACTTTAACTTTAATCATGTTTTTAAGGCAAATTATATGAAAATACGAATAAAGCAATAAAAGATTTTTCTTGATTATAAATATATTTCTTGTGATCCATGATTTTTACAAATTAAAAATGACATAAGCATTTAAACATATTTAATTTTCCTTCCTAAATACAATGGGAATTTCTTATATTTAAGAAATCAATGCTTAAAGTCCAGTAAAATGAAAAAATATATTTCTCGAAATCTCAAGAGAAAGAAACTGCTGTGATTCCTAATTATGGTGAGATTCACTTGCCTCAAGATACAAAGATAAATCAGCCTTCGAAAAATCTGATGCATCTGCTAAGAAAATATTAGTTTAAGTAAAATTTCCATTAATAAGTCTCTTCTGACAGGTCTATCAGAGATGCACGCCTAAAAAGTTGAATAATAAAGCAAAACAGTATTCCAAAAAGCTGCATTTCCCCTACAGGACTAAAGGTTGCAGAATATAAAGCTCAAATAATGAAGAGTCAAACATTTAAAATATGGACAAAGAAAAGGGACCATTTTGAAACTCTTAGAAAAGAAAAATCTACTTTCAAACGATCATGACAATTATTGCACTTATGATAAAGATGGTAATGGCAACAGCTGCATTAAGACAAAATGTTTCGAAAAATTAAAACAGTCACATTAAACACATTATTTTCATAAATAACAGTTCCAATCTTAAAGATTCCGGAATGCGAGAAAGCAGGTTTAAAAAATGGCACTACTAAAAAAAAGCAAACCAAGTAATAAAAGTGAAAAAAGCAAACTATAGGAAACTATGGCAAATTAGCTGAAAGTTCAAGATAATGACGTTTTTGACTACATGAAAATTTCCATACAAGAAGTAATAATGCAAGTAATTCGAAAAGTGATCTGTGAACTTGGGAACCTGCTGAAACTTAGCAATCAGGTCAGAATAACATCACAAAAGTTTAACTGTGGAATTAAAATTATGTCTGATTCATCAATGCTTTTTGTACTGAAAGAGGTGTTAGAAAGCAGGACCACTCATTCACAAATTTAGCATAGTTCTTGAAGCATTTTTACTCCTATATAAGAGGGGAATTTTTGTGGACCTCATGGATAGGGAAATATGCAGCTTCAGTTCTCTGAAGCACCGCCCAACGGTGGAAGACTGACTTGGCTCCTTCGCCTACAAACCTTAGCTGAGCATAGTGGAATGGCCTTCATGCCTTGGGTGACCCTACCAGGAGTAAAACTACCAACGTACTTCGCCCATTCCGCCCAGTGACACTCCCTCGCAGCGTTGTTGCGGTCTGTAGGACTTGAGGGGGTAGTAGAGTGTCTGTAGGCCAAGAAGTTCAAACAAGCCATTTGGTCACTTCCACCCTTGCACCATTGGTACAAAAGCTACTCACCGGGAGGCTCCTTCACTCTTAAATGCGACAGGCGGAGCCAGACTACCACCACCCACTTCCAAAGTGGACATCTTTGTTCCATTTCATTCAGCGAAGGACGTAAATGCTACATCCCTTGCCACAAATGCAACTCGTCGAGTGCGTCTCTGGAACATATTATCTGTTGCCTGGAACTTAATAAAGAGGACATCTTCGAATCACCTTTGCTAGTCATACTTTCTGGCGGTTCATGACGTTATGCACCTAGTTTATCCCTGCTAAACAAAAGGGATTGGAAAGAAAAAGAGGGGAATTTTTTAAATTTATGATATCAATGCAAATAAAACCGGTAAAATGAACAAAAGAAAATAATTTTTCGAAATCTCATGAGAAAAGAAACTGCTGTCATTATTATTTATGGTAAGATTCACTTGCTTCAAGCGACAAAGATAAATCAGACTTCGAAAAATCCGATGCATCTGCAAAGAAAATATTAGTTCCAGGAAAATTTCCATGAATAAGTCTCTTCTGGCAGGTCTGTCAGAGATACACGTCTAAAAGGTTTGATAATAAAGCCGCCAAACAGTATTCCAAAAAGCTACGTTTCCCCAACAGGACTAAAGATTACAGAATATAAAGCTCAAATAATGAAGAGTCAAACATTTAACTCTTAAAGTGTTTTAAATATGGACAAAGGAAAATGAGGACCATTTTGAAACTCTTAGTAAAGAAAAATCTACTTTTAAACGATCATGACAGTTATTGCATTTATGATAAGAATGGTAATGGAAAAGCTGTATAAAAGCTAATTGTATGGTAACATGTACTTGTACCATAATCTGCAATGTTGTATGTAATCAATAAATTCTGACAAAGCTCAACAATTCAATAAACCAAAACTCCATCAAAACAGTTATGGTAAGTGGTGTTCTAAGCGGATTTGATCCACTACAGCTTTTTAAAACTAGGTAAAAACATCTCAACGTAGAAGTATTGCAACAATATCAACGAAATGCACTAGAAAGTTTCACATAAACAGTCACGTTATGATCAATAAGAATGGTCCAATTCTTCTGCAGGACAATGCTAGGCTGCATACTTTAATGATCACTTTTTAAAATTTGCAAGCATTGGGTTACAAAACTTTAGATCACCTACTACATTCAGCTGATCCTTCATCTACAGTTTCTTTTTCAAACTCCTGGATAGCTTCCTTTAGGGGAGATGCTACAAAAATTCAAGGACAAACAAAATGACATTCCATGAGTTTTTTTACCTCTTGAACTATTCCATTTTATGATAACAGCATAAAACTTTTTCAGGTCAGAAAAGTGTATTGAAGCTGAAGGTTTTTATTGTGTGTGATTAAAATAATATTTGGTCTTTAGAAATTTATATTTACTTAATGTAGACTGTAAAAATTAAATATTTCATATATGTGCAACAAACTAATAATACTCCAATATTAAATTCTTTTACACATAATATCTGCATTCATATTTTAAGAGGTTTTAAAATATTTTATTCTTTTCATATAAAATTTATATTTTACAAACATATGGAGGAAACACATTGAGATTTTTAATAAGTGATATTTTACTGAAATATTTGCTGAACAAATTTCATGAAACAGCTTGCATATTCTGATACACTTTTTCATACACATGTTTAGTTACATGCAATTTCCAAGAAACATGTAAATAAGAATTTTTAAACGCACATAATGAATTATAAGAAAATTTGAATTATAGTATTTTAAAAATATAAAACTATAAGACCAAAGCAATATTTTTTCTAAGAGTAACTTTTGTTCACTTAGACAAATGTTCTCCAACTGAGATAAAAGTACTCCTTGGTAATAAAAATGAAAAACATATGATAAATATTAATAAGAATCCTCCTGCAGGATTAGTTAAGAGAAACATATAGTTATGGAAAGCAAAACAAATAACCATGCACATATGCAAAGTCCTCATCTTTTCAACTTGATAATATAAAAGTTATATTAGCTTATCTTAAAAATAAAAAAATCAAGATTTCTGCTAGTTTCGGAAATTTGATATTTATTGTTAAATGTAAAAAATTCTATTGTAGAATATTGTGTTTTTACTATTATATTAATAAGTTTCATAAGTTTTTTTTTTTTGTCACTAGACATTTGCAAGAAATGAGAAAAAAAAAGGATTTGTTTCAGCATGGCATACACAGTATTTACAGTTCTGAGGAACATCTAGATAGCTCTTGAATAAAAAAGTGAGAAAAACTGGTTTAAAATTTTTTATATAGGTTGATATGTAGCACCACATCAAGGTAATACAATATTATGTCATATCTCTTATGACACAATTATTACATTAAGTTAGAATTTCTAAAAATGCACAATACTATGAGTACACATTACATTTCGCAACTATAATTTCAAAATATTTAAAACTTTCATTTGAATACAAAGTGGAACAATCACATTTAAAAGAATTTCATTCATGTAAATAATTAAAAGCAAAAAACTAATATTTAGAAAATCAGATATTATTTATTAACTATGAAAACATTCCTGCTAACACATGTGTCACATTGCATTAAAAATTATAGTAAATTTTGATCACTTTAATACCAATAGCAACATTACAGTATACTTTAAAATGTTGCTTCTTTTCACTTTTATACTTTAGATGTAACATCAAAAGCTGTGCAAAAGTTTTTATCACTTATTACATTTACATATTTTTATACTGTGATATTACATAAAAAATATGAAAAATATATGGACTGGGCATAGTTCTGCAAATCAGATTGTTTCTGAAGTTCAGTGTCCTATTTGAGGTCACCTGAAAAATTGTTTGCTCAAATTCAAATTATCAAGTACATAATGTAGTACAAACTTCTTATAAATTTTATATATTGAAATACTAAAAAGTAGAGATAAAATGGTACAGAAGAAATTTAAACATAAATTTCTAATTGGTTCATTTAATTTCTAAATTGCAATATAATAGTGAAACTCAATTCACTAATAATGGCAATAGGTTGAGTAGAAAATTTTCTATCCTTTTTTTTAATTTAAAAACTTGGCCACAATAGAGCTTTTTTGCATATCACATAGGCAGAAATTGCAGTTGTAGGATAACTGTTTACAATTATGAAAGTTGATAGTGGTCTGCTCAGCTCAACACTTACATTCTTGGAAAAAAGGAGTGCTAGATTTGTAATTGGGTATACTAGAAAAGAGTCTTCTCTCTTACCAATTATCAACATCTTCAGATAAGACAATGTTGCTGGTAGCCAATACCAGTGAGGACTCTTGGTATAAACCATTAGCTGCTTTCAATTTTTCTTCAAGCAAAAAGACATGTAGCACATTCAAGTTTGGTTCGGCTAGTTTGATGCTCAATGGTCATTCTTTGCAAATGGGGCTAATCAGACTGGAAGCTACGGTTTAAAGTGGAATCCAAACCACTACAAACATACAAGCCAAATGTGGGATTCAAACCCATTAACTGTTTATCAGAAGCCAAGTGTGCTAACTAATTGGTTGTCACCTCGAAATAACGCATCCAAGTCTTTTTGACAATGAATTCTGGAGATAGCCTTTGCTCTTTAGATTACAAACAGTACAGCACCTTCATAAAATATCTGAAAACATGTTTTTGTTCATGGCATGGATCCACATAAGCTTCATTCCACCATGGTCTTTTAATTTAAGAGGACAACAGGAATATTTTGGGATGAGTATTTCAACAGCTTCGACAATAGCATCTTTGACTTTTAGAATAGCATCAATAGTATTAGCTATCATTTCATTTGTAATGACAGCCCATTCAGTCAAAAATGCCTGTCCACCCTGTAAAACTTAAAGATGGTAGGTAACGATTCAATATTAGGTGTACTAGCAGGGAGAAAAATTCAGGAAAATGGCAACTGCTGTGTAGATCTTTTTCCAAAGGAGAACTCCAAATGAAGCAACAAAATAAAAATAAATAGCTACATCCTAAGAATGAAATGTCTTGGTAGTCATATGAAAATAAATTTATAATTCAAGCAGACTAAGTCAGTGATCAAAAATAAACTATTCTATCTGCTGAGCATGAGAATCAGTATTTATATTTTTCGCATAGTAGTGATCATTAGTCACTAAGAATGCAAAGAAAAGGAATCTGATCCAATTTATTTAAATTATCTGGGGGGACAACAGTTCGAGGAGATAAATATACACAAGAAACAGTAATTAGAGTAAAAATGTATCATAACTGGCACAGCTGGCAGTAAAGTACTGCATAGGGATGGGTATGAGGCAAGAATACAAACCCCACCAAAGACAGTATCAGAGATATCTATTTGATACGACATGAAAACTTGAATTTTCCTAGGAGAAAAAGAGTTCAAGTTAGTTTTTTCAAATTTTTGTTTCTTGATTCTTCCTTGGAGAGCACAAATAGCAGGAGAAAAGGATTCTATCAGGTCTAACAGGTACACACAAATGAAAATCATAGCAATTCCAAGAAACTGTCATAATGAACAGTTCTTGGATCTAATATTGAATATGCTTCTGCCAATCCTCTATAGACTGATTATCACATTTATAATATCGTTGCTATGAATACATAGAAGATAGCAAATATTAAGATTGATAGTAGTGTATAGTTGATTTTTAAATTTTCTCTAGTATCAGAGGCACTTGATTGTTAGGATTTAATGAGATTGGTTTAATAGTAGTAGGTTGCTATTTATAAAGCTTGCTTTGTTTCTCAAAATTAATTTCTTTTCTTCCTAAGTTCTAGAACAGTCTGTATAGTAGTTGTGTTTTTCTACATGAGCGTATGATATTTAAAAACCACCTGTAATATATTGAATTTGCTTTTTAGCTTCCAGATAAGAATTTTTTCTTTGTTTTTATCCATCATTCCTGTCATTTTGAGCAAGTTTTATGTGACTAAGAATGATTCTTTTTACAATTGAAGAGTAACTCTGTTTCAGTTATTTTCTTGATGTTTCAGATTTGAACATTGAGTACATGTAGCTCTTAATCTGCAGAATGTTTTCAGAATGTTCAAACATGTTACAGTTAAAACATCTAACAGAATTTGGAAAGTAAAGTCTTATGGTGCAGTTAAGCTAACCAGCTTTTATTGAGTGAGGAAGGTTCGAGCAATCAAAGGTTAATAACAAGAAATTCATAGGAATTACTTCATCACGATGTATAATTATTTTGATACAGAAGGCAAAAAACTTACTCAAGAAACAAAGGCGAGACTGTAGTGAGTATCCTCTGTGTGTGAAAAAAAAACCTATCACTAAAGAATCACAGGATCCCCCTCCCTGTCAGGCTGGGAAAACTACCATTCCAGCGCTAATGACTCACTACAAACAAGTTAACACACTGTCTAGCCGATGATATGGCTGTGAACTCCCTAAAGTTTTGATTCCACACCGCAAAAAATATGATGAATCGCTCCTTTAAACTAATGCAGGTGAAATATAATAGTGATTTAATGGACAACAAACAATTTATTTTCCAAGTTGTTATAAAATACCTGAGTCAAAAAATTTAAAAAGGTCTTATTCTGAAATATCTCCACAGCTTTGATTTAATGACTTATGATATGAAGTTACAACAGGGATTTCTACAAGTGTTTGCAATGCATAAAAAAACTTAAGAGTTGTTCTTCGGAATTTTTATCAGAAGACCACCAATATTAATTTTTATGTGAGCAGGTTCTCCAGCTACACTAAACGTTTTAATATTCTAAAAGGGGTCACTTATTTTAAGATACATACAGTTTTGGAACAATATAAAACATGGGAAAATATAAGTTTCAAGTTTAGTGCCTTGTCATAGTCTGAATTTTTTGACCTATGTGAAAAGAAAACTTTCATATTAACAAGTTCCTATCTATTAAAGAGGACATCAAGGGAAAGCAGTTACGTGCTCTGGAACCAGGAATACCTTAGGACACAACTGGAAAAACCTTAGGTGTACTGCAACAAGATAGCACAGGTTTGGAAGATCTAGCAGAAAAACCTAAAAACTCCAAATGTAAGACTAGGTTTACAGCATCATTCTGAGAAAAGGCACCCCTAACATAACACTAGCCAACTGACAGAAGGATCACTTCAGCCACTCATCCACATAGAAGGCTTCGTCAAGGACAACAAGAACCCTAGAACACTGATACTTTAGGGGAACTACCAGAAATGTACATGTTGGGAAGATCTAGGAGATAAAACTGCACCACACAAGATGTAAGACTATTCTTACAACACCATAATAGGGAAATGCCACCTATAACACAGCATCAGCCAAGTGAGTGAATGCAAGTACACTTCAGTCACCTATCAGCAGACAACATTGGGCCATGGATAACAGGTACTTCAGGACACAAATGACTAAGAGGTACTACAAAGGTATATTATATATTGAGTACATCTAGCAGATAAATTCACACAACCTGAGATGGTCTAGATCTAAATGTCTATACTGATGAAAAGTAAACCTCAACATAGACCAGACAAATGGAGTGTAAGATCATTCCAGCAACCCATCTGCAGAAATACCTGTGCTAAGGCCACAAGGACACCCAGACATTAATACCTTATAGGTATTACCAGGATATAGTACATGTTCAGAATATTTACGAAATAAAGGTACACAACCTAAAGTGTAGATTAGCCCAACCAAAACATACAACAGAAAAGACACACATAACTAAACACCTGCTGACTAAGAGCAGGTTCACCCATCTCCCAAGACAAAGGCCAATAGAGGGACAAGATATGAATACATGAGGGGAACCAAGGTATATAGTACATGTCAAGAAGATCCCTTAGACAAAACCATATAACCAAAAATGTAAGACTAACCTTATAACATGCTGGGGAAAATACTCACTAACATACCACCAGACCAATGACTGACCACTAGATGAATGACAGCCTGATCATTCAAGCCTCTCATCTGCAGAGAGGCCTATACCAAGGGCAACATGAACAGAAGGACACCAATACTTTAGTGGTTCAAACAGGAGCCACCAGCCTCCCATCTACAGAGAAGCCTGGGCCATGGATAACGGAGACTGAACGACAGCAAATCCTGAGGGGTATTAGTAGAATTTAGTACACACTGGATAGATCAAAAGATAAAGTCACACAACCCAATCCTACAACATTGCGATAGGGAAAAGTCACCCCGAACAGGATACCAGTAAATTCACAAACAGCAGGTCCCTTCAAGACAAGATTTAGCCAATGAAAACAAGGACACCAATTTCTGAGTGGTACTACCAAGATCTAGGATATAAACCCACACCAACCAAAATGTAAGACTAGATCTACAGCAATATGACAGGAAAAAACCAGCTATAACAGCAACAGCTGAGTGACAGAGTTTCACTCCAGTCACCAATCAGCGGAGAAGCTTGGGACGAGAGAAACAGGAGACCCATGAAAGCAATGCTTGAGGGATAATACCAAGATATAGAATATATTTGAAAGATGTAACAGATAAACCCACACAACCAAAGATGCACAATTTTTTCTAAAGCGACATGCTGCAGAAAAGCCAACCCTAACATAGCAACAGCTAAACGACTGACAGCAAGTTCACTCCAGTCATAAATTTACAATGTCATAACCCAGGACAAGAGGGGTGATAGGAAACCAATAGCTGATGTGTACAAGTAGGATATAGTACACGTAAAGAAGATGTAGCAGATAACTCCGCAACATCCAAAATATCAGAAAAGTTCTACAATACCATTCTGGTAAAAACTTCCCCACACACAGCACCAGCCGAATAATTGAGTACAGGTTCACCCCCGAACACTAACACATTTTAGGAACCAAAAGGATAGAGAATTTATTAGGAATATCAAGTAGATAAGCCCCCTGAACCTAAAATGTAAGAATAACTTTACAATACCATGCTGTGGAAAAACTTCTCACACAGACCCATTCAATTCAATGAGAGCAGGTTCACAACAGGCGCCTACATGAAGACAAACCTTGGCCAAAAGCATACAGAATCACAGTATACAAATTCCTTATGGATACTACAGGATATGTACATGTTAGGAAGGTCTAGGAAAAAAATTCGCAACACTCAAAATGCAAGACTAACCCTACAGTACCTGGTTAGAAAATTCCACCCCAAAAACAGCACCTGCAAGTAGTTTTAGAGCAGTTTCACACCAGGCATTTATCTAGAGAAGTTTGGGCCAACAATATTAGAAAACCCAGGAAACTGATGATTAAGGGGTATCACCAAATATCAAAAATATTAGGAAGATCTACCAGGTACGCTCAAACAACCCAGGATGTAGAACTAGAACTAAAGAACAATGTTGCAGAGAAGCTGCCACTGACAAAGCAACAATCAAATGACTGAGAACAGGTTCATACCAGTCACACCTACCAAAGGGAAACACTTGCCAATGGCAACAATAACCCCAGGACACCAATAAATTAGCGGTTCCACCAGGATATGTACACATTGCTAAGATCTAAAAGATAAACTCATATTACCCAATATGTAAGACTAGTCCTAGAGCACCATAGTAGAAAAAACCCACTCCTAACATAGGACCAACCAATTTCACTGTAGCTTTGGCAAAACAATAACAGAAGAACCAGAAAACACATGCCTAAGAGGTGATACCAGGATCCCCTATACATTTGGAATAACTATCAGATAAATCCACACAATATGCAGCCGTACAGCTACATAATGAGGAAAAGCCACCATTAACACAGAACCAGCCAAGTGACTGATCAGCAGCTAAATGATTGAAAGCAGGTCCACTCCATCTAATCATTTGCTATGAGTAAGAAGAATACCGGGCCATGAATAGCTGAGGTGTACCAGTAGGATATAATAAACACAGGGAATATATAGAGCATAAAATCACACAACCTAAAATGTAAGAATAACTTTATAACACCTTCCTGAGAAAAGTTTCCCCTCCCATAGGCCCAGACAATTTACATGGAACAGATTCACTTCAGACATCCATTTGCAGACAAGTCTTAGCCAAGGGCAAGAGGGTTAGATTTATTTGTCACTTAACGGTCATTTTTTGCACACAAGGGCTAAGTTAGACTGGGACCTACGATTTAAAGTGGATTCCAAACCACTACAAACATCCATACCCAAGGTGGGATTCGAACCCACGAACTGTTGGACCGAAAAAGGGCAAGAGAACAGGACACAAATGGCTGATGTGTACTAGTAGGATATGGAACATGTTAGGAAGATCTATTACATAAACCCACAAAACAAATTTTTAAGACTATCCCTACAGCACAATGCTAGGGTAAAGCTTTCTCTTACTTAACACCAGCTGAATGACTTAGAGTAGGTTCACTTCAGCAACCCATCTGTTGAAAATCCTGGGCCATGGATCACAAGATCACCAGAACTCCACAACACCAATGCCTAAAGGGTATTAACAGAATATACACTGCTAGCCACCGCAAATGCAACACCCTGAAGGAAGAAAGCAAATGACATGAAATTTACACAACATGCATTAGCAAAGGTGAGACATGAAAATGTGTATAATTTTAGTAAACATGCACATCATGTGCGCCTGTGGTGCCACCTAAAAGCGCTATTTAGGTCTTGAAGATTGACGATTTTAAGTTCGGCAATTTAGTTTCTCTGGTGGTTTTTTTTAAAAAAACAACCAATTATGCCTCATAGTAAAGAAACTTTATTTTTCAATCCAGCATCTAAGTTTGACAGAAGAAGGATAGTGGCTTACCAAGATTGTAGATTATCTTTCAGGAAAATCAGTAGAAGTGTTGGAGGAAACCAAACAACTGTAATATAGACAAGTGTTCATTGGATGAAGGAGAGTACAATGGGAACTCTTGTTCGAACACATCCACCTCAGTGCACTACTTCATATGATGACATGAAAATTGGCGCATGGCAGTGTTGGATAGCTCAGCCATATCACGAACAATAGCACAGGACATTTAGACAGTAATCCAAGGTCTCCATGTATCCTTTGACACTTTTTACAGCAGAGTGGTCAGTCCGCAAGACGTCCATTGCTTCGTTTACTCATGACACAAAACAGACATGTCTGCCACAAATGGTGCGATAAATGAAAGATGTGGATTTCAGAATGTAATGAAATTGTCTTTACTGATGACTCATGCTTGTCTGTAACACCACGATGGTCACATTCAAGCCTGGAGACACTGTGGGGAGAGAATGCTCGACAGCTGCATATGCACTACCACACTGGTCCTGCTCCTGTTATTATGGTATGGGGCGGAATTGGATAACTGTCACATTAATCTAGTATGCATTGCCTGTACTTTAAACAGCCAGGGTCACATCTCGACGGTGGTCCTTTCTTACTTTCAGGGCTTGCCCACAGCCACATTTCAATAGGATAAGGCGCGACCACACATGGCCGCATTGTCCAATGGTTCTGCGTCAATCGCCAGGTTGAATTGCTCCTCTGGACGTCTTGCTCTCTGGATCTTTCGTTGATAGAAAGCATGTGGTCCATGGATGCACAACAACTGACCAAGATTACATCCCCAATTGATAAACAACAGATCATCTTTGGCAACATGTGGAAGCTGCTTGGTTTGCTGTATCCCAAGAACACATTAAAAGTCTCTTTGAATCCATGCCGAAGCATGTGGCAGTGGTGATCTCTAACAATGGAGGCTACTCACTTTGGCAGGAGCCACACTCCACAGATGTCTATAAATTTAATCTTTTGATACTTGATCAACATGTTATCTACATAAATTTTGTTGTGATATCTCTTGTCTTCTTTGGTATTGCAATTTGTATAACCAGTAGTGTAGTACATATTGCAAAATTCAAGATTAACCTACACAAAACAAAATACAAGACTAGTTCTATAACACTGGATAGGGAAAAGTCACCCAAACAGAGTACCAGCCAGTTGACTGAGAGCAGGTCCACTCCTAGCAACCATCTGTAGAGAAACTTTGGACAACAGTAACAGGGATCCCATGGAAGCAAAGCCTGAAGGATACTAACAGGGTATAGTATATATTCAGAAGATTTACAAGAGAAACTGATATAACCCAAGATGTAGAATTAGCCCTGCAGCATCATGCTGGGAAAAAGTCGACCCTAACATAGCACCAGTCTAATGATTGAAAGCAGATTCATTCCAGCCATTCATCTGCAGAAATGCCTGAGCCAAGGACAACAAAACATTCCCAGAACACCATTAGATTACAGTTACTAGAAAGATATAGCATATATTAGGAAGATCAAGCAAATAAATCCACTAAACAAAAAATGTAGGATTAACTTTACAATACTATGCTGGGGAAAACTTCCCTTTACATAGCTCCAGGTAATTTACTGAGAGCAGGTTCACAACAGCCACCCACATGAAGAGAAGCCTTGGCCAAGGACAAGTGGAATCCCAGGACACAAATAACTTAAGTATACTACCCTGATATGTACATGTTGGGAAGGTTTAGCAAATAAATCCTCAACATCCAAAATGCAAGACTAAATACAGTACCATAGTAGGGAAAAGTCACCATTAACACAGCATCAGCCAATTGTTTCAGGGCAATTTCACTACAGACCCCCATCTGCAGAGAAGCTTGAGCCAACAGTGATATGGAATCTAGGAAACTGAGGGATATAACCAGGATATAGCATACATTTGGAAGATCTGGCAGATAAACCCACACAACCCAGTATTTAGGTCTAGCACTTCAGAACCATGCAGTAGAAAAACTGCCTGACGTAGCAACACCCGAACAACTGAATGCCAGGTAATACTGGCCACCCATCCGGAAAGAAGAATTTGCCAAGGGCAACAATAGCCACAAGAAACAAATAACTTAATGGTACTACCAGGAAATGTAGATGTCAGGAAGATCTAGCAGGTAAACTCACATTACCTAAAACATAAGAATATTACATAGAGCACCATCATTGGAGAAAAGTCACAACAAACATAACACAAGTCGACTGAGAGCTGCTTCATTCCAGCCACACATTTGCAGAGAAGCTTGGGCAAAATGGTAACGAGAAAAACCAGAAAACCAATTCCTGAGTGGTAATATCAGAATACACTATACATTCAGAAGCATTTCCTAGCATTCATTTTCCTAGCAGATAAACTTACACAACCCAAAATGCAGCCATACAGCACCAGGTTAGTTAAAAGCCATCCCTAACACAGCACCCACCAAATGACTGAGAGCAGGTTCACTTAGGTCATCCACTTGCAGAGAAGTCTTAGCCAAGAGCAAGAGGGATAACAGAACACAAATGGCTGAAGTTAACTAGTAGGATTTGGTACACATTAAGAACATCTATTAGATAAAACCACACAACCCAAAATTTAGGAATACCCCTAGAACACCATGATGGGGTAACGCTTCTCCTAACATAGCACCAGCTGACTGACTTTAAGCAGGTTCACTTTAGCCACCAATCTTCACAAAAGCCTTGGCCATGGGTAACAGAGGGTCCGCATTACATCAATATTTTAGGGATATTATCAGTACATAGTATATATTCGGAAGATCTAGCAGATAAACACAAGCCATGATGTAGGACTAGCTTTACAGAACCATGCTGGGGATAAGCTTTCCCTAATCATATTAGGAGCCAACTGACAGGGAAGAGCATCACTCCAGCTATCCATCTACAGAGGGACCTACACCAAAAGAAAACCACAGAACACCGATTTGCCCTTTATGAGACACCATACACGTCAAACATTTGAGGTGGAATATACCATAAGAAATAAAACAAATACCCAAGCTAGAACACATTGTAAAACACAAAATAACTGGAAGACTAGATCTTGAAAAGGAAGGGAAGGAAAGATAAGGGAAAGTACAAAACAAGAGTAAAAAGAGAAAAATATAGGCTGCTGAAGTATATAAGGATTGTGAGACCTGCAATTTTAAAAAAAGTAAAGTAGTGGAGTTTGAACTTTCAATCCAATTTTTAAGAGTTAAAGTAATAATCAAGAAATTGCACAAAATAAATATTTCTGAATTGAATAAAGGCTATGAACCAATGTTTTTTAATCGATTAATTTGGATAATAGAGCTAAGAGGTAATAAATGTGATTTATCAATGACAAAAATTGAAAGTTTTAGTGAAATAAATTTTATGTTCTCAAAACTAATAATACATACTTTTTAATTATTAAAAAGTAAATATTTTTAAAAAATGTAACAAAACATAAGAACAAATTTACAGAAGTCTCTGGTAATATAAATAAGCACCCAAGGCAAATTATAACAAGCAACTTTTTATGACACAGCAGGATCACTGTATTACAATGATATGCCCAAAACACCATAATTACAAAATTATTAAATGAAAGTTCTTTAAATCTTTTTTTTTTCCTAGTTAAAAATATCTCTAGGAAAAGAAAACGTGAAAAGAGCAGCAAAGTTTCCATCATTAACTGTCTTACTCTCCTTGATCAAGCCAAAGTGTAGATCAAGTCCATGAATATTCAAAAAATCATGAACAAGAGGACAGTAAATCTCTTAAAAAAGGAAGGGTGAGACAGTTTTGTAAATAAAGGATACAGAGCACTAAAAGGGGCAAAATTCCAAATTTGCTCCTTTACCTGCAGATCTTAGCTGAGCATAACAGAATGGCCTTCATGCCTTAGGTGGCCTTACCAGGAGAAGATTCTCCCGACATACTTCACCCATTCCGCCCAGTGCCACCCCCTCGCCACGATGAGGCGATCTGCAGGATTTGAGGGGGGATCATTATAGTAACATTTGGTAGACTAATTCCAAGAAAACAATTTATTTTAATCGAAAATGATGCTAAAATATGTGTGATCACTTATACAATAAAGAACTTCAATAACTTATTAAGCTAAAAATGTATAAATATCTAGATCGGCAAGATATATTCTCAAATAAGACATTTATCAGACTAATTAGTAACAATTTTGTCCAATTAATAAACAAAAGATTCATGTTTATATTTATATGTACATAAAATTCATGAATTACATGCAGAATTTTCCAATTGATTAGTTCAGTGTGATTAATATAACCAGTTCATCTTGTGCAATTACAGTGTACACCATCACTTAGTCACCTTGCACAGTAATTTAATGAAATTCACAATCTTATTGCGTCTCTATGACATATTTGAAATCTAGCTTCAGGTTTTACCAACTGGTATTATGAGTCATCTGACCAAGTAATGGTCTTTCAGACATAAGATTTGATTTGTTTATGAGCCCAGCAACTTTGTTTTGTGTAGTATGCTTATTTGTGGTTAAACACATATGCAGTAGGATGCTCATTTGTGAATATGGTTAAAAGTTTTTGGTTTAGTATTGCATATTTGCCAACCCATTCAAGGCAAGACTAAACTATTCAGCTATCAAGTAATTGCAGTTTAAGTTTTGTCCGTGTATTTGCAATATACTCTTAACACTTGTTTGAAGAGTTCTGAATGCTACAACCACTGAAACAGAAAATTTATTTTCCGCAATTCACACTCAAAAAACTTAATTATATGCAATACAAATTATTTCCAGACACTTTAGATAACTCTCTTGAGTACAAAAATAAAAGTTCAGAGAGTGGTGTAATCCCATTTGGACACATTGCTATGTAAAGTGAATATTTCTGTTTAGTGCCATTGCATATATGTATATAACAGCATATATGTATATATACTCATACTTACAAATATTTAGATAAAATTCATGAGATATCTCCTTATCTAAGGCCATAAACACTTTTCCAGGAGAAGTGCAGCAACTCAATATAGTGTGGCTTTAATTCCATGCACCTCTGATTACAAACATAATAGCAAACGTATAGCTGATGTAGAATTTTGTGCCTAAATAGATCTCTCAAATAATGCCATAAATGTTTGATAGGATTCATGACAGGCATCCAGGTGTCCAAATCATTTGCTGGAATTATACTAAATGTTTGTCAAATACTGCACACAGCTGTGGACCAATGGCATGTTACTTCTCATATCAATATCTATACTACTTCATGCTTCACACATCGATTTATACATAAAATTACAATCTGCAATGATTCTGTTTGCAATATGAAAGCAGGTTATGCAAAACAGATAATTTTTATGTGGGATGAATATGAGAAATGAAAATTTTAAGAGCTTATTTTAATATGATATACATAAATTACAAAATGGAACTTTCACTTAAATAGCCTTGTGGGGCAATTCAATCAAAATTTCAATTGATTGAATATGTAACTTATTTTGTAAATTGTTTAGCGAGATGGCAACACATCCATATTTGTCAATTATACAAAAAAAAACAAAAGAGCCTGTCAACAATCCTTACCATATAGCATTGCTGATGTATTTGTATTTTGAATTTAACTGAGATAAATGTTTATTAGAAAGGACTCATTAACTTTATTGTTGCCACTAACTTTTAGCAACTGAGTTTAATAGATAAATTACTGACCAATGATTAAAGACTGAGGCGAAAAATAATTTTTTTAGTCTAAATGTGAATGATACCATTAAAATAGTCAGTATATATATATATATAACTTAATAAAATTTAAAATATATTGATATCATAATTCAGATATAGTAAATCAGAGTCTTGAATATGGAATATTAATGCAATGAAAATTATAAACATACTCTAATTTTGACGATAAAAACAGAAAATACTTACTTTGAGCCATCTCTTTTTTCTTTTTAATTTCTGAATATCTTTCTCCTTTAATGCTCACAATTTTATTATCACGATAACGAATAAGCTTTTTTGGTTCCTATAAATAGATAGAAATGAATCATATTTAACCCACATATAGAATTTTAAATGTCAAAAAATTTTTATCATGGGTATTTATAAGTGTAAACAATTTAAAAACAAGTACAGAAAATTATTAATATCTACAGAAAGTTCTTATTAATGTTAAAAACAAATGACAAATATCTTAGAACGAACATTAAATTTCAAAACTGAATGGCATAGTAAGAGTGCTTCAGGAACAGATCCGAGGTTCAATCCACAAGCTGTACAAGGAGAACTCAGACTTTTATCCCATTAATGAGTCAGTAAAATTGATAAACAAGCATGGTTGGGAACAAAACCCAGGAATTTTCAAGTCAAGTAGAGAACTAACCAGGATATGTGTTTCCCATCCCAAGGTCTTTAGTCAAGAGAACAGATATAGCCACTGTAGACCTCGGCCCCATGGGAGCTGTCATGAACATGACACCAAATTAAGTTTAAACATAAAGCTCCGAAAAACAAGCAAAATAGACTAATAAGTTAAAAGTAATAAAATCGAATAGCTTTATCACAAACTATGTTTGTAGAATTTATATAATTAACATTTATCATACACAAAATTTACAATTTTGAAGTTACTATAATTTAGAGAATTTTAACACTAATTCAATAAGATTTTCTACAAATGATTTATAAAGAGCTAGTCTGAAAGTAATGTTCATATAAAGTGAATGCTGATATGTAATGTAAATAATATGTAAATGTGAAATATTTGTTCACTATTAATATAAGAAAATATTGATTAATTAAAAATACTTAACTATTCATAACTGAACCATTGTTCACATTTTATGATTTTGATTTTAAATCAGTTACAAGTTAGGGTACAATCTTGTTAAATAGTATAAATATTTTTAACACCCATAATTTTACATTCATAAATTATAAAAGTGTGTTTAGTGACCTGTTAAAAAGAAGTTTAAAAATTCACAATTTTCAATTTGATTTCAGGATACGCAGCATATTTAAAAAATGGGAAAGAATAAATTACATGGAATTTAATTAATCTAAAATACACTTTAGCAATTAATAATAAAGACTACAACTATAAAACAAACATTGAACATGAGGGAAGAATAATTTAGTATGAAACATACTTCCATACAATATAGTCAACAAAAAGTACTACTATGCAAAAATCAGTAAGAATGTTACAGAAATGGTTTAGAGACAAAATCTTATAGAGATAAGCTTATATTCATTCAAAAGTTGAAAAGTTGCAAGAGTTAAATACAATTTTCACTAAAAAACATAAAATTATTTAGTTACACACATGTTACAGAATAAAATTACAGAATGTATTTTAAATGAAAAATACATTTTCATTTAAAATACAAAGTAAAATCTGATTGCTCTAAGATAACAATCATAAAATGTTTAACTTTGAAAAACCAAATTAAAAGAATTATAAAATTCCAAAATGTAAAAAAACAAATAACAATACAAAAAGTAATTTCTTACATTTCTTGGAGCAATAGGTTTATGCTCTCTAATATCATCTGTCTGGTCGATATAAGCATATCTATAAAAACACAAGATTTAAATCAGAAGTTTAAAATGCTAAATCAGTCTGAATAAAGCAGAAAATACTGCAAGCAAATATTTGGAGATAATTTTTCACACTGTTATTAATGAAACAAAATGTATTTAGAAATAATTAAATTATAATAATAATTTGATATTTTATTGCAATTTACACTAATATATTTATTAATCCACAGCACAGTATTCCAAAGTTAAAAAAAAAAAATTACCTCAATATAATGCAACAAAATGAATTTGCTCGAGAAATATTTCCGAATATTATAATGTAATTATCATTAAACTTTGAGGATTTCATTTAACAATTTTATAAGAATGCTCGTGCTTTTATAAGAACTACTCTTAATACAATAATAATGTACTTACAATATTGTGTTAAATGCAACATGTTAAAGCTGCGTAAATTGTAAAAATTATAAAATATATGAGAACACCATTATCACAAGTTTAAGACATAATGAAGAGTATTATAAATTAATTAATCAATGAATAAGATTAAAAATGAAAATGAAACTAAAATCTAAAGATCCATCTAAGCACAATAAGTAGTATTCAACTTATAGTTTATTTTGTGCAAATTAAGAAACTAAACATTTTAGGATAACCATAACTTGAATAATAATCACTTAAAAATGTATTTTCAACAACAGTTTAAATAGTATATGAAGCTACTGTAAATTAAATAAAATTTTAATAATCAATGAGAAGATAAACAGTGAATATCTCAATATTCATTACAAAAATTTATCATTGAAATAAAACAATATATAAAATATAAAACACACAACAACTGAGGTAATCTGTAGAGGAGAAAAGTGAAAAAAGGTAGTATATAAGTTTGGAAAACAGAAACATTAAGTAATCCTTAATGTTTCTAAAATGTATGATTTTTTAGAGTAAGAATTAGTTTGATTTAGTTACTGCTTGGCAATCATTTTTTGCAATAAATAGAGCAAGTCCTACAGTTTAAAATGGATTCCAAATTACAAGACGGAATCAAAAAATGCCCAGAAGGGAATCAAAGAATGCCAGGACTTGTCCTTTTGCTAACATGGCTAATACACATAAAGATTAAAAAGGATCAACAGCAGAATTTTGCATCAACTGGGAATTCAAAAACGCACTATGCACAAGATCATTCATGAAGATTCTAATTAAATGAAAGCTTTCAGCTGTTTGCACACAGAAACTATTCTGGAATATCCATCGCTGTAATACAAAACGCAAAAAGCTTGAAATTTTTTTTAAAAGGTTCGCACAGATTTTTACGAATCAAATTCCCAGATCCTTAAGGAATCTTAAAAAGAGTCAAATCAAAAATTTCAAGAAGTATCAACACACACATTAATGTGTCATTTCTTTACTTTTATTTTAAAAAATTGTTTTTGTCTAGACTTTTCTATTAATCACATTCAATAGATTATCACATTTCTGGGTTAGTTCACAAACTGTGTTTTGCTTTTAAAGAGTCCATTGGTCATCAAAAAGACATTTCTTCATGCATATCAAATAATTTATTTCAGCCTTTATTTTATTCATAAACAAATTTATCCCTTTTAATAGAAATTATATGCAATTCCCACCATGAAAAGTTACAAAAAGCATATTTTAACTCAAAAACTTTATAATTAAATATTAATATTCAGTGAATTTACAATATAAAAGACAGAAAAAAATAGAAAAAGTACTAAAATTACCCCTCTAATTGCACCACATGATGATCGTATTGATAATTACTTTCACTTTTTACACATAAATCTAAATACATCTGATTCTGACAGAACTGGATCACCATGAAACTATTGTGGCTGAACGAGATTTTTATTTTAGTCAATAGTTATAATTACAATCTAATGTTGATCGTGCCACCATCTATAGTCAATTTAGTTTTCGAATAATTTGACTAAAAAATTTTAAATATTAAAACAAAAAATTTCATTTTGTATCAAAGTAAGTAAAAGTTCCAGGAATAATTTACTATTTTCAAGGAGTCAAGTCAAAATTCAAGGAGTTTCAAAATTCAAGGTCCCTTAAAAATTTTCAAATTCCAGGAGTTGTACAAACTTTGTTTTATTATTCTCATATTTAAAAGCATTTAATGCATCCATTTAAGTCGACATCTAAGAAAGGCATTAAAAAATATTTTTAAAGATACTGTTTTTCAAAAATATAAATCAGTACTGATAAATTTGTACTACCTACAATAATGTGTATATTTTTAATATTTATACATATATGTGAATGTATTTTATTACGTTTTTTATTATTGGATACACACGAATTTTAAATAGAAATAACATCAAAAAACAATATTTCAGTAAGTACAGGATAGCTAGTAAAATCCTGTCACATCCTTTTAACTTTATAAGACAGCCAACTGCAGTTACAAAAAGATTTTGAAGTATAAGTTATGAGCTACAAGACAAGACTTGCAGTGCCTCAGATAATAAAACTTGGAAGTTAATCTGCTTTAGAAATAAAAGGAAATATGGTAAAATTATCACTTACAAAGCTGTAGAGTAACAATGATTTAATACTAGGTGACCACTTGAACACAGATATACAAAAATAAGAAAGCATACAAAGTATATTGATTTGTGAGCAAGCTCCAACAGTTAAAAAATAAAGCAATTAAAAAAAGAACTACTTACTAGAAAGTCACTAAACACGTTTTCCATCAGTGCATAATCTGCTTTGCAGCCATAATACACAATTAAACTTTGGGATGAATGACATGCAGCATGTCAGGTAACATATCAACACAAACATTCATAGATCCACCAATATTGCTGGAATGGTCACACAATGGGTCTTTAGGCCCCACAGTAAAATGGTTAAGGCTCTGGGAGGGTGGTAGCTATTTGACGTAACTATAGTAGCAGATGAAACTTTTTTCTTAATATCTTGGTAAGATATTGCAGGATGTACACTAGGTAGTGATATACAATCATGTATGAAATATTCTGAAATTTTTGCAACAGCAGGTTTGTAAATAAAAGGGTTACAATCTATCTTTGGAGAGACTATGCATCAAATAAAGGCTAATATACTTCTGTAAAGCACAGGTTCAATCATAATGTAACTCGAGTATGACATACCAAGCATTAATGGACCATCACACCTAATGTTGAACTTATAAACCACTGTAAAATTGTTAGAATATAGAAATCAGTATTCTGCCAATTGTAGATAGTTACACAAACTCATGATTACTTAAACATTGTCAGCAAAGAGCACTGATAGGATTTCAAAGTGATTCATCAGAAAGTAGCATATTTTGTAATGGGGTCAAAAGATCTATGAAGTAATGCTTGCAATAGTGTCAGACGACATACAATAGCATGTGTCTGTTGCAGATTTGGCAAAATATGATTTTCTGACAAGCTAAACTCTAAGCCCACATGTTTTATATAAATAAAGTTTGGTGTACTTTTGCAATCCCTTTTAAATTCATTCCATCCCCCACATTTATTGTCTATTAGATTTAAACAGACTTGTGACCAAGTGTCGCTCAACTACTTCAAAATACACAGGAAGGTCTAAGATAACAGATGTGGGCCTTCAGGAAAATAAACATTGTTGAGATTTATAGCTTATATCTGGCATTGGTTCCACATTCTCTGTACAGGAGAATACTTTATTAAGATACTCTTCATTAGAAAATATTTTCATGATTATAACAATAGATTTAGATTTGGGAAACTGATTTTTTACACACTGAGAAAATACATTCATTTTTATACTTATATAAATATCATACAATTTATATTCGCCTTAAATAATGCCTGCAGCTTAAGTTGATTGGATATTGAGGTTTCAACCACCTGATAGTTAAATAATTCAGCAACTGTCCATCAGCCATTCATACAAATGTGGTTTTAAGGAAAGATTATACAAGTTTCTAATGGTTATATATTTAGGTTTCTAATAAATCATCCTTTGAGGATTAATCATAATTCTTATACATAAGGAGCACAAGAACAATTTAAGTCAAGACTAGTAGTAGTATTTTGCTGAATATGAAAGAATCATTTATCTAATGCACTCATAATATAAGTGTTGGAACACTGCAAGGTCATACAGTCAAACAGTTTTTTCATATCTGCATAAAAAATGAGTTTTGTACTTAATTTGTAATCTGCAAATTTATATAATTAACTTAAAAAAAATAGCTAACTTCCTAAATTTGCC
The DNA here is from genome assembly GCA_037975125.1 of Latrodectus hesperus. Taxonomy (NCBI): domain Eukaryota; kingdom Metazoa; phylum Arthropoda; class Arachnida; order Araneae; family Theridiidae; genus Latrodectus; species Latrodectus hesperus. The sequence continues at coordinate 80,131,783 of CM075854.1, read as the reverse complement.
CCAAGGTTTAAGGTTTGCTTATCACTCACTTTGGGATTTAAGCCAATGAAGTGTTGAACCAAAGGCAAAAGAGCTAACCATTCGCGGCTACCAGCTCGACAATTTACCTCGAAGTCTGCAGAAAGGTATTGTAGTCCACAATCACTTTTCTTTAATCAACTTTTTATAATCATAGTAACTGCTATTCTAAAGTTAAGGGAGTAAGAAAGGACTTTACAGGCCATTCTGAAACTGTAATATAGCTACATAATTTCATAATCAAATAGTGTGAGTAGTAAAAATGAGGTGGTCAAAACATTTTACTATAGCAGAAACTTCAATTTTATCATGAACAACAATTTTCAACATATGTTAAAAATTAACTAATATATTCACAAATTTGTTTCTTGATAATAACTTATTTTCTCTCAAGAGCACATATAATATATTCTCATGCCTAAAAACATTGCTCATAGTATATAAATTTTATTTCTATTTAACATTTCACTATAATTACTCATGTCTAGTTATGCAAAACAGTTTAAGAATAATCAGATTTCAGAATTGACATATTGTTTGGTAAAATAAACAAAAATGCATGGATTGTTTTGCTTTGAAATACATTTCTTTAGATTAAACTATCTTTCAAACAATGGGATGAAATCATTTAAAAAGTCATTAAAATAATTCTCAAATTTGTCACAATTATCTTAAGAAAACAACTGATTATACATTTAATGCTTATTTTACTAAAATGGTAATTGGCTGATGATTTATCACAGAAAAATACTTAAATTGGAGAACTATGTAAGAAATTATTACTTATGGCCAGATTAAATGAAATTGAAACATAAAATTATTTTCCAAAAACACATAGATTCTATTACAAGAAAAAATTGTTTCTGCTATGAATTTAAAAAAATTCCTTAAAAGCACAACATACAAGACATGTAGACAATCATAAGAGATATAGTAAGATAAATTAGCACAAAGGAAAATTTTTCTATTTCTATTAATTCTCTCTGTAATCATGTAACATTCTAGCAACTCCTTACTACAAGCATAAATTACAAAGCTTTTTTCCAAATGTAGTAAAAGCAGATACTAAATATTTTTTAACTCAATGTGTATTATTAATCATTAATGTACTGATACTATTATGTATTCTTCAAGATTTACACATCAAACTGCTACAAATCGTTCCTCATTCCATAACAGTTATGCTTTTCTGTCAAATGGGCTTACCTGTTCAATATTTGTTCCCTTAGTTGCTTGTCTTCAACAAATTTTTCTTTGCAAGGATTTGCTGCAAACTGTGTAGCATTTTTTGAAATAATATAGGAGCAAACATCTTCTCCCTCTTCCTGTTTTTGCAAGATAAGCTGCACAGCTCGCTCACAATCTCCTTCAGACATATTTAAAAATTGCTTTGCCTCCAGAATATGCAGATTAGGGAACATTTCAGTTAAAGTTTCTAATCCTTCATTTTCATAGCCACTTACCTATTCATACAGAAAACAAAGACAATTATGCAAGAATCACGTTTTAATAGAAAAAACTCTTTCCTTTCTAACAAATCAAATTGACTTTTTGTTCCTTGTCCTATTATAATAATTAGCAAATGTGTCAAAGTAAAAAAATTTTTTTTAATTAAAACTAACAACATTTAGTGAAAACTAAGTTACTGAAAATTAATGCAGAACTAGTATTTTTAAAACAGAATTTCAAATTCAATTCTCAGTGAAATGAATTCAAACAAATTTTATTGTTAAATGCAATGAATTTATTTTATGTAAAAAATGTATTAATATAGATCAATTAGCATATGAAAGTCGAATTTCTTTCCATTAAATTTCAGAACAAAAGTTACTTATTCTGCTATAGCACAATAATTAAGTTAACTGATATGTGTAAGTCTGGTTTTCCTATGCAAATTAAATGTACTTTTACACAAAATGGAAAAATAAGACTTTAAGAAAATATTATTTGTGAATACTGTTGCTTAAAACACAACTATACATTATAATAAAAATTTTCAGTATAGAAAAAGGAAAACCTAACTGAAGTACACTAGTATGCAAAACTTAAATGTAAGTGTTTTTTGTCCTACCACCACAAGAAATTTGAGGGGCATGAAATTCAAAAATGAGAGACAGCATTTTGCATTTAAGCAATAATGAAAGTATAATAGTGCAAAAGTGTAAATATAATGCATACAATATGAAATCAAACAAAAAAGGCTAATTTAACTTCTGGTTGCTTGTATAAGAGGAAGAACAGATGTTCCTTAGTATGGAATATCACCTCCTCTTACTAAAATAGTTGCTTCACACCATCTCTACATACTCAGCAACAGAATGTATAACAGGTCTTGAGAAAAGTCTTCAATCAGTGTCTAAGTTTTTGACTGTTGCCTGGAGGACGTAATTTGTGCCACAAGTTGTTTCTCAGAAGCATACCAACAAAGTTCTACAGGATTTCAATCCAAGTTATAAGCTGGATAATCCATTCAAAGTAATATCTTCCTTTTTCAGCAGCTGATGAACAGCAGGAAACTGGTATGACTAGGCATTATCATCTATAAAAATAAAGTCAACTCCAATGGCACCTTAGAATAAATATACATGAGAAAGAATCACTTCCATAGAATAACCTCTGATTATAGAACTTCTCTTGAAAACACGGAACTCACATGCCATCTTTGTGAAGGTGCCTGTACCCAATAAATTGCGACAATTGTTGCCCCATAATTGAGCAATAAAACTCGCAGGCAAAAAAGAGACCAGAACCAGCAGGCAAAATGATAAATTGGTCATCCATTGCAGTCATTTCCTAGTGTGGCCGTTAACCTTTCTAACAGCTCTGTACCAATGGTTATTCCCAACCTATTATTTTTTAAAAGTAAAGAAAGGGATATGTACAACTTACTTGTGTTAAGCCATAGGCCTTGTCACCCAATCCTGGTTCAAAATTATGAGGAACTTGGTGATGGGTGAGTATTCCAAACCCGTCAACCTAAAAGTACAGTCCACGACTTGCCTGCACTGCTATGTATATGTGTGTGAAGTCATATACAATTCTTTGTACTACATCCTACAATGACCAAAAAGCATAACCTTTCCACCCCAAGAAAAGTCAGGAGCAAACAGGTGTTCATTTTGTAGAATTCTGCCTAAGGAACAGCCACTGATGCAAAATATTTGTCAATTACTTAAACACCTATTCGCAAGAGGACTTGAACTAGAGAAATATCTATATTCCACCTGAAAGTGATCTGTCCAAAACCTCCAATTTGGAGTAATGATAACACCCTTTACTCCTTTGTCCTTTTACACAGTGAACTATTTAATCAATAGCAATGGAGAATCAATATTTAGGACAAAGACTTTATATAAACTTTAAAACACTAATACTTATCTTTAATTATTTTTATTTGCAGTATTGGAGCAGCATGCCGCTAATTTGCACATATTTCATTCTTACAATAAATGTTTAGATGGTATTCGGGAGATTTAACTCGTAAACCCTATGGTGCAGTCTGGAGTCTTTCTGCACAATTGTTGCTGCCTATAGTTTGAAAGGCTTTCAAGGTGGCAAAACAACACTTTTTGAGTCCAAACTCTTCAGCTACACTGATCACAATACAGCCTTCCTGGCTGCTGCGGCCTGGTTGGTAAGGATGTCGTTCTCATTGGTTAGTTAGGGAAGGTAATGAGTTCACAAAACCAGCTTAACCGAAGATCTGTCATGTTCATTATTGGTGGCTGGGCACAGTAAAACTGGGCATGGTTGCAATGTTCTCCATTGTGTATGCTCAACACATACAATGTTTTGACATTATATTTTATTTTTTACCCAGAAAAATGACAAATTCTTTCATGTGGTTAATGTTTAAGTAAAATCTCATCCATTCATGAAATTTGCTGTCCTCCTTTGATATTTTCAAAGAAAGTAACTGTTCTCACAGTGTATACATTTTAAATCAACCTGATGATTACAGAGATAAAAGTTTTTTGCTTTTACTTTGGTTAGGGTGTTGATTATGTGGTATTGTGAACAGAAAATTCCAGGAAATAAAAAAGAGATACTGCATTGTGTCTGTGCTTCGTATATAAATTATATTTGCCTTTTTATTGCATATCTTATTCAATCCAGAGAATGTGGGGGGTTAAGTTTCTTTAATTTTTAATACCTCACTAAACTATTTCTTTCTTCCTCAAAGTGGATCAACAAACCATCAGTAGCCTGCAAATAATTATTTAAATACATTTTGGGAAAGAATACTTCCCAAACCAATGAGGTACAATTATACCTAAAGAGATTAAAGAATAGCATATGGAAAAACTGTTTTTAGCAGGGTTTGCATAGATTTCCAGGAATCAAATTCTAGGAATTTTAAGGAATATTCCAGGAGTCGAATCAAATATTTTCAGGAGGTATCGACATCCATGTTAAATATTTTATTTTAAAAATTGTTCTTAATCAAATATGCATATAATTATGTACATGCAATATTTTTCAATCATTGCTGTAAATAATAAAAATAAATAATTGCAAACATTAGTGATACTATTTTTTTATTTGAGTTAAAATTATTAATGATAATTTCAAAAGCCTTCAATGAATGAACTATAACAGAAATTTTTATTTAAATAATCAACATTCTACATAATACTGGATTATATATTATATAAAATAATGAGTTATGTTAGAATTTTTTGACATTTGGAATATATTCAGATAAATATCACAGATTAGCTAGATAGCAAAGATTCTTTGAAAACCTTTTGCATCAAACTTTTCAACAATGTACGAGAATCTCCAGCAATAAATGGCAACATTGGTTTATAAGTTTGATAAAGTATGGGAAAGAGTTCTACTTCCCAAGCAATAAATATTAAAAAAATTGCATTTAGCAGAAAAAAGTACATTTTATGTAAACGTCTGCACAATATGAAAAGTTTTGGTACCAGGATTAGGAAATTATTTGTTTTGAACAAATAACATCTATGTTTTAAGATACCGTAGCATTTCAAGCAATCTGTTGAAAACACTTGTATTTCCTAACCATCTTCGGTCAAACATGTCATAAGTCAACAGTTTGGTGATATGTGCCATTTCCCGTAATTTCCTGCTTCAGGACACCAATGGATTTCTGGTTGGGGGGATATCTGAAATCCAAAATGCATCGGTTTTGTCCACAAACTGCATCTGATTTGAAAAATGCCATCAGAACTATCAGTCAAGAGATTCCTATTGTTATGGTAGGTGCTGCAGTGATATCCACCATCTGCTGCATGACAGGAGAGTGAAGGAGGTCATGTGGACAATTTGTGAAACACAATAAGATGCTTAATGTTATGCTACTTCTCCATTTTTATTGTTAGTCCTCACCTTCAGTAGCCTACCACCAGTGAATTTCATGCTACAGTTGCCACTCAAACACTATTTAAGGGTTTTTACAATGGAGATCACATTCCAATACAAAATACTTGGTGTTGTCATTTGATATTTTTGAAATTTTATATATAATTACTATAACTGTTAAAGTGACACTACTGTTTTCTATATAATTCTTGAGTGCATACCTCAAAATACCTTATGCCTAAATTTCATTCAGTTTCAGTGAATCGTTAGGGTCCTATATCAGGATAGTTTTTTTTTATAATCTGCATACATAGCAAGGACTTCATGCAAATTTTTTTCTAAAATTTTATTATTTAGTGCAGCTGATACTTTTAATAGTTTTAGAATTCAATTTTTAATTAGATATGCTAACAGTAAAAACTTGATTGTAATTTTACGTAATAATCAAAATCTAATTTTTAACTAAACACTGCAATATCTGAGAAAATGTTTTATTTTTAACTACAAATACATATAATTAAAACATTCCTTGTGTTAAAAGTTTGGCTTAGTTTGTCACTAAACAGTTACATTTTACTTGCGAGGACTAATTAGACTAGGAGCAATGATTTAAAAAGTAGATTCTGAACCACTACAAACATTCTGTACCGAGCTTCACGGGTACAGAATATATTATATTCACACTATATTCTTTAGTGCATTTTTCTCAAAACTGCAGCTCAAGCGTACTCGATAGGGCTTGGAAATTGTGCTTCTGCTCTTTCGGAAGCGTCTCGAGGATGTCAGCGGCGTCTTCTCTTAAAGAAGCCGCCAGGTGAAAAGCTTGGACTCGGGGATTCCATCCATTAGCTTCCGCTACCATCATAAACTGGGTCTTGTATACTTGCCAGGATGATTTCCCATCGAATGTTGAGAGTTTAATCGTGACTAGGGAAGGCAAAAATGCCACGTTGGGTTCCTCATGTCTGTTTGACATTTGCTTCTTCAAGCTTTCAATCTCCATATTTATATTATCTAATGCTTCTTCAACGTTTTCTTCTATCTCCAGAACTTTAGATTCAACTGAAGTTACCTTATCTTCCATTGCATTCATCTTCTCCTGAATGATGTTGGAGAATTCTTCTTTAACACTTATTATGTCCTTCTTAAGCTCCTCCTGTCCAGATTTTATCTCTTTAATCATCTCGGTGTTAATCTTTTCTTGTCTAGCTTTCATCTCTTCTTGTCCAGCTTTCATCTCCTCCTGTCCAGCTTTTATCTCTTTTATCATCTTGGTTTTAATCTCTTCTTGTCTAGCTTTCATCTCCTCCTGTCCAGCTTTCATCTGTCATCTGCTCCGCTAATTTTTCGAGAAGACTTTTCATTAAATCCATATTTCTTGTGACACGCTGCATCAACTCTTCAACCCCGATTCTGACACCAGTTGTACCGAGCTTCACTGGTTCGTGTCGATTGAGAGTTGAATAAAGCAATCACTTAATGTGAACACAAGACTTTAATTCGTAAAAATTTCACTAGATATAAGAAATTCCCACTGTAACAATCACAATTATACAGCTACAATTCATCAGATATAACAAGAAACAGCTTCCAATCACAGGTCTCAAATACCTCAGACAGAGAACAACTAGCAGTCGCAACTAATCATCTTCACTCACTGAATGTCCTCACAAAAACTGCCTCTTCATGTCAGGCTGCAGTATTTATACCTGACATGGCAGAGAAATCTACCAGTTTCACCAAGGTTCTGGAAGCTTCTAGGCCATCTCGATAAAAATTGGTACTAGAGCTTATGTGATGGATGTTTCCAGAAGTATCTGTTTCTTGCCAAGTCGCCAAGAATCTCGCCAACTGTCACAAAATCATTAGGAAACCCGCTTTTATAAACTACAACGCGTCTAAATACCACAATTTTTGCACAAAATGTGAGTATTTCCGATCTGTCTGAGATATTTTAAGCCAAATACAATCATTATTTATAAATTTATAACAATTCCAAGCAAAGTATAGGATTAGAACCAATGAACTGATATTCTGATGGCAAGAGTGCTAATCATTTGGTTTTCTTATGTTAAAGCTTTCTTTTACTTTTAAATGTTATCCAAAATAATCAATGATGCTGGAACATAAATCTTACTTTAAATTTATTCAGCTTCAAATTCATCACAACTTTGACATTTGCAATAATTTGTAAAAATATCAACTAAATTTCATATAAATTATGTTCATATATTTAAAGCCAAATTTTTTGAAATTCTTACAGTATTTTGTAAAATACCACATAAATTTATATTTGTAAAATATTGATTTTACAGTTCAAAAATTCATTGAAAGTTTTAAAAAACATTTTAATGTCATTAATATTTCTATTTTCAAATTTTCTAACAGTGACTAAAACAGTATTAAAGCCTTACAGGGAACACTCAAGGGTAATGAATATACATAAAAAAAGGAGAGGTCAGCTTAATGTTTAAGAACATAAAAATAAGAAAAATTAATTTTTCTTAGTGTTAATGAAATTTACAAATATGTAAACATACAAAAAAATACTTCAAAAAATTTATCATTTCACAATAATTTTAACTTTGTAACATTATTTCTAAGAATACTCAATAGGTTTTGAGCAGAAGTATTATACTATTAAAAATATTTATATTTTCACAAATAATTACTATATTTATAATCATTTGTATGTACTAAACCTTGTATTTTCTATTGTATTTTTAATATATGTAAAATATTTTAACTGTGATCTTGAAATTTCTTTATTCTTTTGTACAGATAAATACAGTTAAACTGCATTTTTAAAGATACATTTGAAAGTTAAATATTTAACAAAGCAGGTTTTCAGGTTTTAGGTGAATACATTGCACATATAGTTAATTAATGAGACTAAAATTTCAATCAATACAAAAAAGGGTAGAATTCACTTTTACTTAATTATGGCCAAAATTTATTAAATTCCTTAATTAACGAAACCTTTTATAATCCTTAAATATTAGCATATTTTATTTCTAATAAATAAAGACAAAAATTTAATATTTCATGCAGAATAAATAAATTTAATTCTTTCAATAACATAAAATTTAACAGTCATTTTCATTCATTATAAAATTTCAATTAGTAAACACAAAGATAAATTAAAAACAAAATTTCCTACTTACATTAATACATTTTTCATCATCTTCTGACTGGCTAGAACTACAGCTATTTGAAGTGTAATATGATGATCTCCTTCGAGATACGATTGGATGACTGCAGTTTGCAACACCACATTTGCAATTTACAGCATCGATGTCTTGTTTAGTTGTTTTAAACAAAATATCTTCAAGAGAATTGCTTTCCTCTAATAAGAAAAAAAATAAGAGCCAAAAAAATAAGAGATAAATAAGAAATAAAAAAAATAATAATAATTTTAATATTTACTTTAAATAAAAATTATTTAAAGTAAATATTAAAATCAGATTCAAAATTAAAAATATATTAAAACATTTAATTATGATTAGTTTCAAAAATTAAATCAGTAGAAAAATAATGCATCACAAAAGAAATAATACACCATATTTTTACACATAAGTTTAGTTTAGGTTGTTTGTCACTCAATGGTCCCTTTGATACAAAGAATAATTTGACCAAAACCAACAGTTTATAATATATTTTAAACTATTGCAAACATCCATGCTCAAAATAAAAACATACTCATTTCATTATAATTACCATTATCATCAACTGTTTCATTACTTTCAGTGTCTATTTAGAATTAGTTTTCAAGCAAAAATTAAATACATATAAATTATTGTTTTTCTTTTTTATCTTTATTTTCATTTTTACGAAGATTTTTAACTTTTTTAATCAAATGTTCTCAAAATTGTCGATTAAAATATTTTTCTCCAAACTGCGATCATGGTAGAGTAAGAATGAAAAATTACAGCAACATACCATTATTTTTTAAATAAAAGAAGCAAGAAAAAGACCAAAGATTAACACAATGTACAAATAATGAAATTAAGAAGAAAGTGTGGAATTTTCATTCTGCTTTAACATTCTTGCTTTAAAAAGTTAAATTCATTTAAAGTCATACAGATTTTAAAAGAATCTAACTTTTATTGAATCTAACTAATTATCAAGACAGACTTAATAATAAAAATCAATTTTGCTATGTTAATTTAAATATTATAAGCCCTTTTCATCATTTGTATATCAAATTATTAAAAACTAATCTAATGTTTTAAACAGATGAATGTTAAACAATTTTGATCTTTTTTGACTCAAATGAGTTACTGGTGTTTTAAATAGTGATACATCCATAAATTAGTCACTATACAGTGAGTCAAAGTTAAACTCATACACTATGTCATTTTTCATTCAATTTGAGACACGAAATGTAACCAAAAATTTTCAGTTTACAAGTAAAATACTTCATATTTATTTTACAAAAGTAACTTTTTGATTTAATCATTTTTTAAACAATCATTTACTTATTTAGATGAATATTTGAAAAAGATTGTCAAAATAAAATTTGTACACAGTGTAGTCCCGCAATGAATGAAGAAAAGATAAATGAAATCAGCATTTAAAATTTTGTGTCTAGTTGAAATAAGGCTCGGGCAGTAAGAAAGTAACTATTTTGTTTGGATTTTTACCATGGGACGTCAACGTGGACAAACATCCTCAAGTGAACAGAGTAGATTGTTCACCATTTCAAATTAGGTAAATCACTTGTGAAATTGCCAAAATAGTCAACAGAAGTTGTTCTACAAATCAAAATATTATTTATGGATACAAAAATGGCCAAGGATTGCAGAACAAATCCAAGGTGAGCAAACGAAAAATTTTTGATTCTCATGATGAACATTGGATTATTTGACAAGTAAAAAAATCCCATAATTTGCGCTCCTAAATTAGGTACTGAAGCTAAAACATTTTTAAATAAAAATGTTCACCCAGAAACAACACGAATCATTAAGAAAAAAAATTTACAGTTGGATTCCAAGAAACAAACCCTATATATAGGGTTTGTTTCTCGTAATCCAACTGTAAAAATTGCTGTAGCAAACAAAATCGATTAAAAAGATTATGTTTTGCCAAAGAGTACAAAAGAGAGACATTTACATTTTGGAATAAAGTCATTTTTGCTGATGAATCCAAACTTGATTTATTTTCTTTGAAAGGAAAGATAAAAGTATGGCAAAACTGGAGGAAGCATGATGTATGGGGGTGTATGTCTGAAGCAGGTGTTGGCCAATTGGTGTTCATAGAATCTGCTTTGAATCAGTATACCTACATCAATATGTTAAGGGATAATTTAAAACATGTTGCAGAACAGTTTGGTACAGCAAACACTTCTCAGTTCTATCAGGATAATGACCAAAAGCATATTACTCTCAACACTCACTTGTGGCTACTGTACAATTGTCCCAAAGTCATTGAAACTCCCTCCACAATCACCAGACTTAAACATGATAGAAAATTTACGACATCAGTTAGAAGTTGCTATAAGCAATCAAATTTCTAACAAAAATAACTTAAAAAAGGCATAATTGGAAGAATGGAACAAAAACAGTAAAGATTACAGTGAAACTCGCGTTCGATCTATGACACAACATTTGGAACATGTAATTAGAAATAAAGGACATCCAATAAAGTATTGAAATGAAGATATCTTGTATCGATATTTTTTTAATATAAACATTTTGTACAGTGTACGATTTTCATTTTGATCTTTTATGTTCGAATAATCATCCTAAAAGTGATGTGTTGTTTAAATAATGTATAAATCTAAAATTTATTTTTGTGAAACAAAGAAGAGGTGTTTTACTGTGTACCAAAAGGAAAATATTGAATATTTTTGTTTAATTTAAGATATAGAAAGTACTATACAAGAAATATTACAGTGTACGAGTCTCACTTTATCTGACAGTATTAAATTGTTAAAGACACAGATTAGTGTACTTATAGAAATTTAATGTTCTTTAGACAAACTAATATGGTGAATTTTCGATCATGGGGAGTTTTCAACTAATTCATCGAGGTCTATAACAATAAAGAGTAAATAGTTCAGAAATGCTTCAAATTATTTTACATAGCAATATTATATTAATCTATAAGCAGAAATGGTGATATCACTTTCCTCCAACTACTCATACATGACCAAATCTAAATACTCAAATTGTACATAGCCATCATAATATCTGAGCCATTTAAATGGGCATGGCTCAGTAAATAATTCAGAATTGCTCAAAATTATTTCATAAAATAGTATTACATGTATTTTTACAAAGCGAACATTATAACAATGCTTGGAAATTTTTGAGTTTTCTTCCAGCTACACATAAATATTCTCAACTATTTAGTCTTTCTGGAAGGCATGTCAGTTATAGGCACATTTTTTTAGGATTTTACAAATATTTAAATAAATATCATTACTGACCTTTTTTCTTTGAATCCCTCTTTAATAATTCTGCAAGGTTAACCATCCATGCATATACATAAGAACTAAAGAAAATTAACATTAATGAGAATAATAATAGTAAATGTTCTACAATGTTTATAATATTATAACCTGTAATTCAGCTACAAATAAAATATTGGATGGACAATAAAAAGTTAGCAATTTATCATATTTTTCCTGCTATATAACATATTCACAAGCTATAAGTTAAACAGACAAGCACACTGAAGAGGAAAACGAAAATCACAGTCACAGAAGTAGTTTTCAAATTAAACAATTTATAGAAAATATGATAAGAATTTGAAAACCACATTCAGAAAGAGGTAGTTTCTAAATAAAACTCTAGATAAAAAATGATAAATAAAAATTTGTCAATATACAGAAATATTTGACAGCTGTAAGAATTTAGAGATCTTTAGAAGCAAAGTGAAAAAACACTGCCAAAGACTCTTAAGACTATTTTTTTCTGGTGTGTATTAATACACTGATTCTGAAACTGCAATTAGTTTTCTTCAAATACATTTAATTTTAATTCACTTATAATGAAACTGTACTATTACATAAACTTTAAGAGATTTTTAATTGAAACAGAAGCAATGCATGATTCTAATTAATCTAAAATGTAACTACATTAACTTTTAATGAAAATGCTGTATAGGAAGACTGATTTTAATTGTGTTTTAAATACTGCAGATTTGGGTTTACAAACATGTAATATTATCAGGAGTGGATCTTCCTTTGCGTTTCACTCTGACTAGTAGGAGTACATTTTTTCCAAGACATATGGGACACTATGCATTCAAGAGTCTTACATAAGTAACTTGTCAGAGCTGTTGGTCAACAGCTGAAAAAATTTTGAGGATCTTTCACATGTTTTTTCTTCATATTATTTACCGAATGTTGGAGAAATTGAAGATTCATTGCAGACAAAGATACTTTCTGACTTTAACAACAACCAATTACTTTTGCTTTCTTAAAAGCAATTAGATTCTTCATTTTGGGAAACTTCTGAAACAATTGTCATAACTTGCCGCTTCTTAAAGACATTTTGACATCCATCATTCAACCATAGTTCACAATGCTAGTATGATATAGAAGAACACTATGGAATTGTAGAATCAGCTACACTTACAATTGTGTCAGTGATTTTATGAACAGTTTCAGCAACAATCTCAATCAAAACAATATTATTGTCAATAACTGAATTGTGTAAATAGCATTCATTCTGCTCAACTGTACAGGAAAGTAGGTAGACACATCGCCCACAGCTATTTCATCTGGAAGATGAGAGAAAAATGACTGCTGTTGTGCAAATCATTTCTTACTGATTTAGATTTAAAATAGAGTGGTTCCAGAAGAACCTAGCACTGTGACCATAAGCCTATTGTACTATATCCTCGAAAAAGCCCTATTTGAAGTGACCAGTGGCTGAAGCAAAATTTAGCAGACATTAAACAAGAATATATTGCAGCATCTAAGGTTCAATTGAGTGTTGACCCAAGTGCTCAAACGTAAATGTAGATAAAATTTCACACATTCATGTAAAATGTGTAATGAAGTTTCTTCTATATATTGACAACTCTTACAAGTAGGATCATCTTATATTCCCATTATGGTGAGATGTCTTTCAAAGTGGTAGTGTCTTATAAGAAGAGTTCGACTGCTCTCCTTAAACAGCATCCAATGAGCTTTAATAGTTCTTTTTACTAGGACATGAACAATTTAGTAGCCTTGCTGTTTTTGATCACTAGCATTATGTCAGTTCAAAATCTGTTTTCTGAAGAGATCAAAAGCTTTTTTTGATCAGTTCTTAAAACCTAGCACTGGTTCAAAACCAAAAAAATCAGTTGATCAAGCCCTTGCCAACGCATCAGCTAATTCATTGCCAGGAGCACCAGTGCTCAGAAACCCACATTAATACTGAGAAATTTAACAACTGCTGTAATGCATTACAAATGGCAACATCAAGGGAATGAAACATTTTTGTAGGTACATGAAAGTAAGTAGTCTTATTGGTATTTATCATTGACAACTGCCTCTGATTAACTAATGTCCAACAACTGTAAGAAATAGTATCCTCCCTTCCCCACAAAGAATGGTCACTAACCCTTTCAGTTGAAATATTAACAGAAAATTTGTAGGTTACCTATTTGGGCCTTAAAGAATGTACAGTGAAAATTTTGTAAAGATTCCACTTACCATTTCAATTTTGTGGGTGTTCCATTACATGGAACACTGTGCTGCAAAGGTCATAAAAAGCTAGCATTGCAGTGAAGCACATATACGCACAAATTTTTTTGCATATGAATGAAAAAACAATGCATTACACCTGTGTAGCAGATTTAGCATGGTCCAGGGTGCCCCACAAAGAGGCCAGCTACTCTACTCAAAAAAAAAAAAATCTGTACAATCTTTTTAGTTATTCAACTAAGGTTTGGGGCTGCATAGAGGAGCCTGGTTAAGATAAATAATTGCTGTCATTTCACTGGCATTCAACACAACAATATCAGACAGATTGATCAAGCAGTTTAAGAACATATTTCTCAGTATCACTACTACTATCCACATGTTCGATTTACTAACAGAGGGCAATTTTTGAAGCATTTTTATTGCTTCAGAAGGACTAAGACCTCTATGTACCATTTATTTGCAACTAACAAATTAAAAAAATTAACTAGAAATTAAAATTACATTTGCAAAAAAAGTAAACTAAAAATATATGAATTCAAAGAAATATATACAATATTATAAAATGAATAGCAGCCGAAAGAAAAATCAAGAACATAAAAATAATGCTTCTTTAACTAGAGATGATTTGAACTAACTGATAATCCTATAATTCAATGACGCTTCCCAATTCAAGAGGCTAAGAAGGGTGCAGAAATATTACCCATACAAGTAATCCTTCATTGTAAATTCCTCAGCATTACTTCATTCCACCCCAAAAGGGAGAATAATAAAAAAATAAACTGCTGTTTCCCAGGTCATTGAGTTCAAGGCTTATCGCGTAAAGGAAAAGTGCCATTGAGGCACAGTGCATAAAAAATATATGCATAAAATATTATGCATATATATACTATATATGCATAAAAAATTTAAGTAATATAGAATAAATAGTTCAACCATCAGGTAACAGAAATCTCTTTTCAAATAATTATTTTTGTACAAGAAAAAAAAATTTGGAAATATTCTTTCAAAACAAAGGGATTTAAATAATCTGCCATAATTGAAAGTTATTGATTGTATTATGTGGTGCTGCCATCTATTATCAAAAAGTTTAAAGAACATTTTAAGCCAAATTTTATTTATTTCTAAATGCAACAATTTGGTAACAAAGTTTGGTGTTCCATCACCTGGAACACTGAACCGCAAAGGGTTAAAATTACTGAGTAACAAAAATGGAATAGGCTGCAATCAACTAAAGTATGAAGTTCCTCTTGGCAGATATATGATGGCACATACAAACTAGACTATAATCAAACATGTGTGAATTCTCACAATTACACCTAACAGAAAAGTATTCAGTGGATGAACACTATATTTGCATCAAATAATTTCCTCAGCAAATACATAGCATCAGACACTGCACCATTGTCAGCAGTTTTTTAAAGTATGTAACCCCAGAAAAGAAATGTTATTATTGATGGACAAAAAAGTTTCATGAAGTGTTATGCATACAGGGTTATAAGCTGAAATTAGACTTTATGCCATTAAGGTAAAAAAGAAAACCATGGTAGTTCCGTGCAACAAAGATTGTTTATACTGGAAAGCTCCTTTCACTGAGATGGAAAGCCATGTCTTCTGTCAGTCCCAAGAACAAGAAATTGTCAGCTGAGGGATGCAGACCTACAGTATCAGCCTAAAGGGACAAGGCTTTATATGGTTGGGCCAGGGACAAGGCTGGATATGGAAGGCCTATGAGAATCCTCCTTAGACGACTAATTTAAAAACCTTCATGGTTTTTTGATTTAACCAGAAGAGCTCTTTGAATAATCTTTTCATATGAAGATACTTTTAGTTTTTGATTAGCAATTTGGTATAATCTTGTAAGGTGAAGTGAAAACACCAGTTTGAATACTAGTGGACTTACACATTTTTTGGTCACAGTTGTATAAATGATTCCAACTGATGAATGAATTTGTGGAATACGAGAAGTAACTAAACATTGAGTTTTAGGATATGAACATTTGTTATTAATCTTAACTGTGGCGATTTCTTTCTCTAATGTCCACTGAGGATAACTTTGAGAATAAACAATGAACACCATGACAGCTGACACACATTGCCTTTGCTGTGCTTTTTCGACTTTCATGCTCAACCATTATGCATTGAGTACAAGGGAGTATATCCTTACTAGCAGTCTTTGAAAACCCATAACATTGGCACAGGAAGCATCACAGTGAATTCAGAATAAATGGATAAACTGGGTAGTTCATGTTAGTAGATTTGTCACACTGCAGATCTGGCATCAAAACTCAGAATGAGATGTATATTATAAATTATTTTATCACTGCTTCTCACTGAAATATGTTTAATGCCACAGAATGTCTAATTCTGTAAATTTTTTAGAATCTCAATTGTTGGAGTATTCAACAATTACTGAAACACCACAAAAGTTAAGAAAATCATGCGACAAAACAGTTACTTAAAAATTAACAAAAATTGCAAATTAGAAATAATACTTGCTTTAGTTTCTGATACTATCTCAACCAGCAAGTACCCTGAGCATATGTAATGAACTTTTTTTTTAAACTTCTCTTCACTGCTCGATATTCTCTTTGCAATCAAGAAAGGAGACAGTTGTAAAATGTTTTATCTTTCTTTTAATAACAAAAAAAAATTGGTTTTAAATTTTCCAATTGTTACTACCAAGGGAAAAACAGAATTTTTTTGTTCTCATAAGATTAACAAAGTTTCAGAGCTTGACCACACATACCACCACCAAGTGAACTAATAGCTTCAAACCTGCTGCACCAATGATAGCCAAGTCCAATATGCTCACAGTACATCCTAGAGATGGAGCTCATCCTTAATGAGTCATCCAGTATATGCACTGATCACTTGATCCATTAAACCAATTGATGTGCTGAGAACCAAAACATACTTTTTGTTTACCTGAATCACATACAAAGGCTAAAGTCATGTCTTGGTCTTTGGAGATTACAATTACCAAGATACTGGTTTTCCTGCTTGACAAACACATTGACGATTTAGTCCCCAGAAGAAGCTAATCACAACAGAAAAGTGATAGCTACTCAAGGGGAGTCCAAAACATCTTGAGACAACCACACTAGGGAAGAATAGGAAAAAAAGTAGAAAACTAGAAAGAAGAAAACAAAGGACAGATCACTGGAGTACTTCAGGTTTGTGACACCTATTTTTCCTTAAAGCAAACCCCCTAAGGGGTACATACTGTAATTTATTACCCAAGAATTTATTACACAGCATTGAAACCACACATACATAGAAACAATACACAACATAGAAACAAACTTCCTGAAAAATTTAAGTTCAATGGACAGAAACCCTTAAAAAATGTCACTTGTTATTCAACTTTTCAACATGAATCAATAGTGAATTTGGAATTTATAATATGTTTTTATAAATCAAAGCTTTATTTAAAATACAATAATTAAATTTTTGTTATAAATTTTTAACTTTTGCATTGTATTCAATATGCAGTGTTAATACATATATAACAAAAATTAACTGTAATTAAAATAGAGTCACATCAAGTATTTTTATTTTTCTAATGCAACTTCAGCAAAATCATTTCACCAAACTGATGTTAATAACTATAACCACCAATGTTAAATATATTTCAAAATTATATAAATTTCAGAAATTGCAAATCCCATGTTTAAAAAGAATTTTTTTCAGCAACAATGGCAACATTAATTTGTTAGCCAATTTTTTAATTAAATGGTTAGATTTTAAATTATGTAATTTTGAAAAATTTTAATTAAAACTAATCTCAAAACTGAAAACATAATAGGAAAATAATGAATAATTCCGGTTTTGTTAAAAGTACTGCCCAAAATGCCGCTAATTTTAAATGTTTGGTTTTTTTAAATTTTAGTCCTCTTTTGCACACAAGGGTTACTTGTACCAGGACCTACAATTTGAAACAGTCTTCAAAACATTAAGCATTGACACTCAAGATAGTAAATGAACCAGTGAATTGTTGAACCAAAGGCCAATATTCAACTGCATTTCAGTTTAATGTAACTCATTTTAAAGAAAGGGGGAAGTAATCATTTTTCTTATTGTGGTTTTACTAAAAAATCTATTAAAACTATTTTTCTTTGACTCTTAAACAATATATTCAGTAATATTATCAAATTTCCCAGATTTATCAAGATATAAATGAATCTTTTAATAATATTAAGATTCCTTTTAAATGAATAAAAATCATTATAAGAAAAATTTACAACGTTTTCTGTTTAACTACTTATGGATAAAACCTAATAAAGATATATTTACCTGTGTATATTAGAAAAAGATGGAATGTAAGCACCCATTACTTCAATGAATTCATCCACATCAAAAGCATCTTCTGCTGAACTAACATAGTCTAATGATTCCAAAACACTAATAATGTAACTGAGAACAATTTCATCAATAGAGCTGAGAAAACAGGGAAAAATAATTCAATGAAAAATAAAATCTTGCTTACAAAAGGTAATTTATTATAGCATCATTAAGGCAAAATTAATCCTAAACCTTAAAATTCTAATTTCTAGAAGTCAACCAGACAAAATTGATTATTGAAAAATAATTTATTATCTATTACTGTATCATTTGCATGCTTCTGATTTACTTATATACTATGTTTTAATACATGATAACAGAAATTAATTTTGGTAAACATTTGATTTTGTAAAACTAAAATTTTAAATAAAACAAAAAAATTTTAGATTTCATCCTTTTGTATTCTTATACATAAAAAAATTGTCATTTTTGAAATGTACATTTAAAAATATCTGATAAACTAAAAACTAAATAGATAATATTTTCGTCAAAGATGTTGGTTATAAAGATGAATCTGAAAACAGCAAGCATGTGTATTTCTCAATTTTAAATTTGTGCAATCAAAAAATAACAATCAACATTGATATTTATGCGATCAGAACAGGAATTATTGAAGTATTTTCCTTTATTACATAATTTTACCATCAAAACTGGAGTAGAGAATTAAATTTACCTTATACTAAATAAACATTAAAATCATAGTAAGATAAGAATACAAAACAGAATTTAACTTTGCAGTTTTCTAAAATAATGCAAAATTAATGAGCCCTGTTTGGCTGTGCGAGAGAGCATTCTGATATACTATATTTTAAAAATATTATAGGAAATAATTATATATATAGTATAAGATATAATCCTCAGAACTCACAATATAATAAACTACATAATAGAATGGAATTCTACAGAATTCATTCTACTAAATAACATTCTAAATAACAAATTCATAACCCATAATAGAATAAGTATTTAAATTTATATATTACTAAAACACGTCAAAAAGTAGAATGCACATTACAATTTGAAATCATTTAAGAACATAAGTAAACTAACCTCAAAGCATCTAATCCAGTATGTTTCCTCACAAATCTACCAAGTTCTGCTTTTACAAATTCATCCTTATCATTTCTTTCATAATCAGACATGCTGCCAAATAAAGACCAAAATTACTATACAAATTTTAGAAACATAGTAACAAATCAAATTTATTAAATTTTTCTTATAAATTAATTCTTAGTAAAAATCCTTCCTGTAATTTTCAAAAATTTTTATGTTGTCATTTTTAATCATAAATGCATGAGCAAACACAGAATTTTTAATTTTTATGAATAGACACTCATTTTTAAATTTCACATTATAAATGCATAACATACACCTAAAAATAATAGTTCTAATTAAGCTTCAAGGATATTTTTCTAAGCTTTTGCATGTTGTGTAACAAAGCAATAGACATCTATTTCACTAAGTCTCATTAACAACATTAACTCTGATAATCCTATTCTTAATTAAGAATAAAAATATCAACATTAAATTTCCTTTCTTTAAACCAGACACCCACACTGAGGGGCACGGTCATTCTTAAAACACAACATAGAAACAACATTTTTAAAAGTATTCCAGACCCTCAGTAACTGTGTTAATGATCTATTTTCTAATGGTTGTAATTTCCAGATTTTTTAATGCCCTTGTTGTATAGTTGATATTAGGGCCCTCTAGCCCCTGCATGTGTTTCCATGCATTCAGATATTTTTTAATTTTGAACTAAAGTGAACTGATGTATTTCACAGAAAGAGAAAATGAAATTGCTTAATAGATTCTTAAAGATGTATCAACAAATGGAGAATCAATAAATAAAGAGGACATAAAAAATAAATTATGGATATTTAGTCATCATAAATCTTCTTTAGATGAAAGTTATGGTCCTCATGATGATACAGAAAAAAATAAAGATTTATCCTAAACATTCTATATTTTCAAAATGACAAAGTAGAGTAAAATAAAAAACCAGCAAAAGCTTACACACACACACACAACTTCATTGCATAATACTATATTAAAATTATTAGGAAACATTGATACAAAAAATGGACTCGATAATTGATTCCAAGCAACTGCTGATTGATGATATTCTTATAATGAATATTATTCTTTGCTCAAAGATACTACTGCAAAGAATCTTGAAAAAAATGTTAATAAATTAAAACTTAATGCTAAAGAAATTATAATGGAGATCAAAACAGTTGGTTTTTTATATCTTGGAGGACTTTACAATTTGATGCATAAATATAAAAAAAAATCACTGGGCTACAAATAGAATAGTATTGATATTTCCCATCAACCTAAAAATGAAACAATAGCAAATAGTTAGCAAACTTGCTTTGGAACTCATTTAATTATATATTCACAAGAAATACACATCTGTGAATCACTTGCTCCAAAATCTGATAAAACTAGTAAATTATTTTTTAACTGAGACAAGTGAGCCACTATAAGAAGCCAAAAAGTTTTGCAAAAGGAAAATATATACTAGTCCAGCTTAAGACAAAAATTCTTCAATATTATGTTAAATGCAATAAAAACATCTAAACTGAATACAGTACATATATATTTGCAAAAAAAAAAAAATCATAAGTATTTTTCTAATAATTTATTTTTAGTGTACACACTGTATCTGTTCTTTACAGAATATCTATTTAAAGAGGTAAAAAGTAATCTTGTTCCTTTTATTTAACAAAAATAGTTGACCCCAGGCCCCTCGCATACCTCAATTCAAATTTCAAAGTAAATTATTCTTCTTTCTTACAAAGTTTTTGGTGAAAATCAAAGAATTTTTCAAATAAAATCTGATAAAATTTATTTCATTTAAACTGTTTGCAAATGTCGCAGATAATTCTATTCTACAATTGCATTTAAGAGTCAACATTTAAGTTGCTTTATCTTACTAAAAATTTACATTGTTCATGCATAGAACAGTTTTCTTTCAAAAGATTGACAGTTGGATTGATTAATAATTAATGTTTCTGGTATTATTAAATAAGGCATATTTAATTTAGATATTACAGTAATTAAAGTGTCTACAGAATTAAATTATTTTCATAGTTCTTGTAATAAACAGGTGTAGGAAATTTTTGCCTCAAATGGGTTTTCAAATGCTGGTGTTAATATTATTTTATCTTTATCTCAATCTTCTAAATCTGGAATTTACAATGGGTCAACTATGCAGATTCAAGTCCCAGAGTCTATAGCTTTTATTTTTCAGAGTTAATGGAAATAATTTTTTTGTAACAATTGAAAAACAGTTTCTACCAATTTAGTTCATAGAAGAGTCGAATCAACTTTAGCTACAACTGTGTCTTCTTTCGATATTCTATTTATATTTCAGAATTGCAGCAAATACTTTTTCATTCTTCTTAACAGTATTTGCACATTTCTTTCTTTTTTTTTTGCATTCTCATGTGATGTTCAGATAATTTCCAAAATATAACATTCTTTTTGTTTCAGGATAAATCCTTGTTTCGGTTAATCTCTTCTCATAGGTGGTAGAATATATTTATCTAACACATACTATAATTCATAAACTTTGGAAGTTTTGTTTCATTTCAGATTTTGTCAAATAATTTTCGTCTGCTTCAAAGTAAATATCACATTCTCTTGCTAGTTCTTGTGGTTCCAACCATTGATTTCCTCGGCATATGGTCATGAGTGAAGCTATTTCTTTATCTGGTGTTTGGAACAGTTTATCAAAGATGATTAATTCTAATATGTTTCAAGATTTGTTACTCTTGATTTATAATAATAACCCCATTTTGCTTTAAATCGTGATGTCATCAATATGTGAATCTGCAGAATAACATTTTGCTTTTCTAAAATTTTCTAGGTAAGTTTCAGGGGTAGGTCAAAATTCTTTTAGAATTTTTTACTTTTTCACAATCCTGCAAATCATTTTTTTAGACAAGAACATTCATTACTTTCTAATTTCAATAATATTTCTGCTTGTGTATGAATGCTCTTTCTATAGTTTCGAAAAATGCATTCCGAGATTCTGCTCTTTTTGGTACTGGTATCATTAGCGTTTCTACTCCCTTGATCAGCTTGTTGATAGAAATTTGATTTTGCATCCAGTGTTCTGAAATGACAATGGCATTGGGCTTCTGCTTCCTGTGTTCTGCATCACTCCGATTTAACTCAATTCTAATGTGTGCTCTAAGTTTCTTAGTTCAGATAATTTCAAATCAGAAGTTGCATCTTAGCCGATTTCCTCTAAGACTGTTATCAATTCTTTCTTCTTCACGTTTTTAAACATTTTCTTCTTCTTTAACTTTCTCCACTTCAGAATTTCATTGGCAATTTTCCCTTCTGTAATTCAAATTTTCTACAGAGAAAAATTTCATTCTTCTCGGCTTTGGTTCTATGGAAAAAGAACATGTGGTGTACAAAATGGCCAACAAAATTAAATATTGCCTTTTGATGGACAGTGCATTTTTTCATTCAGTAACACAAATTTTATAACAAAGCACAAAAAAAAATCAACCATCATAGCATTCCACTGTTACCAAAATTAAGCAACCTCTTCGCTCAGCTATCTCTACTCTTAGAGTAGTATGGCAACCTCTTGTGAATGACAGACCACCAAATAGTCAACAGATACTACAATCAGTGTTCATTTAGAAGTTAGAATTATTAATTTTATGCTTAAAGTTAGAAAACTGAAATTAATATTAATCTATATTTCATGTGTATTACAAATGAACTGTACAGAACATGAATAACTACATTTAAATTTCTTAAATTGAAATGTCTTCTGTAAGAATCAACTTCATAATATAACAGGCTAGGCATTTGTTCTCTTCTAACACATAAATTAATTAAAATGTTTTAATAAGTTATTTTATGTATTAAGTAAGTAAGTATTTTATGTACTAGTTAAACTTTAAATTTTTTATTTTGTGGGCCAAACTTATTTTTGAGAAAAAGTTTCTAAAAAATATTGCACTAAATTAAAAAAAAATTTAGTTTTCATTCCATATACACAATATATCATACAATTTTCTCTCAATATACCATTTGAAAGTCAAAAGTCCATTCATGTCATTGAATACTAAAAAAAGATTCGGATAAAGAAACATATTTCAATAAAAATTTCGAAACAATTTTTTTGCAGAAAATTTTCTTCTGACAATTTTGAGAGAAATTTTTCTTCTGCTGATTTGTTATAAGTAGTTGAAATATTAAAAACATCTTAAGTACATAATTATAAACTTTTAATGAAAAAAGCTATAATCATTAATTTTTTAATTTTCTTTTTTTGAAATTGTATAACAGAAATAGATGAATCACATTCTACCCAATTAAGATTTATCTAGGTTCTATAGAGATTAACAAAATAATTCAAAAAGCAAATTTTTATTTATTTAAAAGATAAGTTATTTTTAATGAACTGTTTCTTATTATGAATCTTCACTACTATGAAAATATTAATGTTATTCACTTACCTCTAAATAATCCTATTTTTTGGAGCAATTATAAACAAAAAACGATTTGAAAACAATCAGTTATTTTCTTGTTAAGCAATTCACAGTATGTAGGCACTTTATAAGCAGCAATTATATTATGATTAAAAATAAGGGTGTTTCCTGCACACACATGGTGAGACAGTTACCATGCATATTTGCTCTTGAATGTAAGAATCCTTATTATGTAATCACGTGTAATAGCGCAAACCTCCACACAGAACGTATTTTGTTCAAATCGACAATCAAATTTTGTTTAACACAAATGAAAACAAAAATTTTATAAAACCAGAATAAAATTGAAAAAAAAAAATCTCATTAATTTGGTTAGAAAATATAAAATATTCAAAACTGCAAATGCATAGTTAATAAATTTTATTTATTTAAGTAACATTAAGTTTTTAAAACAACAAGTATTATAAATTTTGGTACAACCCCTGGCCCAGACATACTTGTGTGGTGAACAATCTTGCCACTCCATTAATACTCAAAATCAGAGGAAAATACATGGGAAAAATATATTAAAAATGCACAACAGTTTCCCAATCTTATTTAATTTAGTTTCATGATATTTTTATAAAAATTAAAAAAACTGTTTTAAATATTTGGATTTATATTTTATAAATGTGAACTTTAACACAGATGAGACTATCAAATTTAAATTAAAAATTTTATGAAATAGCAATAAATCTAATGTATTAAAAATTCTTTTTACATTACGGAAAATATTTTTATAGTAGAGATTTTCATGAAACATACATTAATAATTGCTTGTTACAGTAAATAAGTTAATATTAACTACATTATTATAATATATAAAATAGCATTAAAAATCTCAATTGGAACATAGTGAATTTTTCTTCTTCACATGCACAACAGCCCTTTACAGGCCTTGGCTGTTTCAACAACACACTTTCTCCAGAATCTTCTATTATTAGTGATTCCTCTCCGATTCTAAAGTTTTAAAGTATTTAGGTGTCTTTCAGTATTATCCAACCATTTAGTATGTGGTCTTCTTTTAGCTTAGGATTCCTCAGAATTTTTAAAAGTTAAAGATTTTTGTGGACTTCTCTATACATGACATAGAGAATTATTAGCATTATATATTACCTGCTTTGATTTATTCAGTATTTAGCTTATAGAATTGAGCTCATTTGTTCGAATGGAGATAATACAGTATAAAGCAAATAAATTAAGTCAAGCTTCATTTTTCATTGAATAATTTTTCTCCCCCCTCCTCCCTCTGGAAATGTCTGGGTCAGTTACATTCAAGGTGATAAGTCTGATTATATTAATTAGCTATTTGTTAAAAGCTTAAAACTTATATAACCCCAAAAAATAGAGGAATTTTTACCTTTAGTTAACATTCTTCAACAATTGTAAGAGATATTGTTGCAGCAATTGGTGTTAGAAAATCCAATGCTTCCAAGCTTATTAAACAAAATGAGTACTAAATATTTTTCATATAAAATAGAAGAATAATTATCTACACAAATGTACAATACCCTAGACAAATTTCTTGCATGAAGTAGTAAAATACATCCTTGAAAAATAAGTACAGATCTCCAAACAGAATTGATTACTAGAATCACAACTAATTCACAAACAGTTAGATAAAACCTTATTAAAGTAGGAGAATTGATAAAAATACTAATCTAAAAGCATTTCTTAGCACATACAATGAAGAAAATATTGTTTGCTTGTTCCAAAAATTAGCAAACTTGGATGGCACAAGATAGGAATACATTTGTATTCAGTGACAATGTATTTTGTTATTCAAGAATTTGATTTAACTTTTGTCAGATGAAAAACTGGAGCATATCAACAAACATCTTAAACACTTAAAGACCTCAAAACAGATGTTTTTACATTAATTTACTTCAAAATAAGTAGAAGCTTAAAACCAATTGAAGAGATAAATTTCAAAAACACATTTACAATACTTGAAGATAAAAATGTACCTTAACATAAATGTTCATTGGCAATGTTTGTGATGCAACAAGCTCTGGCTCTATGCTCTAATTCAAACTAATAAACACAGGTTCCCAATAAAAGAAATTAATAGTCTTGGATTAGCCTGGTAATTTTCACAATTTAAATCATAGCAAAAATTTATGGAGCATTGTGAAGAGACTTGTGAATAATTTATTTTAACTAAGAGAAAAAATTATGGAGAATATTATAGAAGTTTAACTTCAAGACTATATCAAAAATTTTAGTTAAAAGTTAATGGAACCAAAGTCAAAACAAAAAAAAAAATACATTTGCTACTCAAATACTATACTGTCCATATAAGTGAAGCTATTATAATTGAACATACATAAGAAACTATTTTTCCACAAGATTTAAGTATATTATCAATAAATTTTCTCTTTTAATGCAATATACTTAAATAACTATAAAAGCAACTTTACATAGGTATCTGAATATATTCAATATTAGATAAACTTCCAAGATCAGAGGTCCTAATAAATACTCTTTAGTAATTTAACTACTTTTTTACTTCATTTTTTAATACAGTTAAGTTCCATATTCAAATTAAAATTAAGCAATAAAGTTTAACATAATAAACACACTTTATAAATTGTAAGTTTCATTGGATCAATAAATGAAAAAATTTTAAATGTTTTTTGTTTCAAAAATCTTTACAATTTCAGACAAATGAGCATCACACAGAAGCCTAATACATTTTATACTATTATTTTTAAGGATTTTCAAGTACTTAAGAAAAGTAATGGGAGGAATTAAAACTAATAAAAAAAGAAATACAAATTGGTATCGAAAATTTTAGTCACTTTATTATGAATCATGCATGTTAGACCTCTGCAAAATATCACTATGTATAAATACAACGCAAAATGATGTTCGTTATAAAAGTGCTCATATTTCTTATGAAACAAAACTATATATCAATATTACAAGTTCAACTATAAATATATTAATGAAATATTCAAATACATACATACTTAAATTGTTCTTACTTAAAATCATTAACATGAAACTTCACTTGTCAATAAGAAATCAAAATCAACAAATTCAATATGATTTTGTTTTTCTGCATGAACCGTCAAACATCCCAATTCAATTATTAGAACTCGTTTAAATAGACTTACCTTTACGATTAATATTGAAAAATAAAGTTCCACGATTTTTTAAAATTTAAAATGGTAACGTTACTAATGTATAAAATTAACTAATTTCCAACATGAATGCTCGTTTCTATAGAAGAAATTAAGAAACAAGCCGTTAGTAAGCAAGCACCTAACCAAGTAACAGTTAATGTCTATTTACACTAGATGTAGTTATTTAACGTAACTGTTATTCTACAGCAGCTATCTACTTATAAAAATTATCTTAGTAATCGGTTACTTTTAAAATGGTGTTATTTCATAACAGTCCTTTAAATATCTCAGTGCAGTTATACAAAGTTGGCGATTTATTGCTTTAGTTGGCCTAGGCAGCAAACCTCATCACTATCACCCGGACTACCACCCATTAAAGCTAAGTTAGCCAGAGCACCCTTGTGACGTATTCAGGCGGTGGCTGCAATCAACTGCGTTCGTTCACGAACAAAATATTCCGAAGGAATTGATCTTCTGTTGTTTAAAAGTCCCCAACAATCAATTTTATACTTTTAAATTAATTCTGATATTATTTCCCCGAAGAATATAAAAAAATAACTATATGAAAAAATTTATTCAAGTATAACTCGTGTAACAATTGTAAGCATAACTCTTATAATTGTGAATAACAAACTCTACTCCTTAAGATCAAGTCTATGAAATTTCATTCATTATTGGAATTTATATTTTCGTTGGTGTACTATTAACAGAAATATATA
Organism: Latrodectus hesperus; assembly: GCA_037975125.1. Taxonomy (NCBI): domain Eukaryota; kingdom Metazoa; phylum Arthropoda; class Arachnida; order Araneae; family Theridiidae; genus Latrodectus; species Latrodectus hesperus. The sequence continues at coordinate 80,104,107 of CM075854.1, read as the reverse complement.
TCTGCGTTGATTATCAATACACCAAATCAACATAAAATTATTTTTATGCAAAATATATATGTATATATATACACTACTGGCCATTAAAATTGCTACACCTAGAAGGAATGCAAATAACAGAACGATATTTATTGGACACATACATTATAGTGGAAAGAACAAGTGATTAAATTTACAGAAAATTAGGATGAATAGATCTTGAGAAATCAGTATCCAGAGCAGCCACCTTTGGCTGCAATAACAGCATTTATCCGCCAAGGCATGGAGTCAAACAGAGATTGTATGGCATGTACGGGGATCTCAGTCCATGCAGCTTCAACACTATGCCACAGTTCATCGACAGTATAGATGGTGAGTGATGGCGTGCCAATCGCTCGGCAACCATTGACCACACGTTCTCAATTGGTGACAGATCAGGAGAACGTGCTGCCAGGGTAACAGTCGAACCTGTTTTGTATCAAGGAAGTTTCGAACAGTACGGGCAACATGAGGTCGTACATTATCCTGTTGAAACAAAGCATTAAGGAGGCCTTGAAGATAGGGCAGAGCCACGGGCCTTAACACATCGGAAATGTAACGGTTGCTGTTCAAAGTGTCGGTAATGCGAACAAGAGGTGATCGAGACGTGTATCCAATGGCACCCCATACTATCACTCCAGCAGATGGGCCAGTATGGCGATGACCAATGGAAGCTGGCAATGCGCGTTCTCCACGATGCCTCCAAACATGGATGCGGCCATCATAGTCCTGTATACAGAATCGAGATTCATCTGTAAAGATGACGTGATAACATTCCCACGTCCAGGTTCGTCGCTGATCACACCATTGAAGGAGCTCCTGTCTGTGACGCAGCGTCAATGGTAGCCGAAGCCATGGTCACCGTGCAGACAATCCATGCTGCTGCAAAGGTCGTAGAACTATTCGAGCAGAAACTTGTTGCCTTGAAAATGACTCCATTTCTCGACTCAGGTTTCGTGACGTGGCTGTACGATCCATTGTGACCATGCGGATAAGATGTCTGTCTTTTCTGCTGTTAGTGATGGGGGGTCGCTGAGATCCTGCATGACGTTCCGTATGATTGTCCTGAACCCATCGATTTCATATTCTGCTAACAGTCATGGGGTCTCGACCGACGCGAGCCGAGCTGGCAGCCGAATGGTTAGCGCTCTTGCCTCCGGTTCAACAGTTCGTCGTGGGTTCGAATCCCACCTTGGGCATGGATGATTGTAGTGGTTCGGAATCCACTTTAAACCGTAGGTCCCGGTCTAATTAGCCCTCGTGTGCAAAAAATGACCGTTGAGCGACAAACAAACCATACCGACCGACGCGAGCAGCAATATTGCGGTACGATAAACCGCAATCACGGTAGGCTATAATCCTTCCTAGATCAAAGTCAGACACGTGCTGATAGGCATTTCTTCTTTTTACACGAGGCATTACAACAACTTTATTTGCCGAAAATACCGTTGAAACGGAATTTGAGTATGAGAAAATTGCTGTCAAATCTCTGGTTTTATGCACATTGTAGATGTCGCTACTGTCGCCTGCTTTGTATGAATGCGCTGAAAATCTAATCATTTGCATATCATAGCAAGTTCTACCAGTCATGCAAATTTCACGTGTGTGGTGTGCCACTTTCCTGGTGTAGCAATTTTAATGGCCAGTAGTGTACTTAATGCTGCATTTGTGAAATATTTTAAAAATTATCTTAATAAACTTCTCGAGAAGTTTATTAAGATAATTACTTGAATTTTAAAATTCTAAGTAATGAATTAGGGGATTAAGTACCGTTTTAATTAAGGTAATTTAGAAAAGCAAAAATCAATAATATTATATATATATATATATATATATACACTATAATTTTAGCATGAGGATATACGAAAAATAGTCGTCTCAACCAGTTAGTTCATGCTTCTCTTCCACACATGTATATATTACATATTTTAATTTTAAATTAAGCTGAGATGAAGAGGTTTCGAAATTATTTCCCCGATAAAAACTATTTAACTTTAAGAAACTTAAATTATTTATGAAGGTATTTTAACTAATTATATTTTCAACAGATCAATTAACAGCAAAATATTTTCAGAGGGTAAAAGAAACTCATCAAGTTATTACGACTCCCGTAAGATTTATTTCCTTTGCTGAAGCGAGAGAAAAAAGTAGCTATATTTCGCGCTGGAAATTTTTTTTCCGAAAAATACTTCGAACACCGGCTAAACATGATTTAGATGTCTTCATAAGAAAAACTCTCCATAAAGAGAATTTGACCAGTTTTGTGAATGTCACGGTTCAAGTGTATTTTTTTCCCAGAAAATATTTTCCAACAAACGATTCTATGAGTTGGCTCCCAAAATATTATTTAACACTCCTGAATATCGCTAATAACAGTTCGTTAAGGTGTTCCTAAATAAAAAATGTAGTTTTCCGCTATTTTTAAGCCAATAAGAAATCGCCAATTTCATTTGTTATTTTATAACAGTTATTGGTATCTATTATCTGCTCAAAATATAACAGTAGTATCTGGTTATTGAAAAATAACCATTTGGCACATCCCTAGAGTATACAACGACCAAGATAATAGACCAACTACTACCCCATTGGCGGCTTCCAAAAAATGACACGCCATCTTGGAAGATTTTCCTGAACATTTTTGACACCAGGCAGCGTGAAAAACATCTCAAGTGCATATGATTGAATATACTAACATTGTGTTGTGTAGCATCTTACAGTTGATACTTAAGTTTTTGTAATTTCTAAATACTTTTATTATAATAAAATGCCAAAATCATGCTTTTGTCCTGGCTGTAAAAGCGGCTTTAAATCGGATATTAATCAAAGAAAGAGGAATTGGGAAAAACTACCAAACCTTTTTAGTGCACCAAAGGTATTGTCAGAAAATACAACGTGCAAAATATACTTCATCTACTTTTATTTTCAATGAATAATTTTTATCTTGATAAGTTAGTTTATGTTGTAAAATGAATAAAAAGTATGCATTTGCATTATTTTTTGCTATCTGGTATGCATTCAGCGATTGAATTTTGTTATCAAAATATAATAAATTATCTAGTTTAGTTCTTTTTTGTAATCAAATAATTGCTGGTTAATTAAAATGCAACCATTTCAGGTTGTTGATTGTGTTTTTTTTTTTATTTCTGGATATTGTATTGTGAAAAAATTTAAAAATCGCAGTAAGTAATTCATCAAATATTTATGTATCAATCTGAAACTTTACCCCCATATTTCTCTATTGTCTTGTTTATTTTAAATTGCCTTCTTTATTTATTGAATTAAATTGTATTTAGTATCAATACAAAAGCTAAAATTAAGTAAATTACTTAAGTGACTGATTCACTGATTTAAATAAAACAGGAAAATATAACTTATTAACAACAAAGCTGATATACTTATAAGTAAACATATAATTATAACTCTGTTGTTAATTTATTCTGCATATTATAATGTATTCTTGATTTAGGATCCAAACTTGCTTGAAAAATGGAGATGGGCGATTTCTCAGGCTGATAAGCAATTGACTTCTTCAGATGTAGTGTGTTCTTTGCACTATAAAGAAGACTTAGATAACTATTATACACAAAAGTTTTCAGATGGAACTGTAAGTTATTTGTGTTGAATAAATTTTTTGAAATGTATGACATTTTTTAATGTTTTGTGAATATATGTGTTTAGGTGTGGAAATTGCCAAAAGGAAAGCCAAATTTGATGAAAGATGCTATTCCAAGCATCTTCCCAAATTTGCCCAAGCACTTTTCATCAAGCACAAGAAAAATAAAACTGCCTGCTGTTAGAAATACAGCAAAGAAAGTACGTGACAATTTTCCAACATCAGTAAAAAATGAGCAAATTTCTGTACATGGTAAGCAATTTATCATTGTTAAGAAAAATTTATCAGTAATTGAATACTTAATGAATGATTTCCAATCAAACTCATTCAGTTCCATAAATGTTTTATAGATTATTATTCAAAGTGTATTGAAATTTACAAAATGAAACTCCGTTGATTATTTCAGTAGGTTATTTTTTAAAAAGTAATCTCATTCAAATTAACTGTTTCATCTTAGCAAATTTGTAATTTGCATTCGTAAAAATTGTTACTATTTAAAGATTGGTTGCTTTTAGGTGAAAGTTTGCTATGTACATTTGATCAAAGAATGTCATTTGCTTTTATTTATAATTTATCCAATAAACTGGAATGGTGGTATGAAATATGTGTAAAAATTTTGTTAGAATTTATGAACTTAGATTGAAGCATTTTTTTAGAATTTGTTTCTAATAATTTATTTAAAAATTAAAATAATCTTTTTAAATTCCATTACAGAAAATATTATAGAATCATTACCTGAAATTGATTATGTTATACTGGAATCCTCATTATGAATTTAATTTTGAATATTTGAAAACACAGTTACACCAGCATCTCTTTAAGTCTGCTCAATGGTCATACTCTATCACAAGGGATTCTGTGGTTCTTTTGTTCTGGACTATTGATCATTGTTTAGAAAGGTGGATTGTAATAAATGAAAATCTTAATGTCAAAGTATGCTTACTATTATTCTATTTGTTTAAATTTTTGCACGGTTACTTATTTTATTTACTAAGAAGCTTTCAATTTTATTAGGTAGTTTTAAAAGGAATTTTAACTACAATTGGGAACACTTGCAGTTAATAGGAATGGAAAGTATATGTAATTTGATTAAAAATGTGTATATTATCTGTGCTGATACTAGGAATATGTAAGTAAAATAATTTTCTCATTTATTAAATACAAATAAACATTGTTATGTATTAAAATTACTTATTTTATATTTATAGAGGAAAAAACTGCTCAGGGTGTGTTCCTAGGAATTTTTACATAAGTTGTAAAAATTGCTTCCAACAACCTAAAATTGGCCCTAGACATGCTTCCAACAGTTTTCTTCTGTTGAAGAAGAAACAATATCTTCATAATACTTTACGACAAAATGCAAAGCTTAAAATGAAGGTAAAGTTTATAACAGAAATTAATTTATCAAAAAAATTTTACTTATTTTTTTTTAATCTTCTGAATATGAATGCATTTTTTTTTACTTCATTCTAATTCTCTCTCTCTCTCTCTCTCTCTCACGCACGCACACGCACACACTAACTAAAAATTTATTACCATTTCATTAAAAGTTATAAATAATAAATTACTAAAACATTTTGCTTTCTATAAATTGCAAATTGCTTTTTTCTTTTAGACAAGTTTTTCACATACACAGCTTCTTACGATCATCATTTTATATTATTTCACAATTGCTTTTTTATAAATCGAGAAGTTATTCCATAAAGAATTAAGTGCAATATTTATAAGTGATAGCTCACTATTCTTTTCTAGGTACATAGTCCACCAAATTGATATTTTCTTATATAGGTAGATAAGTTACAACAAAAATTTACTAGAGCCAAGAAAGAATGCATGACAATCAAAGAAAAGAAAATTTCTGATAATTTTATCTTTCTTAGAATCAACGTGAAGCTATGGAAACATGTTTGAAAGCATCACAGGGTAAAGAAAAGGGAATGAGGTACTCAAATAAGTGGATTTATGAGTGTTTTATTGAAAATAAAAAGTACAAAAACAATCATTTAAGGAAACACGAATTATTAAAGTTATCTTCCCCTAGCACATTATACCAATATTCAAGAAAAATTAAATGATGCTACGGTTTTCAACTTCTTATTTTCAAGTGTTTGGAACAAAAATCAAAAGTAATAGCTGAGATAGACAGGCATGGTAATTATTCATCAATAATTAATATGTAAAAATTATTTAGTTTATTAAATGAAATACCTGAAACTTTTTTTGTAAATTCTATAATTTAGGATCATTGTTAATTGACGAAAGGAAGCTGTCTCCAACACTCACATTTGATAAATCCACCTTAGAGATTCATGGTTTTACAGACCTTGGTAAATATACGCCATTTAAACATGTGTTAGCATCAAGCTGTATTATTACTTAAAAAAATGAGTGGCCACTAGATGGCAGTGTTTCATATGTCATGTTGAGAGGTATGTACAAGTAATTGAGAGAAGAGAGATTGTAAGAAGGAGCTCACTATGAAGGAGCTACCTTAAAGTAATCTGTAAATATACTGTAAATAAATCTTTAAATATTAGTAAATTTATAAGAACTTTTTCCTTCCCCACACCTAAGCTACTCACTCGTCGTCTGACAAATAGAATGAAACCGATAACAAATCAGAAGAGGGATATAACTCGCGACGCTTCCGGAATTGAGGTAGGCGAATTTTAATTGTTTCGTTTCGAAATGTATATTAACGTATTAATTAACGTATTTTGAAGTAGTAAACGAGATTTAAAAATTATGTGTATAAGTATAAAGTATTTTCTTAATTTCGTTTGCAAAAAGTAATTTCGTTTTTAAAGAAACAATTATTTTCGTTCTGGGTGAAGTAAAAGTAATAATTTCGTTATTGATATAAAGTATTTTTATGTATAAAATAATTAAGTATTATAATTTGTAAAGTATGGCTTTTTGGGGGAAGGCTAAAAAAGTAGATTTAATAGAATTAGCAACAGAATTAGGTTTCTCTGTATCTGAAGGTGCTAAAATAATTGATTTAAAACGTATAATAACGGAATCAGAGACGTATGATGAAGAGTTTAGTAAGAGCTTATTAAGTAGGATTACTGAAGATCGAATTGCATCAGAAATAGCCGCCAAAACGTTGGCTGACTGTGAGCATGAACTTAAACGTTTACGTATCGAAAATAGAGTTCGAAATGTAAATCTTTCAGATTTAAGTAGCAACGATGAAAGTAGAAACGTACACGCAGATTTTCGAAAGTTAATGCACGAATATAAAATTAAAGATGGGGATATAAATTTTTATTTAGTTTTATTTGAACAGCAGGCAAGACGAATTGGGTTGAATGAAGAGTATTGGGTGTCACAATTATTGTGACTGCTCCCATATGAAATTACGCAACTAATAGCGTGTAAAAACGAAGATAATGCAAATAATTATAAATATGTAAAATCGTTATTGCTTAAGAGATACAAGTTAAGTGCTGATAAGTTTAGATTTAAATTTTTAAATCATGTTAAAAATCCAGAAAGTACATGGAAGGATTCGCTAAAGTGAAGAGATCCGTACAGAGGGTAAAATGCGCCAAGCAGGTGATAAAGTGGTGCGATAAGTTCGTCAAACTGGTTTAACGGTTCGGCTTACGTATGTATGACGTGTTTTCGTTTATTGGCTAACATGATCGCGTGACAAGCGCGTTTTGTATGTAACCCTTGAAACTATTATAGAATAATATTTAATAATTTAGTTTCGATATTCGAATTTTGGAGTTAGTGTGTTGCTAGCGAAAATTAACTATGGATGAGAATGTATTGAACTTACGTTTTTTTTTTATTTAGAGCGTGATGGTAGTAAGAAAGTAAGTATATGAATTTTTAAGTATTGCATGTTAGTGTTAGAATGTGCCGCGTACTGAAATTTCTTTAATGTGGGTGCCATTGCTCGGTATATTAAAATTCGAGTTTAAACAAAAAGTGAAATTTATTCACGTTCGAAATTTAGTTTTATTGCCCGGTTGGCACTGCAGTAGGTAGCGCTACACTGATGTTTTTTTAAGGTGGGCGCCATTGCTCGGTATATTAAAATTCGAGTTTAAGCAAAAAGCGAAATTTGTTAACGTTCGAAATTTAGTTTTATTGCTCGGTTAGCACTGCAGTAGGTAGCGCTACACTGATGTTTTTTAAGGTGGGTGCCATTGCTCGGTATATTTAAAATCAACTTTTAAAAATTTCGTACCTATTTATTATAATTTTAAAACTTCTTCAGTATTTAATTATAATGAAATATTCAACTTTTTAATATTTATAATTCTAAAAAACGCGCGATTTCAAAGCTGAAGTTCGAACGCGATCGTTTTTGGTTGACATCTATTGCGCGTAGTGACGTAATTTAGGTTGGCGACAGAGCTGTAGAGCGCTTGGTGCCAAAAGTTGAAATCGAGCCAATCGCGTACGGGTCTGGTAACTTTTACCGAAGGATTATTCATTCAAATTACAAAACTATTTTGAGGAATGGATAACCGGACTCGAGATTTCAGATTTTAATAGCTTAAAAAATTTAATTATTACTGAACAATTAAAGAAACAAGTAAATTCAACAACTCGGGAATATTTTGTAGATGAATGGCCTAAAATTAATTCTCCAGACCAGTTAGCCGATAAATTTGATAATTATGATAATGTTCGATCTATAAACAGTTTTAAATTCAGAAACTCATCAAATTATAATTCTCGTAATGATAAATTTCAGGTCGAAAAGAATCATTTCCGTTTAGTGAAAATAAAGGTATTACTCGAAAAAACTAGTTAGCTCGGATATTCGAAATGAAAAAGGGGAATATAAATGTTTTAATTGTAATGATTATGGTCATTTAGCTCGTGAATGCCCGGCGCCTTAGACTTCAGCTTACTGTAAGAAATGCAAAAAACTAGGTCATTCTCAGAGAATGTAAGTTTGAAACAGATCAAAAGCGCGAGGGGAATAACTTATCTGTCAGTCAAAACAATTCGGATTCAAGTGCCTCGTTGGCGCCTACGAACTACTTGAAAGATGCTTATATTTATGGAAATAAAATGGTTGCATTAATTGATACAGGAAGCAGCTGTTGTCTCTTAAAAGAAAGTATAGCAATAAAAATGAATCTGAATATAACCCCAGATAGCAGTAATTTATTCGGTTTTGGAAATCAAAATTACCCAGTAACTAAAGCTCTTGGAAAAGCTGTAGTAAATATTCGTGTAGATGATGTAGTTGGAAAATTTATTCCTTTATTAATTGTCAAAGATAATTCCCAACCATGCGATTTAATTTTAGGTAGAACATGGTTAGATTTACCATACATTGCTTTTACTTGTATTGGGGGTAATTTAAAATTTGGATACGCAAATGACGATGTTTTTTCAGAAATTCAAGTAGATTTAAAGGAAAATATAGTAAATTGAAAACATTAAATGAAACAGAAATCGAAAGTAAGTCAATCAATTTAATTTGAGCGAAAATTGAAGAAACCGAAAATTCGATAGTTAATGGAACAATTTTAGTCAAAAGTATAGGACAGAATTTCGATTCCATTCTTGAAGTAGTTAACGGTGAAACAGTTGTACCAGTAATAAATAAAGAAGAATTTAACTTTAAAATTAGGAAAGGTCAGTGCTTAGGTAGAGGAATGGAAGTAAGTGAGGAAAGCTTAACCCTCTTATCTAATAAAGTTAAAAGCGATAATGAAAAAGTTGAAGTTATAACAATTAACAAAGAATATTAATTTCGACAAATCCTTAGAAAGTGATAAAAAATTGGAACTTTTGAATTTATTAAATAAATATCGTGATTGTTTTGCTTTAAACATAAGCGAGTTAGGCTGCACGAATTTATGCAAAATGGACACAAAAGAAATAGAGGGCAGTAAGCCCATTCTTCAAAAACCATATAAAACTAACTCTGAAGAGAGAAAACAAATAAAAGAAATTGTATCCGAATGGAAGAGGTATGGAATAGTTTCAGATACAAGATCTCCTTATTCTAGTCCTGTATTATTAGTTAAGAAAAAAACAGGGGAACAGCGATTGGTTATAGATTATAGGAAATTAAACTCTCAGACAATCAAGGATAAATTTCCATTAACTAAAATTGATGACATTTTAGAATGTCTACGAGGAAGCCAATTTTATACTACTTTAGATTTAGCTAGTGGTTATTTACAGTTACCATTGACTGAAGAAGCCAAGCTGAAAACTGCTTTCATAACTCCAGACGATACAGGACAATTTGAGCGAATGATCTTTGGATTGGCGAATGCTCCAGCAGAATTCCAAAGACTCATGAATCTTGTTTTGGGCCCATTATTCAACAAAAAAGTACTGTGCTACTTAGACGATATATTGATTCCAGCTAAAACATGAACCGAAATGATACAAAAGCTTACTGAAGTATTTGAATGCTTAATAAAAGACAATTTAACTTTAAAATTACCAAAATGTGAATTTAGAAAATTAGAGACTGAATTTCTTGGTTTCATACTTAGTAGAGATAGTTTGAAACCTGTACCACGTAAAGTAGCAGCTATTGAAAAATTTCCTGTTCCGAAAAATACGCACGACATCCAAAGATTTTTAGGGCTTACTAGTTTCTTTAGAAGATTTGTTCCTGAGTATTCTCTCAAGGCAGCACCATTGTCTGAACTTACGAAAAAAGATGCAAGGTTTGTTTGATTTGGAAAAAGAGCAAAGTGAGGCTTTCGAGCAACTTAAAAGTAATCTAATTAAAGCACCGATCCTAGCTCATTATGACCCTCAAAGTGAAACTGAGGTACATTGTGATGCAAGTTCAATTGGATTGGCCGGAATATTGTTTCAAAGAGATAGTAAAGGGAATTGGAGAATGGTTTATTGCGTTAGCAAGAAAACTACAGAAACAGAACAAAAGTACCGTTCGAGTAAATTAGAGTTGATGTCAATTGTGTGGACATTAGAAAGGTTAAGGCAGTTTCTGATAGGAATAAAGTTCACAATCGTTACAGACTGTCAAGTTCTCGTATATCTAAATGCTAAAAAGTCTTCAAATCCTCAGATGGCAAGATGGTTTAACCTCATGCAAGAATACGATTTTGAGATCCGGAATAGATCAGGTGAACGAATGAAACACATATATGCACTAAGCAGAGCAGCTGCTGAAGATCCAGAAGATACTTAGCACAGTATTATTGAGAGAAAATTTGAAGTTTGTTTGACCTTGAGTGAAGATGAGCAAATATTGATGATACAGCAGGCTGATCCAGAAATACGAAAATTAATAAAAATATTCAGAAAAAAAGATCAGGATATAACAAAAGAAGAAAAAAACATCTTATAAGAAATTACATCTTTAAGAGAAATAGATTATTTAGATGCATAAATGAAAATGGAAAAGAAAAATTTCTCTGTTATTCCAAGGAATATGAGAAAAAGTACAGTAATTAAATTCCATGATCTTATGGGACATTTTTCTGTTGACAGAACTGTAAATAAGATAATTGTATTGGTTTCCTTATATGAAACGTTATGTACGAAGGCACATTTTGAAATGTTTTGAATGTTTAATGAACAAAAGGCCGTCAGAAAAACAGCCTGGCTTGTTAAATCCAATTAAGGCAGGCCGTAAACCTTTTGCAGTTTTACATATGGATCATTTAGGACCTTTTGTTAAGAGTTCTAAAGGTAATCAAGAACTTCTGGTCATGATAGATAATTTAACAAGATTTGTCCAATTGACTCCAGTAAAGAGTACGTCAACAACACATGTGCTGAAGGCTCTGAAAAAGTTTGTAAATACGTATGGTCTACCTGAGAAAATAACAGATCGAGGAACTTGTTTCACTTCGCATCAATTTCAACAATATTGTGTTGAAAATGGTATACATCATACACTCAATTGTACGAAGCGACCATGTGCAAATGGAATGGTTGAAAGAGTTAATAGAACAATATTGTCTACCATAACAACTGGTATGGAAGATCAGAATCATAAAGATTGGGATGTTAAAATACATGAAGTGGAGAGAAACTTGAACAATTTTGTAAACAAGTCAACGAACAAGACATCATTTGAATTGCTCCATGGTTGTTCTCCACGATTCAACGATGGAATTTTGAGAAAGTTAGCTGATGAAGAAGCTCAGAGTTGGCAAGATCCATCTATAGTGCAGGAAGAATCTCGAAGACAAATAGAAGAAAGTCAACAAAAAATGAAGCAGTATTATGATAAAAAGAGATGTAGAGCAATGACGTTTGAACAAGGAGAAATTGTCTTAATGAAAAGAGCCCCGAAATCTTCAGGCCAACCTACGAAGACACAATTTAAGTACCGAGGCCCTCTTATTGTTACCGAGGTATTGCCAAACGATGTCTACCGTGTGACTCAGCTGGAAGAAAAAAAGAAAGGCCACTTCTACGCAACAACAGCCCACATTAGTCAACTAAAACCATGGCTAAATGAACCAGATTCGGATGAAGATAGTGATACCGATCTTCTTCTTCTTCTACAGGTTGGGTTTGTATGTCATTGCCACCTCTGCTTTAATCAGCATTTTGTACCATTAACTCCAAATTCAATGTTTCCTAGTTCCAGTTACTCGGGCCACCCACTTTATTAATATAGTCCGATAACCCTTTAATGGAATCTAGGTGTAGTGATACCGATAGTGCCAATAGTGATGAGGAGTATTCTCTGAACAGCACTAGACGTAATCCACATAGATCCACTCGCAAGGACTAAAGCTGAATGAGGAATCCTAAATGGTGCAATTTTATTTAAAAAAAGTTGCAATTAAAAGGCAATGAACTTATCATAAACTATTGACTCTAAAAATAAATAACTTTAAAGATCATTTACTGTATACTGAAATATTCATCAAATATTATGAAAATTTGTTAAATTTATTCTGTGAATGATTTAATATTTTCCTAAGTTCATTTATTTTCTAGTAAACTTTTGTTGTAAGTTGTTTTATTAGAATTGTATCAAGAATTACTTTTGTGGAAAAAATGTATTATATACTATTATAGTTTTTTTTGTAATCTAACATAATAATTTTCTACTTTTAATGGAAGATGTGTATTATTAATGATTATAATTACAGTATTTGTTTGTGTGAATGGAAAATAATGATAGTTATGTAGTTAATAATTTTATTTAATCTGCTGTGTTTAATTTAATTGTTAATGATAATATTTGTTGTATTAATTAGCAATTTAGTATTATTACATCAATTGAGGACAATTGTAAGGTCAGTCTGGCCGAATGTTAGCATCAAGCTGTATTATTACTTAAAAAAATGAGTGGCCACTAGATGGCAGTGTTTAATATGTCATTTGAGAGGTATGTACAAGTAATTGAGAGAAGAGATTGATTGATTTTGTGAGGTTTACTGATGCAAGGTCCAATATTGGACATTTCTGCACCGTACAATATTTAAAACTGTAGGTAAAAGTTCTGTGTTAAAATACTAGTCCGATGTATGCAATGGAATGTATTAAAAGTTCAAGAAAAGCATATGTAAAAGGTTATTTTGGCTAAAAATCTTAAATAGAATTCAAGAAACCTATTGCACGTAAAAATGCAAACAAATTTCTATGTGGTTTAAACCCAAGCAAGTCTGATAAAATTAAATTTGTAGTATTAAAAAACACTATGCGTAAATCATTGAAATTAGGACAGACAATTAAAATGTGATGTACTGTATATGGTACATTACACATGCCACAAACTGGAGCACTACGAGACAAGAATAAGTGCTTGTGTGTAAATCTAGTATGTCCAATACGAAGCCGTGTGAGTTTTACATCTACTCTTCGCATGGGAGCAACTGGGAATGGAAGAATGTGGAGGATATATTATATAATTTATTGTTCTTCTGAAAATCCTATGTTTTTTGTCAGTGGGATGTAATGAAATCTTTGATAATTTGTTTAATGTCAAAAATAGTTAATGCTTTATGCAAAATGTCAGAGGCATTTTTAGCAGCATTATCTGCAAGTTCATTCCCAGCTATGCCAACATGACTTGGAACCCAACAAAACAAGATGTCAAATCCTTTATTCTTCAGTATATTTAAAATATCCAATATTTCCACTATAATTGGATGACATTTATCTTTAAAATTGTCTAATTGCATGAGCACACTCATGCTATCTGTATATATACAGTACTTTCGATAAGAGCTGGATTGTATTATTTCTAGAGCACGTTTAATAGCAACAGCTTCAGCAGTATACACAGAATATGATGCATGCAGTTTATAGCTGTAAACTGTATTTCCAACAACAATACCACAACCAACATGACCACTTGATTTTGAGCCATCAGTATATACAGAGATATGGGAGGAATAATGAGAATGAATGTGTGAAAACATTTGTTGCAAAATAAGGGAAGATGTAACTGATTTATTGTATCCAGTAAAGGGTTGGATTATATTGACAACAGGAATATTCCAAGGAGGAAATCTTAGAGCATCTGTGATTTGAATATGTAAATCAGGGAACTCGGATGAAGACAGGAATGAATTTGTACGCTCATAAAATGGTAATATGTTATGTGGCCGTGCATTATATAGCCTTCTTAAAGAGGGACAAATAATCATCGATTTCAAAGGGTGTTGTGATACTGATAGCATTTTAAAATAATAATGTAGAGAGAGTTTTTTACGCCTCAGATCTAGAGGTAACTGGTTGCAAATTACATAAAGGCTCTGGACAGGAGAAGTCCGGAATGCTCCAGAACAGATTCGTAAAGCTGAGTGATAAACAGGGTCTAGTTTGCGCAAAACTGATGATCTGGCTGATCCATAAACTACGCTACCATAGTCAATTCGGGATAGAATAACTGACTGATAGACTCGGAGTAATGCTTGACGATTTGCACCCCAAGAGGTGTTAGAGAGAACTTTCAGAATATTAATTGATTTTTCGCATCTTTTGCGCAAATCTAAGATATGTGGTAGGAAGGTTATTTTTTTATCAAATATAAGCCCAAGAAATGATATCTGGTTAACTACGGGAATAGTTGTACCTGATATCTTAATTTCTGGATCAGGATGAAGCCTAGTTTTTCTGCAAAAATGGATACAATTGCTTTTACAAGGGGACAAAGTATGCCCATTTTCATTACACCAAGCAACTAGATTATTGACAGCAGTTTGTAATTGCCGTTCAATCAGTCGCATGTTGGAACCTTGGCAAGAAATTTGGAGATCGTCAACATATAATGTTCCATGGACAGATGGTTGCAATACATGAAGAATGTTGCTGATGCAAATATTAAAAACAGTAACACTTAAGACACTTCCCTGAGGAACCCCCTCACATTGGATAAATGGATTAGATAAAACAGATCCTATACGGACATTAAAAATGCGAGAACTTAAAAAACTCTGAATTAAAATAGGTAAATTTCCTCTGAAATTAAAATTATACAAAGTTCGAAGAATTCCGTAACGCCATGTCTTATCATAAGCTTTTTCTATGTCAAAAAATATAGACACCAAATGATGTCTCCGTACAAAAGCATTCCTAATTTGTGTTTCTAGGTATGCAATTTTGTCCAGAGTAGATCGACCTTTCCGGAATCCACTTTGATAAAGGGATATGTACTGATTGTCTTCAAGTACATAAATAAGACGGGCATTGACCATACGCTCCAAAGTTTTAGCAAGGCAACTTGTGAGAGCAATTGGACGATAGTTTTGAGGATTAGTTGGATCTTTCCCAGGTTTAAGAATTGGAATAATAATTGCTTTGCTCCAAAGACTGGGATAGACATGTTCATTCCATATTCTATTGAATAGAAGAAGAATGTTTATTAAAGATTCATGATTAAGATGACAAATCATCTTATATGAGATACCATCTGGTCCCGGACTAGTATTTTTAGTTTGGGACAGGGCTCTCTGCAGTTCCAGCAAAGAGAAATTGCAATTATATGGATGTATGGCTTTTTCATGAAACTTTATAGGTTTCTTTTCAGCTTGCTCTTTGGTTCTGAGAAATTTAGGATCATAAGAGGCTGGACTAGATACCCTTGCAAAAGTTTCACCTAAAAGATTGGCAATATCATATTGAGAAGAAATTGTGTCAGCTCCTGTGCATAGTTTTTGGATAGAGAAGTCCCGATATAAACCACTGGAAGCTTTAACTTTCTTCCACAACTCTTTGCTGGAAGTTGATGATGTGATGGAGGAAACATATCTTATCCAAGATTCTTTTTGACTATTTCTCCGTACTCGACGAGCAAAAGCTTTAGCTTTTTTGAAAGCCATGAGGTTTTCCGTGGTAGGGCACCTGCGAAAAACAGTCCACAACTTTTTTTGTTTTTTGAATGACATTTGGCACTCATGGTTCCACCATTGTTTATGATATTTGCGGGGAATTGGGGAGCGCTTGGGAATTGTGTTTTTGGCAGCATCTAGAAGTGCATCAGTCACTTTTTGCACAGCATCATTGATATTATCAATTCTAGCCATGCGTTCAGTAATCGCAGCTAATTGAGTGTAGAGAGACCAGTCTGCACGATGATAAGAATAAGAGGAGAGAAAGACTTGTGGTCTGCTTATACCAGTTTGATTTATAATTAAAGGAAAATGATCGCTGTTATATAAGTCCTTATCAACATTAAGATTTAATGAAGGTAGAATTGATGGAGAGCAAATAGCTAAATCTATTGAGTGAAAAGTTCTTGATGACTGATGGAAATAGGTTATTTCCGTGGAATTTAGAAGGCAGATATTGTTATTAGAAATGAACTGTTCAATTGTCTTGCCCCGAGGAATCATATTACCACTACCCCATAAGGTGTTATGACCACTGAAATCACCAAGTAAAATGAAGGGTGTAGGTAGTTAGTCCAGCAAACTGTTTAAATCGCTTTCATGGATGATCGCATGGGGAGGTAAGTAAAGGCTACAAATAGTAATGAAAGATGTTGTGTGCATGCGTACTGCAACAGCCTGCAATGAAGTGTTAAGGGATTGTATAGTGCTAGGAATATTACAAGACACAAGAATGCATACACCTCCAGAAACTGAATCATGACTAACATCTTTCCTAACACAATTATATCCACGCAATTTTAAACTGTACTGAGGTTTCAAGAATGTTTCTTGGATGGCAAAACAAACTGGATTATGCAGGTTTATAATTGTTTTTATATCTTCTATATGAGTGCGGAAACCTCGACAATTCCAAGACACGAAAGTTCCCATTAAGCAAAGCTGAATGCTCCGGCATTGGAGCAAGCCATCTGGGATTCAGATAAATCTCCACTTAGGAGTGTTTCATCATCTGATGGGTCTGCGTTTTTTATACCTGTCTTACAGGCAGTTGAGCTTCTTTTACTCTTTAAGTATGATTTATGGAACCCTTCTTTTGCATTCTTTAATTTTAGGGATCTTTGGGATTTAGATTTTGCAGAAGACAGTGGAGAAATTCCTTTCGGAATAGGTGGGACATTTATACTAGGAATATTTGAGGATAAGTTTGGAAATTTTAAGAAATCTGTTTGAGTACTACAAGATTTCATGATTTTTTTAATTGCTTGTGAATAGCTAACACTTTGATTAGGGGTACGAGATGATACTGTATGCCTGGCTTCAGGGTAAGATAAGTTTTGTTTTATTTTCACAGTAATAATCTCTTTTTCTAATATCCAGGTTGGGCATGACCGGGAGTATGATGGGTGTTCACCACTGCAGTTTACACATTTTTCTTGTAATTGACATTCACTACTATCATGTCCAACAGATGCACATCGAGCACAAGTCAAATGTCCCCTACAAGTAGTTTTTGCATGGCCAAAACGCTGACACTTAAAGCATCGTAATGGATTTGGAATATAGGGGCGAACATTACAATTTAGGAAACCAGCTTTAATAGATTGAGGTAGTATAGGAGTAGCAAATGTGAGTATAAGGTGCTTAGTTCTTATAATTTTGCCCTTTCTCCTGATTGTAATACGCTGCACATGTTATACTTTTTGGTCAACGAGATTATTCAAAATTTCCTCCTCTGAAACATTAAATAGATCATATGCTGAAATTACTCCCAGTGTAGAATTTAACCTACTATGCGGAGATACTATAACATCTATATTACCAAGGCATTTTAGTTTTAGGGTGGCTTTGGCCTGTTCAATTGATAAGACTTCAACTAAGACATCACCAGATTTCATCTTGCGAACATTTTTGACATTTCCAATTGTACCAATAAGACTCTTATTAATTAAGAAAGGAGAAACATTATCGAAATTGCCCTCAGTTCTTTTAATAACAAAATATCTCTGATCCTGTATCATTTGTTGCTCCATAGGGAGTAAAGAATTAGAAGTACATTCCATAGAAATAAGTTAATTACTTCAAGGCCCGACTGCACCACCCACCATCGAGCCCAGCAAGGGGATGCAGTATAACTGCATCAGTGCTAGCCAGACCTTATACGCTTTCAATATATCTCTGATGTGGCCTACACCCTTATCGAGTCACACAGCAGATATATGATTGCTTGATCCATGGAAGCCGATTGGTATGCTGAGGACCACAACACACCTCCCGTTTACCTGAAGCAGAGGCCAAAGTAATGTGTTGGTCTCTGAGAGCCTCAATCACCAGGATCCTCCTTTCCAGGGACACGGGTATTCACGCACGGCAAACACGTGGGTGATTTAGTCCCCAAGAGAAGCTAATAGTAACAGGGCGACAATAGCTACTCAAGGGGAGCCCGCAACCTCTTACAAGGCAACCACAATGAGGGAGAAGAGGAAGGAAAAGCAGAAGATGAGAGGAGAGGAGAAAATAAAGAGGAGAAACAGATCACTAGGGTACCTCGGGATTGTGACACCCGTGTTTACCTAAAGAAGGTAAACCCCCTGAGGGGAATTGAGAGAAGAGAGATTGTAAGAAAGAGCTCACTATGAAGGAACTACCTTAAAGTAATCTCTGTAAATAAATCTTTAAATATTAGTAAATTCATAAGAACTTCTTCCTTCCCCACCTAAGTTACTCACTCGTCGTCTGACAAATAGAATGAAACCGATAACACATGCATCTGAAAATTTGATAATGCCCTGGTGCTCATATTTCAACCTTTTAAAGGGAAATGGGTGCAGGCAATTGATTGTTTTTTTAAGTAAAGGTGCTACATCAGGTAATATATTTTTTATCTTATTTTTTATTCACATTATTAATGGTTTATTTAATGCATGCGTCTATTTTTTATTTTGTGTACTTTCTACATATTAAAAAAATATTACATTTCATTCAAAATACGATTTGTAGGCACAATTTTACATCAAATTGTTATTGAAGGAATAATTTTGTTAGAACACTCTAGATTTTTTGTTGATGTTGTAATTAATGATGCATCATGGAACAGAAAAATGTGAGGAAAATTTGGGATTGACCTTGAAAATGTAAGCTGTGAACACATTTATGATCCAAGTAGAAGGTTTGCTTCACATTTTCCACATGAAAACTTTTAGGAATTCTATTGTGAAGAGCAAGATAACTCTTGTAAGTTAAATCACTGGCCCATTAAGGAATTTATTTGCTTCTTTCTTAAGCACTATTACTATTTTTATTTATTTTCTTTTGAGTCATTTAAAATTATTTTATATAATTATGTTTATATAAAATAGTTATAATAAATATGCGAATTATTAATCAAGCAATACAAATGGTATTAATCTTAATTTAACCTTGTGACATTAAACACATTTCAATTAGTCCTTACCATAAAATCCTTTTCTGTTTACTATATATTTTATAAAACATCAATTTTTCTACTCATATTGTTAATATTTCTGTCTTAATGTTTAATACTTTTTCAACTATACTTAATTAAACTGACATCAAATGAAGCTATTAATTCTCTCTTTGTCTTAAGCATTTTAATATTAAACAAAAAATATTTCATACTCCTGATGGCGTAGTTGATTTAAAGTTTTGGGATGTTATTTTTCTGTCAGATTCACGAAACAGTTTCAGTTTAAAAGTATGTCCGAAATTAACTGAAGATCATATACGGCCAAAGTTTTATCAGAAAATGAATGTTGGATCGGCTTTTCAAGTATTTTCTTAAATTTCGTATTAAACATAATAATGTTATTTTATTTTAAAACACATTATCATCATTGCAATTTTTAGGGCATCTGTTGCTGCTGCAATGAGTGTGTATAAAACAAGTAACCGCAACTATCACAATTTTGTAGATTACGTTCAGTTTGTGAAGCGAGTGAATGAATTGATTAACATTAATTCAAGAACACCTGTAACAGCTTTGAAATTAGATTCATCTTGTTATAATGTAATTATAAAAATTTATAATACTAAGTATATGTGCTTTTTAAGTTGTTTTGTTGTCCAAGAAATTTGTGCCTAATTATTTTAATATCATATGTCATTCTCAACTTAAGATACCCCCCCAAATTTTTGATATATATATCTTTAATTTGATCATTTATTCTTTTTTATTGTAAAAAAGACTATGTTTTATAGGAAATCAAGTCTTTCATTAATTACCTTGATGAGTGGCAGAAATTATCTAAAGAAGCAAAATCTAATTTTATTACTGGCTCTACTTACTATGGCTTAAAAATAGCTTTAGCTGCTACTTAAGAAGTTTCTAAATTTTTAATTAATAAGTGTGGTTTTACTTACTTAATGACTGCAAGATTAAATCAGGAATCTGTGGAGGCTTAGTATTTGATATTTATTCACTGTTTTTTTAAATCTTGAAAGTGTTTAGTTTATTGATCTATTCATTTTATTTTTAGAAATTTTTTGGAATTATGAGACATGCCTGTGGTTGTAATGATCATCCTAATTCATCAGTTTTTCTGCAAGTATTCCGTCTTATTAGAACATATTCATTAATAAAACCTCTCGAAGATTCAAATGTTGATGGATCAGGATTTCTAAAGACTTTATTAGAATTTGGATTTCAATAACACTGAAAATATTAAAAAATTAGAATGGAATGAAAAGGTAGATGCTATGATAGAAAATAGTTCCTATTTAAGGCATCAGCTACACTGCAAAATGATCACAACTACAATTTGTTTGATTCAAATGATATGGTTGTAGATATTTTTCAGGTTATGTTGCAAGAAAGGCCAGAATATTTACATCTTGTGAATCTTGCAGAAATGCTTTAGTTGATGAAATGGAGGATACACAATGCTCTACAAATGCTTTAATTGAGGCCAAAAATAACGGTAGTCTTCTAACACCACCCACAAATCTTGTTTTACTCATAAATATATTAGAAAGTGCTGCAATGCAAGTTTTCAGCCCAGAAAAGTTAAGCATCTTTACTTTAAATGGCATATTTGAGTGCTTAGAAACTAAGAAATTTCCACTAGTAGGCTGCTTAAATCATCAACATTCTTTAAGTGCTTCAATCATAAATTTATTTTGATTACCAGGATGCATTTTATATGTGACAGAGCGAATAAAATTGATGCAGCTAAAGTTAATAAAACAAAAAAATATAGAAAATTATCAAAGTTATCATAATTTTTTTGTATTGGTTCGCTGGAAGCTCAGTGGTAGAGCACTAGTTTCCAATTTTTTATTTTTAATGAAAATTATATATTACTTTATCTTAGACGACTTGGGGCCCACTCAGCCTCAGAACAATGAGGACCACAAGTAATTCTGGGTAACATGGGCTGTCTGTGTACAGTGTCAATAACTTTTTTCCATTGTCATTACTTTTAAAGCTCTACCTTTATGACACCTTAATCCAGGCTTTTTGTGCTTATGTTATATTATAATTTAAAAATGTGTGCATGCAGATGTGGAATTGTATTTGTGTGTGTGTGTTTTTTTTCTGGCATTTGCCTGGATAAACATTTAGTTCTTGTAAAATTAACATTTATAATACTTGTATTTGTTGATAATTAAATATGTGTACTATGTAATTATATGAGCATGTAATATGAGTATAATTATGTGAGTATGTAATTAATTTCCATGTATTCATAATAATAAATTTTCACAACTTTACAGCGATGTTAAATGAAACATATGCATTAAAAATATTGAATATTTTATTTTATAATTTGATAACTATTGTAATTTGAAGTATTTATATTTCTATGTGTTTATAAGTGCTAAAAATTTAAAACAATTTCAAATATTTGCATGATTTATTTAAGTAAATGTTTACTATAATTTTTATTTCTACCATATTTATATCCTTCTTAATTTGATCTTGAGTAACAAATTTAACATATACCTGTATACTTTTTGTATTTGCATTGAATTTGATCTTGCTAATTTTACTTTAGATTAAATTCACTAAATTTTCAAATTATTCCTTTTTTATGCTATTACTCAGTTTTGTGTATTACTATGAACTTTTTTTATATTTAATAAAGTTATTATTTTCTTTTAGCAAAATCCAACTCGTTGTCAAGCAGAAGTAGATACACAATACAACGTGAGTGAAATTTCCATGACACAAATATTCATAACTTGGCGGACATTGTTGGATGCATTGAACCTTATATCTCATTTAACTAAATACTCTATTTTTCATGAGTTACTATTATTTTTAAAAAAGTGACTCAGTGAAGTAGGATGTTTAGGTTTGTAATTCACATTAAATGAAGCAAAGATTTAGTTTAATTTGCACTTGATGATTTTATTGCTTTCTTTTTAAAGAAATGTAAATTTAGAGTTTTTTATATCATTCAGGAAAAATAAGAAAGCTTATTGTAGTTGATGATTTGTAACTAAATGTAAGTAGTTCTTACCTGTAATTTTAAGAAATGCTATATTTATATAATTATTTAATTACATAACATAGTTATTGGTATAAGGAATTTGAGAAATATTTAATTTTCAATTGTGTAAAAAATTACAATAAAATGCAAAATCAGCAAAATATATTAAAAGCTTTAACTAGGAATAAAAGAATTTAAAATTAAAATAACAAAAAAAATTAATATAAAAATTATTTCCTATAAAAATCACTAGAATAATTAAATTGAAATGTAAAACTTATATTTGATTCAAATAAGATTAAGTTTAATATAATTATATTTATATTTAAAAAAATAATTTAATAGAATTTGATTTCCTATTAAAATATATTGAATTTTAATTAATTATTCTAAAATAATTTGAAATTCAATTTCTAGAATTACAATTAATGCATTAAAATAATGTATCTGTAAATAATGTAATATAATGTAATATAAAATGTAATATAAAATGCATTAAAATAATGTATCTATCAAAATATCTTTCAGCTTTTCTATTAAATGGTTAAAATCAGAGAAAAATAAAAATAATCAAGGGAAAACATCAATAATTAAATATAACTATTCAGATAATATTGGAAATAGATACAATAATTTTTCTAAAATAAATGTTTCTCAACCCACAAAAATTTAAGTAAAATTGGTTCTATTCTGCATAACACCTAACAATAAAATGTCAGATTTTGTATTTCCATTATCATTTGTTTTACTATAATCAATGACAGACTAATATTTAATATATTTATCAAGTAAATTCAACTATTTCACATTATTTTCAGTTTCATTTAACTAATTTTTAAAGATTTTTATTCCCATAGACATCAATGCATTTCCCACTCGATAGATGTATCGTGTATCGGTCAAGCCGCCTAGCGGCAATTAAAATTTTGGCGTGCCGTTATTTTCAGCAAGATGTACGTCTTATAAATATTAGTCTGTGCTAGTATACTACTGTGTTTCTCATCCGAGCTATTTCTTGCAACACGTTGCCATCAATTCGAAATGTCTAAATGAAGCATAAATATATATTTATAATGAAAATGAATGCTGAAATGAGGCCTTAATTAAAAAATAAAAATGATGGTAAATAAAAAATAGAAGTAAAAACTGACTTAATTTATTTATTTTAATAATTTTATGATTTTAAACTAATATAAAACCTTATTAATATCGAGGTAGTTTAAATGTTTTTTTTCCAAGTTTTTATTTTTATTGCATAAATAAATTTTCTACAAAGTAAGATAATTTTGATTCCTAAAGTCTAATTCTAAAATTACATTCATAGAAAAATATGGAGAAAATAGAAAGGAATAAAAAACACATTTATATAAAACCATAATCAAAATGTAAGTAGAGTAAAAAAATGGAAGTAAAAACTGATCTCAGTTTAAACATTTTATGTTCAATTTAGAAAAGCTAAAAATTAAATTGCCTTTGTATTTAATAAAAAGCTGAAATATTTATTTTCCGTAGTAAAATAAATTGATAATACTGTTATTGCATAATTCAGACATTCAGAGGGATTTTTATATCAAATAGTTTTTTTTAAAATAAAAACCTGGTCTACTTTTAAATTAATATTCTATGTTAAATATTATATACATATAAATTTCTGATATACAGATTTCTGTGGATGTTTGATTAACAAGGTTGTGTAGAAAAAATGAGATGAACGCAAATGTCTTTTAGCAATCGTAGCTCCTGCCGATTATCGATTTATTTTATTTTGTTTCCGAAATTTTGCATGCTCAAGACAGTTGGTCCAAGTAGTGAAGATTGAAGTTTCCAGCTGTTGGCCATTGACTTTTTTTTTTAATTGTTAACACCCAGGACTTGCATTTCATAATTCAAAGAACTGAATAAAATAATTATATGCAGTAGCAATTTGGACGTGCACTCCCAGATATGACTTGCATGGTAAAACACACCTTTGGTAAACATTTTATTAGTATTATTTTTAACATAAGTTTAAACAGAACCAACACAGGTTATGTGTTAATAACTTTTTTTTATCTGAGATATAAGGAGAGTATATGGGACTTAAAGGAGACAAGAGTGATTACTTATAATAACATAATTAGGCGAGAAAAATTTTACAATTGAGTACAAACTTATCTATAAAAAATTTACAATCGGGAAAGAAGCAGGTAATATATATATACACAAATACCCATGGGTATGCTTAAGTGTGTTTATTAAACACCCACACACACTCATATCTGTATATACATTCTGTAGGAAGTAAAGAGAGTATTAAGATTCTATGGTTGGGTTGATTTGTAAAATAGACCTAAGCTTGTGGAAATTAATAATTTCATATGGATCATAAATTTCTATGGCTTGATGTATCCTGTTAAGGACAGCAATCGCAGGTTTGCCATACAAGTTGACTCCTCAAGTAGGACTCTTCTTTGGAATTTAGTCTACGAATTGTTTTGATCTCTTTCTAAAATAACAATGTTGGATATACATGCACCACCCCAAATTGGTGCAGCACATGTCATAATTGGCTTAGGTAAGTTTTATAAATGAGTAATTTATTTCCCATTGATAATTTGGAATTACTAGCCATAAGTAATATAAGGTCCTACCAGCACATAAACCTTTTATATGGTGTTTCCAGGTTAACCTGTTATCAAGTTTGACCCTCAAGTAAATGACTCTCTTTGGGGACACTTGATTCAGCAAAAAATTGAGATTTTGCTTGGTACCACCATTTTGCACGTTAGGACATCTTTTGTACTTTCTTGTAAATAATACAGCCATCGATTTTGTAGCTTTGATTTTAATCTTCCAAGCTATTATTCAATTTTTAATATCAGTAATGTGTTCAAAGATGCCATCATGAATAGCTGGATGAATAGTATCGCTTGCAAGAATATCGGTGTCGTCCGTAAGGAGACAGAACGTTGTTTGAGTTGTGTGGTATGACGTTTATGAAAATATTAAAAAGAAAAAGGCCGTTAGAGAAATAGCCGTTAATTAGAATTATTAGGTAGGATGGAAATTAGTATGTGATTAGTAAACAAGTCCCATGTGCCAGACCTTGTCGAAAACCTTGATGTCCAAGAAGATTCCTCCTGGGGATTTTTAAGTGGAATATTTATGTCTATTTTTTCGACAGCTCTGACAAGTTGTCGAATAGTTGAAAGATTTTGTCTAAACTCAAATAACTGAGGGGTGATGATTGAATTTGTTCCTTTAAGCTGGGAGAGTTTTTGTAAAGTAAATTTTTCTTCAATTTTCCCCATCGTGAGGAGCAGGGATATTGGAAAAAACTCCCAACCAAATTTGGTCAAACCTTCAAAAATTTAGCGGCAGCTAGATCAGATCTCTAACACCGTCAACCATAGCGAAGTTGAGCACCAGTAGTGGACTTGCGAAAACATCCGCCAGACTCTCAACAATCCAGGATGTAATTGGGGGAAGTCGGCTTTCGATTGCATTTTGTGCACAATGAAGATACCTTGCTCACAAACTCGAATGTCATGGTTTTTAGATATTGACTAATAAGTCTGTAGACAGCCGCTTTTTGAGATTCGATGGTAGGTATTCGATTGTGGTTAGAGAGTTTTCTCAATCTGTTTCGTTGTTTTATATGCTCATTGATTGTATCTAGCAGATAAGAGGGGGTTGGGGTTAGCTTTCGTGGACTTACAATCATTTAAAGCTATGGTGAAAGTGTTATTAATAAAGTCTACTTTAAGGTTAAGAAAATGTGTTTGCTATCACCAAGATATAGTACTACATGTTGGGATGAGGATCTAGGGAACATGTCCGCACAACCCAGAATGCAAGACTAGCACTACAGCACCATGCAAGGGAAAAATACGCGGGCTCATTCCAGCCACCCGTCTACAGAGAAGCCTGGGCCAAAGGGAACGATGAGGAACTCCAGTACACCAATTTCCCCCTTACGGGACACCATGCACGGGCAACATATGGAGTGGAAGACTAATGAAAATACCACGTAAAACACATTGAATAGCAAGGTGCAACATAAGCAGGAAGTCTTGATCTCGACAACGAATAAGAAAAGAAAGATAAGGAAAAGGAGAAGACAAGAGAAGGAGAAAAGGATAAAGATCGCTATGGTACCTCGGGATTGCGATACCCATATTTACCTAAAGAAGGTAAACCCTCTGAATGGGATGCTGAAATTAAACTTTGAACTTAAAGAACTTCAATTAATCGTTTTTCGTATTAGATTGAACTTTTAAAAAATCTGAACGTTTTATAGTATTTTCTATTGAATATAGTGTGTGTGTGTGTGTGTGTGTGTGTGTGTGTATATATATATATATATATATATATATATATATATATATATATATATATATATATATATATATATATATATATATTTTCATTATGTACTTGTATCTTTTTATAAAAAAGTTAGTAAAATTAGTATAATTTCTAAAATTTTGTTAAATTTGATGGTTAAAAAATAGCATGTCTAATGAAGAATTATTAAGATTTGTAAGTATGATTTTTATTTCGTGATATTTTGAAATTTTTTAGTATGTATTATTTTTAGTTTATTAGCGTCTAGTATTATTTGTCCCAAATAAGTAGAGTTTAAGTAGTATTAGGACAGATGACCGATTAATCATGAGATTAATCGGTCAGTCTGTCCTAATGTTCACATTAAGCTGTAAGTGAGTGATTGTCTTTTCCTGGCGCAAAATCCAAAAAGGACATACTGCGCCGAGCGAAAGTTTAAAAATTTTTTGAAATCAGAATAAAATATCCATTATAAAATTGGCAAACATGTTTATTGCAGCAAAATACTATAAATTTGAATCTTATTAAAATTTTTTTGGAGTGAAGAGAATGCGTTATAAGCAGTGCAAAATTCTGATAGTCCTTAAGAAAGCAAAGAGATTTGAATGAGGTATTTCCCCAATCAAGTCCGATAAATTTAAAACAGTGTTGTGGAAAAAGGTAAGACGAAGATGGTTAAAATTAGGACATTCAATTAAGATATGATATACAGTTAAAACTATTTTACAACTCGAACACAGAGGTGCAGGTTCCTTAAATAAAATGTAACTATGTGTCAGACGAGTATGACCGATTCGAAGTCTGGATAAAATAACGTCAACACGTCTGTATGGGATATTACTGCAGTTCCGAATGTGAGGTTTAACACAGAAAAGTTTGTTTGTTACTTGCGTATTCCAAGAATTCTGCCAAACAGAATGCGTATATACAGAGATTGAATGCTTGATATCGGCATAAGGGATTGCTTGGTCTATATGGTCTTTACCTTCTTTAGCAGCTAAGTCTGCTAATTCATTGCCAGTAATACTGACATGACTAGGTATCCAGCAAAACAATATTTGGAAACCATTATGAGACATTTCATTTAACAAAACTAAGATTTTATTAATCAGGGGATGAAAATGTTGAGGAAAATTAAGCTGTTTCATAATGCTCATACTGTCAGTATAAATGCAGAATTTGCGGTTGCGAGAGCACTTGATTATGTTAAGAGCTTTCAAAATGGCAACAATTTCAGCAGTGTAAATAGAACAGACTGACGAAAAACAATAGCTATAGATATTAGTGCCATAAACTATGCCACAGCCGACGTGTCTTTCTGTTTTTGATCCATCAGTAAAGATTGGGAAGTAATCATGAAATTGATTCCGATGAATACCAGAAATTTGTTTGAAAATTATGGGATCAGTATGTTCTTTGCTAAACAGAGAAAAGTTGTTTATTGATTGATTGATTGATTGTCTTTTTCTGGCGCAAAATCCAAAAAGGACATACTGCACCGAGCGAAAGGTTAAAAAACTTTTGAAATTAGAATAAAATATACATTATAAAATTTGCAAACAAGTTTATTGCAGTAAAAGATTATAAATTTGAATCTTATTAAAAAATTTTTTGGAGTAAAGAGAATGCGTTATAAGCAGTGCAAAATTCTGATAGTCCTTAAGAAAGCAAAGAGATTTGGATGAGGTATTTCCCCAATCAAGTCCAGTAAATTTAAAACAGTGTTGTGGAAAAAGGTAAGACGAAGATGGTTAAAATTTGGACATTCAATTAAGATATGATATATAGTTAAAACTATTTTGCAACTCGAACACAGAGGTGCAGGCTCCTTAAATAAAATGTAACTATGTGTCAAACGAGTATGACCGATTTGAAGTCTGGATAAAATAACGTCAGCACGTCTGTATGATATATTACTCCAGTTTCGAATGTGAGGTTTAACACAGAAAAGTTTATTTGTTACTTGCGTATTCCAAGAGTTCTGCCAAATAGAATGCGTATGTACAGAGATTGAATGCTTGATATCTGTATAAGGGATTGCCTGGTCTATAGGGTCTTTACCTTCTTTAGCAGCTAAGTCTGCTAATTCATTGCCAGTAATACCGACATGACTAGGTATCCAGCAAAACAATATTTCGAAACCACTACGAGACATTTCATTTAACAAAACTAAGATTTTATTAATCAGGGGATGAAAATGTTGAGAAAAATTAAGCTGTTTCATAATGCTCATACTGTCAGTATAAATGCAGAATTTGCGGCTGCGAGAGCATTTGATTATGTTAAGAGCTTTCAAAATGGCAACAATTTCAGCAGTGTAAATAGAACAGATTGACGAAAGACAATAGCTATAGATATTAGTGCCGTAAACTATGCCACAGCCGACGTGTCTTTCTGTTTTTGATCCATCAGTAAAGACTGGGAAGTAATCATGAAATTGATTCCGATGAATACCATAAATTTGTTTGAAAATTATGGGATCAGTATGTTCTTTGCTAAACAGAGAAAAATTGTTTAGACAGCATATGTGTGGAAAATCCCATGGGGGAATACTATTGTAGTCAGCAATCTCGACTGGAGTTAAATGAAGATTAGCTTCCTCTATAAGAGGTTGAATCCTAGCATAAAAGGGAGGAGTGCAAGAAGGGCGAGCGTTAAAAAGTCTCTTTAACGTAGAGTCAACTCTTGCAAACCTTAGTGGATGGTTTAGAGTAGAAAAACTCTTGAAATAATAATTAAGGGAAAGCTTAATGCGTCGTAGTTTTAAAGGAGGTATGTTGCAGTTAACATAGAGACTGTCGACAGGTGAGGTACGAAACGCTCCACTACAGATACGAAGTGCAGCGTGATGAATTGTGTCTAACCATTTTAGGGCAGACTTTGAAGCTGAACCATAAGCCACTCTGCCATAATCGATACGGGACAATATGATAGACTGGTATATTCTGCACAATGAGGTTCGATCAGCACCCCAAGAAGTATTGGAAAGAACTTTTAGTATGTTAAGAGATCATTCGCACTTTTTGCGCAAATGTAATATATGGGGCAAGAAGGTAAGTCTGTTATCAAAAATTACCCCAAGGTATCGTATCTCATTAACAACAGGAATGGATACCTCCTGAAGTTGGATATTGGGATCAGGGTGAAGGCCACGTTTCCTACAAAAATGAATACAACTGCTCTTACTTGGTGAAATGGTATAGCCATTTTTGTCACACCAGTCAGTAATTTGATTTACAGCCATCTGTAGTTGTCGTTCAATTGAATGTATATCTGAACCTTGACAGGAAATCTGTAAGTCATCTACGTAAAGTGTACTTTTAATACAAGAAGGTAATATAGATAAAACCTTGGAAATAAAAACAATAAATAATGTTACACTAAGTACACTACCCTGAGGGACGCCCTCAGTTTGGACAAAGGATCTAGATAAAACAGACCCAATGCGCACTTTAAAATTTCTTTTTTGTAGGAAGTTTTGAATAAAAAGTGGTAGGTTACCACGGAGATTTAAACCATGTAAGGTCCGAATAATACCATAGCGCCAGGTTCTATCATAGGCCTTCTCAATATCTAAGAATACTGATACAAGATGGTTCCTACGAACGAAAGCAGTTCTAACGTCATTTTCCAAATTAATAATATTGTCTAACTTAGATCTACCCTGACGGAAGCCACTTTGCTGCTGAGGTATACACCTATTGTTTTCTAAGTAAAAAACAAGACGGTTATTTACCATGCGTTCCATCGTTTTACAAAGGCAGCTTGTTAAGGCTATAGGACGATAACTTAATGGGTCTTTAGGGTCTTTTCCTGGTTTTAGGATGGGGATGACTATTGCTTCTTGCCACATAGAAGGGAAAGTATTTTCCTGCCAGATTCTGTTGAAGAGGAACAGAATATTGGTGAGTGAGACTGGTCTTAGATGGCGGAGCATTTGATAAGTAATTCCATCGGGACCTGGGCTGGTATTATGGGTCTTGGATAGAGCCTTTTGTAGTTCATACATGTGAAATTCGTAGTTGTAAGGTAACTGCTCAGAATTATTAAAATTTATGTTGATCTGCTCAGTACGACTCTTATACTCTTGGAAAAAAGGTGTGTAAGAGTCAGATTTGGACACACTAGAAAATGCTTCGCCAATTTTATTAACTACATCCTCGGGAGAAGAATAAACTGCAGTGTTAGTAGTCAATATCGGGAAAGAGAATTCTTGGTACAAGCCATTTGCTGCTTTCACCTTTTTCCAAACAAGTTTGCTAGGAGTGCTAGAGGTAATATTTGATGTATATCGTATCCAAGAGTCCCTTTGACTTTGCCGGCGAATCTTGCGGGCTACAGCCTTCGCTTTTTAAAAAAGTATTAGATTATTGGTAGTAGGATGTCTTCGAAAAATATTCCAAAACATTTTTTGTTCACGGTAGGTTTTTGCACAGGCTTCATTCCACCAGGGTTTCCGCAGTTTTCGAGGACGAGAGGAGTATTTTGGAATGGATATTTCAGCAGCTTTCATAATAGTATTTGTAGCTTTAATAACAGCATCATTTATATCAGTGTTTGTAATCATTTCTTCTGTAATAACTGCCAGTTCTGCAAAAGAATTCCAGTCTGCCTTGTGATACTTGAAGGTTGTAGGTTGTAAGCCATTAGAGGGTGGATCAGCAAAAGTAAGGATTACAGGAAAATGGTCACTGTTATACAAATCATTTTCAGTGGTCAAGTCCAGATGAGGAAATAAAACAGGAGAACAAATAGCCAAATCTATGGAATGAAATGTTTTCGTAGGAGCATGAAAGTGAGTTTTTTCATCGTTATTTAGCAGACAGAGGCAGTGATCAGTTATCAGTTGCTCAATTTGTCACCCTCGAGAATTTGTATTAGTGCTTCCCCACAGAGCACCATGACCATTAAAATCACCTATTAATATATAAGGGACGGGAAGTTGCTGCAATAGTTTATTTAAGTTGCTTTGTGGAATGGCATTACGTGGTGGTAAGTAAATGTTACAGACAGTGATTCGAAAATTAATGTGTATCTCAACTGCCACAGCTTGCAGCGAAGTACGTAATGGAAATCCTGTGTGGGGGTAGTTATTCGAAGCAAGAATGCACACCCCTCCTGATACAGAATCATCAGGTATGTCCATTCGATAAGGCGTGTAACCTTTTATTTTCCAAGTAGTATGAGATTTCAAGTTGGTTTCTTGGAGTGTTAGACAAGCAGGAGAGTATGAATTTATTATGTCTTT
Source organism: Latrodectus hesperus (assembly GCA_037975125.1). NCBI lineage: Eukaryota > Metazoa > Arthropoda > Arachnida > Araneae > Theridiidae > Latrodectus > Latrodectus hesperus. Next base: position 80,072,184 of record CM075854.1, on the reverse strand, counting down.
AATGTCAGAAATATGTGTGCGGAGTCCACGGCAATTTCAAGAAAGAAGAACCACCATTATGAAGGGTTCTTTTTACGGTGGCGTGATCTGTTCTTCGCAATCAACTCAAAATTATCAATATCAGTATCCATATCACTATGGCTGTCTATAGGAAGGCTGGTTTTAAGAGCAGTTACATTTGATTGATCTTTAATCTTAAGCTTTTTTCTGTTATCAGAGTCACTTGTTTTTTGTGGCTTTATAAATATAGACTTCTCTGTAGTAGGTTTGCTTTGTGTTCCAGGTTTAAAAAAGGCGATTGATGAAGTGTCTGTTTGTACAGCAGTTGATACTGTTTTTTTCAGTACATGGGCATATGTTTTCTTGAAATTAGTTGTTGTATTTTGAAGTTGTTTCTTAGCTTCTTGATATGAGATTTTTTGCGTCGTTTTTATCCGTTGAATTTCTTTTTCATGTTGCCAGTGTGAGCAGGTTTTAGAAGATGCACTATGATTTTCTTTACAGTTTATACAAAATGGTTCAGATTTACAGTCAGATTCCTGGTGTTCCAGACTTGAGCATCGAGTACATGTAGTTTTTGATCTGCAAAACATTTTAGAGTGTCCAAATCTATTACAATTAAAGCATCGTATGGGGTTTGGAATATAAGGTCTTACAGGACAATTCAGGTGACCTGCTTTTATTGAATTGGGAAGATTAGGACAGTCAAAAGTTAATATTAAGTTTTTTGTGGGGAAAATTTCTTCACCTCGATGGATGATGATTCGACGGACATTGAAAACTCTTTGGTCTTTTAATTCTTCCAGGATCTCAGTTTCAGATACTGATAAAAGGTGTATCTCTGAAAATACACCACGACATTGATTAAGTGATTTATGACTTGAGGTTATGATGGGAATTTCTCCAGAAACTTTTAAAGATAAAAGAGACTTTGATTGTTGAGCAGATGAGCTCTCGATTAGTAAATCTCCGGATCTTAGCTTTTTTACATTACTAGGTTCTCCTGCAACTGCCTTAATCTGTTTGAGAATTTTGAAAGGTGACATTTGCTTAAGCATGCCCTCGTTGTTCTGTATTAATATGAACTTTAGATAAATATTTCCAGTTTTGTCAAATTTACTATCAATTTGTGACGAGTTAAGGCCCTCGCCGTGGCCAGAATTTTTGGACCCATGAGAAAGAGAAAAGTTCATCCCAGTGGGCCCCCGCCCATCACAGAGCCCAACAAGGGAAGGCAGTTACCGGCTCTGGCAATAGCCAGCCTCGGCACTTACCTTAGGGGTATCACCAGGATATAGTACTACATGTTGGGTTGAGGATCTAGCGAGCATGTCCGCACAACCCAGAATGCAGGACTAGCCCTACAGCACCATGCAAGGGGTATAACATTCCTAACATAGCACCAGCCGGTTGACTAAGAGCGGGCTCATTCCAGCCACCCGTCTACAGAGAAGCCTGGGCCAAAGGGAACGCTAAGGGACCCCAGGACACCAATTTCCTCCTTACAGGACGCCATACACTGCCAACATATGGGGTGGAAGACTAAAGGAAAAAATGGACGTAAGACCCATTGAAAAGCAAGATACAACATAAGCAAGAAGTCTTGATCTCGACGACGACAAAGAATAGGAAAAGAAAGAAAGAAAAGTAGAGGAGAAGAGGATAAAGATTGCTAGGGTACCTTAGGATAGCGACACCCATATTTACCTAAAGAAGGTAAGCCCCTGAGGGATAGAAAGGAGAAGAGAAAGAAGAGGACAGATCGCTAGGGTACCTTGGGATTGCGACACCCATATTTACCTAAAGAAGGTAAACCCCTGAGGGGGAAAAGTTGTTTAAGCAGCATATTTGTGGAAAAGCCCAGGGGGGAATACTATTGTAGTCAGCAATCTCAACTGAAGTTAAATGAAGATCAGCTTCCTCTATAAGAGGTTGAATCCTAGCATAAAAGGGAGGAGTGCTAGAAGGGCGAGCATTAAAAAGTCTCTTTTACGTAGAGTCAACTCTTGCAGACCTTAGTGGATGGTTTAGAATAGAAAAACTCTTGAAATAATAATTAAGGGAAGCTTAATGCGTCGTAGTTTTAAAGGAGGTATGTTGCAGTTAACATAGAGACTGTCAACAGGTGAGGCACGAAACGCTTCACTACAGATACGAAGTGCAGCGTGATGAATTGGGTCTAACCATCTTAGGGCAGACTTTGAAGCTGAACCATAAGCCACACTGCCATAATCGATACGGGACAGTATGATAGACTGGTATATTCTGCACAATGAGGTTCGATCAGCACCCAAGAAGTATTGGAAAGAACTTTTAGTACGTTAAGAGATCTTTCGCACTTTTTGCGCAATTGTAATATATGGGGCAAGAAGGTAAGTCTGTTATCAAAAATTACCCCAAGGTATCGTATCTCATTAACAACAGGAATGGATACCTCCTGAAGTTGGATATTGGGATCAGGGTGAAGGCCACGTTTCCTACAAAAATGAATGCAACTGCTCTTACTTGGTGAAATGGTATAGCCATTTTTGTCACACCAGTCAGTAATTTGATTTACAGCCATCTGTAGTTGTCGTTCAATTGAATGTATATCTGAACCTTGACAGGAAATCTGTAAGTCATCTACGTAAAGTGTTCTTTTAATACAAGAAGGTAATATAGATAAAACCTTGGAAATAAAAACAATAAATAATGTTACACTAAGTACACTACCCTGAGGGACGCCCTCACTTTGAACAAAGGATCTAGACAAAACAGACCCAATGCGCACTTTAAAACTTCTTTTTTGTAGGAAGTTTTGAATAAAAAGTGGTAGGTTACCACGGAGATTAAAACAATGTAAGGTCCGAATAATTACATAGCGCCAGGTTCTATCATAGGCCTTCTCAATATCTAAGAATACTGATACAAGATGGTTCCTACGAACGAAAGCGGTTCTAACGTCATTTTCCAAATTAACAATATTGTCTAACGTAGATCTACCCTGACAGAAGCCACTTTGCTGCTGAGGTATACACCTATTTTTTTCTAAGTAAAAAACAAGACGGTTATTTACCATGCGTTCCATCGTTTTACAAAGGCAGCTTGTTAAGGCTATAGGACGATAACTTAAAGGGTCTTTAGAGTCTTTTCCTGGTTTTAGGATGGGGATGACTATTGTTTTTTGCCACATAGAAGGGAAAATATTTTCCTGCCAGATTCTGTTGAAGAGGAACAGGATATTGATGAGAGAGACTGGTCTTAGATGGCGGAGCATTTGATAAGTAATTCCATCGGGACCTGGGCTGGTATTATGGGTCTTGGATAGAGCCTTTTGTAGTTCACACATGTGAAATTCGTAGTTGTAAGGTAACTGCTCAGAATTATTAAAATTTATGTTGATCTGCTCAGTACGATTCTTATACTCTTGGAAAAAAGGTGTGTAAGAGTCAGATTTGGACACACTAGAAAATGCTTCGCCAATTTTATTAACTACATCCTCGGGAGAAGAATAAACTGCAGTGTTAGTAGTCAATATCGGGAAAGAGAATTCTTGGTACAAGCCATTAGCTGCTTTCACCTTTTTCCAAACAAGCTTGCTAGGAGTGCTAGATGTAATATTTGATGTATATCGTATCCAAGAGTCCTTTTGACTTTGACGGCGAATCTTGCGGGCTACAGCCTTTGCTTTTTTAAATACAATTAGATTATTGGTGTAGGATGTCTTCGAAAAATATTCCAAAACATTTTTTGTTCACGGTAGGTTTTTGCACAGGTTTCATTTCACCAGGGTTTCCGCAGTTTTCGAGGACGAGAGGAGTATTTTGGAATGGATATTTCAGCAGCTTTCATAATAGTATTTGTAGCTTTAATAACAGCATCATTTATATCATTGTTTATAATCATTTCTTCTGTAATAACTGCCAGTTCTGCAAAAGAATGCCAGTCTGCCTTGTGATACTTGAAGGTTGTAGGTTGTAAGCCATTAGAGGGTGGATCAGCAAAAGTAAGGATTGCAGGAAAATGGTCACTGTTATACAAATCATTTTTAGTGGTCAAGTCCAGATGAGGAAATAAAACAGGAGAGCAAATAGCCAAATCTATGGAATGAAATGTTTTCGTAGGAGCATGAAAGTGAGTTTTTTTATCTATATTTAGCAGACAGAGGCAGTGATCAGTTATCAGTTGCTCAATTTGTCGTCCTCGAGAATTTGAATTAGTGCTTCCCCACAGAGCACTATGACCATTAAAATCACCCATTAATATATAAGGGACGGGAAGTTGCTGCAATAGTTTATTTAAGTTGCTTTGGGGAATGACATTACGTGGTGGTAAGTAAATGTTACAGACAGTGATTCGAAAATTAATGTGTATCTCAACTGCCACAGCTTGCAGCGAAGTACGTAATGGAAATACTGTGTGGGGGTAGTTATTCGAAGCAAGAATGCACACTCCTCCTGATACAGAATCATCAGGTATGTCCATTCGATAAGGCGTGTAACCTTTTATTTTCCAAGTAGTATGAGATTTCAAGTTGGTTTCTTGGAGTGTTAGACAAGCAGGAGAGTATGAATTTATTATGTCTTTAATGTCAGATATATGTGTGCGGAGTCCATGGCAATTCCAAGAAAGAAGAACCACCATTATGAAGGGTTCTTTTTACGGTGACGTGGTCTGTTCTTCGCAATCAACTCAAAATTATCAATATCAGTATCCATATCCCTATGGCTGTCTGTAGGAAGGCTGGTTTTAAAAGCAGTTACATTTGATTGATCTTTAATCTTAAGCTTTTTTCTGTTATCAGAGTCACTTTTTTGTGGCTTTATAAATATGGACTTCTCTGTATTAGGTTTGCTTTGTGTTTCAGGTTTAAAAAAGGTGATTGATGAAGTGTGTTTGTACTGCAGTTGATATTGTTTTTTTCAGTACATGGGCATATGGTTTCTTGAAATTAATTGTTGTATTTTGAAGTTGTTTCTTAGCTTCTTGATATGAGATTTTTCGCGTCGTTTTTATCCGTTGAATTTCTTTTTCATGTTGCCAGTGTGAGCAGGTCTTAGAAGATGCGCTATGATTTTCTTTACAGTTTATACAAAATGGTTCAGATTTACAGTCAGATTCCTGGTGTTCCAGACTTGAGCATCGAGTACATGTAGCTTTTGATCTTGCAAACATTTTAGAGTGTCCAAATCTATTACAATTAAAGCATCGTATGGGGTTTGGAATACAAGGTTTTACAGGACAATTCAGGTAACCTGCTTTTATTGAATTGGGAAGATTAGGACAGTCAAAAGTTAATATCAAGTTTTTTGTGGGGAAAATTTCTTCACCTCGATGGATGGTGATTTGACGGACATTGCAAACTCTTTGGTCTTTTAATTCTTCCAGGATTTCAGTTTCAGATACTGATAAAATGTCTATCTCTGAAATTACACCACGACATTGATTAAGTGATTTATGACGTGAGACTATGATGGGAATTTCTCCAAAAACTTTTAAAGATAAAAGAGACTTTGATTGTTGAGCAGATGAGCTCTCGATTAGTAAATCTCCGGATCTTAGCTTTTTTACATTACTAGGTTCTCCTGCAACTGCCTTAATCTGTTTGAGAATTTTGAAAGGTGACATTTGCTTAAGCATGCCCTCGTTGTTCTGTATTAATATGAACTTTGGGTAAACATTTCCAATTCTGTCAAATTTACTATCAATTTGTGAAGAGTTAAGACCCTCGCCTTGGCCAGAATTTTTTGGACCCATGAGAAAGAGAAAAGTTCATCCAAGTGGAGCCCCGCCCATCACAGAGCCAAACAAGGGAAGGCAGTTACCGGCTCTGGCAATAGCCAGCCTCGGCACTTAGCTTAGGGGTATCACCAGGATATAGTACTACATGTTGGGTTGAGGACCTAGCGAGCATGTCCGCACAACCCAGAATGCAGGACTAGCCCTACAGCACCATGCAAGGAGTAAAACATTCCTAACATAGCACCAGCCGGTTGACTGAGAGCGGGCTCACTCCAGCCACCCGTCTACAGAGAAGCCTGGGCCAAAGGGCACGCTAAGGGACACCAGGACACCAATTTCCTCCTTACGGGACGCCATACACGGACGACATATGGGGTGGAAGACCGAAGAAAAAAAATGGACGTAAGACCCCTTGAAAAGCAAGATGCAACTTAAGCAAGAAGTCTTGATCTCGACGACGACAAAGAATAGGAAAAGAAAGATAAATAAAAGTAGAAGAGAAGAGGATAAAGATCGCTAGGGTACCTTAGGATTGCGACACCCACATTTACCTAAAGAAGGTAAGCCCCTGAGGGATGGAAAGAAAAGAAGAAAGAGGACAGATCGCTAGGGTACCTTGGGATGGCGACACCCATATTTACCTAAAGAAGGTAAACCCCTGAGGGGAACATTAAGCTGTAATACTTAAAAAATAATGAGTGGCCAACAGATGGCAGTAGTTAATATGTTAAGAGTTGGTTGGTTGGGTTTTCTGGCGCAAGGTCCAGATAAGGACAAGCTGCGCCAAAACCAAATTTCAAAGTTATATTAAGAAAGATGTATACATAATTGAGCCGAGAGAGTGTGTGAAGGAGCTAGCTTAAAATGTCTATAATAACCCTAGCTGTAAATAAATCTTTAAATATTAGTAATTTTAAGAACTTCCTTTCACACCTTAGCTACTCGTCATCTGATAAATAAAAATGGAATATCTGAGAGTTGTCTAGTTTTTATAAAAATATACGTATGTTTGCATAAGTAAATACATCTTTAAGTAAGCTTTATTGGGTGTTTCACTTTAGCGTTAGATTTTGCTATTATTTTTTATTTTTAAGATCGTCGTCACTGCACGATTTATTAAAATTCGAGTTTTGATAAAAATTGCAATTTACGTTAGAAGTTTAGCTTTATTGCGCGTATGTCAACTTTTGTAGACTTCGTGATACTTAGTTTATATTTGTTTTTATTATGTAATTTTTGAGAAATATACAAGTTCAAGTTATTGGAAATTTAATACTTCTATGGTAAGTAATTACAATGAAATATTCTATATTTTTATATTTGGAATTCGAAATAGTGTGATTCCAAAGTTGAAGTTCGAACGCAATGGGTATTTGGTAGCCAGATTTTGCCCATAATGACGTAATTTAAGTTGGCGAGATAGCTATGGTTTCTTACCACTATCTAATAAAGAATTGCTGTTATTCTTATTATAATTATTATTTACTTTTTTGGTTCATTATTTACTCATCTATTAATATAAGAGATATCATTTTCTCCATACAAAACTACAAATTGAAATAAGACAGAAACCCATCTGAGAGTACTTACGCCTGAGTTGACTGTACATAAAAGCATGTTGATAAAGCCCATTACTTTGTATCCCATGTGGGTTTATGTGGTAGTTTACATCAGCCCTTTCAAACATATGCATTATGGACTTTTGTGTCGAAACAAATATGACTAACAGCTTACTAATTTTTGCTGGTTCTCTGAGCAGGACACATCTTTCGATCTTAGTTATTGGTGAACTGAGATCAAGCACAAGAAAGTGGTCAAGTTTTGCCGCATAACCTTTGACACTTGTGTAATGCCCACTGTCGGTTTTTGGATTTCACGTGATCATTAGAAGAACATGCACTAGAAATATTCACTTGCTGACACTGAAAATGGCCTTTAAGCCTCGAATTATGCAAAGAAATGTGTGTTGATTCGGGATTGGCGTTACACAGGGCAATAACATTTGCAACACTGGGATGAATAGCCCTAATAGTCAAATCACTAGAAATTTTCACACACGATTAACTTCGTAGGAAACACTATCACTAGCACAGGCAACTTTAGAACTTAGTTGTGATCTACTGTAATAACTTGTATGTCGGCTGAAGTATCAGCAGATACGGCTGTGGTTAAAGTAGTATTGGCAACATCCATTGCATCGGCAGGCACCTCGGGGATATCACCGCCAACAACGATGGGAGATACCGGACGTCTTACTGGGGTTCGTCTGTAGATCTGCCGTCCGCGGCCAAAGGATAGGGAAGGCAGCAGAAGAAACTATGAGAGGATTACAAAAAAAACCGGTCTTTACGTTCTAGATTATCTCTGGGAAAAATTAAGGCCAGGCAATAAAGGTGGCATTATACATTATCCAGTAAAAGAAAATAAATAATTCCTAATTCTGAGTACAACATAAAATTAGTTTCCACTAATTTACATTTTAGTTATTCTATGACGCGAGTATTCAGCTTTACAACTGATTTTATACATCCTCTATTGTAAATTTACCTTTTTGGAAAGTGGATATTGTCAAATAAAAATACCTGTAAATGTTATTTCTCATGACTCATTGTGTTTCTTTTGAAACAATTTTGATTCATTTCTAAGAAAAATAGTAAACAGCTTAATTGTTAATTTTATCTCTTATCATATTACATTATATATCATTTTTTAAATATATGGAACTTTCTTTTATAATTATACTTATTTTCTTGTGTATTTTTTGCAGTTCATTTTAATAAATTTGTGTACATTAAGATATTTCATAAAAAGGCTGTTAGGCAGCAATTTTGAATAAATTCATTACAACTGCTAAAATTCCACCAAAATTTGAAACAATGGTAAAACTGAGTATTACGGTCACAGTCTCACTAATTGGAGAAATATTTTTGCCAAGCGGAGGAGACGTAGGTATTGGAATTTGATTAGCAATTTACAACGGGTGCCAATCAGCATAAGAAATCAGGATTTTTCCCATTTCAAATTACTAACAGAAATCTTATTGAGAATTAATTAAAAGTTTCTATTTAAAAATATTTAAAAATTAAAATTGAAGAAAATTTGCAGAAAAAGTATCAAAAATATAATAAATAAAAATATCTTATTGAAAATTACATTTAATAAAGTCTATTTAAAAATAAATAAAATGCAGAATTTCAGAATTAATGAGTTTTTTTATATTTAAAATAATTTTGATAAATCCGGTGATTTTAGATAAAATGCTACAAATCATTAGGACATAAAAGTACGAATTTTCAAATTTCGTTTAACAATTTTATACATTATGTCGAACATTTACACTAAAAATTACACTTTAATTTATTCAAATAATCTAGTTTACACAAAAATATCGTTTCATACCGTTCCTCAAATTTAAGAATTTCTGCGATAACTATTAAATTGAGAAAACAAATCTGGAATAATTTGAAAAATAGAATTCTGTAGTTTCGTTTATCATTGAAAATTTAAATACTTAAAAATACAATTCAAGGAATCCTATGCTTACAGAAAATATAATTAGAATAAAAAATTCTTACCTTCATTTTTCTTATGTGACTGCATCGTGATTCTGAGGATATATTTAAATTATTAATGCAATAAAATCTTTAAAAATAAAATAAAATAAAATTTTATAAATTTATTGATTACATTTCAACCCACAACATTCAGGTGAGCTCAAATTACAAAAATATAGAAAGGTTTATCTTTCCCTCGCTACTGCATCTGATGCAAAATCCAAAATTAATACGGCGAAAATTCGAATTGTGTGCACGCTTTTCACGCATGTACGGGTACGAGATATTCCATCCCTAGATTTGGCGATTAATCACTTTTGGTGAATTAATTTGGCAAGGGCAAAAGTCACCAAAATTTACCATATTTAGCGATTTTTTGTGCTTGGCTAGCTGCAACCGTAATGCTCAGTTTAGCCATGGGTACAACTGCCCCGTTAATTGATCGAGTTTGCATAAAAAATGTTTGTTATTCATGTTATAACAATTGACATGGACAACGGAATGGAAGGATATTGTTTTTACTGATGAGTCCCATTTCTGCCTGCAGCACCGCGAGATATGGATTCTAATCTAAAGATACCATAGTGAGATTGCTGCAATCTTGCGTTATGTGTCATCATACTAGTCCTGCATCCGGTATCATAGTTTTTTTGATACAGGATTTCATTCCTCACCCTTCTACTACGCATTGCCAGTACACTGATCAACTGGAATTACATTTGAGGTGTTGAAGTCTTTAGATCATCTAAATCTTCAGTGCTTGCTATCATCCATATTACGACCGGATAACTTGCGACCATACATGACACGCAGTATTCCAGTGATCTTAATTCATCCGATTAAATTGTGGTTCCCTTACCTGATTCTTCCTCCATCTATCACCAAACAAAAACTAATCGATGTAGAAGCCGAATGGACTAGTGTACCTGAAAGACACATCCAAAGCACCCGATTTTATGCCGAATGTGTGGCAGTGGTAATAGCCAACAATGGCGGCTACACTAATTACTGATTTTGTTATTCACACTTCATAAAAGGCTGTCATTTTTTTATACTTGAATAATGCATCTGTGAAATAAATTTTGCTGTGATATTTCTGGTTTTTTTTTTTTTTTTCATTTTGGGTGGCCAGCAGTGTAATACTGCATTAAGAATCACACTGAATATAAATTATCAGTGAAAACCTAGATACCTAGCGGTACACTCAAGATATTGCGTTTACCTTAAGTTTAACAAGTTTATAACACTTGTCTATCACTCAGTACCTCGTAATTTTGAACAATGGTCAAGTGATGAGGTCACTCTGACTACTCTCCTCTCCACATACTTACTATACAAGCGGAAGGACTTTTGACGTCACAATGTAGATACATCCCCAACACAGGGGGCTCAACCAATCTAGTGAAGAAGAATGGTTTTTTATTCTAATCGCTGCCAGCTTTAACTGGTACTTCACTTCACCAATCTTACTGGAAATGACGTGAAGCTAATGAATTGCTGGGCACGATCAGATTAAAAAATAATTTGAGAACTTTGATGATACTTATTAAATTGAATTTTTAAAAAAAAATATGCTAAACATTTTAACATTTCATCCATCAAAGAAGCACCTTTCCTGTTAGAAAAATGGATACTTACGTATTTTGTTGAACATTACAGCAGAAATGTTGCAATGCCTAAAGCACTGCATTATCTCACATTTTATATTTTTATTATTAGCCCATGCAAGTATTAAACGTATGATTTTTCTCTTCTGTAACCATGTCACAATATAAAAAAATAAAGTATGAATTAAAAAGCTTTTATCCATTTCTTTCAATAAAAACACAAGTTATAAACCGTTTTTAACTAATTTTAAGACGTTAAACTTTCTAGCATTAATCGATTTTTTTTTTTCGAAAATGGTTTGCTCTGTTTGTCACTCAATGATCATTTTTTGCACACGAGGGCTAATTAGACCGGGACCTACGGTTTAAAGTGGATTCCGAACCACTGCAAACATCCATGCCAAGGTGGTATTCGAACCCACGAACTGTTGAACCGAAAGCAAGAGCGCTAACCATTCGACTGCCAACTCGGCTTTTTCGAAAATGGAGACAGAGTAATATGCAAGTACTGAAATATCTACACGCTTTATTTGTAAATTTCATATATAAATACAATAAGTTTAATAATTAATAGTTAATTTTGCCTTAGGCTAAAGTGATTAATTATGCTATATTTTCTATTTTCTCAGAAAATTTCTAACCGATATTAAGGGCCCTGCACATAAACCATGTGAGAGTAATGAAGATATAGTTAACATGTTTAGCAGTTTTTAGGCAATTACCTTCTTCAAACTACAATGTTTATATTTTTAACAGATATTTATGTTAGGTAGTGACTATATATTAGTGCTGCTGTAATTTATTTATATAATTATTTATTTTACAAAATCTTCTCAGTAATTAATGCACTTCATAAATTTGCTGATAAGATCAAAAGTATTCAGCAATTGATATTCTACCCAAAAAATAATTTTAATACTGATACGAATAACGTTTTAAAATTTTTTTTACAGAAATTAGGCTTTTCTTTACAACAAAATTATCTAATCATTTTGACTATGCACAATTAAATTTAAAAAATCTTAAAATTGAAAGACATTTTTGAGGTAATAAAGAACCTGGATTAGTTCTTAAATTTTATGTATGAATATGTAAAACTAATTTTCTTTATTCTGATAATTTTTAATGCATTTTGTTACACAAAAATTTAAATATACTGTTCTAGTATCAAATTAATATCTTCAAGATTAATTTTAAGCAAAAGTTACACATGTGCAAAAATTCAATGTTGAATGCTTTACAAACTAAGATACGAGTTCTATTCTCATTTATGTTGTTTCTTGTGAAAAAATTAAAGTATTGTTTGGAAAGATTGTGATGTAAGATTTAAAAATTCAAAAACAATTCGTAATTAATATCTAATTTAAAATTTAATTATTTTTAAATTATTTTTTGATTTGATGGATTGTTTTAAATTTTTACAAAGATTAGGCTTTTCATTATAACAAAAAATTAAAATTCTTATAATTTTTCTCTACATCATGGGAGTCAATTATAAAAAGGAATGCATTTTACCTTAAAGCTAGTAAATTTCTTTATCTTAATATTTTGGGAAAAGTCAGCATTTAATTTTTGATGTAATTGATATTTATGCAATAGAAAAAGTATCACTTTTTAATGAAATAAAAGTAGTGTAAAGCATAAAAAAGTAAACATAACATTTATTTATACTAAAAAATTGATAACTTGCGCTATCAATATCTTGTTAAACAATACGGAAATACCATTTACTTTTACATTTAAGAAAATCAAATTTTTGCATTGGTAATCTGATTTCGAATACGGTATGCACAGAAATTAGATCTATATACTAAGCAACACAGATATTCAAAATTGGTAGATAATAAATATTTACATGTTAATTTAGATTTTACCTATCAACTAAATATGATGAAAATTTCGCTAAAGTGAAGAGATCCGTACAGAGGGTAAAATGCGCCAAGCAGGCGATAAAGTGATGCGATAAGTTCGTGAAACTGGTTTAACAGTTCGGATTACGTATGTACGACGTGCTTTTCGTTTATTAGGTAACGTGATCGCGTGATATGCACGTATTGTATGTAACCCTTGAAACTATTACAGAATAATATTTAATAATTAAATTTCGATATTCGAATTTTGGAGTTTGTGTGTTGCTAGCGAAAATTAACTATGGATGATAATGTATTGAACTTACGTTTTTTTAAATTTAGAGCGTGATGGTTGTAAGAAAATTTTAGAATGGTGCATGAAAATAGGTTTGATTGCTGATAAGTATGTGTGTGTTAAATGTGGTCAAAATATGATTTTGCGTGATACTAATGATGTGAGTAAAGGGTGTATGTGGATTTGTCGAAAGGAAGGTGAGAATGCTCATTATATTAAAAAAAATCTGTACGAAAGGGCTCTTGGTTTTCTAAGAGCAGGTTGCATATGAATGTTTGTTTATTGATGACTGTAATGTGGATGAAAGAATGTACGCGTGATTTTATTGCGAATGATTTGCAAGTGGCTAAAAAGACAGTGATTGATTGGATGAGTTTTTGTAGAGAAGTGTGCTCGGAAATGTGTCTTCGTGAAAGTGAAATGATTGGTGGAGTGTGTGTTGAGGTTAGATCGATGAAAGCAAATTTGGTAGAAGAAAGTACAATAAAGGTAAGCGTGTGACTGGAAGGTGGGTGTTTGGAGAAATTAAAAGAGGATCGAACAAATGTTTTTTTCGTGTTGTTGAAAATAGTAGTAAGGGTGTTTTGCTTGGAATTTTACGTGAATGTGTTCTTCCGGGTACAACTGTGATATCAGACTGCTCGAGAGCGTACGATTGTCTCTCAGATTAGGGCTTCGTACACTTAACAGTAAATCATAGTTTGACGTTCAAAGATCCGGATACAGGTACGCACACAAATTCAATGGAAGGAACATGGTCTTCTATTAAAAGATCTCTGCGGGGTACAAATCACGTAAAAGGTCAATATGATTGGTACCTCGCAGAGTAGGTATGGAGAAGGAACCATAAGGAAAACCCAGTAGATTTTTTTGATGCCATTAAAAGAATACATTCGCCGAAAAATCATGAGAGCGATGAAGATTAGATGAGTTATTTTGCTTTTCATTACAATTTTATTCATCTTTAGAAATTAAAGTTTTAATAAAAATGAATGTTTCCACACACATAAATATATGAACGTTTAAGTTGTGTGTATTGCATGTTAGTGAATTGTTGCATTGCATGAAATTTTTTAATGTGGGCGAAATGCTCCTTATATTAAAATTCGAGTTTAAACAAAAAGTGAAATTCGTAAAAGTTCGAAATTTAGTTTTATTGCCCGGTTGGCACTGTAGCTGGTAGTGCTACACTGATGTTTTTTTAAGGTGGGTGCCATTGCTCGGTATATTTAAAATCGAGTTTAAATTAAAAAATGAAATTTGTAAACGTTCGAAATTTAGTTCTATTGCCCGGTTGGCACTGGAGTAGGTATCGTTACACTGATGTTTTTTTTAAGGTGGACGCCATGGCTCGGAATATTAAAAATCGAGTTTAAATTAAAAAATGAAATTTGTAAACGTTCGAAATTTAGTTTCATTGCCCGGTTGGTACTGTAGTAGGTAGCGCTACGCTGATGTTTTTTTTTTAAAGTGGGCGCCATTGCTCGGTATATTTAAAATCGAGTTTTAAAAATTTTGTTTCTATTTATTAGAATTTTAAAACTTCTACAGTATTTAATTATAATGAAATATTCAACTTTTTAATATTTGGAATTTGAAAAAACTCGTGATTTCAAAGCTGAAGTTCGAACGCGATCGTTATTGGTTGACTGCTATCGCGCGTAGTGACGTAATTTAGATTGGCGACAGAGCTGAAGAGCGATTGGCGCTAAATTTTAAATCGCGCCAATCCCGTACGGATCTGGTAACTTTTACCGAAAGTTTTCCTCTTATAATTGCAGCTTAAAAGAAAAACAAAAGTATCACTCATATTTATTTGTCAACATAGAATGCCAAATACAGTATACGCTCAATTTCATGAAATAGCTGGTACAAGTAAAATTTTTCTTAAAATCGAAAGTTTATAAAATAAAAAAATAATTGTAGGCCTTAAAACTAGAAGCATGGTGGCTTAATGGTAGCGTTTCACACTTCCAAGGCACAAGTCCAAGGTTCAATCCTCGGGCTTGGCAAGCTCGACTAAGGCTTTCATCCATTCAGGGGGTCGATAAACTGATCACCAAGCATGCTTGGGAACTAATCACTGGGCGTTTCGCATTAGGTTGAACACCTAATCGGGACATGCTTCACACCTAAGGGCCTCTCGGTCAGGACCATAGTTTACCAAGTGCATTGTGGCTAGAATGCTCATTGCATAAGGAGATTCCGAAACATGATCACTCCTACTGAAAGCAGTTTATGATAATTGCTCTTCATGCTATTGATAATGCATGAGCTTTAAATTAGATTACAATGGGAAAATACCACAAGAACTGCTGAAAAAAAATTTAGGATTTCAACATCATCGGAGGAGTTAGTTATCTATAATTCAAGATTTATATTTCTCCAATAAAATTGTCGATCTAATTTTCTTGACTATACAATTAAAAGAAACAATTAAATAATTGAAAAAAAATATCAGATAAAAATACGAACAAAAGATCCATGAAAACAAGTTCACAAAAAAGAGATTTTTCAGAATTTTAGTTCGTAAATGGGAATTAAAATTAACATTGTATCTATGGGACCAGTCACTAGATCGTAATATCGTGAGTGTTCGTAAATTATAGCTTTGTAAAAACGAGGATCTACTGTTTAAATTGCGACACTTATTTATATAAGAAGCAATAATGCAATTTTAATGGAAAAATGTTTTATTACATATATATTGTGTGTGTGTGGAAAAGGTTAAATTGACGTATTTTAGTTTAACAATTTTAATATCCTTTGTTATAAAAATATATGATCATAAAATGTCGACAAACGTATATATATATATATATATATATATATATATATATATATATATATATATATATATATATATATGGTTTTCATCAATCAGCTGAAAATTTTTTTCATTGTTTTGATCGTTCAAAGTTTCAGTTTATCTATACATATTAATTCTTTAAGTTGATTAAGTTGATCAATATTAAAAATTAATATAATTCAATATTTAATTTATTAAAATAATTATTTCTCTCTGTTATGACTCTTATGTTTGTCTGTATTTTTTAAGCATTTGAAAAGTAGATTACTTAAAATTTCTCTTTATTTATAACTTGAATAATTTAAAGATGAAAACGAATTTTGAAGTTTGAAATAGTAAATAATTAAATCTGAAGTTATGCGCTGGAATTGACAGATAAGCTACAGTAGTTTTTCCTATAGACAAGCAATTTATCTTAGACAATCAATGAAAAAAATTAAGGTTAATAATCATGCATAAATCTGTATAAATTATATAAGTTATATTTCATAGACTTTCCTACTAGAAAGTTCTCGAAATTATTAAATCCATAAATTAACATATATATATATATATATATATATATATATATATATATATATATATATATATCATATTCAGAGGAAAAAATTTAATAAAAGACTTATTTAAAATAATAAAAAAATATTTTCTATACAAAAAAGGAAAATTGATCAACTTAATGTTTCAAAAATTTAGTGAAATTAAAAATTTTTATATCATTAACATAAAATAATGATATATTACTATAAATCTTAACATAAGAAATTTAAAAGCATTTCAACTAATCAAAATTATCTTGAAATTTTTTTTCCTTGTGAGTGTGAATTTCCAAATATTAAAATTATTGAAGTAGGATTTTAAAATGCTGATCCAGTAATCTAAAATTAGAAACTAAAAAGCGAAATTTGTCTTAGTCAGTAATTTTTATGTTAAATAACACTCACCGCAATCGTTGAGTAGCCATGGACCACATGCTTTCTATCTGTGAAAGATCCAGAGAGCGAGCCGGCCAAGGAAGCAATTCATTTTGATGATTGACGAAGAACCCTTGGATAATTTGTGCCACGTGTGGTAGCTCATTATCCTGTTTAAATATGGCTGTGGGCAAGGCCTGAAGTTAAGAAAGGACAACTGGCTCCAACACCTCGGGGACGTAGTGCTGACTGTTTATAGTACCAGCAATGCGTACTAGAGGATTTCAAGAGTGATATCCAATACCGACCCATACCACAATACCAGTGCAGTGCAGGACAAGTATAGTGGTTCATAACGTAGCTGTTCAGATCCTCTCTGTACTGTGTCTCCCAACTCGAATACGACCACTGTAATGTTGCAGACAGAAGCGTGACTTGTCAGTTAAGACAATTTCATTCCATACTTTCATCCACATCTTCTTTCATCGCACCATTGGTGATGGAGACGTCTTAGGTTTTGCGTCAATGGTAGACGAAGCAATGGACGTCTCGTGGACAGACCACTTTGCTGTAAGCGGCGTCGAAGGGTACGCGCAGACACTGTATGATGCGTCACAGATTAAATGTGCTGTGCTATAGTTCGTGATGTGGCTGAGTAATCCGTCACTGTTGTGCGCACCTGTCATCTTGTGAAGTGGTACACTGAGGTGGATATGTTCGAACATGTGTGTCGGTCCGTCGTACCCTCCTGCATCCAACGATCACATATTCGCATTACAGTTGCTTGGCTTCGTTCAACACGACTGCAGATTTCCCTGAAATATATCCACAATCTCGGTAGGCTACTATTCTTCCTCTGTAGAACTCGGATACTTTATCAAAAATGATCGCTGTTTTCTAACACAATTGCCGAACTTGAAATCGTCGAATCTCCAAGCCTTAAATAGCGCTTTGAAGTGGCGCCACAAGCACGCGTGATGTGCATCTGCTCTGAAATTCTACTCATTTTCATATCTCAACTCCGCTAATGCATGTTGTAAATTTCGTGTTATGTGCATGCTTTCTTAAGGGTGTTGCATTTACGGTGGCCAGTAGTGTAGGATGCCAATATTGGACTAAACTTGGAGACTTAAAAGTTATATATATATATATATATATATATATATATATATATATATATATATATATATATATATATATATATATATACATACATACAGGGTGATCATAATTAAACTGCAAATTTAAAAACACTGTAAAAAAAGAACCACTGGTCAGAAAGACCTGAAATTTCACCAGAATGTACTTCAAAAGGGGGGATTTTGTTTGGCGTGTGAAAAAAAATTAGGAAAAAAGTGGCTAATAGATGGCGCTGCACAGGCGGCTGTAGGTTAATTTCATGAATTCTGACATGAACGATAATCAATTGTGGTTGTAAGCTGAACTTTAAATCAATGGTGCTATTGTAAGTCAAGCAGATGTTGTGGCACTCTTGGTGTAAAGCCTATTCAGAGTAACAAGGTGGTGCCACATCGAATAGGAAAAAAATCGGTTTCTAATTGCCCTGCGGCCAAAAACCGCAGAAAAAGCCAACAATAATTCGGTTTTTAACTGTCCTTAGTCTTTTTCGAGAAATTTTCAATATGATGTCTACCATTTTCTGTTAGGAAGTGTAATCATAAAACGGTATTTTCCACAGCAGCTTGGAGTGTATCAATGCTGATGTTGTTAACGTGGTGAGTAATGCGGCATTTCAAATCCGCTAAGATGTCTAGTGGAGCACTGTACACAACATTTTTCTAAAATCTCCAGAGCCAAAAGTCACAGGGAGTGATGTCCGGTGATCGTGGCGGCCAGGGAGTTAGAAAATGTCGGCTGATAATACGGTCATTTCCGAAACGGCGTTGCATCACCACCGACAATTAATGAGAATTGAAGCTACTCAGCATTTTATACAAGACGTTTATTTGCATATAACAACCTGTGCAGCGGTATCTATAGGCCACTTTTTTTCCTAATTTTTTCCCCCATGCCAAACGAAATCCCCCTGTTTGAAGTACATTCTGGTGAAATTTCAGGTATTTCTGACCAGTGGTTCTTTTTTTTTTTTTTTTTACAGCGTTTTTAAATTTGCAGTTTAATTATGATCACCCTGTATATAGTTATAGATAGACAGACAGACAGATAACACATTATAATAACAAAGGATATTATTTGACTTTTTAAACTGAAAGCAAGCTATTTTACACTACTTTAAAATATAATCGAATGAAAAATATTTTCATTTAAAATTATGATATTACATCTCTTAAAAGTAAAAAAAGTGTCTTGACTGAAATTTGCTATTTCACATTCCATATTAAAAAACGATAATTCTTCCATTACTTTAAGATAAATTACAAATTATTGTTAAAAGAAGAAAATCACATTATGTTTAATTGAAGTTAACATTTAAAAGGGAAAAAGAAGTGAAGTAAAAACAAGTAAATGTTCGTTACTTACCAATTTTTTGAATACGCACGCTCGTACGTTTTTTAGCACATAGATATACAAGTCCCACTTTTATAACATTTCTGCCCATACTATACTATTATAACGATTAGGTTATAAATATTATCATATTGTTCCGAACATCGTAGAGTAAACGATATTTGTGAACGAGATTAAATGACAAGGAGCAGCTTTTCATTTTATGAGCACTAGAGAGTTCAAAATAAAAAGGATCAAGAACAATTTTTCTTATACCCACTGCTATCATCCAATAATACTAAATCATAACAGAAACACATCATTCACTGGAAATTTTCTGCAAATAGCAAATGCAAAAACGCATGTATATTTTCTGACTTGTTATTTTATGTTACAAAAAAATATTAGAACGAAACCGGCCATTTTTTGCCACGTTATTAGATCTGGTACCCGATATGGGCCGTACCTGATTTACTATGCTATTAATGAGAAAGATATTCCAGATCATCTCAAGAAAAAGATACATTTATACTTATTAGCAAATTTCTTCAAAAGAAATATTTTTCAAATCTAGAGTGTTATCGATGGCAAAGAATTGTGTGTTAAAAAAATTACTACATTGAACTTGAAGAACATTATAATTTGTTGTGCTCTTAATATCTTTAAATTTCCAAATAATTTATCATTTGATGAAATATTTTAGCTATCTAAAAACATTTATGTCTGAAACCTAATATTTGGTATGACCAACACAATTTTAATCGTGAATCATAATTTTCTTCGGTGTCACAGTAAAAATTGAGGAAAATACCTGATTCCATATCTGTATTCCATTTTATATTGAACGGTAGAGCAGTTATTCAACGGGATAAAGTTTTCTCGGGAAAAATACAAGGAGTTCTATTCATTGCCAGATTTAGAATGTAATTTATGAGTCAGATGGATGTTTTTGACAATTTCAATTAGGCTCTTAGTTACTTAGGGTTGTTGTATCAACCAAACTTGTTTTATATTTCTTAAGCACTTTTCCAAAGACTGTGTTACGAGTGATAGAATGTTTGTTATTCTCTTTTTTCATTTGCTCAACAGCTGAAGGAAAGGGCTCTCCATCCCATCCCATTAAGCAAAAACATCGATAAAAATCGAGTGTAGCGAGAAATCGTCGGATTTTAGAGATTGCTTTAACTATAAGGAAAACTAATATTTCAGTTTTTTCCAGCAATGGTTTAATATCTTCAAGGCTTACGAAACATTCAAGGAAGTGAATTGGATATTTTGCCTAAAAGGTGCTTGAAAGATTTAAATTCCAACCAAACTGAGAAAGGTGCTTAAAAGTTAGTTGAAAGTGAATTAAATAATTATTTCTGAGCTGCATCAAAAGAATGAAATGTATAAATATTCCAATGGGGTTAAGCATCAAATTACTAATAATTTGTTTTAGCAAAATATACGTAAACATACCGGAAATAAAAGTAACATAACCAATAACATCAAAATCTCACAGAGAATTTTACGTCCCATACATATTTTTATTTCTTCAAAAAAGTTGTAAATCCAGAAATATCGAAAATAACCGTAACATGCACAATATACTTTCTTATGAGATGAGAAATCAAATAATAACCAGCAGCAGGTCATGCGGTTGTCATGAACACAAGATGAAATGTATATTTTGAGGAGAAAAAAAATCATACCACTATATGAGAGTGCTAGATTCACTCTTGTGTGTTCAATGTAAGAAAATTACTTTAGTACGGATTACCATTTTTGTTGTCTGTCATCAGTTTATAAAGAAACATCCAATGAAGATAAATAAGTCTCAATAAGAAAATTAAACATCATTTATCAATTAACAATTAGACAATTACGTAAATAGTAATAGACCGCATGCAACCAGGAGGTATCTAAAAATATTGTGATACTGAGAGAAAAGGAGAAAGCTCCTACACGACTATATATCAGGTGTCCAGTTAAATGTGTGAACAATCCGAAGGATAAAAAGTTATTCTAGATTTGAGAGAACATTTTGTTGTGTGCTGCCATCTCTTGGCTAATAATGGCGTGAGATGTTACTCTCCGTTAATCACAAGTTTCATTTTCTTCATCACAATTTTTTTTTCAATTTTTTATTTTCCTTCACTTTTCACTTTAGTAATTTAACATAAAAATAAAATATTTTAATTTAACATAAAAATAGAAAAAATGTCATTTATTTCTGTAATTTTATTTTTAAAGAAAATCAATCATAAAACTCATTTAACAATGAAATATTGCACACTGCAGGTTTTCATTAAAAACTATAAACAGATATAAAGAAAAAGCTTGAAAACGTTTATTAGTTTTTTTTGCACGCTTTCCTTTGCGTATGTGAGTAAGATCAGGAAAAAATTATATATCGCCAAGAAGAAATGATCAACTAGAAACTAGAAAAAGTTTACCCAGGGTAGTTGAAGGCAGCTTATAATTCTTTTAATTGTTCTATGTGTTTTTTATGTATTTTTATGTTTTTATAAATTTATCCCTTTATAAAGTTGACAATTTTTCTTCACTATTAACATAGCTGCACTTTTCCATTACATTGAGGTTTTGTTTTTACGATGCATTTATTAAGACAAAGGTATAAAAATCAATCAGATATTATATATTCTGTTTTTTAATATTTTGTTTAAATAATTCATATGCTTTTTTGAAGTTAAAAAAATTAATTCCAACTATGTCTTGTTCTTTTCTGATGTAACCATATCCATAAGTTTAACTAATTTCTGCTTTTTCTTCTGATAACAATTTTTCAATCTGTGAATTTTTATTTTCAATATTTCTGATTTTCATAGATTGAATAGAAATAATTTTTTAACTAATGCTGAGATGTAATTCAAAATTACAACAATTGTAAATAATTTTAAAATGATTCAAAATATTATTCACATCGAAATAACATACATGAATCTAAATAACGATGTACTATATAATAATAATATATAAACACACACATTTTTGTATACAAAATTTCCATAAAAAAATATTTTATATAATAAATTTGTATATTGATTTCCATTTGAAAATTATTTTTATATTCAACCAAGTAACTAATTAAATTATAAAAAAAACTTATATTTTTAATGATTTACATATCAATAGAAAGCACTGTGTCAGAGAAATCATCAAGAGTATTTTATTTTATGAAAACTTTCACAAATAAATGTTAACCGGACAATTACTTATAAATTTACTTGGATTCTTACAAAGTTTAATTCTTCATAACATTACAGTTAATAATTTTTTTCAATAATTTTCTATTATACCTTAAAATATATATGTTAATAAGCAAATATGGTTCAAAGATAATCTTATTTTCTTGTCATATTTGTAAGAATATTACGATTATTAACATGAATCTGAAGAAGGGAATCTCTATTATGTACTCTTGAGTTACATTTGTATCAAAATTAAGTTATTATCTAATAAGAATTACTTCAAAATTGTTTCTTACACATTTGTAATACACGAGAATAAGTGACTATAATTACTAAATTGTATAGATATTATTATATAAATTTACTGTATAAAGGAGTATGTATAGACATTTTTAGGAAAGAAAGCGCCAATGACCCCTGCGCTGCAAGCGAATTTCTTGTTTCACGCAAAAAATTTTAAATGCTTCATGTGATATTTTAATTATTTTATGTAATGTATTTCATAAATTATTTCAATCCCGTTTCGTGAGTTTTATTTAATTTGTCAGAAAAGTAACTATTATACGGAAAAAAATTTGGTTAATTTTAAAATAATCCATAAAGTGATTTTCTAATTCACACATTTGGGTAGATTTATATATTAATTACTCTCTGCCACAGCTCAAATTCATTCATTAATAGTGTTGTGTATTAAAAGTGAGTTCTTATAAGTCATTCATATATAAGATAAAAATGAAATATTCGAGGAATCAAAAGGCTCATGATTATTCTTTCTCATAATTATAAATTTTAAGCAGCTTTTATTCAAAATAAATCTTGCAAAAATGGTATCTCAAAAAAATGAGTTTTTGTCTTAATCTATAAATTACTTCAATTCTCTTTCTGGTATTCATTCTTTCGTTGAAGTGCAATTTAAGCCTAAGCATTTTGTGTGCTTTTTTCATGTACTTAATTGTTTTGAACCTTTCCTAATGGTAGAAGAAACTAAATTCAAATAATAAATGGAAAATCGATATGGTGTAAAATAATATAAATAATAAAAAGTATTCAATCACTTGAGAGCTCCTCAAGAAAATTACTGAAGAGCGAAAATGCATTTAGCTTGGGTAAAATTAGATTTAAGAAAAAAATAGCAGGAAGCTGCTATAGTTGTAACAAAAATTCTTAAAAATAATTTAATTTTCCCTGTAAATAAAGAGAAAAGTTAAACTTTTCTAAAATAATATATATTTAAATAATTATTTCTTGCTCAATTAGGACAATTATGAATTTCTATTTCAATGTTTCGTTAAAATGATGTAGTTGAGAAACTCATTCTTTTCTTTCTTTTTTCGATTTAATAGAGTAAGATTAATTCATTGTTTTGTGAAGTTTTTTCGTTCAGTTTCTAATTCAATGAAAAATTTTTACAAATTATAATTAGTACTATATTATTTATATAAAAGCTATAATATGAACTAAATAGCATTTTCTTTTAATATTCTTTTCAAAGTGAGTTACCAGGAAATGACATCAAAGCTAAGCAGAAATAGAAATACAATTTTGGTGTCACCTTACACATCGAACTCACTTAAGCCACTCATAATTGAGTGAATAAATGAAATTGTTTTAGAAAGTAAAGAAAATTTTTTCCCTTCACTTTGTTAAAACCATGTTTTAAAGATGGAATCTTTATATATATATATATATATATATATATATATATATATATATATATATATATATATATATATATATATATATATATATATATATATATATATATATATATATATATAAATCCAATCTCTTCTTGAAACAAACTTGTACAGTAAAAGTTCATTACAAACAAGCCTGATCAATATGCCCCAAATTCATTCATTGCCATTTAATAAAATTCAATAGAAAAAGTTTTGCACTTCATACCAGACAATTATGATATCGCGGCATTGAAAGTGCTTGGTAAGTTATGTAGGTTAACAACTTAACACAATTAAAATATTTAATAGAGTAATAAGTAGCAATATTTATACCCATGCATAAAGTTAAAATGAAGTAAGGAGAAACATAGAAAACCCCTCAGCTTAGATAAGTTATAACGAACAGATTACTTAGTTGAGTTCACATGATGGTTAAAATTCAGTTTTATTACTACTGAACATTTGAAAATTAACATTTTGTGAACATTTTGCTGCAAAAGAATTAAAATAGTGACTTTGCTTTGCAGCATTAAGAATGGGGAATTGAGGTGGCAGCCCAGTCGTTAGCGCTGTTGCCTTCGGTTCAACAGTTCATAGGTTCGAATACCAGCTCGTGCATGGATATTAGTTGTGGTTCGAAATATACTTCAAACCGTAGGTCTCGATGTAATTAGCTCTTGTATGCAAAAGAAGACCGTTTTGCTTGAAGTAAGAGAAAAACATTCCCTCAAATGATGACATTTAAATGATACCCCTAATTCAACGGTGAGTGTTGATTGGGTTAACGATTTGGGACGAGATTAAAACTTAGTGGAAAGTTGCTACGATTTCACTGTCTGATGAGCTTTTGACATGTGGCCCGATGAAATTTTGTTTGATTCAATGAGAGGGCAGTAAATGAAGCGATGGTACTATGCCACGTTGTTTTATTCTATTCTCAGCAATGTTTTTAAAATGATTTATTTACCAGTAAATTTTTTTAAATATAATATAAAAATTATTAAACTGTATTAAACAGCTACTTAAACTTTTTAAAGTGTGATTTTCTCGTTATAAAATCCAAGTAATATTAATCTATTTTTAATCTCTCTCTTTCTCTCTCTCTCTCTCTCTCTCTATAATAAGAATTGTTATTTTGTCGATATTTCAACAGAAATTCAAAATGTAATAAAAGGGCTACAGATTATGATATAGTGAAACGAAATTAAGATATATAGTATATATTTTGCTGATAATTTTCTATTTTTTTTCAAGGTTTGTTTGATATTTCAGTATTTTGAATCTCTTTTATTGAATGCCACAATGTGTTTTTCGAATTAACTTACGAGTTTAAATTAAGAATTCAAAGGAGATTAATTTTAATTCCGAATTTCTATTTATCTAGAAATATTTAATGACCATATTTTCTCTGAAAGATCACACTTTTCTATTATCAAGGGAAAATATTCTTATAGTTTTTTTCATGATTATATAATATTATTTTTTAATTAATATTTTGTGTAAAAAATGGAAAATATTTATAAGTACACTGCTATACACAATATTTTATAAAATGGTTTTGATTCTTCAGCACAAAAATTAAATAAAAATAGATAAATAAATGAAAAACTAATTTTACTTTCATGTGGCACATTTCACAAATATATATTACTTTTAAAGTTAACTAATAATTTTGTAAAATGTACGTATTCATCAATTTGATCTACGAAAATAACCAAATAATTTATCTCATATTTTACTAGCAGATGGCAGCACTGATATGAACATTTTAAATTTTGCGTTCTACCATTTTTATACCTACGAATTATTTGAATATATATTTTGTAATTTTTCTTTAAGATAAATTAATTTTCGCAGATTTGTAAAAACAAGTTTAAAATGACTATTTTTGACAAATATATAAAATTAATAAATAAATTTCAATCGTTTTAATTTGTTGAAATTATTTCCTTGTATTACATTTATAAATACATATTTCTTCAATAATTAAAAGTTCTTCCCATAAATTAATAACTGAATAATTGTACATATTAAATAGATATAAAAATAGGAATTGTCTTCTCATAGAAATTAGCTTGTATGATTTCTTTATTAATGTTTTTAAAATTAAGAGTTAATTTTTCAGATTAAATTGATCTGATTCTTCAAAGAATTCTTTTATCCAGTTCAGTCATTTTATTAATCATCTGATTTTATTTCCACAAATCATTTTATAATTTGATTAATATATAAAAATAAAAACTGTATTTTCTTCACAAATCATTGAAATGTAAAATCAATGTTAGTTATCTATAAGATTCATTACTTTAGTTTTCTACAAAATGCATATTTTTTTAGCCAAATTATAAACAGAAATTTAGAATCTATATAAAACCTCAATTCAGGAAATTAATTTTAGTTATAATTAATAAATAGCAGCACAAACTAGAAATTCGAGTACTTTTATATATTATATAAATACTGTAAAATAACGCGGCACATCATATTTACTAAAATACCTTAAATGCTTGTTAAATTCATAATATTTATTCCTTATCACACTAAATTGTTTACTAATTACGATAACTGTAATAGTTATCAATGTGAAAAATAAAATTTTTCTTTTTAATGTTAATTGCAACTTAATTTTAATACTTTTATATGCGTATCGCTTATATGTGTCAGGAATTTCATATATCTATAGCTACACAAACTTGGTTTATAGAGTAAATTTGTGTTTCAATTAATTTAATTTTACTTCCTTATGTATGTAAAAATTGTATCAATGATTTAAATTACTGAAAAGTTATGAAAGAATTTTGTGTTTCAATTGAAAATGCTTGTAAGTTTGAATTAGATATTTAATTATATGTTGTTATTACTAATGACACTTGGACAAGCCAAGCTCGCTATTTCTTGGCTATGCGAATGTACTCGGTGGGTCTTTGGCAGGATTAGGAATCAATTCCCACCCTTCGGGATGGAAGGCCAATACCCTAACCACTAGGCTACATAATTATATGTAACATGTGTGTGAGAGTTGTAGTATATAAATACAAAATTTATAAATAAAATTTTTTCTCAATATTACAATAGATTATATTAACACTTATTTTATATTTACTATTTTTGAGATATATGGATACAAAAATAAATTGTATACAAATATGCGGTTGTCATTTGTAACTCGACGAGAAAAACATTTTTGACTTGCAGTTATCGATACACATAAATATAAATTGAGTAATCGATAAACAGCTTGTCAAGGAAGTTCTCTGAAAAATTTCAGCTCATAAATACGCCGGAAAGATTGCAAATATTATGATATCTTTTTTCACATATTCATTAAATGTAAAGTATCATGACATATTTAAGTAATTTTCCAAATCTCTTCTTTTTTTCACTTCTTTTTACAATTTTTTTAATACGCATGTTTTTCTACACTGATATTTTATCTCTTACATCCTTTAATTTTTATCACATTTTAATAAAAAAAATTCCAAAATTATACGAGAGTACAACATTTTTCTTAAAGGATATTAATTTTTGCGTTGAGCTTCCATCATTCGCTTTCTCGTAAAATCTTAACAAATTGTCTTCGTGGACAAAATTACACACTAAAGTTAATTTGTTGGCAAATAAAAAAAAAAAATGAAAATTTATGCAAACTTATTGCTAAGTTTTTGCTCTTTCATGAGCAAAAATTTAGCAATAAGAAAAGTCTTTTTTTTCTCTTTAAAAAACTTTATTTCTCCTGAACAGAATTTCATAATTTGTTAGTCCAGACACCAACTGGGATCATGGGATCCGCAGCAGAATTAAATAAAAATTTTTAATAATTTCTGTATTTTTTTAAAATTATTATTGGCAAAGGAGTTTTCAATAACTTCTGAAATTGTCATAAGCTTTCTTTTACTTTTTCTACATGAGGAGACGAAATTTTAGTCTTTAATCGCCGTAGAATCAAAATGCAGATGAAATCGAAAGTTGCCAAGCTGACAAGCAGAATGGTTAGCACTCATGCTTTCAGTTCAACGTTTGATGGCTTGGAATCCCACTTCTAGCTCTGATGTTTAAAGTGGTTTTAAAATCCACACTAAACTGTAGATCCTGATTTAAGTGACTCTCTTGTGCAACAAAATAACCACGTTGAGCGAGAAGCAAATCTAAGGAATACTGAATAAGTGCTTCGTCTTCCATTATCGATCTCTTTTTGCAAAGGTTTCTTCTTCTTAAGGTTGGGTTTGTATGTCATTGGCTGCTCTGCTTTAATCAGCATTTTGTACCATTAACTCCAAATCCAATGTTTCCTAGTTCCAGTTACTCGGGTCACCCACTTTATTGATAAAGTCCGATAACCCTTTAATGGAGTCTAGGTGTAACTCTCTAGTATGGATAATGCCTAAAGAAGTTAATCTAGGGAGGGCAAAAGCCTCGCATCCGTAAATGATATGGTTAGCCGTTTCCTCATGCGTATGACATTTCCTGCAAATAGGGTCTTGCTGAAACAGTCCCAATTTATGGAGGTGTTTTCTGAAAGAGTAGTGCCCAGTTATGAAGCCTACGATTAAACGTATCTTATGCTTAGAACATCTTAGAATTTCAGAGGCAATCCTCGCTGATAATCCACAGATCATACTTTTAGCGTGGGCTTGACCAGGAGTGTTGAGCCAAGCTTCATACATCTTTCGTTTTTCCCATCAAGAACATTGGTTTTTGCGGTCTTCAAATTGATCCCAGAAAAAGTTTCTGCACCAATGGGAGCAAAAGACGATCCTTGTTTAGCACGTTCATCAGCCCTTTCATTACCTTCGATACCTTTGTGCCCTGACACCCATACAAGGATCACCTTGATCCTAGTTGCCAGTTCTGTAAGAAGGTTCCAAAATCATTTTAGATTTGATTTCGAAAGGACTGAGCGCTTTTAAAGCGGCTTGACTGTCACTAAAAATGAGAATCCGCTTACATTGGTAGCCCTTCCTCATATTTAGTCGCAAACAGTGGATAATGGCCAAAACTTCTGCCTGGAAAACCGTAGCGTATCGCCCAAGGCTTACAGATAGGCTGGTTCTTGGTGACACGCCACATACTCCCAGTCCTGAGAGGCTGTTTTTCAGTGATTCATCTGTGTACCAGATTAGATCTCCTGTTTTAGTTTCAAACATGTTGTTATCCCATTCGTCTCTAGTTGGAAAAACTATTTCAAATGTCCTTTTAAACATGTATGATTTTTCCATGATGTCTAAGGGCATCAGGAAAGTAGGATCTTGAATTTTCCTGGTAATGCCCCTATGCCCTTTGGCAACAGGCTGATCGTACCAGTGGTTTTGCAGCTTCATTCTTTATGCAGTCATTCTGGCAGTGCTGCAGATGAAGATGTCCAAGGGAGTCACATCCAACTCAACCTCCAATGATCTGGTTGGCGTGGTAGACATTGCTCCCGTGATTCAGAGACAGGCCAGTCTTTGTAGAGCTCCCAATCTGTCAATCACAGTCTTCTGTTCCACCTTACGCCACCAGATCACACAGGCATATGTGAGAATGGGCCTGAGAATAGCTGTGTACATCCATAACATCAATTTTGGATGTAAACCCCATTTTTTACCAAGCATTTGCCTGCAAATCATAATGCTTTTCTTTGCTCGGTTAATTTTATCATCTATGTGCTTATTCCAGGTGAGTTTCTGGTCTAAATAAATGCCCAGATACTTCACCTCGAAAGCCACATTGATTTCAACATCAAAAAGTCTTGGTATGAAAAAACCTTTCCGTTTCTTTTTGCGTGTAAAAGGTACAAGGTAGGTTTTCTGAGGACTAACCATGAGGTCCCTATCCATGCACCATTGACCTACATAACTTAGAGCATCCTGCATGAGATGGCAAGTTATGTCGAAATCTTAGCCAAGGATAAGGATGACAATGTCATCAGCATATCCTTGCGTATAATAGCCCCTATCATTTAGATGTTTTATAAGGCTATTTACAACTAGGTTCCAAAGTAATGGTGACAGAACACTTCATAGAGGACAACCTCTAGTAGTCTTTTTGTAAAGGTTTGATTACATAATTAAAAATTTATAAAAACACGTTTTCAATAAATACTTAATTTTATAAATGTGCCTAGAAATTAATAAGTTTTTACTGAAGCGACTTTCCAATAGCTTACACTTAATGGATTCCTTTCAGCATGCACAGTTATTTTTTCTGTGAATGGCATTTCCATTTTCCTTTTATTCTTTTAACAATAAGGATTAATTTGAAATAATAGTGACCCTTGCAACATGTTTGTGGTGGTTGTTGATTTTATTTCTATTACTACCATGGTTTTGTATTATTTTTATTTGTTTTTAAGTTTCATAAACTTTTCATTATTCAAGAAAATATTTAAATCAACCAAACAATTTCTGCCACATCTGTAGAGAAATGGCATTCAAGTCTCAAAAAGACGAAATTTCATACCACTTATAAAAACTGTTATGAGCTGTTCTTCAGTTGTAAAGCTGATGATTTTGATAACGATTGGGTCCCAGATATATGCTGTGTATCATGTGCTAGTCTTTTGACGGGATGGAAAAGTAGTATTCATCGCATGCCGTTTCCAGTCGCAATGATTTGGAAGGAACAGAAGGAACATTCAACTGACTTCTGCATAACAAACATTAGAGGAATAACGTTTAAAACAAAACATACAGTAAAGTATCTCAATTTAGCATTTATAATGAGATCTTTATCTCATAGTGAAGAGTACCTTGTACGAAAGTGTCCTATAACTGATAACTCAGACTCCGATCAAGCTTTCACTGAAGACGAAAGAAAATAGAGAAATGACCCTATATTCATAGCAGATAGCTCATCAGAATTTCACTTTTTTATCTCATCAAGTCTCCCTTTTTTATCCCAATCTTAATGACCATATAAGGGATTTAAATTTGCCTAAACAGTCAGCGGAGCTTTTAAATTCCAGGTTCAAAGTTTGGAATCTACTTAAAGACCTACTGATACGCGGTTATCGTAATAGACATAGTGATTTTAAAGAATACTTCTCTAAAGAAGGCAATGTATTTTTAGTAATTTTTGTTCTGTAATTGAGGCTCTTGGAATTCAACACCTGCCATATGAGTGTAAATTGTTCATAGACTCATCGAAAGTTAGTTTGATGTTTGTATTACTTCATAATAGGAATGAATTACCATAAACAGCTATTGCTCATGCTAGTGATATGAAGAAACATGAAAATATGAGATAGTTGGTTGGAAAAATTCACTACACTAAATATAACAGGAACAAGTATGGTGACTTAAAAGTAATAGTTTTATTGTTAGGTTTGAAACTTAAATACACAGAATTTTATTGTTGGGCCTAAACATGAACCTCTAATTCCAGGACATAAGAATGTATCATATACTCCTTTAATGGTTCCCATAAAGGTGTTTTCTCCACTTTTACATATAAAAATGGGACTGATGAAAAATTTTGTAAAAGTTCTGCTTCCGAGACTGTAATGTGTCCTTAAAAATTCCGTTCTTGAACTCCCATTTTGGCTTTTACCCTGAAATGCTGGGGGCTGTTTCTGATGAATATGGTGAATGTTTTCATCAGTAGATAGCTACGAGGGAAAAGAGGTACCAACAAAAAGTTTTAGAAAGCTTAACACATAATTTATAAATATTCTTTGGTAAATTATGCAATAAAGAGTTTGTTATTTTGTACTTTTGATAAAAATAGAGTTCGCTGTTTATTCGAATGTATTCTGATAAAATTTTGGAATTTTTTGTTTGCAGATCAATGCGAATCCAACCTGACCTTATTCTGTTTCAAAGGAAAATACAGAGGGCATTAACACATTTTTAGAACGATTTCGATTAAGTATTTCAAAAAAGTAAATGTTTTAGAAAAAAAAATGTTTTTCAACAGCTTATTATTTGAAATGAGAAATATCATCTGCTACTTTTAAATTTATTCTTCTTTCAAAATGTCGCATGTAAACAAGTTATGGATTGAAGGATATGTTTTTGCGCTTTCCGAAGAGAAATATTCTTATTCCAAGATTCAAAAACATTGTGAAATGCATGGTATTAAAATTTCTAAGTGCAAAATAAGCAACATTATTAATCGGACAGGTAAAAACCGTCAATCATTATTTCTACATGGAAAGAAGATTCCAAACGAATATCCGAAAAAAGTTCGTACTGTTTCAAATGTTTCGAAAGTGAAATCCCTGGTAACAAGAGAAATTCCACCAACACAGAAATCAATTGCAAAGTCTTTAGATACATCTGCAGCAACAAAAAATAAAATAATAAATCAAGATTTACAACTTAAAAAAGCTAAAAACATAATGTTCACCAGCTTTTGCCGAGGCATGTGGCTCAACGCAAAACATTTTGTAGAATCTTGTATGAAAACCATTTAGCAGGAGATAAATGGAAATACATTGTGACCCTTGATGAAGCATGGGTTTACCTAAATGACTGCAACAAAAAAAGGTCTATTTACTACAAAAAACGAGGAGAAAATAACTGTACAAACCTGGTTCCGTCAATGTAA
Source organism: Latrodectus hesperus (assembly GCA_037975125.1). Taxonomy (NCBI): domain Eukaryota; kingdom Metazoa; phylum Arthropoda; class Arachnida; order Araneae; family Theridiidae; genus Latrodectus; species Latrodectus hesperus. The sequence goes on along the minus strand of CM075854.1, from coordinate 80,039,566 downwards.
AGAAAGTTTCAGTAAGGGGTTTATGATAGTATCAGAGGTTTCTCCTACAATGGGAAATTAAAAATAAAAAGAGTAGAAAAAAATGTTAAAATCAACTCATCATACTATCAGGAGAAGATTTTACGTCCAATATTTACCGAAGAAATTCCACTTCTTTATCCCAAAGAATTTCAAAGAGTGAAACTTCATCAAGACAAAGCTACAAGTCATACTTCGAAAACTACCACTGCATTCCTTGAAAAAATGAAGACTAATACAGGTATTGCATATATACCTTTTCAACATATTCCTGTGAAGTCCCCTGACGTTTCAACTATGGACTGTTGTGCCTTTGGTCTGTTAAAAAGAGCTCTTTCTAAACGCAAACCCACCACGATAGATGGACTCTAGAAAGTAGTAGAAAAGGAATGGAAAGCAATATCCCTGGAAATTTTACGAAAAGCTCTTCTATCATGGAAATCACGATGCAGACTTATAGTCCAGAAAAAAGGCTATCAGATCGAATATTTAAAAAAATAGCCTTTAAATTTTAAATGTTAATTAAACGGCCCCGAAATCGTTCTAAAAATGTGTTAATACCCTCTGTATTTTGAAGAGTTTAAACTGATTGTTCAATTCCTAGTAAAAATTGTTTATTAGTCTTCTCCCGTGAAATTACAAATGATGCAATAGATTAAAAATCTCGCTCAGTTAATTTTCTTTTAAGTTTTAAAAGTATATAGATTTGTTTCAATATATATCTTTCGATTTGTTACACACAAAAGTTTACATATTACCAGAAAGAATAATTTAGTCAAGCCTCGATATATCGTATTTAAAAAGCTTTACACCCAAAAATGCATGTATAAGTTCTGTGAAAATTCTCGATATAGAATACCAATTATTTTATTATTTGCTTTTAAAAAAGTAGAAAAATGAAGTAAATTTTTTAATAATGAATTTTAAGATAAAGTTCCAGCAAATACGATTTTTAAGTGTTTTTCTAAGCAAATTTCATTTATAGATTTTAATAATTATTTAGTATTTGGAAGTTTTCAGATTTTTATTCAATTTGTGCAGATTAAGATGAATTTATGAAAACTTATTGACCTTTGTATATGTCAATTATCATCTTTTAATTTTTTGCCAAAAATTTGCAACATCTTTGATTTCGTTATATTGTTTCTAAATTCGATGGATTTATTTCTTGATGTACGTGAACAAAATAAGAAAATGTGTGTGTTTAATTGGTATTAAAGATTTCAAACAAAATATTCTTTATCTTTCTGAATAAATATATAGGGAAACAAATTATTCATATTACTAAATAGTTTGCTATTTTTTCAGAACAGCTTTTATAGTAATTTTTTTATCTTTATAACTTAAAATTATGATAAATGCTTTTAATATAATTTAGTTATCGCTTTGATTATTTAATTATTTTAAATAGTTTTTCAAACACACCTGAGTTAGAAAAATTTAAATAGTTTTTAAAAATTATAGTTTAAGCGACATATTTTATGGTCAAGTCCATAATCTGTTTCAAGTATTCTAGTTAAGGAAGACAAAAATAAATAAGTAAATATAAAACAAGATAATTTCTGACCATGTGAATGGTTTAATAGCATTGTTTAACTGCTTTTATGATTTGAACATCAGTTGGTTTTTTATAATGAGAAATAATAATCTTGACAAAGAGAATTATTAAAAATTTAAATTTGTAATTGTGACTGTACTGTGATTATCTGATTAGATCAGATAATCCCATAAAAAAAGGAAGGGATTCACACACGAGAGGCTCGTTTTAGACATAATTTTCTAATACAATCTGAATAAAAACTTTAATACCAATAGAAAATCCTGAATTTTAAGGTTATTACATCGTTAATTGTTAAAGATCATTGTTAAAAAATAAATAAACAGGACTTGTAAGCATATAATTATAAAAAAAATGGTATATCCATTGTTAGTATTACAATATAAATAGAAATTTTAGGGCCTCACCAATTATCTTTTAAAAATAAATGTAGAGATGTACTTTTAAATATTATAGAAAAAAACTAAGATTGCAACAATATTTCAATTCTTAATTTTGTAATGTATTTCTTCAATGTTTTGATTTCCTTTGTGAAGGTGGGAAAAGATAAAGTAGTTAATTGGTTATGAAAGAGAGGAAGTTGAAATTTTTTGTTAAACTTTAATGAGTTACCATATTGTTAAAATAAATATATGAGGATCAAAGACTGTAGTGAAAACAATTTATTTAAACTGAAAAATAATCATGAAAGAGGATTACTTGAAAGAATTAAAACAGAAAACATATTGAGACTGAAAATTTAAAGGAAGTAAAAAAAAAGGTGTATAACACAATTAGAAGAAGTGAAAATTACATTTATACAGCAAAATTGAGCTTCAGTAGTTGCAAAAGCACAAAATTTAAACTTCAAAAAGTAAGTCATAAGCTGAAGAAATAATTTAGATATAATTTTTTTCAGTAAGAAGAAAAAATTAAATTTTAGTGTGCATTATTGGCATTATTAAAGGAAATAAATATTCAATCTCCAATGAAATGGAAGCTCTGTGATAACCTAAGGATGATTACAAGTTCAACTACATTCTGTTTCGGGTAAAGTAAATTCTCAAACATACTAAAGTGCTTTAGCAATTCATTTTTTACCAAATTTTGAATTTATTTCTGGAGAAAACTGGAAATATTAGCAAATTAATACACTTATATATTTGAATAACCAGTAAAAATTGGCTTCAAGTCAACAATATTGAATTTTAAAATCGCCAATGTTTTTATACACGTTTTTAGAAATTTATATTTTTTCTAATATGCTATTTTCTATTACCTTCAAGTTTCTACTCAACCTTAAATATGGATCATTCTTATCTATAATATTTCGTGAGAGAGAGGAAAATGAATTTTTGTGATTTATTTTTTTATATTTAATATCTATTTATATTATAAATAATGATTATCGCTCAAATATTATTTTAATCTCCTGAGTTTATTAAGAATTTGCCATTTTCTTAAAAGTTATTACATACCTTAAAGGTTTTAGCCAGATTGTGCATTTAAAATGTTTTGAAAGATACTGAGTTAGCCTTCCCTTTCCCACACACATCGTAATATGTGTTCATTTATAAAGGCGTAAACTTTCAATTATTTTAAAAAATTTGAAGTTATGATTATTTATTAATTTTTTTCACATAGATATTAGTATTAAATAGCACATTAATCAATTGTTGAGAATTATACAGAGACCATGAGATCTTGAGATTAATACTTTGTTTTCGGTTATCGAAAAACGCTAATTAAGTGTGGGATTATCTATAACTCTTTCAGTGGCTATGCTTCAAAATTGGAAACAATGTTTATTTAATTAGTGATAAAAACCATGTATTTTTCAACAGAAATGAGATCGAATTGAGAGAATTATTTAAGTTAACGGAAATTTATTCATGATTCGTTACGAAGAAGTTGAAATTTATTCACTCACAATTTCTTGGTGACTAACTAATAACTTATATATTATATCAAGAAAACTGATATAATCAATGTGGCTCTATAATTGAGAAATGTTACATTCCTTTTAAATAATCATACTATGTTGTTTTCATACATGGTTAAATTGTTGATCAGAATTCTAATTTCGGTGAATAAATTTAATTCCCAAAAAATCTACGGATTCAGAAAAAGCTGAACCACAACATGTAAACTTGGCTTGTAAACATAGTTCTTCAAATTATGTAAATAATCGAAAGCACTAATGAGTTTTGTGAAGACATACAAAGCGTGAGTAGAATATAAAATATTGCAACATTTGCAATTGACCATATAAATTAAAGCATCACTTTCAAGAAGAGCTAATTACTAATTTGACAAGAGAAGTAAGTTCCGTGAAAGAAAGATTGTCACCATCAGTGGAACTTTTAAAGCTGGGTTCTCTAGCTAGCTTATCAGCGATCTCGTTAGAAAAATATCTACGGCTTATTTCGTTCGCCCATCATCCATCTGGAAGTTGAATGGTTAGTATTTTAGTCTTCAATTCAACTGCTTATGTGTTCAATTCTTAACTTCGGAAGAAGATGCTTATAGTACTTTGGTATCCATTTGAAATCTCGAGATATTATCAAAATCGCCCCTGGTTGTGAAAAGTTTCTAAAGAGTAGACAAGCCAGACGATGTAGTGTTTCCCAAACCGTAATGAGTTTCGTAAAATTACTTAAGAAATTTGTATTTTTATTTGAATATTTGTATTTGATAAAACTTAAAACGAAATTATGAAGATGACTAACGGTTAAATGAACTTTTGTATATTTAAAATAAAAATTGAATCTTAGAGAATTAAGATAAATCAATCTCAAGTTCGAATTGTTGAAAATTACATGAAATGTGCAGTGCAAAAGTTTTTATTTCTAGAAAGTTACATAAAAAATATGTGTTATTTTCATTCTGCTATCTTTAGCGTTCAGAATAATATATGCATTGGAGGTTTTTAGTGTCCCCCGACTGTTTCAATCTAACTGGTAAGGCTCAACTCTAGGCTTGGTACACGGAAGCATGCTGGTGCCACAACATATACATATAATTCAAATTATTTCCTTATTTTTAGAGTACTTTCGTAAAACGTCATTAATAAATGGAGTTTAACTTTCAAATCAGTTTTCTTTAGTTCGTTATATAAAATTTCAAGACTTTTATGATTTTGAAATTAACTGTTGTTACTCTATGAATATTTTTTTTAAGAATTAAAACTGAGAGTTTCTAACGGAAACTTACTTATTATTTTGAGTATTATAATTAGTTTCGTATTCTCAGATTTTTTTATTAGAATACTGAGAATATCAAATGTGAATTCTAAAGTTAAAAAAAAAAAAAAAAAAAAAAAAAAAAAAAAAACTTAAATTTGTCTTTTAGTTAGTATATACTTAGATTATAATATAAGTAATTTTGAAAAGAAGTAAGATGATCATTACGAACTGAAAAGGGGATAAATTACTATGACGCAATGGTTCTAGATAAATTCTATCTTCAAAAATCATGAGCAGTGCTCACCGACAAAATATTAATTTAATTATTTCTGAATTATATATATATATATATGTATATATATATTTATATATATATATATATTCCGGTTCCAGTTAATTGTTTATCAACTAATTTCTTGAAACAAAAGGAGGCATATGTTTCCCTCCTTTCCCAATTATCTGATAATGATAGTATATTTTCAATGTATTATAGTTATGTGTAATAATTAATTTTGCAATAAATATATAAAAATGACGCAACTATTTTAAGCATACATAATTAATTGTCTCGAGGAGCATATTAAATTAAATAATTCCTATCCTTTAATTTATTTAATATAATGTACACACACGGGTATATTATTCCTGTGTATATTTGACTTCAAAACTCCGCATTTTTATTTACAATTCCTCTAAAGCATTTATCATTTGTTTACGGTTAAAATAAAAAGCATTTCTTGATTATTGGAACCAGGAAATGCCGTCACTCTCTCGATCAACACGTGATTTCACGTCATTCCTTTTATCTAACTGATAATATTTTTTTCCCATCAAACTGAAGTATTACTCCCTTGAAATAGGTTAACTGTAAATCAATTCGTTTTTCTGCTGTTAAATTATTTTCGCATCAGCATTTTTATTTTCAAACCAAAAATATTAACCAAAAAGCAATAGGATAGAAATAATTTACTCCTAAATTTGTGTTTGCGATTTAATATCTATTTGTTAGGCGTTTGACATGTCATCGCTTTTAGAGCCAGAGAAATCAGGAGTTACCATTATCAGCACAGTTCAGGATTTTTGCTCGGAAACAGAATGTCGAGCTTTATATTACTGTGTAACGCAATTTGATTTTCATGCTTCCGGAGGAAGTAAGTGGATTTTGGACTATAATTTACCTTTAGTTAATTCAGAATGTTTTTATGCTTACTTGTCTAGAGCCAAAGATGATGCTAATGATTTGATTGATTTAAGTGGTACATTCTCAGTTGTTACCCATGATGGTATTTTTCGTGTTTTGGCCATGTTTCTCAATTATGAATTCGAGAAAAATGAAGTGAAGGAAATTAAACTACAAAACGTATATTCATTACCATATGAAAAAGAAGAGTTGTTTCCTAAAGGCGATTTGATTTTGAGATGTCATCTATGGAAGAGCCCTGCTTCCAATTCTATTGAGTATAGAGTTCGATACCGATATTTGAAGCAGCAGTGCACATTTCCATGGGCTTTAAAAGTAAATGTTGATGAAGATAATAAGATTTATTTCGATGACCATAGAATTGAAGTACCGATGGATTTTGCACGGAAGAATAATTTACGAATACACTGTAGCTTTAAATTTGAAAAATCTGCTAAACCTGAACTCAAATTATTGAGATCAGAAACACGTGACTTTATTGTTTTTATTAATCCTGTGATACTAGCCCAATGCGCAGATGAAACTTCTGTTTATTTATCAAAATATAAATATTATTCTCCCTTACCGTCACATACATCAATTATAAGAAAATGCAAAATCCCAAAAGAGCTTAAGGATAATAGAGATTTTTTCTATCCAAACGGTGTTTTAAATTTAATCTGTCATTTAAAATGTATAACAATTTTTAGAATCGAATATGAAAGTATCATACATCAAAATTATATTACTCCCTTGGAAATTGAAAATGAAAGTGATGAGTCAGATCCTGGAACTATAGTAATACCACTTGAAGAGGATAGAACACTCAAACATTCTATGTATTCTTTATATGTGGAGAACAAATTTTGCGATGTAACTCTCCGTTGTGGGAAAAATTCATTTTCTTGTCACAAGGCAGTGTTATGCGCCAGATCAGTCGTTTTTAGCACAATGTTTCAAAATGATATGTTGGAAAAAAAGAATGGCGTGGTGAACATAGAAGACGTTGAACCGCATATTTTGAGTATATTTCTAAAGTATATGTATACCGATAAGGTAAGTAAGATTGAGTTTGAAGATACACTGTTTTTATTTGCGGTAGCTGAAAAATATTTAGTTATGCCTCTAAGGAAGAAATGTATTTTTATTTTGAAAAGTAAAATTACAACAAGAAACGCTGTGGAAGCTTTGATATATGCAGATATGTATCTAAATGACGAGTTGAAAAATTTTGTAATAAATTTCATCAGCGAACATGCTAAAAACATTATTTGCTTAGAAAATTGGAAAAGTTTTAAAATGAGCTATCCAGAATTAGCATTAGAGATTCAAGATAATCTCATCAAAAAATTTTTTATCTGATCTCAAATTTCATTTCTGTCTTTATTATGTAAGTATACTTAATTGAAGTTATATAGAGAATAAGAAAAATGTGTCACATTATATTTTACCAGAGATTATCTTAAAAATAAAAATTAATTCTTTATTAATAAAAACTGGAATATTAATTTGTAATTATATTTGTTGGAAGTAGTTTTTACTATAATTTACGTGATACATTTTTAGAAAGAGATAAAATGTATTTTTTTGTTAAAATTTTTCATTTATAAATTTCCAAAACAATAAATTTTTTAAGCATAGCATTATTAAGGAGAGCAAATGGATTTCATTAAAATATCTTTTTGTTTATCTTAATTTTATTGCAATTAATATTGAAAAATCCATGAACTAATAATGTATTGCATATAACAATATATTACAATAATTAATAGCAAATATTATTGCACTTAAGGTACTTTATTTTATTATGTGGAATAGCTCTTTTAGAGAACATTTCCTTAAATTCCAGAGTGGATAAGTTTAATTTAAATATTTTCTACTGATCTGATTAAGCTATATTTTATTTTCTCAGTGATTAATCGAAGAAAAAAATTTCATAATTTAAAACATAAGTTTTATGATTGAAGAAATTCTTGGTTAACTGAAAATAAAAGTGTTTCAGAATGATTTAAATTACTTTTGAGGAAAACACTTTTGTGAATAACGAATTTTCACAGTTTATTTTTCACTGGACTGCATTTAGATTAATCACATAAAATAAAAAAAATGTGTAAAAACATTTCTTACAGTGATTAAAAACTAAACAAAGTTGACATTATATTTACATGTTTATACACATGTAGGAATGCTTTAAGCAATTGATATTAATATTCAGAAAATTAATAGTAAGATGGTTTGATTTTTTTTTTACAAATTACTATAATTATAAAAGACACTTCTTCATGCCTTTGCATCTATCTCTAGTTACCTATTATGTAATTGTAACTCGTGCTTGTGTGTGTGAATATATATTTGCTTACGAAATGTATATTATTGCTTACGAAATATGTATATTTGCTTACGAAATATGTATTATTAATGCTCACTGTTTTCTAGAGTAAAATTTGACTTTTCAATAATTTTGAATTATAATAAAATATGCTATTTTTTAGTTTTATGAAATCATAATATTTTTTCATAAATAATTTTAATCACAAATATTTTTAACAATGTGTGTGTGTTTTAAAATATTTCTTACATAAATACATCATTAATATCTGTTCTAAGCAAAATTAAACTTTTACATTGTGATATATTTTATAAAATTTTATTAAACAATAGAATTTTTCTTTTCATATTAATATTAATATTCTTAATTTAATAATAAAAGACTGAAACATTGATCAAATCTTTACGTTTGATAATATGTTAAAGATGCTCTGAATCCTGTAGTTTTGAATACTAAGCTGACATTTGAACATTTATATAAAAATAGACAAGTGAATCCATCTTATTACTCTACTAATTTTTTTAATGGTTTCTGATAAATGTTAACATTTTTATCTATCTATGAATTGCTTATTTTATTAACGATGTCATTTAATTTAACAATAAATAACACTCAGCAAGTATTTTATATATAAAGGATTAAAAAATAATTGCTAGTTTCAAAAATAATAAATTTAAGAATGTAGAATTACACTAAGCAGCATTTATCATGCGCTTTCATTTTCAAGTAAAAATGACACCAAATACTTTTACTTTATAACTGTATCTTTTTTTAGCAAACATTTTATTTGTAGTATCGTAATAATAATGCTAAGATCAGCTATTTGGTTATTTATACCAGTATGTTTCATACTTATCATTAAACACTAAATGAGAAATGATAAATTTATGCGTAAAAATTGCAAGTGTGTGTGTGTGCTAAATTTTCTTTAACGAAGTAAATAAATATTCTATAAAGCATTTAAAAAATACTCAAACAAAAAATAAAGACTATAAATTTAGAAAAAAATGTTTTCAATAAAAACAAGATGAACCATTCAGATTACAAAGAATAATATTCAAAATATCAAAAATAAATAAATGAATTAACAAAGATTGAAATAAAGTGAGAAAACTAAAAGCTGTAAAAATGAATTAAATTAAAATTTAATTTAAGAAAAGAAATTTAAGGAAAAAGCTTGTGAGAAAGAGTGGAATACTTTTCTTGTAGTAGTATCAATTTCCATTAGCAAATTGAGATATAAAATAAAAAAATAATTCAAGATATTGTTTTATCGGTCTGCATCTTAGATAATTTATTAGGAGAATTTATCTTCGTACGGTCACTCTCAAAAACACTGACTCAACTATGAGATACAGTTTCAATAGATTCTGAATCATTACTAACCGATTTAGGAATCCACCTATCTATCTCAAACTGTTGAAATGTAGGCCTGAACTCTGACCTTTCAACAGTTATCTTGAGAGCATATACAAGAATTATTTCATACTTTAAGAAACTGAGGAATAATTAATATAAGTTATAGCTGAATCTGAAAATGAAACAATATGGATTCTACAATTCAGTTTTCTTTGATTTTTATGTTTTCTTTTTATTTCATATTCTCTAAATAATAGGTTCCCAAAGTGGTCCAGGTAGACCCCCAGGGGGCCATAAGAGGATACACGGGAGTCCACGTAGAAGTGAAAAGAAAACAGGAGTTCACAAGTTGTAAGTGGGGGTCCACAAAAAATTTTCTTGTTTTCATAATAAAGAACAAAAATTTTGGCTTGGTTTTACCTATCAACGTAAGCAGGTAGCATCATTCTCTTGACAGGAACTCAAAAATATTCGAAACTCAGTTGAAACACAGATTAGAATAGAACAATAGATAATAGTACAAGAGTGTACACCACATGTCGAGACTTGCAAAGTGCTATACATGCGCCCGCTCGTCCGTGATGCTTGTTTAGACCTGCAAAGGGATGAAATGCGATTTGCGCTGTGCTTGCAATCTACATTAGTATAAATACGAATGCCAAGAATAAAACATTACTCATTTGTTTCCGGGATTTTGAACATAAAGGTGTGACTGTCAGTGAATCGATGTCAGTGTTTGCAGTGCCGGAAAAAGTAAGTATCTGCCTATTTGTTATACATATTTTTTATTGTATATTGTGATTTGTTAATCATATTATATTTATTTTACTATTTGAGCGTAGTAGGTAGTTATGTAGTAAAAATTAAATAATAGAGATTATTCCAAACTTCTATAAAAGAACAAAAATCATGGGAAGATTAAATTTTAGGTACCTGGGTACTTTTGTGTTTAAAAATATTTATTTACGCGACGACGGCGATTCATTAAAAGAGTGGTATTTCCGCGAACATTTCGTTTTTTTTTTAATGCAATAATTCTATTCTGTTGTGTTATAATAGCCATTCTGGTAAAATCACCTCAAAACAAACAAGGGGACAGCTTTAATTTAATAAAAACAAAGGGTGTAATTTTCTTGGTAATTTGAAATTAATGAAGCAAAATATTAGTCGGCGCGAATTCTCCCAATTTCCGCACTTTTCACAGATTGAATGTCTTGATGAGGATATTCAGACTTACGCTCAACATTTAAATAACCTTTTGAAGATATTCTGAAGATGGAAATTCAACCATGGATCATAGCCTCATTGATGAAACGGTAGAGGCGAATGTGGTATTACAAGAGGAGCTACTTGAGCTCAGCATCAAAGAGGAACTGAAGGTGAAATTGAAAAAAAGTTATCAAACACTTTGGCAGAAATCCCCGAAAAATATCCGTGACTGTGGGAAATTGCGAGAAAATTTTTGATAACATTTCCCTCGACATATCTTGTCGAAAAATGTTTTAGTGCCGTTACCAACCTGTTAACAAAAAAAGGAGCAGAATTACAAAATTGAAGCCAAATATTGATAATTTGCTGTCAATTCATCAAGTACATCCGTCTTATTAAAATTATGATTATTTTTTAATGTTGATTTACATTTCAGAGTTCATTGTTGATTTCTTGTCAATTGTTAATTGTTTGTAATAATAAATGTTTAGAATTTTGTATAACCACAAGCATTATTTTAATAAATAGGGCATAAGAAAATGTGCTCCTTTTTTTCTTTTTAACACCCCCAATTTAAGGTGATATTTTTTAGAAGTTTTGGGAATACAGTAGAAATGTAGCAGTAGGGGGTTCACCGAAAATAGTGAAACTTTGAAAGTGGTCCACGAGAAAAAAAAAGTTTGGGAACCCATGCTCTAAATACATTGTTTTTAACTATCGTTATTATTTTTCACAGAATTCATTGTGACAAATCAAAACTTATTTTTTTTCATACTCCTTTTATGGACCGTATTTACAAAATATGCAGCTTTTTTCAACATTTTAAAAAACTAAACCTATGACACGACAGCCCATGTGGTCCAAGGCCTACAGTGCTCATTCATATCTGTTTTCCGAACCGAGGGCCCTGAGGTCCGAATAATATGTCCTAGTTAGGTGGTCAGCATAACGTGAAACCCCAGTGTTTAGTTCCCAAACATGCTTAATACTCAGTTTATTAACCAACTGAAGGAATGAAAGGCTGAGTCAACTTTGCCCAGCCCGCGGATCAAACCTCGGATCTGTGGCTTGGGATCGTGAAACGCTACCACTAAGCCACCGGTCTCCTTCCGACATTTAAATAGGATAATTATTTTATTTGTGGAAATGAAAAAAAATTACCAGGATATATAAAATACATATTAATGTAATTTGGAATACTGTGTGTGTACCTCAATTTATATTTTTATAACAAGTTTTTTAAAACTCTCGTTTTGTTTATGCTACTAAGCAAAAAATGTGTTGCAGTTTCGAAGTAAAAGTTTTTGTACATTCGTTCGTCATATACGTAACATTCTAAAATATTTGATCAGGTGTAGAAGACATTCAACAGCTAGGCTTTAAAATAAAAATTTTTATTAATTAAAAATTACAAAAAATATTGAATGAATTAATATAAGACGAATAAGTATAGATGAAACGAAAATATTAAGTAATTTAAAAATTATCTCTGAAATTAGACATTAAAACATCAATTCACTCAACTCTAATTAAATCTGCATAGCTATTATTTTATCAGAAAATTAAGGCTACTAGTTCAACAATCGAAAAAAAAAAAAACTGAGAAAACCTATATAATTTCAACTTTTTTTAACAGTTTCTAATAAGTATTTTAACTTTATTTTAATAAAAATAAGGTTATAAAATACTGTCTTAAGTACTAAAGTTTTAGAAATTTTTACAAAAAATGTGAAAAGTTTCTAAAAACTTAATACTAAGTCAACACTAATTTTTAAAAAGAAGGTTCTTATATTTGTAAATAATATTCTTTGAAATTATTTCTTGAATTTTGAATATGAGTGAAGTGTAAAAAATTTTTAAAGATACATATTTTTGTAATGACTTTGAACTTAAAATATTCTAAGAAGCAAATATGAAGAATTCCAATTTCAGCAATTCAAATAGAATTTGTAAAAGTTTGTGTTTAATAGTTTATTAAAATTATCTTCACATTTTGATCGTGTTTTTCTAACTGAATGAGCGGAAAAAAAGGGTTTTGTAAAATTTTCAATTTTCAACTGAAAAATATAAAAAATTTTTTATATAAAAACTAAGACCATTTAATTGGAAATGTACAGTACAGTACAGTAAAGTAAAGCATATATATATATATATATATATATATATATATATATATATATATATATATATATATATATATATAATTTGATAAGAAAATTCAGCTAAACATTAAAGAAATTTTTCCCAAGGTGAACATGATAATTAAAATTATAAGATCAATGAAATTTTTTAAAAATAATATTTATGTATATTATTGGAGAATTGCATTAAGGAATACTATAGAATAAAAGTATTTTCAGTTACACTTCCACATAGGGCTGAAAAATAATTTGTACTTATTTAACAACGAGAAAGATAAAAAATGTAGCCATTGTCTTTTTATAAATATCAAGAATCAATTTTTTATTATTTTCAGTAAATTATTATAAATGTTCATATTTATTTATATGATACGCCAACAATAGACATTATTCAAATGCGTATTTTTTCATTTTAAAAATTATTTTTCATAGCAATATATTTTTGTTAAATTTAGATAAGGTAGGTAAGTAGGTTATGGTGGACACTTTGGGAGCTCTATGCTAGAATGCTTGTAGCTCTATTTGAAGAAGGTATTTGGCGACGATTTATAGTCAATCGACTAACATTATTTAAGTTAAGTGAAGTCGGAACACTAAGAGATTTGTCTTGATATGAGCAGAAAATTCGGATTTATAAAATTTGTGATAGAGGATAGTTCAAGGATTTTTGATGGCAAAAAGCTTTCATTCTTCATTAAGATTAGAATCTGTTAGACAGGCGTAGAAACTCGCAGCAAGCAAGAATTTTAATTTCCGAATTTGTAGATGGTTCAAATATCCAAGAGAATGATAATGCTCCTATTCCAAATTTCTTTCGTAATTGGTTCCTCAGATGTTCGTATAAAGGACAGTTTAAGAAGATATAATCTATGGTTTCAGGTTCACCGCACAGACAGCGATCTGTAAGCCAGAGGTTAAACCTAAATAGAATCGAATTGGTAGGAAAAGATTTTGTTATTTTTTGTTCAGAGCTGGATTATTTATTTTTCAGATATATAGTTGACAAAATGTTTATTTGTACACTTTAATTTTGGAATTTTATAGTAAAATAAAGTAAGGTAACTAAGTTAAAATTGCAGAAATATATTCTAGTTAGGTAAACTAATAATAAAATATCAACAAAGAAACAATCACATAAACTTTAGTTGATTAATGAATAAAACTTTATAAAAACTATACAAAAAGAGTATTTGTATACTTACTTATTTACAAAATTTAAATATAATTATAATCATTTTATAGAAATTTAATACTTTGTATGCATTTCATTGGCTTTTACAATTGCTTCAAGACTTTTTGCATTGATTCTATTAACTTTTTGGTGGTTTCTTGATCTATTTCTTACCAAGCTTCCATGAGTGATTCTTTCAAACTATTTTTACTTATATTATTTTTTTTCGGATTTGAGCATCCAATAGCATTCACAAATTTTCAAGTGGATTTATATCCGGGGATTGTGGTGGAGTTTCAAGGCGTCTTGGCACATTATAAAGCAACCATGTTTTAGTAACTATCGCAGTGTGTTTTGGATCGTTATCTTGTTGGAATAAGAAAGTGTCTCCGATACCCAATTTTCTAGCAATATCTAATAAGTTATGCTGCAACACATAAATGTAGCCTAAAGCTGTCATTTTTGTGTCAATAAAGTGTAATTTTCCAACCCCGAAATGAGCTACACATCCCCAAACCATCACATTTCCAACACCATTTTCAGAGTCTGAAGTACATTTTTACTATCAAAGGCTGTTTTATTTTTCACCAGATTTTTCGGATACTAGGGGATGAAAAAATTTCAAACTTACTCTTATATGAAAAAATAACCTTTTTCCATCGGTCTGCCTTTGTATTTCATAGCAAATTCTAGACGCTACTTTCTATTAACTTCAGAGATCATTGGTTTTTTTTCTTTTTTTCTCGTGGTTATGCCCTTTAAACCAGCACTACGTAACACATTTCTTATTGTTTGAGTGGTCACTCTAATGTTAGAAGATGCGAGAAGGTCATCTGCAATTTTCTGAGCAGAAATTTGTGGTTTTCTAATACCTGCTTTAACACTACTTCGTTTATTTCTTGAAGTTAATTACTCGGGCCACCTGGCCTGCATTCATTTTCAACACATCCAGTATTTTTATATTTTCTTACGATGTAACCAATAGTTTTGTAAAGAGTAACTTAACCATCTTTTGAATTTCGTGTTAAGATTTTCCACTTTTATTAAGGTTATGAGTTATCATGTCAAAAGAGAATTCTTTTGATTTCATGGCCATTTCTCAAATTTTCTCTGTGAGTGACCTTCACTGTTAAAAAAGATAACCTTCAATGTTTAAAAAATACAAACTATCCAAAAAATTAACTAGCATGTGAAAAATTACATGAAATGATAGTAATACTTACCGGAGATATAGGTGTACAAATATAGTTTTTGCAAGAAATTTTTCAAGTTAGTAAGATTTAGATTTTATTTTCAAGTATTTCAAAATATTTTTTTCGTTTACTTAGAAATAAACAAAAAACTCATGCTCACACATCGCAAGGAATAAAATATCTGCTTATATATTTCTAAACTTTAAAAAAAGTGGTGTACAAATAATCATTTTGCCTACTGTATATATATATGTGTGTGTGTGTGTGTGTGAGTATGTGATTTTATCTTCCTACTATTATAGTAGGGACTTCAATAGTGTTTGTATTAATAATTTATTAAATTTGATATGTTTATTTCATACATGGAATGTAATAATATATGTAATGAAAATTGCGGGATATGATCAAAACTGAAAATATTTCTAATTTCTGAAAGGAGATTAATAATAAGAGAGGAATTTATTAATTAGTGTTGAATTTCGGCAAATGAATAACTGGAAGTTAAGAAATAAAAGAAAATTCTGTAAAATTACTTTTGTTGCTCTAAAAAATAATGAGTGCAATTTAGATTTTAAACACATAATACTAATAATAAATTATATCTATGGTAAGATTTTCCTTGAACTTTTAAACTTGACAAACATCATTGATGATTACATGTCATTTCTAAGGTGCATATTCATTTTTGAATTAGTTTCCGTCAAATAATCCATATCAATCATAGGAGCTCGTTAGTTTCACAGCTTGTGGTGAGTTGATCGATCAATTCACACTCCTAGAAATATTTTCAGTTCACACCCCAGTCCCTTAGAAATAATGGTTATCATAATGGGCTTTGAATGGCGATTACTCACACCTAACACGTTCACACAGTGGGATCCATCAATCGCATTACATAACATCCATTGGATTAATTCGCAAAGATCATTGGCGCTAAGAGCATTAGCAGCTGACGAAAGGGCAATTCATATTTCTGTATGATGAAAGTTAATGGAAGATAATGCGATCGGGAACACAGCATCGCACGGTAGCCATCACGAACAAAGAAAGAATTCATTTACGAAAATTGAAGCCATCACCCATTGTTTCCCAAAGCGTTTTAGGGTTATTAGAATTGTTGATGCGTCTGCATCGTTTGGCGAAGTCTAGCGCCACTAACGGTGAGGAGGATTTGTACGTGTTCTGTGTGTAAAGTCGCCTACATTTTGAAACTGCCTTTTTGAGGTGGTAATGAGAGGCCTTCTAATTCCATGTCATTGTAAGCTCAGTTGTTAGAAATGGTACATTTATCACTTGGAGAGAACGAATCCAAATTTGCCTAATTACTTATCTACCCTCTTATTACGACTGGCCATTTTCCCCTCTGAACGCCTGGGGCAAATTGGGAACAATTCGAATTTAGTTTTGTAGTCCCTTCTATCTGACAGAGACGGAGGTGGTAAAATATATAGATGATGCTGAAAGTTCAAGAGGTTCTTCCAGACACAATAATTTAGAATCAAGCGAAATATTTCTTATGTATACCGAGACTTAAGTTATTGGTTGGAAAGGAGCGTGTGCTAATATCGTAACACTTCACATCTTTTTCTTCGGGCCCGAATCTTGAAATTTCATTTCATATTCTTGTCATGAAAACACATTTTTATTGAGTGTGCAAGCTCTTAAAAAAAGACAGAATTTGTATGGAAATTATTAAATAATTTAATTACTGAATTATATAGTTCGACTTAAATTTTATAATCTTAGAACAGGTAGTCATTTTTCTTTCCGTTTACGTCTTTTGTCATAAAAAATGTGAAATGTGGTAGAGTGTGTATTACGTTTCACACTGCAAACTAATATGGATTTGTATCTCTCATCAGAGAATTAGTTATGATTGTTAATCTGAAAAGCCTTTGATATAACTGCTAAAAATATTAATCCGAGAGTTTTTTTTTTTTTTTAATAATATTGCATTCCAGACTGTTGTTAATATCGATTATTCTGTTTTAGCGCAATAAACTTAGGTAAATTAATTACATATTTTGAATCAATTGTCATAAAAATTGGCTCACATGAGTAAAAATAACTATTGTTAAAAAATTTTCTGCCTTAGTATTTTTAAATATAGCTTGTTAAAAGACTTTTTAGGTACTGATTCTATCATGTAAAATTACTCATATTTAAAAAAAAAACAAATATTAAGTTCATACAAAATTAAAATGCATTTTTATTTAAAATGTTTTTGAAATTTAAAAAATTTCAAATACTGTATTTTTCACATATATTTAATGTATACATTTATATATATGTTGAATAGATTTGTTTGTAATTCAAAAAATTTTAAAAACATCTTAAATGTATACACTTAAGCATATATATGAATATTTTATGTAATAACATATAGAAAGTTTTTAAATTATTACATAAAAAGTTAAATTTATGCAAGTGAAACACCGAAAAGTCATTAGAGAAATTAATATAAAAAACATTAAAAAAGAAGTGGGAACAAACTAATTTTTTTCACTCATTATTTGTCTCATTTTTAAAATTTGAGTATACAATTAGCTTTCATGAAATTAGATGATTGGAAAAAATCCACTAACACAATGTTGAAATTTTTTTAAAGTAATTTATGGTTCTTTTGTAATACAAAGTTTAATCGTCGGTTTGATTAAAATCGCCACATATGATACATTGCTCTAAATTGATCGGACAAAAGATTACTTTCATTAATCTAGTGTATTACCATGTCAACACGTCCGAACTATCGGTGCTTTGTCCGCCATCTTTTTTTATTTTTCTTCCTTTTCACTTGATCGTCTGCGGCAATTAAAACCCTTTTCGTTTCGTTGGAGAAAACAAAGTGTATCTGGCAACCTCAAGCTTGTTTCTACGCGCGGGAAAATTTATTAAGCAGAGTAAGGGTCCCATTAGTTTAATTAATGTTCTAATTGAGCTTCGTTCGGACTATCAGGTTTCTCATTCAAACCCTGACTAAAATAAGGGAAAATGAGAAGTTTTGTTACCTTAGGGATTTTGTTTGCCGGGAATTTCGATTAAGGACGACAATCACAAATTGCCGCACCTACTTTTAGTTTTTTCCTGGTTTTGTTTGCATTAACGCCGTAATTGCTAGCTCATAAAAGCCAGATAGAGTTTTGCTTATTTGTATTTATATAGAATGACATATTGATATGCGTGTAGAGGTGGCTTTACTATGGATAAATTTTTTAGGTTTGGTAAGGGGTTGAACTTTCACAATAGAATGGGTGGAGTGATTAATGAATTTCATGTGCATAATATATTATTTTATACATAGGTTGTCGTATAAAATTGTAAATGTTTTTAAAAGTCATAAAATTTTAAAAATTGATACATAGGAATGAGGTTTACGAAAATTTATTTTCTAACAAGACACGTGGGTTATAGAGAAAAATAATAAAAGTCCACAAACTTCACTGCACATAATGAAACCCTGATAATCTGTTAAATATACGCTTAATAATATGCTGGTATAAGCATTTAAGAGTATATTGTATAGAAGATTAATTCTGTGCCTCTTTTCTTATTTCATAGAAAGCTATATTTTTGATTAACACGAACGACACTCACTGTCTTGACATTATTGATGAACTATCTTTAGCTGCCAAATCATCATCTACCATTAAGATCAATTTAGACCTGCTGAAATCGTGTTCAAAAATCAAACCAGAAGAAACCATTCGGAGAGAAGGTATGGAAACTATTACCAAGCTTTCTAAACCAGACCTTGTCACCGCTTACACTGAAGGTTCTTCCAACTCAGAATGCGACAGAGGAGGTTCCACCACTTTCCTTATCCTTCCAGATCAAACATCCCTCAAACATCGGGTTGCAGCTGGAAAAATTGCCTCCAACTTCACCAGTGAACTGATTGCCATAAAGGCAGCTCTTACCCTTTACCTCACACAGTCAGTCCCCTCGAATGGCATCAACATATTCTCTGACTGTAAATCTGCTGTGGAGGCCATTAAAGGAGGTAAGGCTTGCCCAAGACATCAACGCGCTTCTGTCCACCATAGTTGCAATGGAGAAAACCAGCACCATCCAATGTGTCCCTGCACATGTTAACATCGAGGGAAATGAACAGGCGGACTTCCCCACCAAGGAGGATAGGTATATGATTCCCACGACTACCACTTGCTTCGATGCAAACGCCGTCGCAAGGCATCAGCTTTGTGGGGGACTAAAGAAAAAAATGGTTCCTATGCCATGCCTTTGGTCCCATATGACTTATCTTTTTTACCTTTTTTTTTCATTTTGCACTTGTCACATGACAACAACAACAACGAACGACACTTAAGAAGATGTGCATTTCGATATCTTAAATACAAAAATCCAAGAATATTAAGTCCAATGAGAGAGAGAGCTTAGTGTAACCTAATGCTAATCCTTGGCCATTTTTCATAGTGGAAAATTAAAAGTATGTCTATTATTGAACACTGGTAGATAGATGTTGTCTGTAAAGTGGGTGACTGATATATATATTTTTTGAATGAAACGTGAATTTCTCCTTTTAGGAATGAAAAGTTTTTATGGAAGGGAATTAATTGTAAAACCCCAAATAATCTTAAAACTATTTAAGTTGTTAAGCAATAAGCGGGGTGATCAAATGATTGCTGAACATTATATTGGATGATTTAACATGTTAAAATTGTTGTGAAATTCTTGAATAATTACCGCGTACTGCTTTCTGAAAGATTTTTCATGAGTAGTGAATCATATCCACGAATCTCAAGGAAAGAAACATGGAAAACTCTTAAGTATCTGTTTCAAAACGTACTCGTAAAAAAGAAAAAAAAAAAACTCAGTACCCCTTTCCCGTCATTCAACTGTATCTGGAATTGAATTATGGCAATTTCATAGTAAGCCTTAGGAGATCATGCATTAAAGCCTCGTAACAAACAGCCTAATAACCGGAGAGTACTGTAAGACATTAGAACACCCGGTGTGTCTTTATGTTCCGAAAAGTTTTTCAGATATAGAGAAGCGTATTTATTTTGCACAAAAAAAAAAAAAAAAAAAAACCGGTAGACTTTTAAGCATCTGTCTTAAGAAATGTGCATGCAGAAAGAATCGTAATATCCATCTTCAGTTACTTAACCCCTGATTTGGATACATTGAAACTGGAAGATAAATGTTACTATTCAGATTTCTCAACATGAATATCTATTGGAGAAGGTACTTCAACGTTTCTCTGGTTTCCTCCTTTTCTTGATCCATGCAAATTTCCTCCGCTATTTGTAAAAGTTGTCTTTCAATGTCATGGTAACGTGTAAAAAATTGCAGCATTTTTTTAAATGTAATACTGTAAGATTTTCTCTGACGAGGTGTCAAATTATTGGGAGGAAGGTAATATCTCTTTATTCAGTGAAAGAGCTTATTACTCTGCCTGCAGTAATGGTTGTTCTTAGGAACTCCTTAACTTTAACTGAGATATGATGGGATATCTTTTTACAGGAATGTCATTATTTAAGGGCAATTTATTGTTATCATAATCAGTGAGCTACATTAAATGAGATTGCTTTTGTATTATTCCAACTCTATTTTAAAAGCTCAGCATAATGAATACAGTTATAATTTGAAAAATTTACTATAGGTACTGAACTTAGAAGGTCTACAGCATAGGCAGGTTTCTTAACTTACATTCAACTAATATAAACATTAATAATTTTACGTAGTTAAAATAGAGCCGTTTTATTCCAAGATGCAAGAAATAGTAACTAACTGTAAGAAAAATTGTGAAGAGTTAGCGTTTAACATGTAAAAGACAATTTGCAAGACAATAGTTTGCCTCGTCATGCTTTCTTGATAGATATTTTTTAAGAATGACTGTTTTCATACTTTTATTTTTATGTTTCCTTCTACAAAAGAACTTGAAAACAGAACTTTGGAGTATTTAAAATGATTTAATGGAGTCTGGGCACTGTGTTCGGAGATTGTGGAGAATTTCAAGTTGCACACACAAATTTTATGTCATATGTATTTAGGCTGAAATGTATCTGTGAAATTCATGTTTCCAGTTACCACCAAAATGTGAACATATATTTTAGTTAGAAACATCTTTTCCAATGAACTCAAATGCGTAGTGCAGTTCAAATCAATCGGAGAAGTTAAAAACAAGCTCAAGTGGCTTCAAATTAGCCTACTAACTTTCCTTTTCGACAGAGGAAGAATAGTAGCCTATTGGGATTGGAGATTACCTGAAACAGAAATCGGTGACCGTGTTGGACGAAACCAAGCAACTGTAATGCGGATCTGTAACCACTGAATGCAGGAGGAAAAGGCTGACCGGTCGCTGGACCTCAGCATGGCATGGCAGAGATGGATCGCTCATCCGCATCACATAGTGGATCTGATTTAGTCTGTTACACATCATTTGGTCTCCGCTCACGGAACGTCGTTTGCATCTGAGTGGAATGTCACCAAGACTCTCTCTCTCTCTCTCTCTCTCTCTCTCTCTCTCTTATATATATATATATATATATATATATATATATATATATATATATATATATATATATATATATATATTGCTTCTTTTATTCTTGATTCAAAAATACAAGCGTTTACGACTGCCAGTAGCAGGATGAATATTTCCGAAATAAAATTTCTATTACTATTCAAAAGATAAATAATTTATTTATTATTATTATTATTTTGCTTTTTTACTCACTGCATATTTTTTTTACTGAAAATGCATTTCAATCAATAATAATGCATTAATAATACATTTCAGTCAATAATAATGTATTAATAACGTATTAATAATGTAATGTATTTGCTGTTTTCAGGGATTTTTTAAGAATAAAACTTATTTATGAAACATTTTATTGATTTTAAAACGTATTAAATGGTCTTTTTCTATTTAAAGAAAGCTAGGCCTACTTTTAAATTCAAAATAAAAAATTTGCAAGGGACAGACATTTATATTCCTCCCATTTATCAAAATAACTTAATTATATTGATTGAAGAATCCCATCATTTATATCAATAATTTATTCCCTGTTATTCTTTATTCCAAGCATAGAAAAGAACAAACATGTAAAATTTTATTGGCAGGCAAGAGCATTTTATTACTCAGCAGTAAAAAATATCAGTTAAAAAATAATTAAATAAATAAAATAAAAGGTTATAATTGCAGGAAGGAACATTTTTGGTATGATTAATATATATTTATATATAGCACTATAATCAGAGGTAGAAATTTTACGAGATGTTATTGCGTTACATTATGTGAAATTTAATTATGAAAAAAGCCACATTGCATTAACTATAATAGAAAATATAATAATAGCAATTCATTATGATGGCAAGGCTATTATTTATAATACCAAGAAAAATTCAGAATTAAAGAACGAACGAATATCGCTCCTTAAGCAAGCTCCTGCAGAAAATGCACATAATTCTCTGACATTAGCATTTAAATAAACTACTTAACCATATTTATGGATATTTCATCTGAATTCTAAACATTGAACTCCAAGCACGTAACGTTTGAACAGGAGTGCTAACTAGGTGATATGAACAGAGTATCTGAATCGAAAATCAGTGAAATCATTCGTATTAATGATTACAAACTTTTTTCTTTTTTGGTTTATACGAAATGTTATTCCATCCACCACTGCATGGAAAGGAATATGTAAATGTGTGTTTTCTGCCAATTATACTCTTGGTAAGATACTATTTTTAAGGTGATGAGATGCAATCATTTCTTGATCATAAGGGCGCAAGTGTATTTGTTCCATTTTGATTCATCGTGCTTTGAATTTAAAGGGCTATGAATGCATAGTTGTTTTCAAAAGGGATCAATGAGTTTTACCTGGATTTTTAGCTTGATCGTCAACTTATTCAAAGTTATGCTATTCAAATATTCCATAACCAATAAAGTTTTAGACTGTAAATTTTCTGTTGTGTGTGTTAATAATGTGTGTGTGCGAAAGGAGAAAATAACATTCATTATTAGCATAGCTAATACATGAACGCACTTTCCTATATCAACAGGGGTCAGTACGCTTTACTGAAGTCCTTGTTCTTCAATCTCCAATTCGGGAATATTTTTAAAGATAGGTAATAGGTACTCCAAATGACTTTGATATTTTTTTAATAAAAAAGGTGGTAATCTTCCTATGTATTTATTTAACCAGGTTTAAACAATCTGGAAGCAATAAATATTGTCTATATTTCTTTTAAATATAGATCTAAACAATTATTATGCACTGTTCAAAACAATGAAAGGATATTGTAACTCTTTTATAAAATAACGGTAATAATATATATATATATATATATATATATATATATATATATATATATATATATATATATATATATATATATACTTAAAATGGAAGAAGAGAAAGACAAAAGTAAATTTTTTTTCTCTGCAACTTTCGCAGTAAGCAAATTTTGAGGGCGCTCCGTGGCTGAGTGGTCTAAAGCATCACCGCTAATCGCTTGAGAGCGTAGGAGTGTGGGTTCGATTCCCACCATGGCCCTGGGTGTTTTCTTCGTTATTCTTCTGTGATTGCACATCTGTCATTGTGCTATTTGTCCTATTATCGACGAAGACTTACAAGCGGATCTCAAGAATCAAGCATACAAGTCTGAATACATGTAATGTAATAAAAACAAATTTTGACTTTGACATAAAAGACGTTTTAGCAGCGGTGAGTGAAATTGGGCTTTCAACCTAATGTAAGACAAAGCAAAAAAGAATGATTGATATTCAGTAAGTGTGTTGTTTCGGTGAGTGGGATGTCGCAACAAATCATTTAACCGAATCAGAAGCTTGGTGAGTTGTTGGCAGGTTAGAGGGGGTAGACACAATCCGATGTAACAGAACCATTGGAGATGGAGATTCCTGAAGTATGGTTTTCAAGATCTGAAACTATTTTTTTAGAGACTGCAAATGCAGGTCAAAAATCAAGGCATGCTCGATGACATGCAGCAACGTCCAATGGAGACTGTTATTTAACACTAATGACTCGGAGATACAGAAATATGAGTACCACTTTTCTTCAACAACCCCTTTGTTCACCTACTGGCACCACAGATTCGATACAAACTGTCCGAAACTACATACCGCGGAAGGGCTATATGCTCCCCAACCAATGGTGTGTGTTGCATTAACAGCAAAGTACCATTGCTTTCGAAGGGAGTGGACAACAAAGCATGTGAACTGGAGTAGAAATGAATGGCGCAATATTCTTTTCTCTGACAAGTCCCGTTTTTTCATCATCCTGATTTACAAGTGGAGAGAACGTCATACTAAATATAATCCTGCGTTCTTGTGCAAAAGTGTCGAATTTGATTATGGGAGAGTGATGCTGTCATTTCCATTGAAGAGCGCACCAATCTCCTTGTAATTCGAAGTGAATCTCTGACCAGTCACCGATATAGGGATGAGATCTTCAGACTTATTACAGTCCCTTACGCTGCAAGTTGTAGGCCACATGATGCTAACTTTGTGGATGCTTTCCTTTTGGAGGAAGGAATTATACGAAAAGAATAGCGAGTATTTTCTTCGGGCATCAACCCAACAGAACACGTTTGGACATTCTTGGCAGATGAGCTGCTGGACGTCTCTAACACCGCAAACTCTCCAAGAACTGGAAAGAGCTCTTCTGGAGGAGTGGGCCAGAATACTCCAGCTCCTTATTTAATAGCGTCATTGTCTTGATGCCTCAAAAAAAATTCAACGTTGCTGATCCTTCGAAGAAACCATACATCCCACTGAAGCCGATTTTTCTTTTAAGGAAACGCTTTCTTTATTTGTTTTTCTAACATGCACAAATTGTATTTTTTTCCTTTTAAAACCAAGAAGCTCAAAAGAAGACATATTTTTTTCTACCAAAGAAATACCATTTTTATATAGCTTACAACGTCTGTCAATAATACATCAATCAATCAATTCTCCAGGTGCAAAATCAACCCATAATCTCAATATGCATTTATTGTTTTGAGCAGTGTATTATTATTAATTTGAATTGGTATAATAATTTTTGGTATTATTGAAATTTTACCACTTTAAAAATATATTATTTGGCGAAAACGCCAGTTGGATTTGATTAAAACGTATTAGTATGTGATAGAATAATGGAGTGTGTTATTATATTTCACACATAGTGGGTAAATTGATTTTTGTTCTACTGTGAAATTTCAGGATTCTCAAACAAAAAAAATAATGATAGTTAATTTTATGTATTCAGTAGAATTAATCATGAAATCTTTATTTTATTTTTATAAATTACAGTTTGTTTAAAACAGTGAAAGTTAATTATCAAATAAAGCATCACACTAGTATAACATTCTTTTTTCCACAATCTAATAACATTTTAATTTAAGTGATTTCTTTTCACAATTTATGCGTTTTAATACCTGGAATATAATTTATTGAAATTTTTTCATATTATGAATTTAATCCAGCTTTTGTATTTATTGACTACGTACAATTTTTCACTTATTTTTCATTTGTAATTATTTGCGCTTTTTCAACAATGCTTATTTTCAAAAAAGAATAATTTAAATTATTGGGTTTTTTGTTTTAATTTCAATTACGGTAACACGCTTACATATAATTTTATTCAAAATAATTCCATTTTTTAATTTGCAGTGAATAATGTGGTTTTAAAACTGCAAATTCTAAACTGTGTGAGTCAAAAAATTTTAATCTTATAAATAACACATAAAAATATTTTAATCAGTAATTTTATATTTGTAAATGCTCCACTTAAATAAAACAGATCAAGTTGTTGAAAAATAATCTAAAACATGATCTAATTGTAAAGTGTTTCTAATTTTGAATCATTTATTAAGTATTCCTAATCTCAGTTAAATAATATATGTTTTAGTTGATTTATTTTGAAATAAATGCTTTGCAATAAAATAAGTATGTTAAAGTTTTATATAAAAAAAATTTAGAAATAGATATTTTAAATTTTGAATTTTTTTTTAATTATTTAAGCAAAATATCAAACATTTACATATGATCATTTAATCATTGCTTTTGATTATATAACATATAAATACCAAATTATTACAACAAAATGTAGCTTTTATAAACAGAATTATAATTACGCCAATTCGCTTACAAATTATTTAATAAGTAACAGTATCTTAAAAATAAATGTATTATACTAGAAATGGGATTAGAAAGATAAGACAAATAAAGATAAACCAAAAAATAAAACAGGAGTGTTTAATAGAATGCACGCTTGTCGCTGTGTTCACTATTCGGTTATTCTCAGACGACATTCTATAGAAAAATCTGAACTTAACATATATCTTTTATTCTATAAAAAGATATTCCTTTGATTTTTTTCCTTGTTATTTTCTTTTTAAGTAGCTATGTCTTTGGCAGACTTAAAATGTTATTATTAATTTACAATTTGTGCCTCGCCCCTATTTAACGTTTTTCCTGTTGCGTTTGGGTTGTTAAGTAGGCGAACCACTGCTGGAAGTCTCCGCGGGGGATGTTGAAATAGTTTTTTTTTCTGTTCAGGACTCAGCCGCCGAACAAGATGGCGGTTCCGCAATTTACAACACAGTGGGGGGCTGATTTGGCTCTATAGGCCTCATTCCTTTTAAATAATGGAGCACCGTGTGGGTTAACAGTGTTTTCGACCAACTGAGAAGTAGATGTTAAAAGGCAAGACGTCCACAGTTTCATCTTAATTCAATTCAGACATATTTCTCCGATTTATTTATATCACGTTCCTTTAATATCTGACACCTGAGATTTTGAACAAATTTTTAAACTACAGAACGAACTTTTCATACTAACAGTTGAATACAGAAAAGGGCATTTTAAAATCAAAAATTCAAAAAAACAACGTATTATTAAATAAATCTGATGAAATAATCATGAGAATTCTCTCTTTGAAATTCAATATTATTTAGATATTTTGGGAATAAATTCATACTGCAAAGAAAATTGAAGAACTATAAGACAGGAAATTTCTTAGCAGGAATACATATTTTTATCCCTTAATTAATTAATTTATAAGTTAAAAATTTAAAAAGCCAAGCCAAATAAATTATCCTTTTTTTAAAAAAATTGATTGCCAGTGTGTGTGTGTGTGTGTGTGTGTGATTTTAAATTAGCCATTTTTTATAATAACACTCAGTTCAATTTTTGTCAAGAAACTATGTCATTTAAAATTTAAATAATTTTATATTTTTTCTTTTAAAAATATCAATGAAATCTAGAATAACTATTTTACAATTAATATATTTAATATGGTGAAAAACAAGAAAAGAAAATTGCATTTTTTTCATTCCGAGAAGGTATCGGATCCCTTCCCGCCCTCATCTGATATTTTCCTGAATTTTTTCTCAATAAATGTAAACTTATCACTTTAATTTAAATTTTTAATAATTTAATTTTCCCTATTCCTTTTAATAAAATTCTTGCAAGGTAATAGAACAATGATATATTCTAATTACACATCCATAAAATTTACAGACTTGGTTTTCGTGTTTTAAATTTATTTATGTTAGAATAATATACTTGAAAAATTATCACACTTCCCTAGATACTCTCAAAGAAAACCAAATGATTCTTTTTTTAAGATATAAAATCAGATACATATCTTAACTAACTTTTCATAATTTAAGTTCTTTTACTTCAAATTTTTCAATAATTTTATATTTTACATTCGCATAATTTGATTTACATTGTTTTTCGAAAATGCCTTAAGATAAGTTAAATCCAAGTAATTTTTCTAATTAAAAACTTTATAAAAATATGCATAATAAAATGAAGAAACAAAGCACTTATATAGACTGCATTTGTATAAAAAAGCAACATTTATGTAAAAAAAGAGTACCACCATAATATAAAATAATATATAAGTGCAAGAGTTCACTTTTTATATCAACTCAGGGGGAGAAGTTGTCTGAAGTAAAAACATTAAAACTTAAGGGGAATATTCTTTGTTTAAGAAAGAAGTTGAACTTGGTTTTCAAGAAAATATTTTTTAAAAAAATAAATAGAAAATGACTTTAAAATATCCTTTCTTTAATATTTCGCCACTAATATTCGTCCCCCTATGCTAAAAAAGAAACACAGCAGGGAAGAGCTATTAAACCCAAATCCCATTGACCCTGGCAAAGTCACCAATATATTTCAAACTTTTCAATCCTACTCTTTAGAAAGAAAGACACATAGATGCCATAACAGTCTCATGACAGAGATAGATAGTAATTAGTTCCAATCTCCGTCTAATCACTTAACTAGTTCCAATAATTCTTGAATGACCACAGATTGAACGCAGAAGCAATCATTACGATTAATAGAGAAATGAAGAAAACAGAAGGGAAAAAAGAATGAGAACAAAAAAGGAGAAATGGAAAGGGCAACTTAGTAAATAAATTCGACGGTCACAATTAAAACGTCAAGTAGCCAGATGGGCTGTAGATTCCAGGGGATATATTTTCGATGTTTTATCGAGTTCTAATTGATCGAAGGAAGTCATAAGGCTGTTGTAACTTCATTTAGGGTACTTTAGGATGTCTCTGAACCAGGAAATTTATAGCTTGCCAATTGGGCATGCTCCTTTTCTGCACGATATTCTGGCTTAATATCTAGGCGGAAGACAGTTTTGTTCTCCGAAACTTCTATGTGTAGGAATTGTTATATTTTATTTTGAATGTTGTTCTGGGAAAAACGAAAGCAAACTGAATGCATTTTCTAGGTTTATAAGTATCATGTATTTACGAAGAGAATCGGATGTTATTTCGCAAAAAAATAAAGGAAATTGCTTTGTCGCTTGCTTAATTATGTGCAAAACAACTGAAAGCATGTAACTTTTTCCATGTTTACCATTTAATTTTGTCTTATTTTCATATTTAGTTATGATATGAGAATATATACAAAGAATAAGTTAAAAATAAAAAATACATGATCAGATGTAAGAATGAAGCTATAGCATTGTTGAAGGTAATTATGTGATGAAATACATGAAACCAGCTGGACTATCCATTAAATCAATCATTCTTGACTTCATACTTTCATCCTTAAAAAATCAAAATACGGTTGAATTCTTGTTAGAAAGGTATTCCTTCAATACGAATATCTCATTAGAATGGATAAAAAATCACCTCCTGTATCTGAAAAATAGGAAATTTGATTTCAGGTATATCGGTAATGCCTTCTACAAATCGGTTAACAGGGAAAAAATCATAGAAAAATATTTGTTTCCTATAAAAGAAAATGAAAAAATATATATATTTCCAGAAGTAATCTTATTTTTACCAGTTGATTCAAGTCATCGTAATAAAAACATGCTATAAATTATAAAAACATATCATTCAATAAAAAAAATACCAAAAATTCAAGAAATAATAAATACATTTTATCATTTCATGAAAATGAATATATTTTTTATTTATTTTATTTCCTTATATTATTTATTTCCTTATATTTCCTTATATAGTTGCTATTTCATTTGAAGATAAAATTAAATAATATTTTATCAATTCTTATTCTCGCTTGAATATCTGAAAATGTGGGAGATAATTTATATTCACTATTTTCATTCACTTGATATTGATCTTTCAAATTGATTTTCTGTAATATGTAGGAAGTAAATTTTATTTTTTCAGTACTGGTAAATCTGAATTTATAAAATCTTTGATCAAATGTGTGTGGTTTTAATCAATATATTTTGCTGCATTAATTTCATTTATCTACTAGTTTGATGTATTTTTGTTTAGCTAAAATTAAAGAATAATAATTTTGTGCAATATTTTTTTCCAACGGCAGGAACTTGGGTGACGAACCCTATGCCACAACAAGGTCAGAAACTGCTACTAATTTGTCTTTACCCAGCGGGCACCTGTGAACCAAGTCGAACGGAGACGAGTATCGTTGCCCGCGCCATACCACCACAAACCCGTTTATAGGGTGAGCCACATTCCTACATCATCACAGAAGAAAGGACAGAGAAACACAGAGAGAACAGAGGAAGAAAGTAACATCCCATGCCCTAACCGGGATTCGAACCCGGGACTCACAGCTCAGGAGTCAGAAACGCTAACCATTCAGCCATCGGTCGGTATTTAGTGCAATATAGTGATTATTATTTTGGATTATAACATGAAAGAAAAACAAGCTATAAGCATAATTACGATTAAATTCTAATAATTAAATATTTTAAAAAATTAAATGTAATCCAAAATTTTGAGCTACTTACACTCTTATCGTATGAATTAATTTTTTTTTCTTAAATAAGGATATTTTGCTGTGATATAACTTTAAATAATTAATAAAATTCAATTTATTTTAACAAAATTATTAAAAAATTAAAATATGGTTGAACTAATTTGAATTTTGTGTGATTTTTAAAAGTTACCTTTAAATTTTAAATTATGTTTATTACATGTTCTAAACATGAGTACAGATTTTTAATAAAGTAGATGTTGTGTAAAAGTATGCATGCTGTGGAAGATACAACCCACTAAATTTTTAAAATTTTTGATGATTAATTAAATTACGTAATGACTAGAGGAAATGCATTAGACAGAAATTAAAAAGTTTCACACACACAGTATTTTATATTTCAACTGAGAATAAAGTAACTGGATGAAGATGTTTGAAATAACAATTTATAAAATATATGATAATAACATAATCAGTTAATCGAAATAATTTTTTTTTTTTTCAAACTTGTAAAATAAATAGTGAAATTCTCAGAGAAGAGGCACAAGCACACTTCTGCTTGGAACTTTCAAAATTATTCTCTAAAATTTTATCTCTGATTAAATAACTCATTTGTAAAAAAAAAAAGGAATTAATAACCTATTTTAATTTATTAACATTTATACAATGAAGGAAATTTACTTTTATGTATTTACACTCTTAAAAATATCAAATGATTTTCAGACGATTTGTGTGACTTATTTGGAATCTTAAATTAATTATTTTGCTATTTAATTGAGTGAAAAAAGATCTGATTCCAATTACATGGGATTCACTTCGATATTCTTGATTTTTTAAGTTTGAGGTTTTGGTAGAAAAAATGAGAAATATACTTTGTTTGACTGGAATTTCGCTCGATATTTTTAAGAGTACCCTGTTAGTTTTGAAACTGCTTCAAAATTTAATATACTTAAGAAAATTGTTGAAAATAAATTTCTACAAAGCATTAGATATTTTCAAAACTTACAAAATATTTCTTAATTATTACTTATCTATATAATTGTTCTGTAAACATTATTTTAAATCAATATATGTAATTTTCTTCTTATTATATGAATTGTTTGTGAAATGCTTTTGAATTTCTGGATACTGTTTAAGGCTTTTGTATCATATAAATCAAATATATCATGGAATAATTGATTTTTTTAATCTTATTTTGAAACTCTTCAATATTTTCAATTCCTTGTTAGGTCTGTTTCATGTGCATCAATAAATTTTATTTTTAAAATCATACAAAAATCTTATTTCAATTTCGAAATTTCAAAACATTTTGAATTATTAGTAAAGAAATTTGAAATTTGAATCGAAGTATTTCTAAACTTAAGATGTAAATTTCTTAAGCATGTAATGTAAACTTTACAAGGCTGATATTTGTATTAAATCACTATTTATAGAATTGCTAAAAGTTTCAGCTTTAAATGTGATGATAAGAAACCCCTTAGCATTCATCTAAATAAAAACTTCAATATTTTTTAATCTATCTGTGGTGAAACAAAATGTTTTAATAGATGATATATTGGTATGAAAACTTGATGTGTATTGGAATCAAATGATATTAAATCATTAAAGGCCCAAATAATTTAATATGCATTAAAGACTTTTCTAGTTATTTATTTATGTGTAGTATTTTCTTTAAAGTTAACTGAATGTACATTAAAAAAAGTACAATTCCTAATCCTTGATTATTATGCATCGCAGTTTAGTAGCATATTTTCCTAATTTAGCCCTTTTAGTTCATGAATCATCTTCAAAATAAAATTAAAATTATTATAATCATTAAAGATATATATTTATCTTAGACCATTTGGTTATCTTTTTGAAAAGAGCATAAAGTTAAATTTCATTATTTTTTTCAGAAACTGAAGGTTTGATATAAAATTCTCGAATATCCTCTGAATATTCATACTACATATAACTCTTATTCTACTGGTCTCTTAAAATCTATGTGGAAAAGCATGTTGATTATTATTGTACTTCTCGGTTTCTGAAAAGTTCACTCCAAATCTAAATCATTATCCCATTTTCCTATACTAGTGCGGCACCAGTATTAAAACTGCAATTCTTCAATTTATTTTTTCTACTAATATATATTCTGAGAAAGAGATCTTCTACATAACAGTTTGAATTCCGGAACCGGATTTAAGTGAGATAGTAAATGAAGTCCTATTTTTATTGACTATGAAAATTTGTCTTGTATTTTCTTAAAATTTCATTAGATATGACAGCACCAATAGCTTATTGTTTCGATGCAAATCGATAATCATAAATGCACTATTAAAATAATTAGTATATGAAGAAAAAGTAAAAAAAGAAAACACACACATACACACATTTGAGATAGCTGTGCATGACCACAAAATGGAAAATACATACTCGTAAAAATATGTAGTGGAATTTCAGACAAACGGAATGAACTTCTCTTTTCTTTTACTATTTAAAACTTTCTTTTACTGCCTAAGATTAAAATTAACTCTGAAAGTATTTCAGTGAATCTAATATAATTGAAGTAAAATCTATTCCATTCAATTAAAGGCGAGCTGGCAGCCGAATGGTTAGCGCTCTTGCCTTCGGTTCAACAGTTCGTGGGTTCGAACCCCACCTTGGGCATGAATGTTTGTAATGGTTCGGAATCCATTTTAAACCGTAGGTCCCGGTCTAACTAGCTCTCGTGTGCAAAAAATGACTGTTGGGCGACATCCAAACCAACAATTCATTTAAATAGCAAAAATGATTTATTTCAGACCGTAAAAGAATTTGTAAATATGACAATCATTGACTACTGAAAATCACTCGATTTTTTAAGGGTATACATATATTAAACCTTAGTACAGAAAAAAGAATTTTAAAAGCTTTTCATTTTTTAAGCAATGTTAAATGCAAAACAAAGATGCTTCTGGTTAATAATTTAGTACCATGTAAATGATAAAAAATATATTATTAAAAATGCAAATTTTTTTGTTTAATAATGTATAAATGATGAAAGAGTTTTCATGTGATATGTTAATCTTCAAACATCTAAGATTACTACTCAGCTGTTTTCCACATAGCAAAGCATCCTAGTAAAAGCAGTTTCTAAATATCGGTCAATAAAAAGTGGAATCATTCTAGCTGTAATGTGTCTTAAGCGTATTTTGTTGGATTCAGATCAAAAAGTATGCAGGGTTGTCTATACTCTATATTGCTTTCTTTTAAAAATGGTCTTCACAAATCGGAGCTGTATGAGGTCTAATATTAAGGATTAAAAGAGAGATTGGGAAACCTCTTTATGATAAGGCTTATGTAAGTTCAAATTTTTGTCACCTGCATATTTTCAG
The DNA here is from genome assembly GCA_037975125.1 of Latrodectus hesperus. Taxonomy (NCBI): domain Eukaryota; kingdom Metazoa; phylum Arthropoda; class Arachnida; order Araneae; family Theridiidae; genus Latrodectus; species Latrodectus hesperus. The sequence continues at coordinate 80,005,707 of CM075854.1, read as the reverse complement.
CCTCAAATAATCTTTTCAAATAATAAGTAAACTCATACGTCAACTTATGTAGATTACATCGCATTTTATCAATCCCTCTCTTCTGTATTGTGATCTTCCATGAACAAGTGCCTGATTAATTCGAGAGTAGACATTTCCATCTATACTTGAGCACACCGTATATAGCACATTCTCGATTTAATAGAGATTGATAAGTTAGAAGTATACTGATTCAAATCATTCTCTTTAACTTCAATGTTCAACAATTCAACTTCTTCGGGTGATATGATGTCTTTAATTGAAAGGAATACTTAAAATTCTGCTTGCGAAGGTACCACAATGAAATTTATTTCACAATGTGGGGCTTGTTATCTGTCTTGCAAAGGAATTGTGCCGGCAAACGAGAAGCAATGGAGGTTTTGCATCAATGATAAATTAACAATGGAGACCGATTAGCGATTGCTGAGGTATTACATTGCTTTGGTTGACATTCCGTGTTTCTTAGAATTGAAACTTCCTCCCTGAAATGATACATTCTGCCATTTCATCAGAAATCCATGCGTTTTTCTGCATTGAAGTCTCAATATTATAATAAGCTAGATATTTTTGGGACTCGTGTTATGAGGATATCTATAAAACATTATATAAAAGAAATTATATGATATGCTAATCTTCGAAATAATTGTGGTTATTGCGGTCAATTCGAAAAATAAAAACTGCGGTCGATTTTGTTTCGTAAATGAGATAGGAAAATAGGAAGCATTAGGGAAATCATAATTAATACACTTATTTATTTTTTCTCGTGTTTTACAACAAGAATCTAGATTTGAACACAAAAAGTATTCTTTTTTCATTTTTCAGCTACCTTTTAAAATATAAATTTTTAATTTAACGTTTTTATGTAATTTAAATATTTGACTATTTGTATAATTTAATTTTTGAAAAGGAAATGAACATTCCTATTTATTTTGAAGAATTAATTTTATCTTTTTCGTTTTTATACAAAAAATGATAAAAATGAAAATTAAAAAAAAAAATAAATAAAATAAAATAAAAACGAGAAAGGTAAATTCTTTTCAAGTACTTATATCTTTTACAAATAATTTACTTTAAACTGTTGATCCTTGTTTAATTAGTACTTATGTGCAAAGAATGACTCTTGAGTGCCTAACAAATACCCTTCACAAGTAAATGAAAAATATATTAATTGTTGAAAAGTAAAACATTAATTAAATTTCTTATTATTGATTAGAATTTCTTATTACTAATGGGTACTTGTATGCAACTTGGTTTTATTTTGATAAATTATACTTAAATTATTTACCACGCTTTATGAAAAATTATTTCAATTTAAGAAAAAGGAGTAAAATTTTTAAATATGATTGTAGTATAATATATTGTATACTCTAGAGCAACAAGAATTTCCTTATTAAATTTTCTGTAATCACATTAAATTCAATATTAACATTGATTCTTTGAGTAAGAAGCAATATAATTTCTATTTGTAACTATATAAATAAAGCACATACTAAATGTTAGTACTTTTATGCTCAGTTTTAAGATATGTAACACTTTCTAAGCTTTTTAATATTAATAGGATTTAAAATAAACAAGATAACTTGAATACTTACTTTCATTTTGGATTCTTATTGTTCAGTTACAATATAAATAGAAAGCTAAAAAGTGTCTTCTTTATTTTTTAAAGACATTTTGTAGATTTCTCTCCCTTTGTTTTTTATACTTCCTTTTAAAGCTTTCCTTATATAATTGATTTGAATCGATTAACTGATAAAATGTTTAATATATCTAACGAGTTACTGCCATCAATTAGAGCGTTTTAATTCTATTGTTCGAACAAACCATTTGCCATTTTATCTTTTATTTTCAGCTTAAATGCACATTAAGCAGCAATTATAAATATTACCATACATTATGTTAACTCAGTTTCCAGTTAAACTGAACAGTCTGCCGTTTGAAGAAAATTTTTGTGACTATCCGATATGATTATTTGAGTTGATATTTACTTACATACATACCACATATTCGAATATGTAGTGTCATTTTAATTGGCAGTAACCACACCCATTTTTTATTTATCTATTATTTTATTTTTGATTAATTTGCCCCTCCCTGACTCTCAAAACACATTCACCACACCCCGATTATAAGAAAAATTTACCAAAATGAATTGCTCTTAATTTATCTGGTCTCCCAGCGTTTCTTAGACAAAAGCCAATTTTTATTTTCAATGTGCACAGTTACGAAGCTGTCAAAGAGCATTGGGTAATATCGAAAGTTCCACATCAGGAAAGACTCGATCATTCAATGTGTCTGATACACGGTTAGAAGTTAATTTATTTTCGATCAGCAAATAACTTCATAAGAAATAAATATTTTAAATAGAAATTCTCTCATATTTAATCCGCTAACAACCCGTACGTTAATCTTTAAAAAGTATTTATATTATGTAAAAGAGAAAAATAAGTGATCATGTGTTCTTTAAGAATGCAGAATTAAAATCTGGACTCTAAATGAGTTTCGATTTGAGTGCAATGTATCAGTGTTTAAAAATGAAGATTATACAGTAGTTCCTCTCTTATCTCCATATTAATGATTCGATAATTCGAAGTTTTTATTTCTTATTTCCAAGAAGCTGAAACGTTCTTTATATTGATAATTTCTTGAAAAGGTCAGAGTTCATTAGATATTATAATATACTTTACTTTTAAAAAAATAAAAAATCAGAATAAAGTGCTTATTTGTAATAAATATAAACAAGATAATTTATTATCATAAATAGTACTAAGAACATAAATTTAAATAAAAAAATATATATTTGCATAATATTTCACTGAGTTAAATTATAAAAATTAATTACGTTATGTATAATTTTTCATGTAAATAAGAAATTATTTTTAATTGATAATTTATTAGAAAAAGTGATATTGTTATTAATTAAAAATTTAAATTTTTGTTGTTATATATCAAGACAGAAAGGAAAAATTCTCAGAAATACTAAAAAATTTAGAACATATTTTAATTTAGAACTAATTTTTAAATATTTTTCGAAATGAAATAATATTCTTAAACGAAAAAAAAAATTACCCTTCAATAATTGAAAAAGGTATGGCCTTTTAAAAATTTCTTTCATTATGAAAATATTTCTGACTATATATATATATATATATATATATATATATATATATATATATATATATATATATATATATATATATATATATATATATATATATATAAACGTTTTTGTACATTGGAGGTAATTATGTTAAAAATATTAAGCCGAAAATAATTTATTGTAATAAAAATAACGGAGGAAAGAAATCATTTTCTATATTAATCATAGCAAAAATCACTAAAACTTGTCAATATGTTGTAAGAAATCATGACTTTGTTATGGTGGCATTAGCTACATTAAACAAGTATATATGATAGACGTATCCTGAAAATAAATGAATTATAATAATCCATCTCCATACGTCACTTTCTGTAAGCTTGAATGAGTAGCCAGTGTTGCGTCAGTAGATGATTACATAAAAAGCGAAGTGACTAATGCACTTTTATGCTGATGTCTAACTTTAATGGATTTCTATTGAATAAAGATAATATCACCTGAAGAATTATCCATAGTTTTTCATAATTATGCGTTTTGTATTAAATTTTTAACGGATGTGCATATTTTAGGAAATAGCTGATACTTTAACAGCTTAATAATAATTAACGTATACAAAAGTTTTATAATAATAATAACACTTTTGTATACGAAGAGGAATGTTTTAGGATACATCTTTTACTTCGCTTATGACTTTTCTTTAAGAAATTTATCTAAGACATTATTTAACTTCAAATGATTATAAGGTTATATAACGCATACAAGAAATGTCGGCATTGTTCTTGAAGCTTAATAACAGAAATGCAGTTAAATGTAAAAGAACTTATGTTGAATAATAAGAGATGAATGTTGCTTTACCGCTTTCTGTATGCACATCTGTCAGAAGGAGTGCTTGGGAATTTTCAGGGTCTCCTCTCTTATAAGTAACACTCTATAAATATTAAGAGAATAATCTTCAGCTATTAGGCTATTTATTATAGGTTTACAAAATATATGTATTGAAAGATGAAAAATTTACCTTTTCTTAAGATTCATTTGAATATGAAATAGACAATTTGATATTATGAAAATTATCTTAGCAATTCATCAAATATTATAAACTTTACCTTTGTCTTAATATTCAATATTGCTCATTAGTTGACGACAAAATATTTTTCTTGCTGTCGAATAAATATTAGTGAAAAAAGATTAATACTATGAATAATTAAGTAATTCAAAATGAATTCTATATAATCCAGGTTTTTTTTACACAAAGACATATGTGAATATTTTTAATCATCTTATTAAATACATTATCTCATTTAAAGCGTTATACGTAATAAAACATAATTTTAAACCAAATAAATCTTTTTCATCATTCTTATTAGGTTTACAAAAATGATTGTATCGTACCTTTATTTTAAAGTTTATTAAAAATAATTTGGAATATTTTAATATTCGACACCACACCTTTAATTTTTCAAAAATCATTTTATTCAATGGGGGGGGTTCAGCTTATCGTTAATTACATTTATATAGATTTCTATTTCATGTATATAATTCGGAACGTGAAAGGGCGTATGATTCGTGAAAATTTTCATTCACTTGCACTTAGACATCTCGCACTATCTAATTCACTAGATGAAGACATCACTTTCGTGTATTGTAATTGAAAACAGATACCAGACCCTGAGGACATGGCACCTCATGTCATTCCTTATTCAAAGATTGTCATTGGATGATAATTATGCTATATTTATTTGATAGTCGGAACATGGATTATTACAAGCAACACCATCTGCCGGCAGCTTTCTACATTAAGCAGATGGATTCTTCCCGAAATAGTAATCGCACGTATCTCGTGTATAATGGACATTTTCAAGGGGTGTCGAAAGAGTGATTTGAGAAGTAATTAAGAGAGACATTTTCACACCTCTGACTCAAAAGATTACTAACGGAAGAAAGATAATAAAAAAATGATTGTATCATTTAGGTAGAAACATGTGTCTCTTCGTGTCATTCATCATACAACCTATTATTACGTTTTCCACAGTTATTAAGGAACAATTTCACACCTCTACAGGAGTGAATAAATTTGTTAATTTCGATTCAAAAAGTGGGACATTTGTGAGGCTTAAAGTGAATTATTTCGATTTACTTACGGCACTTCGCAGATTATCGACAACGTGTAGAACTACCAATCGTATAATTTGGGAAGAATTCTTAAAAAGAGATCAAAGCTTGCGATGCGAATATTTCATAAGCTGAGTACTTAATTGAGGATGATATATATTTTTGATTTTTCTCACAGATGCAGTTACATGTATTGATTACACTAGTCTTATAAAAGGGGAATTTTGGAGGAAAAGCATGGAAGCATCATAAGATAGATTATAAATAAATTTAAATTATTGACCTATATTTATCAAATAAACCAATTTTTTTTAAAGATATGCATCTGTAGTTGAAAGAAAAATTACTTTTAATTGAAAATTTTGAATGTTTTAAAGACAGTACAATATTTTGCACATTAATGAAATTTGATTGTTAGTGTCATCACAAATTATTGGATTAGATAAAAAAAACTAAAACTTAAGAAAATTTAAATTATTCTGGAAAAAATTTTCCAACGATATTAATTTTACCACACTTACAATATTCTTTCTAAATATCAAACGGTTTTACTCTGCCAAATATCGGGCTGAAGAAAGTAATGTGCGTTATATGGATTTAGTATTAAACAAAAAGCAAAAAATTAATTAATTAAAAAAAAACTTAATTGAGATAATTTATGTTTGAAATTGAAAACATTAATAGGCATTTCTCAGGGAGTAAGGTCTTCAAAAAATCTTCATTTCAAAAAAGTCAAAATGAAATTACATAAATTGAAAATATGGGAAAAATATATAATTTCAAAAAACGTTCCTATGAAGAATTTTATCCGGAATACATGTAATTTAACAAAATATGATAAGACAATGATAAACTGTTAAGTATATATGTTACTTATTAAATACATTAATTATTTACCAGTGATTGAATAAAATCCTAAAATACTGTTATGAATAAAAAAGAAATTGATAAAATTATCAGTTTTAGGGCATTTTTATGCCTTTGACGTTTGTAGTTTTTGCGAAGTTTTAAATAAGTTAACAATCATTACTGTTTCGGATATGGATATATAAATTCAAAAAAGATAAACGAATTATATTAATGAGATATTTCTCTTTTCACATATAACTTCAACTAATTAAAATATTTTCTTTACTGATAATTTCTCTCTTTTGAATAAATTCTAGGCAACTTACAGTATTAAGATAAATTTTTTACTGTTTTCATTGTAGATTATTTTAAACTTAAATATTTAATCAATAAATACACCTAAAAATACATAAATATGGAATTTTTTGCCATGTGGGTAGTTAAAATATATTTTTAATCTTTTAATGTTATATCTGCACATTTATAGAAATATAAAAACAATGTATCGCATCAATTGCATCTTGATGACCAGCTGTTTTGAACTATGTTTATTTTTATTGAATATCCAATTAATTAATCCAACTGATCGTGACTTTTAGATAAAGCAATTTCAACGTTTTTATTACCATCAAAATTTAATTAACTGTTCATAGGTGGTTCAGTCATTGTTTTTTTCCTTACCCACAGACATTGTAAAGCTCATTTTATAAGTAATTAATACTTCAACATCGGCTAAACAGGTTTCTGTTTTTAATTAGAAAATTACTTGATAAAGTATGCCTTTTTTTGATTAGACTAAACATTTCTTTCCTGTTAATATGCATTAAAGGAATCGTTAATTATTTACACTTATTTTGCAATTTGTTATTGGTAGCATTATCTCGCTTATTGAACTAAATTTTTAAACAAAGAAATCTTGTTCGAATACAGAATTTTTTTATTTGTGAATTTTTTTTCATAATTTAAATTATGAGCATTCATAGTGAGATTAAAAGTAAACTACCGTCCTTTCGAAATATTATTTTGCTGTTGACATGGAAAAGTAGTTCGAATTTAACCGATAAATTTGAATGTTTTATTTATATGACCTGAGGATGTCTCTTTACTTATGTACTTGATGAAAATATTGTTTTATTTACCTTCGCTGTCATAACACCAGATTTTTACGTCATTGTATGTGCTTGCTTCGCACAAATGCTAATGAATGCAGAATTCTAAGAAACCCCAACAGCTGTATGTACAATAATCTCAAGGAAAAAATTTGAATATTGGCATCGAGTTATCAAATAAACAATTGAAGTCTGAAATTTCGCAAAGTTTAAAAAATAATTTAAAAATAGTATTCAATAACCGCTTAAGAAGCCAAGTGTATTTTTATTATTCTCCATATTACAAGTTAAAATTTTGAATATAATTAGATAGTTCGAAAATTTATATTATTCATAACTCTTTTGTAATATGTTTTAACAAAGCAAATAAATTCTTAAGACATATCATTTTTGTGGATTAAAATTTAAACTTCAGAAATAGAGGTTGATTAAAATGTTTCTTATATGTATAAATAAATGAGTATTTTGGTTTTAAGGAATATCCACAAAAAATTATAAATAATTTTTAGTGTGCATTTTTATGAAATGCATTTGTCTGTATTTTCTTTAAATGCAACTTTACTTTTTTATCAGTTACTTTTTTTTGACAAACAAAAATGAGCGAACACGTTAAAAGCTAAAATTTTTTCGAGAGAAGAAATTAGTATTTTCATTAAATGGACACACCAAAATTTAATCAAATGTATTAATATAGCAGTTTTTAATTCCTAAAATTAAATGTTGTAGAAACTTTGCTTTTGTGATATTCTGAGAAAATAAAATTAGAGGGATTTTGTTGCAAAAATAAAGTGAAATAGTTTGAGTTACATAATTTTGTTTGCAAAAATTAACGCAAGCGCTTAGTCACATTTTATTATCTAATGTTTTGAATTAGGTATAGATTTTAAATCTTGTAAAAATGAAGGAAAATTTCATATTTTTATTGCAGAAAATTCATTATTATAATAAATAAATTTGTTTTTATATTTCATTTCTAAAAATCTTAAGCAAAATTTTCAAGCAAACGTAGTAGAAAAATAAATTCTTAAAATTATACATAATATTTCGTATGTAAAATTGCACTTTTTCCTTTAATTTATACAATTTTTTAAAAATTGGTAAGGTGCAAATTTTCTTGTTAGATAAATCAAAAATACTTACAATTTTTTTATTGAATTCAATATTTTTTTAGCTTTTTATATATTTGTGTGCATTTGTTTTTGTTATATCTCTGAACAGTGAAAAATATCAGAAATAATTTCTTTACTAAAGAAAACATTTTTATACGTTAAATTAAGAATCTAAACCTAAGCTAATAATAAAATTAAAGGATTCCACATTTAAATAAGTATAATCATCTACGCACACTAAACAGAGCGAAAAATCTCCAAATATTGAAAACACTTAACATATGATCAGTTTGCTTATTATGGTTATTGAAAGTGAAATTTTCTTTGAAATCATAAGTATCAATCAAAAATTTATGTTTCTCTATAGAGTTAAAACGAAATAAAAACGCACATTTTGTAAAATATGCTATTTTGACTTAACTTTGCTCTTAGAGAAAAGCAAAAAAGAAATACAATGCTGAATGTCGCTAACAAAGCTCCTAATATTTTTAATAATCTCAAAAAACAAAACCCAGCATAACTTGAATTTATTTCATTAAATCTTCTTTGCTTGGGGATGGAGAAAATTTATCATTTTAGTATACCGCTGGTGTACCCAAAATATGTAGTCCGAAAAAATTCTTCCACAGTCATCGTATAAAAATTTGAAAAAGAACACCAGTTGAACTAAACCTGGAGAAAGATTCAGAATTTAGAGTGTGACAAGTGTGTTTCAGGTTTAAAGTGAAACCTCATTCTTCATCCAAATTCACTACAATTTCAAGTGGAACAAATTCATAAACGACATTATAAAATTAGAAATACGATCTTCATCAATGGTTCAATATAGAGTAATTTTAATCATCTTCACATGAAAGTATATAAAATTATGAGCTAGTTATTTCATTGCTTCTCATTGGCAGAAATAAGCAGTCGGAAAGGTAACGTAATTACAGAAATGTTCCTTTTTACAAAAGTGTCAAATATTTAATTCAGGCTACACTACAAATTACAAAAATATTTCACACATCTACACCGCATGCGACATTCGGTTTTTCCATGTACTTTCTTCACAAGAAAAAAGTGAAGTACGAAGGCACATTTCATTTAATTATTTTTTCTTAAAGGTGGTATAATTTTGCTTATCAGCAAAATGTAATGCAAGAACTAAATTTTTTCTTTAAATCAAACTATTTTTAAAATTAAATAAATTGTCCAATGTTCTAAATTTAATTGGTTAAAATCTATTTTCAAGTTTTTCAAACATTTTGAGCCATACTTTTAAATTTGTTTTTTTCAAATTTACTTGAACAATTTTTTTCATATAAGTTGAAATTTATTCTTTTATATTTTGTAATTTATATGCTAAACTGTTACATATACTTTACCTCTTTCGTTGCTAGCAAGATTCTTAATATTAAAACTGTACTTATGCTCTCCTCGTATTTAAAAACATCCTTGTGATTTTATTTCATCAGCCCAGATTATTAAACCTAATTTTAACTCGCCAAACAATACTCTGCAATCATTAACTTACTTAATATCATAATTAATAATATTTCTTGTTATACATACATAAAGAAAGATGAGAGATTTTATGTGACTTTGTAATTAAAGTGAATGCAAAAAGCAAACAAATTTAGGTCTTCTAGTTATATGATAATTAATTATAAAATATAATGAAAATATATTTATATTCTAATTTAATTTTCAAATAGAAAATAATGAAGTCAATAACTTTTAAAAATACTGCCAAGTTTTTTTTTCATACCTAATACCGAATAACAATATTTATCAAACATTATCAAACCGAGGAACGAGAGTAGGCATAGGTGACAAATTTAGTCACTAATTCTGCTCAATATCGTTAACTAACGTAAAAAACAAACATGGTCATAGAAGCTTTTTTTTTATGAGGCCGATTCAAACTCCCCTCGTCTGCAGCTCCTGATCAATTCTTGGTCTCCTGAACACACATTTACTAACGGCACACAGCAAATTAGAGATTTAATGAGTCACGACCCCACAAAGAGAAGAATTGTTGCTTTGATCCGGTGAGTCAGTACAAAAGCTTATACTTTTTTTTTTTCCTTTCTAACCCACTTTGATACTGTGTATAATATACAGGGTAGAGTTTCTTACAAATGTGATGCAGGTGATGATAGCTGTATTTATTAATAGATCTCTTTCGACTTATTATTGATGAGTTCCATGGGAAAGATTAGGGAAATTACGCAAGGAATCGAATTACTTAAGGTGGAGAAACAATTATTGTAAGGTTGTTGTTGTCTGCGGTGGGTTGGAAAAGCAGAAGAATAATTTTTTTTTCGTTATTACTTTCTTATATATATTGTCAAAAGTATTAATGTTAATATTTAATAAATTCTAGTTATTAAATATCATACAAAATTATCAGATTACTCTTTAAAATTGACTGACTACTAATTAAAAATAAAAAAAACATCTATTTTGATTATATTTTATAATAATTAGTGAAAGCGATTGTTTAAACATAAATAAATTTCACATTAAGAAATTCGGACTTACATAAAATGAAATTAATTAGTTTAGAAATAAATTTTTCTTTCTGGTAAAAAATTCATTGACTGATCGTGGTACATTTAATGAGTAAAACATACTTTTGCCCATTTTCTTTTGGCAGAATAAAATGTATGAAATTCTTATGATATGCATACTAAAATTTAGTTTTCGCCAATAAGGAAGTTATATGTTTAGGTTTGATGTATTTTTTTAGGTAAAAATTGTTTTTAAATCAACAATTATGTGGTTAGGATTCAATTTTACATTCCGTTTAATATGAGTAGGATTTTGAAAATAGTATTTGCAAGTAAAATTTTCATTGAAATTCTTAAATCTCCTTTAAGAGAATAATAATTGAGCTTAAAAAAATAAAAAAAGGAAACGTTCAACTCCTTAATTATATAGTACATTAAGTATGTAGAAAAAATCTATGTACTTAATGTGCTATATAATCATGGAAATGAAAGTTTTCCATTTCTTTGGCCCCAATTTATATTATTTTTCAGTTTTCAGGAAAAAAATTTTTATGATTTTGTTTTAATAAATATTGGTTTTTCATTATTTAAAGACAGTACTCTATGAATGTTTACTTTTTAAAATGTTTCTGACCAAATTAAAAATACTTTTAATGATTTAAAAATGTAAAATTTTGAATGTCTATTCTATGGTAAATTTTAATAAAGTTAAAGCTTTTATTGAACATTATTTAATGTACAATCAGTGGCAATTTTTTATAAAGCGAATATCATCAATTATGAAATTAGTAAAGAAAGAAAATATTTTTATCACGTAAATATGTATTATTTTTCTATTTTTTATTGTAAGGAATTTCAGTATGATATTATAAATAATGAAAGATATTTTCATACATAGGTTTAAATTTAATGTATGTTTATTATTAAATTTATATATATTTTATTATTAACTTTTAAGGTAGTTGACAATTACTAAGTGCATGAGACATAATTTGTATAAAGATAATTCTCTATCAATATTCAAAATAAATGATATTTATCCCTATTCATATAAATAATGATATATACAAATGATTAATTGATATAAATATTCAAATATATATATATTATATAAATTGAATTATTACTTAAGAGTAGTATTTTAAATATTATAAAATATTTTAATAATATTTTTAATTTTAGTTAATACATTTCAATATAATTTATTTTGAGTAACTATATATTTAGATTCTCTAAACGTTTATTTCCGTTATTTAAAATTTTATATATATATATATATATATATATATATATATATATATATATATATATATATATATATATATATATATATATATATAAGATTTTACATTATTGTTCTAATTTCAAGTGATTATATAATTGAAAAAAAAGTAATTTCTGGGTCTCTCTCTCTCTCATTGATGGCAACAGAAACTGGTGTTTAAAAAAATTTAAATAAATTAATAAGTCACATGTGGCAAATGAATTTATAAAAAAAAATTTTAATGATTCATAAAATATTAAAAAAAAAGAATGAAAGAAAGAAATAATAGGAATAAAATATTTTTGGGAATTGTTTTTCACCAAAATATCTAGCCATTGACGATGATGAAAATTTAAATAATACCTAATGGTTTGCTTGGTGTGAATTAAAAGGAAGGAAAATAACAATCATTTTGGGTACTTAATTTTTCTGACTCTTAAAATGATTCGTAGTTCATGTAATTTATAGATACTGACTGAGAGCGAAAAAATAATATTTTACCTCCCTAATTAAATTTATCAAGTTTCCAATCTTATGAGGTAAAATTAAATCATGTAACTAAGTAATTCTGCTTCATTGAAGTGTTTTCAGGAAATGAAGTGTTGAAGTGAAATGAAATATTACTCGAATAAAATAAGATAATAAAGCTTATGTATTTAAGCCCTCATATCTATCAATTTATTCTGGTAAAATAAAAGTTTTTTCAGTAGGCTTTGTTTCAAAAAATTATATTAAGTAAAAAGAATGAATGTTACACATTTTTATGACATAAAAATTAAATACTTATTAATTTTTCTAAATTACTATAAGACAAATTAAAAGAATTAAATTACTTGGATTGATGCCCGCTTTAAAAGTGACTTAGTGTCGTGTTGATATTTTTACATGATGATATGGGAATGCTTTAATCTGTCTATCAAATGGATGATAAAAAGGAAATAAAATACTTCCAGCTCACAACAGGCAGAAATCCAAGTCCTCGGAGGCAATGGCACCCTGTTTTTCCATGGATAAACACTTTTTCGAGTGCTCATCTTTCTTTCCTAGAGCCCTAAAGCTTGGTTTAGTACCACTTACGGACCCTCTACAAGACATTTTCTATAGCCAAGAAGCTCCGGATTTGGCAGTCACTATCGTTGCTATTTTCGGTGGAATCCAGTGATTTTTGCTTTTTTTATTTTTCTTCTTTTGTTGAATCCATAGACATACATAACAGTGCAGAGGATCCCCGTACTGTACCTTTAGGTTAACGAGTTTAAAATACTCGCCCATCACCAAGTGCCTCGTTATTTTGAACCCCGGTCAGGTGAGACCACGGCTGGCACTCTCCTACCCACATTCCCGCCATACCAGCGGAAGGACTAGTACCCAAATTTTAAGACCACTAACTCATACAAATTTCTTATGCAAAAATCAATATCTTGGGGACTTTTTTGATTTCGTCTAATACTTTGATAGTCTTAGTATATAATAGCTTCTCTACAGAAAAAAAAACATTAATATATAAATCCTAATTCTGTTAATATTTTAAAACTAACTTTTACATATATTGAGAAATTAAATTCCAAATAAAAGAGTTATGGAAGGATGTACTTTATAGAATCACGCATAGATTTGCATAATTTACTGTGAAATGCATTAAATTTTATAAAATTGATATTTTGGTAATCATAACAATTAACAGATTAGACGTTAAAATGATATTTTTTGATTCGTTTCAATTACTGTATGTCGCAATGTGAATATTTAATATTTATATTTCCCAAAATTATCTGTGTCTTTTCTTAAATTATTTCAAAAGTTTAAGTAATTGTTCAATGTAAAAATAACGCTTATTAGAAGAGAAAACTTATACTTTATGCAAAAGTAAGTTTCTGAATAACGTGACGTTAGACTTTTTAATTAAAAATCTTCAATAAGATTTTAAATACAAATTTTTTCCTGAAACACCCAAGTATAGTATAATAATATGAACAATTTTTGACGAAAGAGTTCATGGAATAAGTGAAAATTTGAAATAAAATTCACACTCATAAAATTATGAGATATTTAAAGCATTAAGAAAAAAGATTTGAATTTCGAAAAATGTATTTTTTTTTAAAAAATAAATTACAAGATCAGTAATTTAACTTTACGATCATCACTTTAAAAATGCATTTTTTCTAAATCTGACGTTTAAATTATTCAGTTTGTTTAAGACAATAATTTATTTAATTATGCAATAAAAAATCTTAAAATTTTTTACCATAAACAAAAAATTATCAGAATTCAATATTAGCTTTTATTACATAGTCATTTGTAAATTGCTAAATATTGGTAATTCATCTTTGGCAAAATGAAGCAATAGATTTAATTTATTTCTATCACATAAAACACAAAAGGCATTCCCTTAGAGCAATAAACTCAACTGTTTTCAAACTTTAGGTTGTGAAACTTTTATCAAGACAAAACTTATATAGAGCATTCTCTATGTCAAGTTCAACAATTTGCGATCTAACGTGCCTAAGATAGAGATTCTACTACTTAGGCATAGTATGCGCTAAAATACCTATTAAAATAATTATTGTTGATTAAGTTAAAAAAAACACGCTCTTGTAAAGGGACTTTATAAGTATGTTACATTAACTCAAGATGTTCTGAACAAATAGCATTGTAGTTCACATCTGATACTGATAAATATTTAAGATAATTTAGTAATATTAAAGTACAAATTTATAAATATTTTTTAAATTATTTATCATGAATAATTATGATTTGAAGATATATTTAGAACTATAATCTGTTAGAAATTCAATTTCCTTTTCATAAATCAAAGGTTAATTTAACAGTAAGGCTAGGCAATTAAATCATTTATTTAAAACCAGGTAAATTGTATTTATACATTCCAGACCCTGTAGATAATTAGCACTTTTACTTTAAGCTTTCACCTGGGCAAGGAATTTCTTTTTGATACATAGTTATTCTGAAAAGAGGCGATATTTTACGATGCTGTTATTTATTCAAGGGAATGGAGTGGGCGGAATAGTCAACGACGACGAGTGAAA
The DNA here is from genome assembly GCA_037975125.1 of Latrodectus hesperus. Taxonomy (NCBI): domain Eukaryota; kingdom Metazoa; phylum Arthropoda; class Arachnida; order Araneae; family Theridiidae; genus Latrodectus; species Latrodectus hesperus. The sequence goes on along the minus strand of CM075854.1, from coordinate 79,990,616 downwards.
TGATGTTAAACACATATTACGCTGAGGTAACAAAGGGCACAGAACCTTTCGATTTCATGCACACCGAAACTTTTGAATCAATCAGATAAGGGCCTTTTGCGATCGCAACAATGATTTGAAAGTCATTTTCGCACAAATAATGTGTTGAGATACCACACCAGGTGGCGTTTTAGCGCGAAAGAAAGCCGGCATTCAAGATGGCGTTGTACATAAGGCGCTAAGGGGCGTTTCTAAGGTGTAATAACGTGCCGATTGAGCTGCCCGATAAATCTCAAAAGTAACCCCAAGAAGAAATTGAAAGAAAAGTGCTAGGGTAATCATATTTTGTTTTAGTGGAAAGAAAATCATTATTTCCGCAAACATTTCTTATTACTAGACAGTAAATTTCAGAGAAGACTTTTGCATTTAAGATCTAAGAGTGTAAGTTCAAATGGCACTGTACGATTTTCTTTTTATCATATACAGAGATTGTGTATTTAAATTTTATTTTACTTTGAAGTCCAGAATTTATTTCTATAGGGTACATCATATTTTCCAGTCATTTATTTAAATAAAGTTGCTTATTTAAAACTGCGTTTTATATAATAATTTATTATTTATATTATTTTTTAACCTCCTAAACATTTCTATTAAGACAGTAAACTTTATCTAGATTGTAGATCAGCTGAAGAAATTAGTTTTATTAAATATATATTTATTAAGATTTTCAATAACACATGGTATAACTATAAAGAAAAAGGTTAAAAATTGATTTTTACCTGGCAGATATTAATCTGCTTCATAAACAATGCGTTCAAATATACTTTATATTTTTCAGATTTATCAAAATTTTATTTTATTATAATTCAAAATAATTTGATTTATCTTTACGAACCGGCAATTTCAGTGAAGTAAAAATACCTTTATTGATTTGCCATTTTATGTGCAACAATAATATATAAATGCAAATTTTTTTGCACACAGTACGATACTAATATAATCTAGCAATTTTACAATCAAATGCTCAATTAATTTTAAATATTTGAATAAAAAAGCCTAAACGGATTAATAAACTAAACTAAACTGGTATGTTTATGAACTTTTTTTTGTAATTTTTTTTTATTTTCAAATAATCATCATATTTTAAAAATCCTTAATATATACCTTGAAACTATATCGTAACTGTTGATAGTTTTAAATATTTTACTAAATCATCTTTATTATTTATTTGACAAAATTTATTATTAATACAAATTACAGTTTATCATTTTCCTAAAATTTTGAAAACTTTGTAATTTGATTTTCCGTATTATTTTATGCTATTTTAATAACTAATAAAATAGTGTAAGTGAGTAGATTTAAATTACATTTTATCACGTGAAATATAATTATGTAATCATATTGTTTACTTGATAAGGTAGGAAAAATGTAAAATGGAATTTCTTTTAAAAGCTTTCGAAAAATTGATTAGACAAGATAATAAAATTCAAATCATCTTAAAAGTAATAACATACCACCAAATTTCAAGAAAAATGTTTGAAGATATTGGATACGAAATACAAATTGTCTCTAAATATTTTTGAGCAAAAATATCTGAAAGATTCTTAATGGGAATGAAAAAGGAAACAAAAAGGAATTTAAAGTAGAATTAATAACAATTTTATAAGAAAATATCCCTGAAAGAAACAAATCAGTTTGAACTCTTTATTGAACTATCAAACTTAATTGATAGGGAAGTTTTATCTGGTACATTGGATTTTGATTGATTAAATTATATTATTATCTTCAAATGCTCAACAAATTTCCTTATGAATATAAATCCGTAATTAAGTGTGTGCCATTTTGATTTAGAATTTTAATCATATAATACTCAATAATTTTATTAAAAAATTTTAAATTATTAATGTAGAGCTGATGTTAATTTACAGAAAAAAATAAATGCAAACATAAAAAAGTATAATATTTGTTCTACATTATGGCATACAGACAAATGATTAAATTTGCAAGCAGTGTTGGGGACCTTACAGGACTGTGAAATCAGTCGAAAAAGTTATCCCCTCGCCAGCTAAAATGCCGTTATCTGGTTAGGCATGAGCTGAATTGGACTTGGATGACCGAAACAGCAGTTTCCACGGTGCTCCAATTCTATGCCACATTTCATCAACCGCAGTAGCTGGAGATGTGTGATCAGCCAAACTCTCAACAATCGATGACTAGATGCTTTCAGTTGAGTAGAAATCTAAATATTATACAAGTCAGGCCAACAATTGAATGCTTTCTACATCTTTGACGGTCAGAATATGACGTGCAAAATGTATTCTTTAATATCTTACTGGAAGATGCCATTTTGCAGATCTCGAAAATAGACTACAACCACTGATCTAAAATGTCAAAAATGTTCCAATCGCCAATCATTCAAATCAAAGAAATGAGTAGCGTTTTTTTAATTGGTGCTCATACCAACACACCAGAAGTGGAGCCCCTATGGCAATATCGAATACAACCAGGTGAAGAGCGTTCTCCTTAGAACCCCCAGGAATGCATACGACCATCAGAATGATCCATGAAGAGCCGGGATCTGTGTGAAATATGAAATTATACTACTCCTGTATCCAGCTTTGTCGTTGGGTTTACCGGAATTGCTGTCTTTCTTTATGCTGCATAGTCAAGGTGAAGAGTCTACTCTTCCTCAAATGTCATCGCACTGTACGAGAGGATACAAGACTTGTAATAACAAGCCTATTTCTTGACTAATGTCACGTGTTAAGATTGTACGGTTTCGCAAGGACCTCATAATTTGTCAGTCCTTTCGGACATTAGTCATGAGTGGATGTTAAGATCCTGCAATCTTTTCATTATAATCTTTAGCAATCCATCGATTCCATATTCGCATGATACTCGTAGAATTTTGTCCAACGACTAGTATGCAGATTATCGTTCCGTGAATGTTATTATCATGTAATATCACACTAGATAGGCAACGATACTAATTTTATCGAATTCCAACACTTGCTTGTAAGCATTTTTTTTTCTTATTCGAGACGTAACAGTATATTTTGGGGAAAACTTAGCTCTTACTAAACGATTTCTGAATATGAAATTCACTCCATTTTTTTGTGCAGTGCTTCAAATTTTTATCACGCCTGCATCATCTAAATATGTTGAAATGATAATCATTTTCATATTTTAATCCCTTATTTACCTCATATCATTTTGACGTTCACAAGATCATTCCTTAAATATGTTGCAAGTGTAATGACCGTACGGAGTTCTAGTTAAATATTTTTCATATAAACGAGTAAAATTTATTTTTAAGAAACTTCATTTTTGAAATGAATTTATTTAGACTGTGAACGCGTTATATTTCAAGAAGTTTAAAAGAACATTTGTATAAAATATTATAGTGTGAAGATCAATTTATTTCTTAAGACTAATACTTACATATGATTTTATTGGATGTAATTAGCAAATTCGATCAAATGATTTTTTTTGTCATTAGCACTGTGAAAATTAATTTTTATATATTTGTGAGTCAAAACGTTTTTAAAGAAACGAATTTTACAAATATTAATATCTGTTCTTCATAACAGGAACCACAGAAACATGTATTACCCCAAAATACAGGTTGAAATTAATTAGAAATATCTGTATAAATATGTTAAGTGTTACAACTAGAGACTGTTTCATTTCTTAATAGCTAAATTTGATAAAGAAAGTTTTAAAATAACTATTCAAATTGGTGACTGTGTGTGTTTTAAGAAAATTACCATCTAAAACAATTTATAAATAACTATACTAGTTTAATGAAAGATTTTTTCCTTTTGCTTAAATTGTAAGGTATAATATTGGGCTCTGCAAAATTGGCGAAACAAAAAGATGTCACGCTATAAATAAATAAATATCAAAATATATGCATATGTTAATAAAAGTTCATTTGAAAAGTATATTGCGTGAAAAGTATTAGCAATAAGTATAATATGATAAGTAAAAGTAAAAAGTGTAAGAAAATTTATGAATAAATTTTCTAGTCACCTATAATTTATGTCTGTAAGGAGTAGTGGAATAATGGTTGGGAAAGTTTTGCGTTTGTGAGCAGAAGGTAATGGATTCAAATCTGGTCTAAGCAAAGCCTTTCTATTAATATTATTGTCCTGGCAAGTCATCCTATTGATTACCTACTTCTTAACATTGGTGTGATGTAAAAATCTGAAGAGAAATGCGCAAGCTTTAGCATTGACCTTTTGTACTTTGATATTGATCCAAAATCTTGCTTATGATAATAGATTTTTATGTAACAGAAAAAGAGACATAAAATTTAATTTAATGAAACAAGTACAATCCTTTATTAAATTCTCCGAATGAATTAGGATTGGAGTTTTAAATATTTATTAAAATAGACTATCAAGCATATTAAACAATTCAGTGTATTTAAAATAATTATGGACATATATATTGGGTTGTTCGGAAAGTCATTTCGTTTCTCCCACTTGGATCAGCTTTTTGCTAGTAAAAACCAACCACTTTATGAGTGTGAAATTGTGCTACTACCAGAAAGGTGGTAAAAGCTATTGGATTAGAATGGACAATATGCAATGCAATATGATATTTATTCGTTATACGTTTTTCATTTTCATGAAAAACGAAATTACTTTCCGAGCAATCCAATATATATATATATATATATATATATATATATATATATATATATATATATATATATATATATATATATATACAGGGTGATTATAAAAAAACTTTGCCAACATCTGCACTTTTAGCGTCCATTCTATTTAACCGATCAAGATGATATTTCAAATATAGTTCTTTTGAGATATGCGCTCGAGATTCTGTGAATGGCAACACAGTAGCCCTCGCGGTTACAGTTATAGTGACAGAAACTCGAAATTTTAGAATGGCAACGTCTACTTTTTACCATCGCAAAATGTTCAGCACATGCGAAAACCCTAAATAGCGTTGAAACGGTACCGATATGTCTAAAAACGGACGTGTTCTGCAAACACAAAAAAGAGTCCGCAAGCTCTTGCGCTCGGTACTTCACATGTTTCCCTATCGGTTCCAGCGCGTCCAGATGTTGGAGCCGGGCGACCCACAACAACGTCTGGACTTCGCAAATGCATTTTTGTTACGATATGATGCGGATAACGACTGGCCACTTCGCATACTATGGACGGACGAGGCGCATTTCACTTTAAATGGCAGCATTAACACAAAGAATTGTGTGCACTGGGGAGAGACGAATCCTCATGCTGTGGCGCCAGTACCATTATTTGACGCCAAAGTGACTGCGTGGTGCGACATTACAGCTACATTTGTTCTGGGCCCGTTCTTCTTTGAGGAAACGACCCCGACTGGCCCTGCAACATGTTCTGTAACGGGCCCTCGGTATGCAGCCATGCTGAAAAATTATGTCTTACCGGAGTTGCGTCGGCTGAATGCACTCAATGACATTGTTTGGATGCAAGATGGCGCACCTCCACATATAGCGAGGTCAGTTAAAAGGCCCCTGGATCAGCATTTTGGTGATCGCATCATCTCACGGAAAAGGATAATAGCGTGAGATCGCATCATCTCACGCTATTATCCTTTTCCGTGGCCTGCGCGATCCCCAGATCTGACGCCTATGGATTTCTGGTTTTGGGGCTATCTCAAATCCAGAGTTTATCTGTGCAATCCTCAAACATTGTCGGACTTAAAGGATTCTATACGGCGTGAGATTGGAAACATCCCTCGTGCCATGTTGCGTGCAGCAACATTGTCCACCGTCTCCCGCATGCAATGCGTAATTGCCTGTGATGGCACTCATGTGGAAAATGTTTGAAATTAATAAAGATTTTTTTCTCTATGTGTTCTCATCATTGAGCAGTGTCTTGTCTCTGTCGTATGCATTATTCCTCCGTGCGACTTGAAGAACTGTTTGTATGTGTATAACACGTCGGTTTTCGGACATATCGGTACTGTTTCATCGCTATTTAGGGTTTTCGCATGTGCTGAACATTTTGCGATGGTAAAAAGAAGGCGTTGCCATTCGAAAATTTCAAGTTTCTGTCACTATAACTGTAACCGCGAGGGCCACTGTGTTGCCATTCACAGAATCTCGAGCGCATATCTCAAAAGAACTATATTTGAAGTATCATCTTGATCGGTTAAATAGAATGGACGCTAGAAGTGCAGATGTTGGCAAAGTTTTTTTATAATCACCCTGTATATGTACAAAACGAGGAATTGGTAAATTATTGGAAATATAAAAAGCAAACAATGAATATATATAAAAGATTATTATTTTGAAAAATGGTTAACTGTTTAAGTTTTTCAACACACAAATATTTCTGACATAATAAAACTCTCTCATTTGAATTATAATAATTATTATTAAAAGGATAAATGGAGACTGACATAATAAGAACGAGATTACAAATAAAACATATTTCTGTTATAAACTTGCTTTAATTCCAAAATTATGGATGAACATTTTTAACTTATAATTAAACTTATAATTGGAAATTCAATTACTTTGTTATAAAATGATCTACGGTTTATTTTTTGTCATATCGCTATTAAAATTAATGAACAGAAAAAGAACACAATAAAAGTAAAAATGTGGTTATCATTTTAATTGGATGGAATCCTCTTATTCGCAACAAGTTACATTAACGTATTTTTATATTGAAACTTTTCATGGACAAAATGTCCTTAGTAGTAATGAGTTTAAAACATGCTGCAATTAATGATAAGGCACAAAAATTGTTTTGATTAGAATTCTAATTGCTATATTAACACTGTTTATCCTTATTATGACCTAGTGGCTGTGATTATGCTGCTTAGGAGTGAAAGGTTAGAAGGTTGAATACTAAAACTGTTGAAGGACGAAAGTTGAATGAAGATATTTAATTTGTAATATTTAATCTTAATATTTAACCTTTTAATATTTAATTTTACACATTCCTTTTCTTTTGACATGTAAATTCGGCTATGCGTAGATCTTTCGAAAATTAATATTTGTAGGTATATTTTTAAATACCCCAAGGAACTTAGAAAAACCCAGATTTATCAGACCGCCCACGTAGGAAATTATAAATATTACAATCATATATTATAGCGATATCGTTTCTATCATTTAAACACAAAGGATGCATACATGATTTTTATTTAGAAAAAACAGGCAAAACAACTGCGCTCTGCATTTTGCTTAAAATTGTGTTAAATTCCTAAACTGTATCTTTATTAATAAATATACAAAAAGTTATTTCAGAATAGCTGATACTGATTTAACTATATACTTCAATATAATAGCTTAAAGTCTTTACACATTATGGATATAATCAAATAAATCCATGTATTTAAAATATACTTTTATTAAATTGAAGGTAAATATTAATTGATTTCTATTAAAACAGAGTAATTTGTTACTATTCCAAGTTCGATAATAATGCTTTATTCCAAAATTTTCATTTATTGCCTTTTAAAAGGAATTCAATTAATCTACTGGAGCAGAATAACCAAAAGTTTGAATACATTTTTATGATTATGAATTTAACTTAGTTAAAAAGGCTTCAAACATAAAATTACTTATCATTATCAGGATTACATTAGGTATACTTATCGTTATCAGATCACAATTTGAGATTTGTTTTCGTTTAATTCGGCATTGCAGTGATAGAAAACTTCTATTTTATTAAATCAGACAAGTAGAAAATTCGAAGCAAAAATGTATGCATAATGTTTATATATATATATATATATATATATATATATATATATATATATATATATATATATATATATATATATATATATATATATATATATATATATATATATATATATATATATATATATATATATATATATATATATGTATATATATATATATATATATATATATATATATATATATATATAAATATATATATATATTTATATATATATATTTATATTTTATATATATATATATATATATATATATATATATATATATATATATATATATATATATATATATATATATATATATATGTATATATATATATATATATATATATATATATATATATATATATATATATATATATATATATATATATATATATATATATATATATATATATATATATATATATATATATATATATATATATATATATATATATATATATATATATATATATATATATATATATATATATATATATATATATATATATATATATATATATATATATATATATATATATATATATATATATATATATATATATATATATATATATATATATATATATATATATATATATATATATATATATATATATATATATATATATATATATATATATATATATATATATATATATATATATATATATATATATATATATATATATATATATATATATATATATATATATATATATATATATATATATATATATATATATATATATATATATATATATATATATATATATATATATATATATATATATATATGTATGTATATATATATATATATATATATATATATATATATGTATGTATATATATATATATATATATATATATGTATATGTATATATATGTATATATATTTGGTAAAAAAGTTAAACACATCAAGCTAAAGTTCATCAAGTAAATAAATTACCCAATTTATTACAATATGTACTGTTGAAAATCGCTTGTGAGCCACAGAAAAGAAAAAAAAGGAACAGTTGAGAAAGTTTCCAAACAATTGAAATTCCGTTCTATCTGTGCTAAACTAGAAACTTCTTTATAATGTACGAGTTTTCAGCTCAGTGTAAGAGTGAGCCACTTTCTCAATAAATTGATGTAAAATTCAACGGAGCATTTCCAAGGGCAATAAAGAGCCCTTGAAGCCTTAATAGAGCATTTTCAAGGGTTTTAGGGAAAAGATCAAGGCAAAAAATTTTATTTAGGCATCGATGAAAACAGAAAAAATATAAAACATTTAAAATAAAATGAAGTAATAGTATTAACTTTTCAAAAGTGTACCCTCTTTCTCTCTCTCTCTCTCTCTGTTAGTCAAAGAAATTAACTATAAATATGATTTAAAAATTTTAAGAAGACAGCATGTGTTCACAGGTCTTCCATTACAGTGCTAATAGGTTTTAGCATGTGTTTTCTAGATTAGCAGGGGAATATTTGCCGAATAATTTTGATTAAAACAACCAAATATATCAAGGACTCGTGTTATTTCTTTGGCAGTTTTTCATAATCAGAAATTCAGAGGAATTTTGCTTACATAATTACATGTTTAAGGTAATCATAGGGAATGTAAAATGGTTTGCTAAATGCTTTAATCTCTCGTGGACATTTTACGCCAAATATTTTCTGTACAAAAACGCAGATGAATCTTTTACTTGCAATTTTTCACAAGTCCAGTGAGTCCTTGTCTTCTATCAGGAATTCCCTGACGTTGATGGTGAGGGAATACTGTAAGAATATTTTAATAATTTATTTATTTCAAATGCTTGGACAGTTAGTTATGACACTATTATGTCCTTGGCCCAAGTATCTCTGTACTTTACATTTTAGATACATGAGGGAATCATCTATGAAAATTTATTGCTGAAGGCATGCCGAAATGGATGTTCAAATATCTAATAACAATTTTCGGATGTTAGGAAGTTCACTGCTTATGGTCAAATGCTCAAGTCATTATACAAAGTTTTGACACAAGTGCTTAATGCTTAATAATGCTAGTTGCATAATTAACGTAGTAGGATTCTTATCTTTCACCAATATGATCTGAACAGAGTTCAAACTTTTTCCTTATAAAAATTAAAAACACCATCATATTCAAATTCATTACATTTTAGAAATAAGAGAAAATAATTTTTATGTTATCTTTCTCTTTTGCATTGGTTTCTAATATTTTGAGACGGGAGAGTTTCTTCTAGTATTATGTCGTTTTCACTTAAAATACGAAGAAACACTTGTATCAGAGGCTGTTCTTGTATTATCTGAAGTCTTATCAAATGACGAGCGGTCTGTAATCACATCATATTAAAAAAATAGATAAAATGATTTATAATGTAATTTACAAGCTATTTTTGCATACCACACAATTGACGATTTTTTAATAGTTGTGACACACGTGTTTAACAATTTTCTGAGTTTTCTGGCCAAATCCTCTCCAGTAGTATTTAAAATATACTGTTCAGCTGTAGTTTCCCCTGCCTTAAGTTTTTCTTTTATAGCAATTTATTGCAAGATATCAAAAAATGTGGAGCAATAAAAATAGATGCATAGTCTTTATATTTCGATGCAATTTTCCCTTTTAAATCTTAATTATTGAATATTATGATACAAAATTATGCATTGTTTATTCTTTTTAACTTTAAAAACCATGATACTAAATTTATTTTAACTATTAGAGTTTATTTCATAAGATTCATTTTAAATGTCGTTAAAATATAGAATATATCAGAACACCATAAAAAATGTCATGTACACAAATACACAAACTCACTAATGAATTATAATTATTAGAAATTTTTATTCAAATGTTTGCTTGAAATAAAGAATGCTAACTTTTTTCAAGATGTTAGTTACAAGTCGTTAGGAAGTCGTTCATGAGGTAGGTGCAAGAGGGCAGTTCATGATGAATGAAGTAAAATGGGAAAAAGGAGACAAATCATCACCATTTAAAAAACGGCTTATTGATGGTGCCTATTTGGCAAAACCTAGATTTTGAAGACAGCAAACATCACGGGGTTCTTAAAAGCAGTAATATAAAGGTTTTCAAAAACTGGAACCAGAACCCATAGTTCTTGTCTAGCAGGCGAAACTGTGGTTAAACCAGTTTCCCAAAAATATGATTCACATCGTCTCTGGTGAAATATACAGCATAATATGGATTCTCTGCTTCTAATGACAAAAATCCTAAGCCAAAACTCTTCCCAACATATAAATCGAACCACTCTCAGAAAGTTGCAGAAAATAGGATTAAAAGCTCTGGACATTAATGTCAGTGTTCTAGACATAAATGTACTTCTGAAGCATAGAAGCATGAAGATTTGAAGCTCAAATGAATGAAAGCTGTTGTCCGTGCAAAAAAGTGGCCCAAAAAATATTAATCTTGTTTTTCCAATTCATTGGCCAATGTGTAATGAAAATGTAATTCATTATGGAAATAGAAACATGTAGAAATGAAAAAAGTTAGTTATAAGCGATAACCTCTAGAATTATTAATGTTTGTGACTCAAATGTGGAAGAAAGAATGAGTTTGAATTAATTGGAGAGACAAGAGAGGAACAAGAAAGCTTAAATAGAGAATCGTATTTTTATTATTAATATAAAATTTTGCGCAATTTTTTCGAAACGGATTGTCTAGTGCTGCCTTAATTTTTTAAAGATTAATGCTTTTTTATTTTTTTATTCTCGTTAATTCAGGATTAAAGTTGTAGAACTCTAATATAAATACCACAAAATTTATTTACACAATTTTGCAAATTTTTTTGATAAAAAATAGCTTGCAACAGTTTCATGCTAGTTGCAATAAAATTTGTAGTGAAAAGGGATTTTCTGAGCCTGTAACTCTTGTTAAAAATGTCTTAAGGGGTTATTAAAGATACAGAGGAACAATTTTAATGCTTTTAGAAATGATGTCAGTGCGTCTTAGCTAATGAATTTTTAGATGCTGCAGAAGCGGTCACGATGCAGCTGGCGTGTGAATTTACCAAATATGTTTTAAAAATTGAAATTGAGCACAAAATTATAAAAAGGTAAGACTTATAATAAAGTATTTTTTTTTGAAAAAATTTAAATCAAATGTTATCAAGCTTATACTAATCTATGTAAATTTCTTTGAGTAAAATAAGTCATCGTATTAAAATTAGGAGTATTCCTCTTATTGTAATGATATCAAAGTACCTCTACTATCTAAAAATATAAAAATGCCATATCGAAATTAATTTAAAATACTAAAATCAATGTTAAAATATTAAAAATACTCATTATAAATGATTTAATAATGAAAAAATTCTCAATAGATTTTTATATCGTATAAAAATATTTGAAATAATAAATTTCGAGTTATATAAATATTACAACTTAGTGTTTCATTAAAAAAAGTTTCACTCTTTATTTCTTACAAAAATATTTACATTATGTAGCACTATTAAAAGCCAAGTTACTCTCCATACCTTTATTAACAAAAAGGAAAATTTTTGATAGTTTCAATTTAATTTTGTTAGTAGTTAAAATTCCTCATTTACTAGAGTAAAATTCCAAACACAGTAATAATATAATTTATCACAAAATTATTTAAGTATTTATCATAAATTAGTTAGATTTTTAATTAATGTTATAAGTCAAAAAGAACATAAAATAAATTCGAATAGGAATATATGAGAATAGAAGTTTATGAAAGGTTAACATGCCTCATCAATTCATTTAATCCTTGGTAAAAAATTATTTAAAAACTTAAAATTCATTGCAAAAGGATAACAAATATCTAAAAAATGCAAATGTATCCCAAAAATAGAAGTAAAAATAATTAGGAATTTAACCTCAAATAGAAATAAAGATGTAAAAAGATATAACTGGTTAATATTTGAATAGAAAAATAAAATAACCTATTAAAATATCGATAGAAAACAGATATGTAATCACAAATTTACTGCTATAATAATATTTTCAAATCTTTTGAGCAATAGTTAGGTATTATCCAAGGTAAATATGGAAGTTTCCTTTTATAAGGAAACTAAAAAGTAGATTATAATAATGGAAAATTAATTTTTAAGTATGTTTCAAATGATATTTGCTAATAGATACCATTATTCAAAGTTGCTTAGTCCAACAGTTTTAAAATGACTTCTAAATATTTGTCCACAAAGATGAACTACAAATGATGTTTCAAAGACGTTATTTAGATCAACAGTGAGAAAGAAATATCATTCCTGGATTGCCAAAGTAATCTTATTTGTAACATTTTATCCACTATAAAGAAATCAGCTACTGTCAACTTGACGTCAGTACCCGCTACTATATTCAGCCCAATTATTATATGCATCTAGGATCACTGAATTTCGGTTTTATTTACCGTCAGAAATAATTTTTAAAAAGTAAACATAACGTCTGTCACGCGTGAAAAAACATTTTAGGAAGAAAATGCGAATAAAAACAAATATAAATTAATTTTCTTTTCAACTTTTTCTTATTCTTTTATTAAAATAAATTTCTTGTTTCCATTCGAAAGTAAAATGTGCTATGAATTAAATATTGTCCTTTTTAATTTTACAAAAACTCGTTTTTATTTTTGGCACTTTTTTTCGAATTGTTTTCTATAATCGAAGTAAAAATTAAATTATGGCATTCTTAGCTTTTAAGAAAAATAATTTTTGTTATTTTGATCATACATTAACATTTCATTTTTGTCTACGGTATTATTATGTACCTTTCATGACAAAAATTAGAGAATTTGTTAATTAAATAAATCAACTCCAGATAGATTTTTGATAGATATCCCAATATTGTATTTTATATAAAGAGTGGTATTTAAACATAAAAATTAGAAAAAAATCTGCATTGCGATGTCAGTGATTCTCATTGTTTTATTAATAATAAATGCTGTGAATAATATCTTTCGTAATATTTTACTTGTATCTCTGTTTCCCCTGAAAGGAAGGTGATTAATACAGCTTACACGTGTCAAACACTTCTGCATGTTTCTGTTTCAAGCATAGATGTTTGCATTAATTGAGTGCATTTTAAAAACAGATCCTAGTGGAATTATCTCTTATGGGTAATGGTAGAGGGGCAAACCAGGCAAAACTATCTCCCATTTTACTGTATAAAGTCGTGACAACGCAATTAGTTTTTATAAAAATCCTCTTCAATGATCATTTGGTACTCCACCTTTAGCACAGTTTTCAGAGATATCGGCTGGAAACTGTAACGATAAATTAAAGCACTTAAAATATCCATTAGGTTATAATATAATTTCTTATAGTTCTCATAGATAATCATAATTTCTGCTTCATAGATATAGAGACACCTAAAATACGCTCATTTAATATACAAAATGTTTTCCTGCATTTCGTGGAAATTTTAACCCAGTTGTAAGCAAATAAGTTTGGTATTCAATATCATGTACTTGTATTTTGCTTTGGGAAACTATATATACTTTTTCAGTTAAAAATTATCTTGCAAATGACTCATTCGAAATCAATAAAAAATACAGGTTGACATTGGGACATTATAGTAACATTATATAATAGTTTTTTTAATCATTTTGGTATTCTAGAAATTATATTTGATACGTCTGGTTTCCTTTGTGTGTTAGCTACCTTGTTGTACTATTGCATGTAACAAGCTTTACACAGAGTAACTTTTGTGTGAAGCTGTTTATGCAAAACTTGTCTGTTTTAATACAGTAGATGAATATGTTAAGTTATAAATAAACTATCAGAATACCTAAAATTTATTATAACTCATGATTTTATCATTATTAATATTGAAATGTATTATGTGAAAAATAAAGCTCAAAGAATTCACAATGCTTGATCTTGTCATACTTAGATATCAGAGTCATAGGATTTATGATATTCACAAAAAAATCAGTCTTTTTCAATTATCATATCAATTATAGTAGATGATACTTAGATAATTCTTTGCTTAAGCTATTTATCTCAAGTTTTATGCATCTTATTCCATTAGATGATGATAAATAAAGCCATGAAGAAAATAACATGAATGGAAAATCAAGCCTTCCTATCCCCCTGGGAGGTTAATTGTTTTAGAACTCTTCTCCATCCACAAGTATAATCACTCCTACGCCTTGTGTGTGCTCATTCTTATTATTATGGTTATAATCTGAATGATTTTTTTTTTTTCTCTTTTGATTATGAGAAAGTGCTGATAAGACTAGATGAAAAATGTGTTATCTTAGTTGGTGATCTCAACTTCTATCTCATGGAAATGATAGGGTCTCACATGAAGATTTGTTAACCTCAATTAACTGGTACTTCGTCAAATGAAAATGGATGGAATAAGGTTGTATCTTCGGATGTTTTTTTTTTGTATAGTATTTACATATGAAATCTTGAATTGATATCAGATTATCAGCATCACAACTACTGTGCTTGATCTATAGGAATTTCTCTCATAACACAAATATTTCTCTTTTAATTACCAAAAAGTTTGAACTCTAAAATTAATAAATGAATAAGTTTTTCGTGAATTTAATTTTAAATGAAAAGCTATGAAAGCATTTATATATTGAACAAAATTTTATGGCGATGTCAATTTCGTATGGTAAAGAAATAAAAAATGATTTATCATCAAAAGAAGATTATTGTGTTGAATGTGGAAAAATAGCACAAACGCTGAATAAATACAATATAATTTTCTTTATTGTTTGAAGCGTCAGTTTAAAAATTGTGCAAATCTGTAAGTTGTTCTATTCAGAGCATAAATTGTAAAGTGATTTTAATTATGATAAAATACATTTGATATTAATTTCATGACTGGATATTTCAGAAAATTAGTACATTTTAAGGTTAATTTTTTTAACATAAAAACTATTTTTTATTAATAGCTGAATTTTTGATTAATTAAAAGAAAAGTAAAAGATAAGCTTTAAAATTAATGGTTATATTTGATTTTATTAATTGCAAAATTTTTCATATTTTTTTGTAAGATTTGAAATATTAACAAGATACATATGTTAGCAATCAATAAAGAAAATGTAATGAAGTAAGAAAGAATGTATATATGATGAATAAGTATTTGCGAGAGAGTAATTGATCATAATAGTTTCGAAGTCAAATTCAAACTGTTTTATTTCGCATATTGTTCACCTTATTTTAAAAGAAATTATGAGACAAATCATAGTTATATGTGGTTTTAAAAGAATATGCTACAGTAACTTATTTTATTTGTTTCTCGAGTTCTAACATTTTAAATTGTGTGTATCAATTAAAATTATATATCTCATTCTCCAAATTATTACTCAATCAGTAATCCTCAATTAACATTCTTAACTATCAATTTGAATTACGTCCCATGCTTGAGTTTGGTTTGAACCTGAATTTACATCTATTATTATATCTCTTTTTTAAAATTAATATGTAAAAAAATTACCTCATTTTGAATTTTTTATCCATAATCAGTTAAAAGTCATCATTTGATAAGATTTATACACCTTCATTAGTCATAACTAATTATCACGCCATTGTGGAGATGGGAAGAAGTAGATATAAGCTTTGTTATCGAAATCAGATTTTGATGTGTTGCATATTTCCAAATCCTTGGTGATAGTTGATTATTTTGCGTAATTCAAGAAATAATTTTGTGTAATTCACAAATATACAAATTTAAAATAAAAATATTTTCTTTATAGAAGAAATTCAAATAAAATATGCCTAGTTTCTACATTTAGTTATGAAATGCATGGTTTGTCACGTTACTTTTCTTTACATTTCACATTCTTATTTTTAAATATTTATAAAATATGTCTTTGTATTAAAAACTAACTCTCATCCATCAAATTATTTATTAATTGGTACATTATTATACTTTTACTTGTATTTATTTTTCTTTTTTGAGAATGATGTTGAAACAAATAAATAATATATATTATTTTTCTATTATAGAGTAAAAATAATGTGATGAACTGTTCAATATTTTGTATTGCAGCATATCTAGCAGTTTAACAGCTCTTTGAGACAACAATAAATATTTTAATAAAAAAAAAAACCTTTTTGCTTCTTTACGTTATTACAGCTCAAAGCAGAAAATTGCTAATTATTGTTCCAATGTTAAAATCTGTCATTTGATCAGGCTCAATATTTAAGAGTGGTTTGATTTAACACACACACATACACACACACACACATATATATATATATATATATATATATATATATATATATATATATATATATATATATATATATATATATATATATATATATATATATATATATATATATTCACTCCAATTTCAATAATGTTTGCGTAAAACTAATGAAGTATGAGAAAAGTAAGCAAGTAGAATTGCAAGAGTTGAGGAGGGAGAGTGTGGGGGGACTTAATTCATTTTTGTTCTAAGTTGCTTGAGTAATGGACAGAGGCAGATGAAGCAGCAAAGGTAAGTTAAACACACGGAGGTTTGACAGATCACCGTGTGCGGGATTGGGGGAGGTCTTTGGGGGTTATAAGGTTGATTCGATTTCCGCTTGCTTTAATTTTACCAAGCCTAATTGTCTTTAAGGTGGTTCTTAATAAACATAAGCTATCTTGAACGAGAAGCGAGATGAAATAAATGAAATCTTAGCGTTCTAGAGTCAATCCGAAAGCAAATAAAGTAGAAAAATAAATTAACAAATTAAGTCTTTTAACAATAACCAGTTTATTATCGTACTGTAAATAAGATAAAATCACAAGATAATCTATTTTCAGAGGTTAAATAAAAGTTTTTCCAAGTGAAAAGCATTTTTTTTCGATAAATATATTGTTTTATTTTAAATTAAGTGTTTTTAAACAATATATTTTTAAAATAATCTAAATTGAATGAAGTTAATAAAACTGAATAACGAAAATATATGAAATTCGTCAGTAAAAATTAATTTAAAATGAATATTTAAATAAAATTTTTAAATGTTCTTAATTTTATGACACTAGTGTAACGGTAAACAATAACATTCTAATCAAGATAACTACTGAACCAAGAACATATGTATACTGCATATTATCCGAGAAAACATATTTTTAATTTTTGTAATGTGTTATATGGGAAGAAACCCGGAAACAAATAGCATCCAGTCAAAGAATCACCATTAAAACGGTATCTATTTCTGGTGCAGATACAATAAGCAAGCAATTTTCAAACCACGAAATTTTCCTTTTTAGGATATGCCAATGTACCAATGATTAAGATTATTGTATTGATTTCCTTATCATATTGAAAGTGAGTAGGTTTGATAACTAAAAAAAAAAATAGAAAACATTCTTTAATTACTAATACATGCAACTCGTTGTCTAATCATTTATATGAATTGACATTATTTATCATGCATTTATTGCTGTTTTCTTCATTTGAAGTTTTCAAAGGTGTATAAGAAATTAAACAATAATTTAAAATTTTCTGCAACAATAAAATAAAAACAGTTCATTTTAGATATTCTTTCCTTCTTCAAAATTCATTGTTATTTTGTTTAATCTTAAAAAATATATATAATAACTACTAAGCAGTAAAACTAAGAAAATATAAAAATAAATACTTCAAATAATATTCATTGAAATCTTTTCATCTTTGAAAATCTAACTTTATATCATAGTTTTATTAAAATTATAATAAAAATTATTCATTAAAATTTTTAATGTTTTTATTATATCATATAATAATATGGGATAATTAAAGTAGCGTTTTTGGAAATTAAACAAGTGAAGTAGTTTCAAAATAATATTCAATAAGTTATTTTAAAAATTATCGAAACATTACATGACTAAAATTATTTTAGAAATTTGTGATTAGACTGGAGAAATTCTTTCATTTAAAATCATTTTATAATAATGAAAGGATATTTAAAATATATTTTTTTAATAAACTCTGATTTTGTACAAGGCAAATAAATGTTTTGTTTAGAAAACATACAACCCATCAACTACTAATATTAGGTTTTTAGTTATCATTAAAATGTCTTAAATAACGTACAATTGTTCAAAACACTATAATTTTTTGAAATAAACTGAAAAGTTAGCATTTGAAAACAAATTTTTACATTAATTCAATAAATTAAATCTTCTAGCTTTGAAAAAAGTAGAAAAAGATTCCATGTTGTAAGCAACCCATATTATGTTTTGGAATTTAAAGAGAATTTTCACCATTGTTGATAAATTTCAACCATTGCTTGTAAAATGGGAATGGTTTATAAATTTCATATAAGGGAATTTTTAATGTATACCATTTAATAATAAATTTTTATTCATTAAATAATGAATAAAAATTGAAACTAACTTTATCGTTTCTTATGACTTTTTTAAAGAATTTAATTTAATTTCTTAGAATATCTTTTGTTATTAATATTTTTACTTTTGTTATTTTAATATTTTTTTATATTATCATTAATTTAAATAATGTTTTCATATCATTATTTAAGTAATTACTAATTTTAAATGCGTTTAATACGTTTTCAATAGCCAAATGTTTTCAGAATTTATTAAATATGTTAACGGCCTTTCTGGTTTTCAAACAATAAATTAAAATGAAGGAACAAAAAAATAGTAAAAGAAATATAATAACGTCGAACTGGTCAGAAAAGCATAAAATGTCAGCATAAAATTTATATAATGCAATCCACACAAACTTAATTCCATTATGCGTATAGCTATCACATATAGATACTTTATCATCATGGAGTAAACAGAGAAAAAAAAACTAAAGAAAAGAAAAACCACAAGCCGCAAGAACTTTACATGTGTTTTTTACCTTGATAAAAGTTGATAACTGGGAAATTGGAAGATCTGCTTTGATTTTATTTTTACTTTTCTGCTTTGGATTTTTTTTTCCCACTGAGCTTTTTACTATCGTTAGTTGTTAATTATACGAAAAAGATTCTGTGTATAAAATTTTATTTCATCACTTTACATAAAAATTACTTAGTAAGATAATGATAACTTTAACATTTCTTGTAATTTGACCATAATTTGAAGAAATAATGTAATCGGGTATTACCTGCATAATGGTGTAATAAAAGTCAGAAATTCAGATTTTTTTCTATGTTTTGGAAAGTATCTTCGATAGTTGGGAAACCCATATTCAGAATTCAGTAAAAACATAGAAAAAAGCAATAGTACAGTTTCAAGTGAGATTTTATATTAGTAATTAAGGGTATTTGAGAAAAAACATAAATTTTATTGTAAAAACGAATTGTACAAAAAGAATAAAATACTAGTTGATCCTTTATAAAATGAATAATTTTATTAAAAAATAGGATACGTATTATTTTCGTAAATTTTTCAATCACGAAAAATTTTTTTACAATAAAAATATTAACAAATTCTTTGGTTAACTGATTTGTGATTAGTGTGATGTGTTTTTAAATCAATGCGCAATTGTGTATAAAATACACAGAAATATTGATTTATGAGAATGATTAAAAAACCTCTGTATAAGCTGAAAATATTCACTGCAAAATTCATAGTAATAAAATATTCAGTCTGTTATTTGTAGTTTTTGTTTCAGATACGATTTATTTGGCTTTAATCACTGTAATTTAAAATACTAGTTTCAGTGTAATTTCACTTTGCTTAGTTTTATTTTATAGGCGTTTACATTTGTGTGTTTTTTAAAATTTTGATTTATAAAATTTTATGATGATATTTTTTCATTTTTCAGAAATTTTTTATATTTTTAATTTGTTGCAATATATGTCAGTGATAATTTTCTTCTTTCTTTAAAAATGATTAATACGAATATCTCTATATAAGTAAATAAAATTTATTTATTTCAATTTAATGGAGTTTTTATTTTAGATTTCTTAATCGCTTTAAATTGTATGTACTTTTATCATATTGAAATTCAAGTTTAAGAATAATAATTTTTAAACTTGAATATAGTAAAATAAAATAATAATATAATAATACATTGTTTACTTAGCATTTAAGAAGGAAGAAATTATAAAAATTCATTATACACGAAATGCATGAAAATAGTACATGTTGTACTGATGGACAAAATGTTATTTTTACTGTCACAATATTCAAGAATATTATATGATATGTTTAGGTTTCGAAATGTCATGCCACACAATAATTCCAATATATATTTCTTTTCGACAATGAAATACAACTTTTATGCTCAGCTATCCATTAATAATCTCTTTACAGAGGAAAATAGAAACAAGTTACAAGGATTTAAAAATTAAAATTGTTTATTAAAAATTATAATGGAATATACTATGCATTAAATATTTTATTACCTAAAATGTTATACTCAATAAATAATAAATGCTGTACTGATATATATATATATATATATATATATATATATATATATATATATATATATATATATATATATATATATATATATATATATGTATGTATGTATGTATGTATGCATACATACATACCTAATTTCCTACATTTTGCCCAAGAAAATAATAAAACAATAATAAATTTATTTGAGTAATCTTATTTTTTAGAAGCAAGTTTTAAGTAATATGAAAACTTTAATCAAAATTTATCATTCAATCAAATAGAAGATGATATATAAAAAATCTTAATTAAATAATTTTAATTTTTAAAATTTGTATTTTTTAATAAATTTTAAAAATTTATCAAGAGTTCTTAAAGTTTTTGTCAATTCTTTAAGACAATCAAAGTAACGACAGCTCTAACAAGGAAGCTGTTGCTCATTGATAAATGTAATTTGATACTGAAATGAAGGCACATTTTCTTTTTTAAAATGTACACATCATGCGACTAAGAAATGCGATCTTGTAAGTGATAGATGGCTTTACTTACGCACATTTAGTGTTTCTTCATGAAGGAAATATAATTTGATACAGAAATGTAATTTTAAAAACGTTTCATTTGGAAAAATTGCTGAAAATATATTTTTAATCCAGTGCACCATTTTGTGAATTTAATGTATCCATATTATCATATTTAATATTTAAGTAATTACTTAATATATATTGCTATCATTTCTTTAGATAAAATATCAAATTCAAAAATAACTTTTATTTCCATAATTAATTTACATACATAAGAAATGGTTTTTATGCAAAAATATGTTTTTCATTAATGTATTTAAGTATAATGTATAGGCAAAATTGGGAAATTTAAATATTATAATTACATTTTCTTTAAGAATAACTGCTTTTTTCTTCTCGACTTACGCATTATATATGCAAGGGAAAATAATTAATTTAGTGACGCTCTGCTTCATAACCTTCGTGTATATTTCAATTATGCCAGCAAGCGCCGAAGCTTCTCCGTAATTGAAAGGTACAACATTTGCAGCCTCATCTTATACACGATTAACCATTTTCAAAAAACAGCCAATTTTGATCATTAATTGCCAAGAAGTTGCGAAACATAAAAAAAGTGTCGTTCTTCATTAGTCAAGAGCTAAAAAAGAAAAGCTGGCCTTGTCGTTTACAGTGAATGGAGCTTTCCATTCACGAAAAATATCCTATTTGACCTATGGCTTTGGGTGTACAGTAATTAGTTATCGGCGTTGAGCTTTTTAGGCACTGAGAAACTTCGGATGTTTTCAGAAGCCATTGATCAATGTCAAATTCAGCTAACAGTGCTTAGACGGATCGAGTGCCATCTATTGGCGAAATACGAACTAATCGCCTCCTGCCAATTCTTGTAAATGTTGAGATCTTTTGACAGTTCATGTAATTTGTTAATTCGATATTTGACTTTTAAATGTTTAATCCAATTAAAAAAATAGAATTTTTTTAAGTATAAATAGTAATAGGTATCAGTAAAATTGCGATACTTTTTTATTGGTTAATATTAAGTAATTATTTTTTCGAAACTTATTGAGGTATCATATTTTAATTATGCATTTTCTTATTTGTTGAAATTTAAGTTTTTAAATGTATAGAAATAACATGGAATAGAAATAATGTAAGCACATATAAATATGTTGAAAATTATTTTTACCGAAAGAAAAGAAATAGTTGGATTTTATTCATATCCGCTTATAACAAATAATTTAATCTTACTATATAAAATGTCTAATTTGTTTTAAGTAAGAGTTCACTAAAAATTAAATTACTTTTGAAATTTGATTGTAATTGAATTTAATTACATTACTTTTGGAAAAAAGTAATTTAATGAAGTAAGCATAGCAAGAAAGTAATATTTTAATTTTTTCACACTAAATAAATTCAGTTCAAAAGGAATAGAATAAAAATAAAATAAACTATTTTAACAGTGTTGATTATAATAAATCTGATTTTAAAACGAAATCTGACATGAACTAAGCTTAAAAACTATGACCATTTTGTTTCTAATATTTAATTCTTTTGAAATTTGGTATTACGAATCTGATCTTCATATTTAACATTTCTTCGTAAATTAAATATTAAAGATGAAATATATTATTCAACAAAAATCAATAAAGCAAAATTAAAATAACTTTTTTTAAAATAGCTTTTCTAAATAGCATGTTTTAGTGTTTAAGTAACAACCTATTTAATTACATTTTAACTCAGTATTTTACTACAACTAAAACCATTAAAGTAAAATAAAATAACTTGCACCTGAAACAAATACTTTGAATCAATAAGTGCATAATTTTTGCAAAATGTTGCAAACTTAATCAATAGAGCTACAAATAATCAAATGATTCTTAATTTTTTACAAATTATCATATTAAGAAATGTTTTTAACAATATTAATATACAAAAAATATATTAATTAATACACATCTATTATTTATTGACTATCATGCTTTTATATTAAGGAATACTGTTTAAAGATAATACATGCCAAAAAATTTATATGACAACTCACAACTTATTAGAATATTAATTAATTTGCTTATAGAATTATCGATATAAATACTAAAATATTATGAGACAAAATATATTAATTTATTTACGACTTATGAGAATACAAATGATTCGTATAATGCAATTGGAAGAGACCTTGCATGAGAAATTATTATTAAGCGAGATACGTAAGTTTATTGTAAGCGAATATAATATTCAGTTTCCAATGCGTATGTATATGAATATTTTATAGCATTCTTCTTAATTTCATTCTCTATTGAATATTAATATGAATTAAGTCTTGTTCCTACTATGAATAATTGTGCTCACTTACATCTAGTAATAGGTAGCTGCATTTTTTGCTCCTATTGCCAAATATAAATAAATAACATAGTTGCTAACAAAGAAAATATTTCTATGTTAATTAAATGCACTTAAGGCTGCATATTAAGCAGTTTTGTAACGAAACTTCATTCAGTAAAGTTCATAAAACATTGATTTTGTATGAGCAGTTGAGTTTTCATTTTGTTATTCTTACATGGTTTACATAGAGATGATTGGCTGGGTCAAAGAATAATCTGAAGTCAACAAGATCGCGGCCGGGTAAACGGGTAAAGATTAATTATTACTTTGTTAATGAGAACCCTCCCTTATATCAGCTATTTATTCATCTGAGGCAGTATTAATGCGACCACCGGCATTCAAACTCAATAGATTTAAGCATTCAAGAAGGAGATTTATTAGGCTTTTTTCCCGCCTATATTAATTAGTTTAAATAATCTCTTCTTACAGTAAAAAAGAAACATTAATTTTGGAACAAATTTGTTGTCATCAATTACCGTTCAGCATATTTAGTTTCACTATCATAGAAAAAGATGAACATTTTAGTTTCTAATAGAATATACCTGGAAAGCATAAATGGATTGTTCTTATTATTTTGCTCATTATTTATTATTGACGTTTCTATAGAAACTAATAAAATATAAGAATAAATTATTTGAAAACTGATAGAGTAAATTATTAAATAACAATTTACTATTTTTTATTTTGTTTAATATTTTATATAAAGTTATACATGCAGTGCTTTGAGCAGCGTTTAACCTGGTTACCATTAGGACGGATTAATTGAAAGAATTTCAATATAGCAAAACAATTTTACTATGTGTGACTATTAAAAAAATAAAAATTTCAATTACTCGAATGTTTCTGAATTGCTAAGCGAAAAATGAGGAAATGAAATTGCATTAATTACACTTTTACTATTGGTCACCTGTTGTAAAAAATATTATACAAAATATTTAACAATATTAGTTGTGCAAATAGTTTTAACGTTAAAATAATCCTATTTAGCACAAGAAATAATGTGTGTGTGTGTGTGATTGATTGATTGATTGATGAAAAAGTTTTTTACAAAACCAATTTGAAGACGAAACAAATTTTTTATAATATTGTTTTTCAGACAAAAATTATGAAAGATTTTCGAAAATTTAAAAGTTCAAAAATAAATATCAAGTATATATTTATAGCCTAATAAAGCATTTTCATATTAAAAAATAATTCTTTTTATTCTAAATGAAAGCTCACATTCATAATAATTTTAATTTTGATTAAAGTTTATCAATTTTTTCTCTATTGATAAATGGTTACTCTTTTGCTGCAGTTGTTGTGGAGAGTGAACCCAACCATGTTTTTAATTAGTTTCTTATAAAACCAAATCTTAATGTAGAGTATAAAACAAATTTACAGAAATATTTTTTCTTATCATTAGAACTCGTCAGGAAGTTTCTAAATTACTGGGAGTAATGAATGGATGGATGTAGTGTGAAAACATAAACTAGATTTTCTCGCATTTTATGTTACGCTTGGTAGCAACTCAAAGAAAAATATTAAAATCAGGATGATTTAAGAATTAAGGTCAATTATTTAAATGTTTAATTGGCGATTCGTAAAGAATTGAATAAGATATAATAATTCTCTAATTTAAATCCAGTTACTAATCAAGTGGTTTGGTCATAAGAATTTAATCTCCTGTAGTTAAAATATTTCTTGTGCTTGTGCAAAACATGTAACATGTTTTATTTAATTCTTTATGTAAACAAATTATTACATTTACAGATGATAATTTGATAAATTAAATTGTATTTATTGAGAGAATATTTTGTAAAATTTATGAATATTTTGTAAAATGAAATAGAAAAAAACTTCACAATAGAACTGTATAAAAATATCAGGTATTTTATATTTCGTCACTGATGAAGAAATATGTTGAAAATAACAATTGTAATTTATGGCTTGTAATGTTTATTAAGCTGTATAGTAACTTTATTAATTCAAATTGACTTGGGAAGATTCAACTTTTGCGTTTTACAAAAGAGACAATATTTACAATTTGCTTAAAATTTTTAATGTATTTACAATTTTAATACTTTGTCTTCTTAAGATCTTATGATGCAAGAGATTTTAAGATAAACGTTTTCCTATAATAAGTTCTTAGAAAATGGCTGTATACATTTGACAATATATTATGCAATTCTTATAAGCATACTGTCAGCAGAGAAGTTCGTCTTTTTCAGCTAATTAATTGATTTTTTAAAGTCTTGATAATAGATCATTACCATTCAAGAGGTAAGAGATCTATCTACTATATTCATTCTAAAGTTAGGTAGGGTCCATGGGTAAGGTTCAAGAAGCCACAAGCGTCAGAGAGTCCATCATCAATTATCTTTATCTGCGGTGGGCCTCGACATCTTCCAACATAGAAAGGTGAGGTTTTCCCTTATTAGGAATAGCAGTTGATCAAGATTGCCTTTTTGTGACCCTCTTCTTAATTCATTTTACCTTTGTTTCGAAGCGAAAAATGATTAAATGACTTGGTGGAAACTATATTGGAAGGCTGGAACACATCTCGTTAAAGAATCAAAGAGGTTATGCTTGAAAATAGCTGTGAGAGAATATATAGATTTAAAAGCAGCATAATTTTTCATATGAAAACAAAATATTCTCTGCCATGGCAGTCAGACAATCTTTTCCGTTTTTGTGTCACATATACTGTACGAAAAGCAGATCCTAAAATACCAAATTTTTATTTTTATTATACTGGAGCTACTCGCTTATTCGCAGCTTGACAGTACTACTTAAATCAATGGATAACTGCACAAAATATCATCACATTCAAAATAAAATGTATCAAATATTGATTATTTTATTTAAAAAGTATATTGTAATTTTATTTAAGGACTATTTAGCTCTTTTATTTAAAAAAAGTATATTAAAATGAATAGAGAATGTAAGTTTATGCATCATATTCTTTATGCTATATGGTAAACATAAAAGTTTTAAAAAATGAGGTAATTTTACTTCAAACACACACAGGTTATTCATGATGTATTTAATACCATTAATGCTTTCATATAATTTCAAATGGTGATGGGTTTAATATCTTTGCGTTCATATTTTTAACCCTTATTATTATATTGATCAAAATATGTAGTAATATTATTGGCATTGACAGAAAAAGTCATAGATTTAATCGGCTGTACTTGAAAAAGTAACTTTGGAAATAAATTTTTAACACTGCACTGAAACATTTTAATACCTTTCGAATTAAATGTTGATCCACCTTGGGAGAAGCCCTGGTTGTTGCCATAGTTACAATACAAAATGGTTATACCTATTCAAAAATTTATAAAATATTTTGCAACAGGAAAAAAATATTGTTTCACAAGATAAGTGGAATATTTAATTTGCATGATAAACGATGAATTTTTTATTTAAATGGAATTTTTACGATAGTTATTATAAACATTGTTACTTTACACAAAAGAGAAATATAAACGCTATAACTGTCAAATATGCGCTAAAAAGTGCCAATTTTTTAAGTATTTCTTAAAATATTATTCTAATGCAGTGACTCTCAAGCACTGCGCCGGGCCACTTTTGTGTGCTGCCAAATTTTAAAAATGTATATAGTAAAAATTATTATGCTTTTTTTTATCACGAGTAAAATAATAAACACACTGTTGTTTTCGTAGTACATATTATATTATTTTATTTTACAATAGAAATTATTACCATAAACATTTTATGCAGTTTATTATTGATAAGTAAACAGCTTTTAAATTCTTTGTGCGCCAAATTTTGAAATCGTTAAAAAGTGTGCCGTGACTGGCGCAAATTATGAACTGGGACTCGCTAAAGATATATTCATTTTAAATGTCACTAAAAATATATTTATACGTGTATTTACCAATAAAAATTTTTATGAAAGATTTCTGAAATCTTATGTATATAAGCCCTTTATTTCTAGGACAAATATTTAGGTATGTGTCTGAATAAAAATTATAAAATGAATGAAATCATGTAAATATTTAAAAGTGAATAATATTAGCATATTTTAAACAACATTTAAATCTATAGGTCTCTCATTCCAAATTTTATATTAAAATTATCTTCAAAGAGTAAGGTCATCTTTATTTATAATTAAATATTATTTTATGATCTTTACTTATAATTAAATAATGTTAATAGATATAAGCATATTTAATAGATTTTAATGAAAAAATCTGTTTTACAGAATTTATAACACACACACACACACACACACACACACATATATATATATATATATATATATATATATATATATATATATATTATTTTACTTAAAATATTTGCGCAGATTTCAATTTGATATAATATGTTTATCAAATTGTGTGTGTAAAATGAAATATATTGCTAAGTGATTTATTAACCCGCTATGTTCTTCCTGCAGACTTTTGCTATTAAATTAAAAATTTGGTCAGTTGAAACGGTTGTTTTATATACAAGATACTGAATTAATAATTGCTTGATTTGCATTCAGTCATATTCCAGGTGACTTGTGCTGTGCCACACCCTCATCATGTTTTCGAGGCATTGTTTAAAAGTGCTTCATTTTTTTATTTCTTGCATTTATGCCACCTTACTTTTCCTTTGAAAATTACTGTTTCTTACACCTTACACGATGACTGGAAAATTGCGTGCATTAGCAAAACATAATGCTCATATTAATAAGGTAATAACATGATATTATTTTTGATAGTGCATTTAAAACCAGCTTTGAACATCAAATTAGATTTTTGTCAAAGTGTAATTGTGCATCTGAAAACATTACTTTGCTTTTAATTCCATTAATTAATTTTCTTAGAAAAATTGTGTCATTGACAATGTACAATATTCTTTTGTTGTTTTGTTGTCTAATTGAAATTATTTTTTGAATTCATTTAGCTTAAATATAAACTTACATTTACATACATATATATATATATATATATATATATATATATATATATATATATATATATATATATATATATATATATATATATATATATATATATATAGATAGATAGATAGATAGATAGATAGATAGATAGATAGATAGATAGATAGATAGATAGATAGATATATTCAACCAACAAATGTTTCGTGTAAATTGAAAATGTACTGAAATGATTTGATTAACACAGGTTTATTTTAATGTCAGCAAATATTGAATTTTTGACATTTCGAATAGTTTTCGTATTTGTTTGTTTCCTTAAAAAGTAGTAGCATGTAACATTCATTAAAAGGTGCAAGTCTTTCATTGATCCAAGCAGTACATGGTCCTTAAAAAGTTTTTGTTCAACAAGCCAAAGCCTATCCGGGTTGTAGGGCCCAAGCCTATGAAAGTAGAAAAAAGTATTGCTTTTACAACTGTATAACATTTTATAAAAACTAATTATGTTTCATTTAGATTACATTTCATACATTATTACTTTACTTCATAAAAAATTCTTGACATATTTTTCACATTGTCTTAGGTGTTTATATAAAGTTTAAGTGCTGATTAATTTGTACGTCATTTCCTAAACTTTCTAGGTGTTTTCCTTAACCCTTTCTGATTTTAAAATTAAATCACAGTTAAAGACGTAAAATCTGATTTCACTTGAGAAAAAAATAACGTTTAAATTAATTATCATTTTAAAAATGTTTTTCAGCTTTTATTCTATTCAGAGAATAGCAAATTTCAGGGAATTCATCAATGACAATGTCACTATATTTTACTTAAATTTCAGTATTTTAACTTTAGCATTTCATTGAAATTCATGACTTAATGAGAAAATTTAAATATTTTTCCTTCGGATTTAGGGAGATCAATTAATAAATTTACATCGAGAAAGTTATGGAGAAAGAAAGAAATTTACTATAGTTTATCACACACATTACTAATCAAAATATATATTAATAAAGCAAAAATGATTTTAAAAGTAAAGTAAAAGGAAAAAAAAGTCATCATTTTGTTATTCATTTAAATTATATATAAAATAAAATCGAATTGAAGAAATGTTTTAAAAATGCATAAATTGTCAAAATATACAAAAATGACTTTTCCTCTTATGATTACACAATTTTGCTTTTAGCAAAAATAAAGTTTAAAACTCTAAGTAAAATACTAAATATACTAAAGTACAAAGTGGTTGATTTTTCTATGTTTTTTAACATATGATACTAATTATAATAATTTATTGATTTATAATTTTACTTACTTATTTTTTAATTTTTAGTAGTGAATACGCTCCACTTGAGGATAATTGAGAGAAGTTCCTCCAGTTAGCAATACGCAGTGGATACTCAAAAGAGCCTTTCAACATCTTTCTGCTATTCTGCAATCCCATTACACTAAGCACTAGCTAAAACATTTTCGAAATGAGTTGAAATTTTCCTTTTAAATACTTTTTTTATTTATCAAATCATTAATTTTGAGTCAGAAAAAGAGTATTTTAAAATTAATTTAGTTTTAAAAGTTGAATAATTAAAAATGAATTACAAAATATTTTATATAATTAAACCTAAATGAGTAATATTGATAAATATATTTGATGTAAGAGTTTTGATGAATTTTCGGAATGACTACACGTTTAAAGAATACGGGAAAGCTCTTTAAAAGCTTAGTTCACACTAAAGTATCCTTTTCCATTTTTTTACTATTGTAAATCCCTTTTATGATAGTATCCCAAATAAAAATATCTATAAGGTTTGCCAAAGAAAAGAAAAAAGTTATTTTTCCTTACAAATTTAAAAAAAAAATTATAACATAAGAAAAAATTCTGAAAAATGGAAAAGCGAATAATATTGTCTATGACAATATTAAATAAAAAAATTAAAATAAATTTGTCAAAATATATTTTTAGAATGTAATGCTTGAATTAAGCAAATTTTCTGTTGTGCTTATTGTTTAAAATAATCCAACATCTAATTACTATATGTAAATGATAATTTTTTTACTTAATAAATTTTGGGAACCATTCAAAGCGGCTTACAGCGAATTTTTTCTTCTTTAAACATTTCAAAGTGTAAATTATGATTAGAAATTTAATATCGGATTTCACACGAGATTTCATATTCATTCTATTGAATCAGTTTAGTCATAAGCATAAATGTCTCTCTCTCTCTTTGTTGTACGGTTTTTACTATGTAAAAGAACATAACAAAATTACAATATAAGAAATTCAAAAGTCTTTTTTTCTCCAACGGCTGGCACTTGGGTGACGTACCCTATGCCCAAACAAGTCCAGAAGCTGCAACTCATTTGTCGTTATCCAGCAGGCAACTGAGAACCAAGTCACGGAGGCGAGTAGCGTTGCCGCGCCATAACACCCCAAACTCGTTTATAGGGTGGGCCACATTCATACATCAACACAGAAGAAAGGACAGAGAAACACAGAGAGAACAGAGAAAGTAACATCCATGTCCGAACCGGAATTCGAACCCGGGACACACAGCTCAGGATCAGGAACGCTAACCACTCAGCCATCGGTCGGCGAAACTCAGAAGTTTTACCAATTATTATTCCGACAAAAAATTTAAAGAAAAGTTTTAGAAGAAAGAAAAAAACATCAGTTTTCACTTAAAAGTTATTTTAAGTACATTTGTATTTAGTATCATTTATATTGAAAAGTACTGATACATATTAAAATATTTATATTAATATCATCATTTATCTTTAACACACATATTAAAATTTCCAGTTTCATAATAAAGTACATATGTAAGCAATTTTATATGTTCATTATATTTATCTTGTATATATAATTCACATATATTTATCTTGTATATATAATTCACAAATATTTATCTTGTTACATTTTATCTTAAATAAAAGCTTAACTTTATGAAAACATAGGATTCTAATAAAAGAGATGGTGAAGTATCTATCTTTAATAGAGGAAATAGATAAAATTTATCCCTATAGCTTAGAACTATAGCTTAGAATATGTCTTCTTTTAGGATGCAGAGGTTACACTCATCATGCTTTCCAGTGACAACATGCTTCTTTCACAATTCAAGAGTATTCTCTTGTGAAAAGAATCACTGTTAAGCATTATTAGTTAAAAGTCAATTAATTAATACCAATAAATAAATGGCTGCAAGAATTTGTTTTGGGCTAATTAAGTATTACTTTACTTTCACTCCATGTTAAAATTTCTTAAAAATATAAATTCACTTCCTTGATATTATAATCGAAAACATGTATTTTCTAAGAAACTCATCCTTTCTCATTATTATTGATAAGAATTTTCTTTTTTAAATACTTCCACTCAATTCTTAAGATATTTTAAAAGTTATTGATTATAAATTTTAAATTTTTTTAATCTGGCTATAAGTTTCATTATTTTATATAATTGAAGTATATTATAGTTTGCATTCTGCACTTTAAGCACTAATCTCATATATATATATATATATATATATATATATATATATATATATATATATATATATATATATATATATATATATATATATATATATATATATATATATATATGTGTGTGTGTGTGTGTGTGTGTGTGTGTGTGTATGTGTGTGTGTGTGTGTGTGTGTGTGTGTGTGTGTTTTTTAAAAAATCTCCAACTTCTATTATTTTTTACTGTTTAAGATATGTCATTTTTGTTGCTAATACCTTATTATTCGATTGAATTCCCCAAAATTCTATTTGTTTACGTAGTTTGTTTACATAGTCTATTTGTAACAGCCTTTTAAATTTGTACTAAAGAAATTTTTTTCACTAATAAATTATAGCAAGTTTAGAATTAAGATTGGGGCTTCATTTATTTACAATGCTTTTCAGGGATTTTAATTAATTTGATAACAAGCAAAAATATGAGGACTTTTTAACATAATACATTAAAACACTTAACAACAAAACATTTGATATTTCAAAAGCAAAAACATATAATCGAAAAAGATTTTTTGTAAAAAAATGTTTTTATATTAACTCAATTTTCGAACTAGTTCTTTTATTTTCCAATAAATTTTTATATTACTTATCTGTTTGAAATATGTTGCATTATTTCGCTAAATCGTACCATTTTATTATTGAGTGATGGGGGATAAATGTTGCCCTTCTGTCTTCTGCATGCATATCTGTCGAATGGGGGCTTGAGAGTTTTCCGGGTTTCTTCTCTTGAGACACGTGAAAAGTCTTCTCAGAAGGCAATTGACGCAGAGGATATCAAATTACCTTACAACAGTCACAGGTCATTACAAAGTCCACAAATTCTTCCCCCTACTTCTAACAGCTCTCTTCAGAGCAAAAGGTTACATTTTCGATTCCAGCCATTATTGAACAATGACAAATGGATGTTGAGCTTCTGCATGCATATCTGATGGGTGTGTGCTTGGGACTTTTCAAAGTTTTTACAATTGAGACACGTAAGTACTTCCCACTATCTGTGAAAAATTCCCCAATAGATGCTTTACAATGGTTTTCTCCAGTTAGACTGTCCACTTTCCGGTGTGTCAAAATTATATTATTCAGGCTCATCGTGGCCTAGTGTGGACAGAAATATTCGAAGGAAAAGGTTCCAGGTATGATCTCCGCCACTATTAATCAATGGCAAATTGTGTTATAGTTCTGCTTTTAGCATGCACATCTGTTGGGATGGGTATTGGAGAGTTTCTTGGGTTTTCTACCTTGCTACTCGTGAAAATGCTCCACTATTTTTGAAAAGTCCTCTCGGAAAGCTAAGATGTGGTGAGCGAGGTATTAAATCATTCTATTTGAATCTGAAAAGAAATTTGAGTGTGAAAACTCATTTGTTTCTTCATTAAATTATTGAACATCATAGTCCAAATTTCTACAAAAATAAGAAAGTTTTATGTAATGCATAAAGGTATCATATTCCATTATTTAGACAAATATTATGTGATCCAGGCCCTGGCTGATAGGAATCTTATTTTTTGATAAGTACTCCCATTTTCTCCACTCTCTAATTCATTTCGAATCACTATAAAGCTGCTTATCTAGAGTATTTCCTAATATAGATAAATAAAAGAGAGAGAGAGAGAGAGAGAGAGAAAAGCTTTAGCATGAAAATGGTAAACATAATTTTATATTTTAAGATATTTAAAGCTAAAATAAACAGCAAAAATATTCCATTTTAGACAGCTTTTTGAAGAATTTATAATTTAAAATATTTGAAACTTCCAAAATTTTAGTCAAGGAATATACTGTTTCTTACTTCCATTTTTAATTTTCATCATATACTGAACATCTATTTTCTTATCATCTAACACTTTGGAGAAACAGTTCACACAATGAAAACAATTCACAATGCTAATACATCAATCCGATATCCATTACACAATTCATTGTGATTTGTATAAAAAATAAATAAAATGTAATGTAATGAAACTAAAAGTAGAATTGAAAATTTTTATTTTCTCTTTTGAATAATATTTCGTTTTCAGAATAATGCTGTTTAGTTTAATTGTTAATTACACATATTGAATTATTTTCTATTTATACGCATTCAATTACTTTTACTTTTAAGGAAAACACCTAATTATTATTTATTTGATAAGCATT
Source organism: Latrodectus hesperus (assembly GCA_037975125.1). Classification (NCBI taxonomy): domain Eukaryota; kingdom Metazoa; phylum Arthropoda; class Arachnida; order Araneae; family Theridiidae; genus Latrodectus; species Latrodectus hesperus. Next base: position 79,956,248 of record CM075854.1, on the reverse strand, counting down.
TATTTATGCTTACCTTTTTCATTTCTTATCCTTCAGTTTTGGTGTTTCATAAAACGTTCTAAGACTTTATATACAAATTTCATTTTAGTCTGACCAGATGATTTTTTTAGTTGGTATATATTAAAATGATTTGCGCAATTTGATTCATGATTGATGTGATTCCTTAGGATGCTTTTAATTCAAAACAGATTTACTGATTCGAAAAATTTAACTAATCTTCTAATTGTTGCACTGTTGGAATATTTTTAATGTTAGAATTATTCATATGATTATTACGTCGGGGTGATTTTTCTTATTTTTAACATTGACATAATAGTAAGAATAGTAAAGAAAATATAAACATCCATAATAATTCTTCTCTCTTTAGTTCTTTCTTGAATTCTTCCGCTCTTTTTGCTTAAAAATTTGCTTACAAACAGCAGCTTTTAAGGTCTACAAAAGTAAATACCAAAATTCCATGCTCTATTGTGATACCATTTAGTAATAAAATTTTGCACCCCTTTTTTTTAATTTGGCAATCATTGATTTTTAAATTTTGATTCGAGCGATTTCTCTTTTCAGTCAATTTACCTTAGATTTTTTTAGCAATCTTCACACTTTCACCGTAGTTTTACTATTTTCAGGATGTGTGGGTACATTAATTTTTCGGCAGATAATTATAACATTGAATTTGTGTTGCTATATTTTAGTCAAGTTATACAATACTGGGTTTCTGGAAAATCATTTTTAATAACGAATTTTTTGTTATTAATAAATAATATGTATTTTCTACAAGCTAGATATGGTTCTGCCTTTCGAGATTGTCAATATGGTACTGATGCACTTCACTATTATTTGTTCTTTTCGATTTTATAAACATTTCAGAACAGAAAGACAAAGACTCTTTAATATCTGAAAATGATTGTCTCCTAATTTACGTTAAGAATGAGAGTTGGATTTTAGATTAACATCACTTAATATAAGCTTTTTATTTTCTTTAATATGCCTTGAAAGCCGAATAGTCATGTTTATTTACTAATATAGTAAAAAAAGCTACGTACAATATAAAGTCAAAATTATTTAAATTAACTGTATATGTCCAACATTAATAAGCAATATGAAACTAATATTGTTTAATCAAGCTAGCTTAAGGATATTGTTTAAGGAAACAAAAAATTATTGATTCATTTTATACATTTTTTTCCCATTTTTACATTTTTATTTAATCATTAATTTTCATTGGTCAAGCTATGTATATATATATATATATATATATATATATATATATATATATATATATATATATATATATATATATATATATATATATATATATATATATATATATATGTAATGTATGTATGTATGTATATGTATGTATAAGTGAGGAAATTTGCAATGAAGATATAATTTAATATAGTGTGTGGAATAGTGATTGATAAAAACAGGCAATCAAATGTATTGATGTGAAGGATTATTGCATTTACTGCGCTTTTTAGAATATTTATTACTCATAACAATAAGACACATAATAATTATTTAAATTTTTAACAGCTATTTAATACAACTTAAATTCCTGTTCTGCTTTGATAATGCAAATATATATTTGAAGTCATATTCATATTCATTTGAAGTCAAAATCTTTATTTTCGTGATATTTTTAGCACAATGAATTTTAGGGTAAATCTTTCTTCTAACATTTTTAAGTTTCAAATTCTGAATGGTAATCAATTTCTAAATCATAAAACAAGAGTCAATCATTCCTTGAGAGGATTTAACTAGAATAATTTATTGTTTACTTGTTTATTTGTTAAAATAATTTAAGGAATTCCTTATTGATAAAAAAATGAAACCTCATACATTCTTCCAAAAAGAATTTTTCAATCTGAATTGGGTAACTCTTATCTCTGATAGACAATATTCATTGGCGGACTTAATTTCAAAACCAGTCTATACATAAAAGAGAAAAGAATTCGTTTCACTTAACGTACTTTATCAATTTAATCTGATAAGTTATTATAACACACAATATTTAAGAGGGAAAGCTACCTTATATATCAAAGACATATGAAATATTTTCCTTTTTTGATGTCAAATATTTTTTCCAATAAAAAAAGATGGAATGTAGATGACCTCATTTATACTGTAACCCACACACAGTCAAACTCACTGTGTTTACGCGTGTTCAAATTAATCGTCCACTTAATTGCAAAATTTCAATTTTGAGTGGTAATTATTCCATCGATAATCTCTTCATTACTCAATTGCCGAAGAAAGTGTCCGATAAATTTCATACAAAAGGCAAAAATTGAAGAATAAAGAATGGAATTTATCATTTTTTTTCTAAAACTTATTGGTAAAAAGATCCCGCGTTTAGCTTATAATGATAAATGTCAATTTATCTACCTGAGGTAAAAGAAGAGGAGAGGGCGTCGGTCCCTTAAGCGTTCTTATATTAACTTCTGAGCTTAATTTTGAGCTTCCAATTTGCGAGGTGTGATGCAAGGGCGTGTCCCCAAGCCCCTGAACGTTAATGTATTTACTGTCTAAGGAGCGCTCAGAGTAAAAAGAAGCATATCCAACAACTCCTCCTATCGCAAAAATTGACTTTAATTAATAGGAGAAATTCGCCTTTAATCGCTGAAGTAGAGGTAAAGAAGAGGATAATTTAATAACTTTCAAAATGTGAATAAAAAATTCAAAATTAGATTTACATTTTAATATATTTGTCAGGAAATGCTTTGCAATTTAATATGCAAATTTCATTATTAGTTATTTATTTATTGTATAATATTCAGTTATTTGAAATTAAAAAAGAATTCAAAATTTTTAAATGACTCTGAGCTTATGGGAAATTTAAAATCACTTATTGACTTAGATATAAGAAAACAATATAAAAATATTTAGATATTTGAGTAAAAATAACCTTTAAGAAAAAACCTTAAGAGAGAATAACTTATTAATTAATAATTAAATCAAAATTTTGCTTTCGTACAGTCTAAATAATTTTATACATAAATAGCTAATTTGTGAAGCCTAAGTTTTAATACTAACTATGAATTAATAAATTATTTATGAAGTACACTTTTAAGAAAAGAACATGTATCTTTTATTTTGTGTAATTTAAGCAGTAAAAAAATTTCAATTTAAGTTACCATTTAAATCCACGTAATTTTCAGCTATTGACATTTTGTCAATACTTTTCTTTCATTAATTTTAGAATACATTATTGAGAATATGACTTATACAGTAATTTATACTTTTAAATAATTAAGACTATCTCTATTTTCCAAGGTTTATTAAACGCTAAAATATAAAAAAATAACTAATTTTATTATTCTAATTTATTACCTTATTATTTTCACAATGAATTGATGTCAATTATTTTTATATTTGAAATTGGAAAGGAATTCCAGCATTTATGAATTAATGAAAAAATAATTACCTGGAATTTCGTTATCAATTATGTTTACTCAAAGAATAGGAAACTTAATTCCCATAGTCTTGCAACAAAAAAAAAGAATTATTCGTGAATCTTTAAACAATAGAAAGATGAGTGGGGGCGAAAAAAAAAAGAAACATTATGAAAACCTAAGTACAGAAGTAGGATAAGGGAATGTGCATGCAATGTATATTCAGATAAAGTGTTGTTGTCTGTAATAACCTGCAATCTGGGACCTCACATGAACTTTTGATAAATCAAATTTTTTTACCTTTCCTGTTCATAGCATGTTAGAAAAGATTGAAGGTGAGGGTCTTCGGTTCGCCTTGGTATATTTCTTATCCTCAAATGATCAAGTCTAATTTGCGCGAGTGAGCAACAGCTTTATTATTTTGTTATTATTTTTAGAAGGTTCTATTTGTGTGTGTGTTTCATTTTTTATGCAGAGATCTCTTTATCTGTTTAAAGTTTCTATATGCACAACCAAAAATATACTTAAGTTAAATTCAATCAAATTTCTTTTGTGTATAACTAATAAGCTTAGTGTCTCATTTTTAGTTCAAAAGAGAAAGAAATATTTCCAAAATTTTATTGAAATTAACATCGTTTATTTTAAATGAGGGTATGATTGTTATTTATTTTTTTAAATGCAAGAACTATATAGAATAAAGTGTTAAATATTTTTTGCTTTACTTTTACGCAGTTCCCAATTGGAAGCTTTAGAAAAACTCTTGAGGAAGCTAAAAAGATTATATCCGCAAGATTTTTATTTTTCATTTCAAATTTTTTTTTACATTGAGTAAATTTAACCTTTGATTATTTTCTGTTTTCTGAGCCCTACTTGATCTTTATGAGCACATGCAAAAACTGCCGATATGCTAAACGGAAGCTATAAAGATGAATCTTTCCATGTACTAGAAGAATTTAACAAATACACACAAATCTTATTCCAGATATGTTACTATTTCAATTTAGCCACAAGTATGATTTTTATTGAAGAAAGGGTTAGTGCAACTTGATCGAATTCCTTTATTAAATTTCGTTGCTTCACTAATATACAATTTTGAATCAGTTAGAGGAAACATTTTAAATTAACCACTTAAAAAGATCAATGCCTGAAAATGTATTTGATTTCAAATTAAGATTAATGCGAAGTCTGCATGAATATTCATTGTTTCATTAAAAAACATTTAATGGATAAAAACACATTTATTCAATACCTATTGCATATTGAAGGACTTAAACTATGTTAACATTCTTGCTGTATCAAAAATTCCAAAGAATAATAATTTAACTTAACGTATGCCACAGAATTTATATATATATATACATATATATATATATATATATATATATATATATATATTATAGAATAATATTTGATTATATATATAATGAGTGTTAGTTAAATTAGACAGTTAATTTTAGTTTCATGAAATACCAGACACAAAAATTATCCATGAAAAGCAATATTTTTGTTGAATTGCTTAAAAGAGACCGACGGGGTAAAGTTACCTGTATTATCATAAGTTGTTTTTCACGTAAATTAGCCTTAAATGTTAAAAAATTATTTTTATAATTGTATCATTCATTATCAGTTAATCATTAGGTTTATTCTTTATGTATATTATGACAATATCAGATTTTCATTTTTTTGATCATCATTTTAATCACATACGAAAAATATTATACTCATGTTGTAAATTACTCAAAGATTATTTTAAGTGTTTCCATTATTTAAATTTCCCGTATATGCTACGATAATATAAGTTTGACGTTAATCTTAACTTTTATGAACATTGATTCATTTACACCTACTTGAAGAACAGACACTCCGAATGGTAATAATTCCTTAATATCGTTTTCCCGCAACAGGTTTATGAAACATTTAAATACTTTACTAAAGTTTGATTGGTTGAAAATAATCTGGGAGTAAAATTTAATAATTGAAGAGTTAAAGATGAGTGTTACGCTCTGTAGTCATCGCATAGCAGCTTATCGTGTTGACCTGGAGTGAAAAACGAGTGCTGCAACCACGCGAAGCCGAGATGCAGCAGCCTTACTAGGCGAAAGCTAATTCACGTATTATTTGATCTTACTCCGCCTTAAAGTGAGGGTTCAGATAGCAATTACAAGCCCTAATAAGCCTCCTAGATTAGCGTACGATAATATTTTTCCTCCCAGAAAACCAAGATAATTTGCGACCCTGGTGGGAGGGTCTAGAACTAATGTAAAGCCCTCTCCCACCTTTATACATGCTTTTTTTTTCCCAACGAAATTACGCACAGAACCGGAGATCAAGTTGCCTTGTCGTAGAGTTGCTTATTGGACTATGATTTGAGCCGGTTGCTTTAGCAGCTGCGGAGTTAATTTCGAAGGGTGATTTTTTTTACAGTTGTTGTTGTTGGAACTTTAATACTGATTAATGACCTAAAGTTGAATCTACATTGTTTGCGTGGCTATCAATTCACGGTATGCATTAAAAAAAAGACTGGTTTCAAAATATGCTAGATTTTTCTCTTTGGCTTATTTATGTAAAAAATATGGACAATCTTAATTTCCCTAAATTATTTTTTAGTTCATTACTGATTGATGGTCTTTGATTTTGATAGTAGTTTAAACAGAATATGAATCATGGGATTAAATATAATACACAATAATTAGTCAAAAGATTAGAAAATTTGAATTCCATTACTATAATTGTAACAGATAAACACATAAAATTTCTCAGAAATTATTCGTTAATCATGGTTTGGAAATAAATTAGAAAATTGTTCTGCATTGTTTCTTGAAAAATTGATTGTTCAAAGAAATATTTTTAAATGAAAATTATTAGATACCATTAATGGGAAAAATATGTGGTCATTGCTATAAACATATTTAAAAACACCACGCAAGAAATATATTGAAGTTCTCATAATTTGTATTTGTAATAATTTTTTTCTTTATCTGATATTAAATGTTATGAAATTAAATTATAAATGTATTGATAACTCATAGTTGTGCGATAGCTTAGTTGTTGTAACTCTTTTGAATACCAACAACACAGGATTGTATTCTCGTGTCGCAAATGAGAAAACTTGGGAAATCCCCAAATACAGAGTTAGACAGATATATATGTTGAAAACGGTAACGCAACGCCCTCTCTCTTTTCAGCAAATCAAGGTTTAACCTGATGAGGATTTTTTTTCGCTGAAAAGTGTGGTGTTACGACTAATCCAAGAATGTATATTTCATTTGCAAGATAGCAGTATTTAAAGAACTTTAGCTGTACAAAGAAACACTTAAGACTGATCATTCATTTCGCTGAAATTTGTTATTCTAATAAATCCCATGCAAGATAAATAATTATGCATGTATGTCTCTCCATTAGTTTGGTGTATATGTTTAAAAAATGAATGTAACTTTAAGTATTCATTTTTTCCCCTGTGAAGAAAAATGAATGTTGACTAAATATAGAAGGAAAATAAAATTGTGAAAAAAAATTAAGTTTTTTAATGTGTCTTTTAAATCTATTCAGGCAATATAAATGCATAATTACATGAAAAAAAAGTTCAAGGATGATGAAGCCACCCACCTTGTCTAGTGGTCTGAGTGCCTGATTGCATATAGGGAAGTCCTGGATTCGAATCCCAGTTCGGGCATGGATGCACTTTCTCTCTCTGTCAATCCTGTCTTTGTATGAATGGGTTTAGAATGGTTGCTTACTCTATAAACGGGAACCTATGATATGTGTGTACTGAGGAATTCGGGCTCCACACCAAAATATGGCTCAGTTGGAAAAGTGGAGCAGCGCACCCTATAATGTTAACCTGGCTGGAACACGACAAGGAAAAAATCTGTGGCACGTATTACACTTTTAACAAAACATGATTACTTGAGGTGTTACATTTTCTATATTGGTGTTGCTAAATCCTCTGATTGTACTCTTTGTAACTTTGGTCTTATGATATTCAGCACTGTGGTTTTTAATTTATTGTCGAGAAATGATGGAGTATGTATTGATGGTGTAAGAGCTAGTTGCCGTACGTTGCATTTGTAAAATAAGTAAAAATTTTCACAAAAATTTGCAATGATTTGTAAAAATTAATTAAAAATATTCAGAGTTCTGGTAGACGGACAGTATCAATTCGACAACTGTATTCAAGACAACTTTTTCAAGTTAATTATTCCGTGAAGTCGTTTGCAATGTATAGTACCCTATATTTATTCGTTGTAAGGAAGGGAACTTAAAATCTTTAAACCACTTACCAGACACTTTTATGTGCATGTTTCAAAAACAAATTTGAAATATTTACATTTCCTTTTGTTTAATGAATGAACAGAACTAGTATATAATCTGTCGCTCCTACTCATTGTGATTTTAACAGATGAACAGGATTACAATTATTTGAAAGAAAGTCCTTTTATCATAAATATAATAACGATTTAATTAATTAATTATATCTGAGGAATTTCAAAATCAGAAAACATAAGTTGGGCTCAGTTAAAGTCAATATACACAAAATTCCTGATATTATTCACTTAGTTATTTGTGTTAGCAAACCAAGTTATAGCTTACATTGACATGATTATGACATTTAATTATAACTAATATATTTGAAATTGCAAAAGACGTTGAGAAAATCCCATATTTATTTCAAACTGAGAAAATATCAGTGACATAAATAATTAAATTTTGTTTTATTAATCTGTGTACACAAAATTAACTTACTATTAAAAATGCTTTACATTTTAAAATGAAAAAGTAGATAAGCACTTAAAGTTGCCGAGTTTGACTCTCAATCCTTAAAAACTATTTTTAAAATCGTAATCTCTTGTCCTCCAAATCCAAATTTTAATCGAGAACGGCTGGGGGTAGGGGAATGAAATTTATATTAAGGGTTTTTCTCTGGTTAATTTAAAACACAGGCTGAGTTTCATTTCAAAATACGGTTAAATTATTACAATATATATACTTGTGTGTGTGTGTGTAATAATTTAACCGTATTCAACGCACATTTGAACTCACCGTAAAGTAACTCCTATTGTAATAGACCAAATTTAGAAATTCGTTTCTTCAAGGAAGAGAAGTTGTTTGGTTCTTTTTTTAAAGTTGTTTATATATATATATATATATATATATATATATATATATATATATATATATATATATATATATATATATATATATATATATATATATATATATTGTGTGTGTGTGTGTGTGTGTGTGTGTGTGTGTGTGTGTGTGTGTGTGTGTGTGTGTGTGTGTGTATTACAACAAGCATTACAGTAAATATATCATAATGAAGTAAAAATTCGTAATTTGTGAATAAATCAAGTGAAACTCAGTAATTAGTTAAAATTAAAATAGGAAAACAAAAACATCTGTATTACATAGATACATACATATATACATACACAGGTGTGCAAAACTAAAGCAGCAATATAAAATCTAAATAGATAGCAATGAAACTGCATTGCAGAAAAGATGTTATTGCAACCTATACAAAAAACACATAATTCAGTAGAAAGGTTACATGTATGCAAATGTCAGGAACAAAACGTCAAAGGTGATTAGAGGTTACGCAAAACGTGTGGTCTGCACACTCAGCTCTAAACTACAATAAAAAGAAGGACGGAGATGCAAAGAAAGATATTCGTTGCAAGTGCATGTGAGTTCTTTCGTGGAGTATGGCTAGAAGAAATCATCTGGATGACTTCACTCGCGGAAGAATGATCAGAAAACTGTAGAAGTGAAAGGGGTTCCTGTCTAATTCTATAGTTCGGAATAAAAAAAAGTGTCGTTTCACGTGATTGGAAAGCCTTTTAAACCACATATGTTGATGGTGACTACCCTATTAAAACATCTGCAGAGGATGACCAATATATCATCCTGCTGACAAAAAAGAACCTTAAAACATGTTAGTAGAGCAACTTGTACAGCAACAAGGTGACAAGTATAGTTGTTTACAGTCTCTAGACGCCTTCACAAAGGTGGCCTAGGCTCAGCAGTAACTGGAAAAGGAAGATATCACTCGAATGGATGGGCCAGTGTACTCAACGTATTTAAATCCCATAGAACATGTGTGAGATCCTTTGAAAAGATGCCTTGCTGCACGACTGCATCTTTCGGGGACCCAATAATAGAAACAGATGCTGATTAGGGGATGGACATTCTCTTACCTCAAGAACATTTGGACAATCTGGTGCAGAGTATGAAGAGACGATACGAAGCAGCCATATCTGTAAGTAGAGGACATCTGCCATACATAGGAACATCTGCTTGTTATTCCTGTTCTTGTACAGACATCCATGTGTAACGATATTATGAGCTCATTGGTTCCATATGCATTGTACTCATTCTTGTGCAATTATACTTTCATCATCTTTCAAGTACTAAATGCTTTTTTCATTTCTGGATTTCATGTCTATCGTGGATTCTGTATTCCATGATTTCTAGTAGCAAAAATTGACAAAAATACCAAGTTTAAGTTTTGCAAGCCATTGTATGTATATTATTTTCATTTAATATTCTTTTGTTAATTTGAACAAAAAATAAAATAATAAAGTAATTTAATTGCTTTTATATTTTCCATAATCGTTTTGAGATAATTTGTAAGATGAGATGCATTTTTTGATATGTTATGAACTTGATATTTTAATTACAAATTTACTTAATTTCATTTCTAGAATAAAAATAGCTTTTTATTGATTATTAATAATTAAAATAAAAAGAGAAATTTATTATTAATCAATGAATAATAAATAAATATTTGTTGTAGCTAATGTTTTTTTAAAAAATATAAATATTTGAAGAAATTTAAAATAAGAAATATTATCGGAACAATATTTTTTATTATTGCTTTTACTTTGTGTATGAAGTGATGTGTATAAATAAAACTGATTGTTGGTTTTAGGAGGAAGTAGAAATATAAAAAGTCAAATTTACATCAAAGATGCTTCTTGCATATCATTCAAAATGTCTGAATTTAGTACGAGAGAAAATAAAGTTCGATTTTTAAGTTTAGGTTGAAAAAACTATAAAATAAAAATTACATATATCAATGAAGGACTTTATTTATGAAAAAATTAATAAGTAAAAAAATTTTATTCCTTTATGCCTCTTTGATACAGTAGCATTTGTCTATATATTCCTATTTGATTTGCAATCGTATTTCCTTCTAAAAAGTTGTGAAATTTTTGAGATTTAAAATTTTTTCGTAAAATTGGATACATAAATTGCATACATGTATAGTAAGTTTTAGTTAAAAATTAAAAAGGAAATAATTTATCTATTAGGATAAGCAAATGTAAAATAAATATTTATTTTGAAATGTATGATAATTCTATTAACATAAAACGTGTTCGTTTATGGTAAATATTCAATTTATTCTAATTTCTCTGGGTTACACGGAGTTTCAGATTTAATTTCTCTTTTTAGATTTCAGAAATTTTCACATCAAATCTTTGAAAGTTTATAAAATATAGCTTATACATACATAAATTATTTGCTTATTGATACATACTTTTATTTACATAAATGCATTATAATTAAAGTGTTGTCTTGTAGTATGAGAATCTAAATTCAAAAAAAAGATGTAATTGCTAATTTAATAATATATAAAATATTATATTGCATCTTATTTTCCATATATTTAAAATGATATACGAGTACAATAATAAGAAATGTGATGAAATAATTCAATAACTAATACAAAGGTTTTTTTTAGTTTTTTTTAAATTGTTTTTTTCATATTTATTTCTGTAATAATAGTTTTAATAAGTACTGTAGAACCATGCAGTGGGTTGCCTAGCAGCTGTAATCTGCTGTTAGATTATTTTAAACATTAATCACCTTATGCTGTCCAATAAAAAGTGAGCTGTATTCAAGTATCATAGGAACTTTAAACTGTAGATATCTATCTCATAAGCTCTCTGTGCAAAAAATAGCCCATGAGCGACAAACAAACCAAACCATCAAGTATAGGAAGAAACCTTTTTGGTGATGACAAATCTACAGCCACAAAGCAGAAACGCAACGCTCAACTCCAGCTGTTCGAAAAAGACTGATCCAATTTGTAATTTTCCACCCAGGAAAGCGCAACTTCATCACATATTCCGTTGAACACTGTAGAAGTACAGCAGAATATGTGAACTGCATACATATATAACAATAATCATTATATTTTTTATACAAAATATTACCAAGTGTACTCTGCGTTGATAGTAACATATATGTACGATATAATTTTATTAGCATTTAAGAAAAGCGTATATTCAGTAGAATAGTGCACCTTAGAGGAATAGGATCCACATAAAATTTAAAGTCACTAAAAGTCACCAGACTTCGATAAAATCTGTCAATCAGATTATTAAGTAGTTCTATAACAAATTGCACTTTAGAAAGTTGTTGTCACGAAACGCGAAGTTTTTTCATTTATTATTTTGCTGTTTTGAAAGTGGATACTATGGTAACTAAACTATTATTTTCCTAGATAAGAAAATCTACACCTTTTTATTCATCAAAGCATCATTAAATTGTTTTTCTTTTGCGTTTGCCAATTATTTACCTAAGGCACACCACACTCGAATATTATCTACTCAGGGATCACATGCTCTGCAATTAACAAGGCAATGATTATGGGACTTAAACCATTAATAGATTAATCAACGATTAAAGAGCTCCTTTTTGACAAATAACTTCGCCAGCAACCTCTTAATTTCGTACTTTTCAACTAATAAGACGATACATAAAGAAAACAGGGGGCTTATTAAGTAAATTGCGAGGAAAGCAATTTATCTGTCATCTTGAAATGCTAGTGGAACTACCAAAATGTGTGAACACACTATTTTCGGCGCCGCTTGCCACGTAAGACCTATGTAATAACTACCGTAAAGGAAAAAGAAGAACTATGCGTATTACTTAGATGGCGAACATACAATTATCACGTAATAACATAACATGATTTTCTCTCTGTATGAAAAGTAAAAATAAAATATTTTTAATTCTTAGGCGATTAATAGGGTTTCATGAGGTACTTTTAAAAAACGCTTATGAACATAATGAATGAATCTGCTGGTTGTGTGTGTGTGTGAAGAAAAAATAAATATACGGATGTTTTTTTTTATGTCCTTTTCTTTCCTTAGCACAGTTTTATCGCAGAATATTAAATCAAAAATGATTAAGCCTTATAAAGAGAAAAAAAAAAAGCAAAATGACTCAGATTCGATTTTTATCAGGTTCTTAAAACGTGATGATCATAAAAATTTGAGCACTTTGAGATTCCGTACTAATTGGTGCAGTGCTTAAAACTGGTTCAAACGATGGCGATAAATGATGTGTATAAACGCTAGCAAATTTAATTATTTAATTTTCTTAGTAAGGAAATTGCTACAGTTTGATTGAATTAATGATCAAATAGATGTTAAAAAAGTTGGCATTTGATATGCATCCAAACTAGTAATTATTTGAGTTAATGAATTGAATACAAAAATATTGAAAATAAACTTACAATGCTGAAATGATTTTGCTGTTATTAAGACTTTTCTCTAATATAATTTATCTCTATTTTATAGCATTTTTCCGTACATTAAAATTGGCACTTTAAATATCACTGAAAGAAGAATTTTAGTGTCATGATCATAGTAATTGATACGAGGGTCACTCTGAAATTTTTGAGATACAACTAGGTTTTTAAAGTTATGCTTACAAAATTTTAGGTGTGTTCAAAGTAGTCTCCTCCAGCATCAATGCGCTTTTGTAGACGAATTTTCCACAGATTAAATGCCTCAAGCCATTCATTTCTTCGAATAGATGAAAAAAATGCATTTATAGCCAAGTCAATCTCTTCTTCTGAATGAAAACGACGTCCACGTAAGTTGTTTTTTAGATTAAAGAATAACCAAAAGTCGCACATAGCTAGATCAGGTAAATACGGCGGATGTTCGATCACTTTAATTTGTTTTTGTTTAAGAAACTCAACTGTTAATCCGGCTGTATGTGAAGATGCATTGTCATGGTGAAGCATTAGTCCCCTAACATTCAGTTCTTGTAGAATTTCTGGAAGACATTTAGTGGTATACCAGTTTGCTGTTACTGTCTTCTGTCCTTCTAACTTGATGGCTTTGACCAATCCCGTACTTCTGAAGAAAACGGCATACATCACATTTTTCAGTGCGCGTTGTTTTTTCACCATTGTCGGCGTGAGATCATCTTCAAAGACCCATACTTTGCTTTCTTGACGTGTTGGAACGTCAAAAAACGGTATGTACGTTTCATCACCTGTTACAATTTTAGAAATGATGCGATGGCCACCATCATTCAGCATATTAAGAGTTTCTTTACTGATTCTGACACGCTCCTCTTTTTGATGCTCAGTTAGATTGTGGGGAACCCAACGGCAAACTATTTTTTTCATATGTAATTCTTCATGAATGATTTTGTGTATGGCTGTGGATCCAATGTAAAGTTCCTTCTGTATCATTTGATAGGTACAGCGATTATCATCCATTAACATTTTTCGTATGACCGACACATTATACGGGATTACTGCCGACGGCGGCCTTCCTGTGTGTTCTTCATCCTGAAGAAAATTGCGACCTCTTCTAAATTCTCTAAACCATCTGAATACAGTAGCACGAGCAGGAGATTCATCACCAAATGCTAATTGCAACCGTTGAACGCATTCTTATTCATTTAATCCTGCTTTGAAATCGTAGAAAATCATAGCGCGAAAATGTTCTCGCGTCAACTCCATTTTCTCTTCTGTTTAAAATTTATTCCACGCTAAACAAGTTGAAGTAAGTCAGTAAAAAATCGTCTTCTGTGTTAAAATACTTTGTACTTTAAAATTAAACCGTTATTTTTATTTTGTAAATTCTCGTCTGCGCGTATCTCAAAAATGTCAGAGTAACCCTCGTATAAATAATAAATTTCAACTAATATTCAATGAATAATAAATTTAAAAAAATCTTTCCAATGAAAACAATCACTTATTTTAATAAAAAAAATACGAATGTAAATGTGCAAAATGATATATTTATTATTAAATATAGCTTATTGGTATTATATCTTACCAAATTAAACTACCAGAAGTATATAATTTTTGCCCAGATTCTTAAAGCATGTGTGATTACTACTTAACAATATTTTATTATTTTGTAAGTAAATTATTTAGCTGAAACAACGAATTAAAAATTTAAATTATTCTTAGACAAACACTGAATGAAATACCTATTGTATTATTTGTTTCAAGTCAGATAAAATGAATGCGATAATCGCGAAAGTTGCAAAATATACTACTTTCCAAATCTGTTTTTATAGTAAATTTCTGGTATTATTTAGTTGTTTCACATAAAATATAAGAGAGTACTACAACAACAGCCATATATATTTCGAAACTTTCTTTTGGTACATTTTAACTTATAACTTACTGCTATTTCTTATTTTTCAAGCAAACTTAAAATGCGTTTCAATATAATTTAAGCATTCTTAAAGTTATTTTATTAATTTTTTTATTTTATTAAAAAGTAATACTTGATTATTATTTTATTAATCGAAAGTGAATATCATTCACTACTTCCATTAGATTATCAAGCATAGTGACCTTTATACCAATTTTTAGTGCTGCTTATATATTCACTTAATAATTACTAAAACAATCTGAATAGTAAATATTTTAGAACAATACGGTTACAGTATCAAGAGTCGTCAGAATAATTATTTCATCTTGAACTTCCCGCGTCTCTTGATGAAGGGTACAGGAAACTTTCATCTTCCATATTCTCATATTGAAAAACATATTAATTACTACTACAGAAGTAAGGAAAAATAAGAAATTCGTGAAATATGATTAAATGAGAAATATGAAATAATTATAAGCAGCCAGAGATATAACAGAAATAACTAACAATAAAATTGAAAATTTTACTTATAATTCGGAAACTGAATTACCATATTAATGAAAAAATATACTACTTTATTCCTAACATTTTAATATACTTCGAGAGGATAAGGATAATTGAGACATATTTTGAGAAACAATGTATTAAAGGTAAAGTTGGTTGAATGAGAAATAACAACTACTTATTAATTCTTATTGATGCAAATAATATACTATTTGATAGATTTAATTCATTTGTTTTGACCTTTTTTATACGAATGATAATTTATTTATTTTTTAAGATAGCTAAAATATTAGATAGACGTGTAATACATACCTCACTGATATACAAAGGAGACACTAAGATAAGTTACAGATAAAGACAGTTCCTTTCTGATAAATTATTTATCTACAAATAGAAAAAAATTTTATTTGGACTCACAATGTTCAAGATTTGTGAGAAGTGCTGTAACTAGAAAAAATTAGCAGGATTGAATATCTTGATTCTTAATTATATAAATTAATCTTTAATTACTTACAAAAAATTTTAATTAAACTTCCTTTTAGTAAATGTACAAGGGGTGCACATTAGATTGATTTCTTTCGTAGAGTAAAAAATCTGCTTGCTTAGAAATACTTGTTTATTAATAAAATCTTAAAAACTTAAATCCAGCTCTTATTAGTAAAAGAAATAGGCAATGTAGTAAGAGCAGTTGGTAAAATTCTGGAAAAATGTTTTTAAGACAAGCAAGCAAAAAACTCTTCTCTAGGTAGAACTCTACGTAGAAAGGTTGCATTCTATGTAGAATTCTACGTAGAGATGTTAAATTCTAGCAGCAGTTGAAGAATGGTAGACAAGTGTTGCATTTCTGTATGCACATTTGTTGGCTTAAGTGCTTGAGAGTTTCAAAGATTTTCTCCTTTACAATACGTGTGTGAATTCAGCCCATAATCTATGAAAAAGTTCTTTCGAAAGTCTTGACTCTACTGATATTTAGTCGCCTTGCAACAGCCTCCGGTTGTTAGACTATCCGCTAATATGGTGTCAAATATCAGCTATCAAGAAAATTTGAAATAAAAATCCATCTGACATTTTAAATCATTATTTCTCTTGCTGGAATATGCACCCATTTTCTAGGAGGCAAATTCTAATAAAAGGAAGATAATGCATACTGTTTGCAATTATCGTTCTGTTTATTAATTTATTACTATATAGTTATTGTTATATTTGAATTATCAACATTTTATTTAGCAGAAATATTAAAGCAATCTTTTAAGAAACAGCTGATTAAGAAAATCACCTTAGTCTTAAGCATTTTTAGGGTAAAAATAAGAAGAGAAAATTTTTCTGCCTTTATTAGATGTTTTATTTCTTGTAATGTAAAATAATATTTCATATAAAATTCCCTACTTAATAAGTGGTATGGAATCATATAAGATTAAAAAGAGTACCAGTTTAGAAAAATGTTAAAAACAAAGTTTTTTATTTTTTGTAATAATATAAAATGTATTTTCAAATAATAGTAAATGCATAATCGACAGTGCGGTAAAGAGAGAGATATTATTTAAGTTGACAGATTTTCAAAATTAGTTCTGAAGCTTATTTTTTTGGTTAGTAAAACCAATTTTTAATTATTCTGTTTCCTGCAACTGTATCCCAGTCCTTATACTGTCCCCCCTCATGTTAATGATCAGAAAATGGCACTTTATTTTTTGAAAAATTATTTGCAAAGTATGAAATTCTTAATAGTCATGAAAATTTAATTTTGCTTGCGCATTTTCTTTTTTACATTATAATGAACTTACCAAACAATAATAAACAAATATTACATGAACCAAGCAAATATTTTGATTAAATGAAAGCACACACACAGTGTTTTATATTCTTAAATTGCTATTTTTCTTTTTTAACATTAACATTATGTGTTAGATCATGTGAATTTAAATAAATCAAAGAAGAGAAAGAACTTTGTTCTACATAAAATATTCATAATTCAAAATTTATTTTGTGCTAAATGAAGTATTTTAAGTTTTAGGATAAAATCGGAATAAATCTGTAATCAGAAGGTATAAAAACTGAGTTGCTTTTCATAAAAATAAATAAATAAATAAATAGCGGTGGTTTTCCAGAGTTTTATTTGTTAATATGTAAAATGTAATGAAATATCATAAATTAGTTAAAATTTCACTCGTAGTTTTAATTTTATATAAAAACAACATATTTTTCCATTACATTTTGAATTGTAAAACTATTATCAAGTAAAATTCTGAAAGAGTGATTTGAAGCATTTTCCATCTGAGGATTGACATTAACTGTCAGGGAAAACATTTGAGTTGCTGGAAAATAAAAAGATACCACAAAAATTCCACAAATGAAGATATTTTTATACTGTTTCTATTTTAATATAAGAATTTAGAAATGGTACAAAAAATGCTACCTTTATTGAAGTTATTAGCTTTCTGCTACATTTTTTTCCACAATATGAATGCTTAATAAACAAAGACATAATAGAAAAGTTATTCTTAACAAGTTATACTACTTTAATAACATTTTTTATTTAATTTGAAGGTGATTTGTGATTAAAGCGCATTTGCAGTTTTTAATACCGTTTGTATGAAAATATATCATAATTAATTATATCTTATTAGTGTCATTTGTCAATAACTTTACGTTATCTTAATATTTACTCATTATGTATCCAAAAAACAAAATATCACATACACTGTTTCTGAATAAGTTTGTATAAACTGAGCAGTGAATATAGAGTGGAAATTGCTGTTCAGAAGGATTAATAACAGATTGATACATTCAATTTACTAATTCAAAATAAGATCATTATAAACAGCATTTTTTTTCCTGTTATTTCCATACAAATATTCTTGAAGCACCATATATCGCTTCAGTAAAAGAACTTGAATGCATTTTCATGCTAAAACACAACTTATAATACTATGACACCTCCAAATATTTTATTTTAGAAAGATAAAGAGAGATATTGTGTTAATTAAAAAGAAAATTCTAACAAGTGAGCTCTCATGTGTATATATTATTATAAATCACTTTTTGAAAACTTAACATATCAAGCTTGTAAAGTGCGTTTCCATTAAGAAGCTAATTTACATTTGTAAGGAAATATAGTTATGGTAATGTATATTTTAAATTACTAAATTGCATTTGAAACAAGCTTCATAACGGATGAACTCTGAGAGGAATGCTAATGCGTGGTATTATCCGAAACACCAAGGTGATACGCGTGCAAAGCATGCTACCAAATTAATTAAATAATTAACAAAATCCTCAAGCCAATCAGCGCCTGCAACCAGTTCTTTCCACAAGGCTCGAAACAGCAAACATTACCACTTCTGATTTATTGTTGATCTTCTCGCCTTGCATCACCTTTCTGAAGAAGGGGGAGTTGTGCCTTATCTATAATTCGCATCGCTTGCCTTTCTGATGAGGGGGCGTGTTGGACTATAATGGAAGAAAACGCAAGAGAAATTCTTCGCAGCGATGAATTCCGTGGGCGGATTTGCGGACATCAATAACTAGTCTCATTAACACCTGGACTCTCTCTTTGGCTTGCCGAGATAATTGCGATAAAAGCGGCAGCTCACTGGAGAAAAATTTGAATTTTTTTTTTCTTTCTATCTTTTTCTATTTGGTGTTAGTTACGAATGTGTGGAATTTGTAAATGAGGGCGGAGCTGTTAGATTAAAGTGCCAAGGAGTTCAAAACTGCAGATGTTGCTGAGATCTGGATATTCAGTATTGATAATATCGGAGACGGTATTGGTGGCAGTCATATATTTTACATGAAATGTTTGGCTAGTGGGTAGTAAGCACTTTCTTCGGCTTTAAGAGTAGCTTAAGAAAAGAAAAAAATATTACCGGATTCTGTTATACGCAGTTTTATGTGCATCATGTAAGATATTATACCACTCAAATTTAATTTCTAAATGAAAACGTACTTTACATAGACATTTCTTCTTATTTCGTATGTATAGAGGATTTCACTGACCACGGAAAAACAAGTGCAGTTCTTCCAGAAAAAGGGAATTACCTGACAACAGTACTTGATGACATAGTTCCCCTTAAAGTAATTTATTTTTAATTAATAACATATACAACAATAAAATTATTACACTACAACAAAAATTTATCAGTAGAACCCTAGATGACAACAAAAGTTATATACTACACTTCTACGTTTTTTATTTTCGAATTCATTTTATCATGATAAATTTGATTTATATTCATTGTAGTGTTCCAAAATATATTAAGACTGATTTACTGAATATATTGCTCTGCAGCTTTCATAACAACTTAAACTTCATTTTATATTATAAATGTTATTTAAATACATTCATAATATATTTTAAGACTTAACATGCATATATATATATATATATATATATATATATATATATATATATATATATTTACAGAGAGAAAGAGAAGAGAAAGTGTGTGTGTGTCTAAACTAAAAGCTCTAAGCTATTGAGGTATCTTAACATCCTTTCCATATTTTCTTCTGAATTTCTCATTGTCTTCCAAGAGAATAATTAAAGCGTTAGGGTGTATTAATATATCATAAGAGCTTAAATTTAGAAAACTCTTCAGCGTGAATATTTTTAAGTGTATATGTAAGAAAAAATACAAATGCAATATTCTCTTCCCATTATTTAACAGTGGTGAGTATGAAGTTTAAGAACTTCCACTCAGTAGATTTTTGAATTGGGCGACGGTGAACATTTGCAATAGAGTTTTAAATCTTAAGATTTTGCTTACTAACACTCTTTAAATTGTTATCATCATTATTTGACGATATAAAATTACTCCTTGTGTCAAAATTAAGTCAATTTAATTTTAGATAATGAATGCTTTTTATTCGAATTAACATTTAATCACTTATTATCATGTTTTAGTTCCACTAAACCATTGTTCAATATACTTTGCATTGAAAATGTTTAATATATTTAGCACTAAAATTGATATTTTTAATTGTAATTTGCACATTGATAGAGAAAAGGAAATATTTTTGATAATATTTTTAGAAAATGGTTCCTGAATACTTTCCGTTTCTATTTGGAAAATATCTAAACTATTAGAAGAAAAAATTAATTTAGCTTGTAAGTAATCATGTATTTTGAGTAAGAAATATTTAAATAAGTGCTATTTTATTTGATTATGTTTGATTTCTTAAAATTTTTTTTATTGTACATATTTTCTATTAAAATAAATCAATTTTATAAACAAACTACTGCTTTAAGTTAAATTTAAAATAAAAAAAATAACCTATAATTTAAGTGAAATAAAAATATTCTCTAACAACGATCAATAAAAGCTTAATAGAAAACTTCGGATAATCAAATATTAGCAAAATTTTAATTTTAAAGAATATGTGAATACATATAGAAATCAAGACTTCTGAATATTTAACTTTTTGCACTTTTCAAGAACATTAACTGAGTACTATTTTTAACTTTAAATTTTTTTATATTTTAGAAAAATTTTAAAAAAATATGAGCGAACTTAATTATATCCTCTCTACTGTACGTGTATGCTTACCACCAATAAAACTATCCCAAAAAATTTGAGAAAAAAAATTACTAAAAAATTTGTAATCAAATATTTAAGGTCAATAGAATTACTAGGAACTCTTTGTACTTAAATTTTGTCAAATTAAACATTGTATTTTAAGATCTACGCTTAAAACAAAAATAATTAGTGAAAATAGCAATTTAAAACTAAAGTAAAAAATAAAGTAATTAAAAACAGGTGTGAAAATAATTTAAAAAACATGTTAAAAGACACACCTACACAGAGAAAGATTTCAAATACATATTTATTTAAGCCATTCAAGTGAATATTGATAGTTTACAATGAATGAAATTGAGTTTTGTACTCATTATTCAGTCATAAATTTTATATATTTCGCAATTTTTTTAAATTAATAATTACAACATTTATACTCTTATATAAATATCGTGAAAATATTCTTAAGTAGAAAAACTAAAAAAAGTAAGATTTAGCTTTTAATATTATTTAGAGTGTTTCTTTTGTAAATTTCTTAAATGGTAAGAATAAATGCCGAAGC
This sequence comes from Latrodectus hesperus, assembly GCA_037975125.1. Taxonomy (NCBI): domain Eukaryota; kingdom Metazoa; phylum Arthropoda; class Arachnida; order Araneae; family Theridiidae; genus Latrodectus; species Latrodectus hesperus. The sequence continues at coordinate 79,934,863 of CM075854.1, read as the reverse complement.
ATATACTTACACTAATTTTATGTGTATATTAAGAAACTTAAAATTATGTACTACTTTTTTCCAATATGCAAGGTATTAAATAGGTATATCCTGGAAATATACAAAGTATACATCATATAAACATCCAATTATCTTGAGATATCACTGCCTACATGTTTCACGAGCTCTATATGTAAAAGTACAAATAATTTTAAGAAATAATTTTCTCGTAGTTATATATAACTATATCTGATTGTTTTTGAAGTGAAATATCTTAAAATCATGTGTCACTATTATTGGAAAATAGGATACAGAAGGTTCTTGTTTATTTCATACTAGAAGATTTGTTATTCAAGAATTCAGTTTCAAGAAGTCAGTTCTCAATTATTTTACAAAATATAAGTAGCAAACTTATTAAAACACCTTTGAAGTGTATAGATATTAAGTGATAGATATTATAACAACCATAAAACAGTATGATACAATTATACTTCTCATATATTAACAAGATAAATAAAAGTATGTAATTAAACATGAGTAACAAAAATTCTCAATTTTCACTGATGAACTTCACTTATAAACATAGTATCTTCATTAATTTATTTGAGTACACTATTGCGCGATATTTTAAGTCGTAACATCCTTATTAATTAGAAATGTATAAACTATTCTTTTGTTACAAAATTAACTATAAATTAAAATAGTTTTTTTAATTTATTTAAAAATACCTCTCCCCCATTCTAATAAGGAAGTCCGATTATTCTTGTTTCGCATTATAAAAGTCAGATTTTGAGTGATTGTTTTAAGCATAAATACAAACTTTACCTATGTTACACATGAGTGAGTTTAACTGGAAATACCTAGCAAACATTATATTCACAAAAACACATTGAACGACTGGAAAAGAAGATTACTGTGATGAATAGTCTTGGAAAATATATTTTTCCATTTTTTATGAATAACGGTCAAACTTTGTTTTCATATAAAAGGGATCATTACGTAGATTACTCAAAGCATAATTCTCAAAAACGTTTAAATAAAATTCAAAAAAAATACAACACTGATAATACTGTCTACAAAAATGGACGATTTTCTCCTCGTTACGAATCCACCTTTTTCTTCCATACAATATCCCTTAGGTTACTTGTTTTTGTTTGTTTGACTATTGAAATGCATCTTGAAAACATAATACTTTCAGTGCTACTAAATGGTCTCGCATGCTATAAAATGCAGGGAAATGCGGTTGCTCTAATCGGAATCCTTCTAGGAACTCTTTTTTTTATTACAAAAATTATTTGTCGACACAACAATATTATCCCTTGAAATTCTTAGATATTCGAGCAATACAACTCCTATTTTGAATAAAAATGATCAACTATTTATTGTGAAAAGCGAAACAATGCTCATTGTATTATGAGTCTTATTTTCATCCAAATCACAAGTTTAGAAAAGAACATTAAAAAAGAAATTAGTGAAAGACGTTTTAGTCCCTTGAAACATTGGTTTCACTTCAACAACAGCTTTTATGCTATATTAAGTACAGGTAATGGTTAATGTCTCTTCCGTGGCTTGGTGTTGAAATTTTAAGTTTAAATTTCTGTATGGTCACTTTTGTCATGATTTAAAATCTTGTCGTATGATCCTTAAGTATATATATTAGAATGTCCCAAAAACATCGATAAACCAAAAACATCGACTCTTTGAAGATGATTATGTATAAATGCAAATCGAATATTAAAAATAGAAATATTTTTAGTTTTAATCAAAAATCGCAATTAAGAAATGAATTTTTACTTACGATTTGAAGATTCATTTTAAATATTGTTCTTGATTTGTTATGAATTTTGTAAATATCAATGGAATTTTTAGTGATATAATAATAATAAAATAAAAGTTTAAAGTTAGATAAGCATATTAAGTACATGAGTTATAATACATAATATTAAGTTAATGTGTTATATTTATAAGACATTTTGTCATATATGAGTATATGTGTATTTCTTAAGTATATTCCAAAGCTTTTTGTTGCAAAGTATTATTCCATCATTGAAAGAAAATCATTCTGATGCCATGTATTCCGAAATGTCAGGAAGCACTTCATTTTAAATATACAACAAAATACTTTTGTAAATGATCTATTGTGTGTGTGTTTGAATTTATATTTTGCAAATAATGATATGCCATCAATTTTAGTTATGCTCACTAAATATAGTGAGCATAATTGAAATACTTAACTGAGTTCATGAGAGCAAAGACTGTCATTTTCTAAAACAACTTCTGAAAAGCGAAGGGTTGAAAAATTCTGTCATGTTCCATCTGTCTGATGTTACCTAAAGAGAGGGGGATATAATGTATCATTAACCTTCCCTGGGCGAAAGTCATTTAACCTCAGCCAATCACTGAATCCCACACAAAACGTTGTTAAGTTGTGTCACTTTTGAGATGGAAACCTTATCGGTGATAGATACATTGTATATAAGATAACGACCGTTCTGAGGAGAATTACCTTGAAAAGGCTTGCAGAATTTTTTTTCTCTCTTGAACGCCCATTTGCGTAAAAGAGTTTCTTTTAAATCCTCAAGCTATTTTATATAGAAGTGTTTGCCTTTTCATGAGCAAATATAGTGTTTGTTCTAGCTCGTTTTATAGAATTTGACATGATTTATGGATTATATTTATTTAAATTAGAAATTTTATTGCAATGATCAAAATAATTTTTATTATAACAATAATATAGCAGGCAACTTTACACTCCTTTTTTTCTTTATATTTATTTTTTTACATATTACTAATTGTAATCATGTGTTTTAATAATAAACGGTGCAATTTTGTAAATATGTTATTCAAAAATTCATTTATTTTTCTATTCTTGAATAGTGTTAGTTACAAAACTTTCCACACAAAAATAAAAAGCTTTAAAAATGAATTTTAAATTTATACGAATACCATGAATGGCAAACAATATAATAAAAATAACAATTTTACAACTATACATTCTCAATTTATCAAAATTAATTCTTTGAAATTGTGACTAGTTTTGATCTGTAATTTTAAGTATTGGAGTTTTATATGTAGCTTTTTAGAACGGATTTGGATCTACAGCATTAGAATCAATAAGTCATTATTAGATGAAATATGAGTAACAGTTATCTGGGAGTGTTTCATTTGTCGAAATATCTTCGGGGCAGCTTTTTGATTTCCAGACAGGAAATAAAATCAAATGCTTAAATTCAATTTCACAGCAAGTCTTACCTGTTTCCCTTTGTACACGATCCCCCAACAAAACAGCTCTTGTGCCAAGCATAATGTAATGAGTAGGTTTTACTAGCGTAGTCGTGATGTGTTAATGGTTGTGACCTCTGTTATCTCAGTTTAGGCTTCCTATTTGTTTAATGAACGATTCGAAGGAGAATATACTGGATATTTATTGACGATAACAGGCGATGAACAATCCATTGCATCCCCCCTCACAACCTAGCATGAAGAAGGGGAAGCAGACGTTTGCCTCATCCGTTCCATAACATTTTTTTAAGCATTTATATCTCTCGTGGTATCAAATGGGCGTTCTGCAAGTCTTCACACCTGGCCCTTGATGGAAGATCCTCTGTTTGAGAAAATAGGGAGCATCCACTCTAAAAGGGTGAAATTACACTCATTTACTTTTCACTGCGGCTAAGGGATTGATTTCTACGATGAAATGAAGATTACAAATAGCTATGGAATGATTTATTTATTACCATTGCTGTTAGTCGATAGAGCCAGCATTGATTATTTAGTTAAATTCTGATCAATTTTATCATAAAAAATTACAAAAAGCAAATACAGCCAAAACTAAAGAAATGCTTTTATTACTATACATGAGCGTCAATAATCACATGTAGTAAAATAATATATATATATATATATATATATATATATATATATATATATATATATATATATATATATATATATATATATATATATATATATATATATATATATAGGGGCTTAATATTTCTAGTGTAAGCCTACAGAAGGTAATAATTTTCTATGAAAGATTTCTATTGTGCTGCATTATATCTTGTAAGTCTCAAAATGATGATATTCATGATGTGATTATCGAACTATAAGAAAGAATAATAAGAAATGTGTGAAAGTATATTATTCAACTAATATATTGTTCGAATAATAATAATAATATATGTTTAGTGAGCTATATTAATTAAGTAATTTTCTTCCATGTAGCTTCCAGTTATGAGCCTTCTCATCTCTAAATTTTTATCTAAGCAATATTATCGAAATCAAGGTTCTCTTTTTGAAAGAATGCAATAAGTTCATAGGGTATCCATGAGATATTCTGTATTAGGATTAATCAATTAATACACTTGAAAGGCCCTATTCGAATTTATGTATTACTTATGTATCCTTAATTTATGTATTCTTAAAAAATAAAGTGGAGTGAGTCTTTTTATTCTAAATTCAGTAAATTTTATTATAAAATAACTATTCAAACAGAAATGTTCAAATTATATATATATATATATATATATATATATATATATATATATATATATATATATATATATATATATTACTTCATTTAAGAAATATTTACCAATCAATAATAATTTCGCTCTTACATTACTTTTATCTCCTAAATAACATTTATGAATCTCTAAAGTTTAGTTTGATCAAAATGGAAGAAAAGTATTATTGTTTTAGGGAAAATAATAGTTACACTTTTTATGTGTATTTAGAATTATATAATAAGCTACATTTTCACATTGTATATTAACAAACAAATATATATACAAATATGATATTTCTATAGAAACTCGTATGAGGACTTAAAAAATATTAAATTATTAAAGCGAAAACATTGATTATAATTTAAATTATAAATTATATAAAACAAGTATGAGGTATTAACATATTTATATTTTATTACACATAGCTGAATATTATTTATGATCTGTAAGAGGTAGAAATTTTGAAAATGAATCAGATTCTCGGTGGTCAGAGAACAGGAGACAAATAATCCGTATCTAATTTATAGAGTAAAATGTAAAAAGGATCTCTACAGATGATTTCCAATTGGTTTTCCTGATTGTAAGATCATTACTTTTACTTAAGATCTTTACATTACATTACTTTGGTTATATATTAAGAATAATTTATGCCATTCAATCTGATTTTTCCTTCTTTATATTTTCAGGAATGTAATATTATTAGTTAATAATAGTTGAACAAATAACGAACAAATTCAAGTCGTCATATTTCTTATTCAAATATTTATACTTTTTAATGATAGGAACATAATATATTTCAATAATGTTTACAGGTATCTCTTTTTCATGCAAAAACTAAAAGGCTTTATTTTTATCTTTCCTTCGATATCAAAGACACAAATACTATAAAAAAAACCATAAACATTAGAAACAATATAATGTGTTGAGAAACAAAATAAAAAATATACTTCACACATTTTACAGAATCATATTAATATGAACACTTATTCAGGCATTTCATTAAGTTGCATTTCTTTTATTTTATTAAATAGTACACATTTACCAAATCTTTAGTTTCATAATATACATTATTGTTTATTGCAAAAAGGAATATAATTAAGTGATATAAATGACGAGAATATCTCTTAATTACTATTTATCCCCAACACATCCGATAATATTTTGCATCAGATTCTATGAGTGCGAGTGCACATTCAATATTTTATGAAGTAAATTTATGTGTATGTGATCCAGTATGGTACAAAAATTTTTTACGGTCATTAAACTCTCTGAAATTTATTTTTAATTAGCATATATATATATATATATATATATATATATATATATATATATATATATATATATATATATATATATATATATATATATATATATATATATATATATTTTTAGTTATAATTCCCTTCATATTGTGAGAGAAAAACACCTAATTTAGGATTCCATAAAGGAATTTCAATAATTTATGGACCATGGAATAATCTTAAAGATGTTACGATCAGTGCGTAAATAAAGTTAAAGCTTGATATTGCAAAATTTTTCTTAAAGAAAAATTTAAATTTTAGTAGTGACTGAATGAAAACCGTACCGTCAGCAAAAAGTATGAGGATATATACATAATTTATCGAAATATAATTAATCCTCGAAGCCTATATTAAGCCCGTTTACTCAATTTATTTTCATTATGATTGCTTTATATTTTCTATTACATAAAAGGAAATTATAGCTATTTGCTATTAGTTACTTCTGTTTTCAGTTAACTTAAAAACATATTTCATTCTACTTAGACTAGTGTTCAAGAAATGTTGCGATGGAGCTAAAAGAGTCTAGAATTCAATTTGTAGGAAACACTCAGTTTTGAGCATAAATCTTTAAAATAAATCAGAAAAGTCTCACTCACTCACTTAATTAATCTCACTTAATCACTCACTTAATATCACTTAACTAAAAAAATGGCTGGTATCAAATGTGTAGCATATGATGCATAGCTACAAACTAAAGTTCTGTTCGATAAAAATGGCATATCTAATCTTAAAAATAATTGCTATCATGGTTTATTGGTCATGGGAACTCCAAGTACGATTTTTCTTTAATGCTCAATTTTATAGTTCTCCACCATCAGTCTAAGGTTGGATCAATATATCCGAAGGTATAATTTAACTTAACTCTGTCATCAGAAAATATAGACTATAAAAGAAATCTGTCAACTATATTCAAGATATTGATGGCGTGGGATGCTTCTGGACTAGCCAGCCAGTGCCTCTAGGGGCACACTTGAGCGGCACACTAAGCAACAAGTTAGTGCCTTGATTATGAGGGAGGTTTTACCCGCTTGAGATCGGCATAGGTGCAATTACGAGAGCGATAGCATCAGCTATTTGGGCCCGAAAAGCCGGGCAAGGCCACTTAAGTATAAACTTCTGATCTTTAATCGCTAAATTCAAGCACGACAGGAAAGAACCGAGGTTAAAGTGAGTACCAATATAAAGAGTATTATTGTGCATATTTGGATGGAATATTTTTTAACATCTTTTTTTCCAAGGGGAATAACCACAAAATGTCAGTTGAAATTGAAGACCGTGATAGATCTATCATTTTTAAATTGGCGATGATACCACAACTTCTATGAGTATATTCAATTGATTTTAAAGATAGTTTATGAGGGGAAATTAACTTATCTAGGAATGAATGTGTTGAAATGTATTTCATATGTTACATTTATAACAGTTAAAATATAATAAGTTTCTTTTAGATTTGGTGTAGTTTTATAATTTTTATTACTTTTATTTCAAAGCCGTTTCTGCCTTGAACTTTTAAAATTAAAAATACTTTAATTTTATGATTATTACCTTTACATGTAAACATAAGACATTTTATGTATTGTAATAACATTCTTCATACTTGTAATATTGTATACTTTCATGATATGATTTTATCATGTATTTCATTATACTGCATACTTGTATGAAAATAATCTACTTCATAAATTTTTACATTTATTTTGAGAATCTGCATTTTTGTTATTCATTTAAGAAATCCTAAGAATTCATTTTCAAGACATTCTGATATGAAAGATGCTCAGATTCGAAAAATTTTAAATGTATTAAATCATTCAGCTTCCTTTTTTTGAATCCATACTCAATTATGAACGTATGTAACATTGCATGATAAATTAAAAATAATCTTGCATTATTAAGTAATAAGATTATACAAATTAATATAATAAATAATGCCAATGCAGTTCTTTAAATAGTTGAAATACTTAAGTATATGAAATATGTCTTATAATTTCGATATTTGTTTTATATTTGAAAATAAAAATTTTTACATAATAGTAATTCGATTTATTTATTCAACTTATTTTTGTAGTGTCAGTTTGTTGCTGATTGTGAATTCAATTTATTGTATTTACATTAAATATTATTAATTATTGCATAAACTTATAATATTAATAATAAATACAATTAATTGGTTTTATACAATAAATACAAATAATAATATTTAGAAATCACAAAAGGGCCAGAAAAATTATTACATTAATCAGAAAATGATTTCCTAATATGGGGGATAATTTTCATTTTGTCTGAAATTAAATAATTGAGAGTTTGATTTGATTTTTAAAATATTCTTTTGAATTAATCCAGTTTCAAACAATTCATCATAAAATAATCATTTAATATTCTGAAAAAATCAATTTGAACATTGGCGATTAAGAATAAACTAATGTAATCGAATTTTGATAGGAAAAAAATTGAAAGAATATTCATCTAATTAAAAAATATGCGTAATTAATAACTGCATGGTTGTTTACAAAATCTTAAAGTCATTAAGTATTTTATCGTAATAGTTTATATAAAATAAAAATAAGCTCATAATGAAAATGGAAATCTTACATATACGAAAGTTTGTAAATATACTGTAGAAAATGTTAGAGGAGCATATGATTAGAAATTAATCAATCAGTAATAACAAGTATTCAGTAACTCCCATAGTTTAAAATGAAGCAGATAACAAAAGAAGAAAAATTAAAGTTCAAATCAACGTTTCTGATATCAAAAACCCAGAAATTGTAATTAGGTATGATTTCACACACAAGTTTCTTTTTCTCTTCGTCAATTATGTCCGTTTGTTCAACTTTTGTTTCAAGAAAAAAGGACATAAAAATATCTCACAAATATAACTTAACGATTTATCTAAAAACTTGAATCCTGTCAAACGCAAAGAAATATTATGGGTATAGAGAGAGAGAGAGAATGAATGAAATTTTCAAATTGTTGACTCAATAAATCGGGGAGGGGAGTATTTTAGCCTGTGACGTCAGTTGTGTTTTGTTATGGGTGAAAGGGGAACTCAAAGTAAATATATATTCATTCAGAAAAATCACGTTATAGATGAGTTGAGTTAATGATATGGGTTGAAATCAGCATTTATTAATGTAGGGATCTGTATATCTTTTGTAATGGTAATTTGACGCCCAATGAAAATGCAGACGTGATATTGAGGTCTCATGCGGTATGTAATACTGAAGTTCTAATAGTGAGTTATTAGATATTTCTTTATTTTAATGCATGATAATGCCAAACTTCATACAATTTGTCTGTTGAAATAACATGCTTGTTGCTGCAATATTGTAGCATATGGAATGGTGAGCATATTCAATTAAAGTACTATTAATCAAGTATGTTCTTGGCAAATTGGTCGATACCAGATCTTCCCTTTATTGTCCGTGACTTGAAAAATTTCACTTTTTAGACATTTCTTATCGAAAATTGCGTTTTTTACTGATATTTTCAATGCATTCATGCAAAGTAAATGCAGAGCATTCTCAGCTGTTTGAATAGACTCAGAGGTACGCTTTATTCCGTTTCCAAGTAGTACGTCTTTAGTAATTTGTATGTAACCAAATTATTGTTTTGAAAAAATCTTTTCATTATTTTCCATCATTTCACATGATTAAAGTTTTCATGCTATTGTTTTAATTTTTTCTGTGTAGTTTTGTTATAATTATAATCGCGATTTTATGTTAAAGCATGGCTTTCGCCCAACGGTTTTTTTACTTTTTACTTGCCTTCTATTTTTTGAAAACTTACATATTTCCCACATTAAAAGAGTAAATGAGTTTTTGTAAAGGTTTTGATATTACTTAAAATCTTACAAAAAGTGAAAAAAAAATATTATCTAAAATGATAAAACCACGCATATAAAACATACGAGTTATGAAATCCTTCGATTTAATTTTCTATTGCATATAACATTGAAAAATCAAAAATTTGTAATTAATTTATTAAACTTCAAAGTATATCATTTCTTTGAAAAGAAAAAAAATAGCTAAGAATAAGTGAAAATAAGAAAATGCAGATGATTTTAATTTTCCCTATTTAAGTCAGTTTAAAAAGCTTATTATAAACTAATTTTCATCTTGATTTGAGTAATTTAAATTTATCGGCATTACGAGAAGCTCCTATTTTCTGTTGGGAAAGAAGTATAATTAGATGGAGATAAGTAAACATGCCTAAGGCACTTGTAAATTAATTTCTACAATGAATCCTGGAATCGAAAAATCACTTTAAGGGTTAATGGAAGAGATCAACGAGATATCATTCTTTATGCATTGCGCAACATTATCATTTAGAGCAATTTATGGCAAATGAATAATTCTTCGCATTTTGGGAATAGCTTCTGAAAAGCAGTTAGGCAAGCTATAAAACTTGTCACTTGCTTTTGTTATGATTGCTGTGGAACGCCTTCAAATGAACAAAGTCTAATAACTAGGATTAGAAGAGAAAAATGAAGAATAAAGCAGGTGTATTTTATATAACTCTCTAAAACCCCTTTTTACCTGTAACCTTTCCTTTAAGTTCCTGGGAACGTACTAAATTACCATGACAGTAATTTTCTGCCCTTTCTTAATGCGGATTATATGGTTGATTTTTTTTCATCATATGTTAAACTAACAGAGGAAATGGAAATTTACAAAAGTCAATTGACTGCGAAATTGTGCTATGAGATTTTTTGTTTTTATGCAGTTCTCTATCCGGATTGTTGTTTTTAAGACTTAAAGACGTAAAAAATTAGAAAAAACGTATGCCTACAACATTATTTTTTCAGCTAACTGAAGCAGGGCTCAGGAAATATTCAACACAATTTCAATAAATTAAATGCGAGTTTTTACCCAAATGGTTAAAGATAATAGTTTACAACTTTATGCTTGTTCTCTCTTTTAATACATTAAAATTTTTAAACATTAGATAGACAGAATCAAATCGTAAGTTTCAACTTGATTGGATTTTTTTGAAATGAGAAACAAATATTAACTGAACTATCTATTAACGCATTAAATTCTTTGATTCACATAATAAAGGGCTTTTATTAACTGTTAATTATAATTAAAGTATTCTTCTTCAGAATACTGGAGAGAAAAGCAATTGGTCCCACAAAACACTGAATAAACTTGATGTGCATTTCAGAACAAAGTGGGAATGTGTTATTCATTTACATTTTAGAATGTCTATTTCTATCAAATGGAGGTGCTGAATATATACCATCAACAGGTAAAATTGCAACATGAGGAACTGACGAAATCAACAACTGAACCGAGATTTTCAATTTCAGACTATGCCACATAAGCTATAGATCATTGGACTTTACACAGCTTTTAATGTACACAATCTCTCTTAGTACTGCAGCACTCAGCCAGATTTTATATTTCTTAGCTTTTAATCGCGATGATTAACAGACGCTTTTCTTCATCTCCGCTCACTATAGAAATCGCATTCAAATAAAAAAGTAGATGTTTCCATCCGACATTTTGTCATTGTAACTGTTAGAATTTAACTATTGTTTTCCATGCGATTATGGAGTCTCAAAATATCTTTTACCAAAATTTCCCCCTATTTCTGTAAACGGTATAACAGCTAAAGCACATGCATAGAGAATTTATGTATTAGTATTTTTTAAATCAGTTGATATAAATGTATATAAATATTGAGAGAGGTATATGATCCTTCTCCATCCAATAAAAGATCCTTATGATAAAAAGATCTATCTAGGGTAAATACTCTTAGTAACTAATTTTCCTTTGATGGTGTGCTTTAGAGAAAAGAATACCAGATATTAGATGTCTGCCTGTGGATATTTTTTGAAAATACTACATATTTAATAAGGATGGAGTTTAATCCATTAAATAATTATTACATTAAATTACACATAGCTATTTATAAGTGTCTTATTTTGAATGATCATCTTAACAATATTCGCTGCTGCATCTTCACTCCACCCCTTTTTCAGAGATTTTCAACTCATTCTGGTTGAATAGTTTTACTTCCAATTTGATTGAAACGTTGAATTTTTTTAGGATGTCACGCGTTGTTAGAAGATATGTATGTAATGCTTTCACTTTTGTATAAAATTGAGACGAGAAGGACATCAGAGTTGTTTTTACCATTCTTGTAAGTACTTTAACAATAAATCATTGTAGAATTTATTAATTTTTTTAGTTATTTATTATATATATATATATATATATATATATATATATACAAGTATTATGGTTATGTGCAGTCCAGTTCATGGTCAAAATATGCTTTCGTATTGATGTCTTAACACTTCAATATTAATAAAACTTCACTCATTTTCAAATAAAGGTTTCAAAATCAGCAATTTTAGCATTTATAACTTTGTGAAAGTTTATTCTTTTAAAATTTAATGATACTCAGAAGAATCTGAAACTTTGTTATAGCATTACTCATTACCACAGTAAATTGATTGAAATGATTGTTTGTTATTTTGTTGGTTAAAATGATTGTTTGCATATATTTTTACTGTGTGCAATGTAATTGAACCCAAGGTATACATGTATGTTTCAATCATCAATCATCACATTTAGACACAAGTTAAATAATTTATTGGAAGTCAGATAATTATATATTCAAAATAAAAATACTCTTCAATCTTCAAGGATAAAATTACCATTAATTCTACATAATGTTCAAGTAATAAATCACATTTAAACTGAATACATATCCTTGAGTGACGAGCAAATAATTATAATGTGACTTCAATCGATATTATTTTATACATTTTGGATTCAATACCAATTTCTATTTGCTGTAGTAAGATAAAATTTGATTCCATAAAGTTTTAAGATACATGTATATTGTGTATACTAAATTTAATAAAAATGCAGTAAATATTTGAATAAACTAACTTGATATAGATATGTTACTTCGATAATGTATTACAATTTCTTAAAATCACTTTAAAACATCTTTTCCTTCATGACAAAAATTTCTTACTATTCTTTAGAAGAGACTCAAATTTTGTTGTTTTCCTGCAGTAATAAAAGAGTAAGAAAAATTATTATATATATATATATATATATATATATATATATATATATATATATATATATATATATATATATATATATATATATATATATATATATATATATATATATATATATATATATATATATATATATATATATATATATATATATATATATATATATATATATATATATATATATATATCATCATTCGAGTATTTAAATATATTTCATATTTACTATATCATAATCAAATATCATATTTACTGTTAGCTATAAAATTGAAAGTTGTAGCATGAAACAATTCCTCACATTTTTAATAAAAGCAGGGAACTTTTTTTTATTTACAGTATTCTATTGTCCATTCCCATTATTTTTATAGATATAAATTAAGTAAAAAGAAATTTAAAAAGTTGATTAATTTTTTAAGGAAATAAATTTTTGCAATTACATTTGCATTTAAAAGGAATAATTATTTGAAACTGTTTTCATGAATTAAGAAAATTTTCATAAATTATGAAAACCAATTTTTTTCTTAACTTTTCACTAAAAATGATCTTATGAGTTGTAATGTAAATACAGTCCCCAAGTGAAAGGATACAAATTAAAGTAATAAATATTTTAAAAATAGTGTTGTAAAAACATGTTTACTACTTTTTAAGTTGCAGAGGGAAGAAACAATGTCTTAACAAAAGCAGTTGAGGGCATCGTAGCGTTTGACAGTGCAAATATTTCTTTTGCGCAATTATACGAAAGAATGGAAGAAAAATATTTCTTGTAAAGATAGATTAGAATCGTTCAAGTTCAGTCTTTTTTTGGTATAAATTGAAAAAATATTTAAGTAATCTTTTTAAAATACTCAATAGGAACCGGATGTTCTTTTTACTTCCTCCTTTTTAAAAATTTCTCTTGTGTAAATACTCTTATCCTACTACATGAATGTAAATTTAGTTATTATTAATATGAAGTTTAGTTTTAAGTTAAATTAAATTACATATGAACTAAAGCTGATCAGTTTGTTTTCTCCATTGATTACATGCTTTTCGCCTTTTTGAATTAATTGCACTTGTAAACATTTTGTGCTTGCAATCCATGAAATTAAATCCCTTCAGTTGTCTAGGTGCATACACTAAGTCAGTTCCTAAGATTTTCATTTTGTTTTTTACTTTACTCACAATTATCTTTAACAATTTTGCTTCTTTATTATATAATAATACATGATTACTGAAAATAAATAAACATTCACATTTAAATATCACATGTATATTGCATATTCTTCTTAAATTTTCATGTATGCTTTATCATGTATAAGCAAATGCTTACAGAAAATTGAATAAGTAATTTATCAAATTTTTAATTACTAGAGTTTGTTTGTTGCACTACAGTCCTACATGATGTTGAATTATGTTAAATTTTATAATCTAAGAATGGTTAACTGCAAGTAACAATGATCACAGAGCTATTAGTAAAATAAATTTAGTAAAGTTAATTTTATAATACGTGATAAAGTAAAGAAGAGAAACATGATAGATAATATGAATCAGAATTACCTTTAAATAATTTTCATGATTCATAACTTAACAATTTATTGTAAAATTATAAAAATTTCATTAAATGATCATCAATATGAAAATTAATTGTTATGTTATCAATAAGGTAAATTATAATAAATAATTTTCTGATCAGTTAAATTTTAAATCTATTGTTAAACATTACTATTAGCTTACATATATTAAGGGTGATGTTACTGTTTTATTTATATCAAATAGGTAAGCTTCAATTGTTATTTATTGGGAATAATGTTTCATCTTATAAAGAAAATAATTTATTTAATTCATTTTTATAAGAAAATTTGAGTTATCATTTTCAAGAAAACAATTATGATGAAATATAAAACAAGAATTTCAATTTTGAGATGAGTGTGCATTTTCTTCTTAGATACTAATTTACTTATGATAAAAAAATATTTGATGATAAGAAATTGATGAATATTATATGAAATATTCTTTTTCGCGTTTTTTATTAAAACTGAGCATAGCTTTATACTAAGAAAAGTGCTGTTATCAATACACTAAAAAAGTAATATTACTTAGAGAGTTTTCAGATTTTAAAATTCACTTTTCACTTTTGCTCTTGAATGAAATCACTTGGGTATAATCATAATATGATTTCGTATAGTAAATAAATTACTCATTCATTAATTCTGGATTTGATTGCGTAATTTTGCTGGAACATTATGGAGTAAGAGGAAATACTACAATTAAAATAATGATCTTATTAGATTTTACTGAGATCTAAAAATTCATAATCAAATTAAAAAATTACTAATTCATCAAAGAATTCATTTATGATTAAAATTAGGAAGTTTTAATTTATCATTAAAATGAGAAGAAATTTTTAATTAATTGCTTCCAAACTATTAATTTTTTAAATAAACTTTAAAATTTTCAACTGAATTTTAAAGAAGGAAAATTTTGATGAATAGTAATTTTCTTTTTTATGTAGCACAATTTGTAGAAATTCATTACTTATATTTTAAAAATATTTTATAACATTTTTTTAAGTCATTCTTCCTTAAAGATGTATTATTAGCGTAAATATAAATGAATATTCAAACATTTTTCCCATTCAAACTCTTTGATGGAGTTACAAATATATTTCTTGAAAGTAATGTAACGTTTCTATTCTCGAAGAACATGGCTCTGAATGAAGCAAATTGAAACATTAGTTACTTCATGAGTGACAACCTAATCATAGGTTTTATTCACAAATGCAGGATTTATATCTTATTAGCAATGCTATTAAGAGTAAGGTTTTTAAGCATTTATCAACATCACTTTCATTTCGTGTTTGTGAAGAACCAAATTTCCGCGAATAATTCCATAGTGCTGAATGTAGGAAAGAACTAAGTTATCAACGCATTTGTCAAACAAACTCATTCCTCAGAAAATCATAATTATGACATCTTAACGATGTGACAGTACGCAACATTCTTGCTCACATTTATCAATGTCTTTTACTTCTCAATTTGACGTTAAAGACCGGTAATTAATTTATCACTCCTGGGGAATAATATCTTATCGATAAAAATCTAACAAACAGAGAGAATAGACACGGCAATATATCGCCTCAACGCTGCCTTAATATGAGTTTAAACTTAATTATTAATCGGAGTTTTCGCGAACTGCTTCGTAGATCTAAAGCCGAGTGTATAATTTTCGATAAAATATTCCTTTCATCAGTTGATGCGTTTCAATCACCAGAAAAATAGACCCGTCAGTTGCTTTCTTTGTTAGCTCTTGCGATAAAAATGTCATGCAAATGTTTCTGCTTTTATGAAAAATATATCTTTTGCCACAGAGAGGACAATTTTTTCTCCATATTTTTGCCAGGATAATTTCCGTTCCATTTTGTTAGCTTTGTTGATGCTAAGACATTTTAATGACTGGCTTTACCCGCTGTGTTTGAAATAAATGGCTTCTTTTTATGAGCTCACTTGACAGGAAATCATTGGACATCAGTGACAATATAAAGCTTAATTGTCAGTGGAGTGAAAGAAAAATATTTTTTAAAATATCTATCCGTGTTGTTTTTCTATTTTCGGCTACTTTTAGTTTATATGAATTTTTAGATTATGTGGTACATCAGGTTTGTGCTATTCATCTTTACAATCCGAATTTCGCTTTGAATGCAAAATGATTCTGTAAATGTCAGTTTAATGGAATACTTTTCTCACTTTTTCATTGGACAACTTGTTCTTTTTATTTCGTATTCTTGCAACAAAAAGTTTCTGTTAATAAAGAGAAACATGTTTCTCAATCATAATAATTTCCATTCTGTTGTAGGATAAACTTATCACAGTGTATTTTTTGCAGATAATGGTTGCAATAAGATAAATTTGATATCAATAACTTTACTTTCAAACTTGTATGTTTTCTTATATATTTAAGAAAATTATACCTGTGTACTAAAGCATTTTCCCTCATCTTAAGGTTTAATAATAAATTTCGACGTACATAAGCAATTTTATTACTCATAAAGTTTGAATAAAAATTTTATGCAAAGATATTTTGAACTAAAAATATAAATATTTAATATGATACGCACTTATAATGCTAAAATAGAAATTATGTCATAAGATTTGCACACAGACTCTGCAGAATTTCATGTATTATTTAGTTTATTTTCATCCATATATTCATCCATTTAGTTTAGATTTAGTTTATTCATCCATTTAATTTAGATTAATCTTACTTGATGGGATGTCATATTCTAAAGAAGTATTTTATATTTGAGCAATTAAAAGTAAAAGAAAAAGCAGATACAATTGCTTTTGACTTAAAATGTTCTGTAACAAAGTATATGTACGTAGTCGTATTTCAAAGAATCATACAAATTTACTTCTAAGACTTTATATCTTTCAGTATGAAAGTGATAATAAATTCTTATATTTAAGATATAAAAAAGCTTATTAAAAAAAGTGTTGATCCTATTAATTAAATACATAAAAAATTAAATGCAATGTATAAAATTTTGTGAAAGTTATCGACTAAAAAAGGTAATAAAATAAAGGTATTTTATCAGAAAAAGGTATGTATTTGTTCTTTCCTTTATGATAGCCGTTTTTTTCTTTATGATCTTTATGTGCGAATGCTTAACGAATCTTAGATATGTAATGTAGTAAATAATAATAAATTTTCTTATTGCATTAATTCACACCAGTTAATCTTTAATTCATCCCTATTAATTTTGCAACAATAGTAGTTTATAAACTACAATTCACTTGCATTGAAAAATTGAATTCAATTTCATTTCTCTTAATTGAGTAATTAATTTCATTAAAAAAATCTAGAAGTCATACCTATTTTCCAGAATTTATTTTGCGATACAAAGAAAGGTCATTTAAATGCGCCTTAGTTTCTAATCATTATAAAATATGCAAAAATAAGCGCAATAAATAAAAATATGAACTGATTAAAATGCTTTCTAATTATTTTTTAACACTATATTCAAGCCTATTGCATGTTTCTGAGAAGAAATTTGTGTTCTTTATATGTTCATGAATAATATGAATGACGCAGTTTTTTTCTCATTCTTCCTTTTTTGTGTAATTCCTCACTGAGTTTATTTGGAAAAGTTTTAAGACGAAGTGAAAGATACTAAGAATCTTTTCTAGCGTAAGTAAGAAATGTTTTCTTGTCTTCTTTTTTTAATTGGCTTCCCAATGGGATTTTATTCTTCTAATTGGCACCCTGGGATTGAGAAAAAAATTTTTTCTTAAGTTCTATTCAATATGGATCATTGCTTAAGAATTTGTCTGTTTTTAGAAGTTTATTTAAATAACTAATCACAAACACAGTGACTCAAAATATATTTGCAAATGTACAGAAAAATTATACAAATGCGCATGATAAACCTTAATAAGTAGATAGCAGAAATAAAGCTGATTATTTCTGCTATCTACGATTGATAAATACAGAAACTGTTTCTAAGCGAATGAACGAATGAATTGAAAGTAATGTCTGAATAAATAAATAAATAAATATATATATATATATATATATATATATATATATATATATATATATATATATATATATATATATATATATATATATATATATATGTATATATATATATATATATATATATATAATTATTATTATTATATAGGTATAATAATTTTAAATGCTTTTAGAGCTGTAAGTAGAATTTATGAAATCACTCATAAATCTCATAAATTGAATTTTTTCTTCGGTTACTATGAATGTTTCAAAAAATAATTACATAGTAATTTTAAAAACTAATTTTAACATGATTCGTTATTGATTTTTTATTTGTAAAAGTTTCTTGATGTCATATACTATTTAGAGCTTACAATTTCTCATTAAACTCATTGCTAATAGTTAAACGTGAAGTGATAAAATATGAAAAATCGACAAGTTCTGCTTTAATTGACGCAAAAATTCGGAAATGTTCTTATGTTTATTCATTAGAAAAGACAATGAACAACAGAGATGAAAACAATTTTGAATTTTCATAAATTACAAGACACCGTTTATTGGAGTCATTAACCAAAATAAATTTTAAATCAAAACAAACCAAAAAATCTTCTACAGGGTAATGAAACACCTATCATCTTCACATATTATTTACCGCTTTTGGCTATAGAAGAATTGTTTGTGATTCTATCCATTGAAGAGCCAAGTAGTTACCGCTTTTCTTGCCAACCAGTTTTTAAATTTGTGAAAGTTGCTTTGAGTGTTATGTGCATACACAGCACAATTAAAGGAAATCCAAAGATATTCAATGAGATTCTGGAGTAGTAAGTATGCCTGCCACTCTGTATGCGTAGTCTATTCTCTCTCCCCAGATAGTCGTCGTCGACAAATGACCTTATTATGGGAACACAAAATGTACCCCAAAATATAAAAGCTGTAGTACTCCTTGTTGTAGTACTCAAGTTTACTGTAGGGTCCAAAGATTTATCACGATATCGTAAAATCATCATAGTACGATGCGTCAACGAAATTCTTACCCAGACTATGATGATTTTTTTTATCAAAGTGCATGAGGCTTGGTGATACACTGGATCAGATTATGCATGTTTTTTATACTCTTTAGATTCTTGTAAGCTTGTTTTTGCTTAGGGCAAATTACGACTAATCCGTGGAAAATACATCGCTTTAATCAAAAACACATATAATTAACTTCTCAACAACGCCTCTTTAATAGTTTTTTTCTAAATTAGACAAATAGAAAAATATAAGTTCTTGGTATTGGGACATACTTTCCATTACTTTAAGTCTTCTGTTCCTAGTAATGGTAAATATCGGTTTACCAACATTCCCTGAAAATAACCATAAATGGCACATGTATGAGATCCTCTTAGCTACAACATCAATAAATCAATCTTTGACGTTGGCTTGTTCTTAGGCAGTTAGGCGCAGGTTTTTGAACAACAATTTATCAAGAATAGAATGGTTTCCATAATTTTGAAATGACGGGCTAATAAATGTATGTGCTGATAAATTGAAAAATATTTATATTTGATTGTCTGCCTAACTACTGAAAGCTATCGTAAGGCATATTTACATCCATTGCGTGTTGCCTTCCGAAACGATTTTCAGCAAGTAATAAGCAGTATTCACGTGTCATTAGCTAGGAAGTCCGGAAAACTCTCAAGCATCCACTCCGACAGATGTGGTAGCCGAATGGTTGACGTTCTTACCCTTTGTTCAATAGATCATGGGTTCCAGTCCCACTTTGGGTTTGGATGTTTGTAGTGGTTTGGAATTTAAACCATAGATCTCGGTCTAATTAGCCCTCATATCCAAAAAAATGACGGTTGAACGACAAACAAATCAGCCTCAATGCTTTCAACAGCACTTAGAAATTTTCATTCATTTACTGGAAAATACAGAAGCGTGTTTGCCTTAAAATGAAATTTTACAAAAGTTCTAAATATATTTTGAATTTACTTAAAATTTCAATACTTCTATATGATACTAGTTTCGTAAGGAACTGACTTTTCTTCATTCGTCTAGATACAAAACCGTGATTAGTTTCAATGTAAAATATTTGTATCCTTTCCATGCACTTGTGCAGAGGATTTCAGTCTTTCCAAATCAAATTGGCTTCTTAAAATAAACATTTTCTTTGCGCGATAAACTTTTAGAAATGAGTGTAAGGACATAACTTTCTTGTTTTTATAAATAAAGTTATTTGAAAACATAGTTATGTAGAAGTCACATTTATATATAGTCCCTCCATAAAAACAAACACTTTCAATTGCCTTATATAAAACATGTCGAACT
Organism: Latrodectus hesperus; assembly: GCA_037975125.1. Classification (NCBI taxonomy): domain Eukaryota; kingdom Metazoa; phylum Arthropoda; class Arachnida; order Araneae; family Theridiidae; genus Latrodectus; species Latrodectus hesperus. The sequence goes on along the minus strand of CM075854.1, from coordinate 79,914,230 downwards.
TTATGATGACAATATTTATGGTAGCATTAAATTACAATACATTGATTTAAATAAATATTTATCATTATTTACTTATAGATAAAGGAATTTACTGCCGAAAATTAATAAAGAAATTTATTAATGAAAATTAATAAATAAATAAGGAAAGAATAGAGCATAAAAAGGAAACACATTTTTATATTTTGATCATAAATGTTTAATTAAAATGACATTTTGTGACGAGCTATCTAATTTCCTTCATTTCCCTCCTCCCTTCGATGTACTTATTATTTTCTTATCTTTGATAATAAAAATGCTTTATAATATATATTGGCAATTTAGAGAGTGCATTGATCAATTGCGGCTCGTTTCAGAGCCTATTACTAAGCAATTTTACAACAATTAAGCATTTACGCTTCTTATAAAGAAACGTCACTGTCGAAAACTCAACGAAATCAATCAATTGCAACATCAGCGGAGTCTCTTCCCATTCACATGCCTAGGTCCAAGTTAATTTCTAAAAGCGGTTCAAGAACATCATCCAGTTTAATTAGCATTTTTATTGCTTACTAATTTCCATATACATTGTGTGTCATCGTTTATTTATTAAATAGGCAGGCTCAGCAAGAGTGGCGAATTTCCGCTTGCCTCTCTATCGTTGTTTGTAATCTTGACGCTTTGTAATTTCTGCTAACTTGACTTGGGCCGCTGATATCTATACTTTACACTTTAATCTTGATTTCTTTCATTAACGCTTTCTAATTACAAGGCTCTTAAAACTTCTTTATAAAACAGAGGGACCAAACAAAAATTTAGAATAGATACTCATAATAACAGAGTTTTGGAAGAGTAGGAGAAATAAATATAAAAACCTTTTAATTAACTTCAATGTAAGTGAAAGTTACTTGGAAATTAATTCCAAAATAGCGAAATAAAACTTCTTTACAAATTGTAAGCATTTGAAATTTTTGGCCATTGACAGCATTCTGACTCAAGAAAGAAATATGAAATTCAGTATTTTAGTTAGAGAAATATTTATTATATGATAATGAAAGTTATTAAATCAATGATTGTTAAAACTTGTGAATTTCAAATATTGTTTGTCTATTTATGAAAATATTTCTTTGCAGACATATAGCTCTGAGTTATAATAATAAGAATCCAAAAACTTTTAATTAATGAAACATTATACTTATTTCTTGATTAAAACAGTAGTAATTATATGAAACTTATAAATGTCACTCAAAAAGTTTACTTCTATACAAAATTATCAAATTATATTATAGATTTTTTAATTTCTGAAATTTTTCGAATCCTTGTTAATCACATGATGAATAAGCTTGTAGGCCTTCTTACCTTTCCTTTAAAAGACACGGTATTTTCAACGAACAGCTGCGTCAGCTACAGTGACTAATAGCTTCATTTTGTTCGTGTTACGACAATTTATCACCGTGTATCTTTTAATTACTTGAATTTACATTCCATCTTTGAGTAATATTCCTTGTCAAAGTGCCGAGATTCATTTTTTAACTCCTCACTTTTATGTTTTTAATGATAGGCCATCCACTTACCTAATTCAATGGTAGTTTTGTCCCCTATCTTTGACAATAATCAAGACCGTCTTTAAGTTCCTGGAGAAGCTCTAAATAGTTGGACAAATTAGCCTACGATTTTTTTCATTAAGGTTTATATTCTTTACAACATAATAATCCAATTATTAATTAATTACCTCTTTATTTCATTAAACTTTAACTGAAGTATTATCACATAGGAAAACAGATTTGAAGCAGGAACATATGTTTGATATCATAAGAGGAATTATACTTAATAACCCTTTCGTAACATATTTTAATCATTTAAGCATTCTGATATTATTAATGGCCTTTTCTTGCAAAAATAATAAGCCTTCATAATTTTCACGTCATATTTATATTGTTTTGTTACTTTGTAATAAAGATAAAAACGATGAAAATAATCATTTGCATCTATTCGGACATAACATTTTTGTATAATTATTTTTCGATTAATTTTAGAACTTGAAGGGAAGAAAATGAAGTACAATATTTTGAGAGCGATGTTTTAGCGATTTCTAACTCAACAAAAAATTTCTAGAGTATATATAAAAGGAAGAGGTAAAAATTTTATAGTGTCTCTCTGTTTTTCTCTCGTCTTTTCAATAAATTTCAGTAAGTATCAGCACCAAGACATTTTTATACATATAAGAAGCAATAATAAGTTTGGCTTAATAAGTAATTCAAGAATATTTATTATAATATTTGAAAATGATGAAGAAAATAAAAATGTTGATAGCTATTTTTCTAATATAGGTAGACTGACCTCATACATAATTATAAAGAAAAGTCATGTAAACAAATTTTCTAAACAAAATTTTTTTTCAAACGGAATATTATCTTTCCTATAGCTGCAATGAATGTAAAGCATTCCTTTCTGTATTGTCATTCAGATAAAATTCCAACTAACAACCAATTAATATTATAGATATGTCAAGCAAGAACTTCTATCGATTATATATGGGGATTAATTAGATCATTTAGAGACATCAATTTTAACTATGAACTCATTTCAACTTTGTATTTTTAAATTTTTTTTTAATTAATAGATACACATATTTTGATGGCATTTGTTCATTGCTGAATCTAAATTTCTCTACTATGAATAACTGGATTAAAATTAATTTTCACTAATAATAAGTAATTGAAAGTTTTATTAATGATATTACGGATTAATTTTAAGTGACACTACTTCCTCTTTGTGCAAAAAAATGTTAAAGAGTTACGTTGAAATGTTACGCTTAGAAATTAATTTTATGAGGAAAAAGTTATTTTGCCTTATTACATGATAAAATTTCGCAACAGTTGCTTCAGATTTATTTCTCAATATTTTGCTTTTTAATTTATTCATTTTAAACAATAATATGATATTTAGAATAGGTATGTTTTTAAACTCGTAAAATTCTATTCATTCATAATCTTTTCTTTCCTCATAAAATTAATTTCTAAGCGGTGAATGTTTCAACTGTAAATACAATATTAGAAAAAGTATCAAAATTAAATTTTTGCGTTTTTTATTTATGAACTACCTTGATATACGCTTTCCGAATCATACCTAATAACTTCTTAAAGAATATGCAATGTATGTCAGACTTTACTGAACAGGTTTAAACATTTGTAATACTAAATATCCATCAAGAGAAATGAAAAAGTGAGAAAAAACGGTCACTGGACTGATATTTACGAAGTACTTAATGCTTGATAATCAGAGGGGCATGGCTAGGTCAAAAGTCTTACACACGCCCTTGATGGTTCAGTAGCTGGACTATTATTTCCGTCAAATCTCTACACGTTTTATACATTCGCTTAAAATAATGTCACTCTATAAAAAATATCTCAGTGAAACTTCTCTGTACTTTTATGCTACTGATGATGCACTTCTCGCAATAAAGTAGGGAAAAACGACAGGAAAAGGAAATTTGACATTAAGTTGACTCTTGATATCTTTTCTTTTCGCCATTCTTGGCCACATTTGCTTGACACATGGAATAATCATTCTAGAAAAATATGGAATGTCAATTTCATTTAGGTTAAAATTTTGTTGATCCATAGCAATAATTTGTTGCATAGAAATAATCAGCAAAAATAAATGAATTTTAAAACTTATTATAAATTTCATTAATAATTATTCATAAAATAGTATAAAAATGAAAGCATTTTCTGTAGTAAAAATAAATGAACAACTATTTCTTAGTTTTTACTGACATAAATAATAAAAAATAGTTACGAAGATATCCGTAGAGAAAAGTTAATTTGTAAGTTATTAATATTATTTGAAAAAGTTTGTTTCTTTATTGTATGTCCAATTTAATTATATACCTGAACACATGAGAATGTATGCATGAAACACACGAAAATTTCTAATAGAGATGCAAATAGCTAACTCCATAGTACACACTATGCTATATTTGTATATAAATATTATCTAAAATGATAAATGTCTGTTTTAATTTTCTGGAAAGAAGTATCTAGTGGAAAGGAGTTTAATTTAGTTTTGAAACTTTTTATACAGTTATGTCAATTAGATTACAGAATAAAAAGCTAAAGAAATTTTTATTAATTACTCGAGTTAACTTAAAAGAAATTTAAAAACGCACACGAAAGCATTTCACAAGTCAAATATAACAGAACAAGTTTTGTATACATATAATTATTTTGCATCATACTTCAAAACGAAATAATTGATGCACAATGAGATCATTGATGGTTCAAAGTACAAACAAAAAATGTACAAACAATTTTCTCCTGTTAAAAAATTTCTAAAATCATTACCAAATAAAGTAAAATGGAAAAATTTGTATTCAATTTTTGTATCAACATATTGGTAACTAGTTGTTGTTGTGTTGTTACTTATGACACTTGGACAAACCAAGCTCGCTATGCCTTGTCAATGAGAATTTAAGTCAATAGGGAGCATCTTTCGTTTTAATCAGAGCTTTGCTCTGATACGTCTTTGCTCTTTTTTAAATTCCCCGATAGATGGCACCGCCACAGGATCCACTCCCTCTATTTCGACATTGATCTGAAGGGGGGGGAATTTTTGTCTTGACCATTGCACCTATGGTAACGGTCAACTAGTAATGAGACATGATTAAGAAATTCAGCGATGGATCCATCGTGGCTGAGTGTTATTTATTTTTTCGAAATAGAAGTTCCCGGGTTCAATCCTGTTTTCTATTAAACAACCGGAAATAGTTGTGCTTCTATTTCACGCATGCACGTGTGCTGGATGAGTTATTGGTGGCTTTCAAGGTTTATTCCTTTGTGACTTGTGAATATGGCCCAAAATCTGTAACCATCATTTCAGAAAACAAAATGCGGTTGACGTTAAATGATTTATTACCACCTTAAATTGTTAGGTCATTGACATTTTTGTGTCAATTTTCTAATAAAGACTCCCAATAATCAAATAATTTATCTGTGCTTTTCACAGTAAAAGACCACAGGTTCAATATCAGCCATTATTGATAAGCTCAGGATGGAGGTCACCATTCTATTTTCAGTAAGCAATCTGTTCGATTTGTAAGTGTACGTTTTCAGAGATCTTACTTTTGTGACACGTTATGTGATATTGTGATAACTGTCTAATATAAAATATGAAAAAAAGACATTTTAGAAGGCACTATATCGTATATCTTCAGATAAATTGCAACTTTTGAGTTTTTCAAGTATTTGCAGCTCATTGTCTAATTTACTATATTGTGCCAGCTATAGCCTAATTAATGGTAAGACAACATTTTTCAGAGGGAAAAGGTTTGAATCACTTGCTGTAAAATAACAGGAGAGCAACATTGTGCTCATTTTTCCTACATGCACATCTTTCAGTGTGAGTATTTGAGAGTTCGGCGAGTTTCTCACTACTTACGCTAATCATATAAAAATGCAACATTTTTGTTAAAATGTCTTCACCTATTTAGCTATCCCCTATGCGAGGTTAAATTTTCAACTATGTCATCATCTTATTTGTCAGAACTTGATGCATCTTGTACATCAACTTTCAAAACTTTTCTTTACAAAATTGAGATTATTATTGTCTTTCCTCACGTATTAGATACATCAGTATTACTGTGATATATGAGGAAAATATATATATATATATATATATATATATATATATATATATATATATATATATATATATATATATATATATATATATATATATATATATATATATATATATATATACACACACACGCACCGCCTGACATTCAAAATGCAACACCAAGGAGTGGCCAAAAAATTATGCAAATTTCAGAATATATGCACCTTATCGAGTTATGCAAATGATGTGAATTGCGCAGCTCTCCAGCTCACGTTAGATAAGATATAAGGTGAGGAACAGATAGAGTAGGCAGTATTCGCGCCATTATTATTCTTCAAAAATAATCTTTGAAAGTTTGCTCGTGTCGCAAAGGACATCGGTAATTGCAGAGAATGCCAGGCCATGCACGACGGACTCAATTTCAGCAGGCATACGGGTTTACGAAGGGCATGGTGATCGGACTGAGAAGGGCAGGTTGGCAAATCGCAACTGACAGATACGTGGACGCGTCCACAGTACGCCGGCTTTGTGAGAAGATAGTTGGAACAAGGAACTGTTTAACGTTTGTGAGATGCTGGTGCAACCAAAGTGACGTAAGCACAAATAGATTAAAGTGTCCGACTGCAGCGGTGGTGACCCTGCAAAGCACATCTACCGAAATTCTGTAGCATGTGCAAGATAACCTGGATGCTCTCATATCGAGCATAACTATTTGCCATAGATTTATTGCTAGTGGCTTACGCTCATGGTGTCTGTTAAGAAGACGGCCATTGACCCCACAGCATAAACGGATTAGATCGGTGTGGATGATGGAGTAGCACAGGATCATCTCCTCATATGAGTCACGCTTCTGTTTCTTCAATGATAGTTGCCGCGAACGAATGTGGTGTCGACGAGGAGACGTCCAATTCTGCAGCAGTTGTGAAATTCCCCACAGCGTGACAACTCGGCATTATGGTTTGGAGGCAAATGCGTACAATTCCAGGTCACCTGTAGTTCATATTCACGGCACCACGACAGCCCTACGTTAAGTAGATGATGTGTTGCGGCCGTTGACATTCCCCTACCTTCAGGGGTAATCAATGTTCTTTATCAGCAGGATAGCGCCCAAGCACATATTGCACGCATCAGCCAGCATGTTCTGCAAGGTGTACAGCTGCTTCCCAACCACCATGCTCGCCAGATGTCTCACCAATCGAACACGTTTGGGATATGATTGGACGTCATTTGCAGATCCTGTCACTGACTCTTTTAGAAGAAGCTCTTTGGCAGATAGTTGTCAGGGAATGGAGAGCCATTCCTCAGGACGCCAACCGTACTCTCATTGACTCTGTGCCTAGAGTGTTACTTCGTTTATCACCGTCCACTGGGGTCCTACAACCTACTGAACCGAGACCCCGTTCTCGCTCTGTATTATGCATACCATTTCGAAATACAAATCATTTATTGTTCGTTGCTGTCTCTCACTGTTTGTCGAAAGTCGTCACTTTCTGGTAACTCCTTCTTGGTGTTGCATCTTCAATGTCGGGCAGTATTTATGTATATATATATATATATATATATATATATATATATATATATATATATATATATATATATATATATATATATTGAACAATAACTTAGGTCTCTATGCGCAATTCTACTTCGCAACATGCATATAATATAAAACCAGTGACATTTATGGAAGGTTATTTTTCATATCAAATGACACAATTACGACACTTAATGACACAATTACGAAATATTTTATGGGTATAATACCATCAAAATGTTATTCATGATAAAATAACAGGCTGGTTGACTTCGAACGTGGTCCATTAGCCGGAGTTCATCAACAATGTAGAAACAACAAAAGAACAGGCTGTCACTGAACGATATACACACACCTATATTTATAACTCCTGCCTACAATAATAGTTTCAATCAACACATAGGCGAAAGGAAGTGTGTAGAAGACCAATGTGCAAATATGCAAGACAATATCGGATGAATGCACACCAAAAACGAATTACCTATAAAAAATCTTAGTTTACTATCTAAAGTTTCATACTCCCGTGTATCTTTTCATCATCTAATGTCTCTTGACTGAGGCTAGGTTATGCTCACATCACCTTTAAGACGCCGTAAATGACCATCACAAATATCAGTAAATTAGCAGTGCATAGTGTTTAAAATATTAATCTTGTTTCTGCCTTGGATCATATGAGCATTGCATTCATTTATGAAGGTCAGTGATTTTCAACATTCGGCATTGTTTTTACATAAGCATATAGTCTTTACTCAAGTGTGATAGTGTGGGGTGCCATATTCTAAGGTAGTTGATCCTCTCTTGTTATCCTGCTTAGAATAAGTCCATCCTGGGGGAACGATAGTATTACATTCTTGACACATATATATATATATATATATATATATATATATATATATATATATATATATATATATATATATATATATATATATATATATATATATATATATATATATATATATATAAACTTTCATACAAAATGAGATTCATTCTTCATTTTATTTTTAGATGTTCTCAAATAGTCTGATATAAATGATAGTTTCGATTTTTATTATTAGGAAAATATTTATTTTGAAGAATTTGTCGCTTAGTGTAAATGTCATTTTTGAGAGAATATTATATCATTTTCAGTAAATATCTTTCAACATCTTCTATAAATACTCATTTACCAATGAGATTTTAAAAAAAATTTAATGAAATTATTAACATGTGATACAATCGTTATCTTTGTAACAAAAATGTTTATATCTTAAGACTCGATGAATAAAAAGAAATTAATAAACAATGATGAGAGGCATTTGTTAAATAAATAATTCACAGTGGGCAAAGATGTCTGCAAACTGGGAGTAGCATATCATTTCGAGACAAGTGTACTTATATATATCAGGCGAAAAGGCGCATAACAGGCGGATATGAGTATTTATCTGGGAAATTGGAAAACGCTGGTGTATTAGAGGCGCGCGCCCTCAATTGCTGCTTAATCGTGTCCCCCTCAAAGTCATGGCCCAAAGATTTTTCGCTCAATGATCATTTTCTAGTTGACGTATCTCCAAAACCCCTAATTTGTTCAGCACGAGCCACAATCAAGAACCGATTTGATGCTTTTTTCATTCCTTCTCTTTCTTCTTCAAGTACTTTCTTTTCTAACGTCGCGAACGTTGTGGCGTCTTCTCGGACTCCTTTTGTTATTATTTTTCTTACGCAAAAAAAAAAGAAAATGTCTTGTTGATTCAACGAGCTTCTTGGAAGATAGTTACTGTAGCATTTGAACTTATTTCTTTCTACTCTCGTTTGTGCTGTCAATCTTAACAATCTCTTACTCTCTCTTTCGTTAGCTGTTTTTATATATTTATACAGATATAAAAATGGTGAGCATGATGGAGTGAAGTGATTCATCAATCCAATCGGTTTTGATTCTCGAATAATCGGCCGTAAGGTGTGGAACAGACACTAAAAAGAGTTATGATTGTATTTTTTTTCTCGTATAATGCATATGATTTTGTGAAATTTATCCAATTGCTTGAGCAATTAAAAAATTTTCAGACTTAATATATGAAACTCCACTTTTTTCGATTTTGTAAATTTTATAATTGAAACAACTAAATAATAGATTCTATCCTTTTTCTCAATTTTTATATTGCTTATTACAAATTACTTTATCTATTTATGCATTTCACTGTGTTATAGAATGTAATTCTAAATCATTAACTATTTTTAACCGTTTTCGCTGCTCTTGAAACTTTCACTTTAAATTTTTAAGATTAATATATTAACAGACACACAGTATTATAATCAATATATTTTAGTTTTCCACATACGTGAGCGACAAAATTATAATTAAATAAATACAATTTAATGTATATATAAATACATAAAAACAATTCGAAGTCAAATGTGACTTCAGAAAAATATTTAAGTAATAGAATAAATATCAAGAGAAAAAAAGAAAGAAGTATCAAATTTACATAAAATCAGGAGATAAATTCATTTGACGTAGTTGCTTTATAAATTTAATTTTTTTTTTCAAATCATCAGACTAATAATAAAAAAAATCTAGAAAGTTCTTGAAAATTGCATAAGAATTGCAGTATTGTAATAATTCAGTCAAAACTACGCTAAAGTGATAAATCTTACTAAGTAGGTAATTATCGATTATTAAATTTCACTTTCTTTTTGCTGGAAAATACAATGATTAAATGTGGGAAGAAAAGATTATATGTATTTTTATACGAAGTTACTTTTAACTAATGTGTTCTTAAAATCACATAAATCAAATTAGTATTGTTATATAAATAGTGCAGAATATTTTAAAACTATAAAATAAAAATAATAATGAGAGAAGGATCTCTTTAATATAAAATTTAAACTTAATTTTGCTTAATACATTTGGGAAAAGTTTTATTATTAACAATCAAATTAACAATACAAAGAAAATCAAGTTATTTATATGCAGCAATTATAACTTCAAAGAAGTGAATATGATTTTCAGTAACAAAATTATAACAATTATTTCATAAAATGAGTTCAATTTTTAAAAATGTAATAAATTTAAATTATTTTTTAAACATTTAATGATAATTCAGAATAAAAATGTTGGTCAAAATTGAAAGTTTAATTCAGTTCTTTGTAAAATATTTATAACATTATTTTGAACCATTTGAGAGTAATTTATTATGTAAAAAGATGAACTTCACTGAAGTACAAAGTATTCCTATAGGAGCTGAATTTGTGTGCATTATTAACATCATTAATTTAATTGGTTAAATCGAATCAGAGAGAGAGTTTCTGTTTAATACTTGAAAAGATGAATTTGTCTCTCCAAAGTATAATGAATATTTTAGCTTCCTTCTTTCAATGAAAATTTAAATTTTAACGTAATGTATCAAGTAAATTATCAGACCAAAAGTATCCTTACACCCAGTGGTATAGTCTTAGAGTGTCCCGAGGGTCATAATTATATGATGTTGAGCTCCCTTTTACATCAGTAGCAGCCTGCATACGTATGAGAAGACTTCCCATGAGTTTTTGATAAGTGACCATAGGATTTGACTTCCAGGCATCCATTGCAGCTGAAGTGAGTGCTTTCAGTGAGGATGATCGATTTGCTTGACAAAGTAACCTGAGATTTAATTCGCCCAAAGGTACTCTATGGAATTTATATTTGGACTTTGTAAAGGCCAATCCAACTTTTGAGCACCCGTTTGGTAAAACTATGTCTGTGCAGCCTCGATGTGGAAAAGGAGCAGTAATCCTGCTAGAAGAGAAAAGGAATTATTACTATAGATTATTGCTATAGAGTAAGAAGTGTATCATTGTCCAGAACCTTTATATACATCTTTGAATTTATGTTTCCAATTACAGGAACAAATGGACCCAGGCCAAACCGCTAGAAACACTCCCACACCATTAGGGTGTCCATATTCTTTTGGTCATACAGTGCATGATTTTAATACAATCTAGTATTCTAAAAATTTTAGAATCGTTTTTTATTTTATTAAATATAAACAAAATAAGCTACACTCGTGTCCATAAATTAAATATAATGCAAGTTCAGGCAAAGAAAGAGACAGAAGCAAAACAAATGTGACTTATTTGTAAAGTCTAATTATTAAACAAAAGGTAAAGAGCAAAAAAGATGCTATATGTTTGACATCATTGATAAAAATTGCAATTTTTACTCCCTGGAGCAAATTTCAAAAAAGAACCTATTTACAAAAACCAATATAACATGTTTGGTATGATGGTTAATATAAAGTATGCCCCCAGACGATGAAATACAGGTCGTACAACGACTAGGCATGCTGAGTATCAAATTATCGATCTGATCTTGGGGAATATTATACCACTCATTAAGCAATGCTCTCCGAAGTTCCGGTAGACATGCAGGAGGGGATTGACGGGATGCAGTTCGTCGGATAAGCATGTCGCACACAAGCTCCATTGAATTCAAATCCGGTGAGTATGCTGGCCAGTTCATATGGGTGATATCCCCCGATTGAAGACATTCATCTACAATGATCACACGGTGAGAATAGGCGTTGTCCTTCATAAGCAGAAATTCTGTACCCATGGCACCCTGAAACAAACGTACATATTGTACTAGAATAACATTCAGGTAGATGTTGCCTGTAAATGTATCATTCTGAACATGCATGTTAGTTCTGGAACCCAAAAAAATTTCTCCCCAAAACGAGCAATCCTGCACTACCGTAACGGTGTCGTTCAATGGTGTTCTCTTGGTGGTAACGAGTATCTGGCCCTTACCATATGAAAGTCCGGCGAGAATCAGGCTGAAAGTTAAGCCTGGACACGTCGGAAAACATCACTCAAGACCCTGTTTCGGTGTCCACAATGCATGCTGACTACTCCATGCTAACCGCAGGCGACAGTAAGTTGCGGTAAGTGGAACACATCTGATAGGCCTATGACCATATAGACCAATGTGCCCTAAGCATCTGTACACGGTCTGCCTTGAAACTGTTCTATCGGTAACTGAAGAGAGCTGTCGAGACAGGTCTGATGCTGTGCTCCGTCTGTTTCTTTTGGTAGTAACTGCCAAATAACGGTCTTCATTCGGCGTTGTAACTGTGCTGTAACGTCTACTCACATTACCATAATCTTGAAACTGTTTCCAAAGCCTGGAGATGACACTCCAATTCCAAGTTCATACGAGGCAATTCCAAGTTCCTCAGATACTTCCAGCTGGGTGCGTACACATTCCAGACGTCCGATAATTCTACCGCGTGAAACATCATCCAAATGCTTACTTTGTGCCATAACTATTCGGTTATTGCATTGAAAGGCTTTTAAAGCCCTTGTTAACAATTTTACTTCTGTACAACCATTTCTTATATACCCCTCTCTTACACTCTCATCATTGTGACGTACTATCGGCGCCATCTGGAGGTTTCTTGTAACTTGTATATTATTTTTCAAGAAGTGTGTGATAATTCTACATGTAAAATTTTTATTTTAGAGTTCAATTTCTGTGTGATTCTGAATTATCCTTTATTTATGGACATGAGTGTACTAAAAACAAGGTTTGGATATGCTTGTGGAGATTATTCTTTATAAAACAATAATTAAATGAAATTCCAAAATAAGCTTCGAAATCTTTCAGTTTTTTTTCTTTTTCAGAATATTTTTTATATTTAATTAAAAATATTTTCTATTTTCCGTGGAAATAAAATAGTTTAATTCAAAGCATATGATTAAAAACTGTAATTTTGTTCATTTAAGAAACTATTTTTCCTTTTAATGTGTTGGTGGAAAAAGAATCCTTGTTCTCTAATAGAATGGTTTTGTTGATTAATTAAAAATAAAAAATTAAGTTTTTTAAAGTTTGTAAGAATTCAAAAAAAGCAATACGCTAAAATTCTTAGAAATTTCTATAATATAACTAATATGACCTAATTTAAAATACGACTAATTATTTTGGCTGAAAAAGAGATAATGAGAAAAAAAATTAAGATATTGAAAAGATAATGTTATTGAAAATAAAGATATTGAATTGCACATTTTGGAGATAATTTTTCTTTCCCCCAAAAATACAGAGTAAATTATTTTTATTTTTTTCTATTTTTTAATTAAAATTAAATTTAATGTATTCTAAATTATTTATTTTTTTCATACTTTAATAATATTAAAATTTAAGAAGCAACATTTATTAAAAAGGAAAATTTTCAGATAAAACTCTTTTATGTTATTGAAATATTTTCTTTTCCAGTTATGGAATCCTATATAATGACAGATAAAACTGTGTATAGTTTTCAATCATATAAAATTACAAGACAGCAAACTTTATCTTGAGACTAACTTGTCACTTGGCCTATCTGCATTACTCACATCACGAGTACTTTTCAACAACAGAAACTTTTACTTCAAGGTAAATGATAAGATTATGATTCTTATTTATTATAGAAAATTTTCTTCATTTACTGATCACTAAATTTGTTATTAAAGTTGCTTATTGATCAGTAAATTCTGGTTATTTAACAAAGTATCTAAAGCATTAAGCTTGAATGTTTCGTAAACCATCAATTATAGATTAATTTGAAATAAATATTTCCTAATAGAAGTTCCATGTTAGACGAATATTTTAGAGTTTTAAAATCAAAAAATATTTTTTGCGTCAGGAATTTAAATTTATTCATAAAATCCATTTTATGTTTCTCTTAACTTCTTACAATTATGTTTATAAAATTTCTATTAAAAAAGTTAACAGTAAAACCTTTTGGTTCTTTAATAATTAAAACTCAAACAATAAGCCTATTTTATTAAAGTTCGTGGAATTTTTTTAAGGAATATGTATAAAAATTAAATTACAAAACTCTGTCTTCTTTTTACTAAGTGTATTCGCATTACTTACTATAAAATTATGTCTTAATTTTGAATATAATTTAAAAATTTTATTTGTTTAAAGTTATATATAGAAATGCATTAAATTTGGTCTGAATATTCACTTAAAAATGTTAGCATCACACATTGATTCGAAAACCAACTCTTCATCAAATTAAATCATTTATGTATAACACAATGAATTAGATTTACTTAAAAATAAACAATACTATTGTATTTAACTGAATATAAACTAATTAAATAAAACAGTGTTCGAATTAAGTGAAATCAATAAACTAAAAATTCTTTTAGTGATCGATTCTTAAATTCATTAAAAAGTAGAATAATCCAATAAGACATTTTAAACAGAGATAAAATGAAACACTAATTAATTAAAAAGAAATGAGATGCCAGAAAAATTGACAAAAACGATTTTAATTTTTAATCTGTAAAAGCACAATCAAAACTAAAGAAATAGCTAACTATCCAGTTGTCTTCATTCAAAAACGACAATGTTTTTTGTCGTCAAAAGTAATGGCTCTATTATATCAGCATCTAATTTAATCAATTTTGTTGTTGAGTTAATATGATTTAAAACGTTTACTAAGTATACTTATACATTTTCTTTAAATAGTTTTCATCTAATTTAATACTTCCTATAAAAATATCGAATAAAATTCTATATTTTAGATTTTTTACAATTCAAATCTCTCTTTAACTTGGTTCCAGTTTAAAAAAAATCCGTTTAATTTGCCACATTTTTTTCTCTTCAACTATTTGCGCATTAGTGCTTCAGAAATAAAGTAATAATAATAATTCCCCAGACACAGTGAACGCACAATAAAAATTTGTTAAATTTGTTGAACGATAAAAATGTTAGCAAATACAATTTATTTATTTTACATTCGTTTATTTTTTATAGGATATTCTTTGATAGAGAGACACACGCTCATATATATGTGTTTTTCTAATTTTCGTACAATAGAAAATTAATCTCTATTCAAGCAAAACTTGACTTTCTCATTATTTATATATTTGTATAAACAATAGTTAACACACAATATTTAAGCCTCACTGCTTTTACATTTCATTGTAGTTTATATTTATCTTTAATCTAACGCTTTGTGTAAATTTTCCACTTTCTAAAACTTTTTTAAAATAATGTCTTAGTCATGTTTTGGAAAAATAAAAAATAAATTTTGTTTACTTTTAAAAGTTTGAATCCATATAAATTTAATTGTTTTTATAAGACAACATAGCGTTTTATATGTAAAATATTTATCAAAATAATTTCAGTTAAATCCAATTTTTTTTAAATATGAGTGTGCATGATTATTTTCATTTGCCCCATAAGATAATATATTATAAATTAAACGAATCATATAAAATGTGACATTCTCCTATCATTTGAATGTAATATAAAATAATTTTTCAGTTAAATAACATTTCTATTAAGAAGGAATTCAGGTAACTTGCTTCACAAATGTACTTTCCAAGGTGTATCATAAAATAAAATAATTCAATTTCTCTTCCAATTACATAGAATAAATGACATCATAATTCATTTATGAAAGATTATTTATAAGATCTGGATAGTTATTTATGACGAACTTAAAACTGACTAAGTGCGTTTTGTTTCACAAGGTCTTTTTAGAAAGTAAATTGTTAGTTCAAAATTATTGAGGAAGATTGAGAATCATAAGGTATTCTCAAATCATGAATTCTCTTAGTGCTATGTGCTTGCATTATAAGTAAAAATATACTAGTTAAGTCATTATATGAATATAAGTGACTGTATATTTGACAAAACACACTTAATATTTAACGCTTATTTTAAAAAACACACACGATAGATGATTCGAAATGAACCTTTTATTTAAAAGAACAACTGAAATTGCTCATCCTCAGAGCATATATGTAAACCTTATCGTGGCTGGAGGTCTTTCGTTCTATTTTTTATAAAATGGATATTATATAAAGGAAGCTACGAGATTTTTGGGAGCAGAGAAAAAGCTCTTTGGAATTTCCTGACATTTGAGTTTTTAAACCAGCGATTGACTTCAGATTATTAGAGAATTTTCGTAAATTTACTATTCTTCTTCTTCTTAGAGTTGGGTTTGTATGTCATTGGGCACCTCTGCTTTTATCAGCATTTTGTACTATTAACTCCAAGCCCAAAGTTTCCTAGTTTCAGTTGCTCGGGTCACCCACTTTATTAATAAAGTCCGATAACCCTTTAATGGAGTCTAGGTGAAACTCTCTAGTATGGATGATGCCTAAAGAAGTTAATCTAGGGAGGGCAAAAGCCTCACATTCGTAAATGATATGCTTGGCCGTTTCCTCTTGCGTATGACATTTCCTGCAGATAGGGTCTTACTGAAACAGTCCCATTTTATGAATGTGTTTTCTGAAATAGTAATGCCCAGTTATGAAGCCTACGATTAAACGTATCTTCTGCCTAGAACATCTTAGAATTTCAGAGGCAATCCTCGCTGATGATCCACAAATCATACTTTTAGCGTGGGTTTGACCAGTAGTGTTGAGCCAAGCTTCATACATCTTCCGTTTTTCCAATCTAAGAACATTGGTTTTTGCGGTCTTCAAATTGATCCCAGAAAAAGGTTCTGCACCAATGGGAGCAAAAGACGATCCTTGTTTAACAAGTTCATCAGCCCTTTCATTACCTTCGATACCTTTGTGCCCTGACACCCA
This sequence comes from Latrodectus hesperus, assembly GCA_037975125.1. NCBI lineage: Eukaryota > Metazoa > Arthropoda > Arachnida > Araneae > Theridiidae > Latrodectus > Latrodectus hesperus. The sequence goes on along the minus strand of CM075854.1, from coordinate 79,897,552 downwards.
TACAAGGATCACTTTGTTTCTAGTTACCAGTTCTGTAAGAAGATTTCTACATTACAAAATCATTTTAGATTTGATTTCGGAAAAACTGAGCGCTTTTAAAGCGGCTTGACTGTCACTAAAAATGAGAATCCACTTACCGTGGTAGCCCTTCCTCATATTTAGTCGCAGATAGTGGATAGTGGCCAAAACTTCTGCCTGGAAGACCGTAGCGTTTCTCCCAAGGCTTACAGATAGGCTGGTTCTTGGTGACACGCCACATACTCCCAGTCCTAAGAGGCTGTTTTTTAGTGATCCACTTGTGTACCAGATTAGATCTCCTGTTTTAGTTTCGAACATGTTATTATCCCATTCGTCTCTAGTTGGAAAAACTATTTCAAATGTCCTTTCAAACATGTATGACTTTTCCATGATGTCCGAAGACATCAGGAAAGTAGGAACTTTAATTTTCCTGGTAATACCCCTGTGCCCTTTGTCAGCAGGTTGGTCGTACCTTTGGTTTTGTAGCTTCTTTCTGTATGCAGCCATTCTGGCAGTGCTGCAGATGAAGATGTCTAAGGGAGTCCAACATAACTTCCATTGATCTGGTTGGCGTAGTGGACATTGCTCCTGTGATGCAGAGACAGGCCAGTCTTAAATTTACTATTGTTTTAAATAGGAATAACATGAAAAGGGAATAAAAAGTTTTGCTTAGAAATAGTGTATTATGTTTACATATATAATATTTCTTACGGTCTCCACAAACAATTCAGACCATAGAATTTATGTCTTTCATGGATGAGACAAGTTTATCAATATGATTTTGGCTAATATTGCTTTTATCGCAAAGAAGTTCCTCTCCAGCTACCGGACAATAACTCTCGAATTCTTGGAAGAATGAATTCTAATATGGAATTGATTGTCAGACTGAAATCTCTCATTAATAATAGTTTTAAAATGATAAGGAATGATTTTTATTTAACACTATAGTTATAATTCAACTTTAACAAGAGATAATTTTTAATTCTACCAACAACACGAATTGCTATGATCATTAATCTATAGTGTGGCGCTGCGTTTTATATTTACTTTAACTACTGTAAGAATTTTCTTAATTTCATACTTAAAATTAAAATTTTGCGAATAAATCATCCAAACATAGTATACTTAATTAAAAAAAACATGGGCAAAAGTATATTTGTAACTTACACGAAAAATAAAAGAGAATTACGTTTTTATTTATGCATATATTACTGTAAAAACATTCACACAAAAATGTATATAAAAATGAGATGTCTATTCAAATCAATAACATATAACGCTTAACTTTTTGCCTTAAACCATTTAATTTTATATGTTACCATATCATTATTTACATACTATTAATACTATAATATACTATTTCTCGAATCATTTAGATCAGAGAATTAACGAAACAATTATAGCTTTAGAATTTTATGTAATTTTTTTATTAAAATGAAGTAAATATTTTTACAATGAAAAAACTATATAACAGGCGTATCTTCACATTTTGAATGGAATAGAGTAATTTCAAATATAAATGAAAAAATATTGCCGAAATATATAAACAAATATGTCAGTTAATTAAATTCTTGTTACCTTATATATTAAATATTTATTAAGAAGCCCGTGGAAATAAAACCATAAACTTACTCGATTTACTTCACCGCCAGAGAACCATTGCTTTTCTTTAGTATATTTTAGTATTAAACTCTTAATAACTTCAATATTAACAGTCAACAGCAGGTTAAAAATTTTAAAATGCTGTCAAAAAATGAAATATTTATTATTTAAATTTCTGTTCACACACTTACAGGAATTTAAGTTACAAACCTTACTTCGGTAAAAAGAAATAAATTTCACTGAAGATGAATAAAAAAAAATCTAACTAACAGATGCAAAGTAAATAAATTAAATAACAAAAGCAAATATTATTTTGAAATAATTTGAGCAACTCAAATAATCTGAGTAAAATATTTTCCATATTTCCTAAGTATGTGTATTTAATAAATATTAATAGTATATAATGGAATATTAGCAGCTGTCACATAGGAACTTCATTTTCATATTCTTTCTGAAAATATGATTTTTCAATGGTATCTCCTGACCCAAATCTATTAGATTTTCATGTGAGCATCAGTATAAAAGATTATATAAAAGAATTGTTTTAAACAAAAAAAATTGTAAGCGATATGTTTGAAAGAATAAGATAAAATCACACCCAACTTATAACAAAAAATCTTTTCAATCCCATGCCAAGAAAATCGAAGGTCATAAAATAATAGTATATTGTTTGCCCATTATTTGTCTTTTGTCAATTAGAATCTTTTGTTATGAAAATTGAATTTTTCAATAGAAAATATAGTTTTGCTGTTTAGTTTTTATATTAATTTCACCATTTTGTCTCTTAATATGCTCTAAAGTTTGATAATTTGCGATTATGAATTTAAAAAAGAGTTTAATGAATATTTGTAAACATTTCAAGCTTTAAGATAATTCAAAAAAAGTTGATATTTAATATTGCTTTTTTTGTTATATTATCAAAAGATATAAAATAAATTTATGGTAAAATAAAAATATAATATTTTGTTATTTAATATTTTAAAACGTTTAAATCAATATTTATTCCTACAAGAATAAATTTATGTTTGACACAAAACTTATATTCATTGATTCATCAACAGTATAAAATCACACGTGTCCATTTTTCAAATTGAAACGCCGATCAAAAGTGCGATATCAATAGGAATACAAGCACCTGCTTTCTCATATTAAATCAGCAGCGATGTTCATTAAAATTTTCTGATCAATCAATACAGCACAAGATCATGACTTCTGTCGAATAAGTAGTAATAAGAATAAACACATTCATATATTTGCTTTAATGAAGCATTTTGTTTTGAATTAGAAGGCTATAATTCTTTGTTTATTAAATAAATATATATATAAATATATACACAACCCACTCTTTTCCCATCTCTCGACTTAGTGTTTCTTTCTTTTTTTTTCTGCGAAACTTGTTTTGACAATCGATTTTGGATAATCTCAAAATCTAGCTTTGATTATCATATTATTAAGTACGGCCAACAATAAAAAAGTCACAAGTTGAATTTTTTAAATTAAAAAAAGAGAATTAAGCAATTTTCTGAAATAAGGATAGGAAAATTTGATTACAGCTTTTTGTCCCCATGCAAGCAAAATATGACTTAAATCAAAATAGTACGTGTGCTCTGAAATATGCGTATAGAGAGTCCATCTTCTACAATAATTATGACATATCTAATCATTAAATAATTACACCGAGAAGGGAAATCATGAAAACAGCACATAATAGGGATAAAAATATATAAAAGTTAGGAACTGAGAATATACGTCTCCTTAATTAAGACGTAGTTAAATTTCATTAGAAATATTAATATTAGAAAACAAGAACTTTGAAGTAAAAAAGTTAGCACTAGTAACGTAATTTTCTATATTGCCAATTGATTTAAATTGAAAATAACAATAACTAATTAATATATGCTATGTTTAATAATAAATACAATATATATAATTATAAATACTTAAGTAGTTTCATTTTCAGGTAATTTTTGCATTCATATGAAGAATTTTGTATCATAAAATCAAAAAGGGATATTTCAATTTTGAATTATATAATATATATTTTTCTATTTTCAAGAATTTTAGCTAGCGAATTTCCACTAGTTTGAGCAATAGTACATTCCCGTCACATTTTTATGAAAAAAAAATTGTTAAGCCTTATTAAACATTTCGTACCCACAATGACACGGCAATATAATTAATATCTTAATATCATATGAGGTAAACAGTCATGATCATATTAAATTAAAAAGAGAAATTACTTTTAAAAAATCATATTTTTATAGTGATATGTTAATAGTTTTTAATTTTCTGTAAAATAAAAGTTTAATTTTTTTGCTAAGTCATATACTTTATACAATAAACTGCTTAAATATTTTTATCCGTTTAAAAACAATAAGTATACACAGAGTAATATTGGATATGTATGAAGGGCCAATAATGCGTATGTAAAATGTCCTAAAACAATACTAAATATAATTGTTATATTTATTACAATGCGATATAGTAATACAGCCAGTAAAAGTACCTTGAGATCAATAAACACCATTGCCAAGTGATAAACTGAGTAAAAGTAAACTATACTGAGTAAACTGAGGACTAAGGAGGGAAGATTCTTCATGTTCTAACTGTGTTTAAAAGGAAAGAAATCAGAGAGCTTTCTTGGACTTCATAACTATTATGGGTTGTATACGGTGAGCCATTACTTTTCATTAGGAAATGCTTTTCACATAAGTTGCGTGTCAATGGGCCTACATAGCCCTTTATATAAAACAAGTTTAGAAGCAGTACTGTAATAGCTCCTTAAAGCCATTAGTTCAAATAGGCAATGAATTAACCTTCTTGATACTGAAGAGTCTTGAATACCCTGCTCATAGATTGATTGTTGAAGATAGTGTGTATTTAGTGGAACGTGAGTAATACGTAGAAAAATCAAGGTTTACTTGCGGATGTATCAGCTGTCTCGCTTTGACCTTACTCAGGCTACACCACCATTCATAAACACGCTGCAGATTCTTTTCTTCCATCCATCGTCACCACAATTTGAACAAATGAATGCATGCAGATAAAAATCTATTACAACAGACGGAATTATCGCTCAAAAATGATCACGTGATGTACTCGAAAATCATTTTTGTAGTGTAATTGTTTCTGTTGGGTTATGGCCCAACACAAACAATTACACTACAAACACACTTGGTTATTACTATTACACACTTGGTTACAGTTTCAAACATTTTATGAGTGATGACTAGTAAAATGCGCCTCAAAAGTCTCTAAGACCCATATACTACAGACGTTTTTATTCTGGACTATAAACACTATTATGCTCATTTTAGCATTTAGAATACTTTTTTGAAGTTAGAATACAAGACTCGATATTCGTTATCTAAAGGAAGAAAGGTCTGAGTTTTACGGAGTCTTCACACCTTCGTATCATAAACTTTTCTCATAACTGCCCACTTGATATCACTCAGTAACTTTTGAATATTTCATTCATTTTTTTACTGGCTGTTTACTCTTGTGCGTTTTCTTTGTTTTGTAATGTAATTTTATTTGTAATTATACTTCTGTTGAAATAAATTCAAACGAATATTTGCTTTTAAATCTTTATTGACTTTTTTATATGGAATTAAAGACCTATATCACACAAAGATTTTAGAATACGAATCTCTTTGACTATATAAATAATCAAAAGAGTCTGTATTTTTGAGAGAGAGAGCCAACTAAAAATGTGAGTCATCTTTCATATTAAATGTTAAAATTAAACAAAATATTTTATTATTTTATAATTGGTGAAAATGTAAACTTAGTTTACATATTTGTCTAATGATAATTTAGTTGTGAAACCATTGTCATACAATATATTTAAATAGATAATTTTCTTGAAAAATTGCAAATAATCAAATTATAATTTATGATTAAAATATGAAGTAAACTTATACTAATTCATAGATTGAATGCAAACAATTTATTAATTCAATGTATTAAAGTTTTTTCATAAGATCTATATAGTTTCTTCGATTAATATAATAGTGGAAAAAAGTAGCTGATCGATCTAAAAATAAAGTAGTTGTTTTCAAATTTCTGTATTATAAGTTTCCTCAAGGTTATTCAATATTAAAATAAAGCAAAATAATTTGGCAATACATTTTTTATCAATGCATTTATTTAAATTTAAATAAATATTTTCTTCTGTTTTTTAACAATTCACAAATTTAACATGCATACTTAATTTGAGAATGTCAGGCACAAAAATTCCTATCGAAGTTTGTCTTCATTTTTTTTTCTTTACTTAAAGAATCCTGAGGTCATCTAGGATGACTAATTTCTCCTCCTGGCAGGAATTAGACGTTATACGATGCAGTTGCGAAAATATCATTTGAAGAGCAATACTAATGCATAAAAAAACACTATTTTTTCTTAGAAGGAAGTTTCGAATACTCAAAGCGTAACGAGTTAACTGTTCTTGAAATTGCAACGTTGAAGCATTGGAGAAGAAAAAATATCTCTTCAAATTGCTCTTAGAAGGATAATTATTTTCTCTAGCGCCAGTAATGCTTTTATCATCTTCCCCTTGTCTGAAGTATAACCAAAATCACTTTTTCAGTTTCAAAGAAGGTTAAGCATCAAATTTTTTAGTAAATAACTTGATTCTGCTGCATAAATATTAATCTCTTTCGTGGCAGGAGAGTGTGTCTATTTGTTTCATATTCTTCATTGCATAGTACTGATCAAATTAATAAATATAAATGAAATGATGAAATATTCATTTCATGAAGTATTTTTAAAAGGAAATATAAAATGTGAATTTTTCTTAAATATGTTCATATCATCATGATGTTAATATCTTCATATTATATTCAATGATATTAACAGAAGGTAGTTCAAAATTCCTTCACCAATTTTTAGTGTAAATCACAATTTAAGAGGCAATGTTTTCATCTAAAATTTAACTAAGACAATCTCTAATATTCTATTTATTGTACCAAATTTTTTAATATTTGCTATCTATGACGGCAATAGGACAAGAATTAGAATTTAAAATAAAGGAAAATAGTTGATGAAGTGACAAAAATGTCGGGACTTTTAGTAGTCACAAAACTGTTCACACACACATACAATGATTTCTGTCCTTTTTAAATATTATACAAATATGCATATTGACTAGGTTTCTAAAAACTGCAATAGGTTTTAACTCAAAGAAGTAAACATAAGAGACTAACTGCAACAACGAATGTACTACAGTATAGTTACAAATTACCAAATGCAATAACATTGTCACCAAAATTTTCAACCAAGAATAAGACCTGGCACATGTATAATTAGAACGAGTCCCATCTTGCTTGAAATAAAAATAATTAAAGTACTACCATCAATTAAATTGCTTGCGAAAATATTCAACCTATTACTTTATTTTTTATAATTACACTACAGTAACTTTAATATAGAGTTTTACTTGAAGATTTACTCAATGCATTAAACTTGGATTTAATACTTTTTATTTAAGGTTTAGTGTTTGAGCTATGACAATTTTTTTAGTGTGTTTAATGTTTTAATAAAGCCCAAAACTGATTGGTGCCTTTAATTTATGTATTTCACGATCATAATTAATTACTTATTTATTAAATACCTATTCTATCAATTTGTACACTTTATTTAGAAAATCTTTTATAAAATCTCATTAAATAATTATTAAATCAATATTTTAAAATAGTATTACTTAAATTATAATGAAATTAAAAATTATAGTAAATTAATTGTAAGGAATAATTAAATTATAATAAATAAAAGGAACAATTTTAAAGATAAATTGTGTGTTGAAAGATTTTAGTTATGTTCTAAAATTTATGAATGATTTTTTAGTATTCTTGGTAAATTTTGATAATAAAAGAAATCAAAATTTCACAATCTTTTAAATTTCCCACAAAGGATAATTTGTAGCTATTGACGCATACCATATTTATCACAAATATCGGAAGATTGTCGATATCAGATACTGTCTACGAGGAATATATGTATAAGAAGTTAATTTTTCGCATAAAAATAAGCATAAGCAAACGAGCTTCAATTAATTATGAATATCACCTGGCCTACGGGAGAATGCGATCATAAATAGTTTACTCAACGTTCAATTAATACACTTGTCGACGGACAGCAAGCGAATTAGCCCATCCTGTTTTTGGAAAGAAGGAGAGAGGGGAAAAAAATATGACAAAGCACTAGTTCAACAGGGCAATATTTCCTCACAATAGACTCAAAAGTAAAATTTCTTGACAACCTAACATCCGCTGCAAGTATTTTTACGACAAGCCTAATGTAGTCATAAACCATGCGTAGGTTTTATGACATTGACCAACGCGCCACCCTCTCTGGCTGAGGTAAGAGAGCCCTACAGACATAGAAGAAGAAATATAATAAAAAATGAGAGGGGTCGGTAATTTTCTTCCAATTACCTATCCCTCCATCGTAGCGGGGAGTCGACATAGAGGTCGACATGTGGGGTATAAGGACTTAATTGCAAATGCGACCTACCAGGGTCGTAGGCTCCAGCAACCTTATTCGTCGTCATTCAACGATGCGCGTCTCCTCTCAGCTGCCACTTATCGGTTTTGTCTCAATTACATTCCTTTTACATGCTCTCCAGACATTTTTATTGGCCCATGCTTAAGAACGCAGCTTGTACAAGGAAAAGGTGTCCTTGTCATTAATTGGTTTTGCCTGATTTATACACCTTTTGGTTTTCTAATTAAATGAAAACTCTGATTTTCTCCTAAGAGAATTCAAATGTCATTATTGAAAATATAGAAATTTTCCCTTCGATTGAGTGAATGCAGCAATCTTAAAAAAATAATTTGAATATGTTTTTCAGAGCTTATTTGAAACTTTATATACTTTTTAACGATATTCTTTAGAAATTTATTATTTTCATTTTCTAATATTGTCCAATAGATATCATCTAAATTTTCATAAAAGTGAAAATGATAAAAAAAGTCATAAAATGTATTCAACCTTAGACAGCAATCTTTTTAAGCAAATAAAGATAATAAATTGCTTAGTATGATTAAAAAAAAACTGGTTTTGCGATTTGAAATGAAATAATCGTTTTGGTCATACAATTGCATTTTAATATTTACTTGCCAGTGTCATAGAAACTATAAACTATGCTTATGAAAGTAATCTTTAGAAAAAAAGTATTTCACTAAAAGAGGAATAAAATGGTAAAATTTATCAAACTGTATTTAAAATAAAATAAAATATTTTAAAGATATTTTCGCTTATATTAAATACAGCATTCTCTTATCTTAAATAAAGTAAAATAAAATATTTTTCAGATATTTTTAAGAATCTTATTAAATTTACATATTCAAAACAATAATTTTTAAGTTTATATTTTAACGTCTTCAATTTTCAGGTGATAAATGATATCATATCTTTTTAAAACTCTGAGAATGAGAAAACGTTGATAAAATTTAAACAATTTTACCTCTATAATGCTTTTAATTAAAAAAAAAATACTAAATAAAAAATAAAAACAGCAAAGATATGTAGAATAAGGAAAATGATTGTGTCATTATTAGAAATTCTAAACTCTCCTCGTTCTGTATTATAAGTAAATTGTCTGCGGTCTGTCTAAAGGAAAAAAACTATTAATGAATAATACTTGTGATGAGATATACTTTTTAAAGGATAGTAGTAATAAAAGATTAAAATACGGCAAAAAATGATAATATTCTATTATAATTAAACGTGTGTGGATCATAAATTTATATTATTTTCTCATAATATTTATTAAAATATTGAATAATTTTCTGATTGTAAAAAATATTCAAATTTTCTCTTATGTTATTAGAAAACTTCTAACCATTTTTCAAAGTATTCTGATAGCTTAAAATAAGATCTTGATAAGATTTGATGGTAGATTTTCTGGTGTCTCTAAAATTAGTTTATATTAATTTAATAAAAAATATAATAGCCTCGATATACCACGCTATGTGATAACTTGTTATTATATTCGCTTAGAAATAGTTAAATTAAATGATTTTATGAATAACTTATGAAAATATTTCTCTTTTGTTTTCCCAAATTTATAAGCTAATTGAAGTCTATAATTTGATATTCCTATAAAGCACTAAAATTCTAAAATCCTTAAGTATGTAAAACAGATTAAAATAATAAAGTTCTAAATGCTTCTCCTGATAAACTAAAGAAGCACTAATCGACCACTAAATAATGTTTTACGAGCCGTGTATGAATTTTACAACTAAGTTGAAACCATCATGTAGGTAAGTTTTAATGTAGCCACATAATTCTGACGTCAGTGTGGGCGTTTTCCAGCCTATTCACTCTGAAGCCAATAAAAAATGCAGCCAGTGATTTTGACTGAAAGAGGCTGAAAGAGAAAGAGACACTAAGAGCCTTTTAACTAGTCGATTTAATTGTTTTCTAGTTTGAGGCAATGGAATTCTAATATGACTCGTAAATGAGGATGCTTTCCTAATAAATTGTCTTTATTGCTGAGTTGCACGGACTCACTCAAAGCGAGACCTCCAAATAGAGCCTATGACTTAATGTGATCGCGTTAGGACTGATCATGATGCCTTATCAATGACTTTGTAATTAAACTGTCTATCTGATAATCGTCCTTTTCTGACATTTTTTCTTTCGTTTTTAAAGAGGAGTAATTTCTCCTTCCCCTCTACTAGATAACCATCTTCTTGAAAGATTTACGTTTCAAATTATCGTAAATTCTTAATTACATGAATTATCCGCACAGAAGTAAATCTAATAAAACTGAGCTCACAGGATATTTTAAGTGAGTAAATAAGACATAAAGACATGCAAAAAATGGTGTGCTGAAAAAAATATTTTCCTTTTTAAGTGAGTGTCTTATTTGTGTTCGCAATAAAAATATTGAATGTATAAAATAGTAAACCGTACATACTTCTATGATTAATGTACAAGTCAGTTTTTTTCTTTTTATCATAAAAATGAGCTAATCATCGATAATTAACTTAATAAATCTTGGAGTTTATAGAAAAAATTATTATTATCCATTACTGTCATCTCATTTTCAAAATTTTTATTTTTTAAAAATATTCAATATTTTTAAAAAGTTTATTCATATTCACTATTGAACTTCTCATTAAATATTTATCTTAAAAATTTAATATAAAAATAACAATGAAAAAATTTCCAAATTAAAATGAAAACACCATTTTTCATAAGAGTCTAAGATGATAAAAAAGAGCATTTCGATACACTCAGCAAATTCTAACGCATTATTACATATAGATTGATTATTACACTATCTGGCTAAATGTACACGGATATTCAGTTTTATGGACAAGGAGAACCCTGGTATATAAAATATTAGTTTTAATCTTGCATCAATGATAACTCGCACATATCTAAGGAGATATTCCATGAGATTTTGATAGACGGGCATAAGCGGTAACTTCAAGGTGCCCATCACAGACGAAATGAATGCAGGCAATAAGAATGGTTTTCTTTGCTGACTACGTAATCTTGGTAGTAATTAGTCCATTGATTATTCTATGGAATTTAGTTCAGGTTCAAATAAAGAACATCCTTTCCCTAACCGTAGCTTCCCAAGTTTCGATAAGTGAATGGAGCAATTATCCTGTTAAAAGAGAAATGGGTCTTCCCTGAAATATTGCCATAGAATTGCGAGAGCCGCATTGTCCAGAATATCCACATATATATCAGAGCTTACGTTTCCAACCTCAAGAACTAATGGACACAGGATATATAATGGAAAATACACCCACTCTATAATGCTACCATCATCAAACTTAACAATCAGGACAATACTATCACTAAAGAAGCACTCACCAACATCTTCCAAACTAAGATGTCCATTTGAATGCAAAATTGTCACGTTAGATTCAATAATCAAAAAAACTCTATTATATATATCCTTGACCAATGACCAGTTGTTGCTTCTTATTCTAAGGAGTGACGTTTAGCTTATGAGTGAATTCTCATTAATAGAATCGTTTTTTTCCGCCATAATATAATAATAAAAGTCACAATATATATATATATATATATATATATATATATATATATATATATATATATATATATATATATATATGTATGTATGAAAATGTATTATTATAACGTCTCCATTATTGCTTTCAAACCTACAAGATATTTCCAGAAATCCGAGGGATTTTTAACTCTCTCTCTCAATCTGTCAAAGAGATTGATTTTCCCAGTTGGAGCCCGCGAAACTAAACAGTACCAGGAACAATAATTAGATGTGATAGGGAGATAAGAATGTAGGTATCGCAGAAATGATTTGAGAAGGGTAATTAAGTCTTTAACCACAAATGCACTTCATCTGAGAGAAGTTGGAACCACCTATTGAGTGACCAGCTGCATCTTCGACTTGTATTTACTTACAATGAATTTTGGAGAAGCAACCTCCCCCTTGACCATTTTCATGAGGATTGTCACCCTGTAATGGATTATTAATTACTTCCGGGTGCAGTATATTTTTGACCACCACATATGGTTTTGAAACAGCTGAATGACCGGAAGTATGCGGTCTAGAAGTGACGTCCGAGAAGTTTTTCGAGTTTCCCGATGACGGGGGACAGATCAATATAGAGAGACTTCTGCTTTTGTTTCTGATAAATATCCCGTAGCGGAGGCGTCCAAGATCTTTGAGAGAATATCAGAGGAAACTGATGCCTGTCGCATTATAAAACCATTACTCTCTGAAAAGTATCACAAGTTCGGAGGTGATGTAGAAGACTGAAAATTTGGTGATTCTGTTTACGAGACATCCTTGAAGTTAGCAGCCCCCATTGATGAAACTCCGATTGACATGTAATTTCAGCGAAACGTTCCTGGATTTATAGAACTCAGTTTTCCTGCACCCCGCAGGTTGATAAAAGATGTTTCATAAGCAATCTGTATTGGCATCATAAATATTCATTGTAATTAATCATATATATATATATATATATATATATATATATATATATATATATATATATATATATATATATATATATATATATATATATATATATATATATATATATATATTATTCATATGTTCTCAATTGAAAAGTTGTTGGGGTAATCTATAAAAGTTAATTAAGGATGTATATATTATTATAACTTCTTAATTCATAATAAAGCCTTTACTGCTTTTTCTTAGAAAATACTTCCATATTCATTAAGCTTTTGAAATAAGTTTAACTGAAATTTTGCATTTATTAACTGTTATTTATTTATCGTCTCCCATACACGAGTTCTATTCGTATAATGTAATGAAATTTAACATAAACATTCATTAAATTTCTGCTGAGTTGGCTGTCAAACAGTTGATACTGTGGTATTCGGCTTAACAGATTGTAGGTTCGATTCCAACTTTGGTGTTGGATGTATGTAGCACTTCAGAATATTCCTTAAACTGTATAGATTCCGGTGTAAATAGCCCTCGTATGCAAAAGTGATCGTTGAGTTTGAGCAGTAAGCAAACCAAACAAATTCTTGTGCAGAATCTTTTCGTATTAATACATTTATCTTCAAAAATGGCTAATTATGCAATACAGCTAACACTATTTAATATTAATCAGCTTTAGATTCTATATTTTAATAAAAAATATTTATATTTTTGCTATTCTATGAGATTCTATCTTTGCTATTCTATCCTTCATGGCTGTTATTAAAAAATTCAAAAGAATATTAAAATTTGATAGAGAAATTATTACTTGAATAACATATTTGTGTTTTCAATATTTTATTAATCAAAAAATATAATTCAAAACAAAAAGTCATAATACCTAAAAATTACATAGTTATTTAAGAAATTCAGCAAAACTACAAATTTTTCTTTAAAAAGGCAGTTTATTTCATTTAAATGTGCAAAATAAGCTTAGAAATGCATCAACATTGTTTATTATTTAAATAAATAAACTTTTCGTACATTTTAATCTTGTTTGTAAATAAAACATTACATAGAAACTTTAATTATATTTGTTGAATGGCAATATTTTTTTCATTAATTCATGTTTAAAAAATAAACATGTATATTCAGGAAATGACTAAGTTCAAAACAAATTAAAAACTATCACACTTTCTTCAAGGTATGCATCGGTAATTTTTAAATATATACATATATTTTTAGATATATATATATATATATTTTAAATATATATATATATATATATATATATATATATATATATATATATATATATATATATATATATATATATATATATATATATATATATATATATATATATATATATATATTTTAAATATATATATATATATATATATATATATATATATATATATATATATATATATATATATATATATATATATATGTATATATATATATATATATATATATATATATATATATATATATATATGTACTTATATATATATATATATATATATATTTAGATCTTTATTTTCTCATTAAATCACTTCTTTAATAGAAATAAGTGAACCCTAAAATAATCGAAAATTACAAGCAAATCAAATATATGAAATATATTTTGAACAAATATAAAATATTTTAAAATTTCCTCTAAAGTCTGATATATTTTCTTCATATTATTTTTTAATTTTTCTCTCTATTATTAATTATTATTTTTAAAATAACTTAAACTAATCAGCTTAGTTTATCATAATCCAGATATGCACTTATTTTCAATGAAACTTCCTGTACTTCAATTTCACATAAATATTTCTAAAACGACTATATTCCTTTTACCTTGCATAATGCATAAAACATATATAATTGTATATGCATAACTGTAAAAGGTATGTTTCTAGTATTTTATCAGGTTCAATTGAATACAATTTCAAACAAGGGTATAGTTAAAAAGTAACAAAAAAAGCTGATTTTCTCGCTATATATGTACATTCGTCAGAAATCCTTGTATATGATATTCTGCAACTATATTAAATAACACGTAAACGTGTGCAAATCTGCAAAAACTCTAAATGAAAATTTTTGAGGAAATTTGTTTGGTATACAGAGTAATTTTTTCCTGAAAATAAGCTGAAAACTGAATGCACACAAAATACTGAATACAAGATTAATACACACAATAGATAATTAATTAAGGAATTATTAAAAGTAAGTACTGATTTAATTTATTACTATGTGGTACCTTTTCATTACCCATCTCTCAAGAACTTAATGCTAATTAATCTTTTTATAATTAAATGCTCTAATTTTTTTTATTCTTAATGTAAATCTATAGGCCGATTAAGTGCATTTTTAATGTGTAAAATTTATACGATGTGTAGGTTTTAACATTTAAGTTCTAAAAATCAAAACTTAAATTAGTTGTGAAATTTTTAGACTTAATTAACATTGATATTTTACGAAAAATACATTTAATTTTTATAAATTTTCCTTAAATTATCATCATTTGCTTATTTCAACTGAAAAATGACAAAATATTTTATGACAATATAATATGATATAAGTCATATAATTTTCTTGAATAAAATTTTTAAAAATTTAAGAGGTTCTAAGTCATATTTTTTAAGAGTAAATATGCTTTAGGTAGTTAAAACCAAATTTCAAAATGTCTAAGCAATTAAGCTTAAAATTTTAAGCATTTATTTAATTTTTCTTATGTTTTTATCAGAATAATCTTAATTTTTAAAAGAAATTTTGAATATCCTTAAGATGTTGAT
Source organism: Latrodectus hesperus (assembly GCA_037975125.1). Lineage (NCBI taxonomy): Eukaryota > Metazoa > Arthropoda > Arachnida > Araneae > Theridiidae > Latrodectus > Latrodectus hesperus. Next base: position 79,882,243 of record CM075854.1, on the reverse strand, counting down.
ACAAAATTTATTAAATAAAAATTTAATTAATAAAGCATTATTTTAGTTTATTCTGTATTACATATTTAAGAATGTGATTGGTTTATTAAGCAACTGGTTTTAAAAAAATTTCAATTTCTATACCTTCTGCTATGTAGCATTTCAAAATTAAATGCAATATATCGTATGACGAGCAAGAATCATTAGTTGTTTTGAATCCATGGAAAAAATAAATTTTTACAAATGGTAGGTAAATTTTTTCGGAAAATGAAGAAAATTTGTGATTGCTTTTCCAACTTAGTTTTTAGATTATCATTATAAATATTGTTATTCAAATATATGTATTACATATAGTGATAAGGCAAAAAGAAAAATTTCATAATTTACATTAATTATGCATTTTATTCGGTCGATAAAGCTTATTCCCATTGAAGTTTTCTAAAGCCTATTGTCTTCCATTGGTGTGGTGGGAGACTAGAAAAAAACCCATACTATAACCAATATCAATTTAAGGCATTAATTCGAAAATTTTTTTATTTCACATAGGTTAGAGAAAACGGAACATTGTCACCGGATGTGTCGGATAATGTAGTCTAATATGGAGCACACGATGAAAGAAATTTAAGTCATTTTGAAAAGCAGCTGACAAAGAGAACTTAATTTTGCTGTCCACAAGTTAATTTATAATTTTAAAGAGAGTAGGACAGATTTTCAATGAAGAAAACTATCATTAAACCTACATTAAAACCTAGAAAAAATATTTTTCACCCAAGGGTACATTTTAAAGTTTGTAGTAAAAAAACTATAACTCATTCTTTTTTAAAATTCATTTAGTTTTCTTTTTTACCATTCAAATATTAGGTTTATAAGCGCATATAAAAATTAACTTAATTACTATGATAAATAAAATTTTACCATTTATTTGTCACTTATAAATTAAATTTTAGTTTTGAAAGATATGAAAAAATTTTGAGACAGAGGAATGATAAATTATTTTACAATTTTTAGAAAAATCATTTTATAAAAAATAAAAACTAAACTGTGTGAAAAAGCAGGAATAATAAATGCAAAATATTTCATGAATTATAAAAATATTATGTAATGAAAATGTTATTAAAAATGTCTATTTTTCAGATGATAAATTAATGAGGTGATTATTAAATAACGGAAGAGTTTTATTAGTTAGATGTTTCAAATTCATCGTTGTATTAGTTTGAATATTATCGCTAAAGTGTTTATTGAAATAGTAAATAAACAATAATGCTTAAGTTATTTAATTTTAACTCTTAAAGTAATTATAAACTCGATAAAAAAAGGATCGTTTTTATTGAGCATGAAACTTTTTTTGTAATAAAATCACTAATATGATTTATGTTTAATATAGGTAATTGGGTCTAAAATCAATCTTATTCACTGAAAAAAGAATAAAATTGAAACAAATAGTTTTATTAAAAAGAGAAAAAAAGAAAAGACGTTTATTATAAATTAACTGTTTTTTTAACAAGCAATGCATTTCATTTTCACTCGATCTAAATTTACGTGAAATTTTTCCATTTTTATGTAATGTTTAGTTTATTGTAAATAGAAAGAAGAAATAATATTTTTTCTCTTTTGGCTTTAACTAAAGAAACAATAAAAACATTCAACTTCTGGCCATCTCATTCTATTCCTGCTTGTCATTGTAATTGTATCAGACATTTCTTTCATTTCTTATTATATATATTGTAATTCCCTCAGGTATTATCCTGAAAATTTTTATTTTTTCTCTGTAATTTAATAGTGAATAGTAAAAATGAAAATAATTCTACTGTTAAATAAATTTTAAAAAAGACATTTGACTCACAAGATATGAAACTCTGAAACAATTGATATCCGATTTCAAAACAGATGAATAAAATCAATTTCCTGCTTCGTTTAGATCATATTAATCCTTTTTAGAAAATGTTCCATTTTTTTACTTTTGTTTCTAGTTTATGACATTCTTACATTTTCTAATGGTTGTCCTCGAATGTTTTTAAGCCTCTTGTCTTTTTTCTGCAATAAAGATCACATTCGTATGAAAAGATTTTTCGTATAAAAAAGCAGATTTGTAAAAAAAAATTAAATAACCTATTCCCTTTTTTAATATATAATTTGATATAATTAAAGAAATATATCATTGAAGTTAAATTTAGAATTATGTGAAATAAACTCTTTGAGTCATTTTTTAATGATGCGGGTAATCTTTATTAATTACTTTCAATTGTAGTTACAACTATAATTGCTTAAAAATATTATTTTATATGTATTACTATACATATATATTTTTTAATATTGATTTTTCAAAGAACATTTCTTATACCTTTCCCTCAATGCCTTAGTTTCTAATAATTAATATTAATAAATACTATTCAGAGCTACTAATATTCAAGTTATGGGTAGTAAGCAAATTGAAGTTATTATTTGTTGTTCTCTCTCTCTAAAACACAGTTTTCCAACTCTATTTTCACATGTTGCCTTAAACATTTCCACTTCGTATTTTTGATTGCCAATATTTTGCTTATTTGGCAATTTTTTTCAAACGAAATACAACAACAAATATTTCTGCAAACAACAAGCCTGTTTTGTTATACAGAATGTAATTTAATTACATCTTATATAACGCGATTTTATTTTTTCAGCAATTTTTCAGTATTTTATGTTATGATTTGATTGAATGAACCTGTTTTTCAATTAATATATTTTAATTAGAATTTCATTTTACTATAATCATTACATTGTGGCGATTTCTTTAATCTGATTCACACATTTTCTTGCCAGATAATTATTTAAGCATTGATTATCATTTAATAAATATTGAGACGTTTTCAGAGCTCAATGTGTCTATAAAAGTTCAAGGAGCAATTAACACATTCAGTTATATTAATTTTAAATATAAAATTTTTATTATGAATAGAAATGAAGCTATATAATTGGTTAATTGAATTTGATTCTTCATTCAAGAGAACATAGTAAACAAATAAGCCGTGGGAAGTTTAACTGCAGTATAATTAAACTGACTACCACTATTATTATATAAACATAACAATTAATTAAAATTTTGAAGTCTTAAACTACAACTATTTAAAATATTATTTCAAATGATAAATAAAAAAATTCAAAATTATTTTAAGTATGTGTGATTTTCTTTTTTTTTAAATCAGTTATTTATTTTGAGATTGTATTAATTATTTTAACTATTTTATTTAATTCACTATGCCTTATATGATTTATATAAAAATTTCAGGAATTAGAGACATACAACTCATAAAGAAAATATTGATAAATAGTAACAGGAATTTTGCACGATATCGTGATAGATGATAAAGTTTGATTCAATAAAACATTTTGCAATAGATTTAGCTCTTATTTGCACATCGGATTAGTATTTCACTTCCAAAGGCTAGACAACTATCAGCTCTAAGTAAAAGCTGAATATACAGAAGCTATTCAGCCCAATTTTTTGTAAACATCTACCAAGTATAACTTGAAGTGATAACAATTAATGTAAGATCATTCTTATAATTTCAATTTTAGGAAGAATCATTGTACGAATAAAATAACGCGATATAGAAAACAGCAATTACATTTGCAAAATTTTTAGAAATTTTATTGTTTTTTTTTGCGTAAAGTTTCTAAATGTTTTAATATGTGGGGAAAAGGAAGTGGTTAATTAAATATAACACAATTCATTAAAATAAATTCCATGGTATAAATGGTCTTATTACAAAATGATGCTATGTGTTACTCTATTTATATAAGCTAATGTATTATATATTCATATATTACTAGATAGTGCATAATTGGTAGTTTTTCCTACATCGCAAGCAAGAAACTATACATTATATTCGAAGGCTAATATTTTATATCAAACCTTATGTAATATATTACAAAACTTATTACTGTAGGGCAATCTAACTTGAGCTATATTTACTGATATTTTTAGGTAGAAAGAAATACACACAAACGATCTTTTATACGTATTGAAATATTTTGTATATTTTCATTCAAATGAACAATTTATTTTAACAATAAAATCTAAGGATTTCAGATTGTACTTCAAAACATGTGTAAAGACATGATTATTTCATTCTCCTTTTAGAAATTAAAAGGTTCAAAAGCTTCACATTTTTTATTGTATTTTTCCTCATATCATTTTGCATCCGGTTTGCATGATGAGTTATATTCAACATTTATAATTCTCATTGGAAACAGTAATTCCGCAACTCTATCATTGTATTGAGTTCTTAGTTTTTTTTAAAAAAATCAATAAATTTTCTAAAGAAGGTAATAATTTTGAAATACATTTCATTAAAATTTGTTAACGGAAATTAACTCAAGGTTGGAAAATTTCTCGACAATGGCAAATTTCCTAATCGCTTATTGTTATTTAGACAAAAGCACTTTCTCCATATGAAGTTAGTTTTGAATCAAGCATTATTGCCATAGCATGAATGTGAACATTGGATCACAATTTAATCTGTATAATTTTTGTCTTGTTGAAATAAATGTCTATACTGGTTTGCTATTTAAACTAAAAGGAAAAGTAAATGTAGGAAAAAAATAACCACTGTTCGACTGGATTTTCTAGTAAACTTGTTTGATATTACTTTCTACCTGATGTCAGCGATGCAATTGTATCATCAATCATTATTCTTTTCTTCTGTTGATTCTTTTTCTTTTCAGTGAACAATGTAAATTAAAACTATTCATCAACTTCCCCCATTTCTTGTGGTACATTATTTAGTGCAATTGTAAATCGATTTCTTTTAGGTAGTGTGAATGTTTAATCTTTTATTAAACATTCATTTATTATTTTTATTAAAGGATACTTGATTATTTTACGAAATTAAATTACAATTTATTAAATGCTTTCAAAATAGAGACATTTACATTAAATTATTATTATTTATTATATTCAAAAATTTTATACATTTTTGATATTATCGAATATATTGGTACAAAAAATATTTTGGTATTTCAATCACTTAGAAAACTATGCAATTTTATAGTTATAAAATGAAGCGTAAAGATATTGTTCACCTTTATAAATAAAATGGTCTAAAATAATCAAAAATCTTGATTTTTTACGAGAATAAAATTGATAAATTTATTATAATGATATTTAATTGCAGAGTTTAAAAATATATTTATTGATAGTATTTTTTCATTTTTTAGAATGTTTATTTCTTTAAAAAACAACATGAAAATTTCTACTGATTTCACTTCAAAGAGAAACACATTTGAGGCAAAAATAAAGGCACAAATATATTTATGTTCCCATTTTTTTATTAAGTCTAATTCACCTTAATTACATAAAAATTGACAATGACTCATTTTATAAAATGAGAGTAAACATGGAGTCATTAGTTATTTAAATAAACAAATCACATTTCCAACAATTGGTGATTAAATGGACGGAAAGATTTCCTTTGAAGGAACATAGAAACATAGACACCGGAAACACTCCTTTTAAATATTTACAGTCAAAAATGAATTATGGACCATTCTTCAGAAAGAAATCCATATTCATGAATCCATCGATTCATTGAAAACAATACAAAGTTTCATATTCAAAAACACTTATGTGAATTACGTTATTACAGTAATTTTTATAAAAATATCATCATTGAATCTTTAATATTATTTTATATGAATAAATTATACTGAACCAAATGTTTCTTATTCTAACTAACAATTACAGCTTTTTATTCTGAGGACACTTGATGTGGATGGATTCTATTAGTATAATCAAAAGCCACATGTAATATGTAACATTTTGTGGGACGGATAATGTTAACATTTTTAAAGTACATAAATTAAGGATTCCAGTTTAATATTTTCTTATTCCCTATTATATATTATTTATAAATTTATGTTTTTTACACATGATTTTCTCAAATATACATTCAATGATGCATTGCTTCAATACTGCTAATGAGCAAGAATTTCAAAATATGTAATTTTTATTTCTTAGTAGATAAATATGTGTTATATTTAATAAGCAATGTAAATATATAACACTGATTAGTGTGCATTTGCTTTACAATGATTTTCCTTGTGTATTTTGCATGGAGTATCCTTACTGCCAAACAATGCATTTAAAATAAAAGTGATTTTTAATAAATAGTGTGAGGACTGTACAGGACTTTAATAGAAAATTTAATAAATAGTGAAGTAAATAATCTTTCAAACCTTTTCTTGCTTAATATATGGAAGGAATGTTTGGAATCAAAAGTATATGAAAGGTGGCATTATACCTTAGGCAAAATGATTTATAGTTATTATCAAAATGAAAAGAAATGCTCATTTAACTTTTTATTAATGAACTAAAATAAATTATATCACAAATTTCTTTGAATGTAACCCTTCATATAAGGATGCTTATTATAATAGTTTAATTAATAATTTATCAAAGAGCAATAAATTAATTAAAGGATCTTAGAGCAGTAATACTTTAAGATTCCTTAAGTATGCATTAAGAAAGTACTTATAATTGCAAGTAAATACATTATTACAGGGCAAAAAAGCATACCTGTAACGAAAGCAAACAAAACTGATGAAAAAAGTACTAAATTTTATTAAAATATTTTCCTAATTATTTCATAAAGTTAACATCGTTTCAAAAGCATTATAGCTCTTTTTCGTACATAAATGATTTATAAAAAAATACTTCGTAAAATCTTGTATCTTGTATGCTATTTTTTAACATTTAATTAAAACTATTAATGTCTAATTAATGTAAATGTTAATTTTAAATTAAAAATTTAAATTTTCAAATTCTTTATACAGCTTTAGTTTTTCAATTTTGATTTCTTTAGTTTTTAATGAATTATTCTGTTTGGGAAAAAAAAGGATAACTATATAAATTATTAGAGAGGTTTCTAGTGATATTTAAAATAGCAAACTTTTTGCAATTTTTTTTAAAAAAATTAAAAGTTTAATACATCTTAAGAATTTAGAATAGAAAACTGCCACCAATTTAAGATTTATTTGATTACGAATTTATGATTAAGATTAAATTTCATTAAAATGCTAAAAATTATTTGATTAACAATTTAATAGAATGTTTACACAATTGAAGTCAAATATTTTTTTTATCACATTTAATAGTGCTTTAAACGATACTAAGTAAATGTCAGTAGTATTTTAACTGTTTTTTGCCGAATCAATTAAACACACATGTTTTAAAAAGAAATAAAGATAAATTTGATTTTCTTGTCTTTCAAATTAGAGTCTTACATCCAATAACAATGAAAATTCACATGTTTCACAAGACTACTATATATATAATAGCATAAAAATATTGGACAAAGTTTACTAAAATATTGATGATTTGAGAGATATATTAAAAAATGCAGTTTTCCGAATTGTCTTACATAAAATATTAATTACAAGAAAATTTATAATGTAAATTAAAGAAAAATTTATTTATATAATTTATATATATATATATATATATATATATATATATATATATATATATATATAATTTTGAAGAATTAAAAATGAATATATGAAATTTCATATATGTCTTTTAAACTTCGATCTTTCCAAGAACAGAGATTCATTTTTCTTCACACTAAGCCCACCACCTGATTTTTTTTCCATTTATTTTTATTATATGAAAGACAAATTTTGGAAAACTTAACTAAAGAGATAACTTGATTCAGTCATGTAGATTTTTCATGCCGATCTAATATAAGCTCGAGACAAATTTGTCAGTTCTTTATTCAGAATATTCTTTGGACTTGGCAGCACAAAAAGAAAAAATAAAACGATTCATTTTTTTCACTTTTGCATATTGCGACGCCTTAGCATTTTAATAGTCATGAGCAGTACACTTCAACTAACTTCGCCATTTGCTTTTCTCAGTAATTCCATTCGAACTTCATGCTCTCGCGCTTTCAGTCTGAGAGCAGCAATACTGGAGCTTCTTCTATCAAAATCTACAGGACTTGTAGCTGGTGGTGAAACTGGGGAACCTGTTGATGATCGTGGTAGAGGAGCTGGTGGAGTTAATGTAGGAGAAGGTTGGGTCACAGTTGCTGGAGCAGGATTGTTGGTTGCAGAACTTGCAGTAAGCAAACTTGGATATGGTTCAGAAGCGACGGGACTCAAATCTGGGGGGGTTGTTAATTTTGGTCTGTTTTGTGCAGACAAGTTAGCTAACAAGGTCTGAAATGAAGTCGGTGGGAATGAGCCAGCAACAGAATAAGGTGATGACAGTGCAGCTGCTGGAAATAAGCCCGTGTATGGTAAATCTCGAAGAGTATAACTAGTTTGGGATAAAAAACTAGGAGCTGGGCGAAACAGAGATAATCCTGGAGGTGGTAAATAAGGCGGTGGGAATTGGTGATGATGGTGATGATGTGCGACAGCAGCAGCATTTAGAAGACCAAGGTCATAAGACCTTGGGTAACTAAGTGCACTGAATGGTTTTCCGGATCCTGGTGCTGATGCTGGTAATGAAGGTAATGCAGTAGATGCTGAATAAGGATTATAACCCTGGCTTTGGGTTTGGCCACCAGCTGCTTTTTCCTGCTTGCGCCATTTAGCTCGTCGATTTTGAAACCAAACCTAAGAACAGAAAAATACAATTGTTAAATATTATCAATTAACTTATTTTTCTAAAATAAACATTTTAAAACATAGCATATTTTAAACTAAATATAAACGCAGACTTTCTATGAAACATTAATAATATTAGATTATCTGTTAAATGCAGCAAATTACGCAAAGAATAAAATATTTAAAAACGGCTAATAAAATTAAGATATATTTTCTACTATACCTTTTTTTCAATATTTAAAAACATGAGATTGGGTTCATAAAAGCATTAAATTTTTTTCAAAACTAATTTAATTCAAAGGAATTGAAATAAAACGCATTTCTTAATCATATTCTTTTATAATTATACTTTTACCTTGAGGTGAACACAGACGAAAAATTTATTGCCTATTTTATATTAACAAAACATAAAATTAGTAATAGCCAATAAAATGATCAAATTATGGAACTCGTTTGCCCTTATAACAAAGCTAAGCAGTCAAACCCTTTTTTATCTGTGCCGAGAAAAATAACACACTCTTTTCGCAAATGTTATTAATGTAATGGCCTCCCAGGTAGTTACTTTGTGTGTGAAAGCTATTGGTTTAAAAAACGTAGCGGATACAATTAAAGTAGGCATATTTCAGGAATGAAATATAAAAACAAAGTCTATTTTCCATCTAAACTGAACAAAGGGACAGAAGGAAAAGAGAAACCTAAGATTTATAATCAGCCATTAGCGTCTGAGTAGAGATGATTTGCAACGGTACCAGAGAACGCCTCCAAGCAGTTTCTTAAAAATCTTTGTCACCTAATTAGCCATTTCAAGCGGGTGATAATAGGGCCAACATGGTGTATACATTAGCAATAGGATTAGCATTCGCGGCGACTATGTTTGTATTAGCGACTATAAACACTTCAAATCCGGCAATCACATTATGCAAGCGGCTGCTTTTGCAGTTCCAAGCTAATATCCTAACTAGGATTTGCATTCAAAACTAGGTTTTTCTTATTTTACGCGTTACAAAACTAAAATGAGCTTCTTTATATGTCCACCAACGTGCTTCATCCACACGTAGGTTAAACGAGGCTTAAACCACTATGAATTAAGGAATATAGATGAACATTTTTTTTAAAAAATAGAAACTATATATTGATTTCTTTTTTAGGCATCTTGCTTCATGCATAAACCAGTTCTAGCGAATTATTTTGTATTCAACATCAATTGCATTTGTTATAGTCTCCATTTCCACTTCAAATGAAGAAAATCTAGGTTAAGAAAGTTCAAGAATATTTTCATATATTATCCATTTAGATACAGATTATGTGCGTATTTTTTAACACACTCATTTTCTTTTTACTTATTACTAAAAGCTCAACCTAAATATTCCTTAATATTAAAGAGAATTTTCTTTAAAAAAAATGCTTCCAACTTTATAAGTAAGAATTCCCTTTATATATATCTAATAATAAACTATCCAACACATGGGAGCTTCCAATTTAATGGAAGAATATCGAAGTCTGTTAAGTAAACTCCACAGAATCAATAACTTCATTTTTGATAGAGAAGAATCCACATATTCATTGCAATTTTCTCCTTTTATATAATGCTAGGACAGATTTTCGTATTTGAACAAAAATTCTCTTTTCCTATATTAAAATTTCAAAAATAAAATTTTAAAATTTGGAAAAAAATTTCAAATAAGCACTGAGAAACATAGAATCATGAGAAATCGATTAAATTAAAGATCGTGACTCTTAACATGTATACGTCGGTTTCTTAAATTCTTTATATCATTTATCGAAATGAACATTTGTGACAAGACGGAAATGACATTAGCAATTGTAAGGAATTATAAGAAGTCATTTATCTTCACAAAAACCGAAACAATGAAACATTTATCATTATCGACAGAAAATAATCGATGAAATTGGGAAAACTGATAAATGTCAAATAAATTAATAATTTACAAGTATTATCTAAGCAAAAAAAATCGATGGATAATAGATTTTTTAATGCATAAGATTTAAATAGACATTTTTCAATGAAAGCGACAGGGATAGAAATGATGTTTACACTTTAAAGTTTTTTAAAAATATTTTTCAAGGAATATACATCCCTCATAATCAGTTACGAGCTTGTAAACACACTATGCATAAACCCAAACATGTAAAATGTCAAAATTTATTGAATTTCATTTATATATTATTAAAGCTTTATTTAATAAATTCCAATTATTGAATAATTCAGAATTTCTATAAAAAAACAATTTTTTTAAAATCATAACCCTAATAAATATTAGAAAATTTAACTCAAAAGTGGCTTCAACAAAACGTTATTTAATAAAAGTTATAACAAAGAATATTTATAATGTAAAATATTACATAAATTTATCTACAATTATTCACCTTTCTGGATACAGTTGCAGTTTTTTTAAAGCTTATAAATATAACTTTGTTAGTTGCTAATATAATAAAATGTTCATTAGAATGTATCATCGCTCCAAGATATATTATATTACTAATAAAAAGATTATAGTTTGAAATTAAAAAAAAATTGGTGTAAAAAATATTCTTATTAGAAGAAATATTTTGAATTTTAAACTGCGTATAAAGTAATAACTGTACAAAGCTAATTTTTGTAACAATTTAGATACTTGTAAAATATCAATTTCTAAGAAATTTGTGTGCATTCCATTTATGAGTTGTTTGTGGATTATAATGAATGAGAAAAAATTATTATGTATCCTAAATAATAAATAGTTCAAGATTTATGAAAGCAAAAGAGTTTTCACCTTATGATGAAATTTAGTCAAGCCGCTATAATAATCCTAACAGTTTGGAAAACTTCGATTATTTATGTCATCGTTTCGTTTCATCCCCTGGCTAAAAAAGTACTTCCATAAAGAAGAAAACATCAGTTGTAACAGGAAAACTCATTTTAAACAATTGGCTCAATTTCAGTGATTGGTGGTTGTTGGGCTCAAACTGAAGCTCAGCTTTCCCTCTTTGTATTTCCCGACCACCCTTTTCACTTTTTAAATGTCTTTCCACTTATCCCCTTGCGGAGTTCTCGTCTAATTGGAAAGCGAGAGACTAATTCGAAGTAATAATCGGAATGGGACACAAGCCTCAGGGTTTACGTCTGGGAATCCTTTATGATAAATGATATCCAATGCTAGGGGGGTGGATAACTCTAATATTTCGCTTCAAGTATCCTATTCATTGTTGGCATTAAAGTGCCTTTTTGGCGAGGATATGATTTATAATTCACTAAATCATTATCTTGCTAAAAATTATTCTCAGATAAAAATAATTTATAATTACTCAACGTAAAGCTCTTTCTTCGCATTCATTAAATAGCATTGTGATTAGTTCTGGATAAACAGAACTTAATTTCCTTAAAAGTTTCGAAACGTAATCAAGTAAAGATATAGTAAATCAAAAAGTAATAAATTTAACACTCCATCCCTCAGAAATATTTTAAGCCTACTCGAGCATTTACATAATTATTTTATAAATATTATAATAATTTTTCAAGCTAAATAATTTTATAATACAATAAAAATTAAACAATGAATAAAGATGTTTTGGAGAGAATTCTTGAAAACAAAATTATATATTAATAAAATAGAATGACTGAAACAAAATATTGTTTAACTAATTGACAAAAGCTAAAAAAATTTAATAAGAAAGTAAAAATTAAAATATTCGAGCAAAGTTCAATCATTTTTAATTATTTCTTTTATTTTTGTTAATTAGCATAGTAATGATTTTGATTACAACATTAAGCTTCATTAAGACCAAGACTGTATTTCTGGTTAAAAATGTGATTAAATTCTTGGTTTAAAGTAAATATTTTTGGACTTAGTATAGTTTTGAAATTGAATGCGTTATTCAATTGACTAACTTTCATACACATATTTTCAAAACGCTTATTTTTCTCTATTTATGTATTTATACAAAAATAAATAATTTTATTAAAAATCAATTGAACTTTCAAAAAATGAAGTTTTCTTATTACATTTTGGCTCTTTAACCGCTATGAATGCATAAAAAGAAGTATAAATTTTTTTTATAAGTCCTCTGATCGATGACTTATTTAATTCAGGCAAAAAATTTCTTACCTAATTCAAATAATTACATATAAAATCATTTAACAATTATCTTTATATTTAAATTTAATAAAGTAGAAATATTTCATCTTTGATACAAAATTTCTCTTTTCTAAAGACCAAAAAGTATTTTTAACAACAACTGACATCTCTCTCTCTTACTTTCTAAATTATTTTCTTTTAAATAATTATATCGTTATAGACAGAGACATAATTATAATATAAATAAATCAATATTGGCGATGTTTATAATGTAAGATAGTTTTAGAAATATAAGCTTGAAAATTAAATACAGTTCTTGTAAATCGTAAAAGAATTAAAAATTAGGAAACCAACCATAATTACATATAATTGCTGCTTCCCAACACCCTTGACCATTTCGTGTAGACAGATAAATTTTCTAGTAACCCCTCCGATATCCATTCATAAAAAAAATAAGAGACCCACGCCCTGTTAAAAAAAGTAACAAAAAATATGAGCGAAAGAACTGTGCAGGACAAATGACAATACTCTTCAGAAGCAATGACATATTATTTTGTCCAATTAACTCTCAAGAAAGCCCATAATCTCGAACAAATACCTCTACCTACCGTTTTTAAAAACTAGGTATCAGTAGAGTTGTTTTACTTCTATGGTTCTGAGCAATTACGTTGTGAAGGGGGGGGGGATGAGCACGAGGCAAGTACCTCTTGCTCTCAGTGGAGATAGAATGATAATAACAAAACATCGAAATGAAATGGTTTGATTGTTGGTTCAAAGAAGTCAAGTAGCTTAACGTATTTTTTTTTTCTAAAAGTGGGATAATTTGTTTAACAAGCTACTACCAAGATTATAGTTTTATAAATAACCAGGCGTTATTTCCAATCAAATCGTGAGAGGTAAACCAGTGAAGTCAAAACTTTTGGAAGAAAAAACATATCTTAATGCTATTATATAGAATCGTGAGCTTATGAGTAACATATGGTATCGACCGCATATCTTCTTTGAGTTCAGTCTAATTCGGGAAAGAGTTTACAATTCAAATTTTAAATGTACCTACTTATTTGTTATGGAGAGATGATAATTAAAAGAACAGAATATGATAACTAGAGAGACTTATATTTTTAACAATCTTTTGAAGCACTGTTCTTACAGCCAAGTTTCAAGAATTATATATTTGGTGAAACTAAAGAAATAATGCAGTACATAAGGATAGTAAGTAGCGAAGGTTCGTATGAAAATGTTAAATATTTTCAAATATTTACGAAATGAAGTCTATATACGAAATAATCTGCTTCGGTTCTTTGAATCTATAATGATGAAACTGCTTACAGAAAAAATTTTAACATTTTATTTATTTCATAGTTTTTTTTACCAATGAAACAATAAAATTGTTTCTCGGTTTTATATATTTTCCTAGAAAATCTAGCGAAAGCAGTACGAGAATGCAGTTATCGCTTAGTAGATATTGTTTTCCGCACGAGTTTGTCGACTTTTCAAATTCTGTGCTTTAGTACTGTTTACTTCTTTACTTTCTGTTTTTAACTAATTTTTCTCTTAAATTTAATAAGTTTAAAATTTATTCAAAGATACAAAATATGGTAAGATTTTATCTAATTTCAATCAAAACATTTTATACCTAAGTTGATATTTATATATATATATATATATATATATATATATATATATATATATATATATATATATATATATATATATATATATATATATATATATATAATCAGTATGTCCACTAAAGTCTTTTGCCACCCTCTTAACTTCGGAATGGCTGCTGCTATATTTATAAAAGTGATGCCTAGGTATAGTAAAGTAGCCATGCGCTATTGAATGAAACCACCTACTGCGCAACTTGGTGGAAAACTGTGGAGTTAGCATTCCTATCTCGAAAACGGAACGAGACAGGTAAAAAAAGTGATATGCAAAGTTGTAGAGCATCCTCGATTTAGTACGAAAAGGTAACTTGTAGGCATTAATGTGAAGAATAAAACTGTTAAAACGCGCATTTGCTGTTTCGTGCTGTGACGTGGCACACCGTGCGTGTGCATATTTGGAAAAACCAAAAATTGTATTCATGATTACATTTTTCACTTTTATTTCGAAATGGGAAAAACGGAAGCGTTAAAAATAACTATAACAATTTGTATGCAGTATGCAAATACTAAGAAACGTAACGCCTGTTCAACTGAGAAAGCTATAAAAGAGACATATTCTTGGGGCTGTAGTATGTTGATGCTCATGGTAATGGCTGAGTATTGTGAGATGGTTTTACTGTACAGTGAATGTCGACGCAAGGCATGATCAGCAGCAAGGTTGTACCGCCAACGTTTCCCTGCAGGCCCGCACCCTTCTCATCAAACTATCCTAACTGTTGTAAAACGTTTAAGGGAGACAGGTTGCGTTACTAGTCAACCTCGATCTGGCAGACCAGCTAAGGTAGGACGACAAGTTCAACCGGATGAGGTATTAGCATATGCTCTCCCACATCCGAAATGCAGCGAGAGATCAGTCAACACTATGGTCTCTCCAAAAGTCAGGTTTGGAAAATCCTAAGTGAATTTGTTTTAGAGGACGGGGATGCTGAACGACGCTATGCATGGTGGAACTTCGTCATGAATCAGATACAAGTTCAGCCAACATTCTTGGCAGATATAATGTGGACGGATGAGGCATGCTTTTCATGGAATGGCATATACAATAGGCAAAGCACCCATTACTGGGCGCTGGAAAATCCTAAATGTTTCGTCAACGTTTGACATCAAATGCGGTATGCTATTAAGGTTTGGTGCGCAATTTACAATAACAAGCTGATAGGCCCAATATTTTACAATGGCACGTTAACGGGTGCACGATATTTACAATTGCTACAGAAGGTAATACCCGATATTGTGTAGAACCTGCCGTTGATTAATTTTAAGAATCTATGGTTTCAACATGACGGTGTGCTTGCTCACAAGACATCTCCAGTGAAGCA
Source organism: Latrodectus hesperus (assembly GCA_037975125.1). Lineage (NCBI taxonomy): Eukaryota > Metazoa > Arthropoda > Arachnida > Araneae > Theridiidae > Latrodectus > Latrodectus hesperus. The sequence goes on along the minus strand of CM075854.1, from coordinate 79,866,610 downwards.
ATACCTCGTCAAGGAATTTGGCAACCAAATACTAGGTTATGCCGGTTTCCAAGAGTGGCCTCCACGTTCTCCTGATCTGACTCCACTGGACTTTTTCCTGTAGGGATTATATTATGTGTGTTATTACTATTTGTTTGTTTTTTTTTTACTTTCTTAGATCGTTTTGTCACGTCACAGCACGAAACAACAAATGCGCGTTTTAACCGTTGTATTCTTCACAGTAATGTCAACAAAGTATCTTTTCGTACTAAATCGAGGATGATCTAAGGTTGTGTAGTAGTCTATTTCATTCAGTAGCGCATGGCTACTTTACTATACCTAGACACTACTTTTATAAATATAAGCAACCGTTCCGAAGTTAAGAGGGTGGCAAGGCACTTTAGTGGACATACTGTGTGTGTATATATATATATATATATATATATATATATATATATATATATATATATATATATATATATATATATATATATATATATATATATATATATATATAGCTGTTCGTAATACGTTCTATCTGACTGATATTCTATAAAAATATTACAAATAGTTATAAAATGAGATACGTAAAAAGTTACGAGTGTTATATCAATAATACTACAATCAACTTATTTTTTCTGAAAAATATTTTTATTCTAAGCATAAAGTACCTTTACTTAGTTAATCAAAAACAATTAAAATAGACTTTTGACTAGAAACTCTAAAATCTTGAAGATATTATTTCTAATCAATATTAAAATATTGTATTCAAATATTTTATTATAATAAATACTTGATTGTTTCAAAATGGCAAGAAACACTTTTAAGGATTACGTTACAGGGTGAAACAAACGAAAATTTTGAACTATCTTGTAGGTCTATATTTAACTGCATTTAAAATTATTAGTAATATATCGTTCAAAACCGAAAAAAAATCAGAATCATCGGAACTTAAAATTAGAATACAGACGGCCATTTATTCATTTAATTTTCTATTTCCATTATGAAATTAATGAATATATTTTCGTTACTTAATTGTTTTCCATAAGAAAAGACATTTTAAAGAAACTGTCCGTAATTAACAGGAGCCTTTTAAAATAAGTTTATTGAGAGGCAGTCTCATCATTTAGTGTTGAAACAAGCCCTGCAAGAAGCAGGGGAAAAAACCCAGAATACATCATGAATTAAGCATGTCTATGGCAAAAGATTAACGAAATGAATGGTCCCCTTTCTTAACAATTATGTTCAGTATTCATACTTAAGTCTCAGAAAAACTTATAATGCTTTTCTTTCTCTATCACTGCAAGCGTTACACTTAAAGCCCCTCCAAGCGGCGCATAATGCAATGGGTGCCTGAAATATTAATCTAGTGCCTCACGCAGAGTAGTGGGGCACCGCCGGATACAATGAATTTCCAAGCTACTATTTTAGATCGCGGGAGGCGTTAAGCATTCCCCTTTATTAACATTTTTTGCTCGTAAATAGGCAATGGTAGGTGACAGGAAGAGTGTGAACAGCTTTATTCGGTATTTCAGATTACAAGCGGTCGTTAATAGAGGAACGCCGCCGAGGGAAAGGCGGAAAAAAAATTTTCTGCAGCGTTAAGGACGGACGTAAAGACAAAAGTAAAAAAAATAAATAATAATAATAAAAATGAAAGTTAAAATGCGCACCGGATTCCTCAAACGTGATGAAAGAGAATAAAGGAAAATCTGAAGACTTAGCTATAATCTTAGGGAAAATAATGTAGTCTTCCCCTTTCCGAATAGGAAAAGATATTGCAAGATTCGCAACATTGTATATTAATGTAATAATAAAAATTAGTTTTTTTATTCTTTTAGAATTAGTTATTTTAAAATTCTGAGTGTAACAGGGAAAATAGAAAAAATTAAAAGCGCTATGGAAAGAAATTCATAATACATAATTCCTGGTTATTACCGGTACAATATTTTATTCTATATACATTGCATTATCGTTTATTGAATAATGCATGCCAAAATTGAATAGCGATTTGTAAGTAATTAAAATATTCTTCTTAAATAAATATTTATATTATGTTTATCAATTACTATTAAAAACTGGATTGTGGGTTTATTCTATTATATATATATATATATATATATATATATATATATATATATATATATATATATTCTAAAAATTAAAATTTCTCCATGAGAATAATTTGTAAAATAAAATATTTGAAATTTTTTGGAATATTAGTAGAAAAATATAGTCTTTTATATGTACTATGCATTTGATTAAAAGTAATTAAAAAACTATGAAACTCACAATTTTATTATATATATATATATATATATATATATATATATATATATGTTTGTGTGTGTGTGTGTTATTTTTAAAAGATTACATCTCAAGTAAGATATTGCTTTGTGTTATTTCTTAAATATACACGAGTTTCTGATTCAGTGAACTAAGATATAATATTTTTGTTATTTTAAAAATTTAAGTTTAATAGTTTTTTCTGATAGAGCTGGCTTAAATATTTAAATAAAATAATTAAAACATTAATCTTTGTAAAACTGAACATTTTGAAGAACATGAGCAGAAAATATCTCATGTTTACCAGAAGTATTTATTAACATAAAGACTGATTTTCAAAAGTTTAAAAAGTAAGTGCATATGAAAAATTTCTTCTTTTGTAAAAAGTTCGTTTTTTTGATTAAAATAATGTAGTTTATTGTGGAAATATTTTGTTACAGCACAAATAAATCTGTCGAATGAACCTTAGACATCAGAATTAATATTACCCTTGCAAGAGAACAGAAACAGATTTTACAAGACATAGCTGAAGTTCGCGAAACCTAAGATAAATTATTATACATCCCCTTAAGAGAACAGCATAGAAACAGCTTCTCAAAATGTGACGATTTATTTTCCCGATTGCCATCTTTTACCAAGGTAGGTTGAAGAAAAAAGTTCAGACTTAATTATTGACATCTGTGCAGTGAATTTTAATGAAAGATATTTAATGGACTTTCCCATTCCTACTGCCCAAGCATTCTTAGTTCAGTAAATGACATTTATTATGATTATGATTTCTGCGCAAATGCAGAAAAGCCAGAAAGTATTTGTCACCTTCTAGTTTACCCCTTTCGTGACATTTATAATTTAGAAGAGTGATTACAATTAAATGCTTAATAGGTTATGCCCACAGAAAATGTTTCGCTTACAGTCACCTCATTGATATGCATTTTATTAATATTAGTTCTCTTTTTTAATTGACCACTAAAAACCTGCAATGATAACGAATAAAATTAAAGGTTGCATTTATTATAATATCATTTAATTGGGAGATATTGCTCATTGAAGAAATGCGTGATGTAATGAGTATTAATCTATGAATATAAATAATGACTTAGACTAATTGGTGAACATAGATAATATAAATTTAAATGCTGTGAAAAGTCTTATTAGATTTTACAAGCAATTTATATATAATTTATATTTTTTTTAGATGTAAATTCATAAAAATAAAATTTTGCATAGTTTAAAAATTAAAAGATTCATATGTTAGAACAAGACATTAATTACTAAACTAAAAAAATTATTAAACTAATACTGTATATGTGTGTACATAAAATATTTTATAAAAAAAATTATCCATAGATATCTCCATATGATTTTATTCAAGTGTGCAATTGATTCCCTTAAACATGACGATCATAAATTCAGCTCACAAAAATATGGAAAGAAATAATAAAAATTGAGCAGGAGATATTCGGTATAGAATCACGCATAGAATAATTTTCATATTTTTCTTACATCAATAATATATTAGAGTAAATTTATCATAAATAAATTAAAGAGTGTTAAGAAACTACAGTAAATAATTTTCTAAAAACATTGACAAAAAATATTCATGCATTATATTTTGCTTTGTTGCACTATGCTTAAAATGGAACACATTATTTTTTTAAAATATTACGAAATGTATTCTGATAAGAGAACAATAATAAATATATCTTAGTATATTTTAACATATATTTTTTTATCTAGAATTTAACAATAAGTGTAATTCCAATTTTTTAAGCTATTTTAATTAATATAATTACATGCAATTGCTATAATAGTATGTGTTACGAGAGATGCTTATAAATATATAAATGAGTTATTTAGAAATTCGAAATACACACAAATCACTTAAATATATAGGCACATTATCTTATCAAGAATATTTCAATGTTTTGTACGTAATTTATAAGTAAATTTAATAATTTAACATTTTTTTAAACTTGTTAATTTTAAAATTTATTATACATTCATTACTGTTTCATCTTTTCATATCTAAATAACTATTATATCTAAAAGAACAAGAACTCAAAATTATAACTTAAGGAAGACATAACAGTTTTCCATAAACATAAAAAGCGTCAAGAAACTATAAAAATAAAAAACAAAAATTTCAATTTATTTACCTAAGAGCATTTACTTTTAATTAACGGAAATATTGGATTTGATTCAGTACTTTCAAAAGAAAGTCTTTAAATGAATATAAATTATTAATTAAAATACAAAATTGGGTAAACTTTTATATCCCAAGAATATGTCTTTTAATGATTAGATAAAAATATGATTTCTCTAACACAGTGTCATTTTTCTCTATCACGCAAATACGCAAATGTCGGATGCTTTTATCATTTCATCACTAATGACTCTGTGATAAATAATTACGCATACAACCACTTCTGATTCTTCGTTATTGATACGGGAAGAAGGAAATAGTTATTTAGATATTATTCATAACTGTATACAAAATTAGCCTTATTGCATCTAATCAAAGCATAGGTAAATGACATGAAATATTCATAGGTAAATGACATGGTCCTTAAATTACCAATGTATTTGATTAGAATAAAGCGAGAACAAAAACAAAAGCTAAGCATGTAGAACATTTGTTTTTTTATGAAGGGAAAATTAAATAATAAATGAAGTGAATTAAATAATAATAGGTTTAACTCCTAATTGAATTTATTTTGAATTTATTTCCCAAAATGATTTACATTGTCCCAACAACTTTCCTCTTGCATTAAATATGTTAATTGAACAAGTTTCTCTTATTCGCCCAATTCTAACAGTCAATTGGATATTCTGATTAAAAGTCAATTATAATACAAAGTCTTTACTTCTATTTTCATTTTATTTTTATGCATTTCAGCTATTTATAAATTGGAAAATGTTGAAAAAGAACTTTGTTTATTACCAAAAAGTACATTGTCAGAATTTTGATACGCTAGTCAGGAGATAATTTTTGATATTGCTTTTCTTCCCTCTGTTTCTAATGGTTTTACTGTGAGATAAATACTTTGGTAAAGATCCTAAAATATACAATAAATTATCATTATTTATTTCGCAAATGATTAAAAGACATGCAATGCAGGTAAAATTCTCGTCAACAAAATACTCGATAAGGTAACATCTGTTGAGAAAATATTTTTAACAAAACTTTTTGATAAAAATATTTTCTCTCAACAGATTATTATATTAAATCTTCTCAACAGAAAACAGTCTGGAATAGTTATTACATTAAATTGACGCACTAAATAAAAAAATTAGTGAATGAATTTTCTATTTTAAATAGCTAATACATAGCAATTTTAAGCGACGTCTTCATTATGGTTTGCAAATCAGATTATAGTTACAGTAACTTTTTGCACACATATGGTCTAGTTTTCCCAAGTCCTACAGCATAAAACAGAATTTAAGTTAATGCAAACATCTACACCCAAGTGTAAATTTCAGGCCTTTAACTATTGAAATAAGACCATTGAGCTAATAATACAGCCGCATGTTGGGCAAATAACCTTGTGATTGAAACTGATACGACTTATGTGAAGTATTACAGCTCATACGGAGAATGTTTCAGATTTCTTTACTGTAAACAATGAATGTAACATTCTTTTATGTAAAAGTCACTTAGCTCTCATTTAGATTACAAAAATATCATTCAAAAATTTATGAAAGAATTTACAATTTTTTTATTACTTTCATACCATTTTTACGTAATACATAAAAAATATATGCTTAAAATCCAGTGCAGCTTAATAGATACCATCAACTATATAATGTAATGGACGTTTATATTTAAAAAATCACTGAAATTCCAACAGGATGAACTAATAGAGCTAAAGTAAACTAATTTAATCTCGGTGATTAACTTTTCAAGTCACAAGTGATCAACATTTACATACTTAAAAATGAATTATTTTTCTATGAATAATTTCTATAAAGAAGTTTATACTTATATCATCATGTACCTCGGGCATGTGGTAATTTCTAACAGTTTGAGTGCAGAACAAAATTTTATCTTTGAACTCAATAAATATGTCACACAGTTACTTAAGTTTAGTTGTACCTTAATAGGTTAAATTTCCCACCAAAATTGGGCTCTGTGACTGCATTTGAATAGCATGTTTTTTTTTTTTAATTTTTCACTTAAAATTAAGAAAGCTTCACATTTACAATGTATTAAGCTTGTTATTAACTGTTTTCTTAATTTTGAGATATTCTTAATTTTGAGATAGTTAAATCGTATATTTACGAATTACTTGTGCATAGTAAGCGCTTTTTTTTAATTACACCATTTTTCAAATTCTGGAAAAGTTTATTGCTTAGCTTAACTCATTTTAGATAAATATAACCCAAGGTAAGACACATAGTTGTAATTTAGATAATTTAAGGGCTTTAAAATAAAGTTTTTAATAATAATAGCTTACTATACTTATTAGTAATGCTTTCAATACATTATTTTTTAAACAAATTTTATTTGCGATTTGGCCACATGAAAACATTTAATTCATCGAAAAATAAAAAACAATGTCACTTGATTCGCTGTCTACATACTTTTAAATAATTTTATTCTTAAGGATAAATCTTCCAGCAAAGAATAAAAAATTACTGGAAATATAGCATCAATATGCTGAGAATGTTTATTTTACTTATGTCTCCACACAATTTAAAAACTTTTTTGTGCTTTTATTTTACCAGTTTTCTGCATTATGGCTAATATTGTAGGATAATTTTCTTCGCATCAATTTGCTTTCATTTATTAGTATACTATCATTGAAGGCAAGTTGGTATGATAAATAATTAAATAATGAAAATTAAATTGACATGATAAATGATAAAACCATGTAGGCAAATTTATGCAACATTATACTAATTTGTACTATGAAATACATTGTGTTTCCTTGAGATGCGTATCATCCTTGTTAATGAGTATACTCATGTTACATAATATAAGTATTTAAATTCCATTTTAGCCCTTCAATGAATCGATAATCCACAAGTCAAGGTTTAGTCAAGATGGAAGCATTGAAATTTTCTATGTTTCTTCCCTTGTGGTGAAAGTAAAGGTGACATACTATTTGTACTGCATCCTAACAGAATGCAGTACGTAGATGTTTAAATTTCTTTAAAGCAATTCAGATATATTAAACTATTCGCTACCCATGTCAAATATGATATTTGGAGTTACTATGGCCAAATGATAAGACCTCATTCTGCAAAATTGAATATCTCATGTTTGAATAAATATTATTATAAATGCTGTATTTATGTTTTTCGCTTGCAGACCCTTTTAATGTATGCTTGAGGGATTACTAAGTTTCCTCCTTTGCAACATAGGAGTAAGGGCCACTGTCTGTAAAATGTCCTTTTGGAAAATAACACACGACACGCATGTTGCAATTTTTTACAAAAGGCTTCAGCTGTTAAGTTATTCATATTACGCATCAATATTATATTTTAGCCTGCTTTAGAATGTCTCCTAGTAAATTTTAAGAGCCATAGCATAAAAGAATGTTTCCTACTGCTTTTAAAGTAATAATTAAAAAAATATTTTTTTATGTTGATATCATCTAAATCTTATCCTGAAACATATATAATAAATACGTTTAAGCAGATATTAGATTTTCCTTTTTAAGAATGAACTTGAACAAGATATGTTATGAATATATAACATCTAGTATTCCTTATATATTCCGAATATTAACTTATATAATGAAAAATTATTTATTTAAATGGATAAATGTTTAGGTAATACATCTCTCTTTAATATGTGTAGTGTATGTTACTCTATTAAATATTATAATTAAAATTATCTTCTCTAAGTGCTTTACTGAATTATTGTACTCTGAATAACTACTGTAAACAATAAAAAAGCCAAAATATGAAAATTTACTTTTAAGTTGTAACCACAGTTACTCACAATATAATAATGTTGCTTTGGCGAATAGGAAATGAAATAATTACCTAAAAATAATTATATCTCGTATTTTATTATTTGCATGAAGTTCCTTATTCCGGTCTTTTAATTGTTGCAGAAGTTAATTTTAATTGTTACTGATGAATTTGCATTGCAAAATTCATCGTTATTGTGAATTATTTTCCCTGCATAGAAAAAAAGATAAAAAGAAAGAGAAGTCCTGAGAAGATAAATCAGTGTTCAGTCTTATAAGGTGGTATGGGAATTTAAAAAATCCGAGCGAAAGAGATGGCATCGAATTGATCTCGCATGCTGTGGGAAGTCACTCGTTCATCAGCTATAGCCACTATGTGGTCTCCCGCATGATAATGAGGCGTAATTACACAGAGTTTAATCAGCTAACCTCCTCAGGACACATATACAGACGGACAGACGCAAACACTGCGTCTAGAAATCGCGATAATCTATACAAAAGACCAAGGGAGTAAGAAAGGGAGAAAGGAAAAAAAAGAACGAAATAGAAGTCTGATTTTTCTGATGGTGGTACGGGTTGATTACAAGCCCAGAAGGGACATTCGAAATGGATTGCTTGTAATTTAATTAGCCTTTTATAATAGCAGGTGGAACTCGAATTAGAGATGGATTCAGTTGGGTTGGTATTTGGATGTAATTCGCCCGAGTTCCGATTGAGAATGGAGAAATGAAACAAAGAAATGAGTTAAATGAAATAACGTGGAGCACACGTGTCTTTATAAAAGAATCGCATTAATTATAATAAATATTTTTCAGTGAACAAATTAGAAATTCTTCCATTGTATAGTTCATGCTCATATGTTTTTTCACCATCAAAATTATGACTGTTTAATTAGATTCTTGAGCATTACCTTCTCCGAGTTAATATTTTTTAGGGATAATACCTAATCTTATGATATTTAAAAGAATAAAATTAAAAAGAAAGAAGCAAGTTTATTGCTATTTTTTCTGAATATCTATTATACATACATATGCAGGAGAATATTTATTTTAATATGTGAGATATAAGAAGCAATGCAATTTGATAACCAGAAAACATTTGGTAAAAAAAATTAAGACAACTCCATTTCCACGAGCGAGAGTGTTTCAACTAAAAAGAGCTTTTTGATCAATAATATTACCAAATTAATTAGTTTCTCGCTGGGTTTGCTTAACAGTTATTAAAGGTAATGGCCGTGACAGGGGTCCCATGGGATATTACGAAGCAAAAAGTCACTCATTCTTCCCTTTCCAGAGCAACACCTGGTAGCGTGGGGGAGTTCGCCTTTGGTTGTTAATTCATTACGACAATAGCCACTGGGCAACCCCCTATCAACATTTTTGTTTTTGCTATTTTTATTCAACAACCGATGTGGTGACGCTACCTAGGCTTTTCCCATTAGAGGCATTACGGTTGATATAATTAAACCTCCCAGCCTAGTCCAATGTTAAATGAAACATCGAATGGCAAAAATATTGAGTTTTAGTCACCGCTAAAAGGGGTCATGCAAAACTATCCGAAATTTCACACATTATCAATACATGTGGAGAAATTTTCTCATGCAGTAATCCCCATTTGATCATGCATTATAACATGAAAAATATTAAAAAGAGTACTCAAAGTTATTAACAATATTTTTTATGCTGATACTGTATTACAAAAATTATTTATTGATTGCTTTCTATTCATTTTTAGTTAAAATTTCCTGTTTTATAGGAAAAATTTCTAAAAGTTATAACTATGGAAATCAACTTTTAATAATTGCATAACCAAAAAATTGGAAGCGTATGCTTCAAAAGGAAAAAAAAAAAATTTTTTTTATCTGATTTCAATTAAATTTTCTATTTTTTCGTTCAATTATATATCATTATTACAAATTAAAAACATTTCGTTTGCAAAAGGTATAAGTATCATGTAATTTTTAATGAAGAAGTTACATAAACTCCTTAATATAATACTTGATTAATGTATTTTATTTTATTTTACAGAATGAAACAAACTAAAAACTTTTGAGAAATTATGTCACCTTATCAATTTATTTAATAACTTTTTAATTTCTACATTATATCCTAATTAAAAATATTACTGTAAATACTGGCTGAATTTGCTCTCCCGTGCAAAAAAATTCACTGTAAAGCAAACAAGCAATAAAATTTAAAACATTTTACATTTTCAAAAGTGAAATTCACTATTTGATATATTTGATGCATAAATAAAATAGACCAAGTTTTGAGAACATAAAATTTACAAGTGATAAAAACTTGGAAAAAATATTTTTAAGTATTATTTGTTTCAAGTATTCATTTAAATATATATATATATATATATATATATATATATATATATATATATATATATATATATATATATATATATATATATATATATATATATATATTCTCTTTATTTAAATTTTATTTTTATGCAGATTTTATGAGCAGAAATTTTAAAGTACTTTTAGATAGGTTATAAAATAAAATAATTCCTTGTGTCTGTAGCATATTTTCACTATAAATGCAAGGTGATTATAACCGAAGCTCATATTTTGTATATTTTTCTATTCTTGGTTTGGCTAAATTTTTTGTCACCATCGTATTTGCTCTGTAACTTTAGAATTATTCTCTCTGAAGAAATGTGCGCAAGCGTAGTGCGCAATGTGCATTAAATTTACTAACTTTATGATAGATTCCTGCTGAATTGTTAAACAATAACGAATTCAATAATCTAAAATCATATCACATTCTACTATCCGCTAAATTACATTGCCAATAGAAGCCTTACTAGGGATGATGTTGCAATCATTTTCTAATTAAAACTATGGAATTTACAGTATGAGGTAAGAAGAGCGAGACATAGTACACGAGCGTTAAGAATATTTTAATGGCAATGATATTGGTTATTTTTTTATGGGGCTCTAAATTTGAGCTTCTGTATGCTAGTTCCAAAATATGATTTTTACAGTCTATTATTAATTGCAAAGCTAAAAGAAAAACAATCTAATATCAAGCAATTGTGCAAGATACAATTTACAGCTATTAAACATGTTTTACATTATAGCGTTAGTCAGTATCATGGATAAAATAAAGTAATCTAGCATATTTAGTAAGACAGATAAAGCACGCTTTCCTTACATGAAACTATTCATAAAGTTTCACTGAGAAAAGAAAAAATTAAGAACTAAAACCGTATTAAAATATAGTTATTTTCAAAACGTTATAAGCATCAAGAACTTAGAAATTTAGAGATTTGAATTTATATCGGTATGGATCCGAATCTCGATTATGACTTTTCTATGCAAGTTGAGAAATAAGCTTTACAGAAACGTCCGACAGAATCTAAAAAAAATTAATATACTCTACAATTCTGTAGAATGGACGCGAATTAATTATTAATTACAAAGTAGCAACATTTTAAGAGCATACAGAAGCAATTCATTTCTAAAATAATTAAAGAATCCATTCGGCATAATTCATTTCATATTTATCGGAATATACTAAGTGCTTCAATTCGCCAAACTCGCATGTTAAATATTTTAGTTCTTGCAAATTTTTTTAATACTGGCACAATTGTTTCAGGAATGTTCTTACAAGCAATTGCATACACTGTTGTAAGCAATTATATTATTTGCATTCAGGCAACTGAATGCAAAAGTAATTTTTTGTAAAATTTCGTAATTTCAGTGTCGTTTACAACAAAATTGGGAACTTTAAAATTTAACAATAGAATAAAACTCACTTTTATGAGTATCTCTGTCAAATAACATTTTTGTGCTGATCGCATTCAGATAAATAAATAATTTTTAAGAACTTATATGATGCTTTGAGAATAAAGTAATAGAAAAGAATTTCAGATTATTCATCTTGGTTTAAATTTTCTTTTTATTATAAATATTTCATTTAAATATTTCATACCATCATTTAAAATTCACAAAAGAATAAAAAAAAAACTATGTTACGTTTATTAAATAAAATAAATCCGTTTTTATAAGCAACTGCAATCAATTTCATATTTAAAATTGAATTAAAATAAGTACTTTAGAGCTGTTTATTACACAAGTAAAAACTAAATACAGAAATTCAAACATATCTCCTTAGATTCCCTCTCATACACGCGGTGGCTATATCGTACACACATCGATATCACACCCCTTCTCACATATCAAATTAGCTAATTATTTTTACTATCATATAATAAACAACTCACCAAAACTATCTCCAAATAAATGATTAAACAAAAAACACAAGCCTCAAGAATTAAATCACAAGAGTAATTACATCCGACAAAATAACTGTGATTTTAATGCAAATACACTCTCGATAACAATAATTTCCTCCTCACTTACCAATTAATCACCGAAATCTATGCAATCCTCTATTCCCCGACCATACGGCAAAAAGACCGCTAGCTATGTTTATTAAAAATAACTAAACATCTAATAATGAGTTGAGACGGCTATGAAATAAAAATGTCGAGACGAGACGATCGCCGCGCGACATCATAATATCGCTCACCGATTTCACCAGCCAGTAAACGACATCTTCACGGGGTTCTCACTTGATAGCAGTGTCTGTAATTTTCTCCAGATTAATTACGATTTCATTACGAATGGATACGAAATATTGTGGGGAAAATGATGTGTTACGACTGGATGAGAAATGATTCCAAGTTCAATTACATTCTTGAAGCCCGAGGCAACTGAATATTCGTGTTTATCACATTACTGTTTAAATACCATCCGAGATGTTCACAGGTACTTTTTAAATTATTCGACGAGGAAAGCTCATTTACATTACAAATATCTGATCGTAAACACGATTCCTTTTTAATGGAAAAAATTATACGCATTAAAAAAAAAAGTATTAAATTTTCATGTACTTAATGTGAACTATATAAATGTAGACAATAAAAAATGTTTACATACATTTGAGACTATTTTATTATACTTTTAATGGTCATATTTTGCACGGAGAGCTAAGTAAAATTCTCCTGTAGAAAATATAAATAGTTCTAAAGAGAATAGCAGATAGTTTCATTTTCATCTCTGTCTTTGGAAACGAACTGTATCTTTAATTTAATTTTAATGTATCCACTTCACATATTCAAAATTTTTCCGTCTCTTAATATTTATGGTTCCAATAATGCATACAAACATCATCCATTGTGATTGAGATAAATAATAAAAACCTATGCATCTTGTTTGTGGTAATAACAAAACTTATATAGCGGGTTGCTGAATGGTTATAAATTTGTTTTAATTTAAAAACTGATTTGAATGATAAAATAGGGTTTATATATTTTAATTAAAAATTAAGTTGAAAATTTACTTAAAAAGTATACAACTTTCAAAAAGTATACTTACAACTTAGAGAAATTTTTTTACTAATTCCATAATTTTTTAAATATTCATATGAAAGATATATTAAACTATATTGAATTATAAATGGAACAATATTTAAAATTTATTAGTAGAATATACGATTCCAAATTATTTTTGAACTTTTTCCTGATGGTTAGAAATTTCACTTTTTTTTCAACCAATATTTTATTTATTTTGATATATTTATTCATTATTTTATTCGAAAGTGAAAGAATAAGTTTTTCAAGCTTCAGTACATTAAATAAGGACGTATTTCATTAATTTAACCTCCATTTTTCGATTCTGCCTAGTTAGTTGCTTGAATTGCTCCTCCTTGAGTTTAAACATTACTAATATAAACTGAGAAATATTCTATACAAACAAATTCAATATATAAGTATTAGAATATCAAAAATATTTTCTCTTTGCTTGCTTGATTTCTCTGATAATTTAGATCATTTAATGTCATTGTGTAATTTGAGGATAGGCCCTGTTCCGTGGTGAAAGCAGAAAATACTCGTCACCCCCCTTCTCATCCAGCGCTGTAATTAATGGGTGGTTCTGCTTCACTAATGGCGACCCCCTCCCTCAACCTAATTGGCGTCACCCCCAATCCAAATTGTATTTAATTACAATGAGAGGTTTTTTACCATAGTTGTGTAAAAAAAAATGAACTACTAGAACGTAATTGAGATGGACCGGTAATTAAACTGTGGGTGATGCCTTGAAAAGTCTATAAAGAAAATGACAAGTCATGATATGATTTATTTTTAGTTTGATATTTTTTACATTTCCACCTTGATCTAAACAATGAAAAAAAAGTTTTCTCTTTACTAAGACTATGAGATCATTAAATTTTAAATTTCAGCTTTACGCAATATAAATTATAAAATGTTTTATTTTTAGAAATTCAATATATGATCATGTTTATGAATTGTCACAGTTCTAACTTTGAAATGAAAAAAGATTTTTTTTTGAAATATATTTATAAATAGTTGAATTGGAATAAAAGAGTAATATCGCGTCAATTATCAAAAGTAATTAAGTACAAAAAAATCCGTAATCTCAGTTTAAATATGAAATTTCTGTTAGAAAATTTTATGAAACATGATAGTAAAATACCATTAAATAATTATCCAAAAATTATAAAATTGATTGCGCTTTGCTGATAAAATCGCAGCTTTACTTAAAGAACGATTTTATATAACATGACTAATGATATAGTTAAAAAGATAATGGAATATTTAATGAGTCGTGATACTTCCAGAATAAAATTATGGATTTATAATATACAATGAGTGTGTGTGTATATAACAGAAAATATGTAAGCACACATACTCAAAATGTACTAAGTATACAAGTAAAATGCTTATACATATATCAAAATGTATAAGTATTTTAATGAATTATAATTAAAAAACTGTATAATTGGTACTCAATTATTCCTAGGAAATTTAACGATAGTAAGTACTTGAAAATTAAATAATTGTCTTGTAATATAATCTAGAAAGATCCTTTTTTTCAAGAAATAAAATATCTTTTTAGAAACAAGTACAGAGTAAAGTAGCTATATTTAACAGTATAAAATAGCATATCAAATAGTTGTCTTTTTTGATCGCGAATATCTTTACATTCTTCAAGATAATGCCATTAAACTTAATACAATTGTAACGAATTTTTCAATGTCTTATGTTTATATATAGCCACCTATTTTATAGAAACGTCTTTATTATTTATACAATTGCCCAATATAGAAATATTTTATTTTAATCCTTCGTGTATAACTTCAATATGGGGATTATATCATGTAAAGCCGGATTTATAATTTCCCAAATTTAGACGTTCTTTTTCATTGGTTGTAAGTGACGCCCAGTTTAATACATGATATTGTGATCCAGATTAGTTACAATTTTCAATTCCCTGTTTTCATTTAGAAATGTGTATGAGGGTTATAGATAATCTGTATTTATTCTTCTGTATAAAGATACACGCTCGCTAAGAATTCTCCAACTGTTGTTCTGCTCCCCAACAGTTCAGATTAAGGCATTAACAAAACATAAATTCATGTTTCCGGTACTCTCTTCCCTCCAATTCACATTGGTCTACACAATAGAAGTCACATCCCTCTGTACGAGTTGTAATCAGCGATTTCATATAAAGTTCTCAAGAGGAGAAATAAATAAGTAACAGTAATAATACTATCGCGTGTAAATAAACCATGTAGTGTCTCAAATTCAATGCCTAACAATCCTTAATCCGTAAAACTTGTTTCTAAATTTGATATAATGCATAAAATAGATGAATAATGGAACATGAGTTGTTTTTTCCAAAGACTGCGTGACTTCTCTAAAAGGGGCTTGTGTAAGTTTCTCGGTCGAGTGAGGATGGCTGGTTGTTAGCGTGCTGCTTATTGACTCTCAAGTTAGTTAGAGCTATCACCAAACACATCATCATCATATTACTGAACTGCTACTGTGGGTTGTACTCAAGATTTTATCTAGCTTCACTCACAGAGACAGCGTGTATGTAACCAGTTAGAAGGGGTTGTTATATCTACCAAGTATATTCACTTGAGAAATGAATATTCTTAAATGTAAAGTATAGATCAACAATAATAAGTTTCCGTAGACTTTCATTGATGGGTGTAATTATTCTATTACCGAATCATTTACATATTTTGTTATCTTGGTAGAACAAAACAAATATTCAGAGGATTTGGGAAAGAAATTTGTAAGATTAATTTTAAACTTTTAAAGTGATGATAATACTTGGAATTTTATAAAAAAAAAATGATATCTCGGAAATTCTATTTCATAAAATAACTGCTAAGTATAATTAAAAAATTATTTATTTCGTAAGCTTAAAAATATTCTTAAGTATTAATTTATAAGCCTAATGAGATTAAACTTAATTTTCTTAAAACTAGTAGATTTGCTGAAGAATTTGAAAATATTATCATAGCATGAAGCCTAATTTTTAATTCAGTAATTTTTTTATGGGAATTTGCGTAACAGTTTTAAAAATATTGTATGTCTCATGATTTTTTTTTAAAGATTTTCATGTCTATTATCCTTATTACGTCAAAATCGGAAGATCAAAAGAAAAATATATCAATGTATTTAATTCTGAAACAATCAAAGCATAAGCAGCAAATCAGTGAAACAATAGCTACGATGCTTAAAAACCACATTATGATAGGAAATAATTTATATCTAAAAGATATCAGAGCATTTTTCTCTCCAAATTACTGTGACGATTGCTTTAACAAGAGGTTAGAAATAAATGAAAAATTATAACAGCGAGAAGAGAATAAGAAACTATTTGATAACAGCACGGTTTTACAATACTGATTATTACACATTGTGTGGCTAAAAGGCAACGATTCTTAAAGAATCGATTTTAAATGAGTGAGGAGAAATTTTCTTTTAAGAAAAATGCATTTATCTGCTGTCAGTTTCTGTAATCAATTTCTACCCGGAACGTGAAAAACCATTGTCTTTGGGAGGGGTCATCTTCAAATTGCGAGAAGCAGTGGAAGCAGGTCAAAAAAATTTTTATTCAAATGTTTACAAAATACTTTTTACTTTTTCCTATAATTATATACTTCATTTTGTTTTTCCATTTTTAGTTTTTTATCTACAGTTTTATAAAGAGATTATTAAAATAATCCATATAATTTAGCATCCTAATTATGAATTTTAATAAAATATCAAAATAATCATAAAAATTACAAAAAAAATTAAATCGTCCTTGCTGATTTAAATGAACGATAAAGTGGGTGCTTTGTCTTTTCTTTTTCATTTCGCTTTTTCTTCAGTTCTGTTTTCAATGTTTAGAAGCAATATCGCTAAAGATTTGTAAGCCAATTATTTAGAAAAACAAATAATTTTCTTGATTTTGAAAACTTTTACAAACGGAAAAAGTTATTGATAAAAAAATACTCCTTTATTACAGGTAAAAATCATGAATGGATTTTTTTCTTCGCCGATGACACTCAGACATTTGGTGGTAAACTTCGTCTTGTTTGTTTACCGCTCGCAGAATGCGATTTTAAGGCAGTCAGCAAATTCATCGACAAATCAGATTTACGACGCCGTCCCAATACGATATGACGTAGGTGAAACGTTATAAAAAATTAAACAAATTTCTTTTAAATAGTCTAGTAGATTTTATTTTTCACAAAAGCCATTTTCTAACGGTGAATATTTTATTTAAAAATACACGCGATATTTTTAAGGTGGGTATTTATCTATTCACATTTAATAGGATCTGTACAATGTAATCAATCCCTTAAAGTGAAAGCAATACTGATTACACTTTACTCTTGTGCAGTAAAATCTATAAATAAGGATCATGTGTTTCTAATTTTATGAGAAAAAACTTTTAAAATTTAAGGACGAACATTGCCTATCAAAATAAAATGCTCTCTATCACCTAACTTTTTTGAAACAATTAGCGTATAAGATATTAACTTCACTTTTTTAGAAATAAAAACAATTGAATAAATATCATTACCGATATTTTCCAATAATGACACCAAGGGACACGTAGTATTTTAAACTTTTGATCGAAAATTAAGAAAATGCTGATCTTTAATACACCTTTAGAATTTGTGTTAAAATATCTTCAAACGCAATTGATGAATTCCATCATCTTCTAAAGGTTTGGTTTTAATTACTGACTTTTTTCTAAGATTTTTATAAAATCAATAGTGCTGAATTTGAATATTTGTCCATCCTATACGGCTTTTTTCTTGTAGACAAATCAACCTCTAGAATTTAATTTTTGAAAACCACTACATTTAAAATCATTTTAGAGATTTTTTGCTTCACTACACAGCTTTCAAAAAGTAAATACGTTTTAAGATTTAAATATTAACTTTAAACAATCTTTATTGAGGGTTAGTGCCTGATGTATAGAAATCACTTTTGCTATCTCCTCTTTGGAGCAGTCACTGCATTGTGAAAGTACGAACACGCATATATTTCCCCTTCTTTGTCTTAAAAGCTTGTAATGAATAAAAAGTAAATAATCAGTAAAAAATAGTAGACAAAGGTATCAATTTTTTCCACGGACAGATGTAAGGAATGAAACGATAACAATGATCATAAATTTGAGAAGGTGTAAAACGTTATATAAAGAAAAACTATCAAACAAAGTGGTGTGGCCACTTAAAGCAAAAGTATTATCATAACCTCCTATAGAAAAAGCGTGATCTGAAAATCCTCGCCAGAGGTGCGAACAGCATTATTAAGGTTAATGCAATGTTATTGATGGGCAGTCCATGCTCATTAATGGACTGGTGAAATGCCACTTCGTGAGGTGGAGGTCAATGAATAAGGGGTCTTGAGGTCACCACCCATCGTTGGTGGGCAGAACTTCTCCACTAATATGTGGAAAGAGAGTGGCTCCCTAGTAATAGAAACAGATTCACTTAAATGGATTGTCTGACTTCTGTATTGGTTGATTTCTTAAAGAACTCCATTCATCTTAAGAAAGCAATTTTAAATTCTCGGATGAATTTTTCTCGTATAAGTAATAACCATTCCTTTTAGTCAGAAAAAAAAACATTTCTATAAATTGGTTTCGATATTGAAACTCCAGGGATAATGAAAAATTGAAACAAAGATAAAATAATAATATCTTACCTTATATCTTACTGTACTTTTGTCACCTTCTATCTTATAGTTTTTGTTGGGAAAATTCAAGAAAACCTTAACTTACCTATTTTCATTTAAAAATCTACCTTTAGTTTAAGTGCAATTTTAGATTTTTGTGTAAGAATTATATCAATTAATTTCTACAGATGTATGAAGTGTTAGGGTCTAAAATGGAGGAATAAAATTATTTTATCTGGCTTATGGAAGTTAAATATTAAAAAATTATGACCTCTTAAAACGAAGTTTCTTAGTTTAAAACTCTTAGAACTTACAAAGTTGAACTTACCGTTATGATGTGAAAAGTTTTACATTTAATTACGACAGAAATGTCTATAAAATCCAGTAGCTTTAACTAAACAATACTTACATAATTTATTTAGAATAGTTACAGTTCAAACATCAAATTAGAGAGAGTATTTAAAAATTGCATTAAACCTTACCTTCTGTGGTACAGAAAAAATATGTCATTGTGGAAAACGAGGAAAACTATGAGATTATAAAAAGTAATTTATCTGTTAGCAAAAGCTCTAATTGTAAGTATAACTTACTATTAACAATATCAGTTCATTTTGTTAGTGTCCTCGAATCAGCTAAACTTTCAATGTTTTCTTGTAAAAACGTTAAAAACATTGCAATACACTGATAAAATAGTCATTCAATATTCAAGTAATAGTCTTCAAGTTTAAGCGAATGCAATAATTTTTACGAAAAGAAATTTTGATTTTGGGATTCATAGTTCACAAATTCAACATTTTTTTAATTTTTTTAAAAAGTGTAAGTTATTACAGTGTATACTAGAATAAATCCATTACAAGAAAAAAATCTAAAATTGCAATAATATAAATTAAGGTAAGATACAAGAACAGAGTTTTTAGTATAAAAAAAAAAACAATAATTTTATAGGACGCATTTGTACATAACAACGAACTGGAGTAAAACGAAGCCTTCTAATAAAAACTAAAGCGTTCAGATTTAAGTTTTTATAAAATTACACTTATTTTTTTCTGTCCTATTATTTAAGGTTTGGGTTATAAAAAGAAAAAGTAAACATACACACACATACATACATACATACATACATACATATATATATATATATATATATATATATATATATATATATATATATATATATATATATATATATATATATATATATATATATATATATATATATATATATATATATATATATATATATATATATATATATATATATATATATATATATATATAAACATGTTTAATGACATAAGTAGGTCGGTGAATAACAAATTTTCTTCAAGTTAATTATTTTAATGTAAGAAAATTGACGAAAGAGAATTTATTAAAACTATTTTCTAGGTAAAAATGTTTTACTTATATTATGTTTTATTATTTTGCAGTCTCAGTTATATATCCTACTTTTCAAATGTAATAGAAAATATTGCATGATATCAGAATACTAGGAAAACTGCTTGTATTTTTTAAAATACAATACAATAAGTATTTATTAAAATATACCTCATTCATAAAATTCTGTGTTGAAATTAGATTTATGCATTTGTTTTACATAGTACTTTTTTCCCTTTCTAAAAATATTCTGCAGAATAATTCTAATTTGTTAATGTCAAATTGAAGTTGATTGTTTCTATTCAAAAAATGATTCATCATTATTTTCTAATGCATTTCAGGTACACAAATATAAGTCCTGTCAATAAAAATATTAGCGAAAATATTTCTGAATGAAATATTAAAAATAAAATCTTTGGAATTTTTTAAAAAACACACTTAAGAAATTATTGGTTTTAAATCAATATTTAAATTTTTTGATAATATTTAGAATAAATGATGTGAAAATTAATAACCATATATGATAAAGATATTCTCTCTCTCTGTGCACACATTATATATAAATTACATTTCTAACTTACTAGTTGCATGTTAGTAAACTTTTGTATTGCTAATAAATTAAATATTTAAATGAAATATGAAATAAATTACTTATGATGATTTGCTTCACTTTGAGCATTGTTATTTAGAAAATGATTGTATTTAATATTGAATTAATCAAAATTTGACAATTTATATACATTTATTTTGATTGAATTGTTGTAGACTGCTGTGATTTTTATAAATATTATTTATTTTTTTAAGTTTCTCATATATATATATATGTATATAAACTGATCCATCCTTCATTTTCTATGTAGTAAAATTAATTTTCATATTTTTAAATTATTAAGATATAATTCAAATAGCTAATCAGTTTCAAACCCACAGGTGTGTAGATTTACTAATCTATTTTTAAAGAATAGTAAATATGTATAAAATTCAAATGAATTTTTCAATAATATTTAATTTATAGTAAGTTCATCAAAATTATTTTGAAACTAAAATTTCTACATTAAATTCACTTAAATATGTACTTAATAAATCTAAATAACCAAAATATATCTAAATGACCGCAATTTCAAAATAACATTTAAGCAACTAGATTATAAATATTTTAAATTTATATTATTCTTTATATAAATTCTATTTAATCAAATGCATTTATTTACATCTATTCACGTTGCCTTACAATTATGCATTAAATTTGTAAGACAAACCAGAACCTTTCAAGCACTTGTCTATAATTGATAATAATAATAATGTCATAGAAAATAACTGTGTTAAATACGTGAAGAACTTTATATCCTAAATAAATAGAAAGTTCAAAAAAAGATAAAAATTATTTTTTTCCTGTCATCCATGAAGCCGATTCATATTTAAACTGATATTAGGATGGATTCCAACATTCAATTTTGTATTAAAATTCATTCTTTTTAGTACTAATATTTGATGAAAACGTTAGGGTTTTCTCTTAGATCTATTGGGGCAGAATAACAATTTAAGTATTGAAGACACAAAGATGCTGAACTATTTGAAAATTGTAACTTACCTGAACTCTCGCTTCGGTAAGGTCTACCCTCATTGCCAGCTCTTCTCTGAAAGGAAGAAAGAAATATGATAGGAATTCGACTAGATTTAAAACAGAAATATATAATTTTACGTACCTAATAATTGCATTTTAATGGGAAATAATATTTTCCATTTCATCTCACAAATTCATACTATTCTTAACTAGCTATGTTTAGAAAGTTTACATACCTACGTATTCGATATAAAAAAATCACTTAAATTTTCTTTCTTTATATCTACTCCTTAAATTAAAAAGCCTATTGCATGTAAATATTTTGAAATTCAACATAGAACATATGCACATAGAGTATAATGATTTCTTTTTCTTGAATTGTGACAGCTCATTTTATGTTAAAAAATTTAAATGAAGTACTGTTTGTAAACAGTTCTTAAATCAAAATTTCACTGGATTAAATAAAATATAATATTAAGCTAAATTTTTAGAGGGAAAGTATTTTATTCTTGGTCAGTAAAACTGTTTTTATAAAGTTTTGAATTAAAATGTTTGCTGCTTCTTTTATAATATTATAAGATTCGAAATAAAGATTAATAAACAAACCAATTTTAGAATCAAAATTTGTGAAATATTTCTTATAAATATCGTGTAAGGTGCAATTTAAATTTCAATCAATAACAAACAAATTACATTTTTGTCAAAGATTTAATTTCGCTTAAATTTTTGGTATGCTATTGAAAATCAAAAATCATTTGACTCCTGGTTGGATGACGTAAGTCTAGAAAAAAATTTGATAAGTTCTTTCTAAATGATTATTCTAGTTATACTTATTTATATTTTAGTTTGATGTATGAAATTTAACAAGTTATTAAAAAGCAAGACCATATTCATTTTAAATTGAGTATATCAAATAGGCAATTATAAATATATATATGCTAGCAATTCATAAAAAGCTTCAAAATTACTTTCTAGAGACTTATATAATATTGAAGAATGTAATATCATTGAAAAAATTATAAATTTAAAAATTCTTCTTAAAGTTTTTTATTCGCTTTTTTTCCGTTTGATGCATATGTTATCAAAGTTTTCTACACAAATTTAGCATTCGCCGACGTTTCTAGGATTTATAATATTAAAAAACGCTCTTCATTATAATTCAGTGAAACTATAATAAATATCTATCTATCAATATAAAAACTGCTAAATTATTTAAAAATGGAAAAAAAATCAAAAAAAGTGAATATATAATGGTTTAATGTTAATAATGGTTAATAATATGGTTTATAAAAAATTGGCCCCCTTCAAACAAGAAATTTTAAATATTTTATTTGAATAAATTACTTCATAAAGAAGAGAATTTTTGCACATCAGAATTTTGTGACACGTGTATAATTATTTTCTCCACTGACTGGGTTGTATTGCTTAGGTTAATTAGTGGAGAACAGCGTATTCCCATGAAGACTTGGATAGGGTTAGCAAGAAAATTTCTGGCCGACTTCCTGCTGTTTCTAAGGACGCGATGATTAGATTATTTACGAAAAGAAATATAAAAACTGAGCATGGGACAAGGTATTTAGAATTCTTATTTGTTTGTGATAAGAGAGTTAATTTGTGAAATCACCCACAATGCTTTTCTTTCAAGTGAAATAGTTAACTCCCGAGATAAAAAAAATTCGCTGCTACTGCTTCATATTGTATTCTTTATAGAGAAAAAGATTGAGAAAATTACTGACAGAAGTGTAATTTGCGTGTAACGAATTAAAAAAAAAACAACGGCCTATCCTATCAAAACACACACAAGGAATCTTTGAATTAAAACTATTTTTACCATGATGAACTGATTGGATAATATTAAATCGTACAATAAAGATTGACATGAATTATAAAGACAGAGAAAAGTCAAATGAATTATAATTTCAGTTATTATCTTTCGTTTAAAAATCGGGATATAAAATCAACTATGAACAATACTAACACAGCCAAAATTATATATTAATGCCTCTAAATCATTGCGTGGTATCAAGAGTACAGTATAGATAGAGAAATCGATTAAACTGTACGTGACACAATATGAAAAAAAATACAAGTACTTTAATTGGTGTAAAAATCAGTTTCAATTGTGTTAAATTTTTTGTCCACACTTGAGTCAGTGAGAATGTGTGACATCTTGCAAAAGAGAATTCAGAAATTCACACAACATGATGGTTATCGAGAACTTAAATGAATCTTAGATAAGTGTGATTACAAATTTATAAAAGAAACGATGATAAATGTGCCTAGATATATATCTAGTCAATTCCTAAGCGCTTATGCTCCTAAAAGCATTGAAAATTAAATTGTTCGTTCTATCCCCTTTAAGCTACAAAAGATGCCTGATTTCTTAGCAACAGCTAAAAATTCAACCAACATATTTTTTTTATTCTTTTTAATATAACTTTCATTTTAGGGATTTAAAATAGATTATAAATTATTTCTAACAGAATTATGATAAAGATCGTTCGATTTTATTTCCATTGGTAAAAAGGTTCATATAATCATAAGCAAAAGTAATTGCTATGCTTATAAAAGTAAATTAATGAGAAATAGTAAAACTATTATAGTAATCGGCATTCTTAGTTTTACACATAAACATCAATATTTAACTAAATGTAAAAATTATATAACATCAATATAAACATTATATACGTTGAAGTTGTGAAATTTATAAACTTTAAAACTTTTTATGTAATTATACTTTTACATCATATGCATTTATAAGCTCATCAAAGAGAAAATCATTTATTGATATTTCATTAATATATGATATATAAGAGCAGGAAATTTAAAAACTCTAAAACAAATTTAACCTTTACATATATTACTATACTTGTTCTTTACGCATATATATATGTCACAAAATAAATGAATTATAAGTATTTTAAAACATACACTCAAATGTTCAGGTATTTATTTAACATCGATATTAAATTCATGAAGGAAATATTAATTTTCACCATTATGAGCATAAGTTCAAAATTACATAAAATATTAAAATATTTCTTGTATATAAATGACTTTTCTGCCCTATTTTTTAAGAAAAATTTTCAATTTTTCTTACTTTTCAGTAACAGATGTTATAAGAAAAATCCCTTTTAATTGTTATTTCATGCATGTTATTCTTCAACAATTGCTGAAAATTAATGTTAATAGTCAAATAAAAATATAGCAAAAAATATTTAATTTTGCCAACTGAACTCTCAACCAAATATATAAGTTTATTGTAAGCTTATTAAACATCTCTACATTATACATAATTAATTTATAGCAAATATTATTGCGTGTAAGAAATTTGTGTCTTTCTTTAAAATGCTACGTGAGAGATTGAAACTTTCTTACCAACACCATAAGTATAAAGCATTACTAAACTCTGAATAAAACTCCTTCCGAATTTAAACAGCTGTCAATATATATTCAACTCGCGCGCAAATTAAGAACACCAGAATTCTGACTCAGACGCATGAAACAGCTATGGACTATAAACTTGAAAGAAAAAGGAAATGCCTATGAAATCTGTTCTTTTTTCTTTCTAATGGCGACTTTTTAGATTTCACTTAAAGTTTTTAAATGTAAATAAATATTAATTGTAAAAGAATTAATGAAAATCAAGACTTTTTGCCAATAAAGTTATGTACACCTTATTTTTCAAAAGTAGTCGTTTTAAAACTTTAAAGCATGGTTTTAACTTATTTTATTAAAAATATCTAAAATCATGGTAAAATAAAAAGAAAATCTAATTAAACGATACAATTATTATAATATGTAATTAAATAAATAAAAATATAGTATATAATAAAAATTAATAAACATAAAAATTATAATACGTAAAAATATGTAATTAAAATATGAAACATGTACGCAAACAATCTTATCAAAAATAAGTGTTAAAATTACGAAAATTATATTTTATGTGATTTTATTAGGTTTCCTGAGCAAAAAATGATCCCAGGCAGAAAAATTAAGAGAAATTTCATAATATGCTCATAAAATTTTTATCACTAAGTTATAAAAATTATGTATAATTTCAATGTTTTTTGTATTTTGTATAAGCGCTTATATTATTCTATGTTTGGAAACATCTTGACATTTTGTTTAAGATAACCAAATTTAAATTTTCATGTTACGCGTTATATCATTCACATAAATATACTACTAAATCAGTATTAAATGCTGATAAAAAATGGGATAAATGAAGATATATTTTTATAAATATAACAATAAAAATGACTGATATGGGAAAAAATTAAAACTTGTCGATCTACATTCTTCATCATCAGAAGAAATGTTCATCAGACTAAATTTGAAGAAAACCTCACGCGATTGTAATTTCGTTTTCATGTCATCAAAGAAGTAAAATAATTCCTTTATAGAAATTCCGTCAATGAAACAACAGCAGTGACATCATGATAAGCCTCTAGTAAATGCAGGGATAGTTTTGTTGCTTTTTAATTAAATAATGAATACTCTAATACTCCCTTGTTTGCCATTAGCCACAAATTACGCAGTAAAAACATTTGGGAAGTTATGGGGAGGAATTAATTCCCTGTATTCTTGAAGGAAGGTTGGCTGCATCAAGTGATAGAAATTAATCAGCGAGGACGAAAATAACAGGTACCCTCTGCTCTCTTAATAACATACTTCTTCCTAAAAGAAGGCGGGAGTCTCCTTCTTGACAGATTGGACATTTTTTTTCAACTGCAACACAGACTGACTATCATTCCCAAATCGCTTTAGAATATTTTCTTTCTTTGCTTCATCATTACTTATTGTTTGAGTCAGCTGCATATTAATAAATGGCATGGTGTGGAAATAAAGGTAATTGTATTCATCAGAAATATTCTTTGTATTTTCTAGCTTGACAGCGAGTACTTTTTATTATCTTAATTCTCCTTTTTTCTGGTTAGTTTGAGATACTTAATGGAATCTATAATTTTTCAATCCTTCATTGAGGACATAAATAAGACAGTCAATAAGAGCTCATAAAATAAACATATATTTATGTGGTCATTACAAACGTAGAATATTTATTCAATATGGAGTAGTATGATAATTATATATATATATATATATATATATATATATATATATATATATATATATATATATATATATATATATATATATATATATATATATATATAAATGTATGTATGTATACTATTTTTTCTTATTTGAGAATATTTTGTTAGGTTATATATTTTCATGCCCAATGTCTTTGCTTTTGTACTCAATTTTTGGTCCAATTTTTCTAGGAAGAAAAACTTTTTTGTATTTTGTAATTTCAGTTGCAAATCTTCGGCAGAATTCCAACTAAGCAAAACTAGAAATTATTTTTTACTACGAAAATTACAAGTAATAAAGTTACATGAAAACAAAAAAATAAATGTGATAAAAAAACTTTGTAGTTTTAAGCAAAGTATTATAATTTAGCTGGGTAGATTTTAGAATTATGAAACTGGATGTGACTACATCAGTTCTGACTCATTTTAAACTACAGATCAAAGAATGAAAAATAAATAATAAAGCTATAAAGGAGATTGTGTGTGCGTGTGCTTTAAATATTTTTATTTTAAATATATTAATGTGTTGTTTTATGTATTATATAGAGTCATCGAGATACAAAGCAAAAGAAACAAGGCGAAAAACGAAGGAAAGGAAACAAGGTGATGGTGAAACGTTGGGGCGTGATTAGTGAAAGTATAGAATAATGCATGATGAATACTATAAGAAACTGAAAATGTAGCTTTTATTATTAATTTTATAATTGTCTAATCTTTTTCTTTTTTTATAAATTATTAAATAATCTGGATTTGGAAAATGTAATTTGCAAATGATTAAGAGAATTGTTAAGGCAATATGTAAAAATAAAGCGACCACAAGAACAAAGGAAAATACTAATAAATAAAATAAAGTAAGATAGGAAAAAATATCGACAGTCATTTAGAAATTTGTAAAACTGCATGCGACATTCATCTCATATATGAAATTAATCAGCATAATCCAAAATATTACGGTTTCTTGAAAATTTACTTTTAAGGTAAACTTTCAAAATATTGTTTCCATTAATAATTATTTCAATTTACGGACTGGCAGCATAGTAAGGAGAAAATACCAAATGATGTTTGACATAATATAACTTTGCTCCTTTAAGTGCACATTATTTGCAACAATAGATAATTTGATTACAACGGTCTTAAAAAAATTAAACAGATAATAGAAATATCTGTTTTGCAAATGCAACAGAAATCTAAATACTCAAATTTTCAAGACTCATTAAGTGGTAAAAATCACATTATAATAATTTTAGTTTAATTAATTTATTATTTCAAATCGAAGCAAAAAACTGAGCTTCAAAATCTTATATTTAAAATAGCTTTGGTATTTTCATACGTTCTTCATAAATAGAACAGAACTACAATCCTACTTGCATGATTAAATAAATCATTCAATGTAACCCGTGAAATTTTGATTTACAATGGTAATTTTAGTAGATGTTATTTTATCCAGAAAATGCAGCGGACTTGATATAAAAATTCTAATAAATTAGTCTTTTTGTAATTGAAAGATTAGTTTGGTGGCTTCATTTCGCATACGAAGGCTGATTCGTCTATGATCTTAATGTTCAAATGTATTTTGAACTACTTAAAATATCAAGTATTGAAAACATCAACTGTATAGTTAATTCAGAGCGTTAACTATGCAGTTGCTGTCTCAGCTTGTAGATGAGAGAGCATGCTGACCGACTTTTTCAAAACTTGTAAATCATAAAGATAATGTTCAATATAGGTACCTTATAAATACTGAACCAGGATGGTTTCGTTGGAATGTTAAGATAATACTCCCTCATATCAAAGAATTTAGTGACTAATATAATTAACTGTATGAGAGAGAAAAAAGCAATCACACAAAATAACTTTTCCTGTTATTAAATATCAAAAATATAGTAAATTGACGTACAACTGAGTTAACACTGTGGCAAAGGCAGTACTATGCAGAAACTTAATTTAAGTGTTGTATTCTAAAATATTGCATTTTTACAATTTATATATCTTAGTTTACAATTCAGAAAAAATATTTTAACAGTATTTTGCATTAGATTTGAAATTTTAAGAGCTGCAAAATTCAGAGTTTATCTAGATTCAGAGTTAATACTAGAATGAAATCGTGAGAGGAATAAATATAATCATTCAATAAATTCTTACGGGGATAGAAAATAATATTTTTTTAAATTTTGAATAAAATTCAATCATGTATAATTTTTTATAATTATTTGGTATTTTTTTTTATTTAATGATCTAAAATTTTTTAACAATTTCGTTATTTATTTGTAAATATATTTAATTAACATAAATTAAACAAACATTTTAAATATGTGCTTTTAAAAAATCCCTGTAAATTCTTATTAATAACGAAATAAAGGAAATTAAAACCAATTTTTTTTATTGAAATGGAGAAAAAACAACTTGATATCAATCACTGCTACATGATTCTTTACGACCTTGATGATTAGGAAGAAAAACTAAGCCTTTATTCACTTTAAATGAATGAAAACAAAATATTGTACAAACCCTTCTTCTTATTAATTAAATCTGACAAATTCTGTCTAACTTAAAAGACCTAAACTAATTATTTATCCCTACTTTCATATAAAGAAAAAGAAAATTGTATTTTGATACCGAGTACCACCCCACTTCAGTCTGCTTGAGAATTACGAGACATTAACCGCAGCGAAAATGCCATACTGAATGAAGTTACTGTGATATAAAGACCCTCTCCTTACATAAGTTAAAAACATTTACCCAAAAAATCTGAATGGAGAAATTGCGTGTGTTTATCAGGCCAAGAGGCTCTGCCTTTTTGACACAAGAGGCCTGTTTTCTGAACACTTGATGAGTAAGACCGGTAATTAGCTAGAAAGAATCGCCAGATCGGAACATTTCAATCGGGGGATAAGCAACAATTGCATTAATTTAGTTTTAGATTAATTTAAAAATACTATTTTTATAAGTTCAAAATTCATTTGTTAGTATTATTGTTGTGAATATAAATGAAATATTAATTATATTATATATTTCATTAGACCATGTAATTGTTTTGTGCTCTTATTATATTAATCCGTATCAATACACGCTGAATGTAGAAATATTTAAATTTAAAAATGTATGCATTTTCAGTTCATTATTTTTTAATTTTTAAAAGTATAATAAAATTATAAAACATAAGTATTCGGTAAAAAAATTTTTCCCATAAAAACAATTATATTATAAAGCAACAGAGCATGCCAAAGTAAATATATTTAAGTAAGTTTCAGACGGTCTTTTATATATATAAAACAATTAAATTACTGATTACTGACTTTTGAAATTAAAATTATATTTCTTTTAAATAAATTAATTTAATCATTTTCATTTTAAATCTCTAGCTTTCAAAGTTAGGTACAGAGAAGTATATAGGTGCAACAACATCCGCTGTTTTACATTTTTAAAATTTAGTTTTGGACGAAATAACATTAAGGCTGAACTAGACACATTTATGCAAATGAAGCATACGCTCATAATATTACATTTATTTAAACTGAATTTTGAATTATAACAAGAAATGTAAGTAAAGTACCGTAATGAATAGAATTTTATAAAAAAAATAATATAAAAACAATATGAACATTTTGAGATTACTGAGATGAAGAGCTTTATGGAGATAGTAACATTATTTTGTGAAAGATAGTAAAAATTAAAATAATAATTTAAAATAATTAATGGTTTATACATAAATAGATTTTGCATTGCTTAATAAAATGAAATCATAGCGAAATAACTTTGTGAAGAAAATCAATTAAAATTTATCTTATTTTTTGTAACTTTCGTAACGCTGACAAGTGCTTCTTGCAATACATAAATTTCCCCTCATACCACGTGCTTGTCCACCCAAAAGAATTATATGTAACAAGGCATAGCAAGTCATCATGAACAAGGGATCAGTCCAGTAGCCAGTGGTACGAAGTGGTGGGTCCCTTTTCCTTTTCCTACAGGGGGTCCCCTAATGATGAGACTTCCACAGCTGGGTGGTCTGAAACATTTCTTGTCACATCAGATTCAACTGCAATCCCTGTCTTCATATTCATCAAATAACGTCAGTGCCGAGGAAGAAATTTTTTCAGTAAGAACTTGAAATTCTTTTTTGATCTTTAGGGATCATGTGCTGCTCCTTGTTAATACAAAAGTAATCATACGTGACACAACTGCCATTATACAGACGAATTAGGCTGCTGAAGAAACACTTTATTTGAACTGTTGATGTTAGATAAGCGACACAGCTAGGCTGAATTAGCTTTAAGCGTGTCTTGAACGTTTCACAATAGAAATAGATTATTGGGCTTCTAACCTTCCTTAATTGTTATTAAATTGTATAAGATAATGTTATATAATGTTTAAGATAATGTTATCTCATATTTTTATTTTAAATTGATAATGATTGCAAAAATATTGCAATCAAATGTCTAAAATTTTCATTTAATTTGATATTTTCGATTTAAATATATTGTTTAAAATTTTAAAAAAAGAAAAAAAAACATTTCCCAAATTTTTTTCCAAAAAATTTCCAAATTTGTCATAAGAAATACTTTACAAAGATGACGATTTTCAAAGATTTATTTAGTCGGGATGAGAATTTAATTGGATTAATATATTTGATTAAATGTAAATAAATAATATAGTTAAAATTTAATTAAAATTCATTCCAATAAATAGGAAAACATTTAAATCATAGCAATATATTAAATAGTGCATCACATACTAAATAAAAAATTTAAACATCCAAAATAATAAAAAGAAGCATTCCAAATAATTTTTTTTTCAAATCTAAAATACAATTTACTAAATAATTCTTTTTAAGTAGCTTAAATTAGTATTTTTAAAGCATTTTTCCTTCCTTTCAGTTATTTAAGCAAATTTAACAGGAAGGAATATATGATTACATAAAAATTTCAAAGATTTGGATTTAACCCAACAAAAAAGTAATTTATGAATAAAATCATAAATTAAAAAAATAAACTAAATTACTCGTAATTATATACAATTCTATCTTCTTTCTATTAATGTTTAAAGTAGTTAAAATTTCCAATACACGTATTAATTTATTTTTAAGAACAATAAACCATTGTAAAAAAAACATTCTAAGCCATACCTAGTAAACACATCAGGATAATGCGTTCTTGCAAAGGCTTTCTCCAACTCTTCTAATTGATAACTAGTGAAAGTTGTTCTATAGCGTCTGATCTTCCTCTTTGGAAAATCATCACCTTCCATCATCGACTCTGCTGAAGCTGAGCACTTGTTATTATCCCCTTCTTCATCAGCCACGCTGATATTTTCATCCCCACTGTCCAAATCATCATTCGCTGCTGTGACGGACAAGTCTTCTGCTACAGCTTCTTGCTGGCAGGACTTAAGCTGTTCAGGGCTGGATGCTGGCCTAGGCGATTTGTCACCAACAAGTCGAACTACTGATAGTTTGTGATGGTGATGAAGTGGGTTATGAATCTGTTGTTGCTGTTGGTCCTTCTGGTGGGCTTCCATGAGGTTAAGGGTGCGGGCGGCTTCGCTGATGCACTCCTGGCGTTCGATCTTGTCTGATATGCCCATAGTATTTTTAATGATATTGGAGTGGTGCTCGGTCAGATCCGGCTCGATGCCACCTTCCGTGGTCTGGATGGGACTTCCGAGAACGGACAACGTGGAGCGTAAGTGTGCTGGACGAGGAACTGTAATTCAAAAAGCACACAAAATGTCAAAATTTTAAAAAATTAAATCCTTAATTGATATTTTTAAATATACAAAGATTTGCTTACAAAGATTATTGCTAGTAAATTATTGAATTTTTAAAAGACTAGAAATTTACTAGAAAAGAAAGAACTCAAAAGTAATTTTAATTATAGCAGACATCTGTTTATAGTATTTAAAGATTAAATTATACGCGTTACGAAATGGTTTGTAATGTTATATTTTAGCTACAACAATTTATAAATTAAAAATTAACTTATGCACCAATCTCAAAATATTGATTTATGTCCATAAACTTTTTTAATACATTCTTAAAAATGTTTTATTAGTTGCGCGTCTACAGTTTTTCAATTTTCCTCAACATAAGGACATAATATTTTTCTTATTGGTATATTCCCATTCACAGTTCAGTCAGTTCTAGTCTGTCTTTATTACTCTAAAACACTTTGAAGCCAATCAGTACTGATTTAAACCATTAAGAGAATTTAAACGACTTCAAAAGGTAAAGGGAAAAAAAAGATATTCTCTTACGATCATGGTTTGTTTGTCTGTCACTCTACGGTCACTTTTACACCCGAGAGCTAACACAACTTGGTCCTATAGTTTAAAGTTGATTCTGACCCACTACAAATACTCCCACTCCAGGTAGTAATCCAATCCATTGATGGCCAGAGACCTAAAACAGCGCATTCAACTGCCATCTTAACTTGACGATTTTGAGATTCGGATATCAAGTATCAAAAGGCAATATAGTTACTCTCTTTTGGAATAATTATAACAATTTTGAAAATATTCGTATCTCATATAAAGCTAACAAACACAGGAATACTTTACTTTATTATCATGAACAAATGCTGGTAAAGTTTCAACATAAGTGCATTGTCCTTCTCTTTTTTGGAACAATGGTTAATATTAAATTTTTTCATATCGTTATACTAGTTTAGAATTTTAAAAAATGCTTGAATATACATTAATTTTAATTCTTTTTGATCACATCTAAAATTATATGTAGATTTGTTATCTAATTTGAATCCTAGACTGTGATTAGTAAGTATCTGTAATAAGAAGGAGAAATTAAGAAAAAATTATTATTTATCTTTATTTAATTGCAAAACTATTTTAAACATTGTGAATATGCTGTACATTTATAACGGTAATTATTGCTAAATAAACATTAATTTTTCAATTACTTATTGATTATAATTTATTTTGATTTTAAAAATATAAATTTTCAATTGCATAAAAAACATGTGTGATACATTTTGAGAATTTTAAATACAGTTTAACGGAGA
Source organism: Latrodectus hesperus (assembly GCA_037975125.1). Classification (NCBI taxonomy): domain Eukaryota; kingdom Metazoa; phylum Arthropoda; class Arachnida; order Araneae; family Theridiidae; genus Latrodectus; species Latrodectus hesperus. The sequence continues at coordinate 79,832,367 of CM075854.1, read as the reverse complement.
TCATAACAACCTTTAAGACTTTCATTAGCAAATTTTGTTTAAATATATCAAAGCTCATGGCGCAAATTTAAATTACTGAAAGAATTAACCTTTCCTTTGCTAAAAAGAAAAGAATATTTTTACACGTCCTAGAATAGAAAAGTTTTCAATTTCAGATTTAAGCAAGCATATTTAATAATTATTAATTTCGCATAATAAACATTAAGAAAAAGAAATATAAAATTTTTCCGAGTGTCATTCATTCAGTTCAAGACTTTTCAGTTGCAGTTTTAGAAAAAAATAAATAAATAAAAATAAAAAAATGAGTAAATAAAAAATAAAAAAAGTAATCACAATAGATTTGTTGGAACATATTCAAGGGTCAGTGACAATGTTTGGTCTTCTAAAGTGAAAAAGGTAGACATTCTCTCAAGCGGAACCAATCAATCAATCATTGATCAGTTTCACTAAGTGACTCTAAACAATTGAAATCGGACAACAACTTGATTACTTCATTTGAATCAAATTAGTGGATGATAGGTTGACAATTCTTTGTTTGAAACTGATGGATGATACGGCAATATAATTAGGTTATGCTAATAAGTATACTGAAAGTAATTGTAAAAGAGTTTCAATTACTATTCGATGTATGTAAATAAAGTAATATTTCAACACAGCACTGCCTGCTTAAAGATTCTTAGTAAACGCAAACTCAATTTAAATTAAACGCCATATTACAACATCGGCTACTAAAATAAGTTAATATAATTTATCTTATTTCCAAACAAGAGTAACTTGCTATTTTTTTCTGGAAAAAAGAATTTGAAGCCAAAATAATACAAAACTAATGGCATAGTCAGTTTCTTCAATTAAGATAATGTACATACTTAAAGAAATATAGAACAAATTTAAATTAACTAAATGAAAAACACGCGTTTTGACATGGGAACGGGTACTTCATATCACATATGCAGTAACAAATGTGGAACAACTTTTCTGAATGTAACGCATTATCTAATTATACCGCAGTCTTAGAATTTGTAGATATGATTGATTACGAGAAATTATATTTCAGTTTACCTTGTTTGAAAACTAAAATAAGTTTAGGTAGTTAGGATTTTTCAGCATTTAGAACCTTTTATATTGTCAAAAAGTAAAAATCAATGCTATAGAAATTATATACTAAAATTTCAAAAGAGACAAACCAAGCAATGCTAGAAACTAATGCCTCAATGATTATAAATTCACTTTTTGTTATTTTTAAATGGGAACTAGATTATTAGTATATATTCATTTATAAACAATAGAAAATTTCCTTTTAAGTATTCATTAAATAAAAATTGTTTTAATAAAAATATAAAATATATATAAAATTTTAATAAAAAAATAAAAAAAACATTCTTTCTTTCAATAAATTACTGCATACTTTAAATTAGCTGACTAAATGAGCAGAGCATATGTTTTGTGCTTTAATTAATAGCTAATAGATAAATATTTTTATCAATATATTCAATGAAAAGTTATTTTATCAAACATATTACTCATACCTATTTTAACTAATATTAATGATTTCTACTACGTTTGCTGTTACATTGATATAGTATACATTGATATAGCATACATTGATATAGTATTCATTCCTCAGAAATACTTTCATTGTATTTAAACTTTAACATTCTTTCCATTCCAATAAGACATTAAATATTTTACCAAACATTTAAATTCAATGTAAATGTTAATTAAATATAGCATTATTTATTTATCAAAAGTAATGATAACAAAAATCTCTTTTAATCTAAATGCAAATAGGCGTGAAATTTTAGCACTTCAGATGTCCAAATGGAACTAAGGCCTTTCCGCGTATCTCTAAGGGATGTCATGTTTAGGGTTTTCACAGATAAAAACACTACCAATTAGAGGCTCAGACGACGTTTGAAACAAAGAGAAAATAAAAGAACAATTTGTTTCTTTCTTATCCTTCAAGATAAGAAATGTCAACTACTTCCGATAACACAGCGCGAGAATTCGTGAGGTAGATAAATTGGCATCGTTTATACCGGGACAGAAAAAGATGTTGCCTGTTTGGCGATTAAGCGACACTTTCAAACTAAATAAATGCTTCTAATTTGAGATCAAGTGTTTAAATTAATTATGTATTCATGCATGAAACTCTGATCGTGTGTTCATAAAGTTTTTGAAACTTAATTATATTAAAATTGTTTTGTCTCATATTAAAAAATATTTATTTATTTATTTAATGGAATACATTTTTGTATATTTTATACTGAAATACTAAGCGCATAAGGACAATTTCACATCAAAATTGGTTCCTGCGTCTTAATATCTTAACTTCAAGGTAAATTATTTTACATAGTTTGACATTATTAGCTTAGTTTTATTTATACATTTCATCACCTCATTATTTGTATTAACTGATAAAGATTTGTAAAAAAATACATTTTATTTATATAGGATATTAATACAGAGTTTGTAATCTCTGCAATATAAAGGTTTGTCATCTCATTCAATCCTTTATATTTCCAAGATTACAAATCCTTAACCTTAGAAATATAAATGACACCTTTGCTAAATGATTTAATTTAATGTTCTAAAGTATTCTTCCAATTAATCAGGATATCCATTAAGTTTCCATATAAATTTGGCCACATTTACTTAAATACAACTGTTTATTTACTTCCTTTTCAAGATATTATCAATTAATTCTAAATACTTGGTTTTAAATATTTAGCCAATTTATTTTAATTTTATAATTGATTTAAATTACTAGTGTTAGAGTTTCAAATGCGACTTTTTAATGATAACTTGAATCTAGAAAACTAAATTGAGATTTTATTTTAAATAACTGTGCATAAGTATTATTCTCAAAGAAAATGATTATTAATTATTTTAGAGAATCTGGTGAATAATTGTTAGGAAAGTAGTAAAATTACTTTGAATGTTATTTCATTAGCATAGTCGTTAAGACACCACTAAAAAGAGAGAGTATAAACACATTTATTTAATCGAAATGTTCAAACTATACTTTGTTTCGACTCAGGTTTTATGCAATTCTAATATTTCCTTAAACTGAAATCATAAGTTTTTCTGAAAAATGATAAACATGATTCGGAATTAAATGTCTTTTAAAATATTTAAGTAAAGTTTTAAATTCCACTTTTACCAACTTATTGCATTTACATAATCTGAGCTATATAGAAAGGTGATTAACATTCTGTACTGCTCATCCAACTGTAATATTCTAACTTATACTGACATATAACTTTAAGAATCGTGACGTTGTGGGGGGGCTGTTTGCTATGGTGTTGCCATTATAAAGAAGAATAGGTCTTAGAAAATAGATACTAAGTAAAAGTTATGTTTTTGTGTCTGGTCTTTGCTGTCGTCATAAATCGTCGGCTTGTCACAGAAAAGGAACGAAGAAAATTTGTAAAGCAAATGAACCTAACATTCAAGATCTGCCCATAATTTATTTCTCGTGAGAAAGACAGGCTTTCTGCTTACTTCGTAGTTTATTTTATAACCACTTTAATTATATAATTACCTCGTCATTAAAAATATATTTATATGTAAATTATATATTCTAACAAACAGATTTCTAGAGAATATATACAAATGAAAAAAAAAATTCAGAGATCATATTAAGATATTATCTCATATAATTTTAATAATTAACTGATTATTCTAAAATTAATCCTGCTTTGGACTATTATTATAAAATTTAAAAACAGAGAAGTGTCAAACTATTGCTTAAATAATTTGTCAATTATTGATTAAATTATTAAGAAAAAGCAATTGTTTTTTATTTTATTAATTTTTGAATATAAGAATTTAACACATTATGTTGACAATCGTAATTCATCGCCGCATTTTATTGTTAGGTATACTGAAGAAAAATTAGAAACCTGTAAAAAAGATAAATTTACTGGTTACTTTTTAAATTTTTAAAATTCCTCATTCATCTATTAAAATTATTTTCTTTTTGACGCGTGTATCCATCTGGTGTACATGAAAAAGGACAACAACAAACAGAAGTAGAGGATATACATTGACGAGGACCATGACTCCAGACAGGGAACAAGAGGGTGTGCTGTTTTCGTTTGAAACGGGGATCCATTACAGGCAGAAAGTCCGACTTCTTTCCCAGTTTTACATCCCAGCCTTATTCGGGATTTGAACCTGAGCCCACTCGGTGAGAGCCGAGGGTCATAACCAATATATAGGCTGGGCGGCCTATGGAATATTTAATTTAATGGTATCCTAAATGTATTTATAATCAATAATTGATTACAATATCATTTTCTAACTTAACAGAATATTTTATATGAAACCAAAGTACAATGAAATTAAGCCCTTAGAGAGTATTTTTCAAGAGTTCAATAAATAATTTGATTAAAAATATTTTTGAGTTTATTTGAATTTGTTAAGTATTATTAATGATTACAAATCTATTTCTCTCTCTCTCAGTTCTAATCTATTACAAATCTAATCTATATGCTGAAATTCTTAAGGATATCTTGCAAATATTGCTTACGATATAAATTAAATGAGTAACTATTTGCGGAATCCTTTAGTCCAAACATAAGAAATAACAGAAAACATAACAACTAAAATATATTTTTGCACATACAATGCAAGTATTATTTAAGAACATCAATAATTCCTAGAGATGGAATTATCGTGTATTTTAGTAAAATTTAATTTTTATATTTTATTTATTAAATTTATTTTAAGATAAAGCCTTAATACCCCTTTCAATAAAAAATAAAGTAAAAAGTAAATTTCTACCCTTTTTTAAAAAATTAGTTTACACCATACTTAAAAAGAAAATTGTCATTAAATGCTTTTTCCAAATCCTTTTATTAAAGCTTCATGTGATGATAGTTAGCAATTAATGTGCATTTTTATCTAAAAACTATTATTATAATCATGGATGTAAATTATTTAAAAAACATTAAAATAAAAAATTTAAAAGAATGAAATGTTATAAAGTATCAGTTGTAGCATTATCAATCATAAAACAAAGAAATAGCTATTATGAACTTTTAAAAATGTCCTAGACATATTTTTAGCTCTATGAAGTCATTCTTCAAAAGTTAGTGAATAGGCGAAAAATTTGTGTCGCCCATAAATTGCTATTTTTTTCTACATTATAAGCTCCTACCATATTACAGATAAGAGATTTTCATGTAAATGTAAAGTAATTGCAAAGTGGAAACATTCTATAAACTCAGGTTTAATCGACCATTGCAATGAAATTACCAGGAATATGGAAAAAAGGAAATAGATATATAGTTTTTTTTTTTTTTTTTTCTTCTTAGATACTTAAGTGCCAACTAAGACGAATAATCAATTTAGTAATAAAAACGTCGGAAGCCAGCGAATGGAGGCTATTTCCAGGTTCCGTCCCGCATTTGTGCACTAACTTGCAGTTCGGCTTACGATTCCTGGCTATATGAAAGTTGTTAATGTGAAGTAATAGCCTAGCAATTACCTATTCTCTTAATTCCGACTTCGCACGCAGACTCCTTGTGGGAGTTGCGGTTACAGCGAAAGATACCAATTCAGTTACCATGAATGCTTGGAGACAAATAAGCCGAAATATATCAATATATTTTAGAATTAAGTAGAGATTGATTTTAATATCGGTAACATTTTATTTTGACTAAATTATCTCAAATTTATTTATAAATAAATAATCTGAAATTTGTCTTTTTATGAAAAATTTTATCCGAAATTTTTCAATGCATTTGAGACATAAAACAACGTTTAAATTTTTAACTTATTTTCTTATTTATTATTTAATTTCTTAAAATCATATACAAATAATTTTCACTCATAGATAACCTTGGTTCTCCATGAAAATTCATTAATCGAAAGCATATTTTATCGAATGATGACCTGAGTTATTTATAGATCAGAAAAAATATATTTACTTCATGAAATTTACATCTATAATGAAAATTAAAACACGCTAATGGTTTACCATTTAAAATTAGGCTCAAAAAATTTTTTATCAAATAAATGATGATAAATTTAATTTATGATTTGTGCAAATTTATAACTAGATGACAGCATGAAATATTATTCAACATTTTAGTTATTTTAAATATTTTGATAACAATCTAAATTAAATTAACTGGAAATAGCTCAGAAATACAATAGCTTGAGAAAGAGTAAAATGTAAAGAATAATAAATGGATTAAAATTATTATGTACAAATAAAAATGGAATTCACGGATGTTATTAATAGACCAAACATTATTTTTAATACTCTAAGACAGTAGTATTTGTCTGTATTGAAGTGAATAAATTTTTTAATGATCTAAAATAATTTTTACTTATGAAGAAGGCGCTGTCATACCAATGAATTCATTAATTCCAAATTAAAATTAACGCTAAATGTTTGTTATTTAAGGAACAAGAAATGTAATGTTATGCATTATATATATATATATATATATATATATATATATATATATATATATATATATATATATATATATATATATATATATATATATATATATATATATATATATATATATATATATATATATATATGTGTGTGTGTGTATGTATATATATATATGTATGTATGTATGTATGTATGTATGTATTTATATTAATTTTATATTTCAATGGAAAATAAGAGTTGAGTATTATTTTTTTTGAAAAATTTTTAATTGGAAAATCTTTTAGTTAAAAATACATATATTAGAAAACATTAGTATCTCTGTAATACACAATACCGATTGATTGTCGGATTATTTATAAAGTATTTAAGTTGAAGAAAATATTTTCTCAAAAATACTATTAATAATCTTTATCACATCCCAATGTTAATAATATAATTAACTGATTTACATTAACAACATTTTAAACTAAAAGTATAATGTGTTTCCTTCGAAATTATATGAAAACATTACGTTATTTTGTGGATTTTGTCCCTGTGTGTGTTTTACTTGATGAGTTTCGAAGCGTATCACTCACAGTATTTAAGAAAAAGTTATTATCCAAAATGAGCTGAGCCATCAAATGTTCATCAAACAAAACTTATCCTCGCCGATTCGCTTAATCATAAACTGCTAAACTTTCCCAGTATGCTAACAACCCTTTATGGTTCCATTCTTCGTACCCTTTCATTCCCAAAATCCTATAACTGAAATAGCAATTTTTCTGCAATTCCGATTTCGCGACTTTGCAAATATGACGATGTCACGAAAGTCGTAAATATGAGACGGTCTGTAATAAATGTTTTCCGTCCGAGCATGTGTGTGACGAAATCCAATAATTCACTAATGTCTGTTGCTTTTAGGACGAGAAGTGTTAAAAGCACCTGATTGAAAATAATGGCTTCTGGAACATCGGGAATCTATTAGAGTGGATCTATTGAAAAGCCTTTCAGCGACTTAGTTACTTTATAACTCTATTAAAGCAGTAAAAATAGAAAATATAATTATTCTTTTATTTACTTGCTTGATTTATCGATATTGTTTCGCACATCTTGTCAGCGGCTATTAAATATGCGTATTTATGTTACATCTTCAATAGAAACGATTCAGTTTGGAAGACAATTGCTAGTTTATTCAACTTTAATGCAGTAATTAAATCACTGTTTATTACGGAAATTAAAAATTTTATGCATTCTAAGCGTCGTAAAATTTATGCCAGATATGTAACTTAATGTTGGCAAAGAAAAAGGTTTTACGATGTATATGTATTTTTTTGTTACTTTTAATTTCACTTCGTTTTCAGGTGTTGAAGAGCATTTATTTATTATACTTGAATATGATTTTATTTAGAATCATTTTGTCATTGGAAACTGGTTAATCTAAGATAAGTCTCCATCAGCTAACATATTATATATTGTGGAGCGATATAATAAATATATTGTTAGGATCTTTTTAACGTCTTCTTTTCAAAAGACTTAGAAAATTATTTAGTTAGAAATCAAAAAATTTTAAAATTTAACTCTTTAAGAAATTTTTCAAGGGATCTAACTGATTTTCTTATTCTACCATTTAATGAAATGGAATCTCAGATAATTTAACTTGCCTCTTTATGTTTATAGATAAATATCAATTCATGTACTTTATACAGGATTTAATATTCAAACATTTAATAAATAAATTATGTTGATTCTATGGATAGTTAAAAATATTGCGCATATTAAACTGCATTTATTTATAACTATCTTTTATTCAAATAAAAATTTTCAACAAAAAATTTCAAACAAAATGTTAACCCTTTGTATTTTATTTTATGATTTTCCCTTTAATTTATAAAATCACTTAGCGTTAAAAAAAATTTACAAAGATTATAACTTTACAAAAATATAAAATTACAACTTGCACTCAATAAAATTATAACATTTGAAACCAGAAGAAAATATTAAGAATTCGCTATTTTTATAGACATGCGAAAATATACATAAATTTTTAAAATAGATTATTTACTTTATGCATATATTATGATTGATGTATATTTTGGTGTGTTTTTCCTTAGAACCTGAAAAATAAGGACAATTGTTTGGCATCTTAAAATTTAAAAGGAAAATATAAAATATGAGTTAATAAATGTGTGGATAGTGAAAATTTTACTATCATAGCTGAAGAAATCAATTATGACACACTAAAAATTTAGCTACTTAGTGAATGTATTCTTGAATTTGCTAAACATAATATACGTGTGCGCTTAATATTTATTTATTTATTCCAAAATTATGAAAGAAAGTTGAATAAACTATTCAAATATAATTTAAAGAATAAATACTGAACTAAATGAGGAAACGGAAATAAAAAAGGAAGCAAGAATGGATAATAAAACTTTAAAAAATCTTCAATGTAAATTTAATAGATCATAAAACTTGTTTTGATGGGTATTTTATAAGTTTAGATACTCTTATGGAACTTGTGTTATTTTAAGCAAACAGGATTAAATTATAAAAATTCCCCAATTAAATTGACCAAGAACAATAGAGTTTGTGTGGAAATGCAAAACCAAATAAATGTCAGTAATAATTTGGTGCTAATAAGAGATATTGCGGAAACTTTTCACACTTCGCCGTAAATGGAGTAGGCTTATGATTGGTCGACACAATGTTACAATGGGGTAACTTTTTGATAAATTCGAAAAGGGTGCTTTCTTAATAGCCTAACAATTACTTATTTTTCCAGCTTTAAGCACGCTGTTGAAACAGAAGGTTAAGACCGATTCTTATCAAACAGGTGTTGGCTAGCAGAACTTTTCTAAGAACTTAGTTATGCATATTTGCATACAAGATATCTGCGAAGTCGTTTTAGGTGTGGAATAGGAATATATAAGTTTCCTGTCTAGTTCATGCAAGATGACGAGTTAAATATCAATACAACGGCCAGACATATTAATTTCTTTAATCAAAAATTTATCAAAAACCAAAGCTATCACAAAATTCCCTATTTAAAAGTTTTGACGACTGAAAATAAATTACAAGTAGTAGCTATAAAAGGAAAATAAGATATTGCTATAAAAATTATATATTTAGTTAATTTTTTTCAATAATCATATTGATTTTGTCATTCATGTGAGAGAATTCAGTATAAATTTAATAATTGTTTTAAGGTAAACTTTTAGAAAAATTTTTGTCGTTGATTTTACAAAATTAAACTTTTATTTATAATTATCTATCATGTTTATATCTCTTAGTTCATGTTTCTTATTCTCCATCTTGATCTTCCCAAGTATGTAAAGAAATTCATGTTTTTTGATAGTTTTAATATAAAAAATGTAATGTGATATTCCCATAATGTATTGCAAAATTAATATTTCTACTATTTTAATACTTATTTTTAATCAATATTTTTAATTACACAGTTTCTTTGATGCATTTAAATTGATTTAAACTGATTTTATAAAGCATATGAATTAAAATTTTCATTGTTATTTTTTAATTTTCTCTGCGTTTCAAATTTGGATAAAAATACTGAAAATTCTAACATTTTTAATTCCTTTCTTCGAATTAGGATAGAAATAAATTTTTATTCCTATTGTTCTCTAAAATATTTTTAATAAGTTTAAATTTATAGCAACGTTTAATAAAAAATAGTGTATATCTCGCATTCTATTTTCGTTTCCTGTAAGTTTATACTTATATAACAACGTAAAACAGATTCTAAATTACTTATTGTATACTAAGGGAGTCACTAAAATTATGTTGCAGTGAAAAAGGAGCTACATTTTTACAGAAATTGTCACTTATATTTTATTTAAAAATAGAGAATTGGGTTTATTAAAGTTCAGTTGGCTATATTTACATATGAAAATTGAAATTTTCCTACCTCAAAACCTAACACATCTAAACTTAATCAGACAAGTAACACAGTAAATTATACCTAATATGGAAAGGGTGAATATTTAAACATACACTTTAATATATATATATATATATATATATATATATATATATATATATATATATATATATATATATATATATATATATATATATATATATATATATATATATATATATATATATATATATATATATATATATATAGCAGTTTTTGAATAGATACAGAAAGCCTTAGATTAATCCAACAAAAGTTTAAATTCTAAAAGATTAATCTAAAATTGTATTATTAACTGTTTCTAAGATTTACTGTATTGTTGAAAATTATCTCGATGAGCACTTAAATCTTAACATTCACTTATGAAATCTGTAACGTAAATAAGAAAGAAGGTTATAACAATTTTAAGTTGAAAAATAACTGAAAATCAACTGTTTTAACAAGAATTCTATTGATCATTAAAATAGAAATATTTCATTATCAAATATTTATAAGGTGAATTCTTTTAGTTTTTATGAAATATATTAATAAAAGTATTAATTAGGTATTACATAAGCTCGTAATCATTTTTTAGATATATTTCATGCTAACGTGACTAAAGTGTCATATTATGTGCACAATAATATGAAAAAGGCAACATATTTAACGCTGAATATAATATCAGTTGTTTGAATTCTGTTCACTCGATTGCCATACAGTAAAAATGCAGTTTTATAAGGCATTTCGTGATGAGGTCACAAAAAATATTCATAATAAAAATGAAGCTCATTTTCCTCTCACACATTTGAACCTTTGAATATATCATTAAAACTTACCTGCCAAGAATGACAAAAGTAAATTGTCATTTCATCCCCTATTTAGAGCCTCAAATCTTTCTCGTATCTAAATGAACTCTTATGCATATCAAAATTCACAAAGTATAATTAAACTCACTTATGTAAAAGTCACTATACTTATGTAAAATTTTCATATGTATAATCATTATTTAATAAATAATTACGGCATAAATTTAATTGCATAACTTATATATTTTTTGAATACTTTTTTTTTATAAAAGCTATGAATTTCTTACATTATTAATTAAAACCAATACTAATGAGTCTTAAGAATGAAATCTACCTCATAAATGTGAAATTGTGAATGAGTTAGTCGAAGACATATCTTTAAGTAAGATTAATAATATTTTCAACTGGCAAAACTAACTTTTTTAAAGGGTACACATTTAATCAATCTGACTTTTAAATATTGTTAGAATATGAATTTATTTTACAGCCACTAAATGGAACACGAAACAATTATATTTTGACGTTCAGAGCAATATAAAATTTAAATTGTCATTTATTATTCGAGTCACAAATAGATTTTTCTTAAATGATAGAAGAAAATTTTACTCTCCTATGGTAGCATATAACTATAAGAAACAATTTTACCCCTTCATGAAAAAATTGCATCTATAAAAGAGATCACATTTTTGAGATTCTCAATTTTGACTTTTAGCCTACAGCTTAAGAACAGTCTAGAATGTCTAGAAATGAAGAACGTAGTAGAGATAGTTTCTAGTAGCCATAAATTGTTGACTCTCTGTTAGTAAAAAGCTCGTGTCAATTTTACCTTTTTTGAAAGTCTTAAGTCATAGGAAAATATCCAGTTCCGTTATAATTTTAACCAGTCACCATAAAATAACATATGCAAGGTCATGGTTTCTTACATTTAAAATTTAGTATTTATTTCGATTCCTTTATCGATACATTTCAAAGACAAGTTTCTTTTGTTTGATCTTTCTGCGTATAATCAACAAATTTACATTTTCAAATTCCCATTCTCTGATTTTTCTGGTATACTCTTGAATGTTGCAAAAATAAATAATATTTTTATAACTGAAATATTTATTATTCAGGGAAAAAATACTTTAATAACTCTTTTAACATTTCTCTCACCATACCATCAGAATAATTATTTGTATCTTTGCATCGATCTTAAAATTTGTTCTGGTGTTAAGCTTGAATACTTTTTCCTTGTGATACACTAAAAAAATAGGGATTTATTTATATTTTGTATAATGCAGGGGCTTATATGTTACTTTTCCTCTGTAGCCACTTTATTTGCAAAATGTTGCGGATTTTTTCTTTAAATCTATAATTTCTTTTTAATTTTCCCATTCAAAGAAAATATAAGCCATCAAGTTATTAACTGTCTCCTATCTTTTAAATTATTAATATAAAATAATTTATAATTTTATAAAAAAATTTTGTTAAATCCAAGACGTATTAATGTAATAAAAATTTATTTATGGAGAATTTGATCAAAAACTGTTTTATCACAATTTTTTTAGCTCCAGAATTACACAAAATTGAAATTTCAGCAGCATGAAAATGGTTAATAACAACAAAGATATAAAAATTAATCACATTAATATAATCAATATATAATTTTTTACATAACTCTTCAAAAAAATATTTTCAACAAAAATAATGAATGTAACAGTTTTTAGTAGTTATTTTGTAGATATCTATTATCTCATAAAAATTCAAATTTATATGTTTTTATGAAAAGATATGATGTACATTTAAAAAAATATTTTGTTAAATTATAGCTTTGAAAATTTATCACATTATTTTTGCAAACTCTACATATGATAACACATTTTATAAAAATTAATATTAGCAATTCATCAAATAAAAAATAAGCTTATATTTTAAAATTATTTAAGAGCCAGTAATTTAATAATTGATTGATATATATCGTTTTTATGTTCCTTAGTATCATTATATAGTGTACATATATATATATATATATATATATATATATATATATATATATATATATACATTATATATATATATATATATATATATATATATATATATATATACATTATATATATATATATACATTATATATATATATATATATATATATATACATAAATATATAATCTAATTTTAATAAAATGCAACTATAAAAAGTTCTTTCACTTTTTAGAGTTACATTTTATTAAAATTAGATTATATATTTTGTTCTGCGAATAATTAATCTTTGTGATCTCTCAGGTTTTATTTAATTACACAATACACCTAATTTTAGTTTATAAATTGAATGACTTGCTACTAATTATCTCATTTTAAATGCTTATATAATTTATAAAAGAGTGTCAAAAAATCGGAACTGATTAACTGTCGACTGGGTACCAATTGCGAGCCCCAGAAAGATAATCGAATTCACAGTCCGTGTCCGAAGAGTTATCTTTAATTAATAATAAAATTCTGCTTCACTGCTTGAATCAGACATAATGTTCGTTAGGAGGTAATATTTTCACATATGCAATTATAGCTACTAGAATAACTTCTGACAGTGAAACAGTACTCATATATATGTTTGTGTGTGTGTGTATATATATATATATATATATATATATATATATATATATATATACATACATACATACATACATACATATAATGTTAACTTATACTATTTGTTAATTATTTATCGTAATAGAGTTAGTTAATATAGATATCAGTGTACATAATCAGATCATTATGCAAAAAAAAATACTTATATTATTAAATAAATAAGATTTACTGAAGCAGAAAGCTCTGTGAATAAATTTTACTACCTCAATTGAAAGTTAGAATGAAATTCGTGACCTTGCCATAAAACGTTTTTGAAATAAAAAGACTTTTACCGCAATAAAAATAATTGTTGCCTTCTTGTTAAAATATGTTTTAAAATACACTTTATTTTAATCGCGCTTTTTTTTCAAGCGAATTAATAGATATTACTCATTCCAAATTTTAATTCTTAAATACAGTTGATTTTATTCGGGATAATTTTACATTGTTTTTTTATTACGATTATTTGCTTATTTGCACACCATGTGTACAAATGTTTGAGTTTAAGCAAATAATTAAAAATTGTGATTATTTATACGTTATCGTTTCGGAAATATGTTATAAGAAATAGTTCAAACTGTAATTCTAAAAATATTCTGAATGGTAAAATAAAAATAATTAAATATAGAAACATTTTTATATTTAAATTTGAGAGAGTGCAGAAAAATTTAAACAATATATTTACATTTGAATATAATATTTTGATTTCTAAAAGGTTGAATTGAAAGCATTTAAAATTATTAGTTCTAGAGGTTTTAATTTGTCTCATGAGAGAACTTGAGAATTTTTATCATGCATGAGTACGTATTCGAAATTTTAAATGTGAATTTTCAAATAAATTGAAACTATTTTTAAGCATTTTGATTATAAATTTAAGTTATGTTAATGTAATTTAATAGGAAGTTTCAATACTGAAAATAGCTAATATATTTGTTTTAGAGCAAAACTTAAATAAGATAACAATGTATATACACACACATACAAATGTGTATATTTATATATATTCAGTAGAATTGCAATATTAATATTTGAAATTAATTATTAATATAACTGACTTGTTGATTGTATCAGTATTTATGTAGACAGTTAAAACTAAACAAAAATTTGGATTTTATTCATAGATAAACTTTTAATGTATATCAGTTTATAAATATTTCCTGACTGGACTTCCTGGCTGAAAATAAGTATCAGCTTAAACAAGATGCGGAAATAAAAATTTATGTTAATGTGAAATGAAATTTATGGAAATTGAACTAACTTTCAACAGCTTTACCATAATGAGTGGGCGTATTTTTGTTAATACCCAAGTACAGAGTATGATTCTGCTTGAAGATCGATATGAGATCAAATAAAGATTTTGGTTTCATTTAAAGTAAACTACATGGCTATACTAAAATGTGTAATTTATTTTAAGTAGGAAAATATGTATTAGTATGATTATCAAAACCATAATAAAAGGACATCTTTGAATGTGATTAGTTAAATTTTAGTCATATATTCTATAATACATATTGGTGGAGTAATATATAAATTCAAAATATTTGGAAAAAATACACATTATTTATGACCTTGATTTAGTGTGTTACCCTATGGCCACATTTTATGCATGAATAATTCAACGAGGTTTTATATTTTTAACTGGATTCCGAACCATAATAAGTATTTACGTTAGGCTTGGTAATTGAACCACAAACAACTGTATTTCTACATCAAGTCCTAAGTATTCACATCAGAATCTACATAAAGTCAAATAAAAAAAATTAATCAAAACTTCTGTAATTATTAAGCAAATACCGAATAGTGTTACTGTAGCGCATGTATGTACATAGATGAGGTAATTTAAACAAATTTTTAATTTGTTTAAATTACTAAATTTTGCAAATTTTGAAAGATAGGAATACTTGATATAATTAGTAGCTTTAAGTTAATTATAGTTACTGCATGCATAATTAACAAGTCATGTATTTAAATAAATTCATTAATTAGTTGAATCCAAATTTACTGTAAACGTAAAATTGAGTTTTAAGGTAAAAATTATAAAGAATCACTTGCTGGAAGAAGATGCAGAATACTCTAAAAAAATCATAATCTAAGCAGAATGTAAATATATAATGTAAAATGCTTTATTTTTAAAAAGAATTAAAAAATAAGATCAAACCATCGTAACAATAAGAGAGTAGTTTTTTAAGAGTAAAAATGCTCCAAGTAGTAACAAGAACAAAAATAATTGTGTAATGGTCTTATTAATTTCATCCATGGTAGGAAGAGTGTGTACATATCATAGTTTCAACGCTCATCAAAATAATTTTTTTTACTTCCTCTATTTTGCATGTCAAACGGATATCCCCTCGGATCTCTTATGTCATGTATTATTTTAACATCGTCACACTTTCTGAATTTGTATTCAAACATGCAAATTTTACGCATTATCCTACTTACTCTCAAACTAGTAGTTTCCGTATAAACCTGAAAAGAAACTATTTTGTCGTATATGAAGAGCGTTGAAAATGGATCCCATTGTTAGTAAGTTCAAATTTATTTGATGCAGAAAAAGAAATGAAAGTGCCAAATGTATTTTTTATAAGTGTTGTCTTTCATAAATGTTATACTATAATTAAATAAAGCAATGTACTTTTAAACTGAATTGCAGGCGATGATGTGTTTGTTTCAAAAAATGTTGTCACTTCATAACAATAACTGCAAAAGAAATTCTTTGACTGAAGCAAGAAATCCGTCTTCTTTTTTAATAGTTAATAAATATTAAATATTTCGTAAAACTATTCCTCACATATAATTCGATACTATATAAATTAATTTGCGTTATAAAAAATTTTCTGAAGATATTACATTAACGGTGATATCACATTTGAACATTTCATTGATTTGGTGCTATAATTACTAATGTATTCTTTCAAGTGAGAAAGTTTTCACAATGCTTAAACACGTTACACAGTAAATAAAGCTTTTATTTTCCTAGGAAAGATTAAGATTTTTTAAAATTAAGATTGAGATAAGAAAATAAGCTTAAATCGAAGGATGGGAAGATTATTTTAGAATTTTCAAACAATTAGCACCATATAAGCGCGAATTCAACTTCAAATATTTACTTTGATAAATGACAAATTAAGTTCGGATAAATATGCAAGTTAATCAAATTAATCTACGAAAATATTAAAATAAAAGAGACTGCCTATTTTGAGATTAATATGCATAAATATTCATTATTCCTGTGTTGACAATCATTTGTCAAAATGCCTTTTCATTTTATTTTTCACAATTCAATTTTTTTAAGATTAAGCTTTCACAACATTCCACTTCAAGTTATTTCAAACCCTCTCATTTATCAAGATTCTTTATTTAATTTCATATAAGCGCATATATTTCAATATTAAATGTGTTTAGCTGTTGTTAAAAAATTGATAAAATTCTTACCGATAAAAAATTATTTTTAATTTTGTGCACTTTGTTTTAGTAGTACCTTTACGTAATTCAACTAATTTGAAGAAACATTGAACAATTTCCGGCAAAATCAAAGAAAGAAATTCTTATTGAATTCTATATATATATATATATATATATATATATATATATATATATATATATATATATATATATATATATATATATATATAGAGAGAGAGAGAGGAGAGAGAGAGAGAGAGAGAGAGAGAGAGAGAGAGAGAGAGAGAGAGAGAGAGAGAGAGAGAGAGAGAGAGAGAGAGAAAGAGAGAGAGAGAGAGAGAAACTTTTTATAATGTTTGAATGATAAGTATGTTATAAATATTCCATGAATAAATCTTATTTGAAGAAGAATTTACACTACAAGACGATTTGCTGCCTCTTTTTCAAAACATTTCTTCAAAAATTTTTATCACATAGTAAATTATCTAATGAGATAAGTTTATTATTTTGCAAACTATTTGAGTTGATTTACTGAAGATTTTAGTGTGTACACAAACACAGTTGAAAACATCAGTTTTTGATATGGTCACGTGATACACTCTTCCCTTGTGTGTTTGTATTGTAATTCTTTGTAAGGAAATAAATGAATGTGCTTAAAATTAATATTAGACTTTATTCAGTATTAAATGGACATTTTGTAAAAAAAAACATAGAACATTTTTATAACTTAATTTAAAAAAACAGTGTTTTTTTCAAGAAATTCCTGAAATGTCTGATTAATTTCATAGAACACTTTAAATTATGCAGTTTACAAGCTCGCTCAGAAAAAGGTAATACTTCTAAGAAAAATACTGTTAATGTATATATATATATATATATAAGATGTAATGTATGAAGAAAAAATAAATACATATTTTTGAACAGGGTAATTACCTTCCACAATTAGTGTTACTTGAACCCATTCATACTGTAAGAATATCACTAATTCAGTTGTAAAATTCTGATGTTGTTCCCTACTAAGTAAATGTCGTTCTAACTCATCCCACAAATATTCTGCTGGCTTACATCGGAACTCTAAGCGGACCAGAAAGGATGTTGTACATCAATATCATGCTATCATTTCAACAATTTTCGAAAGGTATATATTCCAGTATACCTTTCAAAAATTGTTGAAATAATAGCATGACACACCAATAAAATAATCTTTGTCTCTTCATGTGATGTTAGAAACATCAAGGGATAAAGATTATTTTATTGGTGTGGTGTTGCTTTCTTTGTGTGTTGCAACACATTGATAGATAAGGAGAGTATGCGCTTCTACGAAGATTCATCATAATTTTGAACTTCTGAATTTAGTTGAAATTCATATGGCATAATTTGGGGGTGTCTTTTGCAATTCTCCCGAACCTTATATTTCAGAACATGCCGTCCATTTCGGTCAGTTCAAGGGGAGATTAACACGAGTTGCCCTAATTTCTGTAGTCGGTGACTTCTTCCTGAAATCTCCAACACACACAGTTGACGATATCTGTGATAAATCTTACACAATTACGCGAATAGATCCACTGTTATAAAAGCGTCGTGACGTGACACCCAACTACAACAACTCTTTCAAAGTCCTTAATCTACTTATAGTCACATTTCTCTAATAACTAAAAATATTCCTACTTCAAATATTATTCGTAGTTCACATGAGAGAACTAAATTTGCAAAAAATCCGACATACAGATACATTTTATGAAAATCCTTTGGCTTTCGGTCCATTATTATCGAAAAGTTTGTATGTGTGAAGATATATGGATATATTTCTAAAATTTAAAATTGTGTTCATTTAAATTAAAAGGTAAGTTCGTAGAAAACGTACTTTTGTGAGAAAAGTGTAGCTTGGAATTATATAAAAATAAGGAAAATGTTCTCTTTTAAAGTCATGTGAAATAATCAACATAATACTAAAACGCGACTTACATCTCTCAATTACACCGTGTGGAATAGAAAAAAAATCTAAACAGAATGTTAAAAAATTTAAAATAGTATCTTGCTGAACTTTCAAATACTTTTCACATAACTGCATTTTAAGTTTACAATTATATATAGAAATCAAATGATTTATAACTTTAACAAAAATAACAGATTAATATTTTCATTAACGCATTTAATATATTACAATAATTACTATCATTAAGTAATTTAGTTGTTGTACCCGCGAATATTAACTCTTAATGAATCATTCCCCTATTATTTTAATAAATATTATATATATATATATATATATATATATATATATATATATATATATATTAAAGCAAATATTCTATGCAATTTACTAATAGAAATTCGTTTAGAAATTTTTGAATAAAATGACAAAAATAAAAAGCAATTAATCAAGCACAAAACTAAAAAGATTTTTAAAAATGGGAAAAGTTTTTAAGTCTGAGCAATGCATATTGTTTAAAATGCAAAGAAAAACATTTTAATACAAAACGAATGAACTTAAAATTGAAATTTAAAAAAAAGAAAAAAATAGTGAGAAGAATAGAATAAATACTTGTCCTTAGGGAATTGGAGACAAGGAAAGAAGTATCGGGGAGAATTTATTTTCATAAAGATTTATACGAGTTATAAACAAAAGCATGTATTATAAAGTTTTACATACTTGCTACATTGATTTCGGAAAACCGTTTTAAATTTTTCATCATTAATAAGCCTTTGATTTTTTTTATAAATAATAAGTAATCAAACGGCTTAAATAATTCAGTTTTAATAATGAGTAGTTATTGGATTAAATAAAATAGTTAAATAATAAAGTTAAAAGAGAAATACACTTTATTTTAATTTCATGAGCTCCATATAATCAGGAAGTTAAATTTTATTAAAAAATCATTAGACTTTATATTGAGAATTATGTATTAACTTTCTTACTAAGAAAATTTCAGTCCTTTGATATTTTTTCACGTTGAAAATTTATTTATATTTTATTTTCGAAAACAAAAAATATATATATTTTATGAAAAAAAGCATAAACGCGAAAAAAAAACAACTTTTATATTCAAATTGCATTGTATAGAAGTCTATAGTGTCAAGCTCAACAAATATAATATGAATAAATATTATTTTTAAATTACGGAAATGCATGTTATTTCAGCATTTCTTAAGGAACAATATGTAATATTTTTCAAATAAATTTGTATTACAATTATCAAAATTTTCCTATTTTATCCGCGAAAATCAATAAAATGTATACGCACATAATTATACTTGTGTTCAGTTAATTGATTATTAACTCTTTTAAATGTGGAAAATTGTGCAAAATTATAAGAACCTAATGCGTAAGTGAAACTTTATCCAAAAAAGTAAAAGAAAACACATTATCTTTATAATTAACATAATCCATAATTTTTTGGTGACTTTTATGTTGCCAAAGTTGTCATTTACTCTTAATAAAGCCCAAAAAAATAAAACAATTTACATAAATTTTCGACGTTATAATACATTTATCTAAAATACATGTGTTATCTGTTCTGTTTAAAAAAATAATAAGAATAAATGATTGCGCAAAAGTCTCTATCTATACGATAATAAACGCATGTCACAGTTTTGCATCGAAATCATCGATATATGCTCGCTCCTGTTTGAAAAAAGAAAATCTCCGCAGACCTTGGCCGCAAAGAGCCCGTGTCAGAAATCCGTCGTCGTCGCAGCATCAAGATGATGAGGAATAAAATGAGATGCAGTTATTTAATTTATAAAATTCAAATTTATAATTGACATTTTCATATAAATGCTGGTTTCTTAAGGGGAACTTTTATTCCTTACATATTATTGCTAATTTTGCTATTTAAGTATTTTAAGAGTGCCACAAAGAACCTGTAGCTTTCTATTTCTTCGTCCGCACACTCATTGTGTATTCATTGCCTCAAAGCACTTATCTACATACTGTGATTTCATGAGCAAAATTTAATAAAATTAGTATTAAATCTCAATGACTTAAATATTCATTGTTTTGTCATCAATGAATTTTCGATATAATAGTTTGAAAATTGTACTCTTGTAAAGTATCAAACAGTTTCTATAGATAAGATTAGTTATTCCTTTCTACCCATTGTGATTTAATTCTTAAATTACAGTAAAAAATTTTCCCACAAGCATTATTTTTTTGTTCAGAAATATGTTTGACAAACTTTATGAGAAAATAAGAATAACAGATGAAATCGAAATTCAGAAGATATAAAAAAATTGAAAGTTAGATTATTTATTCATTTTTGCATTGAATTATTAACTTTTCAGTGTGATTTTGTTGTTTAATATCTAATACTTTCGTATGGAAGTTTAAAAAAGTCACGACAATTTTTTACTAATTTTTTTCAATTTTTCTTAAGTAATGTGTTATACACTGATGATTTCTTTACGAGATTAGATATTTTAATCTTATTATAGTTTTTGTTCCTCAAATACAACAATTAAATATTCTTTGTATGAAATAATTTACAAAAAGTAATCGAATATTGAAATAAATCATCAATATTTTAAGAGCTTATAAATTTTACTAATAAAACTTTCAATAAAAATCGAATAACAGGTAATCAAAAGGTAAAAATAATAATAATAATATTCTAACTAACAAAAAGTTATGATTATGTTTGTTATACTAAAATGTGATTGATAATTTGTCTGTGGTTAACATCTCTCTTAAGTTAAACTACTTGATTAAAGTACAGTATATAATTCAAATACAAAAACTAAGGTAAAAGTATACAATTTTACTAATATCACTTACGTAGAACATATAATAGTATTTTTAATAGCAGAATGAAAAAGAAAGATGATTTTATAAAAAATTCCGAAAAATATAAATAAGTTAGTTGCATATTTCCCATAGTGGTATTTTGGTAACGCATATATATTTGCTTTTCTTTTTCTTCCATAACACATTCAAACATCTTGATTAAAGTAATCTATAATTCAACCAATACAAGGAGAAAACTAACAAATTGTGATTATTATGACATTATTTTGTTACATAACAGGAAGACATATAGTACAAAGATTTCAATAGCTCCTTTAATGTTAAAAAATCCTATTAGTTATGTAGTTTATTAGTTTATACATGCATTAACTGCATAGATAATATACAGGGATTTTACCTACTACTTTTTATAATCTGCAGTAATTAAAAAAATGTAAAATTTAAATGACCATTTAATATAAATATAAAATTAATGACCATTTAATTTTTTCAAGAATGTTAAATGTATGTCTTCCACATTTAACATTCTTGATCAGTATTAGAAGTTTTGTCTTCTAATATTGACTCATAAAATTTTAATATTTTATTCTTAACTAAGAATAAAAATAGTGCATAGCTCTTTTGATTAAATCTAATATTAATGTAAAGTGTATTCAACATAAATAAATATGAAATAAAAAGAAAGATAATGTAAAAATCAATTTAAAATATTTTTATGTTTTGTGTTCAAAAATAATTTAATTAAAACTTGTTATTTTTTTCAAGCATAAACATTAGTTATTTATTTTATTTCACAGCTTACAATTGAATTAAAATGCAATTATCATTTAATTTTCAACTGTTGTCTCACATTTTTTGCAAAAAATAAATAAATAAATATACAAAGTAAAAAAGTATTTATCCAGTAAAGTTTCATTATTATTTTTATGATAAAATTTAGAATAATGATTTGAAAGTTAAATTTTTATTGCTAGAGCTAGCAAAATGTATACATACATTAAATGTTATAATATATATTTTTTTAATTTTTGAAATGTTTCACAATTTAAGAATAAAAAAAAGATAAGTTTATATAAGAAAAATGTCAATTTAATTTTTTAAGGTGCAGTCCCAAATGACAGTTTGCTTTGCTATCATCTGTTTCCATTTCAATATTTAGCCAAATAAAATTTAAAATATTATCCAATAAATCAGTTTTCTTTAGAAAAGAAAAAAGTGGACTTACTGAATAAGGCAATGACACTCTTTTTTTGTTGAAAGGCACATCAAAAGCGGGATGAAAACCCCCAAAACCAAATCGGACTACATTAAAGTAATATTATTTTATCTATAAAAAATAAAATCATCTTTTAAATGAGCAAATACAACAAAATGTTAACGGAACACTACATCACAGACTCTGAACCGGGAACGGAAGCAGTACGTTCGGTGTTTGAAGAGAGGAAGTTTATCACTATACTGAGACGTCGTTGGTTGCGGCCTTCGTAAGTTATCAGGGTTGCCACAAGTGATAAGGCACGTGTTCGCCAATCCCACAGGTAAATAGCGCCAACTTTTTCCCCTTATTCAAAATATTAGTTTGCTTTCTGGTGGGTTGATTCTCTCTTTTTTCGACGCAAACTTCATAAAATACAAGTTCCTTTCTTCATACTCTATTTAGTTATTTTACTCTGTTAAATTCCCGATATTATTTGTTTAATAGTTTTTAATTCATTAAGAACTTTTTTCATTACCATGAGAAAAAATAACCAAATATTAAATTGAAAAAAAAATCATGTTAAATGAAATTTTTTTATTTGTAATTTATGCTCAATTTTTTAAAAGTAAATTAAAACTTTTTTAAAAAACATACTATTTGAAATTTAAAAAAAAAATATTTCTCGGGTTTTTTAATCTTTTCTTTAGCTAAATACAATTGCATAACAGTCTAAAATAATTTTACAAAATAGTCTATGGGGGATAAATTCTTTGCAAATATTTGCTTAAATTTTCATGGGCAGAGAAAGAAAAAGTATTTTTTTCTTGCAGTCTCTTCGAATTTTATAGTTATAATCTTTAATTATAATCAATATCTTAATTATATATAATTAATTTTATAATCTCTTAACATTATAGATCATGATTAGTCATAGCATTTTATTGTATATATTATTGCGGTTTCATAGGGCAGTTATTCATTCATAGTTGTTTTCAACAGAATTTTTTTTAATAAACGAAAGTAAATAGTTTGTATCGAATGATAAGTTAACAATTTTTATTAAAAATGCTTAATTTATTAAACGCATTCTTCTTAACATTTTTCAAATTAGATATAAAAAATACCAGAACCAATCTAAATGAACATATTTGAGCAGTACAAATTTTTAGTTCATATCCTGTAAAATGATTAATTAGTGACGATTAGAGGACAATTAAAGTAATTAAATCTGAAATTCACGAATTCATTCAACTAGAGAAATCGATAAATTAAATTTATCACTAAACCTAATAATGCGTGTACTTTATTTTTTAAATTATTTTTTATGTTCTCTCTATGATGTATTTTCTAACCGATTAAACTATGTAGAAATTTATCGATAAATAAAATATTTTAAGTAATACTTGTTATTTTACAGTTAAAAAATTTACCCCTAAAATACATTATAGAGATTTATAATATGTACCTATAATCCATTACTACTATAATACTTTCATTCAGTTTTGTTATGAAATACAAATTTTCTTTGAGAACTTGTATTTTAGCAATGTAATATTATAAGTATGAAGTTAAAACTACTGAATCAGTACTTACGAGGGTTATCAACAACATAAACTATCAATAACAATTAAATATAGACTCAAACAGCTGCTGAATTAATTAATTAAATTCCTTGAATAATTAAAATATTTAAGAACAAAAATTTCCCTTTATATAATTTAATTTAATAATGTAACTGCATTTTTTAGAATCAAATCATATTAAACACATACTCTTCGTACGTGCGAATGTGATTTCATATTTAACGGTTATTTACTTAAGCAGCATCTGATATTAAACATTTTATTTCAGTGAGTAAATGCTTTTTCCGAAAAATAAAAACATTAAATAAAAATGATTCATAGCTTTTTACGCCCTTAATAAATAAAAATACTTTATCTGACAATATAGCATAATAGTTACATCATTGATATTAACACAGAAACATTGCTTTATCTAAAGTGAAATTTGTATCTATCAATCCTATATATGATTCCCTTTTCTTTTTCGTATATTTTTATAATCATATTTTAAATACGTATTAAAAAACTAAGGATAGGTTTGGTTTTGTGTGATTTTGGTTACGCAGAGAGAGAGCTACATATCGACATCTGATTGAGCTGAAAATTACTCCGCCATTGATACGCAGGTTTTTGATATGGTTTTCATGTTCTCATTAAACTTCTTGATTACTTTGGTGCGAAGGATTATTTGCATAATTATCGGTAGTGTTATTTACTATCACAGTAAAATTATCATTCCTTTCTTAATTATAAATCAAAGCTATTCTGGTATTATACATAATAAAAGCAGTTTTTAATTCCTTTTTATAATAAAAAATTTCGCCAAATTTTTACTATATGACTTTTTCCGAGAAAGTAAATTTCTGAAAATGCAAATGAAACTTTTAAGGATACATATTTTCTTTTATTATTCGGCATTATCAATTTGAATGAAAATAAAATTTAAATTTTACAGAATTTTAATTTACAGTATTATTTAGCTTGTTGTAATTTACAGCATAATTTAAAATACTTCATTATATATTTATTTAAGATTAAATAGCTTACTGTAAGTAAGTGAAAATTAGTTTTTAGAAGAAATTTACATCATTTTCGCAGAATCCTTAAGTGTAGCAACACTAATCAATTATTTGGTACTTCCACTTTATCAATAAGAATGGTATTAGAGTAAAAGATAGATATTATAGACTATAGAGTATTTGAAATATATGATTCCAAAAAGGAACTAAAAAATCCTTCATATTAAATTAAAAGGATGTCTTCATGACAGATTTAAAGAGACAACCTAATATCGTAACCACTAAATCTTAAAAATCCCACACAAAATGTCATGGCAAACATTTAAGTCATATTTGATTACATATTTGTATAGGCAGATTTATTTAACGATAAAAAGAGTTTGTAACTAGGTTTTCTCCAGTTTTCCATGTCAGCTTTACAAACTTCAATTCAAGAAACATAAGGCTTCATATTTACCAAGATTTCATTTTTCACTTCAAGTTACCAAACAAAAAATCACTCGCTGTAATCAATCAAATTTTAGTCAGGTTAAACATCTAGATAACAGTAATTTATCTTCGGCCATAATCTATTACATTGCAGGGATTCTTTCAAGGAGGACGTGCTATACGAATCTTAATTTTAACTGTTAATACTTTTCATCTTATTTGCTCATATTCTCCACAATAAGTTTTATAATAAGAAATGCACGCGTCTCGTGCTATTAATTTGAATAATCTTAGATATTTGGAGTATAATGTAGCTATTTGCGAGAATCAGTACTTAATCATTATTAACTTTTGAGCCTAGAGTATTTATTCAGATACATTTCAGATTCCTGGATAGTTAGATATAAAATAACATGCATTACATTCAACTATAAGATATGAAAGAAAAAACTGTAAGGCCGAGCAATAACATAAGGCTTTGATGGCACAAGTTTATGTAAGACAGATAATATTTTAAACGGTATTTAAGTCTTAAGTTATTTTATCAATCTTTTCTTGCCAGGAAACAATGTATTATTATATTTTATATTAAAAATAGAAGTTATCGTAAGGAAATGTGGTTATAATTTTGTTGAGTACAGTAGGTTTTCAAAAGTTCAAAATTATCTGTAATGTAAATATATACATCGTGAGAGAAAATTGTTATTTTTATGTTTATCTTAAGTAGAAAATTTATTGGTTAATTAATCAATTTATTAAACTTAAAATAATAAACTTATAATTTTTTATGTTCATACAGCGAGTGGAATTCGTTATTTTTCAAAAGGCTATGTGTGGTTCTTATAAAAAACGAGGTGCAGTGCTAATAAATTTAATTCGCTAAAACTGAATAAATTTGTAAATTAAAATATAATATTTATAGGTGTTTTAATAAATATTTCCTCGAAATTTAACCTTAATATTTTCTTTGATCTATTCTAAATATCTCACTTAATTGAACCCTGAAAATATTCAAGTCGTGGAAAAGTTTAAAGGATATTTGAAAATATATCAACACTTAAAAATAATGGTTTATTATTTATTCATTTATTAAAAATAATAAATTATTAAAATAATAAAATAATTATTTATCTATTAAAATATTTATTCTCAAGCATTGAAAAAACACATATGCACTTAATACAGTTTTAAGTAACTCTTTAAAAATAAAAAATACGGATTCAAAATTATCTCAATAACATAAAGCATATCCCAAAATTTCAACTTTCTTAAACCAGCACTTGTATTCTGTTTTTGTATCAAAGGAATAAACGTTATTAACACATTAATAATGTGAAATAACCTGAAGAAAATCAGACAACTTTTGAGATAATACTGCAATATAAAATCTGTATATGGCACCAAATTAGTATTATGCAATTAAGCAACAAATAAACTCTATAAATTAGTCTCTGTACAGAAATTAATTTCATTATATTAACTGAAAGTATCTTCAAACATATAAATGTCGACAAAAAATGGCCCTTGTGTAATTTTCACCTTGAGTGACTTTTATAGTATATGTTGAAATAAAAATCTATAAAACATGTGAAAGAAGACACACTAATTACATTAATAAATATACTCATATAAAAAGCACTGATTACTATTTAACTATAAAATAGGCAATAAATTAAATTTACACAGATAATAATTACAATCATTAAGGTCATCAGATTTTGCAGTTCTTATAAGTACTAAAATGAAGCTAACAAGTGAAATTAAATTTATTTATACTATCTTGAATAATGAATACAATTAAAAAATAACTGTTCATTTCTTACATTCTAAGTTAACATAGCATAAAGGAGAATTTTCATTAATCTTTATTAATTTCTTGAATTTCTGCACTAATATCTCCTTTATTTTAAATCAAATGTTATTTACTTGAGAGTGCAAAAGAAAGGAAGGCGTATATTTTTCTGCTAAACTCTATATAAGCCTTAGAAAAAACTTGAGATAATTCTGTTGCCCCACACGAAGAACTTCGCGTCCAATAAATATCACAAGAATATTTTAAGAATCACAAAACCCGTATTTATGTGAAACCTACGTTATATAATTAACAGGATTTCGCAAAGTTTAAGCGGCTTTTAAGAACTCGGTTTGCTTAAGTTGTTCAGCACGATTTTCTATTCTATATATAGGAGAAAATATATTTACTTAAATCACCTACATTTTTTGGACATTAAATTCAACATGCATTTTTCAAAAGCATTCCATGCAATGGAGTTAAAATTAAAAAAAATTTTAAATTAAATACTTCTTAATATTTACATTAATTTTATTTATTCTATTTTTTATTTATTATTTATATACTATATGTGAATTTATAGAATAAGTTTATAATGTATAATGTTATTCATTTCATAAAGCTCTTGTGTGAAGTATTTTAATTTAACTTTTTTTATGGATTGACATAAAAGGGAATATAAATCTAACAATGAAAGCAACTGATTTCTTACTTCAACCTAATTACAATTGGTATATGAAGCAATTTAAAGACAAGTCAAAAATAAACAAGTCAAGTTAAAGACAAGTCAAGAATAATATTATTTCATTCGAAATGCCTGTGAGTCGCGCGATTAATATTATTAATAAGAATAAAACAACGAAAGTATTCACGATGGACGAGCTAGACAGCTGTAACACAGCTTATAGTTTTTAAATGATTAAAATAAATATATCTCAACAGAATATTTATTTGCTCATTTCTTAAAGGTGAAATGCATTTTGAATGAAAAAATTCAATACAAATGGCAAAAAATTTCATTTTCCATTGCTTAACAAAGGAAAATGGAAATTTTTCTTCTAAAGTGACAACCAATTTCAGACTTTCTAAATGCTATAAATCATGATATGATTATATATATGTATATATATATATATATATATATATATATATATATATATATATATATATATATATATATATATATATATATATATATATATATATATATATATATATATATATATATATATATAAAGAAAAAGAACTTATTCTTGTTATTGATTCAGCAATTAATGAATTTATCTTACATTTCGTATTTCATTTTACTTTTTTTTAAAATGCATTTGCGTAAAAAAAGAAAAAAATTAAGACGCAAGTTCAATTAGTTGCTTACATCCAAATAAAATGATCATTTAATTTTGTGTCAATGGATTTTTAATGAACTTTATATAGAGCATAATTTTTATATATTTTTACACTTATCAATGAATATTTTATCAAAGATAATATTTATTGATCACGAGGAACTTTTGCAAAAATGCAAGAAATATTTTGGCACAGTTTGAAATTTTCATAAGCCAGTAGCATGTAGAAAGTTTATAAATTAGCAAATTTTATTTAAAATCTACAAATATTTATATGGAAATTTATTTTTAATATTTTAATAGTTTTATGTGATTATATTTTAATTTTTACTTCTTGTTTTCAATCATGATATAATATACTATTTTATCCTACAATTAAGAAAAAACAATTTTTACATACCATTCTTCACAGCATCAAAAGATAATTGAGAGAATTTGTGCATTTATCCTTTCATTTTTTCAATATTTCATTACTTCATGGAATAAAATATAAAAAAAACACAACCTTTGTGTAGTAGACACATCTGGATATTCAATTTAAAGTACATTTTTCACACAAGCTAGCCCAAATTCTACTAAAATTGATAGTATATTTTATGTCAAAACAAAGAGTCAACCTCTCTCGGTACAAAAACTTGAAACAGAAAATACAAATTTCAAGAGCTATCTTGAAAGCGATAAAGTGCCAAATATTGCCAAAGTTCTAAAAGACGTTGGTACGTTTTCATTGGATATTTGGCGCTCCGCCCAGGTTCGTCCCCAGTGGACGAACGTGTGTGGACGAAGAGGTGTTTGACATAGATTAATGGTTTTAATTATATTAATTGATCTTCTGTCATATCGCATTCAATGAAGGGCAATTACAAATACTTGAAACAAGTTCTAATTTGATTCGCAAGTATTTTTAAGATATAAACAGAGGATAGAAGAA
Organism: Latrodectus hesperus; assembly: GCA_037975125.1. Taxonomy (NCBI): domain Eukaryota; kingdom Metazoa; phylum Arthropoda; class Arachnida; order Araneae; family Theridiidae; genus Latrodectus; species Latrodectus hesperus. Next base: position 79,802,224 of record CM075854.1, on the reverse strand, counting down.
TAATTTGCAAATATTTTTTAATTAAAATAATCAATTAAAGTATAAGATGTATTTAGCATCTACAGAAGTGTGAGTAAAAGATTACACTATTTTTTTGTAGTATGTGTATTTGTGTGTGTGGTAGTAACAGATATAGAAATATTCTTAAATTAAAATTGAAAATTTTATTTTAATACTTGGTGGTGAGTATTCAGCTTCAATATCGTAATTTAATGCAAAACGATAAGAACATTTATGTTTTTTCAATACTGACAACAGATTTTATTGTAGTTCAATGTGCATCTCAATATTAATATAAAGAGTTTATGTCAATTTATTAAAACAAATTCTACATTATTTTTTTGATAACAAAAATTTCATTCACTATAAACAATTAAAATAATTGAGTATGAAATATATATATATATATATATATATATATATATATATATATATATATATATATATATATATATATATATATATATATATATATATATATATATATATATATATATATATATATATATATATAAAACGAATTTTATAAGTCTTTTTTATTTTTTAAGCAACAGGTTAAAAAAAATTCAAACATAGTTGATACACTTTATTAATAATTATCTTAAGTAAAACAATTTATTTTTATTATTTATTTATGAATTGAAATGAATCAATGAAATAAATTAATTTGTGAATCAGTTAAAAATAGAAAACACACTATACTTGAGCTGCATTAGCTTTCTGAAAACTTGTTCTTTTCTGACAGAGAAAGACAAATGTATTTAACACAAAATTTCTCATATTTAGAAAAATTATGGAAAAACAGACCATGTAAGGTAATACAATAAATAAACTTTTCTTATTAGCAATTTAAAAAAAGGCTGTCTAATTGAATTCAAGTAATTTTAAATTAAATTTATTTTTAGCCTTAAATTCATTTAGTAAATTTATATAAATGAATATAGTTATTTGATTATAACTAAATGAATACACACACATTCATTCATATGATTTAAAAAAATAATTAGATATTTATAATCAAACTAAGGAATTCCTTAATTTGAAAAACTTAAAAATAATGTAATAGAAAATAATTCGTTTCACAAACGTATGTTATACGAATTCATATTTTCTAGGCTCCACCTATTTCAACTTTAAAATCACAACACAATAAACAATAACAAAGTTAAACTTAGAAGAAAAAAAAAACATTTTGTGGAAAAAAATTCAAACATCCAATCAGAGATTCAAAAAAGCATGACCAGCGATGCGTTTTTTGAATTCGCCCTATTGGCTGGAATAGGGCATCAAGTCATGCAATCAGGTATGCGCCTTCTGCTTATTTGGGAAAATAAGTACTTTCGTTCTCCATAATTGACTTTAAAATGAGTGAAATATCTGCAAATAGATTCGAGTGTTTGTATATTCTTCCTCCTGCCCCACCTTCTTTCTTACGTTAAATCGCAATGGAGGCTAAATTCTGAGTCATTATTAAATCGTGGTTCAAAGCTGTTGGATTTTGGTCTTCATTTCCATTAAACAATCACCTCCTTTGAAATAATCTAAGAATCGATGGTATCATTTTCACAAAGTGTTAAAATATTGACCATTGGTAACAGAAGTGAGTCATTTAATTTACCTTAAGCGATTATCAGTTGAATTCAGATAGGACTGGAAACTTTTCATATAAACTTGTCTTATAAATACCCTAAATGAAAAGTTGGTAATAACTTTCTTTATTACCAACTTTTCAGTTAGGCTATTTATATGGCCATTAAAGTTATGTGACTGGCATCGTTTTTAGACATTTTTTAAAGCTACCCTTTCTTTATCAAACCATTCCAATTTTAAGTCCCATTATTTATTTTCCTCATCAGACTATTTTTATTTTCAAAACTTATTACCTATACAAAACAGACATGCAGATAAATATAAATAAAAATAGAAATGGATTTGATCTCTTTATTAAATTGTTACACAATCGAGTCATGAATTGAGCTTTCTGATTGAAAAATAGTGTGATCTGTATGGACCGAGCATATAGCTTACGCTTCATTGAATTATTTTAAAATTAAATTTTGATTGTTTTAGAATATATTAAATCATTGTCAGTCATCACAAGGAAAGTATTGGTCTATACTATTAAAAAAACGAAAGCTACAAGTTGATATAAATGAAATTACTAGGATAACTCTGACATTATAAGTGATATAAAAAAGTGTTTTTCCTGTTTTGTTCACATTAGGAATTATTTCACCACTAAAGTTAATTAAATTTAAAATGGTAAGTCACCTTTTATCAACTCTAATTTTCTAGTTTATAATTTTTCAATTAGTTTGAAAGCCGAAATGGATGCCAGTTGTTAAAAAAGGGAATTTGTAAGCAAAAAAACTGAATCAAATGGCTGGTGATTTCAATAAATTTTTGAGAGCACGAGAAACAAACAAAACGGAAGAGTTATTTGAAAAAGTGAGAAGGCGATGTAAGAATCTATTAATAAGAGTTAACAGTTAAAACAGGGACAAAAAAGTGTAAATCAAACATGAGTTAAGTCAAAAATAGGTCTCAAATTTTGATGAACTATTTTTTAAAAAAATTGTGACGAAACACATGCGAGCATTCAAATGAAAAAAGCTAGTCATTAAAAATAATTAAATGATTATTTGACAGTATATTTAAAATAGATAAATTCGATAATATATTACTTATATTGAGCAATATTTGGAAAAAAAATTTAAATCTAAAACACAATGGTAATTACATGAATGGATTTATATTTTGTTGTCTTTTACTACTGTTTCCTTTTCTATCTCTTTATGGGAATAAGACTTCTACATTGCCCGAGTTAGATGATCAATTAAAAAAATAATCAGAGTGAAGTGCAATCTTTAAAACTATGAATTTACATTATTCAAATTTTCTAGCAGGAGTGGGGAAAAGAAATGATTAAAAAACTGTAAAAAATTTAAAATTAAGTCAATCAAAGAGCACTTAACGTAAAAAATTTAAAATACAAAAATGATAGAATATAATAGAGATACCTCCCTTTTTTCCCATTTTAGAGTTATTAATATTGCAATCTAAATGTAAAACCTTTTAACTTATTGCTTTCATTTTACAGTTAGTGAAGAATAAGCTGAACTGAAATTATGTTAATATTATTTAGATTGCATGAAACTAAACATAATCTAAACCAATATTTCTCGGACTTATAACAAAATATTTTATAAGAAATGTCTATATTAAAATGGAAATTCATTCTAAATTTGTAAATCTCTTTGTAATTTGGAAAATGTTTCGGATTAATCCACTGTCTTACTGTGGCCTATAATTACAGTCTGATGTTCACTCTTTCTACTACCATCCAAAAAAAGAGACAATTAAAAAAAAGTTATTCCAAATATTTTAATAGCCATTTTTCAATATTTTGAATACTATACAATTATTTTTTTAAAAAAATAATCACGCGTAAAACGAATCAGAAATAATTTTTAAGTTGCATTCGAGCACGGATTCGACTAAATGTATGCTGTTATATAATTTTACTTAAAGCTTAGATATCCCTTTCTTATAAGGAAACGAAATTTGCGTTGTTTCTATGCAAAATCAGTTCTATCTTGAATGTAAAAGTATTTTTTTTTGTTAAGTCAGCATCTGCAGCATCAGTACTGATTAAAGAGTTATTGGGGATGATGACAATTTCCCAAGAATACTCTTTTAGACACACAAACAGAAATTCTGTATCAATCAACATTTATATCTTTCATCAGGGATTTGAGTCCATGTCCATTAAGGAGCTCCCACAGTAAGAGCATCTTCGATTATATATATATACTGAATAGCTCTCTCTCTCTCTCTCACATAATCAACAGCATAGAGTATCACTAGTGAGAACAAATTATTAAAGAGACATAGGCTACAACGAAATTTCAACTGATTTTTTCATTTTTTTATATCGCGTTATAAGGGTGAATTATTTGAATTATCTTAAAATATGTGTTTTTATAATAAATTAATACATCAACTGCCGACCGATGACTGAGTGGTTAGCGTTCCTGACTCCTAAGCTGTGAGAATCGGGTTTGAATCCCGGTTCGGGAGTGGATGTTACTTTCTTTCTATGTTCTCTCTGTATTTCTCAGTCCTTTCTTCTGTGATGATGCATGAATGTCGCCTACTCTATAAACGGGTTTGTGGTGGTATGGCGTGGGCAACGCTACTCGCCTCCGTGACTTGGTTCACAGGTGCCCGCTGGGTAACGACAAATGAGTAGCAGTTTCTGGCCTTGTTGTGGCATAGGGTTCGTCACCAAAGTGCCCGCCGTTGGAAAAAAAATTGACATAAGTTTGTTACCAAAGTTTTTGTTTTACTAATATTAAGGTATATTTACAATAAGGTTTAAAATTTTTAACATTTTTAATGACATAGATAATATTTTCTATTAATATAAAAAATTTTATTCGTTGATTAGCTTGATATTACATATTGAATTAACGCAATTCTTACGTTTATACCACTCTTGATTTAAACTTAATATTGTTGAGAAATTGAATATCATGTTTTCATTACAAGATATTGCATATAAAGTAGAAACCCAATTTTATATGTAATATCTTATGATGAAAACATGCTTATAAATAGATTTGTTCAGCTCACAGTATTTTGGAATTTCTGAAAAGTAAGAGTTTAGCTTCTTTATTACTGCATAAATCAACAATATTTTCCTTCATTTCTCATCATATTATTTAGTTATTAACAGGAAAGGAATTTTCAGTTTATTTTTAAAGTGTGTGTATATGTAGTTTCTCTTTCTATGTCAATGTCTTAAATTTTTCTTCTACTACCCATCATCACCTTAGGCGAACGTAATGTAAATATGATTATGAATTTTATCCACATAATATCAATATAACTGTATAACTGTATTCCTGAAATTCGCAAACACACAGTTCCAAGTTCTAGGTTTGAAATTACTTGAGAAAAAGAATTCTAAAAGGAATCGACTTCGAAATTCTTGTCTGGAAATGTATCGCAAAAAATAGCTTGTGTCATTTTCTTATCTTTTGAAAGATATACATAGAATTTTACATTAGTTGTGTTAAATAATTCGAAGCTCTGATCTAAAGAGGAATTTATTGTTTCTTTTCCTGATTTACATTACATAAAATTTTTTGGAAAGTATTAGAAACACTTCTGTAAGAATTAACTAGCTGCTTTTAAAATAAAAAGACAAATTATATTTCAAAATAAATTTAACATGCAATGAATTTGAAATATGTCTAGTATTAATAAAAATTAAAATAAAATGAAACCAATGGTAACTTACAGCTATACAAACTAAAAAATATAACAATATATATATATATATATATATATATATATATATATATATATATATATATATATATATATATATATATATATATATATATATATATATATATATATAATTTATAAAATAATAATTTTATTGATTTTCCGTTAAAATGACTGGAATAATATTTGAAATAAATTTGTGCTTTGGTTTCCTTTCATAAACCTATACACGTACTCACAAACGATACATTAATATTTAAGGTAGAAATTAAATTCCTTTTAACTTTAAAATGCCTATTTTGTTAATTATAAAACTTCTTCAGAAGTTTTATTTTTTCCATTTTAAAATGTGAATCTAATTTTGAGCATACAAATATAAAAATCTTGATTCGTTTTTTTGCTATTAAATGAAAAAAAAAAACAATAAAATCTCAAAATCGTAAGTACTGAAGAATAAATTGAATTAACACAAAAAATGATTTTAAGCTGTTCTTATAATTTAGTTTCCGAATGTTATTCAAATTATGTTACTTGAAGTCAAAATAGCACAACTTAACATTGAATGCATTCCAAATGGGTTACTTTGGCATCAATTAAATGTAACAAATAAATAACATGCCATGAATATTAAGTGACTAAATCCATTCTTATATTTGGACTATATAAAGAGGGAAAGGATCATTGTCTTGTTTTCTCAGAAAATATTAAAGAAGCTTAAAATTTCAAAATTTAATTTTTTAGTGGCTAGTATATTTTTCTATAGTTTTAATTATTTCAACATCCATGGTGTCCAATTATCAGTACTAATTAGGATCTGATAATTGGATTATTTCTTAAGGCCAGATCCAATAGCAAAGAAATTCTGCGACCTTTAAAAATATCACGATTCTTTCGCATCTTCTTATGTTTAATTTTACAAAAAAATAAAAAATTTCAAATGGAGAATGAAGGATTCCTAATAAAAAATATTTTTTAATCCATCAGTCACTGTTTTGAAATAATTATAAGGATTTTATCTGAATCTGTGTTGTCAATTTCATTAGATTTGCATAGAATCTAATGTGTGCCTTAACTTCCTTCCGCCATTTTCTTTATTTTAACTTACGGATCACTGCACAAATTTTACTTTTATACAAACTGCTTCTGAAAGTTAACTGAATTTGATTACTTTTTGGCTAAACTGGTCTTCCCTCGATACGAAATCCCCATCTTGAAACTTTATTTTTTAAAATTCATTTTGCTATTTACTCTGAATAAAGAAAATGTTAGCACTAAAAATAATCAAATGATAACTGTCCTGTAAAATAAAAATACAAATGAATACACCTGCAAACAGTACTTTTTGCAGAAAAATTATTCGTTCACAGTTTTTATTGTTAATGGTCTCTTCAACGAATACGTTCTTTTAAATTTTCCATAGTTTCAGATTTTGATACTGCATTGCGGAAGACTAGGAGATGTTGGAAGACTTTTTTAAACATTCACTCTGTAGTTACTTTACGAGTGGTCTTTTCGCAGGCAGTGAAATGTACTCATGTGTTGTCAGGAAAGAAAACCGGATAACTCTCAAGTACACACTCCGACAGATGTACATGTAGAAACAGAAGAGCACCATTGTTCTCATGTCGTTCAATAGTGGTTGGGATTGAACTTGAAACTTTCCTTTCTGAGGAGAGGGGTGTAATGCTCGGGTCATGACAAGCCCATATTCAAGCCTGAGTTTTCATTTTTGTGATATCGAATTCTGATAATTACCTTTAACAAAGTTTATTTTAAATTAACAATGTCACAGAGAAGATAAGAACCTTATACCTGCGCTTGAACTATTTGGTTTAGATATCTCAAACAAAATGTAATACTAGGAAAATTTGAAAGAAATCTGGAAAATTTCATATGAGGAGTTTCTATAAGTGGGGAATATTTTATAAGTAGAGTGATATGCTTAAGGTGTACAGAAGTCTTCATGTCTATATTAAATTGAAAATAATATCTTGATTTCAAAATTTATTATTTATTCATGAAAGAAATTTTTGTAGCTGTATCTGGAGTGGGAATCTCAAAATAATAGCAACCATCCATTAAATGATTTAATCGAGCCAAAAAGTTAAAGTTTTACTATTTACACATACTTATGTTTTTTTCTTAACAAAATTGTCAGATACTTTAAGCATAAATGATAAGTCAATTATTTTAGTTAAGATTAATTATTTTAATATACCGTTCACACATTAGCAAATATTGATGAATATATTTATTGATTTTAAATGCACAGGACACTTTTTTATATTTTTCCCATCGAAAACCTTTGTGTGAAATTTTTCACAGATATGAATTTCTTGTAAAGTCATTTTTCAATTTAGAAATTGTATAAGTAGAAGCAGAAAGAATAAGTAGAAAGAATATTATTCTTCTTCCTTAATAGCAATCTTATGCAGGTACGGAAAATACATTCCTCTTAATTAAAGTAGGTTAATCAATGCTACGCAATAAGTACTTAGAATATATAATAAAAAATTTTTATAGAAAAAAAATAGATTCGAAAGCATTTTGAGCAACAATAACTGCTTATTTAAGTCACAAACATTTATTTATGGAAGATATGAACAGTAAATTATTTAATTCTTAAATAATTTCAATTTCGGAGATTTTTTTGTGTTATAGTTATTGATAAACTTATATTTAAATTTAAAAATGATGTTGGGGCAGTATGTCTATTAAAATCAAATATAACATAATGTCTGTTTCACTTGTGCCAATACAATTCTTTCAGCATCTTATTTTGATTTTTTCTCCGTAAGAACTGCTTTGTATAAAATAATAAACTAACACAAAGTACAACCAAAGTAAAAATAAGCAAGTTATACCTGTGAAAGAAATAGGATGCCCCACAGAAGTTTGAGGAAAAAAAGTGCTGACCAGTGGTCCATCCAGATGGAGCCATCTTGATAGTATGTGCCTCTTCTGTTGACAGAAAAGATTACGGTAATCAAGAAAGAGAGGTGTTACCGAAACTTGCCCTACCTGCACATTACCTCACTAGTGTAAGGAAGGGAATGCCACCAAGAGAGTATCTGACGTAAGAATGGGACTCAGAAGGTTATTTGGCATGCACTCATGCTTGAATATCCAATTACTGGAAATCCTAGAGACTAACAAGGCCTTCAAAGTGCTTGCGCCTTACCTATCGCATGCAGTGCAGAATTTTATGAAAAGAAATATTTAGCAAATATTTCTTGACTAAACTATGGATTTTATCAAATAATTGAAAGGTTAGGGGTTGGATCAATTGTCAAAAGAAAAAAAAAGATTCCAACCTTTTTTTTCCATTAAAAAGTTGATTTAAATCAGACATAAAAAAAGATACTACAACATGGCTGAAGTTTGTGAGATAAGTAAAGGAAATTTAACACACACATATTTTTAAAATCTATACGCTGAATGTAAAATATAGCATATTTTAAAACTTTGCCAAGGAATTTATTTTAACAGGAAAGTATAAAAAATTGTAGTAATTTATTTAAACACATCCAGTCTCAATCAATAAAAAATAAATTATAATACTTTAAAAAAAGAGAGAGAGAATCACAAATGATCTTTATTAAAATGGACACATAAATGCATACTTTATTTTCTAAAGAAAAATGTAATTTTAGAAATGTTTATGGGGAAGGGGTCATTAATGCATTTCCATTAATCAAATATGCATAAACAATTTTTATATGGTCATGCATTAGCACAACTTCACTTCTTCAGACGGAATCTCAGGTAGTCTGAATGCAAATCTTGAAATTTTGATGAATACATTTATGTCATTTTTTTATTTCATAGTTTTTAAATGTAATAATACGTAACGTACAATTTAATATCATTTTGATTAAAAAAATTGCCTCTAATTAAGCTTTTAACATAATAATTGAGTATTGCATTATCCTTTAAACTTATTCAAACACAGTTAATTCTTGTATTACAATCATCAATCTATAAATCAGAAAGGAATGGTTATTAACTAAACCACATAAAATCTTTTATTACATCGGAAATTAAAAATTCAATCTTTTGATCTAACCGAAAGTAAAAGCTCAATATATATTTACACTGTTTTTTCAAGAAAATAAGGAAAAATAGTGTATTCAGGAAATAGACTAATTGAAGGGTTTCTTTAAACCCTAAATCCATACCAGTAGTTATTCAGACGGATAAGCTCTACTCTGTAATTGAAAGCACTTTTGCCGTTACTAAGAATTCTCTTGAAAAGGGCATGTAGGTTTAAGTTCTACTCCTTCTTCCGCTCTGTATTCCGCCTTAAAAAATGCGTGTTTTCAATAGTTCAATAGGCACATTTTATCTCTAACTTTTATTTTAACACATATATATCTCTATGTGTATATATACAGCTTTTTATAGTAGTATGAATTCTATTTCTTAAGAAACAACAGTGCTGTATTAAAAACGCTCTCTCAAGAACTTTGTCTTTTCACATTAAGTTTTGCATACGCCTAATGCTGAGGCCTTACTTTTTAACTGACCCAACAAAGAAACTGCAATTCATTTAATAATATATTCAAGATTCGCCATCTTCAAATTTCTCACGTTTCTTTTCTGAGGAGAACACATATACTTAAGTCTTAAATTTCATAAATATCTTAATTTTGAATGGATAGTGCCGAGAAACGCAGCTCAAAGCTTGTGCTTAGTTGTCTAAAGCAGTAATAAAAAGTTGTTGAGGCACTTTAAACGTTTATATATTGATTACCTAAATCAGATGTTTCTTCGATAGATTCTGTTGCATTTAATTTTCTAGTGATGTGGAGTCAGAAATTAAAATAATAAGTAAGTAAAATATAATGAAGCAATTTTATTAAGAACCTATAATATTCAAAAATTGCCTATACATGCGCACAAACACATAAACGTATTTACTTTGTAATAATAGTAATTTGTATATAGAATACAGCTTAAATTATTGAGATTAAGCAAATTTTAAGCAAAAAATAAATTTAATAATTTGAATTTTTTTAAAATATTGTAATTATTATATACTTAAATTTATATCGTTTTTTTTCAATTTAGCAAGAATTAAATTAATTCAATTTCAGAATTGAATAAATAGATTTTCTTCACATTAAATGTGAATGCAATTGATTTTTTACATCAATTTGTTTTGTTTTTGTTTGTGTGAAGATGTGTGGACTATGAACGCAGTAGAATTAGGTAGATGCACGTAGAAATTCTTCTAAAATGAATTTAACGCACACTCACATCTTATGCAGGGAAATAAAATTTATTAACATAACATTTTAAATTTAAAATTAGATTAAAACTAGACGAAATGCATAGCAACAGCAATTAACAAGGGCGTTTACCTGTCAAACACAGAATCATACTGTACCTTTTATAATTAGGTTTTAAATGGTCACGTTTACTGTTAAGTTCAGTATTTATTATTAAAAATATAAGTACATTAGACTAAGCAACCGAAGCTTACTCAGTAGCCAACTGTTTTTTTATGTTTAACCCCTTAACCGGCTATCCCGAGGTAACTCGGGCAAACAATCTTGTGCGTTTTCTTGCTATCCCGAGCCCCTTGGTAGGGGCAACTGGCTTCACTGCAATGCTTCAAATTTAACCCCCAGAATTGACGGATTACCGTGAAATCGTAGCTGGGGAGCCTATTTACTGAACGGTTACGGTTGATTTAACTAATGCGAGCGAAAATCAAAAGTGTTTCAAGGAAGGAACAGCTATTTATGTTTTACTTTTCTATATTTATTCGCATTTAGTTTTAGTAATTAAAGGCTATCTAACAATTGAAATTTATAAGCAACGTATATAATATTAATTTTCCCTTTTTTTTTTATCAAGTTTTAAATTATTAATATTTTTTAACTTCATAGTATAAGAATATGTGACTTGGCGACAAGGTTAAAATGTAAGAAATTTTTTTACTTAATTTGTTCAAAAATATGAAATTTTAAAATGTTAAAAATTTTGTTTAAAATTAAAAGGGATAAAATAAGTAGTAAATCAGATGGTAATTTTTTAAACTTTTGAACGAATTTAGCATTTTAAATAATTTTGCAATGATTTTTGTACAAAATATATAATCTAATTTTAATAAAATGCAACTACAGAAATTTCTTTCACTTTTTAGAGTTACATTTTATTAAAATTAGATTATATATTTTGTTCTGCGAATAATTAATCTTTGTGATCTCTCAGGTTTTATTTAATTACACAATGCACGTAATTTTAGTTTATAAATTGAATAACTTGCTACTAATTATCTCATTTTAAATGCTCATATAATTTATAAAAGAGTGTCAAAAAATCGGAACTGCTTAACTGTCGACTGGGTACCAATTGCGAGCCCCAGAAAGATAATCGAATTCACAGTCCGTGTACGAAGAGTAATCTTTAATAAAAAATAAAATTCTTCTTCACTGCTTGAATCAGACATAATGTTCGTAAGGCGGTAATATTTTGAGTGAAACAGCAATCATATGTATGTTTGTGCATATATATATATATATATATATATATATATATATATATATATATATATATATATATATATATATATATATATATATATAGATAGATAGATAGATAGATAGATAGATGTAAACAAGAATAGGGAAGTGACAATATGGCATTTCAATAATTTGTTCTGGCCAGCTGGAGGCGATTTATAGACACGCTCACCAGGAATGCATCATGAAACAGATGTTTCCAAGATAATTCGATTGGAAATGTGCGTCCACTACACCAGTGCTACATTTGATTTAAATTTACATTTAACGGTTTCCCACGGAATTTGAAAACATTCCCAAGTTCCACTTGTTAGGCATTTGTCAATCCTGATGTCAAATTGATATAATCAGAAACACCAACCGATCATTCTGCTATCTTCATTCTACTTGTAAATAATTTAAAATTAACTACATGTGCATTAATTTTCTGTTTACTCGAGAATTTGACTAAACATGTTTTGAAATTTTTCATACTGTTGTTAGCTTCACACTACAAAAATTTTCAGTATATATATTTCAAGCATTGGCTAAAATACCAAGATCAAGGTAACTACAAAATATGAAGGAATAAATCCTCTTACATAACTATTTTCGTATGGGACTTATGTTACTCTTTATCCCACATAAAATTATATTATTTTGTTACGATTAAGGTCTATAACTTTACAAGGAAGCTATTATTTTTAGCAAGAAAATTTTAATTTTGATTAAAACTTCCACTCAATTTACATTTTGCTATAAGACTGTCAAATGGTATTAAAATACATCAAGAATTGCTAATTTCAGAAAAATTACGAGAAATATTCCCTTTAATGTTTGTTTAAGAAATGCATATCTGTTTCAGAGACATTATAATATAATTTCACCATAAACTAATGATCAAATTTAAATATTTAAAAAATGTTTGAAAAAAGTAATCACAACATTTTATCGCATAAGGAAAACAGCGGAAAACATGTTAAATTATTTATTGTCTTTATGGTGAGGTTTCAAAATATTTCAATGATATTTCTTTGTAAAATTAAAGATATTTTAAACTAATATTTTGTAAGTATAATTTAAAATCATTAAATTAAAGTTACTTACAAATTCCAGAAAATATGAAATTTCCTTTATCATGGAAAAGAAATATTTTCATTTACTAATTTAGTGATTACATTTTAAGTATTAAGCTTTTTTCTCATATACTTCAATATCTAACAGCTTTGCACTAAATATTATACTTTCACCTTCTTGAAACAGAATATTTCAAATAAGCACTATGTTATGGCTTTTTTATTCCTTTCGTATGTTTTCGAATACAAAGTTCAATGACTTTGTATTCGAAAGTATTAATTCTTTGTTCTTTGTCGAAAGTATTAATTCTAATATTAAAGCTAAACAATTTGACCTTCAATAAGATGTTTCTAACATAAGAAATAAATTTTATTTTTGTGAGAAATTAATAAATTATGATATGTATTTTTAACAGGTTATAAACTTTATGTAAAATTAATACTTTCGACAAAGTATTCATTTCTGGTTAGTGAATTTATGTTTACAAAAATAAATTGTGAATATTTACTTCTTTAATCAAAACTATTTAAAAATATTTGATTAATCAAATCAAAAGTAGCTAAATATTTTTATTTATAACCATCAAAAGAAGAATGAAGTTAAATCATTATTGTACTATAAAGTACTTTAAAAAAATATTTCTCTAAATTTACAGCTTATAATGATTTGCATGTCAAAGCAGTTATAATTCTGTGAAGGCAAAAAATATTTAATGTAGGGCTAATTTGAATGTATGGAAAAATGTGATATTGACAAGTTCTATATTAAATATTCAATTATTAGAATACTATTGTAAACAATAGCGTTAAGATTTCCCTGCTTTTATAGTTTTGCCATTTTTCTCCTTTTGAAAAACAAATACTCATACGAGAGACGCATTAATTTTAGTATTTCTGTAAAACAAATCAAGAAATACTAAAAGATATATAATAACAACACAGGTTCTTGTATGGAGTGATATTTTTTACATAATTAGAAACGGAAATCTTTCGGTACGAGGAATTTAATATGACAAATGTGCTTTCAAAATTTTCCCCAAAATTTCATCTGTTGTCAGTAGCTTACTATATACTATAAAATCTATGGCTAGATAATTAAGTTAGCTTTTTATTTTTTAAATTATTAAAAATATACAAATTATATCTTATATCTAAATTATTCAATCTGTATGTATATTAAAGCAACAGAAGTGTTTCTTTTAATGATTTTGAAAATTATTTGATGATTTTAAAAATATAATATATTGATTTTGAAAAGTATCTGCAATGAATACCAATTACAAGTAAACAGCTAATTAACTAAATATTACAGCTATTTAAAATCAATACATTTTTAACTATCTGGGAAATTAAAAACTTTGGCTACCTTATATATATTTAATTGCTTAAGATTTTAAAGCACAAATTGCTTTGAAATAAATTAAATTTCCTGGTAATAATTTACAAAATAATTTATTAAAAATTAATATTTAGTGTTATAAAAAATTATAATAGAAACTTGAAGAAATTTTCAATCAGAACATTCACAAAGTAAACGACTAGCACATGTGGGTTTCTTCAGCTGACAACGATTGATGGTCTTTCCCCACTGTAAGTGATTAGAATGTGATTATTGTGAGGTGGTCCAGGGTACAACGGAAATACGTCTCATTAAGAATGATAGGCTTTTGTATTCTTGACAAGTATTAAAGGAAGAAAAACTTGCATTGCAGTGACAGCGAAAACTATATTGTCACTGCAAAGCAAAAATGATGCACTTTTTTCATAGAACCCCAGACTGTTAAGGGGTTAAAGTGTTGAAAGTATGGGAAGACCACAAGCTTCAACGATTCAGATATCTAGCACTGGCCGTTTAGTTTACCGACAATACGTACTAGAAGAATGCGAGAGTGAAATCCATTATGACCTTAAGCAATGATACAGGGTGCAGGACTAGTGTGACAACGCATAATGCAATAATTCAGCAGTCTTTCGCCACGATGCTTCCTGACTTGATGATTAATGATGATCAATTTGGATTTCGTGAAAAGCACTCAACAAGTCACCAGCTCTTAAGGGCAGTTGAACTAGTTAGTGCCGACACACAGAACAATAATGCCACAGCCGCTCTCTTCTTGGATATTGCATGGCCTTTGATAAGGTATGGTTAAATGGCCTTTTGTATAAACTAATTAATTTAAATATTCCTTCCCCTTTCATACTTATTTCGAATAAATACTTAAAAGACAGAAAATTTAAAGTTAAAGTAAATAACAAATTTTCCCATGAGGTTAAAATACTAAGTGGAGTCCCACAAGGGTCCATACTAGGACCACTCCTTTTCTCAATATATCTTACTGACCTACCCTCCCAGGTTAGCATAAATAGATTTATATTTGCTGATGATACGGCCATAATGTCCTCAGGACCAGACAATAATAGTACCTCAACCCCTGTCAAGCAATATACACCCAAGCTCGAAATTTGGCTTACAGATTGGAAAATAGCAGTCAACGCGGAGAAATGTGTAGCAATCCTATTTGACATTAAAAGGAAACCAACGCCTGAATTTTCCCTCCTGGGAAAAAATATACCATGGTCACAAAAAGTTAAATACTTAGGTATCATTTTAGACAAAAGATTAACTTGGTTTGCGTATATAGATTATATCCTCCAAAAATTAAAACAAGCCGAAGCGCAAGGATGGAAGTTTCTGTAAAGCGTAGAATAGAGGGCGCTACTACCGTGGAGATCTAGAAAACTTCCGGCACGTCAAACTTTCTGCTTACAATTCCATTATTGTCTTATACCATTGTGCTTGTTTTTCTGTATTTCCATTGCTTTTGAGAAATATTAATTTAAAAGTAGTTATCCTATAAATTTTTTTGAAATACATTTGAAAGTAGTTGTTGCGTAGCATTTGGTTGCAATATGTGAGCTGGAACAAATTAATTTTCGCAAGTGAAGATGTTTAAATTTCCAATGGATCCCGATTTACAATCCTTAATTTAATTAGATATACATTAAATCAATTCATAAAAATAAGACTTAAATTTTAATTGCAATAAAAACCAAGATTTGTTTAAAATATTAATAAAGAACAAGTAAATAAACATATCATAAAAATTTTGTTCTACTCATTATTGATACCAATTCATATATTCTAGCATGAGCAAGAAAATTTTTAATAAAATTTATAATACTATAAATGAAAGCATAAATAATACCTTGCTTAATATTTGAAGTGATTTATAGTTCAATCGCGCGCAAAATATATTTCCTGAAATTTTGGAATAAATGCATAAAACTAAAAATTAGTTAAAGAAGAAAATGATTAGCAATTGCGATAAATAATAGCAAAAGTTAGAATGTGGGTTACAATGTATCATTCATCAACAATTGAGAATCATTGTTACAGTCCCCGAGAAATATGGTAATCCATTAGGATTATTTAAATAAAAATTTTAAAAAATTTTAATTTACGGGATCACCACTGATTGCAGTCTTATTAAAAATTATGATTTTAATGGATAAAATAAAAAACATTTTTCGAAAACAGAAATAAATACCTGAAAATATTTAAATAAATATTTTTGCAATTGATTTTCAATGGGAAGAGAGAAAACCGGAAGTATTTGAGATAGCTTCCGGTCAACTGAGGTTTGTTTTTGTTTACACTGAAAACTCCATCCATTCACCTTAATAGGGAGAAAATCAAAACTTAGCATAAGCCATAAGATCTTAATTTACAAATCTATTATGAGACCTATTGCCACCTATGCAGCACCAGTTTGGGGCAATACAGCACGAAGACACTTTAGCAAACTTCAACATAGAGAAAACAGAATAATCAGAATGGTCACAATGGCCCCTGCTTACTTTAGAAATACTAACATATTAAACGAATTTAAAATCGAAACCATTACTGAACATATTATCAAACTAGCTGATAAATTCTACAATAATCTAAACGAAATCCCCAACCCCCTAATTAATAATCAACCACAATATGATCACAATGCAAAAATTAATAGAAGAAGACCAAAAGCTATCTTAAGAAATAACTAAAATCCCTCTTTTTAAGCAATCAATTAAAATCTGACGCTCCCCTCGGGAGAACGATGGGGACCTGTCAAGGTCATCCATCACCAGGAGAAAATGAAAGCGCGATTCTGATGCGATCATTACTACGATTGCATTAATAGATATAGTCCATACATCTAATGATTTAAGAAACTTATCGCATAAATAAATTAAATTGATATAAATAAAATGCCCATGTATTAAATTTTGTAAATAGTCCAACTAGACAATAAATTCTTGTGAGAATATTTGCATTCACATAAAGTCAATGGAGTCTGAATTGCACTAACTTCTTAAGATAAAGACTGTTATTTTGTTGTACATAGCTCTAACCAATTGATGGTATTGAAAATAATTACACATTGTAAATTAAGTATGTTGAATTGTAAATATAATAATAACTCAAAATCTGTAAACAACTAATGTATGTAACCAAGACTAATGTTAAAAACATGCCTATGGATGGATTAAAAAAAATTGTAAAAATATTTTAAGAAAAATGTTGTATAGCTAAAATTTATGTTGCCCCCATATGTAAAGGACCCTGTCGGTTGTAAATAAAGTTAGACAATGGTTTTGTATCAGTGCTTGTGCGCGAATGACTTGCCTTGTGGATGCCAGCGGCCGTGCCGTGATGAGAATACCATTTCGACCCCGCACCAAACTCACCCGATCACATATCCAATAATTAAATAAAATTAAAAAAAAAGTCAAGACAAACACCTTAGTTCCCTTTCTGGAGCAAAACAAATATATTGGAGGTGCGTAGGGGCACCGGGAACTCTGTCACACAAAAGTGACGACCATTGTCCCTGACTTGAATTCAATCATCATGGTGCTGCAGTCAGAAGCGGGATTCGCCAGTAAAAATAATGTCGTTCTATACCATTGTCCATGTCAGCCATTCATTGCACCATTGGCGACACGAACTTCAGATGTTTTGAGTCAAGAGAAAATTAAGCAATGAACACCTTTCAGACATTCCATTCAATTACAAAAGTGATCGAATGTGGTACGAACAAACACCATATGATGTGTAAACACGCTGAATCTGTTGTGCTATAGTTTGTGATGTGGTTGAGTGATACTCCAGATGACAAGCATATTATGCACGCAGTTTTCTTGTCATCATGTGCAGTGGTGCAATGAGGTGAGTGTGATTGGTCCAGTCAGTCCGCCGTTCCTCTCTGAGTCCAGTGATTACAGATCCGCATTACAGTTGCTTGGTTTCATTCAACATTAGTGATTTCTTAAAGGTATAATCCGTGAACTCTATAGACAGAATTCTTCCTCGATTAAAGTCAAAAACTTACTCGTAAGGCGCTTTATGTTTTTTACGAGGCATAGTTAAGCCAAAAAAGCAATTGCCATGCTTTAAACCAGTAACAAGCAAAAAAAAAATAAATAAATAAAATAAATAAATAAGTAAATAAAATGGCAAAAAAAAATTGAAAAAATATTTAGTGATAGCTATATATTGGCTTAAACTATAAATACAGGTGCAACAGAAGTCAGTATAATTAAAAAAATATAAAATATTTTGCAATGATAGAACATGAAAAAAGACATTTCATGGTAACAATTTAGTTACCAATAAAAACTTTTTTTCTAAATAATGCAAAATATTCAATATGATGTTTGGCCTTTTGAATAACTAAGACTGCTGAATACCTATTTTACATGCATGAGATGAGTTTGCTCATTAAACTTGCTGGATGAAATAAAAAATTTTGTTTGACACCAGAAAAAATGCAATTACCATGTTACTGATAATAATAATAAAAGTTTTTGTTTCAAATATATCGAGTATTCCCAAATATATTTGGGACGACAATGCTCATCAAATATAAGACAAGAGAGAACATTGACCCTCCTTACAAATAGGCATTCGTTAATATTTACTATGTGATTGGCGGAGCACACATACACACAATGCATGATCATAAAGCAGAGGAAGAAAGAGAAATTATTCAACTTAAAGACCGGATTTCAAAATTTTATGAAAACCTCTATTGTCCATCTTAAGCATTTTCGTCAATTTCAATATGTACACATAAGATGAGGAATAAGAAGTTTGGCATTTTCATAAATTAAAAAAGGAATAATTTACGATTGAAACTTAAGGTGTAACATAAGATTTCAGCATTTTGTTAGCTTGTTTTGGGCCTTTAAAATTGCCATTGGGAATAAAATGCAGGTTTTTACGCCTTCCTAAGCTGATTTCATTTAGTACCATCAAAACATCAAGTTCTTGTGATCTTTCCCGGAAGAATAGGAGGTCTTTTGAGTATTCCTTTCGCACTATACTAAAATACGTCTAATGTTACACTTCAAACTAAATCAGAACCATTCAATCACTTTATTTCTAAATCGAAGCTCATCAGTCAACATTCTTTGTTGAAATTGGTGTTTTGAAATCAATAGAATACATACTTATGACCTACTTACAAAGATACTATCCTGTTGAAGCATAATCAGATTTAGTTTAGATTGAGATCCTTCGTCCTGCATCTCTCCCTACAAAAAATCTGTCTTTGTAAATTAATAGATGCTTCCGCAAACTTGGCATGCTTTTAACAGGATATATTTGTCCTAATTGGCAATAGTAACACTTGGACAAGTTTGTTTTTCCTGACGTTTGAAATCTCTGTCCTTAGAATTGATTCCACAACATTGGAAATACTATCCTTGTCATTCTTGTATAAGTTAGACTTTTTTATGTTGCTTGGTCTTCGAATAATAAAACAACTATGAATTTAGGTATTTCACGTTGTCTTGATATTTTAAAGTCATTTTTTCTCAAAACAACTGTTCAACAAATGATTTTCCCAACTGAGGACTTCAAAAAATTTTATGTTTATACTATCAAACTCTATTTTTCAAAATATAATGTTCATACTTTCATAAAAGGTTAAGATTTAGGTTATCCTTGTTTTCCAAGTAAAATAAATTATTCATGCACAACAAATTATATTCAGAGCAAAGCTTCTCTACTTTTACCTTGTCCTAGTTAGAACATTTCAAGAAATGTATCTCCAAACATATAAAACTCTAGGTTTCATGATTGGAAGACCTAAGTACTCTCTCTTTGTACTTTCTATTTGCAAGAATATTAAAAAAAATTATACGTATGAAGAAACGCATGTCCCACTGTTTTAATTGCAAAAGACTGACATGGTAAATCTTAGCTATTAAATTCAACTTGAAAGTATATAAATAAGGTGGATCACGCTGTTTTTAACCGTATCGTTTTATTTGTCTTAAAATTTCTATTACTTTAGGATATATTTTAAAATTCTTTCCATTATGTAATAAAATAACAATTGTGTGTGTTACATTGATTAAAAAATAATAATTGAAAAAAGTGTGTAAATTTTTATAGTTGTGTGTGAACATTACTTTTATGCAAAATTTCGAGTTATACATGTTTTTATGGTGTAAGTTGCTTCTTTTTGGTATGCGTGCAACTAACAGTATTAAATAACAAAAATATCAAATTTCAAGATATTCTACGTAATTATATATTTCCTTTAAACATATATGTCCCCTTAGTTATAAATAATTTTATTAATTTGTTGGGTCGATAAAACTGAGTACCATACATGATTGGGAACTAAACAAATGTGATTTTGCGTTAGGCTGACCATTAAACAGGGACATATGCTTCGCACACCAAAGCCTCGATCATGAAAAAAGATATAGGCACTGTAGGACTTAGTCCTCATATGGGCTGCCATGCCACTGAGTTTACTTTTTATAAATAATTTTATCAATAGTTATACTTTCAACTAATATACTATCAACAGAAAATTTACTGCACAAACTTTTTGTGATCAGTTTTCTCTAATTTTTTACTAACGTATTTTAATGTTTTATAAAAACTAGTTTAATAACTCTGACACAGACACTTCATTGGTTTCAAATCTTTTATAGCTAAGAGGATATTTAAATTACATACAGAGAGATAAATTTCACAGGAATTGCTTATTTTTGATTAAAACGGAGTTTTGAATCTGAGTAATTAAAAAAAAGAAAAAAAGAAAAAGAAATTAGAGCAATGATCACATAAAAAAATCGTGAGTTGAAAACTTGTTTTAAAAGCATGGAAAAATCAATTAAAATTTTACACAGTTATGATTTGGAGGTAATGGCTTATAAACAGTGACCGAGACAAGAAATTGCTAAAAGGGTGTTCACATGAAATATTTGAGCGATCCTTAAAACAAAGAAACAAACCAAAAGAAACTAAGCTTTCAAATTAGTAATATTTTTAAAAAATGAAATATGGACTTTGAGGAATAATTTGAACAAATCCTAAATTTGAACCTAAAAATAAATTTGAACGAATACCAAAAGTATTTTTGGTATTCGTATGCGTGCGAATATTCCGAAGTCTAAATTTGAATTCACAATAAATACTTATAATATATAATATTATGCACTATTTTCCTATTTATTTTTGAAAACAGAGAATTTTTTTAGATATTTTTTAGAGATTGGTTTTAAAGAATTTGAAAACAATTTTATCTGTTATACTTGGCTTCACCATAGTTTAAGGGTAAGACAGCTATTTTCCGAGTAGAAGGGGTCCTTCGATATCAACTACTGCTAAACAACAGGATATGGTTATTACGTCTCAGATTCCAACAATTATGTCTGATACTTACATCCCTTGATACATACATGAATATAACACACGATCTAAGAAAAATACTTCTTGAAATTAATAATACGTGGTTGTATAGTAACACAAAATGCCTTACAAATGTCTTCGACTTTAGATTTTTCATGGCGCAGTGACAGAAATTTCATTTCTTATTGGAAGATATCTGTAGTGAGAGTTTTTAACATTTAACGAAAGATTTGCAAATCAATTTTTCCATTAAACGCCTTTGATATTTTACTACAATTAAATGATGTAGATAATTTTTGTAAGATCTTTAAATTAGGAAAAAATATTTTTCTGTCATTCTAATGAAGCACATTGTACAATGTGTGAATGAGAATAAATGCCCTGGCGGCTCCTTGATTCGGGGTAGCAGTAGACAAGATCAAACTGCCCTTACACAATACCTAAGTGGTTATCTGTCATCAATGACTTTTCTTGGTGGTAATAAATACTTCAAAATTTGCACTAAGTTGTCTTCTGCCCATACCTCCCCTGGTCACATTTTATTTTGCATGGGGCTCACCAGGCAGGATCTTGTTCAAGATCACCTTTTGGTAATGGACTTCTTCTGGGTGAATGGGCTCATGGATCTTATCTATCTCTGCTGTTCAAGGAGATGAGAAATAACAACATAATTCATTGTGGAAGAATTTCTAAATTCATGCATAATATAAACGATCTTTCTATCTAATCCTTAAATCCTTCAGATCTTTCAAATTTTATAGTTTTTTAAGCATTCTCACAACAAGAATACAAGCTGTAAGAAAAGATTCAAACTTAAATAATAAAATATCTTAATTAAATTATTATTTGAAGGCTGTGTCACATGGAAAATAAATATAATTTACAGAAGTATTTCATTAGAAATTTTAAAAATTAATTATTTGTTCGAATTAATTAAAATTTAATTTTATATAAATTTTCCACAAGAATAGGAAGATTAAACTAAGGTTAACAAGTTCAGTAAAATTTTTAATGTTATGATTATTATTAATACTTCTCATCGCTTCTTTTATTCATGAGAGAAATTTTCAAATTCCATAGAGTAGAGATGACTATGTCCTATAAAAGATATATTCATTGCTTTTTTTTTTTTTAAGCTTACTTGGAATTCAAATGCTTAGGTACTACCAGAAAAGCACTGACTGTTTTGTATTCTTTCGATCTGGATAATATTGTAGTAAATTATATATCCAAGTTTGGACTTCTTGTAAAAGTAGTATATGTGAGATTAGCGTACGTGTGGAATTACACTTATAAAACGGGAAATTAGTAAGCAAATAAATAAAAATTATAGTAAATTAAACTTTGATTAAAATTTGATCAATACTATATTTGTATTCATAAAGATGAATTAAATTAGCAATATAATATGTACTGATTTTAAAATGTGATTTTTCAATTTATAAGTAATTGGCAACTTTGATATAGGCCTCTTGATAAAGGGATGCATTTATATTTTAGCCTCTTGATAAAGGGATGTATTTTTCAAAACTTCAATCAAGTTAATAAAAATTCATGAAATCGAAGAAATAGGAACAAAAATTTCCAATTTCATTAGTTTTAGAGAAAAAGATCAAATAGAATATATAAAACGCAACACAAAAATAGAAAATAATTTTATAAAATATCATATTTAATATCGTCGCGAATTTACGAAAAAACAGTGCTTATTAATGTGAAAACATACTTACCTATTTATAAATCTAAACACGCTCATCTTTTATAATAAGTCATATTCATATTCAATAAATTATATTTAATATATGAGCTCTATTTGAATATTAAATAGATATTGATACCTAAGAAATTTATTATAACTCTGTTAAACTAAGAAAGCAAAAGATAAAGAAATATTAGAGAGTGATGATACGATTAAATTAATATAATCAAGAAAACTAAAATAGATTTATTTTATTACTGGTTTTAATGAGTAAATTACTTATCAAATTAATTAATGTTTCTCTGCACATAATTGTATATTGAATACAAATTTAAAGAAGATTAAAAGATCTATATTAACTTGATTAATAATCTATAAATTCGTAATTCTCTTCAAACTATTTTTTTATGATACTGCTCATATCTTTACAAAGTAGCATGTACTGCTTAGTAAACATAAAGGAAACAAATCATTTCTCTGTTACTATACAAAATTTATTGTTTGATAAATAAGTTTTTAAAATTCTTTGAGAGAAATGAAACACTTTTAATCTTATTTAATTAAAAAAAATCTTCATTATAAGTGCTTTACTAACTCTTAAGTTATTTTTCTAATACTGCAAAACTGAACCGAAATAATATGATAAGTGAAAAATAATAATAAAGCAAATTCCTTACAGGCTCAAAATATAAATCATCTAAGAAAAACGACGCGGCACAAATTATTCCAAATTACATCAAGTACGGAGATAAACCAACAAGAGAGAGGAGTTGATCGTGTCTCAAACTAGACCAATTACACTCCTTCACCATCCCTTAAAATTTAGTGGATAATTCTTTTTAAAGCTTTATTTTCATTCCTTGCTTAAAACGATTTTCATTATCACAACAATCGACTTCTATGGCAATTGCAGGCTTTTAAAATACCACGTCCACAAGAGTTTTCCTACTCTTCTATTATTATTTTTTCTTTCGGATTAAGACTGATAACTAAGAACCAATCATGTGCAGAATAATTTAGTTGCCAGAATAGGGCCCATTGAATACGTGAGTTCATTCGAAAAAATCAGTAATTGCTGTAAGAGTGTTTCTTAAATGTATTTAAAATATATTGACTTTATTTGTGTATTTTTTCACTTCGATTACTATAATTTGCATCTTTTTTGCTGAATAAGAAATAGTCTTCCCTGTGGCTCTCATTGTCTTTTGATTATACTATTATCATTATCCACGCAACTTTGAATGCTTATCATAGCTTCATAAAATACTTATATCCGTACGCGCATGATATCTATGGATACAGTGTACCCATAAAATTTCAAAAGTGATTTTAAAATTAGTTTACCAAACGATAAATCTATTACGATTTATATATATTACTCTGACATTTCAACTCTTTTTGTGTAAAATATGGTCAGTTAGGCGTAGAACTTCATATGCCATGAATTGTTTGTCAACTAGCCTTAATTTCAATGAAATACTTTTTGCAGACTTGTATATACATATTAAGCAGTTTTCACAAGGAAAAGTAGTAATTTATGTTAATTAATGCAAATTTCCATCTTAAAGCTTATTTATTTGAATGCTCTACTAATAAAACTAAAAGCTTTATTGAAATGAGTAAAACCTACAAAGAATGTTAAATGGAGTGTTTTTTAATATTTAGTAACCTTGATTATTTTAATCTTAAAACTTTACATTTTCGGTAGGCATTCTTGATTTTAATTTAGAAGTGTTTCTTGTTACAAGTAATGAAATATTGTACGCTGCTTTAGATTCCTCTCAAAGACAAGAAAATGAAATGAAATCACAGCAGTTAAAAATATTCGATGGCGAAGAAAAAGTATTTTCTGTTAACAAACGATGTTACTCAATATAATTTCTTTTTTTTCCTTTAAAAATAGAGGAAATTAAGTCTAATAATTTTTTAGTGGAAAATGAAACTTTTTCCACGAAAATTTTTTATAATCAAATGGTTTTGTATTATTTTTTGGAAATTTGTATTCCTTTTTAAATGGGCGTAAGCAAAATATTGTTAAAATATTTCTGGTATAAATACTTTAAAAAAGGGAGTAATTTAAATAATATGATCTTTTTTTGAATATAAATTATTCTTTAAACATCTCCTTTTTTTCTTGAAAAAAGTACTTAAATAATTATTTACTACACATTATTGCTTTCATTCAGCATCTTTAAAGTGCCATTGCAAAAAATTTATTTTTATAAAATTTCCGTACTAGCATTTTGTTAGGTATTTTTTTCACAAATTAAACCGAGTTAATAAAAAAATTGGATTTGAAGAAAATAATTTTAAATCAACTTTTAAGCATAAATCTAGTAATATTTAAGGAAGATATTTATTTATTTAAGCAAAATTATTGAATATTATTATATGGAGTTTGATATTTAATCATAAAATAAATACCGAGAATGAGATTGGCAATTTCTTGTAATTTATAATCACTATAATAAAAAAATTATGTAGATCAGTGAAAAATATTATTTATTTGATTTTATAATTGTTTCATGAAAATCAAATGCTTACAAAATTTTAAAATTACACTTCTCTAATTTATAAAAATGTACTCCATGCACATAACAAAATTTAAAATTAATGAATAAAATTAAATATTTATTAAGAAAGGCACAATTATGTTATCTCTCAATTTTCTTGTTTAAAATCTGTCTATTTGTGCGCAAACATTTCGATAAACATTACTTACTTTTTTACAAATAAGCATTCAATGTACAAAAAAAAGAAATATTTTCTGTACACTTTCTACATGCCTCATACATCACTCATGTACATACAAGCGTTTTCATTTAGAGCAATTATATGTATGTTCTAAGAAAAAACTTAACAAAATTATATATTTTCTGTAAGAATTAACTTAAATATCTTCGATTATAAAGTTTCAGTGTGTTTTATAACATGAAAGACCTCAGTCAATCTGAGTAGATTTAAATTTAAACAGATTTAATTATAAAATTCATTTTTATTATTAAATACATTTTAAATTCAAATCCACTAATTATGACAAATGCAGAACAATACACACCTTAAAGAGATAAGAAGAAAATTAAATTTAAGAAGCAATATAAGTATTTTAAATTTGAACTTGGATATTCTTCTCGAGTTATTCAATTGTCTAATGCAAATAAGTTTTGAAAGGGCTGATTTAATTGAGGAAACAAGGCAATTTCCATCACCCCCTTGTCTCCCCACGCGGTATGCGATTCTACTTATAAACCAAGATCTGAAAACGATGCAAAACCTCCAGCGTATTCAAGCATCGGGGGTTAATTGAGAAAATGCCCGTCTAACATTTCGGCCAGCACGGCATTTAAATTGTCACGTTGTTTAGACAGAAAATGCCGTTCCACCCCTCTAATTGCGGACTCTTACTTCCTGATCCATTGCGTTGATAAGTAATCACGAAAATTAGAGTAAATGACGGCAAAGGGGAGATACTTAGGTTAGAAGTCACGATTCGAAGCTACGTAATCGCTTGTCGTTACTATAAGTTAAAGTTCTGTGTGGTGATGCTTATCCACACTTTGAGGCGAAGCTAAATTAAAGGTAAACTCTTCACTCTCGGGTAACTCCTCTGTGGCTTGGAGTGGCTCATACTTTATTCGCAAGACTCTGGATTGAGTTATTTCTTAATCTAAGACCCATTCAGAGAATAATATCTTCATTTCTGATCGAGCCTTGATTCGGATAAACAAATGGGAAGCTGAGTGAAGTACAGTTTAAATAGAAATGTTAAGGATTGATCTCGTTGTTGGTGGGATTCAGAAACCAGCCACGAGAGATATGAAATCCATTAACCTCCAGCGAATGTACTTCTAGTAATTCTATATCTTATTTATGTTTAGTTCTTAGAATGTTCTTTCGAGTAATAGAGAAGACATACGATTTTCGATATGGTAATGTTAATTACTTAGTCTGTAATATTATAGTTAAGTTAAAGATCTGTTACAATGTTTTTGGAAAGATATCATTATTTATAAGAGAAATAAAAACACATTTATTTCTCATACAACTTAGAAATTGTTTATTCCCTTAGTACCACAAATTGCAGTTAAAATATAAGAATTTAATGATTCTCAACACTAATGAATGCTTCAATGAACACTTAATGGTTTGCTAATGAGAAGTATGAACGTTAATGGTATTATAATATGAATATTTTCACTATCCACCTAATAAAATATTCAACAACTTTTCATAAAACAAATTTCTAATCGGAAATTTATTTATCGAATGAATATTAAAATTAGATTTTTATTTATGCAAAAACTAAAAATTACTGAGAAGGAAAATTATACACATTAAGTCCAACTCTTGCAATGAGAAGGAATTAAAATAGACGCCTTATACTAATCTTAAATATATTTAGGTATTAATTTAAAAAAAGATTAATATATTCTTTATCATGTTATGTTCTTAATTAAGACAAGCCATAAAATAATGTAATAAATTAGACATGATTAGATACTGATTAATTTGGTAAATAAATATTTCACTCTTGTGGTAAATATTTGGGAGTTTGATCATTGAAAAACTTTGAATATTTCGTAGTATGATTAAATATGAAAGCATTAACTCATCGTGACTTATTGTTATTTTTCTTACGAGCTATGGAATTTATAAAAGACACCAGTATAAACTTCACATGAGTTTTCTGACTGTAACTCTTCCTGTTAATAAGGCTATAAGAACAACATATGATGTCGCCACTAATAGTTTACACTGTAGCTCTAATTCAATTTAAAAACGTAAATACTATGAAGAATCTTTATTATTCAATTTTTTTTATCTTGATTATATTTACAGCTTATTCTGAACACCCAGAGAAAAATTTTCATCTGAGAATGAAAAATAGAATTAGGATTTCGAATATAATTTTTAAACAACTCTTATAAAGCTTATAAAAACTTATATTAGTACATAATAATATATGAATAAGTATAATAAAGTAATTTTGAAATAAAACTTCTAAATTGCTCAGTTAAAGTGTGAAAAAGCTTAACTCAGAATTTAACCTTAAATTAATGAAGTTTTGTATTATCTAGCATTTATTGATTACAAGATGATGAAAAAAATCTTTTAATAATAAATTAAAAATTCTCGAAGTATTACATCCACTAAAATTACATTCTCATAAAAATGCATCAATATGAGAGATTAATAAAATATGAGAGTTTGTGATACATATACAGATCACATTGAGATATAATTTTGCTTTTAATAATGTAAATCCAGATCATTTAAAAATGTTTAATCAGCTTGTATATATTAGGTCGCCGAATAATTTCGTAGCGTTTTTACCAAAGGCTTTTATTTAAACGAAAAACAATAACTATACCAATAAGTTAATCAATTATATATTCGTCGTTGCTGCTTACAACCTCTTCCCTTTTCTCGACCAATTTGTTGATGCCGTTCCGTCAAAAATCACCTAGTCTGGTGTCAAAGAAGTTATTGAATCAGTTTTTTAGGACCTCTTGGTGCACTGGGAAATGCTCGAAAAGATTGCCACAGTCAACAAGGAGCTCTACATTGCCCAGCTACACCGCGTGAATGAGGCTATTCGACTGAAAAGACTTGATCGCGACCTGGTCAAACCATATTCCTTCACGACAATGCCAGGCCCCATTACACAAGTCGTCAAAGCAGCACTCCTAGAGCTTGAATGGGAGGTCCTTCAGCATCTGCCGTATTCACCGGACCTTGCACCGACCGATTACCATTTTTTCCGCTCCTTGTCAAACCATATGAAGGGCGTTACCTTCGATAACAAAGAGGTCCTTAAAAACTGGCTCAACAACTTCCTTGACACCAGACCAGGAGATTTTTGGCGGAACGGCATCAACAAATTGGTCGAGAGGTGGGAAGATTTTGTAAACAGCAACGGCGAATATATAATTGATTAACTTATTGATATAATTATTGTTTTTTGCTTAAATAAAAATCTTTGGTAAAAACGCTACGAACTTATTCCCCGACCTAATACATAAAAATGGTATTCTGAAAAGGGATATTTTTACTTTTTAGCTTTCTGAGATTTTGTTGCAATTAATAGGAAATAGAGAGAGAGATGAAGAGCGTAATAATTCGATTTTGAATACTTTTTTCCTTTCTAATTCTCGGCTTAAATGAATATTTGATCAGCTACAAAATCGATAAATTTAAATACTTTTCAATAAACACAGAAATGTAAAATTTAACAGCTATAAAGTGGATCATTCGATACCAAAAATTCTCTTGATTCATCAGATATTTTTAAAAATTCATTATATTCAAGCTTCTGTAGTATGAAAAGCAGTTTTTAAACTAAAATTTTAGAATTCTGTTTTAATAAGAAACTGCTAAATTGTTCAATTTAACAATTCTCTTTATCATGTATGAACTGAGTTGACTTTCTAAATTTAATTTTTCTGGTATTAGTTGGTTAAAATAATAGAGAAATAAAATGGAACTTTTTTAAATAATATTTTTCTGCCTGTAGTTGAAATATTTACTCAAATAGAATGGAAAAATAGCTTTATCACACATTATTTGAGAGAGAGATTCTAAGTCCCTCTTTTTAATAACTTTAGGTAATATTTTTGAAAACTAATTTTTTTACTGTCTTCTCATGAACTAGTTTATAAATTTTTCTTAAATTGACAATTTTAAATATTAAATAAATGTTACTTTTAACTCTTGTTATTTTTTTATAAAAGATTTGAAAATTGAAAATTTCAAGAAATTATAATGTTTTAAATGCAGATTGGAATTAAAGAAAACTTTAGTATTAGTTCTATATTTTCAGTTACTATTATAAATATCACTTTTCAAATTATGAAATTGAAAATAAAAGTAAGATTAATCTTTGCAGACTTTTAATAAAGCTTATTATTTCTTAAACTGACAAAAATGAAATTCTATTTTATATTATATATGAAGAAACATTTTTGACATACCAATACCAATTTTAGATCTTTAATGATATGCTTAAATTTAATATAGCAATAAAAATTAGTGAGTTAATTTACTCTATTCCCTTTTATGTATAAGTTTTATAATTGCTCCAAATAAGAGTCTTAATTTTTAATGAAAAATAATAGATAAAAATGAATAATTACAATTATCACTAAGTATTTCCATTTTATTTCTAATAAGTAAATATCAAATATATTTAACACTTTCATACATTTGAAGTTGAGCGAACGTCATATTATCAAATAATTTATCCATAATATTTAAAAAACTTCTGTTTACTATTTCTCTCTAGCTATTGAGCTTTAAAAAGTAGTATTTTATGTAATGCATGTAATAATAGAATACACACTTAAAATTAAAATATGATACAATATTTTAAAAAATGTAACAATCATTAATTAAAATACCAAAACTATTTGTGATTAATCAATAAGTTTCGTACTGATCAAGAAAATTAAAAAATATATGTAAAATTTTAAATATAAAATATAAAAATTGTTTTTGCATTTTCTTCATATCCTTTCAAAATCTGAATTTATCAATTTGATAATTTTATTTATAAATACTCATTTTAATAATAATAAAAAATCATATTGTTATGTTACTTCCATATAATATATTTAATAACAATTGTTGCTTTCTTTTTAATTAAGTTTAATCTCTTATAAAGAAAAAAAAAACTTTGTAACCCGTAGAATGAAAATTTTTAATAATATAATACAGTTTCATTTAATAAAAAAAATTTCATGCAGCAACCAAAGACTGAATAATTTATGAACTTGTATTTGTTTAATAAAATTGTAATAGAGTTTATCACTTGCTAATATAAAAGCCCAACTAAAGCAATAAGGAAATCTCGAATTCATAAATATTCTTCACTGTAATGACTGTTTTTAATTTTCCAAGAAAATCCGCATGTTTATGTGACGTTCGTTACCCTTTCAATGCATTGGTAGCAAGTACATCACCAGCGCATAAAAGTACTGATTGCTGAAGTAATTACATACGCATTGTAATGTCTCTTTATTTAACTTTTAATAGACGTGTAGAACTACGGAGTAAAAGTTGCTCAACAGGCCTCCCCTAAAGGCTTTCCAATGAAATTCAGTCCCTTTCACAGACCTCCCGCTCTGTTGGCGTTATCAGATCAGGGAGATAAAACGTCTGGGTTAGCCTTGCGCATTTTGCAAGTTAACTTCCCTCCAATCATCAGAAGAAAAAAAAAAAACATGACATCCACCACAGCAGATCCTGATTTCGAGATTGTTAATGCAATGTTTTGTCGGATTAAAATTGAAGTAATTAATGAAATAAGTGGTGTATCGTGGATTTAATTAAGATACATTTCCAATGGGTGTACCATTACAATTCATTTTCCACCCATCATCCCAACCAGCTCCACTGATGACAAATGGAGAAACGGAGTAACGTCGATACCGGATTTTAGAAGTAGTTCATTGACAGTATTCGAAAAAAATAATTTTCTTCGTATTTATTTATTGTTACCCATTCATAAAATAAGAATTATTAATAAGGAAAGGGAATGAGAAAAAACAAACTGGACTAGAATTGGTTTCATTTGTTATACGATGAAGAATAGAGTTAAATTTTCCTTTGGGTATTTTTATATAAAAAAATTTGGAAAAGATAAAGAGTAATTTTTTAGATTATGGCTCAGTTCTCCAAAACTATTGAAGTAACTTTTTTGATGAATGATAAATTTACTCAATAAAATAATTATTGGAAATGAAATTTAAAATTGCATACTCGTTAATAATGAGTTGTCGCAAAAAATGTCAAAATGGTTAGGATAGATTAGGTTCATATGATATATGTCTGGTTGCCTATTTTTGTCATCTGAAGAGTTAAACGCAGCTAGCTACTTACTAATTTTGGTCATAAGACAAAATGATACATGTTGTAAACTTAACTCATATTCAGTGATAAACTTAATTGCTAAATTTTAAGTTCATTTAAAGAAATCCTAAGCATTCTACACGCAAGCTCATGTGAAGATTTCATTCTGAAAGAAAGTAAACGTGACTGAATGTTCAAAACAACAAAACAAAATGTTATAAACTTATGTTAAGAAATAAAAGTTCAACCCATAGCAAAATATATTTAAATACACATTAAGATACTGCAGATTACAAATATTCATTATGTACCAATTAAAGTAAATGAATAACTTTGTTATTAGCAACTTATATAATTTAAGTAAAAGTAAATCAACAGGAAGACATGCTTTTTTATATGGGATTTATTTGCATTCCTCGGCATAGAGTCATACATCAGTTTACATATAGCAAGTTGCGAATGTTTTTATTTCCTTTCCAAGTGAGAATCATTTCTATTCCATGACACGCTTAAAGTAGATTAAACATAAAAAAAACTCATACAGTGATAATTATAACATCATTTCTACTATATTTTTAAAGAAGAATACATAAGAATAACTAGAGTGTAGAAACCAACGATATCAAGCTCTGAAACGTTCCTATGTTATTAAAACGAAAGGCGAACTCCAAATCAATATTTTAGAGATGACACTGGTAGATATGTAAATGTTTTTTCAATTATATGAAAATTTATTCAGCGAATATACGTCATTATTTTTATAAAACTACTTTTAATCTGAAACATGAAGGGGATTCTCAACCTTATTTACAATTTAAGAGCTATAATGTACCTAAAATTATTGAAACTATCTCCACTATTAAACCAGGCAAATTAGAATATCAATTTAACTGTTTCTTTCACGAAATGCTACGGAATACTTTATTGTTTTGGCTTGATTTTGTTTTTTATGGTCAATTTTCAGTTTGGTTATTTCTTTTTCTATGGTAACATTTATCATATGATGATTAATTCCATAAAATCATCCAATTTAAAACTGATTTCAAACCACTGTAGCTATCCATTTCTAAATAGAAATGGATCCCAAGAATTGAACTGAAAATCATAGAGTTGACTACTAATCTATCAGAATAGTTATCTAGTGTAAGAACACTTTTAAACAATATTATTACTAGGAATTCTGTATGATATTTATTCTTATACAGAAAATTAATTCTTGATAAAATTAATACATGTTCCATGGTGCTTTATTTCCCATTTAAGCGTAATAATAATATCTCAATAGTTAGTAATAATATCTCCTTTTATTCCACAGTTAATATTAGAATATCACATAAAATGTTTACCAGAAATAAGTATAACAAAGATATATATTATAAACATTCAACATTCATTACATTAGGGTTTAAAAGATATTAAAAAGTCACTTAAATCAAAAATAATAGATAATTTAATATTAATATATAGCAGAGTTATTTCCTTAGATTAATGTAGAGAGAGAAATTTAACTTTGAAATGTTAGAATGAAAACAGTTTTAAGCAAAATACTTAAGGTACATTTGAGAGATGTGATGAGAACGTTTTTTAATATAACCAAAATGCATCTTTTATGAAACTACATTTTTATAATAAAAAACACGCGTCTGTATAGTTCTAACTAAAGTGTCAATATCATCACTTAATTATGATTCACAAAATTACGATTAGTTGTATTTAGCTTCATCAAGTACTCAAAAATCAACTATAAATATAATGCAAAAGAAATTTAAACTTACTTCATATAAATTTTATTGTTAAATAATTTTAAGTAAAGTCAAATAAGGTAATTAAATTAAGTTTAATAGAATTGTCACACTATTTTATTCTAATGGATGTTTATTCTATTATGTAGTTTCCTAGATGTCGAAACAAAATCGATTGAAATAGTTAGTGAAATAAATATATAGAAAGGCTGTTCTCCAGTGAATAAGTAAAACCGTTTTGAATGTTCTAACGTATTAAATATTTTAAACAAAAAAGAGAATAAATGAATAATAAATAAACTAATTTTTGCAATGTTCTAAGAGAACTTTATGGCTTTTTTTAATTTTCTATGTAATAACAAATTTCTTATTTTCACTCTCAGCAAGATTAATTAAAAAAATACTAATGCTTTGATTATTTCTAATAGCTTTTTCTGTAAATTTAAAAGTTTGGGGAAATCTATCCATTCTTAGTGAAAATGCGTTGATTTTCTTTTGCATGGACTCCCAAAAAAATAACTGAGATGGAAAAAGCTATTTTTTACTTTATTTATTAAAAGACTAAGAAAAAAATCAATGAATCTTATTTACTTTATGTTTCATATGGGTGAACAATCGTTTCGCTTTCTTTCTATTATTTATGTTCTTTAATTTTTAGGTTATCAGTGTACTTTATGTAGAAAAAATTTACAAATGTAGTACTTCGACTAGATAGGTAATATTTATGAAATAGATAGATAAAATATATATATGCAAATTTTCTTCAAGAATAAAGTAAACATTTTATTATTTATGAACCGAAAAAGCTGAAAAAATCTGAATGAAGGTAGTGCATTTACTTATCTAATTTAGAGTTTGATTTCATAAAAACTGAGCGTCATTGATTTGATTTGAAACTCAAAAAAGTTTTATTATAATTTCTGAAAACATAAAATGCTATGTCTCTGTACCAACTAACATTGAATACATATTTCAGGAAGATCTTTTTAGGCTTAAATTTATAAGCAATGAAAACTCATTCCAGAAAAAATCTTAATTAAAATACCATGTTTTTGTTTTATATATTAAACTTAAGCAATGTTTTACTGAAATTATATGTTTACTGTTTTAAATCAGTATGCTGCAATTTTTAATTGATTCATTATCAACATTTGTATTATAATTTTTTGAATATTTTTCAGTGCCTTTTGAAATATATTACAGAAACAGTTTTTCTCTGTTATAATGTAAAAACTCAAAAATAAACAATTATTTTAGAATTGTTAAGAAACAACATTTTGGGAATATAGTTTCTTATCCTATCATTTTCGTGGGACCAGAAAGATTGCCGTGATGACAGTGTTAATTTCATAAGAATATTAGTTTTAGCACCAACCTTTTAAACAAAAATTATTATTCGGAGTGATTATTTATTAGAACACATTTTTATAACACATTGCCCCATTCTGTTATCTATAGTATAAAGTAAATATAACAATATTCAACTAACCTTAAACAAAATGAACCCATTGTAACATCCCACGAAAACGACACAGTGAAGTTGTCGCACAATTACACCTTTTTTGCACATACAACAGAAACTTCAATCCGTTTACCATCTGGAACAGATACAGTTATCTGTACAAAATGTAGAGAGAAAGAAAAAAAGCTCATATAGAAGATATTCGACTTTTATACCGTTTCAAAACACAAATTACGTAGACACCACCTGTCAACATAACTGAGTGGGCGTCACATCAAGGGATAATATGAGGATACATATCCTAGCCCTGACATCTTGTCCGGTTATGATTGACAAAGGACTCCTTCTTATCTATAATTTGAACTTGACGGTTAATGCTGATATAAAATGTTTTGAAAAGATTGGCAACATAATAAATCCTGTAAAGAAAGATTTCATGATCGCATTTTTATATTCTTTTGCGTGTTAATTTGTGTTTTGTAAACATCGGTGTCCATATTAATGATTCATGTAGAATTATAAAAATATTAATCTCGTAGGGAATTTCAATTAAAATACTAATAACCGGAAGTAATACTTAAACATATGTCTTTAATTTAATTCTGTGTTTCGTAATGAATTTTATAGTTTCGGTTAAACTTAGTAGTATAAAAAGCAAAGAAAAATATTTTTAGCGACACGAGAAAATCATGGTTTGTAGAAATTCGCTTATAGCAGGATGCATATATTTTTTCTTTTGTTTATAAGATATATATAAAAAATAAATAATTTTACTTTTAAGAAAAATATTACTTTTTTAAATTATATTTAATATGAAGTAATATTTTGCATTCTATAAAAATTATTTTGTACTCGTGTGTATTTACTACAATTATATATAATCGATAAGTAATGAAGGCATGAGATTAAATCTTGATAAGGTATTTTAAGATGCTTCGACACTTTTAAAAGAATATAGCATTTTATGCAATGATCTGATATTAAATCCAAGATTACTTGACAAGGAAGCTATTTATTATGCTGAGTCAATGATTTTGCATAAAAAAATTGAATAAAATATTTAGAATTTCAGTTTATTTTACTTCAAATGATTAGTGGCAAACATAAAATAATAAGCATGCTAATTTATTTGCTTTTTAAAGAGACTATTCGAAAAGCTAAAATATTTCATTGCAAGAATTGACCAGAATAAAAAAAATTTAAATTAAATATTTTACTTCATTTGACGCTAATTTAATTAATACATAAATTTAAAGTGAATGCATTTTTATCTGAACCATTTAAAGGAGAACATTATTGTTCGATACTTTTTTAAAATACTAACTAGATGTCCTTTATACAATTTACATTATTTCCCGTTGAAAGAGTTCCTATTCAGTACATTTCTTTTTCATTGTTATTTAAGCTACTTTTGTAAACCCAACTACATAAAAATTAGCCAAGTAATAAAATAAATCATTCGAGGTCATAATTTAGACTTGATAAAATTTATCTCTCTTTAATAAGATACCTTTTGTCTGACATCAGTGCTCATGTTTATGTATCTAAAATTAAAGATAATGTTTCAGGAAATTAGCCATTAAAACTAAATATTTAATTTAACGTACGTAAAAAATTTACTCGAAAGCAATTTTTTCGTGGCTAGTGAAATTCCTCTGAAACTGTCATTACCACAGTTATATTAACTCCTTGAGAGCTCTCACACACAGACCTCACAAGCAGAGGCCAATTTTTCACCACCAAGAAGCCCTCGACTTGAAACCTATAAAATCGTTGTGAGTCTTGAATAATTAACCTATGTACAATGGGCCACACACCCACACAAGCTGGTTGTATAAAGACATATGAATCCAAATGGTCGGCGGTCTGTGCTTTAGCTGATGATATATGAATGACCACTTATTTTACTGCTTCTCGTGCTCGGCTTGGTATTTAAAGAAAAATAAGAAAGAAAAAGATGTAGATTGATGTAAGATCGGGTATTTCTAGAAATGTAAAAAACAAATTAGTGGTCTACAGGAACAGAATAATTACTTGAGGTTAATCAGAATACCAGTAAGAAATATTAAAAATGACAGAGAGGAAATTTATGATGATTTCTCTAAAATTAATTAATGACATTCATAAGTAAATATTCATAGAAAAACGTAAAGTTTTTAAAATATTTTTTTACTTATATTGTCTGTAGTGACTGTTCAGATAGATAGTGAGAAAGATTGTCCATAAACAAATTCTATGATTCCATCCTTATAATGTAATTATGTAAGTCATGAGACTGATTAATGATTATCAATTAATTTCTTAACTGATTATTACATACATATAAATTCGATACAGTTTGCACATGTTTAGTCAATAACAAGGAAAAACTTAATCTATAATATTTTATGCAAATGTAAATCATGTGTTTTATGTTTTTAATGCTGAACTAACTATCAAATATATTTATTGAAATATAACTAAATAAAATTACTGTGAATAGGAGTTCTAAGAGCTGTTAATAAAGAATTGAGAATTTTTGAAAGTTTTCTTGTCAAGATGTTTGATTTCATTAAGATGTTTGTTCTTGTTAAGATGCTTTAAGCATAAACTTTAGATTTAGGACAATAAAGCGCATACTGTGTATTAATAATTAAAATTAACATTTTACTTAAAGAAAGTTTTTATTTAAAAGATATCTAAGAATTTTTTATTCGATAATATGCAGATAATCAATGGATTCATATAGAAGGCGTTTTTATGGTACACCTTATATTTGTTTATTTTTCTATTTACACAATTAAAATATAAAATGTTATAAATTTTTAAAATGTAATATGAATGAAATAAACTCTTTTTTGTTTGCAAAACATATTTATATTATATTTTTCTATATTATTTATTTCACAGAAATGGTTATAAAACAACAAAATTTTCAAAATTACATAAATGAGACAGATTTTATCTATTTTCCCATTCTGACATTGACTAGAACAATGCTTTCATAAATAGAATTTTTAAAAATTACTATTCTCTTATGCAATGCAAAAAACAAATTCCTGATTGAAATTTATAAATAGAATTTCTTTCAAAAAACTATAAAAAATATAAATGAGGTATCTTTCTGAAATTATGAAAATACTGTTTATTTTAATTCTGTAGAAAATATAAATGTTTGTTTAAAGTAAATAATCTAAAGATTTGAGCTAAAATCTTTCTAACAATATTCTAACAAAGGGAAAAAATTTTAGTGGTATTCAGCAAAGAATTGTTTTAATAAGATACAATAAATACTTCAAATTTTTGAAAATTTGAATTTTATATTATACATTGAGAGAATGTCACAAAAAATTGAATATTAACATATCCACTTTCTCAAGAATTATTATAGAATTGTTTTACTTCAGAGAGAGAGAGAGAGAGAGAGAGGGTATAATTATTTTACTCTAAAATGTTTAAACGTTAGTTATGTAAATTGTTTCATCAAATTGTGGTTTTAAAGGCATGTTTAAATCACTAAAATGTTGAATGTATCTTGAGACAAATTATAAGAGTTAACTAATAAGAATCGATATTACGAAATTATTGAGAAACTATGAAGAACTGAATTGATTTTTATTTGCTAATTTATTTGTGAGTATGAAAAAATAATACTCTTTTTCCTAAATGCAGTTTAGTATAAAATGATAAATTTATAAAAATATTTTATAAAATGTATTACTTCTAAGTGATAAAACTATTTGATGAAGCATTTAATTAATAAAAAATACATTTTTACACTTTCATAAAGATGTCATTGTTAAACCAGTATTTGAATTTAAATAATAATTTATATCGTTACAAATATATAAGATTACTTTTAAAATATATCAATTCTAAAAATTTTAAAAATTATGCAAAATACATTACATTAAATATTGTAAGTTTTCTAAGATTTATATAATGGATTTATTATTGCATTTTTATAATATTTAATGTGAAGTTAAAATAATTTTCATTAGATTTAAATAATATCGAATATAATAAAGCATATTAACTACACGTTTCATTTTTGAAAATTGCTTATTATAAACAAAAAAAAACTAATTTTGATTTTATTAATTGTAATTCAAAATTTTATCTTATAAATATTTGCTTAAATTTCTTTATTCTTTAAAATAAAATATTTTTGATTCCATATTCGTATGTCTTATAACAAAATATAAGTAAACTCTATAATAATATAATGATTCTGAACTCTTAATAGATTTAAATGCATCTATAATATGCATAATTGATAGTGTTTTATGAATTTTTTGTATCAGTCTTAAAATGTTGCTATATATGCGATATACTTGATTATAGGTCAACTGATAAAATTGAGAATTACATTAAAAATTCTACTTTATAGTAAATTTGGATACTTTTAACTTCAAAATGTTTATTTTAAAGTTGCAATTCTTAAGTTGTGGTCAGATATAAAAATTAAAGTGCATCTAAAATAAATATGATTATTGTTAATACAGTGATAATCTAATGTAAAATAATATTTAAATAGAATTTTTTTAATACTCTATGCAGCAGAAACAGTTTTAAATTATACCAAATCAAAAAAGGCGTATTAATTGAGAAATATTTTAAAATAATGAACAAATTACTTAAACTGCCTTTATTCATCAAAATAAAATATTTTTAATTCCTATTCTATATTTAACATAAAAATTAAATCTTTACTAATATAAAATATTTCTTAAGAACATAATACAATTCAAATTGTATAAACTGTTTTGAGGATTTTTAGCTCTTACTTTAATTAAGGAGCAAATGAGCAATTAAAGCAAGAAAAATAAAGGTTAATAATGTATTTAGTTCTAACAATTAAAAACAAAACATTACATTTTTTAAAATGAAAACGAGCTTTTATTTATAGTTTAATATGAAAGAATTGGAATTAAGAGATGGTATTATGCTATATCACAAATATTTAATCACAGTTAACTTTCAGTCTGACACAAGCCCAAGCAAAATTTATATCTAATGTCATACCTTATTATTATGTTTTAAATGCAGTTAAGTAGATGAATTATTGCCTGATTAGAGTGACAAATTAACATAATAACCTTTGATTTTTTGCATGTAACTACTCAGCA
Organism: Latrodectus hesperus; assembly: GCA_037975125.1. Taxonomy (NCBI): domain Eukaryota; kingdom Metazoa; phylum Arthropoda; class Arachnida; order Araneae; family Theridiidae; genus Latrodectus; species Latrodectus hesperus. The sequence continues at coordinate 79,761,791 of CM075854.1, read as the reverse complement.
TTTTTATAAATGATTGCAAGAGAAATAAAGTTAATTATTTAAATTCAGAATGTCTTTATTTACATTACACTAACTGCTTCATTATCAGGCAAATTTCAATATATAAATCTACCTAATAGTTGAATGCTAAATGGTAATCCACGTCTTGACCATCTAAATACTAGTTTTATTCTTTCCTAAAAACAAACATCCTTTCTCAGTGATAAGATCAATGATGCATTTTGAATTATCGTGACAATTACGTATCTTTTTAATTAATTAACTTTTGTCAAATATAAAAAATATTTCGAGTTTTCTTTTGTGTTTCACATGCTTATAATAAAAGATCACGTAAACTATGAAAGATTTTTATCCGAGATTATGTATCACGACGTGGATTACCAATAGCCATTTCTCATCACGATTATTTCATCTGCTGCAATTTCAATTCAAAGACCTTGATACTTCTTATATGGAGAAAAAATAATTAACATGCACATTCATTGTTAAATCTGTTTCTTCAATTTGTTGAAGTTTTATGTTTTGTTTTTGAATTTATCTTCCGGGAAGCAAAATCTTTATCATGGTAATTTATTTTCTGTAACTGATGAATACAGAGTTATAAGTACAATTATCACATTTTTAATAAGATACTTCATTTAGAAGTTTCTATTGATTATTATTAATATATATATATATATATATATATATATATATATATATATATATATATATATATATATATATATATATATATATATATATATATATATATATATGCATAGCAGCACCATTCCAGGTTACCATATCTCAGGTGATTCCAGAAGCATTAAGACTATTCAAATGATGATTTTATTAAAGTATCATAATTCAAAATTAAAAATTGTTATAACATTTGCACCAATTTATTGGTTATTGGTATGAAAAAGTCCATCTTGAAATGATATCATATAAAGATATAACTAATTTTATCAATATGGCAAAAGCATTGTTATAAGTAGAGAGTATTTGCAAATATGTTTAATTCCATTATTATGTCCCTAAAAGATCTAAAAATGCAGAATATGTTTAAAACATTTTCAAAGCTGCCTAAATAATTAAAAATTGGTGGTAAATATAATCTTGAATTTAATAAGCGCTATAAACATAATTTACTGGTGTAACGACATGCATAGATTGTTCATACCACAAGAAAAAAATCATGAAAACTGATATGAAGTCTTTTAAGAAAATGCTTATTCAGGTGTTTGTTACCTAACATAATACATGATAACACGAAGAAGCTTTGAAGAAAATTTTACTAATTATCTTTATACAGTTTCACCAATATATTTAATGATACAAAAGGCAATTTAGTTAAAATAATGTAAACTTTTTGTCTCTGACAATTATTTTTGCAATAAAAAAATCATAACTGTACAGTTAAATTACCAAAGGAAATGTCAAAACTAGAAGCGTGATTGTCATGTGGAGTGTCGAATTATCTTGCTAAATTGTCCTTAAGTCTGTAGGAATGCTCAATGAATATGAAATGGTGTAAATGATCAGACAGAGTGCTTACCATATGTGTCCCTTGGCAGATTTTTTTACAAACGTATCAGGGACTCTATATCACACCAACTGCACACGGATAATAACATCCGAGTTGACATGCCGGCTCTCCAATCTTGAGATTTTTGCTTTTTCATCATTCGTCTAATTGAAAACCAGACTCATAAGACCAAATGACATGTTTTCCAATCATCAATAAGTCAATGGCAGTGTTGAAGGAATCAGGCGAGGCTAAAGCTTCGACCCATAAAGTCAACAACGAAACAAGTGTGGTCTTTCAGCTCCAAAAGCTCACATCAACAATTACTTTGAACAGTTTATACACGGACACTTGCTGATACCCCAGTAATAAAATTTACCTCAACATCTTTTTTCAAAAATTTCGTCGGTCATCGATGATTACGTTCTTTCAAGTTCTTTTTCTAGCCACACTGCTGTCTCAGATTTGAGGTTTTTTTTTTAGAAAATCAATATTCGCGATATACTTGGGAAATGGTCTTCAGCCACAATTCAAATGTAATTGCTACCATAGATATGGAATATCCGATTTCTCGTGCGTTGATTATAACATCACGTTTAAAATAACTTAAGAGCTTGCCATATTAGCAGAAGTTTAATAAATATAGCAGCCAGATACTTTTTATCTTATATTGGCTCCTCTCTTTCACATCGCATCATTAATTAGTTTCGTTAATCCATTGTTTGGATATAGACGCGTATACAAGTTTTCTCACATTTGTGTGAACTTTTAAAAAATTTTATTACCGTTCAAAAGTCAAATCATTAAGTCAATACTATATGGGCTTTTATTTTATTATCTAGTTTTACCAGCAATTAAACTAATATACATAACTTCTGTTTTCACGTATTACAATATGAAAATATTATATATGAAAACTTTCATTCATTTTCAAATCTGTCAAGTGAAGCATAAGTTTTACCAGCTTATCTCTAGTAATAAAATTTTAAAATACTCACTGTACAGTTAAACTAATATTATAAATCAATTTTGTTGAAAGCATTTGAAACCGGAATCACGCGGTTAGTCTAAATAAAGATCCTATCTCTCATTCCTGATTTATTCATGAAATTAGGACAAAAGTGAGCTGAAGAATTTTTGCTGGGATTTATTTGGAAAAATGGGATGAGCATGCTCGCGACTCCATATGTGAGGTCTATGTTTATGAGTAATGTTCGTCATAATCCCATAATCTACCTCTGATTTTCACCAAGTTTTCAGTAATTGTGTTTCCTGATTGACTCTCAATCTCATTTGGCAGTAATGTCTTATGCCATGTTCAAGAAACAGTATCAAATCATTTTGTTTCTCTAACAGTAACTTTAGTGTTGACAGTACATTTACTTGCGGAAGCCAAAGACAGTGGCAAGTAATTACGTGGGTGTCATAAATAGCCAACAGATGTCTCTGACGTACGCGGGACTGATGCGATCGCTTAAGAAAATAGTATACACGCCTCTCCCATCAAAATAAAAAATGAATGACAGGATCGAAAAAGAGCTTTCACAAATTATTGCCTTTTATTCGGAAGTCTTTAGGAAGTTTATCTTAGATTTTTTTCTGTAAATTTCTCATCGTCGTACTTAATTCGTAGTGTGATAGTTACAGTATATCATTTAATGCGAGCGTTCGTTGATAAAGGGAAATGGAAGCATTTTTTTAATGCATATCCGGCGATTGTGCGGATTTTCTCAACCTGGATAAGGTGTGGCAAAAATTTGAAAGGTCTTGCTCTCTGTGATCAACCCTTAATAGACCTTCCTAAACGCTACTTGCTAATAGTACGGCGTATGCTGCAAGCTCTTATACTTGCATTGAAGAATAAAATAGGGTATTTATTAAACTAAAAATAAATGCCTTTTCATTATGTAGTAGAAACTGACTATGAATAGCTATTTGGACTCAGTTACAGTATTTCCTTTCACAATGAAACAACATATATCTAAAATGAGAATCCACTATTAAATATTTTGTTACCTATATAAAATTAGTTCGTGCCCATTTCGAGAACAACTAAAACGGAATAAAATATTAAGAAAACTATATAGTTTTGTGTTTATACTTTTAAGCGTTAAATTTTCAATAATACGTCTCGGTAATATTTATTATGCAATTATTATATTTTGCCAAAATATCAATCATAAAAATAAACATTAACTACAATTTTATAATGGAAATTATATTCTGCAACTGCAAAAATACTATTTCCAACACCATTCTTATACTTTGGTGATACAAAAAATATTTTAAGCAATAAGAAATCATGTGTTATAATTGTACAATATTCTTTTAATTTTCTTTCAAATTTATAATCAATAAATTATTTTTTAAAAATAAAGCATTGTACAAGGAAGTTAAGAAAGATTATTTTTATAAGCTGTTAAGATCAGACATAACCCTTTTACTATATATTTTTTAAAATTAAAAACATGTTTTGATTTAGGATTTTATGCTACAAACATTAATAAAAATGAGAAAATATATAAACATTCTAATTTATTCAATGCTGAAAAAATTTAAAAGATCTAATTATTTAATATAATGATTAGTATTATTAGCTCACACAAATAAATTGCATGCTTTTTTCAATTTCTCACTTGATTGAAGCTGGTCAGTCGCTCAGTGATTACTTTTTGTAAACAAGGACTAATTCGACCGAGACTTGGACTTAAAAAAGTTTTATCATCTCCAGATACCATTGTAGTGGTTTTGAATCAAGCAGACAAACTGGTTTTTAATAAAGATGCGGTTTTTGAAACATTTATATACACGATATAAGCAGTACAAAGTTAATTATAAAACAACACTTAAATTGGATACCAGGCGATTCCTATTTTAGGAAAAGTCGAAGTTTTACTTATTCATTCTCAATATGCATTCACCATTTATTTTTACTTTAAATCTATATTTACTACTAATATTTAATATTTAGATTTTATTCTTAAAAATGACGAACTGCTTTTTATTTAAAGAAAAAATGTTTACTAATAATTGGTAACTATAACAAACTTTTTACAAGTCGCGATATTTTTTTTAAAAATTCAAAATGGAAACAAACTTTTTTAAACATTTTTGTCATGAAACTTTCTACAAGTATCATTACTTTTCATTCAAAATATTTTACATTGTATTTCGAAAAAAATGAAAAGCAGCTCTCTCTCTCTCTCAACAATCATAGTTCAATTTAAGTTACTAAAGTTTATAGACTATGTTACAATTTCTTCTAACTAAGCCGTGTGCCGAATTTCAACAGTATATACTAGGTAAATATTTTATACACTAAGAACTTTGTAAATGAACACACTATTGTTTAAAACATAATATCACTTATATTTGCTTAATATATTAGAAAATGTTAACGTTTGTTTTTCTGATCTCTTCAGGTATAATTTAATTAAGATATAAAATCGGGAGTCAAAATTTATGGCTTTGCAATCTAGAGTACCGCAACTTTTGAAATTTTGTGACTTCATTCTTTTCCAGTATAATAATATGCATCACATTATTAATTGAATTAAGGGTTTTTCATTAAGTTAAATAGACTCTTATTTATGATATACTGAAATAAGAAAACATAAAATTCTTTAATAAATTAATTTATAAGCTTTTGAATAAAAATATGTTGTGATATGTATTGAAGAAATCTGAAACATTTAATTAAATTTAATCATATATATGTAGCAAATGATTTCAATTTGAGCTTAATTTATTTAGTTCTTATTACTTTTGTCCACATTTTTAATTTTATACATTTTTATATTTTTTAATATTTTTTGCTATGAAATTTTTTACATTTATATTGATCATGCTTTTTCCACTTAAGAAATGAATGATGCGTCATCATTGAAATCGAGAAATATTGATGACAGGCAGATTGTTTAGGTACTTACTTCTGAATATCATTCAAGACAAAAAACAATAGACTTTTAAGAAAATTGATATTGTTTACATTTCTTAAAAAATAAAGAGTGGAAATAATTACTGCTAGAAGAAAAGCACATATAAATATAATTGTCTGGAATAACTTTATTTATCTCAAAGCTGGACTCTTTCATCAAGTGTGGGCGGATCTCAGAAACAATTATCTCTCTACGGTTGCTGCCGCTTCTGAATCTTACCATTGGCTGTAAAAACCATTATGCTAATGTAGATTTAAATGAAACTGTGATGCCGATGGTTGTAGTTGGGGGGGAGGGTGAAAACGAGTACTCAATAGTAATGAAAAAATCAGTATAAAATGGGAAATGCACAATAGGGAATAAAATGACGCCTCTCTATGAATAACGAAATATAAGATCTCCTGTACTATAATGACAAAACTCATTTTTGATAATCCAACCGAAAAGGGATCATTAAAATCCAATCAAAACACGTGTCCCTTTCACAATTTTTCCACCATTTCTATTTTAACTTTCAAGCATTGCTGTGTTTTTAAGTCAACGTGCATGATAGAGATAATGTATTAGCAAACGGATGCAGATCCATTTTGATTCGTCCCTTTCAATTTCACATTTCCTGTCATTAGTGAAAAATAGTTAGAGAGAATATCACTTTAAATAATGGTCTGCAGAGAATAAAGGAATATTGGATATTTTCCTGGAAGCGTAATTTGATCTGTCACAAATGCTCTTTCCACCTATTGTTTAATCATCGATTGTGACAGCAGAGAAAATTATTCTTCAAAAAAATTGAATATGGCAGCTCTGAAAGAGTATTGAGATCTTGTTTGCTGTCAATAATGATAGATTATAAAAAATATGATAGTCACTTTTACTGATTAACAAATTAGAGAACACAAAAAAATATTGATTGGTTGCGCCGATTGTTAACAGAAGGTATATCATGACTCAATTTACTAAATAACTAGTTGTCAAAAGGGAATATATTTAAAGCCATTATCAATTGAAATTATACATATTTCTAATTACTTAGCAATACATGTGGATTTAATAGATTACGAAAACATCAAACTTTAATAGCAAACATTTATGAATTATATTTCTTTTTAAAAAATGTATTATGATTAATACAATTTTATCAGAGATATATATGCATAGTTCTAATTGAAATACAGATTATTAAAATTGATTAAAAATAGTAAAATAAATAATTTTTATTTAGTACATTAAATATTTTTGAAAACCAGAAAAAAATAATTCAGTAAGTCAATAAATTCAATTTATCGTCATCTGTTAAATAGACATGAAACAAGCAATGCTTAAAATAAATATTTGTACGTTGAAGGCCATAATTTTGGGTATTTAAATATTCTATTCCAAAATGTTTGGGTTACAAAGACTTTCAGATAAATCAAATCCTTAAGCAAAATATTTCTTAAAAAGAAATTTTACTGTCTTATTTGCTGAATTTAAATGATCATATGGCACTCAAGTCATTTATTTATTACTCTATATATTTAAGACTTATCTGTTCTCTCCTATTTTTTGATAGGAAAAATAAGTTTGCGCTCAATATTATATAATTACAAAGAGTATTGTAATGTTAAGTAATTATGCATTTTTTAATCTTTAAAATCCTTGAAAAAAAAAAGAAAAACATTAATCTTAAAGGTAATGTAAGCAATTATTTCTTTTTATAACAACTGTATTAAAAATGCATTTCAACATAAGAGCTTTTTTTCTACAAATGTAATCATCATTTTATATCTCGTGCAATTCACAATCAATGATACCGGAAAAAATGTTAGAAATAACCAAAATTTTAGTTACTAATGAAGCAGTTATTTTTATATTGAAATATATGTATATAATGTAGAAATGATGGGAAAGAATATCAAAAGGACTGCATTTTTTTCATCAAAATTAATTAGTCATTAGAATTAATATATAAGTATATTAGAATAATAATAAATGCATATAATTATTATTACATTTTATTCAAAGGATTCTATGTATATATGAAATTAAATAGTTCTCATGAATTTTGTAATTCATATTACCATCATATGTGAAATTATATTTATTTCAGTCAAATCAATAACATCTTTTCTGAATTAATTGCTGTCTCTTCTTTAAGTTAAGTTTATTTTAAGTTCAGAAATTCTTTGAATTGATAACAGATAAATAAGGTAATTTGGATTGATTTTATTAAGAATAGAATTATAAGAGAGTTCTTTGTCTGTTTTTAAGAATTCTTTTCCTATGTGATTTATCAAACAGAAGGATTTTTTGAAGGAAATTTTTGGGAAATATGAAAGGAAAAAAAAACCTATATTGGAGGAAAACTTGGAAAACAATACTGTTTCAAACATAGAGACAAGCCGATTAAACTGAGAGTTCACAAGAAAATTCCCTTGTTAATTAAATTAATTATTATTAATTTATAGAACACCAATAAAAGTCACTATAAAATAAAGATGAAGTAAAATTCAGAGTCTACAATATAATATCTTCAAAATTATAATATTAAAGTACTTGGATGAATTTCTTCACTTTGACATTCAGAGCACTGGGCAGAAATCACATTGCGTCAGCACCGCTCACCGGCCATCGCAAAAGTTATAGGAAATGATAAAAATTGTTTTATATCTGATGAATTATATTTAGAATTCTACATGCAAATATAAAAAATATATATATTTTATATAAAACATAAGAAAATATATCATCCGAAATCTATTAAGATGTAAAGGAATACATTTTGTTTATTTTTTAATCTTATGTGGTATTTTATGCATAAAATATATCTAAATCATCATTCTGTGACAATAAAATTTACGCCCTTTAATTTTAAATATTGTTTTTAAGCATAAAAGTGGACATGTATACATTTGTGTTTGCAAGTATTCTCTCACCCCATTTCCCTATAATTTATTTTGATTTGTTTTCTCTTTATGCATTTTCTTAACTCATGTACCTTATGTGAAACATAGGTCAACATTTTACAACTAAGATATATATAGCAATGTCCTTCGTACTTTATCATTCTGCGGTGTTATAGCATATGAGTTAAGAAAAATACATAAAGGGAAAGCATAAACTAGAAAGAAATGGTTGGAAAACATTGAAAAAACACTTGTGATTATGTATTTATATTTACTCATTAAAAGAAGTTCACATGTATAGTACTATGCCATGTTACAAAGAATATTCAAATTACATGATATTAAATTAAATACAATAAAAATCAAATGTTTCTATTTGATGAAAAAAATAACTACAGAAAGAAAGCTACATAATATATGTATAAAGTCTACAAAATGTTCTTCTTCACTAAAAGAATAGATTTTGTAGCATCAACAATACTCCCCCCACACACTTTACATACATATAAAAATCACAGTAAAATACTTTTTTATTTTTTCAAATGCACAAAAATGCCTCACTGGAACAAAGCCACTCTGCCAAAAATTAAACTCGCCAAAACGATTCTTTAGAAATATATCTTGCAATCTTTTTGGACAAAATTTCATAAAATTAAAAAAGATATCTGAAAATCTTTTAAAAAAGTATGCAATATGTTTTTAATAAATGTACATTTAAATATTACTTATCATGCCTTAATAAGTTGTACTTCTATATTTATTGGATAAAAATGATAAACAAAAATGAAATTAATTTATTTTAATGAATTAGCAAAAACTTGTTTATCTTTTATTAGTGAAGAACCAGTAAATTTCTGATCATAATGATTCTTTTCGCAATGGGATTTAGCATTAAAATTATTTTCAAGAGTTTTTTGAGTGGACAAAAATATATATGTATATCATTTGTGAGACATTAAATGTTTAAAATTTTATTTTAGATTTAAACATCAAAATGTATTTTTATTTTTTCGTGTCTTTTTTAATTCTTTAAATAAAATAAAATTAAATTTGTATATTTTATTAAAATAAAATAAGAATAAATTTCTATTTTGTAACTTCTTGAAATGACTTTTAGAATATAATATATTCGGATGAAATTTTCATTCTGATTTTTTTTAGAATTGAATACAGTGAATTAAAAATATTTAATAATTAGAATTTAATTCGTGAAGATGAATCAATATTTTTGAATTTATTTTATAATATCAATATATTTTTGGATAAAATAATACAAAATACAATACATAATTGAACGATTATTTGAAGTTATAGATGCTGTATTAATCAATAATTTAATTCACTAGATGATCAGAAAACACATTTAAAAACAGACGAGAGACAAAGTATTATAATGAAATCATTCCAATCGCCGACGAATGAGTTTGTGTAGTCGTAGAACTTCAAACATAATTTTGTGAAGGCAACTTCTTCAGTCAATAGACATTGACTTAAATTACCTAATTATATAACGTCTGATTGCTTACAACCTGTTTAAATAATGCAGACATGCTGTTGAATCTAATGACACTAATGAATTGGTGGTACAGCTTAAGATGGTGATAACATCGCCGCACGATTTTTTGGGCCGAATGCCAAGCTCGATATTTGAAGCGAAATTATTCTTGTGTGATTAAAGAAAAATATATCATACAAATGAATAAAAGTCTGCAACGAATTCTAAGTAGAGTGGGGTTAGTGAGCGTTTCATATCTGGAATCTGGCACATTCTTTATGTTTTAATATTTTCTTTAATAATTAAACAGTAAAAGTATTTATAAGGAATAATAATAAAATGAACTTCTATATGGAGGGAACAAATTAAAACTATCAAAAATAATCATTGCAAAGATTATTTTCTATAATTTTGATAAATTATTCAAGTTTAATTTAGTTGCATATAGACATGTGATGCAATGGATCATTTTGTGATAAAAACATCAACACAATTATCAATTTGGAAGATTAATTATTCAGTTTATTATTTTATAGTTTAAGAACTCCTTTGGTTCGAAAATTGAGAAATCTATTTTAAAGATAAGTTCAAATTTGCTTATGTGCAGTAAATTATTGGAACGTTTCCAACCAAGGATCTTCCCCTGAAAAGAATTGATTGTATATATATTCTGAAATAAGTGCCTAATATATTTTATAAAATATTTATTTTGGTTTTTGTATTTTCAAATATTTGTTATCCTACACATATTCTAACATTCAATTAATATGGTGAGTATTTATTTATAAAATATTGTTAAATAATTTCAGAGAATCAAAAGTTTATTTTTTTTGACCTACAACTTATTAAGAATTCTTAATGTATAAATAACAAATAAATATAAAACCAAATTTTAAAAAATGTTATTATTATATCAAATTCAAGCAAATGAGGTCCAAACAATTAAAAAAATTAAAATAAATGTGAATGATTAAAAAAAAAGATGCCACATTAGTTTCAAATTCTAAATAATAATAATTGAAAAAGCATGTTTTTATAAACAATCCCTTAATACTTGATAATAATTTACGACTTCTCTATTGATAATTTTATTTTGATATGTAATATTTTAGTTTATACAATCAGTTATGCTATCTTGTTTATTGCAATATTTTGAATTTAATAGTAAAATTTTGTATATAAAAGTATATGAAGAATATTTTTAATATTTCTACCTGTCTAAGTAAAATTAATTTAACATATGCGCTTAAATTTCTTAAGAATTTACAATTGACATGCATACTTTATATAAAAATGATAAGGAAATTTTTAAATTAAAATAATATAACTCAAACTAAATAAATAATTACAAATTTAATACAAGCATCGAAAAAATAAAAGTTGTTTGATTTTTTTGCACCATATCTTTTTTTTTCTAATAATGCCAGGCTACCCTTAGGCTTTCGCCCGATTCAGCTCTATAATGGGCGAAGTGATGGCATCTCATATAGTAGGGCATCCAGTGGATATGCCACCTTACATCTGGTAAATGAATTTATAAAGAAAGACGCGTATATAGGGAAAAAGAAACATCCAAGCCCGAACCAAGATTCGAAACCGGGACATACTGCTTCGAAGTTACGCTAACCTCTCCGCCATCGGTCGGCTTTATACCATATATTTTGGGATTGGAATTATTATAAATTGCTTCTATTTTTCTTGAAAAATGCTGTATTGTAAATAACACATTCATTTTTTCACAATATATAAATACCAAATTTTCTTGCCGTATAACTATTCCGAGATCAATTATTCAGATTGTTTCTTACGTTTTCCGCCAATAGCTCAGTATAGATTTGGAACAAAAACTAAAGGTATAAAAATTAAAATACTGAAATTGTTTGCTCATAAATATCAAACTATTAAAGTTACCAATTTTAATTAAGTTTAATTTTAAAAGTGTAGAAAATTGAAGAAAAAAATTTATCTTACCATTAATGTTTTTGAAAAAGTTTCCTACACAACTTTATGTATATATATATATATATATATATATATATATATATATATATATATATATATATATATATATATATATATATATATATATATATATATATATATATATATATATATATATATATATATATATATATATATAATATATATATATGTATATATATATATATATAATAAATTAATATTCCGTTTTCCTTATTTTTTACCACATCTTAATGATTGATGTCAGCTGTTATTAGTTTTGGTTTGACTTGTTTGTCACCCTACAGTCAATTTTTGTACAGGAAATGCATTCAGTTAGAGTTTTATATTCCCTCAAAATTTACGTTCTGCCACAAAACTGAACATACTGTGTCACTTTTACATTTTTATCTGTGATAAATGATATAGAATATAGCAAAAATATTTATCTAATGTGAATAAATATTTTATACAAAATTAACTATAGTTTGTATGGAATTCAAAGATTAAAGCATTTAATTTTAATACTGAAATAGTGCATAATATTTTGTTTTCTACAGTTTTTAAATACTTATATTAACATAGTTTAAGCCCAGCTGTCAGATGAATCGTTTGCGCTCTGGCCTTCGGCTTAAAGTTTCTGGGTTCAATTCCCGTTTCAGGCTTAGATATGTTCGGAATTCACATTTAAATGTAGGCTCCGGTCTTATTAGTCGTTGTGTTCAAAAACTTACCATTGAGCGATAACCAAGTCGAAATCACATGGTTCAAGTTTGAAAAGTTTAAAGCAAATTTTAAATATTACTGGTCTATCTTTTGTTTTGACTATTTCTCATAGAGACTCATCATTGAAATGATGAGTTTTTAGTTACTTCTTCCATCTCTTTAAGTCATCCTCTATCATTGCAGTCTTTAATTACTAAATCAGATGCATAACTTTTTCATTAAGAACTGATAACTTAATGTTGGTTTAAATAAGTTTAATGTAGTAAGGGATCTATCTTTCTAATAATATTGAGAAGAAACCCTTCTTTGGAAAAAATTTGAAGTATTTTAGTAATATATAGGTAATGTATAGGGATCATTTAACTTTTCACAAAAACCTTTAATTATATACATTGTATATAATAACATTTAACATTTCAGTTTTTTTAAGTAGCAAGAAACATTTGCATTAATCTTATCATCAAGAAACTTAAATTTGCTATCATCATTGGCAAACATACAAACATGCCTCTCTTTAACTGAATATCCATCAGATTTTGCATTAGGTTAAAAGTGTTTAAATAAGAGCAGAGAGAGAGAGAGAGTATAATGGCTCTTCTTTCGATAGATTTCACTTTCTTTTAGTACTTCAAAATGCATTGAACTTGTATTCATACTGAAATGTAAGTGATCTTAAAAAGTTAGATTGTGTATGTTTTTGTATTTCATAGCAAAAGTAAAGCATTTATCCTATATATGAATTAATATATTATGCTTCTTTATGAGCAATGTGTGACTTTCAGCCATTTTTTCAAATAATTATGAATTGCTAATTTGAACATCAATACAGTTATATACACACATATCCATAAATTAAGAATAATGCTGAAACCTGCAACTAAAGGCGCTGAAACCAAATAAACGTGAATTATTCATAAAACCCATGTATTAAGATAAGGAACAAAAAAGGATTGTGTGTTTATGATACCAGGCATACAAACCACGATTTTAGCTCTCTAGAGCATTTACATCCCATATCATCCGTACAACAAATGAACTGCACATTATTGATATGATTGTTAATACATTGTATGTCTCCCAAATGAAAAATACAGTCCGCACAGCATATTGAGAATCATATTATCGACCTGGATTTGGAGCAAAGAACTCCACTCAACGAACAGATATAAGACAAATATAGAAGGTGGTTGACCAGCCTCGATTCGTTTGCCAAGCATGTCACATAATGTTCTATCGTAATCAAGTCCGATGAGAATGTTCCCCTCAGGGGGTTTACCTTCTTTAGGTAAACACGGGTGTCACAATCCCGAGGTACCCCAGTGATCTGTCCTCTTCTTTCTTTTCTTCTCTCCTCTACTCTTCTGCTTTTTCTTCCTCTTCTCCCTCAGTGTGGTTGCCTCGTAAGAGGTTGAGGGCTCCCCTTGAGTAGCTTTCGCCGCTCTGTTGCTATTAGCTACTCTTGAGGACTAAATCACCCACGTGTTTGCCGTGCGTGGAGACCCGTGTCCCTGGAAAGGAGGGTCCTGGTAATTGAGGCCTCCAGAGACCAACACATTACTTTGGCCTCTGCTTCAGGTAAACGGGAGGTGTGTTGTGGTCCTCAGCACATCAATCGGCTTTATGGATCAAGCGATCGGTACATCTACTGGGTGACTCGTTAAGGGTGGAGGCCACTTCAGGGATGTACTGTGAGCGTATAGGACCTGGCTAGCACTGGTGCAGCTGGTCTGCATCCCCTTGTTGGACTCGGTGGTGGGTGGTGCCGTCAGGTCCCGAATTTTCCATTTTACTCATGGAATCAAACATTTCTATTCTCCCACGGGAGCACACATTGTCTATTTTGAATGCACAATTTTATGTAATCAAACGGAAAGAGGGTACTTTTGATACAGTATCCCCTTTCCTCATTCAAAAAGCTATTAAAGGCACAATCGGTGATGTGAAGAGCATCAGAAAATTACGTTCTGGCGACTTAATGGTAGAAGTTGCTTCAAAAACACAATCAAATTTAATTGAAAATATGAATATGCTAGCTACTCTTGAGGTGTCTGTCTCGCCTCATACAAACCTTAACTTTTCTCGTGGTGTGATATCCGCGAAGGATTTGTTTAACACGCCTACGGATGAGATACTAGAAAATCTTAAAGAGCAAAAGGTCTGCGCTGTAAAACGCATTACTGTCAGGAGAGATGATAAAGTTATTAACACAAAACATCTGATCCTGACATTTGCGACGCCAGACCTACCGCAGCATATTAATGCTGCGTATATGCATCTCTCCGTTAGGCCATTTATTCCAAATCCTTTGCGTTGTTTCCAGTGCCAGAGATTTGGTCACTCTAAAGCGGCATGCAGAGGCAAACTGACTTGCGCTCGCTGCGCAGCAGTTGGCCACGACAGTTCGTCCTGCACTGCAAAGGAGAGGTGTGTCAACTGTAAAGGTGACCACCCCTCCTACGCTAGAAGTTGTCCTATCTGGATACTGGAGAAGGAGATCACAACCACGAAAGTTAAAAATAACTGTTCATATCCTGAGGCGAGACGGGCTGTTACAGCTCGAACACCTCAAGTAGGAATCAGCTATGCGACTGTTGCTGCCAAGGTCACCAGATCGACTAGTACACAAACGGATGCTCTCTCACTCCCGATTGTTAAATTACCCCCTACATCTGTACAAAAGCCAAAATCAACATCCACATCGACTATTCGTAGAAAAGCTCCGATTGCTAAATCTAAAGCCGTAAAGGCTTTAAAACTAAAATCTGCAAAAGAGGGCCATATTAGGCCCTCAATATCCACCCGTAAAGCCTTAACCCTGGAGGCTGACGCTGTTTCATTACATCCCTCGGACGATGATCTATCGCTCGAGGAGATGTCAGATGACATGCCTTCCAGCTCCGGGAAAGGAGCTTTTCAAATTCAACAATAACTTCCTTTGTTTCTTGGAACTGCCATGGTTTGCGTTCTCATAATGATGACATCAAGTCTATAATTTCAGCCTACAACCCCGCATGTGTTGCACTTCAGGAAACATTCCTGAAGTCTAGCAATTACTTTTCCATGCGTGGGTTTAAAAGCTTTAGAAAGGACTGTGGTGATGATGGTGCAGTGTCTGGAGGTGTTTGTATATTAACATCTAATACTTTTCCCAGCACTGCCCATCCATTGAATACTACTCTACAGGCTGTTGCTATAAGAATTCATACTTCATGCTTGTTGACAGTCTGTAGTTTGTATTTGCCACCACACGATGTCATCCGCCAAGAGGAACTCGATGCATTAATTGATCAGCTGCCAACACCATTTCTGTTGTTAGGTGACTTTAACGGCCATAGTTCTTTGTGGGGAAATGATAATACTAATTCTCGCGGTCGGCAGATAGAGCGGTTTATTTCAGATAATAGTCTCTGTCTGCTTAATACCGACGAGAAGACATATTTCCATGTACCCACAAGAACGTTTCATTCTCTCGATCTAGCCATCTGTTCTCCATCTCTGCTGCCATTGTTAAATTTAAATGTAGGAAATGATCTGCATAATAGCGATCATTTTCCTCTCGTCATCTCCCAGACTGGAGGTAGTAGTGTAAGACAACGCTTACCTACTTACGTGTACAGTCGGGCAGATTGGACGTTATTTACACAATTGGCAGTTGTTGATAATGAAATGGTTATGATCGATGATATTGATAATGCCGTATTTAAAGTCACTGAAACAATTATAAATGCAGCTGATGCATCAATACCTAAGTGTTCCTCTATACCACACCGGCGTTGCAAACCTTGGTGGAATGATGAATGTCAAAACACCTATAAGAAACAGAGGAAGTTATGGGGGCTATTCAGAAGATACCCCACAACGGAGAATCTTATCGCCTATAAGAGAGCAAAAGCATTAGCTCGCAGAGCTCGTCGTCGAAGTCAGAAGGAATCATGGTCCCGCTATGTATCATCAATAACTTCTTCCACATCCAGTAAACAGTTGTGGAGAAGAGTGAAAGCAGCCAATGGAATGTATAGGGAATTCTCTATTCCTATTCTAAAATCCGGAGCTGCTGTGCACTCTTCTCCTAAGGATATCGCTAACGTCCTTGGTGAAACCTTTGCTAGCGTCTCAAGCAACGACTCTTATAGTCCTTCGTTCTTAAGGACAAAGAGTCGTGCTGAGCGAACACCAATTCGTTTCAACCATGGACAAGCTTTGCCTTACAACTGTGAATTTCGGATGTTGGAATTGAAGAGAGCATTACAGCAGGCCCATGATACTAGCCCAGGACCAGATGGAATCAGCTATCAAATGCTTCGCCATTTAAGTCCAGATTCCCTGTTGAACTTGCTGTTTTTGTTTAATAGGATCTGGACTGAATACCAATTTCCATCACTTTGGAGCGAAGCAATAGTGATTCCGATCCTTAAGGCTGGTAAGGATCCTTCTGCTCCTTCAAGTTATCGACCAATTGCTCTGACGAGTTGCTTGTGTAAGACTCTCGAACGTATGGTCAATGCCCGCCTCATCTATGTCTTAGAAATAAATAAATATATCCATATCAATCAGAGTGGCTTCCGTAAAGGAAGGTCCACTCTTGATAATATTACATACCTGGAAACGCAGATCCGCAATGCCTTTGTGCGGAGAAATCATCTCGTTTCCATTTTCTTCGACATAGAGAAGGCTTATGACCGTACGTGGCGTTATGGAATTCTCCGTAGGATGTATGATTTTGGCTTTAGGGGTAATTTGCCAATATTTATAGAAAATTTTTTGTGCTCCCGTGGTTTTAAAGTTCGTATTGGTTCAGTTATGTCCAATACTTTTATTCAAGCCGAGGGTGTACCCCAAGGCTCTATTTTAAGTGTCACACTTTTTAACTTGTACATAAGTTGCATCCTTCATCAAATTTCACCTCCTGTATATGGCACGCTTTATGTTGATGACCTGCAAATTTCATGTGAGGGTTCTAACATGCGTTTAATTGAGAGACAACTACAAACAACTGTTAACAAACTTGCTGCATGGTGTGCTGAGAATGGCCACACATTATCTCCTAGTAAGAGTAATTGTATCCATTTTTGCAAGAAGACCAGCCTACATAATGATCCTACAATCTGCATAAATAATACACCTATCCCTGTTGTCAACGAGATAAAATTTCTGGGAATAACTTTTGACCGGAAGTTAAATTTTCTTCCGCATGTTCTTCATTTGCGGAAGAAGTGCGAGCGATCGCTTAATATCCTCAAGGTGCTTTCTAATACATCTTGGGGTGCTGATCGCACGGCACTACTTCGTGTCTACCAATCATTAATTTTATCTCGTATTGACTATGGGTGTGCTGTGTATGGATCTGCTAGGTCTTCCGTTCTACGCAGATTGGATACAATACATCACTCTGCTTTGAGAATATGCTCAGGCGCATTCCGCACATCACCCGTCCAGAGTCTATATGCGATTTGCGAACAACTGCCTTTAGACCTGAGACGAATGCAGCTGTCTCTCAATTATTATGCAAAAATTATGGCTGACCCTCATCATCCATTAAGATCCATGACTGCTACTCCTGCATTAATAAGGCTGTATGACGCACGCTCATACAGCATTCCACCTTTTCTCACTCGGACAAAGTCCAACTTATTATATTCAGACCTATGTGATGTCCGTTTTGATAAAACGGACCTTCTTCTACACCCACCTTGGTACGATCCACAGATTAAAATCATCAATCCTTTTGCTCGTTTTAGAAAATCAGACACAGCAACTACTGTTTTCCAGCAGCTATATGCCTCACATCGCTGTCAGTATACCACGTATACACCAGTTTTCACTGATGGTTCAAAATCTACAGGACATGTTGGTTGTGCTGTAGTTATTGAGAACAAAACACTTAGCTACAGCCTCCATCCATCCTGTTCCATCTTCTCTGCTGAAGCAAGTGCTATTTACCAAGCTCTTCAGCAGATGAATACATGTGATAATTTTAAATACTGTGTGTACACTGACAGTTTGAGTGTGTTGGAAGCTTTGCGGAACAGTAGCTTTGACTGCCATCCTGTTGTGTCTAGAATTTTCCGAGCATTAGATTCCCTTGCTGGCAAGGGATATGAAATATTTTTCTGCTGGATCCCAAGTCATGTAGGTCTCGATGGCAATGAGAGGGCTGATGCAGCTGCTAAATCTGCATCTGGCCCGTGTCTTCCATCAGTTCCTTTGTCTGACGTGAGAAAAAATGTTAAAATATTAATCCATTCTCTTTGGCAGAAGTCATGGAACATGCGGGTCAATAATAAATTGCGTGCCATATTCCCATACATCACCTCATTAACAGTTTTACCGATACGAAGTGCTGATGTAAGATTAACCCGCCTTCGTATCGGACACACACGTTTCACACATAGACATTTGCTTCTAAATGAATTAAATCCATGGTGTGAAACGTGTGATGAACCATTCACTGTTTATCATATTTTAATTTCATGCTCATATTTTAACCAATATCGTTTACACTTTTTTAATTGTGATATTTTAACCTTATTTGATTTGCTTGGGGAACCACCCCACAGGAACCTATTTGCCTTTTTGAGGGCAATAGGTTTTATACATTATATTTAATTTACATTTTTTAAATTTTAAAAGTATATATATTTTGATTTTGCTTTTATGTGTAATTTGGTTTTAATATATTTATACACCTATTTTTGATTTTTAAAATTTTAATGTTGCTTGGGTTTTTAAAATAAATTAATAAATAAAATAATATAAATAAAATAATAAAAAAAATAAAATATGTACTTCTAAACTTAATTCTTGGCGCAGCATGTCCGTTTTTGGACCTTGCGCCATAAAACCCAACCAACCAACCAACCAACCAACCGATGAGAATGCTATCCATTCCTCCATTCCATATTGGTGAAATCCTACGATTGAAGGCAGTTGTGGATGATGTAATGGTGAGAACTGATGTTGTCATCAATAAATACAAATTCAGCACACACGGCACCAATAATATGTTGCTCTAGAAAGATATCTGTTCTGGATATCAGTATAACTTCTCCTAAAACGAGAATCCTTCACCACCGTAACGTTGGTAATCAATGATGTCTTACAGGTACTGAGTACCTGGCTTTCTCTATGGGTATGTCTTACATGAATCGGACTGCAATCTAACTACAACTCGTCGGAAAACAACACAAGCCCACTGTGACTATGTCTACATTGTATGTTCTCTAGTCCGGCTAGTACTGGTGACAGTGCGCTGCCGTGAGCGAAATACATATGACAGGCCTACAAAGCAAATTCTGTTCCAAACGTCTGTACATGATTTGCCTTGTAACGGTCGTACACATGGCTGGCGATAGCTAACGCGACAGATCTGCTGCTGTGCTCCATCAGTTTTTTTATGCTTACTGCTAAACACCAGTCATCATCCAGTATTCTAACTCGGGGGGCGACATGCACTGTAACGTGTACTGACATTTCAGTCATCTCAGAATCGTTGCCACAGCCTAGAGTGGCAACTTTGAGCTATTCCGAGACCCTCTTCTGCAGCCATCTGCATTCAAATGCACTCCTCGAGGACGATAATTCTATCACGTAAAGCATCATTCATTTTGTCATACCTATGCGATCGTGGCACTGAGTGCCATATGAACTGGTTGTGAACATGATTGCTTCTTTGCTACAGGTTTTCATATATACTCCTGTCTTACGCTCTTGTTATTGTGACGTACGCTCTGCGTCATCAGATGACTATGTGTGTGATATTACTACAAGTGTCATTATTCCTTTCACATTCGATTTCCGCGTGCTTCTGGATTATCCTCAATTTAGGGACATATTTGTACTAGCGTGCATGAACCTATTCGTTATTACTTAAATTTGGATTTCCAAAAATTGTTCGCATAATTTCTCTTATAGAGTTGTACTTTTATGTTTAAAAATTTAAGCGTTCGACTTCCATCTTAAGTAATTATGTTTGCGGTTCGAAATCAAACTTGTAAGTAATAGAAACAATTTGAATTAATCCTTGTGGGTAAAAAAATATTGCAAAAGGGTAAACAAATAGATTTGATGTGATTTTCCTTCGTTCTTTTATTTTAATCTTGTTTATGTTTTTCTCTGTCTGTGTGTCTGTTTCTCTGTCTGTCTGTAACATTTTCATATGACACTTTCTATACTGATATACAACACTATACATTCTACATAGTTCACTGACCAATATTAAGTTTTGAAATAATTTTAATTATTCAGAATTTAATGATACAGGTACCGAGTGTTACCAGTTTATTTCATTAAAATGAAACATCAATACTCTATGTTACATTAGCTGTATTTAAATTTATGGAAAATTCAAAAATGTTATTTTGATTCAGTGCTGAAAATATAAAACATTTATTGCTCTTGGTTTCATTTATTTAGTTAATCGTAAAAACAGTATTTTAATTTTAAAAGTATATTACAACTCCAGAAATTATAAGATATGAGAACTGTAATTAAAAACATTTATACACTATTGAGACAATATATTTTTATATAATATTCTGATACCAAGATTCCACTATTCTTTTCCACGTTTTTTTTAATTCATTTTATTTTGTGAAACGGAATGTATAATGAATTCGTTAAATGGAGACAAATTTTTTCACTAAATACTTTCGATTTAACAAATTAATTCATGAAGACAAAATTTTTATGACTTATTTGTATAATATTGTATTTGAATTCCTTTTATTATTCTCTTAAAGGGGTATCCCGTAATGATATGGATGCTGGTTGAACTGCTTCTAAAACAGGAAAATGCTTAAGCACTGATTTGTAAGAAAATTGAAAGCTATTCAATATTTTAAAAAAATCACCAAAAATTTATTTCACATAAAAATATCTTATTAATAATCCAGATATAAAGGCAATAATTGGAATAAAATATTGATACATAATTGAATAATGCGTGTATGCGAGTCTCTTTAAGATAATTCATAATTCATAAATAAAAATAATATTCTGATCCTAGTATATTCTAGTAAAACCTTAGAAACTAGTAAACTTAGTTTTTAACAATTTTTGAAAAGAGGCTACATGTTTTTTAAAAATTAAAAATATTTTTAATTAATATTTAAATGAAAGAAATGGATTATTTTTTGGACTGCACAGGGGATGTTTTTCTCCTTTAGTACTGAGCTTGTTTAGTGTTTACCATAGATTAGTACTTTCATCCCCATTTTTTTCTATTTTCGCTAAGCAGTGGGTTGAAATAATACTTTACCAATAGAGAGATAGATCAAATAAAATGAGAATAAATTTTTTAACTCCAAATCCTAATTTGAAAATCGAGCAAAAAAAAATTTCGGATAAATGTAAAAATTTCCCCTGAGATTTAAATTTTCTGTGTAAGAGTAAAATATAATTACTGAAGCCAAATCACGTTATTCATTCATTATATTCATATAAATAAAAATTAAATAGATCATAACTTCCGTATTAAACATTGATGCACTCGGGATTGCAAAATTTCTAAGCCAGCTGCATAAAGAAAAACAACATATGATTTAACCACATATTAACAACTCATTAGTTCTAATAACATTTGAAAATAGCCAGATTGATTGTGTGCATTAGTAACATATGCTTCCTAACCTCGTCTGTATAGAAAGCAATTTTTGCCATTTAAGTTATATATTTTCCTCGTTATACGCTCAAGCATCTGTAAGTCTAGACAATTAGTAACCGAGATTCTTAGAGCCACATGAACCTACCCAGCAAACACAAACTGCCGGCAAAAATCCGGGCCGCTGCTGGCCAAGCCGGTTTTCTGTTGGCCACGGCCAGCCGCTCATGGTTGTTTGATGGCCCAGCTCCGGCCATTACGGCCACGGATGAGTGCTGGCCAAAATGAACCGGGCCGGTGCTGGATGATAAGTAGTGGGCCAACAGATTTTGGCCATTGTTGGCCCTGAAGCTGTTGGCCAGCAAAATTAAGACAATTAGTTGTAGCGCTATTTTTTATTTTATCGGCAAAGACTATTTTTTTCCAAATAACTATTTTTTTGTGATGTTAATTAATTTTCATTTAACTTCTTACTTTTTAAACTCTTTAAAAACAACTTTTCAGAAAGAAATCTAATTTTCACATTTATTGTGTATTCCGCGTGACAGTATGACGTCAGATACTGCGAAATGCTTGAGTCAGCGTCAGCCATTAATGTGAAATGGCGGAATGTTGTGTCTGTGAGCTAAGAGAAATATAAGGTAAGTAAGCATTTATTATTAATGTTTTTATCAGGATAGAATTGTTATGAATGAGATGCAAGAATAATATATTTGTCTTATGTTGAAATATTATTTAATTACTTGTTAAGAAAATTTCATAAGCTGTTGATAACGTGACAACAAAAGAAAGACATTGGAAAATGTTTGTCATTGTATGTTTTAGAATAATTTCATTACCGTGTGAGGAATAGAAAAATTTATCATGCACAGAAGCATATTTTCATTCCATATATTAGTTATATTTAATCAATTAGTATAATAAATTTTTCAATGCTCAATTTTTTGAATCGAATTCGATTGCTACAAAGTTTAAACGTATTTATTACATTTTTTGTTTTTTACGAAGCAAGTTTATGGAGTCTAAAAATATTCTATTTGAAAGCGCTTAGATGTTTACTTTCAATAAATTAATATATGATATTGTAGCATTTCTGATCAAAAAATTATGTGCGAATTCCATATAAACTTTAATTATTTTATTTTTAAAAGGTTTTCTTATTTACTATTATTTTTAAGTCAATTTTTACTGACCGAAATATTTTGTCTTATAAGGATTCGTGGTTTTAAATTTTGTATACTCCTCAAAGATCTGTTTTAAGGAATGAAAAATTGCACAATGCATAATATTACAAAATATTTTATTGCATATATAACCTGGTTTTTATGTATAATCCTGTCAACCATTAAAATCATTGTGGATTTCTTAGCGAAATATTATTGCATCTAAAACTCAAAAAATTGTATAAACTTGAAAATAGTAAATTTTAAAATTTCTATAGGAATCTGACAGATTAATTGCCACAAATTAATAAAAAAAACATCTAGAATTATGTGGTTGGAAAATTAATATTAACACATATGAAAAATGTTCATATGGAACAACTTTTATTATATAAATTAGTTGTGTAGCATGTTAACTATTTCCATGTAAAGAATGCTGTCAGATGTAACAGCTTAGTAGCTACTCTTGTGTTTACATTATTATATTTAAACCATATTTTGTGTTTTTATTTATGATGGAAAAATTGAAGTATGAATTAACAGTAATTTCAATTTGTTTTAATGAAAATATAAGTTAACTAGAATATTTGTTCCTTTATATTTTGGAGAAAGTGATTAACATTTCAAGCATTTGATGATACTTTTGACATTTTGATCTCTTGATTCTTTTGTAGTAATGTAAATGGTTTTACTGTTATAGTAAATAGTCGACCAGATAATGGGTAAATGATATATCTAATCTTATATATATACACACATAAACATACAATTAAAACATAATTTTTTTCCTTTACCGATTTACAAAGTCTGATTATGATAATATTGTCCTATATATAATATTGTCAGATTGAATTATTTTTATTTACTTTTGATTTTTCTCTTCAAGGAATTGAAGTTAAATAAAGAACTTAAACATAATTTTAAACAGTAAATTAGTAAGGTATACAAGTAAAATGAGTATGATATGAGAAATAGTTAAAAAAAAAGTTTATTATTTTTGATTTCAGAAATACTTCTAATTTTATAATTCATTATACAATTTCTAAATAATAACAAATAATTAAAATATTGCATTAGTAAACTCCATGTATTTTATTTTATCGTTTTAATATAGTAAGCATAATTAGGTTAATCCTCCAAACATTTACATATATGTATATATATAATTTCTAAATTTATTAACTGTTTTTAATTTCTCGATATCTCTTTTGTTGTGAGTTTTATTTGTGTATTTTACAGAAAATACAGAGGTTAAAGTCATTTTTGATAGTTGACATTATTTTGTATGTTGTTTTTCTTATTGTAATTTATAACATAAAACGATTAAACTTAAAGCCCAGATATAGGTCGAAATTATTCAAAACACCACTTGTTATCAAAGAGGTAAAGTTTTGTGATATCCATCTTGAGAATAATTTAATTATTTTATTAGAGAGAAAGAATATAATTTAAGTTTAATCTTATTTATCAGCTAAGCATTTAATATTTTAAAATTAATATATCATTCATTAACATGTTGGATGTGTTTTACAACTGTTCTACATGATGGATCAGCTGTTTACGGATTGCAAATGATTATGAAATCAAAACGTTTTATCCTTTTTCTGGCTTCTTGCAAAACTTAAATTTGTTATAGAAATTTTTTTAACAATAACATTTGGTATAAATATATTATACTGGAAAGTGACCTTTAATAGGTATTTTATGGTTATATGTAGTCTCGATCAATGACCACATCTAACCATAAATACAAATTTTTCCTTAATATTTTTCAATATCATTGGTAATTACAAGCCAGATAATTTATTTCCTTGTGTTACAATTTTTTTAATTATTTGTATTAACAAGTAATTTAATTTTAATACAATTAAATGTAGTTAATATAAGATTTGCAAATAATTGTAATTATAAATACTATTAGCAAGTAAATAAAGGTAATATTTTTTCGTCAGGCAGTACTTGGTTGATGACCCTCTTCTGGTTTTGGATTATTGTAGAGTGTACAATGCATTGGACCTGGTCTAGCACTGCTGGCCTTTGGGGGCATGCAGCAACAACAACAATATTTTTTAAGTAAAGTAACAAATTATTGCTTATATTTATTATTGATGGCTATTTTGCTAATATTTCATTTTATACATTAGCTTTGAAGATTGTGTTTCTAACATCTCCCCACTCCAATGTAAAGTGAACCTATTTAAACTATAGTCCAGGATCAATAACTTATTTTCTAATAATATTGGATTAAATATAAATTTAATACTTTGTGTAAACTAAAAATTACAAAGTTATGTAAAACATTTTTACTTCTAAATAATTCATGATTATGATAATTACTTGTGATGTAAATTTACTGGGCAACAACTAGAATGCATGTATTCAAAATATGTAAATCTTTTGCATTAATTGATGTAATTTTTTTCATTAATCTGCAATCACAGGTATATAAAAAAAATAAATTCCATGTTAATAAGATTTTGCATAGATAATTCAAAATTGTCAATATGTTTTAAAATTCATCAATATTTATTTTAATTACTATGATTTTATAAACTTTACTTATCTGTAATTGTAGTTGTGTGTAAAAAATAATTTGGTAATCATTGATGAGTATTTTATTAACCATTTCTTATTAGTTAAAAATGATTTTTTAAAAGCATGAAATACAAAATGTATGTTGTTATAAATTAATTACATTCTATTATTATAACCTTGAAAATGTAAAATTCTGTTTAAAACATTACATTGAATTTTTGAAGTCAGATGTTTAGAATTTCTATTAAGTCATTCAACTGAAATTGTTTTCATTCAACCCAATTATTTGTCTCTATTTTTAATCAAAGAATTGTTATAATTGATGAATTTTGATTTTTTGTTACTTTGTTATTTATTATAATGTGTATGTATATATATAATATTATATATTGAAATATCAATAGGAATATAAACTAAAACTAAACTTTGTCACGACAGTCCAGCAGGCACAGTGGGCCAAGGCCTACTGTGCCTGTTTGCCTGACCAAGAGCCCCTGGGCTGCAAAGCACATGTCCCGATTTGGTGCTCAGCATAACGCAAAACACCCAGTGTTTAGTTCCCAAGCATGCTCATTGTGGACATAATGTGACAAATAACCATTCCCCCTTTTTAAAGAGATAAAACTGTAATTAAGTAAAAGATTCCATCATAAAATAATTGTATTAATAATCTTTTCTTTATGAGTTATTAATTCTGAATGAAAATTGACACTATTATAGGCATTCACAACCTTTTCAAGTGCTTTGCTTGTTTTGCTTTGTAAATTTAATTGTAAAATATTGTAAGTTTAAAAATAGTTGTGTTGGATTCTCCTTATTCAAATAATTAATACTGTGAAATAATACCTAAATATGTGAAAATAAGTGTTATGCATGAAGATTTTCCTAATTTATATAAACAGCTCAATTTTTTTCTTTTTTTTACCTGGGCTGTTATTAACATCCTGCTGTTTTCATTTTTGTAATTAAATTGAATCAGTTTAACAATTCTGTTTTTATTTTTATTTTCAGAGTATTACAACAAAGTGAAAATCTTCCCAAAAGGAGAAATTTGTTCCAGAGTACTAATTCGGAAGGTGGACCACAAAAATAAAAGAAAAAACTTGTAAATTAAAAATGTTTAAAATGATTTTCAAATGTAAATAAAAATAGATACTTTTTTATTTTCAATATTATCATAGATAAAAAATGTTAATTCCATTAATATTTAGACATTTCACTTATATATGGCTTTTGTTGTGTTAATTTTTATAAGTAATAAAAAATCTTAATCTGTATCCTTTTGTATCCTTTTTCTCAACATCTTGTTGCATGGAGACATTTCACTTATTTATGGCTTTGTTTTCTTAATTTTTATAAGTAATAAAAAGTGATAATCTTTATACTTTTTATCATTTTTCTCAACATTTTGTTGCAGGAAGTTAATTGATTTGGAAAATAATTCTATAAAATTATTATAAAACTGGAATTCTTTTATACATTCAAGTTCAGTTTTAGCAATAAATTGACACTTGCTTACACAAGAATTTTTTTTAAATTTATAAATAATGAAATTCTGTAATAACAAAATATTTTAAAAACAAAATAAAGGTTACTTAAATAAAATTTAGATTATTAAAATAAAACTATAAAATTTAGATAGCATTGTCAAAAAAATAATTTAAAATATGAGTTAGTAATTCATATTTATTTAATCTTTATACAATTAAGAACTAAAAATGCGCTTAATCATATTTGACAATATTACATGGATAACAATTGTCTTTTAGAAACACAAAAATATATTCACTATTAATTTGATGGATTTCCAATACTTTTATATTAACTTTAACAATATATACGATATTAATATAAAAATGAATTCAATATTTATAGAAATAACCATAAGAAGCCCTACGTCGGTGAAAGCGGCTATCGTCGGCCAAACGGCAAAGGGCCGATGGATAACCGTATATGGGCAGGTACTGGCAATTACATGGGCCACATGCGGCCAATATGGCATTGATGGCCACCCGGCGTTGGGCCAACAGCGGACCGTACTGCCGGCCCAGCAGCAATGACGACGACCACTTTATTGACGGAGCCGACGAGGCCAAATAGCGGCGGGCCGCTGCTGGCCAAGGCGGCTAACAGCAGCGGCCCGATGGATGCCCGGCATCTTTGTGTTTGCTGGGTAATTTGTGTTTTACACCGCTTCAAAAGATAAAAAGTGTTTCATATGTGACACTTTAAACCTAACAGGTCACAGTTGCTATAAATTGACTTAATTTCCATTTTTACTGTTTACCATATATTATGTTTTTGCACAATAGAGGGATTGGTTTTTAAAAGAGTGACACATATTTTACAGAAAATGCTAACAAAAATAAAATCTCTAGCAGCGTTTCAAGGGAACATTTTTAATATTCGTGACTACATGCATAATATGCAGACATATGCAACTAACGTTTCATAACAAAGATACGGAATTTATTTTGAAATGTTACGCTTTTTTAAATTGTCTAACACTCACTTCCTTTAAAAGTGTACGACTTTAGTTTTAGCATCAAAATCAACCAATTCTGAGAGTAATATATCATTTACAATGTAATTTTTTTTGTAATGATTGAGAAATACTGGAGATTTCTCTTAACGGAAAAAAACTCCCTTCAAATAGCTTAAAATATATTTTTAAATGAAACATTTTCAGAATTTTTGGAAACAATGTTTAGAAACATCAAATATTTCTGCTGCTCTGTTATAATTTTAAAAATTCTATAGTAACTGCCTAAATTCAAATATTTATCGACAGATAATCGTAACACTTTATAAGTGAGTAAATAAAATAAGATTAGAAATCAATCTAAATATAAAAAATGTAAAATTTTAAGAAAGTTAGAGACATTTTTGTTATTAGATGAAAATTATATTTGGTTAAAAAAGCATCAGATGATGCATTTCTAAATAGTAAGAAGGAAGAGTTTCGATTAAACAGTTATTTTAGACACACACATTTCAGTATTTCGAAATATAATGGACAACTAAGAGTGGTGATGAACTCTTGAAAATATATATAATATCCATAAGATATTAATCCCTAAAATTATTTTTTACATAACATAACGAAAAAAATAATGGTAAAAATTAATGCAAATGGCTACGATGTAAAAATTATGGCTTTATTCATTGTGTAAAATGACTAAATAAACATTTACGGATCATAATGCCCCAATTATGAATTAAATGGTTGATTTTGATTGGTAGTTTACGGTTATTTGGTGCACATGTTATTTCAACCGAAACCTATGGATTAATGTGTAGTCGAAATCAGTATGAGCATTCATGCCTGATGCAGCTGAAATGGAATCTGAATTGTTAGCATTCTGGCATTCAATTCAACAACTCTTGGGTTCGACTCTCTCATCGGGACGTGGATATTTCTAATAGTACAGAATGCTCTCCAGATAATATGTCTGGTTTGAGTTAGTCTGTATGTAAAAAGTAAATATATACCTATAAACAAATTAACTTATGCTTGAGATGAAAATGAAACGTGAGTTTCGTTGGAATGAAGGCCAGGATCTTAAACGTACAGGCTGGATTTTATATTTTTTATATGATTCATACAATTGAAAAGGAAACAATTTCATTGACGAAATATCGTTTGTGATAACTTTCTTATATATGGAAATACGAGAGATTTTTTGAATTAATTAAATGACTGCTGTTAAAAAATTATTATTGTAATATGTTCAAAAGTATTATTTCGAACAATTGTTCGAAATAATTATAATTTTAAACAGAAAAGGAACAAAATTATATTTCACCTTCATTTCTGAATTGCATAAGATGTTCAAAACGTGATGACATTTCACCAGTTTAGAAAATACAATATATTAATATGAATTTACATTGATTTTACATTAAAAATTCTGTTACCTTACAGTTCTTTCATTCGCTTATGACTTTGACATTTCAAAACTGAGAGCAAATAATAAATTATGTACATTTCTTTCCAATTGTCAATCTCTCCTAATCACATACCCATTAAATAATTCTTCCCAAACATATCATAGCTACGAGATAATTCTTAAATTACTTTAAGTAGTCCACAAAAAAGAGAATATACTTGCTTTGCACAAGGTTGAAATTTACTTGAAATTTGGTAAAAAAGAAAAACTGAAAATTTTCGTTATAGTGAGTGAGCCATTTCAGTATAAAGGTAAAATTATTTTCGCTCTATTAGAGTCTTATTATTTTATTCTCTGATGTTATAAATATTTATGAAAAGAAACTCATTGTAGAGAAATTCACATATGCGCATCTGTAAACTACTGGCGTACATTTTAATTGTTAAATGTCAAGTTATAAATTTTAAATTTAGCATATCGTAAAGGGGTTAAAAATTAATGAATCTATAATTAATAAAATCTCCAATTATTAATGTTAATTATATAAGGAAAACATATATGAAATTATATTCTGAATAAACAGTTTTCTTGTAATCAAAAGTAAGAAATTACATAAATGTGATATTAAAATACGTGAAAAGATATGACAGACAGTATAAAGGTGTTCAGCAGTAGGATTACAAATTATGGTATTTGGTTTGAGTCACATAAAAATTCGTATGTATTTATATATTCTTTAAACCAAATTATATATTGATTAGATTAGCTATTGATTTATCAATTACTAATAAAGAGACATTTATAAATTTGATTGATCTTTAGTAATTTCAATGTAACACTCAGAATATACACGGCACTTTAATTCACTCTTGGTAACTAACAACTAAGAATATATTATTCGTAATTATGAAAAATTAAAATATCAGTAGATAGCTGGATTTGTTCTAAATTTTGAATCCGAATTGCTTAAATAGTAAAATAAATATTAATTAATTTATCACCAAAATATTAATATTATAAAATAAAGAACATTTGAAGATAAATTTAGAGATTGACGATATACTTGTATATGCATCTTATTCATACAAGGAAAAGTGTTTTATTGAGATGCTTTAAGTGTAGATCTCACTGAGTTTTGCACAGAGATTATGATTAAGGGCCTATCAACAAATGTTAAATGTTACTGCTGTAAGACAGTTGATTAAATGGTTTGAATCAATAATTAGTATTAAACAGAAATTTGAGGACATCAGTTCCAGAATTGATCAATATCTCAATTATTTTACATTTGAATACGCGAGACGAGGATTACCAAATCATCCATAGTATCTATTAAGTTTCTGTGATTTATGCATTTATATTGCACTTCAGTGGCAATATTTACGAGAAGGCTTTCTAAAGAATATGAGAAAACAATTTTTAGACATGATCAGAAAGATTAAAATGTTTACCAAAACAGTATCAAATATTTGGTGGGTAATGTAAAAAAATAATTGCTATTCATTTGTTTCTGTACAGTTTTTTCAAAAGTATGGCAGCAAATTCAGTATAATTTCTTAACATTTTGCAGCTTAAAAAAATCGAAACCTGGTCAGAAAAGATGTCAATCTCATGTTTGGAAGCTCATATTCTCGTGTTTTCACAATCATAACTTGATAGAATACAACTAACTTGTGAGAGTTTAAAAATTCGTAGGATCGAATCTCTTACTCTGTTGTCTAGTATTAGGAAAAGAGGATATGCAATAGAATCAGCCTCATTGCTTCATTATGACTTAATGTATCGGCGTAGTCCGTATTTTTTAGCAGCATCATGAGTAGAAAATAAGGAAGGGAAACATTCGGAAATACATAATTTTTTGCAAACATCACTGAAATTAAGGAATGGAACTATTCAGAACTAAAATTAAAAATTCGATGTTCCAACGAGATTTCTAGGATAACATAAGTAATACTATTTTTTGAGTTCAAATAACGTGGAATTTTTCTTTGTAAGAAGCATAGATCTTATAACTAATTAAAAAATTCTAAGTTAAATATGCCTAGCTAGTGTAGAATAATTAATGCTCTGGTCTTCAGTTCAGCAGTTCAAGAGTTCAAATCCTACCATTATGTTTGAATGTCTGAAATAATTCAGATTCGGCATTAAAATTGTAAATCCCGGTTTAACAAGCCCTCTTGTGTAAACAGTATCTGTGAGAGACAAACATGCTGAACCTAAGTCAAATACATAGTGTGCAGAAGTTAAGCAACAGTGTAAATTTCAAGTAGATCACTATCAAATTTTAGAAAAAGGGTTCTTATGGAATCAATACAGTGAACACGTAATTCAATGGAAAGGTCATACGTATGTAAAGTCGTAAACAAAACGTCACAGTTGATGGCTTAATTAAGCAAACCTCGTGCAGTCGGTGCATGCAGTTCATGACTACAATAAAAGAAAGGGTAGAGTCGCAATTAAAAACATTCGCTAAAAGTGCAAGAGAGTTCTTTTAAGAAATCTGAGGAGAAAAAATTATCTGGCCGACTTCATATGTGAAAGAATAATCAGAAAGTTGAAGGTGGTGTGTATTGACTAGTGAAACTGAAGAGTTCGGAATTAACAAGTGTCGTTTCGTGTTTTTGAAAGACCTTGAAAATCACCATAGATGTTAGAAAGATAAGTGGTGGAAACCTCCAGAAAAAAAATTGCAGTGAATGACCGATATATTGTCCTGCAGGTGAAAAAACTCGAAACTGGTGGGCAAACTCCAATGTTACTCCTGAGTTATATTGCTTGTCTTCAGCAACTGTTTACCAGTAAAGCAATTTGTGTCTAAATCATTAATTGCAATTCACCACAAAAGTTACAGATACGTATTAAATGGAAAATATAATAAAATATCTCAAAGAGAACTGTAAAATAATATCTAAACTTTCTTTCAACTGTTATTGTGTTCAGACGCCTTTACAAAGGTGGCATATTGGAACGCCGTTCTCAATGTTGCATCCCTTTGAATGCAATCGTCAGCACGACCGTTTAGAGTAGTGAAAAAGGTGCACAAAAGCTGGACATCTCATCAATGGAGCCGTATCTTCTTTATAGAGAAGAGTCGCTTCACTACCAGAAGCTATTCTCAACGCTAGTTGATTTGGAGCGAGGTCGGTACATTGTTTCATCCCAGTAACATCTTGAAAGTACGTTGGTCCTTGAGTTGTCGTCTGGGGAGACATGCAGAGGAGACTAAGGAGGGAGACTAAGAAACATGCTTTCGAGACGAATATTCAATAAAAGGAGAGTACTATTGCGAGAAAGTGATCCTTCCTCATGTGTTTTTTCCAAGGTGTTGAAGTACACTTCGTTTTTATGGATGACAATGCACGGTTACACCGAATTCCTGCTGTTCATTAGCTATTAGAAAGGAAAGATATTACTCGAATGGGAAGGGCAGCATACTACCCTAATTTATATATCTTTTAGAACATACGAGGGGACATGTCTTGTTACATAATTACATCCTCCGGGAAGCACCCACACCTGACAACTGAAAGAGATCCTGATTGGGAAATAGTCACTCTTACCTATTAGACTGTTATAAGACAACAATTAGACAATCTGGTGTTGAGTAAAGTGACGGTGCAAAGGAGCCATTGAAATAAAGGGAGGACACATTTCTTACTAAAGAACATCTGCTAGCTGTTCTTGAAGAGACAACCATCTGTAAGGATACTGTGAGTTCAATAAAGCCTTTTTTGTTTGATTCCATACAATATGCAATGTATTCATTTTTGTGTAATTACGTTGTCGCTCTTGTTTAAGCACAAAATGCTGTCGCTCATTTCTGTATTTCATGTCTCTCAGATATCTTGTGGATTTATTGCAAAAAACACCTGTTGCTTAAGTTTTGTACACCAGTGTAAAATATTTACATTATTTATTTGTTAACTTATTTATATTTTTTAAAATTACATTTTTAATATATCGAAAAGTATTTTTCTTGTTTTCTCACAAACCCCACAAAAATCCTTACTTAAAACCATATCAGATTGCAAATCTGTCAGCTTTTAGCTTGTAGACATGGGTTATGGCAGCCAGTTTTGCAGTTCTATACTAAAACTTGCTTGTAACTAAATTGAAAAATAAAATAAAAGTAAATAATTATTTGATTAAGAGATGTATCATCATTTTTAAATCGCTAATTGCACCGACAAGTAAGGTAAAATCGAAATCATTTTTGTCTTGCGGCCAAAAAGCAAAGCATTATTTTATGTGTTTAATATAAAGATAGCTTATAATTCTAGATATATTTCAGAAACTCGTAAGAACTGAATCCTCAAAAAATAAATAAGCTTGCAATGATGACATTACAAGGACATAGTAAAGACATGTATATTCACTTCATAAAACTGCACAATAAATAAATTTTGATTTGTTCATATTAGATATACTAGCATTCTATTAGTATTTTAACATGAAACTGAAAAAATGTAGATTGCAACTCACATTTTTTCGTAGGGTAGACAAATTTGAAACATATCACATTAACGATTTTAATTCATGAAAGTTCTATATTTAAACATTCAGAAAAAGTACTAACTTCTATCGGTATTTTAAATCTATATATAGTGAGAAATATACTGTAGAATAATATATGAAGCCCCCCTTTCTATAAGGGTAGAGTTATATCAATCCTTTTCGATTTACTATTTCAGTTATTAAATCAGAGTTTAAATGAAAAAGAATTTTGTAGAACAGTATTCGGCTTAGATAAGAAGAATTAAGGACTAAGAATGTTTGAAATTGTAATTTATAGTGTTTTGTAATGTGAGAATTTTTGTGCTGGTTACCAGATTGTTAGTTCTAAGACTGTAAAGAGAATATAATTTTGGACATTCCCTTAAGATTTAAAAGGATCTTGTCGAGTTTAGTCTTCAAGTGAAACTTATTTCCGAATTGTTCTGCTTTTACCCTGAGCTCAAAGTAGTTAAGAAATGGTCTTCATTTAGAGGCTAACTTAATATTAAAAAAAAAGTTATCTTCGTTATTTGAGAAATTTTAAGAGAATGTATTTGTTTTAAGAGATATAAATGCCATGTCAAACTTGTTCTTATTTTAATAGAAATTCCTCATGACTCTAGAAAAATAACAATGTTCGTTCAAATAAATTATTACTAGCACAAAAAAAAACTTAAACGCAGAAATAAATCTAAACGTGACGAAGATTGCTAGTGAGGAAAACAAGTTTCAGAATTGTATACCCGTATTAAAGACAACTAAAAAATAAGGAAAATTTTCTTCAAGTAATATGTGGAAAACCAATATGAAATTAAACTTTCTACTTCTAGAAAAATGCAAAAATGTCAAAATATGCGATAAAGTCCCCTTTCAACTCGCATTATTTCCTTTTCAATCATTTTCGTAAAAAGATTAGAAGTCTTTAACTATTTCTATTTTTAACCATTTTTTGCCAGCTCGAAGTCTCTAAATTGAAACAACCAACTCATTGCTTTCAGCTATAATCAAGTGATGAGACTGATTTTCTTGTTACTAATTTCTTATTTTAATACACCAAATAATTTAGCAACGGGATTTGAGTGATGCCACATTTTTGAATTGAAAAAACGGTTGGATATAATGTCGAGTTCCGCACCAACTTGGCCTTTCTAACCAAGCTGTAAGAAGATTTCGGTTGCAGTAAGTACATGTGAAGGCCCATACATGCGACTTATTGATTCTAAGTGACCTGGATCAGTCAACTCAAAAGATGATCTTTTAACAAGCTCGAACAATTTCAAGATACCTATAGGCTATACACCAATAAATCTCAAATGCTATCTTCGAAAGAAACATTATTTCACTCCAGACAATGCCTACACGATTATTTTAAGTAGTTTTATCTTCATAAAACCCGCAACAAATGTTACTTTTGACTGCTTAACAACATCACCTTCATTAGCAACGGTGTTGGGAGAGTCAAATTTGAATACACAGAAAATGGAATCGTTTTTAGTGATAAATCTAGATTCTCATTTGGTAATCAAGTTTGATGTCTCATTGGTTAACTTTCATATCCGGTTTATTTTGTAGCAAAATATGCGGACCACATTACTGGTGTCATGGTGAGTAGAACCATCTCATATGACAGTCAGTCGTCTGTAGTTTTGAGATAGAATTTCAACGGATCAATGATACGTTTAAGCGATACTCATGGCAGGGTATTCAATCTTTATTTTCCAAGAACTACATGCATACAGGTCCAGTTGCAATAAGTATGGTCAAATTTACCTTGAGGCACTGTATAAAATATGGGCGTTTCATTGCCGGATTGTGTAGCTTCAATATTTACACAGCAGGTGGTATAACAGATTATTCATGCGATTACATTAATATAATTTACTACACAATAAGAATTTTTTTCCTTTGTAATCACATCTATACACATCAATATCATAATCATGCACACAAAATCTTATCACATTTCAGTGCTTGATTTTTGGGGAGATATTTCTTTGAATCTGATGTAATTCTTAATTATAAAGATCTTTCTATTTAGTTCATTATGAACTAATCCAATTTAGTGAAATAAGCTGATGTAGTGCTCTAAGATGACATAACGAAGTAGAATGATTAGCAAGAATGCAATGATCAAAACTGAAGGATCTTTAAGAATGGCAATCAATTTATAAAAATAATAAAATTAACAGTAAATAAAAAATAATAAAATTAACAAAAAGTGGAAGAACTCCAACACAACTGCAAATGCAACAAAAAGAAAGAAAGAACTGAGAAAGAATCATTATGAAAAAAAATATTTCAAGAATTAGATTTGTGTTTTATGAAAAGTTATGATAAAATACTTCACAATTGTATTTTTCATATTAGAATACTTTAAAATTAATTATACAGTAATTTAAATTTTACCTTTGGTTTCATAGACTCCAGCTTAAAGCAATTAAACCATTTATATATATC
This sequence comes from Latrodectus hesperus, assembly GCA_037975125.1. Lineage (NCBI taxonomy): Eukaryota > Metazoa > Arthropoda > Arachnida > Araneae > Theridiidae > Latrodectus > Latrodectus hesperus. The sequence goes on along the minus strand of CM075854.1, from coordinate 79,725,141 downwards.
ATAAAAACCCCATTTATAAATCTCGCATATCATAATTAAAACTGATGAATATAAATTACAATAATTTTGGATTTATATCTTGCTGGTTTTTCAATGAATTATGAGTTAGACTTTGAATTTTTCACAAACAGACATCACTCTTACAATGAACAAAAGCATTTACTATCTTTAAATATGATTTTATAAGTATCTAGTTTTCGCAACATTTTTGGATCGATGTGATATTATTCATTTGCTTCACCCTTTTTTGAATTTCCGTTACTATAATTTTTTTTCAAAATTTTGAACTCTCAGCTAGGCTGAAATACTTGGTTTTGTAATATTTTCATTTATTCGTGAAAATATTTGAATGAAGTTATGGCTCCACATCAAGTTTCGAAAAAAGCACAGATTTAATTGATTAGTATTCTTCGTTCACTTAAATACTTAACACACATTATAAATGATTGTTAATTTTTTTATTTTAAAATGATAAAGCCTTATAGTAAAAACTCTAAAATTCCAGTAATGAATAACATCAGAAATGACCTTTGAGATATTTTACAGGTTTTGTTTTACGACGTCTTATAAACAACATGTTTAAAATGAATTAAAATTTTCTTTGAATGTATATTTCAAATTTTGATTAATCTCTTTTCCTTTTTTGTTGAAAATAACTTGATTATTCATCAACGTTGAACAATATTAATCTTATAAGAGTTGTTATTTCTTTGATTAGAAGAGACAATAATTTTTTATTTACTACTTTCATCTGAACACAATTTAGTTTTTAAATAAATGATTTTGATGAATAAAATGAATATTTTATCATTATAGAAAATATACACAGAATAACTTATAATATAATTAAGAAATTTATATAATTTTATATTTTTAATAATGACACCATTTTATAAACTTTCATTTTTACCTACCTATAAAATTCCAAATAATGCCTTTGCATAATTTTTTATAAACTCACACAAGTAAAAGACATACTTATTATATTAAAATTTAAAATATGTAATATTTTGCAAATTGCTCAATTTAAAAATTATGCATTTCAAAAATGTAACTAAAATATATTTCGTTTATGTAATAAACTATTTAATCAAATGACACGAGAATATTTTATCATAAATGGGACCAATAAATTTATTCTTTTTCATTTAAAAAAAAAAGTATGTAACTTTATAAGATATTTTTGCCAATTGACAATGACAATTTTTTCATGTAAGTTCAAGTAAATTAAAAACTTCTGTCTAAGGCAGACTTCGAAATCTGTAGACCTAAAAACAATTTACTAAAATTTCGTTGACGGTTAAGGAAATACTTTAGATTGTAGGGAAACATTGCCTCTAAATTTTATATCGTACTCAATAAGCGAGGACAACATCAGAATGATAACTTCTCCAAATTTTCCTGTTCGATGTCAGCAGAAGATTTGTCTACATAAATTGATACTGACAACACAAAGATCTCTGACTGAATAAAAGATAGAATACATAATATTTTCCCTTTTTCGTCGGAAGTTATCCTTCGCATCTAGTTAATATTAAATTTCATCGATTTATTGTCATTGTCATCGTACTTGATCCCATACTGTGAGAAAAATGGCAAGAATTCTGCTCTTCATTTCGATTGTTTGAGGATTTGATTCGCTCCTTGGACGTGGATGTTTGTAATGATCTAAAATCAAATTTGAACAGTTCGTCTCTGTCAAATTAATTTTTTAAGCGAAAAGGATTGTAGCGTGATAAACAATTGTACACGATTATATGAATTTTCTAGTATAAATAAGAATTATTTTTTCGTTTCCATAACCATTTAACATAAATATATAAATTTGATATTTTTATTGGGAGGGAACAGACTGAATATATAGGCATATATATATATATATATATATATATATATATATATATATATATATATATATATATATATATATATATATATATATAAGTATTCTAAACTAATTCTCTATAATCTATAAGTATATATCTATAAGTATAATCTATAATCTAATAATCTATAAGTATTCTAAACTATATATATATATATATATATATATATATATATATATATATATATATATATATATATATATATATATATATATATATATATATATATATATATATATATATATATATATATCATATATATATATATATATATATAAGTATTCTAAACTATTCTTATAAACAGTACCTTAAATAGTTTCCAACTTTCTCAATTAATTTCAAATTTTTATCATTAGAAATATGTTTATGAATGAAATATTTTTAATTACAAAACTTATTTTATATTTATCGAGAATGTAGCTCTTATATTAAACTATCAATTGATTCCCATTTAAATTTTTTACTTTATATATATATATATATATATATATATATATATATATATATATATATGTGTGTGTGTGTGTGTGTGTGTGTGTATGTATATATATATATTTATTTATTTATGTTTTAACTATTCAGTTTCTTTTTATGTACAGCATTATATTCCTGGTTAATTTTTTTTATTTCGGAACGACGACAGCAAATTATTCTTTTTATTTATATACTTTATAAGTAAAAAGTAGGCATATGAAAATTTTTAATTCTTCTAGAGAAAGCAGTCATATGGTATGGAGTCCACTTTAAGTATTCTTATACCAATTATGACAGACGAAGCAAATTTAATATGCTATGACACATATTTTTTCTTTCAAATCTATCAGTAAATTGCATAGAACCCTGCAGCATGTAATTCTACTATCCTAAGAAACTGAAATCCTATTAAAATATCATGTTCCCAGAAAATCAATCAGGAACGATTGCAGCGTGAACTGGGTAAGACACACGTTGAGCTTTTGTTCAATAATCTCCCAGCTGGTATGTGTGGTGGGATAGAAAATTTCTTTCTATTATTCACATGTAATAAAAGGATACTGCGGAAGCCTCTCAAACAAGTGAAGGAATCCAGCAAACTTGTTCAGCAACTATTCCCCACTGGCTTACAAATGGTAAGCGATTCAACGATCCCCACTGGTAAACGATCTAACAATCGTTCACGAGTTGTCATCGGTGTCTGCCAGGAGTGTACATTCTCGTACCTTTATGCCAAATTCCATAAAGCATCAGTACGCAGCTAAACATGTAAAAATTGTCAGCAATAAATTGTTTATGAACTTGTATTGTAAAGCATAGAAAAGCATTGCATCATTTATTATTTAAGTGCATTTTAACGAATACAAATGCATGTAGCATTGCCAATAATTCAATGCTTTATAGTTAGATATAAAAACTCACAATTAACTTTCTTTTTATTCATTAATTAAAACACCTTTATTTTTAAATTTATCGATATTTATAAGCTCGGGGAAATACTTCATGGGTGTAAATTGAATTATAATTTCTTAAAGCCATTACCAAATAACAAAAATACAATTTTATTGATAGAATATAATATAAATGTAAGCATTTTTCTTTTCTAACATTATTTTTATACATTTAAATACTTTTATGCACCCAGGAATTTAATTTTCATTATTTAACTGCATTTTAACGAATTATTTCCTAAATATAGAAACAATAGCCTTTTTGAAATCTAAATGAAAGTACTTTCTTTGAAATAAGGGATCTTTTTTGCACATGAATTTTGAGAATTTCTGAGCAGTGGCTTGTTTAATATCTAGATAATTGTGATGTACTTCTGATTAATAGTATTTTAATTTTAAAACACTTATAAAAATGTACTGCAATCTTATAAGATTTATTCTAATTATAATTTGACAAGATATATAATGTAATTGGGTTACTGTAAATGCCTGTGCAATGAGTAATTGAGAAGTAGTATTTGATTTTTATCTGAACTGAGATATATACACACACACACACACACACACACACACACACACACACACACACACACACACACACACACACACACACACATATATACATATATATATATATATATATATATATATATATATATATATATATATATATATATATATATATATATATATATATATATATATATATATATATATATATATATATATATTAAATCAGAATTTATAAAATTCGTAAAGTTAAATTTAAAAAACAGAGGAAGAAAACTGATATAAAAATAAGTTATTTCCCATATTTGATTTGTAAATCATATGTATAATAATTAATTTATTATTATTGTTATTACAGGTATATGAATGTGTTTCATGTATCATTCATTATATAATGTCATGATAACTGATTTATGGAAAAGCATTTTATGAAAAATAATGCAGTTTAAATCTTTGAACAATATAAAATGTAATAACTCATATGTATTCTGTTTTATTTTGCTTTAATACATATTTTTTATTTTTACTTTCCGACATTTTAAATGTATTCCAGTTCACTTTTCCACTCACAATCGTATAATCACTACCTTCAATGCATTTTTAAAATTTTTTAAGCATGTTTTTCTCTTTTTTCTGACAGGAAAAGAATATTTCAGATCATTCCCAAATTTGATGTCACTAATTTATACATCAACACCGTATTTGCTCTGCATAGTGGGTTATTGGTGGTGATCTGGAATTAAATTCTCAGAAAACACCTGGAGAAAATGCTCGGCCATGCTCGACCTCAGGATTATCCAATTGGAAAGCGAAACATGCACCACTATGTGCATGGCTGGTTTTCAGTTTAATGTAAATAAAATTCTTAAATTTGATTTTAAATTAGGATGGGTAAAGCAATTAGCACTTGCATCGATATCTGATTTTCAGTTTTACACTTTTTTCAAATACATGATAATGTTTCAATATAATTAATAAATATATAACATTTATGCACCCAATTTAAACTGAATTAAAATATAAATATGACCCCACTTTTAACTAAAATTATAAGGTAGGCTCTATAAATTTGTAATGCAAAAAATCACTTATTTTATTTAATATAACAAAATTTTACATTATATAAAGATTTTTGTTTGTAAAATTTGACTCGGAAATAATGACAGGCACAGTTTGAAATCACGAGTAAAGTATAATTATTCTTACCGTTTGTTTCAAACTTCTATATGACACTAATAATATATAAGTCACGTGTTTAATTCGTTAAAGTACATAGTATTCAATCAAATGTAATATGTTAGGTAAGGCATTTGTATTGTCTTACTTACGTAACACCAAATCTAAATCATAAGCCGTAAGAGACAGCCTTGAATATATTTTAAGTTGTACTTTAAAATAATGATCCATAATTTTGATTTATACTCAAATGATGAAATGGGTACTTGAGTTAGTACCATCATCTTAAAATTTCTTGGTAAGTTTACCGTGTGTATATTAGCAGAGTGTCTTTATCAAAACCTGTATCGATTCCACAAATTCATCGTCACGAGAGCGAGGACATTACCAGTTCGGATACAGTAACACAGGAAAATCGATTATCCGAAAAAATTTATGTATTGAACTTTCAATAGCGAAATAACATTTTCCTTAATTAAACTATCACATTTACAATTGGAAAATTGCGTACATTAGATAAGCAAACAAAGTTGTTATTAAATCTTGCGAACTTTGTTTTATTCATTGCGTTTCACTCAATCTATTTCTGATAATTTGAAGTGACCAAATCCAATGACCTCTTCATGACACTAAATCACGCAAGTGATGACAATTTTTAGAAAATTCTCATCTCCGAAATTCTTTGTTCTATCTATGAAGGAACATTAAGTCGCGACTTGTTATTGCCTTTAAACTTTATCGGCACAGCTGACTGGTTTGGAAACAGGATCGAGTCATTAAAACTTCTTTTTTTCAGCTGATGCCCCAATGTATCTTCGGTAAATCCAGTAAATTTTTATTAAATGGATCAAAAAGAAATTGAGATATTTCTTTTCCTTTTATAAAAAAAAGTCATTTTAAAATCTCCAAAGCTTAGTCATCATTGGTTTTTACACCGAATCTTTATTAGCGAGACACATTAAAATACATATAAACAAATTACTAAAAATAAATTTACTTTTATTTCATTATTGACGAAATAGAAAGGCTAAATAAGATAAGTAAACATTAAATGTGCTGTTAGTAAACATCGAATATCTTAAATCCATCGTTCCAATAAGATAAGCTTGAGCAATAGGGCGTGAATAAAAGATAAGAAGAATAAAGATGGTGAGAGAAATATATTTCTTACTGCATTCCAATCTTTCTGTTGGTTGTTATTATTGAAATATTTTGTGTTTGCATTTATTTGTAATATATATAATTTGTAGGTATGAACACTTCATTATTTTATACGTAGCGAATAGATTTACTTTAACGTAATATTTTTTATAATACTTGTGACAAGTTGTATTTAGCTTCTATAAAACCCTTTTCCGAATATTAAAATATTCTTTATGAAAACCTAAAATATTTAGCAGTATTTACGGTGAAATTTTAGAGCTTAGTTTGAAGCTAACTTCAGTTATAAATTCTAACTTTTTTCTGTATTTTAAATTTTATGGCTTTATTAAGAGAATAAAATTTTGTTGCAAAAACAATTATTTTCAGTAAAAAATTATTATTTTCTTTCATATATTTGAAAGAGTAGGAGATATGAATTTGAAATCTAAAATGAAAAAATTATTATTGCAGATTATTTCATATACATATTCTCATAGAAAGAAGGAAATATGTATCTCGTTCGTTTAAATTTTCCCTTTAATTTAAAGTCTGCTCACTTTGGGAAATTGAAATATTCAGTTTATAATTTAAAATACAGTATCCCAATTAGAAAGAGCTTCAAGTCTCGGGACCAGAATGTAGCGAGCTTAATTCAGACTTTGCTAAATATTGTTATTTAGAAGATTTGTTTATTTGTTGCTTAACGGTTAGTTTTGGCATACAAGGTTTAATTAGAAGGAGCTTTTGAATTTTATGTCTATTCCGAACCACATCAAACATTTAAACCTAAGGTGGGATTCGAACCTATGAAATGTTGAGCCAAAGGCCATAGAGCTTATTTTCGGCTGTCATTTGGAAGAACATTTATCATGTGCTGGCGTGACAAAGGTTAGACATCCACGCTCAAGTATCTCCTGTTAGATTTCCATGACAGAAAATTATGAGGCCATACCTCTAGAGATATTTTAGCATATATCTTTCCCCAAAGTAGCATAACAAATTTTGTCACTTTAACATGATCTTCATAAGCAAATTCTAATTACAGATTTAATTCCATTAAAGCTGCTTAGTAGAATACTAGTTAAAAAGTTTCTAGTTAAACTTTAAGAAAATTTAAGAGAGCAAATTTTAAAGACATGATTATAATAAATACAGTGCTGATTAATATACACATTTCTACGCATGACTTGAATACGACAAGTACCACTAAAAATAACAATTAGTTAAATCAGTAAGTTTTCAAGTATACAAATAAAACTCAAATTTACAAGTAAAGTAATTTTTTGATGTTCCTTTAAAATAAAATAGAAAAACATTAAAAAAAGAAATACATTAATTATTATTAAAATATATATATACTATATGTACTAAAACTTTATAAGTACTTGAAATATATTGAGAGCATTTCTTTTTTAGTACATATATACTGATGTTATATTTATGTCTGTACATTTGCATGTATTTAGCCCCTTTATTTAATAGAGAAATGTGTGACTCATTCTTAGTGCCACTTATTTTCAATTTCGATAACAACATTCACCGAAAGGGAAACATACAATTAAAAAAATTCCTTCTTAAATTATCAATATATTTCAAGGGGCATATAAGTTAATTTTAAGCAGATATTATTTTTTTATGTTGGAAGTATACTTGTGAAGCAGAAATTCTTTATTTTGCATCTTACTTAAAATGCAGAAATTCATTATTTTGGATGAAAAGACTGAATAAAAGATCTTATACCGTTTTACAATAGAGATCGAAAAATTATAAATTTCAAGCAAAATATCTGTTATAGGAATTAAGTTCTTAACAAAGTCCAGTTTTTTTCATATCTTACTTAATTCTGAATAAAACTTAAATTAATTCTGGATATAATTTTTAATACTGATTAACTTTATATGAAACAATGAAATATTTGCTATCAGGAAAAATTCAAATCTTTGAAAAATTACGCGAAAATATTTTCCAATAAATACATTAAAAATTTATGAAACTTTCCACCATTTTATTCATTTAAAGTATTGCATATTTTTAATTTTCATTTATTTTTGCAAATAAAAGTACTTAAGCTACTATAAAAATTTTAACAAAATTGTATTAAAAAACTGGAAGAGTTTGAAAACTCATTATTTTCAATTGTGAAAATTAAAAACTAATTAATCTCTCAGTTTCTCTATTTAAGATTTATAATATAATAAACTTCTCATTAAGGGGTTTACTGTTTCATGTCAAAGTATTTTGAAGAATAAAATCTCGAATGAAATAAAGAAATAGTACATGAATAATAAAGTAGAAATTGTGTACATTGATTGAATAATAAAGTAGTACCGTAACACTATTGATGTCTTCACACATCAAAATTAAGAATTCCTATTAAGTATATCTGCTGATTTGATAAGCGTTGCCCAGGTATTTATGTATTCTTTTCTTCGGTTAAATAGAAAGATGAATTAAATGTATATGTAATATAAAGCTGAAATGTTTTGTTTACATAATTGGTAGTAAAATTATGAGTAAGGTGTATGAATTATAAAATAAAAATTACTTTACAGACTGACTATTAAGCAAAAGTTGAAGATTGAATATGGATTTAAAACTACATTACTAATAGTAATATTCATTTTAGTAATCATAAAATTTTGAATACGTACCGTGAAGTTTGAAATTAATATACACTTTTGGTTATTTTTAAATACCTATCTTTCTTGCATGGGTGTTAGAGTTTAGTATTTTTATTTGATTAAACATGAATTTAGATGTTAACATCTGTGTATGTGTCACCTATCCTAAAACAATCAAATTCATGACAAATATCAGTTTATTTTTTTAAATTTCATTTTTAAAACAGTGGAGACTAAATTTGAATCTAACTGACTGTTGACTCTAATCTTTCGATTATTTTAAGCATTTTGTTTTATGTACCCCTTTGAACTCACCCTCATATCACTAACGCTAAACTAGGACCTAAGTAAAAACAACAAACAGTTTTGACTAATAATAACAATAGGAATGCAACTATAGCTTATTGAAAATTATAGATTTGTCTTTAATATCAGTCATGTTCGAATATATGTATATCTTCTCTAGCTTCTATATATGAATTAGACACAATATTGAATATATATATATATATATATATATATATACTTTTGTGCAATGAAAAATATTCTCTTTTTTAAAATATTTTTAGAGTATAATTTAAAATTATCAGCATTTCAAATTTGATTAACAGAATTAAATTTGTTATTTGTCTTGGTAAATATCCAAAGCAACCATTTTAGCGGATAAAGTTTTTATATTGTCAGGAAATTCTAAAAAAAACCCACCTCATTTATCTGATTTAAGCCTGATTTAACATTTGAAAACAAATCTTAAGACGACACGGCAAGTGAACTGAAAACACTTATTATAATTGAATAGTACATCAGACGACATTTTACAAAGAAAAAATATTTTCAGACACTTCCGATAACATATGTCCTACAGCATATATATTCTATTAATAACTAAATTATAAAAACATTGTATTTTATCTATGGCAATTTTTCTAACAAATCACTTTTATTTTATTGTTCAAATTACTTCAGTAGTTTGAATGATATAACAGCAAATATTATTTTTTAGGAGCTTTTTATCGTGAAGTATTAAAATAATATAGATTCAGCTCTATTTGAATGAAAGTCTTAGGCGTCCAATCACTCTTTTATTCCAACTAAATTACTTCATTTCATGCATAATATATCTTTAAAGTTATCACTATGGGGCATTTAATTTTAATCACACAGTATGCATAATATCGGTCTCTTTTTATTGCAATCAGAAATTTAACAAAATCTCTCTCTTTATATATACATATATATAAGAATTTAAATTTATGGTATAACAGTTATAAAGTAAGATTTTTCTTTATAACTGTTATATCGTGTATAAGTACTTAAATTTTATTTCTTACATCGTCAAACTTATGCTTAATAAATTAATAAAATGTTATAAGATATGAATACAAATATGAGCATCAAATATAAAATTTCAAAATTGGCAGTTGTTAAAATTTACGCTTATGATTTATGATTTTGGATAAAACCTACGACATAATTTCAGTTTTATTATTGTTGTGATAGAAACGTTATTTCATTAACTTATTATAGAATCCGTAATATTTTTATTTTTCATAAAAAATAAAATGAATGAACATAAAATTGATGTTTATTTTAAAAGTTTAATATTTTATAATAATGTAAAAATTTAAGTATGTGAGTTTCAACCTTACGCTTTTACTATTTGTTCATTGTCCTAAAGTCCAAAAATTATAGACCCAGAGGAAAATGGAATCTCAAATCCTAACACATGATATTCACGTAATCTCTAGTAAATATCTTGAAAAGTCGAATATAAGAGAATTTTTTTTAAATATCTCGATTAAAATGCGGCTGATTTTATTCTAGAAATAAAGGTGCATGTAACTGAAATTCTTATAAAAAATTTACCATAAAAACAATAATAGAACAGAGTATGACTATAATTGTAAGTGATGAGCTACAGTTGTTTATTTTGTTTACAATATATTTCCAGGTGCCTCTTTCAGCCGATTGAAACTCCGTTAAACGCAGTCAAACGCCTCATCACAGTAAAGTGATGAGGTGAATCATGGTCAAGTGACGACGTCGACGCCTTAGCTGTCACCCTTCCCTCCACGCAATGCCACATCAATTAAAGAACTTTAAATCCACGACTTATTTTACGTACCCCAGTCAACATTAGTGTTCTTCGGCTGTATCAAGTATAAAGCTCCTTACTTCCCGGTCATGAGAAATATGTCCAACCAGGCTATCACTACAGTTGTTAGTTAATGTTGCAGAAATAAGAGGTGATGTAAGACTCTGAAGGGGATGCCACTTCCCATAGCTGTAAATAAGGATAGATATAGATGCTTCCTACGCATTGTCATGCGACATTTCCACTCTGCGACACATTTAACCTTTGTGTTAATATCTGTTGTATAATATCAGTGATAGCACTAAGTATTCGTGTTTTGAAATTAACAATGTTTCAAACATAAAGAAGGTAGTATAGATAAAAAGATATCACGAGATAAGTTAATGTTTGAACAATACGGTGACAAAAAAATGCGGTCCATGTAAATTTTTATATTACCTTGTTAGGTTTTGCTTACTTGGTTTGTCTATCAACAGTCATTTTTTGTACAAGAGGGCTAACTTGACTGGGATCTACAGTTTCAAGTAGATTCCGAGCTACATAAACATCTAAGCCAGAGGTGGGATTCGAACATTAATGGAGGTCAAAATGATATCTAGTCGATTACCAGTTCGACATTACCTTGTTAGAAAAAGACTTCAGAATGGAACTTCATTAAGAAAAAGACATACGACAACAATGTGTGATTGCTATATCTTGGGGTTGTTGTTATTTGCGAGTTGGGACAATCTATTGCCGTGTATAAGAGAATCCAATACCAGCAAATTGGCTTAGTTTGTTTTGTCGCTAAGCCGTAATTTTTGACCACGTAAGATAATTGTATCAGGACGTAAAGTGGATTTTGAACACATACAATTATTCATACCGATGATGGGAATTGAACCCTGGAACTATTGAACCGAAGACAAAAGCTCTAACCATTGTCTACCGGTTCGAACCAATAATTTGGAGACATAGATATGTAACGCCATTCAACAAAGGCAAAGTGATGCCGCTGACTCTGAAACATTCACTAACACTTGTTATAATTTCTATACAGAATTGTTATAATTATTGAAAACTATACTCTACACAGAGTTTGCTGTATAGACATTACAGAAAACTATGCATTAACACAGTCTTTTTAAGTCAAAGGTAGACAAAAAGCTATTTAGAACTCGATTTGAATTTCTCCCAAATGATTTCATATGGTAAACGGTATAAAGTGTCACTCTATAGCTCATTTGAGGGTAAAGTTTCACTCTATAGCTCATTTGAGAACCGGCCAATAACGCCATTGGTTTATTAGAACTGTCATAATGTCCACCTTTCATGTTTTGTTAACGTGACTCTTGTTTACTACAATTTTCATTCTGAAGAAGAGTTGCTTCATCTATTGTTGCAAATGTTATTGCTCAACCATACCTGAATGATAAAAGTAGAAAGCATTCTTTCTATTTTTATCATCTCTATTTTTACTCTTTCTACTTTCATTTTGTGAGATTATTATACTTCATTCAGATTAACGGTAAATATAGTTTAACTCATTGTACTTATAGCTGTCAAACAAGTCATTCGTTAAATACTTGTAAATTTAACTTATGTTTATATATATAGTTTTCATTAAATCAATATATATTTCTAATGTAAAATCCTAAATTCTCAAATATATAAACATTTATTTATAAATTACTTTTATAAAATAAAAATAAGTAGTTACTAAGTAGTTACCCCTTAAATTATAGAATATTTTTCCCTAATTTGTATTTATTCCCATATATTTATATTTTTAAAGCATTTACATTTAATTTCATATGCTGATTGTAGACATATAATTAATTTGGTCTAACTACCTTGTGTAAAATTCTTGTTAATATAGTTTGAAAATCTTAATATAAAGCAGCAATACACATTAAAATTTGTTATCCTATTTTAACTAAGAAATGGCTATTAATATTATAACTTTTCCACAGCATATTTACAATTCTCAATTAATTGATATAGAAAGAAAAATTTATGAGCAAAAAGAAAAATTGAAATCTGATGGCTTAAAATGTGAACTACTTCAAAAATAACTCTTTTTACCACTTGAAAATAGTACGGCATTAAAATTCGTTGGTTTATTATGCGCGTGATAACATTTTTACTTCAATCATTTCAAATTTCTCTGAGTCATTTTTTAAAATTACTTTTATAAGAGAAAAAAAAACGGGTTTCGAACTGAAATTTTTTTTGAATTTAGAAGTTTTATTAGAATTTAAATTTTTTTATTCCTGCTTACTTATACATGAGAACATTTCAAAGTTATAAATTCCATTCTCCTATCTAAATACATTAAAGAATTCGAGGAAAATGTCTTTTCAATAAAATTAAAAAAGATACGTTCATATGCTCAAATATAAAATCCAAAAAATTTCTTGGAAAAGTAATAATTGTTTTTAGAGATTTATAATACAAAAGAAAAAATTAATATACCCCAAAATTTACTTTAAGTACCATAGTCTAAACCACTTTTAACGACGGTTGTTAAGCCAGGGGGCGTGGCCTTTGCCATCGCGCTAACCATCCAGCCAAACCCGATGATGAACAATTATTTAGTCTTCTGACGATGGCAGCAGTCACGCTTGGCTTGCGACACTAATGCCATCTCGCGCTCGCTAACAAGACTATCCAAAAGCAGATTGTCAGACATATGGCGCCAGATCTCGGCCTATTTTTCAATCTCCGTTGCTCCCTTGCCTCCACCCTTCGAATCATTTTTTGCACAATTTCTCTGTGCAAGTTTAATGAGGGGGTTCTGATGATCTGTGATTCTGTCATGCGTCAAAATCTTTTTCTGAATTCTAGCATTCGAAGACGATTAGAAAAAAAAAGAAAAGGAAAAAATCTTGAGGGGGTGAGACAAGAGAAAATCAAGTGCGTAAAACAAACGACGTGTTTATTTTCAGGGTAAAGTGTGTGATGAATGATGAATACTACTTTTAAGTTCCCCATTTCATAAGGATTGACCAGCCCCTTATTCTCTTATTTTGAAATAAAGAACATTTGTCATGCACGGGGGAACACGGCTTTTAAATTGGCATAGGAAAAATAAATAAATATGATAAGTCTCCATTTCGAGTGGATATATACGATTTGTCAGTTCCTTCGTTTATGCCAGTAGGGAAATTAGAAGTTTGATTCTTGAATTAATTTCCATTTATTTTTTTTTCTTTAGAAGTATATTGGATAATGCTTACAGAAAAATTGTTGAAGGAAATTCTTCTTGCAAATTGAAATTTTAATCCATTTTACATATAAATTTAGTTCTTCATTTCTCTTTTAATTACCAATGAATAGTTAAAAAAAATTTATGTGTGTCAGTGTTACATATTGTGACTTTTAAGATTTTATATCTATATATAGTTCATCTGATAACATTTCAAAGAAAAATTTAATTGTAACTTTTGTAGACTTAATTTTGCCAGGGGGTCTTTTTACTCGGATATTATCAATAAATTACATTAGAACAATGAAAAAATATTGAAATACCATAAAATTTAATTTACCGAGAGATATATTAGCGGCATATTTTACTTAGTACTTTTACTTAGTGGAATAAGTCTTTATTTTACCTGTGGCTCACATTTACTTAGGATCAATAAATCAAACATCACAGTAGTTTCTAATTAGCACCTGTTATGGTACATTCATGATCAATTACACACATACATCAACAAGATGCTTATCTTTTACGACTCAGAATTTCATATGTTGAAAATTTTCGCAGTAGTAATGTAAATGGTTAGATTTAAATTTAGTCCTTTCCCTTATATACGATCAAAACTTAAAATAACAGATGAAAATATTTTATTAGTAATAATATTTTTTGAGATATAATTTAAATGAATTAAAAACAATATTATAAGCAATGGAGCAATGTATAGATGCTATTTTTTAGAAATAGTTATAGACTCTCTCTCTCCCTTTAGGATAGTCACAAAATACTTAACATGCACTTGAAAAAAATGAAGTAAAATTCTTAAAATCTTTAATATGTCTATATAAATGAATGAATTTAGAGTGAGGCAGGATTATAATACCAACAAGCAGATTTTAAAAGAAGGCTCAGCAGTTTCTTGGGATTACCCAAAATTATTATATTTATATTAATTTTTAATTTATATAGTAAACGTACCTGAGAACATCATGAGTTTCTTGAATTCATTTATTTCAGTTGCTTTGCACTACTAATTGTATTTAGTTTTCATTATCATATAAGAACACACAATGATAAATAATAGGAAATTAAGGAATTCTTCTATAAGAGAACAAAATCATAAATAATGGGAAATTAAGGAGAATTCTTTTATAAAGTCTACTACTTTTACATTCCTAAAAATTTAAATGTACTCCAAATAAAACAGTTTTTAAGAAAATGTATACCCGAAGAGTTAATTTATTGTATAAAGTTTGTTCCTTTTTAAAGAGCTTATAAAACTAATCAATGCCTTTTTAAAAAAAGAATTAAAAGTTTCCTGATTTTAACATTTTTAAATGATATTTTTTATTTAAAGAACCTTTAAATATTTGTATATACTAGCTTTGAACCTTTAAATTCTTGCAGAATTTTTTGAAATATAAATACCAACAAAAGATATTTAAGTATTACCAACTAAGCATGATCTTATAGCTTTTCACACATACTTCGGTATAATTAAACATATATAACTTGAAAACTGATGGCTGCAAAGTCGAAGTGGGTATTGTGTATATTACTTTGCTATAAATTTACTAAGACTAAATAAAATCTACCTTTTCCTGCATCTTAAATTTTTATTCTCAAATTTATATTTCTTAGTAAAGATATTAAGAACTGGAATTGTGAATGATATCTACTTATTATAATTTTCACCATTTTTTTACTATACATAGTAAATTACATTCAACTGTTTGCTTAAAGTAGTCTGGCCTCAAATGGAGCTCGAGTAATTAGTACAAGTAATTTGAAAAGCTACATCTATATATCTTATGACATTAATTTCTTCATCACGAAGCTGAAGTAAGAGTTCAACTACCTCAAAATTGGATTCAGCTCATATTGTATTTTAACAACAATGTAGCATCATGGACTGATGAGTTGGTTGTCAGTTTGCACTATCATGCATGTTTTTGAAGAGCAATTGATAAGTAAAATGTGTATCTGTTAATAATATTCAGAAAATAACTTGACACTAAATAGCCAGAGATAAAAATGTATTTTTAAAGTATCAAGGAAGAGAACTCTTCTACAAGTATAAGACTAAACAAATTATTTTTAATTACAATAAGCGTAGGATAATGAATTTCTGGCAATGAATTGAAATTTCTTTCAGAAGATGATTTACAGAATATCTTCTGAAAGTAATCCAAGATTATTATTTCTTTTCAAATACGTAGGAATGATTTGGTATTGCAGAATCAGACTTATTGCTTTAAACTAATGCATATTATTCGTACAAAACAAAGATTGTACTTCAGGTAATTTTATAATGATTATTTTGTCTTGATATTTATAAGATAACTACAATGTCTTATGCTCAGCTTCATTTATTCCCATTTCTGAAGTTGTTACCTGGTTTAATTTCCTAAAATATCTTTAGCATGTTGTATAATAGCCAGTCACTTATATGAATACCAAATATGAAAAGTCCTTTTAATAAAATCATTATTTTATCAGCATACCTGCCAACCTTGGCGAAAAAAAAGTCAGTAGATTCTACTGATTTTGAGGGAAAATATCAGGAGGTACTAAATAGCGCCATTTTTGCTTGAAAATATTATACTTATAAAATTAAACATAAACCTATAATACTTTACTAAATAAATTTAATTTAATGACAAATGCTTCTAAGAATATATAAATTATCAAATACTTTGTCTATATGAAAATATTAATTTACTATTCAATTAATTTTCTCTTGAGTTAAATGAAATAATAACCCATTTATTATTAAACACTGTACATATTAACTAACAGATTTAGAAATGGATTAAACTTAAATTGGAAGTATGTACATTCTGCACGAGAACTTCGTCAAATCAACTGTTTAAGCTACTAAATCAATTCGATAGATTTTTTTTCCGATAAAATTCCAGCTTTTTTTAAGTTTTTCACTGAAATTGCCAAAAATCAGTAGATTTTCAACATTATCGGGAAATCTGGAGAAATGATGAAAAAGCAGGAGTTTCCCGATAAAATCAGTTGAGTTGGCAGCTATGTATCAGATATCATGAAGTTAACGTTGAAAGTTTTTATATTTATAATATAAAGATGTAAATGAAAAAATATGTTTTAATTTCTTGTTCTGATATCAAGAAATATTTTATTACTTTGTCTAACTCCAGTTACACGTTTCTTTCAATACAATTCATGGATACTAAGTGAACAGGTTCACGAATGGCTTTTGGTATCGATTTTTTTCATTTTTTTCCAAAAAGAAAAAACATGTTTTTTTATATTTGAAAGCAGATATTCACTCTCTATTCAGTGATAGTGAATTTGTAGTGATATATATTTTTACTTTCTTATAGTCATAAAAATTCAAATCTTCGAACACATCATTGACATAAATTTTGTGCTTTATTTATCATCGACATTATCAGGGCAATATAAAATAACTGAGATCTTTAGTATGTCTTGTTATATTTGCATAGCTTAGTATTTTTGAAAGTTATATAAACTATACCTATGATATTTACGCAGTGCTTTTCAATTGTATGTCGACACATTAAAAAAACATTAATTAGTATTAAATCTCTAATGGACTTATACTGAAAAAGTGGACTTTATGATGATAATATATTTAAATTGAATTATACACATTTTTTGTTCGTTAATTTCTCGCAAAGAATGATTCTAATTTTAGGTATAATGGTTTAATATTTTTATCTGGTAAACTGAAATAATTTTCACTCTCGATCACACATTAAAACGCTATTATTTATAAGATTAATATCCGATATATTACAGGGAATTTCTTTGAATTTGTTCTAATATATGAAAACATTGTGTTAAAAAAAATGAAAAAGAAATTACCATTGCTTACATTTTAGGACATGAAAATATATTAAAGAAAATTTTTTCTTTAAAAATAGCAACTGACTCATCTCCATGTAGAAAAATTTACTAGACATGTGGCTATTTTTATTACTCCAATCTGATGGAGGTTTATACAGTAGCTAGTTATCATTCAAAAAAAAAATAATGATAACAATAGACGTGTGAGGGTAAGATAAAGCAACTTCCGATGACTTTTTAACACCGACACATACACCCACTAAATTGCATTGTGGTGTCCCACATTCCTCCCATTCGGTAAAAGTACTTGATTTTGACTTAATGAATACATTGCCGCGGGGGAAAAAAGCAATAAATAGATGCAGCTCCAAATACGTGTAAGTGAATATTATGTTGCACGTGTGGTAAAACGATGAGGGTGGCGAATGCTTCTTTGCAAACCTTGTTCTTTTGAGAATGAGTCAACAAGGGATTCTGGATTTTTTTTTTATCATCAACCATTTAATGACAGGAAACTGTGAAACTTGACTGCGAACTTAATCATTGTTAAGTATAGAGAAAACCCTGCTGGGTTTCATCAAAGTGAAGTAAATCTTAGCCGAAATCTGTCTGGTTAGGTTATAGGCTTATCTATTAAACTAGATGATATGTGTTCTTTATATACCTGTCTTCCCCATCACTTCTACTTTAAGTACAGTTTTTTCGAAAGTAATATGAGTTTTTTTTACCCAATTCTCGCCCCTGTAAGCAACGCGTGGCTCAAATAAATGCTTTTTGATGTCTTTTCAAGAGATAAGGGAATACATTGTAAAGAAGAAGTATATTATTTTAGGAGCGATCTTAAGATGTATTGCATATAAGCAAATATGATTTACCCAATTGGTATGAAATGTCTTATTCAATTTTTCGGTATTTTTCTTTCAGCAATGAAAATCATATTATTTTCAATAAGTTTAATTATAGAGAATAAAATCTGATTCTTCTGCCACAAATACTAAAATTTTTAAAGGAAAAATAATAGCTCTCTTAAAATGGTAGTTTAAAGTAAAATACTGTATTATTCTAATTAATATTGCACTGTTTAGAAAATTCATTGGCAGCTCGCATAAGCAGAGGCTTACACTGCCATATTTGTTTTCTTGACACTGTTTAGAGTACCATGTAAATCGTCTTTGTTGTAAAGGAAACAAATTTCAGAGACTTATAACTTAAAAGAAAAAAGCTTTCTTTATTTAAGAGTTACTTTTAATTAATTATTAATTAAAAATAGCACATTAGAGTTACCTCTTCTTACTTACTCAAATTAGTGAGTAAAACAGATGTGATTAAATGCATTTATTTCATTTACTCATTTTCTTTGTTTCTTGTGACTATTCTCAATAACATGAGCTAGGAATTTAAAAATTATTGTAAAATTTCATGCTTCAAAAATTATCGAACACTTAAGAAAGTCACTATAAATCAGCATTTATTGCAATATTTTTGCACAATTTAATACGTACTAAGATACTTTTTAGTATTCGTGACAATGAGGGATGAAATTCAAGATATTTACATTCATTTTGAAAATGATGTAATTCCATTCTTTCCTAATCAATGTCCTTAGCTCACCTTTGGTCTTAATTTCTTTTCTGTCTTAAGATTTGTTTCTTCAAGCATGTTAAATAAATTTTATATTGGACAATTGATGAGAGTTTTTTAAAATGCTGATACAGTTATAAAATACCATTAATTGTTTCCAAAAGTTACTAATTTTGGTGCTCTTCATTCAGATTAAAAATGAGAAATTTGGATCTGAGAATGAAATTAATGATTTTTTGATAAAATGTCAAGATAATATCAAAATAAGATTACTTTCTTTTTATGACTTCTAATAATCATTTTTATGAACATTTTTCTGATGTTCATTTACACCTGTTCACCTTCATGTTGTCATTACACCACATTATTTTATATGCTATGAGATAAATTTTCTCCTCCTTATCGGTGAATAATTATGTGATCATCAGAACCACAAATGTCTTAAAATTTATATCATTCGACTCATAATACAATGCGAATATTATACACAAGATTATTAAAAATAATAAAAGATTAACATATAAGATTTGTTGAAAAATTTAGAATTTTTTCTTTGCTTTTTTAAAATATCTTTTTCAGGAACAATCATTGTCTTATCTACCTAATCTGAAAAATATCATTTTCAGTTGAAATCCTGGATAAGCCCATATTCTCATATTGTTGAATTCGTACACTTAATAAAATGTTCTCATCAGATTCCCATGCTTTTATATATAATACATGAAAATAAATCCACTTAATATTTTTAATTAATAAATTTATCTACTTGCTGTGTGAGTCGAAATTATAAAACATTCACTTCTTTTATCCTTTTTTGGTACAAATTACTTCAAAATATAATAAATTATTTAATATGATAACTATAATTTTAGTATAAATTTGAGCGGTTTTACTACTGGTTCTCATTTTGATTTTACTAATTAAATATGATTTGAACTGACTTACACAAAGCCTGCTCAGTTACAAATTATCAATTCCCAAATTAAATTATTAGATATCGTATACTCAATAATATTTTTAAATAATAGAGGAAATATTTATGGATTTAAAAAATGGTGGTGAAAAACTGACATTTTAAATGTCACCATAATGTGAAATTATTATTGTTGTTTAAAAAAAGTCTTTGATAAATTTGTTTAAAAATATTTTACGATGCCTTTTTTGTGTACTTACTTTCTTTTTCATTTTCACATAAAAATAAATCAGCATTTGAAAAAATTATACTAGATGTCTTACAGAATAAAATCAAGTTATGAAGACCTTTTTAGACATTATTTCAAAGTTCATCCTCAGTAATAGGGCTTTTGTTGCAAATTACTCAATGAATTTTGATTTGTTTGCCCTATGGTAATGTTTGTTTGTCTCTCAACAATCACTTTTGCAAACTAGGGTTAATTCCACAAAGATCTAGTGTTGTACTAGTACACAATTTTATGCACACAACCTAATTCTACCATGATCGACAGCTTAATTTTGTGAAATACTATGTATATGGTATAAATAGACATTTTTGACTTTGCTAACCTAGAGTATTCATGAGAAATTTTTAGGAAAAATTATACAGAAATTCAATTGAATAAATAAACTAAAATGTATTTTTTAAAAGTCAAAAGCTATTGAAAACTTTTAATGTCATTCAGAAAATTTAGAAAATATATCTTTGTAATTGTTCCTATATGAAGGATTCAATTAATCACAAATTTCTTAAAATCTAAGTATCCAAAAAATATTTAGATATCTCTCATGTTTCCAGTCTTGATATCTTTACTATTCTTTATTTCTTTATAATAGTTTATATCTCTTCTTAATTCTTTTATCTCTTTCTCTTATCTTTTATCTCTTCATAGATCTTTATCTCTTCAAAATTTTTGTATCTTTATAATTCTCTATCTTCACAAATCTTTATCCTATAAGCTCTACAAAGTTTTAGTTTCTTTATTTTTAAAGATTCAAACTACTTATTTTGTGGATTTTCAATACTTGCTATTCTCTAAAGTTTCACATCTTTAGAAAATACTAGAAATTAAAAATAGCACACACATATGTGGTGCATTAAGATAACTCATTCCAATGTGCTCATCAGAAAGTTTGCCAATTTAAAATGTTGTTACCTTGTTCATGAGAAAAATACTCTAAATGGAGTGAAAAGAATTTAAATAGTAATTGTATTTTCTACAAATTAAATTTTAATTTATAAATTGAAATTAAAACAAACTTATGGATAAAAAGATTTTATTATTCAAAAAGTAGTGAGTATTTTTTACGATATATACTTTTGTCTTTAATTTTATGTGTTTTCAGTTGATATGAAAACAATTTAATCAAAAATTTTATAAGGAAATTTTATTAAACTAAATTCCTCTAAATATTTATGAATTTTTATTGGCAGAAAAACAGGTATAGAATATTACTTTTAAGACAATGCACTTTTCTAATTATACTATTTCGTGTTAATTATTAATCATTCATGTTCATTATTAATCCCCTATAGATGTTGATTACTATTGCGTTCGCCGATAGTAATTATGAATAACTTCTAAGTAATTTCTCATTAGAAGCTTTAGTTCAATTTATTTCGCAACCTAAGTTTATAATTAATGTTCAAAGAAATTTCAAAAATTACATCCTTTTCTTGATTGCGTTGGTAGTATACAGCAAATCTCTTAACCTATAATAGATGACATAAATTTAACTGAACTTGATAACTGATGCGCTGCCTACTGCACTACCGAAGCCGTATCTGAATTTGAAAAAAAAAATACGTTTTTTTAATTTTTTTGTCAAGCTCTAAATATGTTTAAATGTATGGGAGAAATATCTTGCTGAAATGCAGCCTCTTGTAAATGAAGTTTGAAATAGATCAATTTCTTAGACAACTCAAGAATATTTAAAGAATAAAGATTCAAACGAGCTAATTATTTCTCATAGCATCACTAAAGATGCTCCTTAGAAGCACTTTGTTATCAAGGAATATATTTAAATAACTATAAATGTGTATCTAATTAGAATCTCTTTCTTTCACTATATATATATATATATATATATATATATATATATATATATATATATCTTACATATACATCTCTGTACGCATATATACAAATCAATACGATGCAGAACACTTATTTCAAAATTTTGAAGGAGAAAAACACTGAAGTGAGTTTCTTATCGCCCTCTCCCTCTCGTTGCATATTTTGTTTTATTTTTTCCATAGAATCTTCACAGCTGGATAATTTTGTTGAAATTAGTTTGGAATTCACAATCTTAATTGATGAAAGCGATTGTCTATTTACCAAAATTTGAAAATTACACCAAAGAATCATTCTAAGATATGGTCTGAAACAGCTATTTAATTAAAAATTAAACTCGTAAAAGAAAGTATTTTAAAGTAAACTGCAATTCTCTTGGAAATATAACTGTATGCAAAAAACTTAAGGTTTGATTACTTAATTAAAGAAATAAGTAATGCTACTGTTTCTATTCGTTATACTAATGTTTAACTTATCTGTACTTTCTGTCAACATCTGTACTATGTCAACATCTGTACTTTGTCTATCTTGTCTACAATTAAAGTAGCTTTAATTATAGACAAGATAGACAAAGTTTAAAAATTATGTTACCGCATATATATGTATCATGCAATAATTTGATATATCATTCTGAGTTACGGGGTTCAGCTTTGGAGGAGAAGTGAAAATGTTCTCCGATTTAACATTTGAATAAATCCCATTCCTTTAAGAAAGACCCAAGCAAACTATGAAAAGGATTAGTCTTTTGAATGTGACTTAACATTTTTGTGGGAAGTCCATCTGAATCACTTGTTAAAAAATAACATGAGAAATTATTCAGAATTAATATAAAACAATATATAAGGGATCCTATGAATAAAGATTTACAGATTTTTAGTCACCTGAAGCTTCACTCAAATTTTTTGCAATTCATTTTCTGTTCCAGTTGATGAAGCTCCTGAAAATGCGAAATGGTATACATTGACTTATAAAATTCTCCTCTATACAAATCTTTTTTAAAAATTTAGGCATTCTTTATTTCTTATAATAGAAATAAATCTATCCCTGAATTTTTATACTTAAATGGAAAAATTATGTTATCATTTTGACAGCACGTATTGAAATCTGTATATGTGAAAATGTTAATTTTTATACTAGTACCCATTTCCTATTCGCAATCTAAATAAGTCAAAGTTAAGAAATGAATTGATAGATTAACACTTATCTATCATGAGATAGTCAATAACTACATCTAAACCCAACGCATAAAAAAAAACTTGTCAAGGAAATTTGAACCCATCTTTCACACACTTAATACGTTTTCATCAAATCTTCTGAT
The DNA here is from genome assembly GCA_037975125.1 of Latrodectus hesperus. Taxonomy (NCBI): domain Eukaryota; kingdom Metazoa; phylum Arthropoda; class Arachnida; order Araneae; family Theridiidae; genus Latrodectus; species Latrodectus hesperus. Next base: position 79,701,340 of record CM075854.1, on the reverse strand, counting down.
TTATCTGGAAGAGTTTCAATTTATGCATGAATTCTTATCTTCCCATTGGAAATGATATGCGTGTGTTTTGATTAATCTACCAGGAATCTTTAAAAGTTTTTATTTCGAACATCAATATCTAATTCTCAAATATTCAAGATGTATTAAATTAAAGTACCCTATTATAAATTAATTTATTAAATAAAGAATAAAGTTATTTTAGTATGAAATAAGATGAGAATATAAATTCAACGAGATCTTTTTAAATACGTATTATGTGGATTTCTCTCTTAAATAACTTTATTATTTGGAATATTTTTATTTCTGCAGCTCTAGAGTTCAATTCTGATGTGAGACATTTGTTTAGTTACAGAATTTTATTTTGTATCGATCTCAGTATTTTGAAAGAGAAAAAATATTTATATTTCTTTTTATATTTTTTGTTTTTTTAATTAATTTTTAAATAGGTAATGGGGAGGATAAAATGGTAATAATAAACTGGTTTTTAAATTTGTATGCATTTAATTACGATTTAATTCCAAAAGTAATAAATCTTTATAATAAATCTTAAATAAATTATTATTTAAGATTTATTATAAAGATTTATTGCTTTTGGAATTAAATCGTAATTTAATGCATACAAATTTAAAAACCAGTTTTATATTACGGCTACATTTATAGTTAATTAAGAAGTAAATTATAATTTCTTAATTAACTATAAATGTAGCCGTAATATACACTGCCCGACATGCAACACCAAGGATTTGCCAGAAAGTGATGAAAATCGGCAAACAGAGAGAGACAACAACGAATAATAACTTCGATCTGTATTTCGAAATGATATGCATAATACAGAGCGAGAACAAGATCGAGTCAGAAGGTTGTAGGAACACCGCGGACGGTGATACACGAAGCAACACTTTAGGCACAGAGTCAGTGAGAATAATGATGGCGTCCTGAGGAATGGCCTATCCATACATGTCAACCATTTGCCAAAGTGCGTCTTCTGAAAGAGGCACAGTGGCAAGGTCTGCAAGAGGGGTCAAATCATATCCCAAATGTATTCGATTAATGAGAGATCTGGCAAGCACGGTGACCAGTGAAGCAGCTGTATACATTTCAGGGCATGTTGGCTTATGGGAGCAATGTGCGGTCAGGCATTATCCTACTGTTAAAGGGCACTGAGAACCACCTGAAGGTAGGGGAGTGTCATAGGCAGCAGCACTACATACACGTAACTTTAGGCTGTCATAATACTGTGAATATGAACTGGAGGTGACCTGGAATCGTACGCAATGACACCCCAAACCACAAAGACCACGATGTCGCGTGATGGAGAGTTCCAACATTGTTGCAGAATTGGACATGTCTCCACGTCGACACCACACTCGTACGTGATGTCTATCATTGAAGAAATAGAGGCGTGGCTCATCTGAGGAGATGATTCTGTGCCACTCTGTCGTTCTCATCGTTCTAATTAGGTACCATTCCAGACGTTGGCGTCTATGTTATGGGGTTAATGGCAGTCTTCTTAACGGATGACATGAGCGTGAGCCACTAGCAACCAATCAACGGCAAATGGTCTTGCTCGATATGAGATCATCCAGGGTGTCAGGCACATGTTGCAGAATTTCGATAAACGTGCTTTGCGGGACTGCCACCACCTCCCATTGAAAGCATCGATCCACGCGTGCTGACGTCACTCAGACTGCACCGGCACAAACGTTCCACGGTTTCATGTTCCAACTATCTTCGCCCCAGCCGGTGCACCACTGTGGACGCGTCCAGGTGTCTGTCAGCTGCAATTTTGTTGTAAGGACCAACTGCTCTTCTCAGTCTGATCACCATGCACCTCGAAAACTCGTCTGTCTGCTGTAACTGACTTCGTCAAGGATGGCCAATACAGGCGTTCTTGCAATTGTAGGCGTCCTTTGCTACAAGAACTTACTTTCAACGATTATTTTACAAGCAGCAATAAGGTCGTGAATATTTCCCACTCTGCCAGTTCCTTACCTTATATCTTATTGTGCGTGTGACTCCTTACCTTATATCTTATCGTGCGTTCAAATGATGAGAGTTGCGCACTTCTCATCATTTGAATAACACGATAAGTTGCGTCCACCCTCTTATTTGTATAATTTTCTGGCCACTCCTTCTTGGTATTGCATTTTTAATGTTCAGCAGTGCATTTCAATTATTTAAAAATAGCTTCTCACAAATTCATTATTTTAAATTAATCATAGCTACATCTAAAGGGTTTTTCTGCAGTGAAATACTATTTAAATGCAAAATATTTAAATGTTTTTAAAGCAAAATTTTAAATTACAATATGCGTTTTACTTGAATTATCAACAATACATGTTACATCAACAACATCATGTTTTACTTTACTTCATTCATTGTTGTCGTGTGCTAGCTAGGCTGGCAATATGGGGTGCTCCACTTTTCCAACTGAGCCATATTAGGTGTGTAGTCCGACTTCCTCAGTACACACATGCTATAGGTCCCCGTTTATAGGGTAGGCATCCATTAACAACCTTCATACAAGAGAAGGACAAAGACAGAATAGGTAAAGAGAGAAAGTACATCCATGCCCGAACTGGGATTCGAACCCAGGACCTCCCTAGCCGCAGTCAGGCACGCTGACCACTAGACAAGTTAGGTGGTACTTAATTCATTAAAATGATATAAAGAATAAAAATATATTTTTTACTTGATATAGTTGAAAAATCATTGTTAACTATTTAAGTTAGTTAATATTCTCTATAAATACGAGTAATTTTTACTGTGTATTTATCAAGTTCGTTATTTGCCTTTGGATTTTCTATTTTGAAGTTCGAACACTTATTTATTGACTAATTTTGATTTTTTTTTATTTATTACATTACATATATTCAGACTTGTATGCTTGATTCTTGAGATCCGCTTGTAAGTCTTCGTCGATAATAGGACAAATAGCACAATGACAGATGTACAACCACAGAAGATAACGAAGAAAACACCCAGGGCCACGGTTGGAATCGAACCCACACTCCTACGCTCTCAAGCGATTAGCGGAGTGATGCTTTGACCACTCAGCCACGGAGCGCCCGACTAATTTTGATCTTTATTAGAAACTGATCCCAATATATTTTCATAATAATATCTTAAGAAAATGGCAATGTGTGTGCGTGTGTGTGTGGCTTTTTTTTAATTTTAGTTTTTTAACAGTTTACGAGAAATGTTTGTTCACAATTAACAATGCATTATTTTATTAATGTTATATACTTTACAGATATTTTATTAATAGAAATTGCTCATATACTGTATCGTGAAGGATGTTACAATGTTATCATGCTATATAATAAACAAATTAAAATTGTTAATATTTACAATTGAACTTCAGTGATTGTGTTGGTTCTCGAGAACCCAATCATTTTTGTGAGTGGTCCTTATGCTGTAATTATTTTACATCCCTAGTCTAAATGATACTTATTGGTTTCCTATTAGAAAAATTTAGCATTTTGCTTTCTTAGTTTTAAAATTACCATTCACTGAAAAAAGACCCTTGGAAATGTTATGTTTTACCCCGATTTCTAATTCCTGTTCCCCTAACTTTTTAAGTGCAAACATTTAAGTGCTTAGCAAAATGATAAAAGTACCACATGCATATACTGCTTGTAAACATGGCGGATATAAAAACATGCCATTTTCTACATGTTTTACAAAAAACATAAAAATAACATGCATCACGTCTATAGGCGAATGAATTCTTTTGTTTAGAACTTACAACCGTTGTCGCAACTAGTCTTCTCTCTTCTGATATAGTTTTAACCCTTTTATAAACTGAAGTTATTTTAGCTAATGGCGAAAGTTCTCCACTCAAATCTAATGTTGCCCCATCGAGCTGCCTTCTTAAACCTTGCATACTTGCAGCTAATATATGGTAAACTTTTATTTCAGGAAATTTCAAACGAAGAATAATGAAATCATATCTGATTATCTAGATGGACTAAGATTTGTTCCAGGGAGGAACTGTGACTGGTGTGAGATATTGGGATGAGATCTTGATCCATATGTCTACCCATATGACAGGGAAATTTGCAATGATTTCATTCTGATGGATGTTAACACACAACCTCATAAATCTGTAGTTGTTGAGGAATACCTTGAGATTCTTGGTTTGAAGGGAATATCCAAACCAGCTTGATCTCCAAACCTGAATTCCATAGAGCCTCTGATGGATAATCTTGGTAGACCGGTTACTTCTTTATGTTCTCCTCCAAAGTCTGTAGGAGAGCTGGAAAATTGCTTATACTCCGTGTCTGATCTTTGCTTTTCATATCGGTAACGGACAACTTAATAGATAACATGGAAAATCGATACCACCAATGCATTCGTTAGGGGTGAGCATATCCCTTATTAAAACATCTTTTTGTTATGTTACTGTGACAATTTACCCCATAAAATTATTATTATTCTTTTGTCCAAGAATGAACTTTTCTAGCAATATGGTTTTCTTTTTTGTAAATCACATATGAGTTTTTTTATGTGAACTTCTGTAATGTAATTAATACATACCTGTTTTGTCTGAATGTCATCCAAATTTGTTGTTTCTTCATTCATTTATTGTAAATTAGTCGCAAAAATCCCATTGTTTCTTAATTTTTGGAGGCCAGTGTATGTTTTCTCAACAGAATTTAGTGCACAGCAATAAATTTGAATTCTAATATATTTTTATAGCTGGGCTGCAAAGCAATTTCAAACTATTCATTGCCCAGTGTCTACATTTTTTATCCTTTTGCGTGCTCCTTGATTCTGTATGAAATGTATTATTTTTTATTTTTCTTATTAGAAATTAATCACTTTCTACACATCATGCAGATTCGATTTGAATCGATGAAAACTGTGAATTAACAGTTTAACTACAAATCTTAGTGAAAACATTTTTATTAATATTATATTTTATCATTATTTTCCCCCATTCAATAAAAATATTTGCGTTAGTTAATTATTTTAATGCTTTTATACAATTTATAACCACACAGTTTTCATTTTCATTGAAATCGCATTTGAACATTTTATTTTCCTTTTTCCAGTTTTTAGGAGCCTTTCGAATGAATTTTATACTTAATTTCTTTTGAAAATAAAATTATCAAAATTTAAAATATCATCTTTAACACATTTTAATATAACACATTTTAACATTTAATACAACACAAATAACACATTTAATAATTTTAATTTAATAATTAAATTTAATTAATAATTAATAATTTAAATTAATAATTAATTAATTATTATTAATAATAATAATAATTAATGATTAAAATTAATAATTAAATTTAATAATTAACATTTAACACAAATAACACATTAACACATTTAATATAACACAAATAACACATTTTTAATGTTAAGTACTAAGTATTAATTGAAATATCTTTTTATAAGTAAAATAGAGTATTATAATTAAAATTTTGTATTAGCATTGTATGAATGTGGATTTTTCTTCTCTTATAATTATGCATTAAGCATCAAGAAGGCTATATGCAGCTCACGTAAAATTTACATAACTCGAAGCTTTGATATGCAAATGATTATCTATTCAACTCATTAGTAAAAAATATTCGGCTACGGTAGTGACATCTACAACGTTTTTAAATGATAAAATTATGTAATCGAATTGGTATCTTATATACAAATTGCCTATGAGTCTTGTTGCCTGGTAAAATGTGATTTCTCGTGTTAGGAAGAAAAATGATTATCTATATGTTGCTGGTTTTGATAGATACTAGACTGTAGCCTATTTGGTTAAGGGCTTATTGTACCACTGATTTGCTGTTATTATTTGTCGAAACTCCATGAAGGCCAGCAGAATTGGAATTGATGTGTTCCAGACGGTCATATGGAATTCCATAATAGGTCTCAGACCCAACTATCACTAAAAGTCAAGACTGACATGTTATTCATATGATTTTAATGGATCCTTCAGCCACTTCACGAGCTCTGATTCAAGAAATGACGTTGTTTGCAAGACAATGTTTGCATGGTGATTCACAACAATGCTTACCGCAGTATGAACTATGAGCTTGATAACCATAGACAGAAGCTAAAAATATGAGAAATTAAATGGAAATTTGTTTATAAAATTATACCAATTTCTTCTTCTTCTTAGAGTTGGGTTTGTATGTCAATTATACCAATTTGGTTGCATGTGGGACTCTTTCTACATAAATATTTTTTAAATTTACAAATGTATAATTCAAAATATTTTCTTTTGCAGATAACTTAACATTAAAATTTATTTTGCAAACAACTTAATATTATGATCATTTTTGCTTACAAATAAACTACATGAATTAGTCTACATAAGTTTTCGTAAATATCTTCTGAAAGATAAATAGCATTCCTAAATGAAATACATTTTTAGTTGCTTAGATATTTTATTTATAAATTAAATTCGCAAAATAAACATTGAATCATTAAAAGTACGTAGTTAGGTTTTTAAAACACCTGTATGAAATTTTAAAAAACTAGTGTTCATATATTTTTAAAATTTTGTATTTTTATTTTGAAATCAGAGGATCTTTTCTTGATATTTAAAGCAATAAATACAAGATTCCTGCAACAAATTGTTAATACAACAGCTTTAAAATGTATGTATGCTTGAATAGCATTTATGTAGAGTTTATTCAATTATATGAAATAAAGAATAAGCAATGAGTAAAATAAATAAACTATATTAATATTTAAATAAAAGAAATATAAACTTAGAGATGTACTACTTTTACGTTAAACAATTTTTGAAGCATCTTTTGTTTGAAGCGCACATATTTTGAAAAGAATTAATTTCCAGTTTTTTGGTTCTTAGTATTCTACTGTCATTAAGATAAACTCATTACTATAGAAAGATGATACTATCTACCTGCATTTCATCCCAATATTATGTTATGAAAACTTGATTTGCCTGATGCATCCATAATTCTTTTTGCGCCGTAGAAAAGTAGAGCGTAATTTAGGATCCTTGAACTAGTCAGAAAAACTGCGTGGGAACTTTCGGATCACGGTGCTAGTTTATCTCATATCTTTAAAAGATCTTCGCGAATACTAATTATACCATTTATTATAAAAGATTCTATTTCAGATATATCAATCTTAAATAATTAAACCTTCCACTGAAATTTGTTTAGTTTCAAATGATATGTTCAGATTATGTAAGCACGTTGCTCCATATAAAGATATTTCAATTCTTTAACTTGTGCAACAAAAAATTATATTAATTTGGATTTGGACATTTATTTACTTAAAATCTGTCTTTCAGTGAAAAAAAAAAACAGAATAAACTAATTTCTTAGCATTAAGTGAATGGGAGAATTAATTTTTTAATTTCCCAAACTTTTCACAAGAAGTACTGTAATATGCTACTGGCCATTAAAGTAGCTACAACAGGAAGAAATGAAAATAACGAAATAAAAATATTACATGATAAATATTTTATTGAAAATAACCAGTGATTAAAGTTTTAAAAATTTGGAAGCATCAAACCTGAAAAACCAGTACCCAAAACAACCTGATCGCAAGACTTGTACGTCTAAACATAAGTATTAAATCAAGAATATGTTGAATGGCATGTATAAATACAACCGCCCATGTAAGCTTTAACATCATGCCACAAATCAGACTAGATTGACGTATGGCGATGAACCATTCGCTCGAAAACCATACACCAGACATTTTCTATTACTGGGAGATCTGAAAAACATGCCGATTAGAGCCACAGTCGAACGTTTTCTGTGTCAAGGAAGGTGCATAAAATAGCATGCATGTCTTGAATTATCCTATTGAAACGTTTCACTATATTCGAATAAAAGATAAGGTCACAAAATACAACAAAAATATATTGCGCACAATTTAAAGACTGTCAATGCGAACAACAGGTGACTATGGTATCGAATGGCAACTCAGTCACTCCAAGTGATGATACAGGCTGAGAATGCGCGTTCTCTATGTCACAAAATACAGAGGCGACGATCACGATACTGTAAACAGAACCAGGATTCCTTTGAAATCAAATCGTCACATCATTCTTATTCCCATATTTGTTATTGATTACACTATTAAAAACCTTACAGTCCATGTTGCAACTTCTAGATAGCTGTCTGAAAAATACCCATGCACAAAAGGCGTACATCTAAATATAGTAATTTTTGAATCTGTATTTATAGCATAAAATTATTTTAAGTCTACTTAAATTTAAAACCCGATTCATGATTTAACTAAAGTAAGTATTAGGAAATAAAACTGTGAGCCTTTCAAAAAGTACCAAGCAAAATAACGTTTACTACAGATAAATCATTAGCTCAAATAATTATATACAATTACAAAAACTTGAAAATTTATAAAAACTAAGTAATTATATTTTCCCTCTTACGAGAAAATCTTATCCGAATAATTATGAGCTTATTAATAATTTGCAAAAAATATATTCAAAATGATACTTTAACTGAGATGCATGAAGATGTAAGTTGATTGAAATATTTTATTTTAATAAAGATTGAAATAAAATTTGTAATAATTCTCAAATGCACGTACTAGAAATTCTTCAAATTGTGTGACATTTCAAAAAACTTTAATTTGCACACTAAGATGTGAGTTTTTGTGGTATCTAGAGAAGATATAAGCTCAGATCTCGCAATAGTGAAATAAGAGCCTTTTTTAAAAATAATATTGATACAGATAAAATAAGGTTCTAATTAGTATACTGATTTCACTTATTGATTATATATAACGAATCAAATTTCTGTTAAGGAAATCTAATCATTAAATTATAGGCTGTTCTCAAAAACGATCCTAAAAAGTAAAATCGAAAATAACTTTTTTTTATTTCTTAATAAATAATAATAAATAAAGTCACATGTATCTAAGAATGCTTAGAAGTCTTTGAGTCTTCAAGATTGTATATGGTTTGATGAGGTTTGTTTGTGAATCACGGGTCATTTTTTTGCATAAGGGCAATCCGACTAAAGCATAGTTTAAAGTAGATTCGGAACCAATAGAAACATTAATTCCCGAAATGAGAATCGATGAATTGTTGAACCGAAGACCAGAGTGCTAACTATTCTTCTGTCCAATCGGCTCAAGACTATATGATCCCATTCCCCACATTCATTTTAATTTTAAGCATTTGTTTGTTAAGATTCATATTCTTACACACACATTGCATTTTTTCTAATTTGAAAATACAAACATTCCCTCTCACTTATTGCACAAAAACAATTCTTTCAAAACATTAAAATTTTACTTTTCAATTACAAGTTGATGAGATAAGATCTTATCTGTGATTACCTAAAAGAATTGGATGTTTAATTTGACTCTTAATATCTATATCATCTGTATTTATAAGTACCACTAAACTAATAAATATGAATTTTAGTTATGAAATACACTCCTCTTGCTAATATGAAATTAGAATAATATGTATTTTCAAGGATCAGCAAAAAATCTTGGAACTTAATCTATGTTACATATTTTTATTCAGTTTTATCTAAAAATTGTAAATTGAAAACAATGTTAAGCGCTAGTTAATCATAAATAATTAGAAATTGAACATATTTTTTTCCTAATTTAAAATATGTTTACAGAGTCTAATATGGTACCCTAATTAAGATGAAGCAATTTTGCTTCTAATTTAGTTACTACAAGAATTTATCAGTCATTTTTATTGCAATATTTAGTGATTAATTCAAATAAACTGTAGATGAATTATTTTCTGAGATAATTAGAAAAATATTAATTGAATTTTCTCCAAGTTCCTGAAAATACATTTGAACACATTTCTAACATTATATTTCAAGGAAATTATATGCTTCTATTACTTCATTAATATATTTACTTTCTTGAATAAAATGCTCATTAAGAAATCATGAATTAACTGCTATGGAATAACTAATCATGAGTTAACTTTTCACTGTTATTTTTTTTAATTATTTCTATTCTTATTTTTGTTCAAAGAAACACTTACTAAATAAGTACTTCTATTTAATATTTACATTCAGCATTACTAGAGGAATTTTTTCACTACTATAAATTTTTCAAGCAATTTCCTTTAAAAAAAATTATAGGCATCATCTCTTTTGAAAATGAATTTTGTCCATGCTCTTTCTGCTAGGAAATAGGAGAAACGATGATGATAGTGAATTCTAGTTTAGCTGTAGAGTTGAAAATATATACATTAAAAATTATCATACAATTTATGAATGAATAACTCTTATGGGAAAGACACACACGAGCTTCAATACTTTATTTTAAGAGGGTTGCATTTGAAAATTGTGTACATAAGAAAATATACCTATGAATCATTCTGGACGAATGAAAATTGCACGAATTTAAGCTAGAATTGCATGAGTTAATCTCGAGATTTTTCAATAAGCGTTGTGAGAAAGATTATGAATGATATTGAGCATGGAACTGTGCAAAGAACTATTGAAAATGGTCTTGAATGACATTCCTATGCAATCGTTTCTATATAATTTTTGCTTCACGAATTTTCCTTTCTAGACAAAGATTTTTAACGTGTATAATCCTCATTTATGATAAATACGTATCAGTCCCATTTTTGGTGTAGTAAGGATTGAACACTGTGTATTAGTTACGAGATTGATGATTTTACCATTCAGATTATTGGTACCTTCCACAATATAAAAAATTACCATTTCTATACCTTTAAATATATTTAATGTTCACTCTTTTAATTATGAAAACGTACATTTAAATTTAAAGCATAAAATCCTTTTTTTATCAATGAGCTATTATTTAGTATCATCCATAATATTCTATAAAAAATTAATTTTTTTAACAGTTTAAAAAAAATTTCTATTGTAAATGCAGGATTTTTTTTATAAAAGGTTTATTAAATATATATTATATTTCAAATATATACTATATTTAATATTCAATATATTAAATATAGTACGAAAATCTGTAAAATAACTATCAACACATTTCAGTTTATAAAAACTTAAATATATTAAATTTTACTTGCTAGAGAATAATAAAATGTTGAAAACACACATATCCCAACTTAAAATAATAAAAATAAAATCGCGAAAGCAATCTCACATAAGGGAAAAGAAATAAACACTTTAAAACCTTAAAGAACTGAGAGGACACACTACTTATAAAAAAGTACATAAACTAACAAAATTCTTTAAAATTAGATAATAGAAGTTCAGTTAAATGTAAGAAATTGATTTTGATAAGAATGTAAATTAATACACTAAAAGTAGCAAATCCATTCGTAATTTTGAATCACGGTCAAATGACGAATTCTATACTTGAGCTGACCCCCTCCTAAACGCCTCACTGCACCAAATTATTTGTTTGTAAATACGTTTTCAGCTGACCATTTCTGCCGACTGAGAAACCACTTAATACTACCAAGCAATTTGATATTTGGAACTGTAGCCACATAATGTGTGAAATCGACACTTGAGCTTGCGCTCTTTTCTCTACGCTGCACAACTTGAAGCATTCGGAAAAACATTGGCTTTTGTCCTTAATATGCGATTTTATCGATAATATATATCTCATATATTTTTTATTTTTCATTTAATATTTTTCTTAACATATATGCAGATATATAAGAATAGAAATAATTACATCTACAGATAATTACAGTTCAAATCAGTCTAGGAAAAATCTATTGAATAAATGCTAAAAAATAGTTGCTTATTTAATAACAATTCAATTAGCACATTATCTCGATTTGAAAAAAACAAGTTTGCTTATGAACAAAATTATATATCAAATATAATCTACGTTTATGTTCAACGATGTTAATTTATCATAGAAAAGTGGATTAAAATACATTTGTAATGAAATATATATAAAAAAATATTTTTAATACAAACTATTCAAAAATTTTCACTATACATACAGAATTATGCATAGTAATCATTGGCTTCAAAATTGTGTAAAATCTTCAGCAAAATCAAAACAAAAAGTAATTACGAATATGTTCCATTCATAAGATATATATTAACTACATACAAACAAACTACAATTTTTGCTGATAATAAGGTATCTTATAACTTCTTGGGTCAAATGTTTAACGCTTTTTGAAGCTTTCATAGTTGGGCCGCGTTGCCTTTATTGATTAGTGCGTAGCTTCATTATTAGAAAGTAGTAAGCTCAAATCCCCGCTTAACCGAAGATCCATCGTGTTCACAAAAGGCGGCTGTAGCCCATTAAATAGGATCTTCCTTAAGTGAAATGATATCTCTGGAGGTGGTAGGTCAAGTATTTAGGAGGTCTTCTGTTTGAATCCTGCTTCTAAATTACGAATTACATCCTGCTTTCACATAATTTCTAGAGCAAAACTCTAGACCAGGCCCAGGAAAGTATGCTGACGCAACAATAAGCTGTAAGGGCTATAAGAGAATGGTTATGTGTTTAAATTACCTTCCTCAAAGCATTAAGTTTTATAGGACTGACTTCCGAAGAATTGGTTGACCAATCTAATGTCATTTATTGAAATTAAATCAGGATCAACCATCCCCTGGAAAGATTAACATAGTGCTCTGCAAGTCTCATCTATATACATCAAACCGGTCACTGCGTCTCTTTCAAAGACATGGAAGAATGTGTTGTACAAAACTCCTCTTCGAGCTATACTCAAAAAATCCAACCACCGGAACAGGCATCCAACAGAATGTCAGCTCAGATGGATTACCAATCCTTTGCTTCTATAATAATCTATTTCGTGAACATAATTGGTAATGTCCTTAGTTTTCTCCATTTGAAAGTATATTGGTTGAACTGGGAGTCACTGGTAAAATATATATAAACGATTTCCCCATCACTCAGTAGTCTATGTTCTCTGTACCCTACTAAGCGAACTGATCTGCCCGCAGAATTGAGAGGGACGCAAACAAGTATTCGAGCAAAAGCCTTCTTATGAAGTCTGGGAAAGCAGCCAATGAAATGTGGGATCTTGTGGGCGTAAAGTCTGGAAAGGTCTGGGAAACTATCACATATCTGTTTCACATATAATACAGGAGTAGCTATCTTGGACAAGCTTAGACGGCTCTCCTCTTCTCGTGAGATTCACTTACAGTGGATCCCTTCCCACGGTAGACCTTGCGGGTAACGAATTGGCTGATGCCATAGCAAAAAGAGGTACTGACGAGCCTTTGCTTACTCCGGCGTCTCTTACCTATACTGAACTATACTCTAGACATAAAGGCCTTGTTCGGCCTGCATTTGCCATTCCCCCTGTGCACCATTGGTACCAGGGTAATCGTCCCGGCGGATCTCTATCCCTCCGGTGCAGCAGACTGGAGCAAACTACAATAACACGTTTTCGAAGTGGCCACCTTAGATCATTGGCATTTAACAACAAAGAAAAGGAGTTTCCAATTTGCGTTAAGTGTTCCAAAAGCCAAGCCACTCCGGATCATATCCTTGAGTGCTTGGGATTCGATAAAGAGAAGATCTTCTGGAGCGACCATTATTGGTCATTGCTTTCCTGAGAGTGTGCAATGTCATAGACTCGGTCTCGCGCTGCTAGACAACAGGGATCAGCAACAACAACATGATTGTAATGATCCAATATCCATCTTCTATTGATTTTATGGCTCTTTAAGGACATTGTTCATTGCTTTCCTTAGATGAAGCCGATATATTGTTATTATTTTCATTAATTGGATACTTCAGTGGGGTTATTTTTAATTCTGTACAAATATGGATTGCAAACTGACTTGCATATAAGATTCCCACAATTCACAACTTCCTTCTGCCATGATAGCATGTATGGTTAATTAAGATATTTAAGTGAGTTAAACAAGCGAAGGAAATGTTGATTTTTCCACCTACGCTTGTTATTTTATTAGCACCACCATCCTCACACTCCTATATGCTTAAATTTCAAGAGACAAGATTGGCGTATTCATTTGGAAATGTACTAGAGACGTTTGAAAAGCAAATTATACTCTAACAATTTGATTAAAAAAACACTTTACTGAGAAATGTGCTATAATGCACAATTTGACACACTTACAACACTCTATTTCTATACATAATCTCTCAATCACTGAAGACATTTGTGAGAACGTAATAAAATTGCTCGATGCCCTGAAGATAGAAAATTGCTCCTTGATCCTTGAAGCTGCTTAAAACAGCTGTCTGAAGCTGTTCATCGTCAGAAAATTGTCTTCCACCTAAATGTTCTTTGAGTTTGTTGAACACATGAAAGTTGAAGGGTGCCAGATCGGGTTAAATGGTGGATTCTTCATGACATCTCACCCAAATTTTCCAAGCAAATCCTCTGTTGTGCGTTCCCTGTAAGTTCTTGCATGTGTTGCAAGAGGACAACACCTTCATTTAACTTTCCTCGTCACTTATTTTTCACAACTTTTCGCAAACTTCTTAGTATTGTAGTAGGACTCAGCATTGATGGTTGTGCCCTTCCACATTAACTCAGTGTACAACTCCTTCACAGTCGGAAAAAAACAATAGCCTCTACTTTACCCGCTGATTGGGGAACTTGGATTTTGTTCTCACAGCCGATGTGTGTCTCCATTCCATTGACACTAGTTTAATTTCTTGAGTGAAGTAATGCATCTATGTCTCATCACCTGTAATGATGCGGTTTAAGAAATCATTGCCTTCTGAAGAAAAACGTTGAAAGAATTCCACAGGGAAGCTCCAAACATTGCTCCTTTGTGTTCGGAACTCAAAGAATAAGGAACCCATCGTGGAAACAATTTGTGATAATCCAGTAGGTAACGGATGATGAAATGAGCACTGGCAACAGATATTTCCAACTGCTGCACAATGTATTCGACGCTCACTCTGCGATTGGTGAGAATAATGCCTTCTATCCGCTACCACGTGTCCAATGTGTTTATCGTTGCTAGCATTCCTTGCCTTTCCACATCGGTTGAATCTGTGAACCGTCTTCAAACTGCTGGCAGAATTTCACAATGGCTGGAGGTGAGATTGCACGTGGACCATACACTTCCGGTATTTCACAATGAAATTTCTTACTCGTTAATCGTTTTGCACAAAAAAATACTGTCCCGCAGATTTCAACGTTGGAGTAAGTTTCTAGTTGACGCGCCATTTTTTTTCTCGTTCTACGCAACAACGATATAAACAATCCAAATGAAATTGCTACAGCTGGAAGCTGTAAGACACAATTATCGTCTACGCAAACTTGTCTCTTCTTTCGCAATGATGCTATCTCTGGTGAGACAAGGGTAACTTACTTTCTGAATGACCTATGTATTTTACACTTTGTTTATCCTTCGTTACACACAACAATTTCATGATTACCTATGTTATTAACAAAGAAAATATTTTGTCTGCACTCTTTTATAATTATTTAAATAATAGCAATTTTATGATAAAGTTAATGAAGCACAGATTGTAAATTATATATAGATTATGCACATCAGTATTAGTTATCTTTAACATAGATGATGGATGCTTTCTAACAGACCTTTGAAATATTAATACGACTAATAGTTCAGCTATTGCAACTTCATATAAAGTAATAGGGCTATTTTGATTTTTAAAAATTATTTGTGTTTCATTAAATTAAATATTAAAAAAATTAATATATTCAATGCGTCCAATTATATAAATAAATTACTCTGTTTATAATTCTTGAATAAGCTGTCATTCAATATTTCATAAATAATATCTTCGAACATAAGCAAAAGTAAGATTAAATAATAACCCAAATTCAAATTTCTCTTGTATTTAATTGTTTTGAAATTATTTAGTCTTTTTTGATACAACACTGTTTTCACAAATATAGAGAAACAAAAAATCAGCTACAGTAAAATTTAAAGAAATCTCACGATAATTGAAAACTCTTCAAACATACCAGAGTAGAACTGATGTAATATTTCAGTTTTAATGAAAAAAATGATACATGCTGAATTGAAAAATACAAATAAGATTTTATACATTCATTTGAGCCAATTATAGTTGCTCATGGGGAATGTGTGCTCCAAGTTAGTCAAAACTACAAAGAATTAAGAATTCGGTTATTAAATACCAAATGAGATGCAAATTATAAGCATTTCTGTTTACTTTAAAAAATTTTTAAAAAATATTCTCATAGAAAAATGAAGATAATTAAAATACTGATAATTTAATTCACATGATTAAATAAAATTTTAAAATAATCTATTTAATATTCTTTGATTATAATATTAATTTGCAAACATAGCTTTTTGTACAAACTTGTACTTTGTATTTTTATATTACAACTAATTGCATTAAAATATGAAATTTTACATTGAAAATTTGTCTTACTAAATTTTAATTGGTAATTATCTAATTATTTAGGAACTTCTCTCGAGTTCTTTAATGGATATTTAATCACCAGGTATAAAATTTAACTACTATGAAGAAATTTTGCTTTATTTTGAAACGAAGAAAACTATTTAAATAAAATACTTTTAGTAAAACTATTTAGTTTCCCCGTTACCATGATAGTTTTACATTACGCAGCACTGTCTCAATTGCATAATTTAATTGAACATGTTATTGGCTGTTACGTTAAAGAATAGAATTTCTTTTATTAAATGATATATAATGATTTTACTAGAAATATATTTGAATTTCAATTATGCTTTTACTTTCAAATGAATTTTTTAAGCATATGGAAATAATGACTTAATTCCATATCATATGGAATTGCATATGGAATTGGGGTATCAATGTAATTTGAAGGAGAAGATTATGAAAATTCGTTAGCAGAAATTCATGCAATTTACATAAATTTAAGCTTCTATAAAAATTCAATAAACCACTGATGCAAGTGTCGTGACTGATTTAGTTCCAATATCATTATACTGACTATTAAAGTACACTTGTATCTGAAATCAAGATTGCAAATATAAAAATTACAAAAGAATTGGCATTATGTATAAAAATTTGGTTTATTTATACCTTATGCAGTAACGTAGAAAACTATAACAAAAATCTTTGCAGAGGATTTAGTGTAAGCTGATATCTAAATGAGAGCAAGATTGGCCAAAAAATTATACATTATATGTTACATTTTTTATCATTTTGATTATTTCATCAAATAAAAAATATGTGTACTATGGATATTCGTCACAATGAGCACTCATACTGTTAATAAAGCTAATGATTCCCAATTGTAACAATACTTCCCATTTTTTTAAAAAAGCTTACATTTTTACGTCTGGAAGGTCTGGGGATGGTTTGTGTCCATGCAGTGGTTCCTTCTCCTATGTACTCCATGAAATTGTGGACTAGGGACTTGAACTGTTCACCAAAAATATGTAATATTAGTTTTGGTAAGAAGGAATTCTCCATTAAGTCAGGGTAATGTGATTAGTTACTATCATCCATTAAATTCCATAGTTACTTTCAAAAGTAACACGTAAGGCTCGAGAATCTCGTTCCTATAGCATGCTACTGTTATTGTACAAATAGAAAATATAACGAGTAGTGTGTATCTCAGTTAAACATGATCCCTCCCCAAGCAAGGATGCAAGTGTCACCAAAGATATCCATTTCTCTGTTGTTTGTAAGATGACAGTATCGCCCAGGTTCTCTCCAGATGAAAACTTGTCGAAAATTACGTTTTCTCTTTAATCTCGTTTCGTTAGTGAAAAGAAAACAGCTCCAATCTTAACTTGTTTAAGAGTGGTGTTCACGGTTCTCAAATAAATGGTCTTTCCGGATGAACTGAATTAGGAGAAAACTTACCATTGCTTTTTGGGGTAAGGTCCTATTCAACTAGTCATCTAGTCAGATTTTGTCTCAGTATCATGATTCCACAGTAGAGAGATCTTTAAACATCTAGCAGTCACATCTCGTTGGTACTGTGCATTTAAAGCAAACGATGCTTTGAAACATTGCGACTTTTGAAGGAATCATGTTCAGGACTCCAAGTGATTGTAACCGATTTCCTCAAACTGTCACCATAATCTTTACACCACCACACTTATAACTAATGGCTTATAATTGCTAATGACTCTCCATCGCAATTAATCGTTTAAGAGATTCAGAATAGTCATTTTAATTGCAATCTATTCAGCTGAGATTTTCTCTAAGAAACTAATTATTACTAGAAAGGATTACAAGGAATTTTATCAACTAATTTGGTAACTTAAGAAGACTTTTATATGTCAACTTCTACTTCTGTTTTTTTTAATTACTTTTTTTTACTAAACAGTCACTATAAATATAAATTGAAATCATTTTGTTTCTTAAATAACTTTACATAAAATTTAAAATGAAAATAAGTTTGCATTTTTATCTCATCAGCTATTTCAACTTTATAATTTATTCCATAGCAGTTAATATCAATTTATTTAACTCAAGTTTATAAGATTTGTAATCTATAGCAAAACTTTTAAGAAACTAGCATATAAATATATAAAGCATTACAATAATTTTTTCAAAGATATATATATATATATATATATATATATATATATATATATTATTGGCAAACTTTATAAGGAAATTGCTAAACCTTTATAAATCGAAGAAAGTAATATCATTATGTTTTAAATAAAAAATTTAAAGATGGCCAGTTTTCCGGAAATGTAATTTCCTAATAATTACATAATATTTTGCAATTGCAGCAGTAAAACCCTAAAAATATGTATACTTTCTTTACACCTCCATCTATATTGTGAGCCCTTTCCCTAAATATTTTTATATAGAATCATTTATACTATAATAATTAGATAAAAGAATGTTTATTTAAATATTACATTAATCTTTATCCTGGATACTCCTGTAATTGTTTTGATGTACATTAATATAATCCATTCCATGGAACAGAAAACTTTATCATACAGCTTACACGGTTCCTTGGGCATACTTAAAAAGCATAAAAACTTTTTGAAAACGAACCCCTACGTAAAATAGTTTATATTCCCCTCTTTTATTTCATTATAAAATAAATTTTCATCTGTTTTGCTATATTTCCTTTTTAAATTAAACATAGCAACATTTTATACACGCTTGTTTGTAAACATTCCATGGCAGGTCATATGACTGATTTTGCTATGTTTAATGGAAAATCGAAAATAAACAAACAGAAAGTGAAATATGGTTAGCATGGTAGCTTTTAATTTTTTTAGCCTCACAGCACGGGAGGTTTGATTTTAATTCTTTTCTTGATTCACTGACCCCAGTTCTATAACAATTATGTAATATAACAAAAAATTCAAATTAAAAACAAACCAAACACGCTTATTCCATATTCTCGCATCAACAAGCAAGAATATGCAGTATTATTCTACAAAATGCAATTGGTTCACTAAACACATTCAAATATTTTGACTTAACAAATTTTAATTTTTTTTTCTCATAAGTAATTTTATTTTTCGTGTGACAGTGTGTTTTTAATGCACATTAAGTAGTTTCAGGTTAAAGAAGTTCAGATTATATAACACATTTCGCACACAAAAGATTTCAACGTTTCGATATTTTTAAAGAACCTTGTAACATAAGATGCAACAAAAATTATAAGAAACCACAACGAAAGAATATTTTACTTTTTACTTTATTCAGTTTTTTCAATGTTTTAAATGTGCACTGCTATTCTTTTAGAAAAAAATTTCTTAATTTTCGCTAAAAATACAGATAAATTGATTAACTTCAATATCATACAATATTTACTTTAACCGTATTTCTAAACAATCATTAGTTTTATACAAATCATGCATTAGAACAGAAATAAATCTCTATATTATCGATAAATTTTTTTTCTTTTAAGAAGCAAAAGATTTTAAAAAAGTATAGGTGCTGGGATAATACTTTGAGTTTTGCTGAATGTTTTTATAGTTGAGTTGAAGTTTCAGTTCTATGTACCGAAATTCGGGCACCAATTACAAAGCAAACATTTTATACCCAAATTAAAACACTATTTTACGAAGCAGTTACAGAAATTAAATAAATAAGTAAAAATTTAATTTAATTTAAAACAATTTGTAAGACATGAAATAAATTTTAACTGCCATCATTCTGAAATATAAATTTATATGGAGAATAGGTTTTTCAAAAAATACAATTCTTTAAAATTTTAGTCATAGCAGAAAATAACACTTCTAAATAAAGTTTAATGAGTCATTTTAGATTCCAATGAAATTCTGAGTCTGTTGACCAATGAAATTCTGAGAAATAACTCTTTTTTCAAAGCACATTCATACCCAATTACACTTTAGTAAAAAATACAAAAAAGACCATAGTGAATCAAATAAGTACTCATGACTTCTCAGGACGTTGTAATGTATATTTAAGGACATCTAGTCATGCATTCAGAAAATTCACATATTATTTTCAATTATATATGAATCCTGGCTGAATGATTTAAAAAAATAAAACGTTAATCCATGAATATATATATATATATATATATATATATATATATACATATATATATATATATATATATATATATATATATATATATATATATATATATATATATATATATATATATATATATATATACATATATATATATATATATATATATATATATATATATATATATATATATATATATATATATATATATATATATATATATATATATATATATATTGCTTTTTATGCGATATATATTTATTCTCCTATATTATTTCGATAAATTATATCATTCTCTGAAATTGTAAAAGCTAATTTTAGTAGATATTTATCAATGATGAAATTTATATATTTCAATACTGAAATTTTATAAATTTTCATTATATTTACATAATTTTTAAGCAAACTTTTTTTATTTAAAAAAAATCACTCTCACAAAAAATATAATATTATTGGTGCATTATTTTTATATAATTGAGCCATCATTTATATGTTATTAAATAAACAATATAACTTAAACAAAAATTTAAGAAATGCATTGAATTGAACAATTGTATGTTGATAACAGCATACGGTTTTTGGCTGATGCAAGAGGTTTCAAATCAAGAAATAGTTCAATAGGAACGAGAGATTTATCCTTTATATTAATATATATCTGTAGCATATATATACCGCAAATAGTAAGTAGTGATGTTTCGAAGAGAAATGCTCAAGTTTCTTCCCGAACAGCAAGCTACTTTAAGTTTATATTCAACATCAAATTATAGATGTTAATGACCCTATATACCGAAATTTTCGAAACACTGACTAAGATGAAAGTGCGAATCTATTTTAATAAAATTCTTACTCTTTTTCAGACAAATGGTAACCAGAAAATCAATTCAGGATATGTTTGATTCGCTTTCATTTATTCCTTGTTAGACATCATCGTCTTTTTCTTCACAATGTAATCAAAATAAAATTAATCGATATTTTAAAACCCCGCAGCAATATTCTGAAGCTGTGAATTTAAAGATAATTAATAGTTTTTTAATCATTTGAACAGATATCCATGGAAATTAAAGTTTGTGCAAATAGATTTGAAAGACTAATCACTACATTGAAAAAAATAACAATTATTATTTACACTAAATAACGCCAAAATAAAAAAGAAATAAATTATATTTTTAAAATTTTCGTTTTATCTTTAAGCAAATATTTTTCTTAGTTTCAAGCTATTACTTTTATTATTTCTAGGAATAAAGTTTGTTTTCGTAATGCATTAAATTTTAAAATAAGTTTACTTCTGATATTAGCGAAATCCTATTAAAAAACAAAAATATCTTTTAATTCTAGAGTCACCGAATTTTGAGAACACTTTCAATCTTTATATGCCTTCCTACTAGAGTGGTAATCGTCATTTTCTTTGCCGTAAATGTTTTCACATTAAAATATTTAAATTGAGTGAATTCTTTTAAGTTGTGGATATTTTCAGAGCATGACTTTAGTAGAAAATGAAAATATTTGAATACCTAAAAACAGCATTGTTGCTGCCTCCTACCCTGTCTAGTGGTCAGAGTGCCTAACTGCGGATAGGGAGGCCCTGGGTTCGAATCCCAGTTCGGGCATGGATGTACTTTCTCTCTCTTTCTATCCTTTCTTTGTATGTATGAGTTATGAATGGTTGCCTACCCAATAAATGGATCCCTATGGCATGTGTGTACTGAGGAAGTCGGACTCCACACCCAAAATGCGGTTCAGTTGGAAAAGTGGAGCAGCGCACCCCATATTGCAGCCTAGCTGGCACACGACAGCAACATTGTTGCTAATATAGCATAAATTTAATTTCAATACTAATTATATATATATATATGGTATGAAACAGAATATCTTAATGATATAAATCTATGTTGTCAATTGATATAACGGGCTCAAAATTTAAGGAATAACAATGGCTTTTGTAGTAACAGTCAAATAATGAAGTATTATTTATAATTTAACGTTTAATTTATAATTTATTAGTATTTAACGTGTTTAATTTATTAGTATTTTCATAGCCGAATATTTTATGCAAAACTCATCCCAGATTTAAATTATTGAAAAAAACTAATTGAAATCATATTAAATATAATAAACAGATGATTACTTTTTATTTTAAGGGGAAGTTACATTTCCTTTTCTAATTTCAAATTTGATGATTTTAACATTAAGTATAAAATTGTCATAAATATCTACTCACAAATTTAAGCTTTTATATCCAAATATTTAAAGAAATCGAAAATGAATGGGTTAAACAATAGTTTGTATATAAAATTTTGCAAACTTTCTTGTTTTTAGAGAAATATTGGTTCTAACATACTTTGATAAAATGAAAATTTAAACATTGTTTATTATTCAAGCTTAAGCACTTACAGATGAAAAGCATGATTTCATATTAAACAATATTTTTAAATGCCTGTTTTTTCAATCTTGCGTTTTTTTATAGAAAATTATAATATTTTAATAATTTAACTTATATAAAAACTTTATACCCAATATTTGTTTTTACGCAAAATACTCACTTTAATATTTAACTTGTGATTTAATTCAATTATTCGAGTTACATGGTTAACATATCGTGTAATCAAAGGACTTAAATAATCTAATATTCAATTCATTTACAGTATCGAAAACTTATTCTGAATTCTTTTGAAAAACTTAGAAAAATTATTTTTATTTCTTTGATAAAAAATAATATTAAAACAAATTTACCAGCAGCATACAGATGCCTGTCTATGACATACAATAAAATACTTTATGATACATTATGAAACTAATACACCAGTGATAAGATTTTTCACCATTTTGGTATAAGAAAACGTAATTTTTTTGTATATTCCTAACAATGCTTAGTATTTAATTTGTTATTCGTGATTTTTTCAAGAAATGAGTTAAGAAATTATTATTTAAATCTTTATTCCTGTATCTCTGAAGCAAACATAATTATTTTAGGAAAAATAATGATACAGTAATATATTTGCTATTATTAATAACAACATCAATCTCTATTTTAATTTGTTCGAAGATATTTATATATGAGTTAAAATTATTTTAACTTATGTTAGGGTCCACAATGAAAAACTACATTGCTCTTTGAATCATTTCATCGTGGTATAATTGAATTTATTTCTGGATTATCGGCTTTCATTTTAAGCATTTTTTAATATCGGTACTTTCTTACAATATTATTAATTTACAGGCTAGTTTTTATAGTAATATTTTTGATAATATGTATGACAGAATTTTTACACTTTTAAATATTAAGCTATTATTAAGTTAAAATTAAAAAGACGTTATATATATATATATATATATATATATATATATATATATATATATATATATATATATATATATATATATATATATATATATATATATATATATATATATATATATATATATATATATATATATATATATATATATATATATATCGCAATGAGGAATTACACTCACAGCAATGTACCGAAATAAAATTTATATATATATATATATATATATATATGTTTACGGACACTATATCGTTCATGCACTAAAAGTATTGAATTTTTTTTCTGAATTATTTACTTTTTAATAATTTTATTTTTCATTCGGTATAAAATTTTATAATGCTAACATGATTTTCTAACTCATACAAATCATTTCGTAATTTATTTAAGTTTCATCAATGAACTTCATTCATTTTTTCAGAAAAATTTTTTAATTAAATGTTATCTACGACATTCTCTTCAAAATATAATTATTTGTTATGATTCAATAAAAAATAAAAGTCAAAACAAAATGCATGCAACACGTAGAAACCGCTAGGGCGAAGAAACTCAACTTACCCTGATACCCTAACGTTACATAGCCAGATATACTGCCCGATGATCTCATTTGCTGTTCCATTACGCAAGTGACCCTTGTCCACTCATCCGCATGATCAATGGTCAGTTGTTTGTATATATTTTTTGGTTTCCATTTCAAATATTCCCCGCATGCCGGTCTACAAAGCGATCGCAGCGCCATCTCCCTTAATGAGAATGCCCCTCCTACACCATCAACATCCTATAATTTCTGTCTCGTTGCCTTTTCTTTCTAAAAAACGAGATTCTCTTATAGGAGGAGATTACAGCATTCAAACTCGCTAACGCAATCAGATTAGGTAGGAAACACACTCACAAAGTTAAATGCAGTCTTATTTGTTTTTACTTTCATCTCAAGTTTTCCTGCACAAAATGCGAATGAAAAAAATGACTCATTGTTTAGTTATTTTATTGGAATCATTAGAAAGGAATAAAATATATTTAATATCAGCTCAACATAACCTACAAATTTGCATTTCAGAATACATCCTATTAAAATAAGATTTCCATTAAATTAAAAAAAATATTCTTGCATATTTTAATGCAACATTAATATCATCGACGAAAAATTTTCCGCTTAATTAAATATTATATTTTTTTTTCAGTCGTTTGAGAAAAATAACTATATATTTGTGTCCAAATCAATGCAATCAAATTTGCGTCCCTAAAATGTTTTACAACAGAAATTTTTAAAAGAGTTTTTTTCCCCAAAAGAATTTTAATTTCTTAAACTGCATTCAAAAAGGATTAAACTTTTTTGTAAATATAAATGGGATGCTGTTTTAGTTTTTTAATCATGTTGTTGAAAGCGAGGAATATTGCTCTTATGAGAGAGTAGGAAAGATAGCTGAAAACTAATAACCCCAAGTGTACCTGAGGGGAAAGAAGAGAGGGTATCAAGAAAAAAAAATCAGAAAGTAGATATAGAAAACAAGCAAAAAAAAAATTTGTGAACTAGTTTGTATTAACGATATCTTTTGGGTAACTACTGTCAAATAAAATCTTGTGAAGAAAATCATCAAGTATTTCAGTTTTATTACCCTATACCAATGCTTTATATTTTATATTTGTGATGTTGTTATATTTTGAATAAGAGTTATATAAAGGAGATTTCTCTAATTAATTTTAATAACTGCTTTGGTAATTTTAGACAACATTTTTCCTTATTTCTATCGACATCTTATACTACAGAACGTATGGGAAACTGCTGATAAATTTATGAACAAAAAACGTCGAAAGAAAACTGCATAAAGTCTTGAAAATATCATTATAGTTTTCTTTAACTTTAAATGGAAAATTTTTTTATTGGTAACTTGAAGAGAGTAGACTTTTACAAATACTGTGTATTTAATTTTAAAAAAAACCTTCGGTATAATTAATATAATTGAGAAATTTTACATCAATTCATGCAGCCAATAATCATAGTGGCTTAATTCCACTCGTCTATTTAGTTGGCTTCAATTCGAACGTAACTTTGTTAAAACGAGTTGAAAGATTTAACTTTTCTATCATAATATCTAAATAATTTTTTTATATTATGTTCTAGGAATAATATATTAAGTTGCTGTCATTAGACATAAGGCATGGCTCTAATACGTGTCTGTTAAAAATTAAAATAAAATGTACATCAATCTGAAGTCCAAAACAATGCGTTTTATATTTATAATTGCAATACAAATATTCAACAATATCTTTAAAATATTTCTTCATTAAAGTTTACTACTGAAATGATTGTCATCTATAATCATACTCATAACATATTATAATTTTTTTTCAAAATAACAATCTTTATTTCGCATCCTCTACACTTGAATTTTACTTTTAAAATCAATTATGCATACAATAGTATTAATTAAGGAAAGTAAAATTAAATTAGATTATTCTTGTATCTTTTCTTTTGCCTATTTCTGCCATTCGAAGCCTACCACCTTGCAATTTTGAATTACAATCAAATAACGAAGTCGACAGCTGAGCTGGCATTCTCTTAAACAAACTAGCGGATAGACATTAGAGTTTAAGAATGATTAATGTCCATTGGCCGTCTCAACAAGATGCGCTGTGGTTAGGTTACGTATCGAAACAGTTACCTTGAAGAGCAGGAACAATGCTGCTTTTCTGTGTGACTATAGTTATACGTTAAAATTTTATTTAATAGACAATCTAACACATGCGCAGAATTATTTCCTTCATTGTGGTTTAATCGCATCATCTCATCGCGTCACATAAAAGTGAATTGACCCTTCATGCATATTTGCAACAAAATCTTAACTTTTATTTTTAATTTAAATTTTAAACTCTTGATATATCTTTTTCACGTACGGAAATCACTTTTCTTATGTGAACAAAAGCTACCCATAATACATTATCATCATTTCAAATATATATGTTATAAATGTTGTTACTATATATTATTAATCACATCCAAATATTTTAATCATTCTTTACAAACCGGAAAAAAATTCTATAATATTTTAATAATTCCAAAAAATAAATAAATACATACATTCAAAATCACAATAATTAAGGGAAAAACTTGTATTTTGTAATTTTAGTAAATGGTTTTCTATACACATGTGCAAAGTACAATTTCTGTACAAAGTATTTGTTCATAGTAACCAAAAAATTTCATCATTGAATTATTATAGAAATTAACAATTTATGAAATCAAATAATAGTATTATATTAGATATACGAAGTACATTACCTCAGCATCTTGGTGAGGTAAACTAAAAGCTTTTAATTCCGCTGTAGATGTAACGATCCAAGATTACAAGATCCAATTCAGAGAATTAATTTTTCTTATTTAATTTTTAATTAAACAAAAGTTTGAAACCATATGATTAGTAACTGATAATTACA
Organism: Latrodectus hesperus; assembly: GCA_037975125.1. Classification (NCBI taxonomy): domain Eukaryota; kingdom Metazoa; phylum Arthropoda; class Arachnida; order Araneae; family Theridiidae; genus Latrodectus; species Latrodectus hesperus. The sequence goes on along the minus strand of CM075854.1, from coordinate 79,674,284 downwards.
GTTACATAATATCTTATTAATTTCATTAGAATTTATTGAAAACATTTAAATATTTAGAAATGGAAAACTTGTTTTAAAATTACTTGACTTTAAAGATTATCCCACAATGTCTTTGAAATGAACATAATAAAGAAATATCCTGTGTTAAAACACTTATTAATTTAAAGTTTGTACGTTAAATTGTAAGTAAAATTAATAAAAATAGTGTTATAATGTTCAATAAACTTTCTGAGAGAAGCTAGCTTTCAAATTAAAATAACAGCATCAATTGTAATTTATTTGAAAAATGTAAGAAATAAATATTGTCATAAAACAATTTAAAATTTAAGTTTGTGTTTTGATCGATGATGGTTTATTTTAACAGAAACACATTTGTTCGTATTGTATAAATTGTGTTAATATTCTTAAATTTGTAATTTCAAAACAGCTACTAAAAATAATGTTTTTAGTGTTTTTTATGTTTCTTCAACAGGATCCTTAAATTTTCAATGCAAATTTCTTTTTTAAGAATTCTTGAATTTTTTGTCTTTAAGAGTTTTTATTTAATTTGTCATTAGTCATTCTTATGCAAATATTTTGTATTTTCTATTTTTCTGTTATTGTAAACAGTTTATTCCTGGATTTACTGCTAAATGCAGTTGTATTTCTTTTTTATAAGGTATATTTTCAATGCTCTATTGGTTTCCAATCAATTAATATGGGAATGTTTATTTCGAAATTGTATGTCACAAAAATTCTCCAGTTGTACAAAATGCTTAAGAGGATTGACACACTACTCTATAGTCAATATATAAGTTTTGTTGAAAGCTATGAAATATAAATGTCCGGCCGATGGCAGAGAGGTTAACGTGGCTAGCTTCGAAGCCATAGGTCCCCAGTTCGAATCCTGGTTCGGGCATGGATGTTCCTATATTTCTCTATGTTTGTCTTTCTTTATCCCATCACTTTTAGGGCAAAGATGCCACACTGACTGGATGCCCCACTGTATAAGATGTCATCACCTTTGCCCATTAAAGCGCTGAATAGGTATGTCCTAACGGCAGCTGGGCATTAGAAAAAAATTTCAATTTATAGTTTCTCTGGGCTCCTTATAAATAACATTTAATAAAAGTTTCAAATACTACAATGTGAAAAATGGAAAAATCAACAATTTTAAAAACAACTCATTTAAACCTGCTTAAATTTGGCACTTCAATGATGATCAAATCGGGCTACAAAATGTTTCGATGATTTTATCGACGTTTGAAGCAAAGCATAATGCATTGAAAAACTAAAATTTGTTATTAGCTTTTATAAATGAAAAAATATTGAAAAATAAATATCTTCCCAGAAAATAAAAGTTAAAAAATCTAGGGAAATAAAAATTTTTTTATAATTCATTTTTAAGAAAGCTCTTTAAATGCATCTTAGAAAATGTATTTTCATATTTATAAAGAAGGCTATAATGTGGATGTTGAAAAAATTTCATAACTTAATCACTGTTAAATTATGAAATATTTTAAATTTTTGTTAGAACATCAATGCATTTTTTGAAGGAAATTTTAATTAAAACGGATTAAAATCACAAAAATGAGCAAAAATTTTCATTTTAAGTATAATTCCTTGGCAGAAATATATTTATTTTAACAATTTTTAATTTAATATGTAAATCTATTTTAAATACTTTTGCTACTGCAATAAAATACCTGAGAGCAGTAAATTCTTCCATCATAGTTTAAAGGTTTAATGCTAAGTTTGATATTCTATACATTTGCTGATCAAGGTTCATTTGTATATGCAAGTGTCTCTGAATTTCAGTATGCATTAAAGCACATATCGCATTAAAAACAACGAAGTAAAACATTGGAGTTGTTATGTCATACGTGAATAACAAAAAGTGTTAATTTTTTGGTCCGTTATTTCAATACATACTGATACCGAGGGTACCAAATCAGATGGGAATATTTAGTAATTTCTTACAGATTCTTCTGATGTTGAAATTCCTGTTTTGTGAGCACACAGCTTAGTTATACATAAATCTAAAATGTACCCTTTAATTTACCAATATGGATTCAATTTCAATATAGAAATTTAATCAGCAAAATATTTCATCTAACTAAATATTAGTAAATTTCTAATTTTTTAAAAGAGATAAACTGGATATTTTTAAAGAGTAAGATATACATGATCCTTGTTACATGACAAGTAAACAATTAGGCTTTAAACCTGTTCAAAAATAAGCTATACTTAAATTTATCAAATATATTTTTCCCCAAAGGAAAAGTAACGTAATGAAAATTGTTATTTTTAAAATAAAATGAAAAAAATTATAAAATTGCTATTTTTTCATGCAGGAAAAATATCTAAATTCATATTTATAATTAATTCGGTAAGTCTTTTTTATTTATAAAAAAGTTTTGCATTTAAATAAATGTGTTAGTAATACTAAAAAATATGTTGAAATTTTATAATTTTCTTTATTTCAAGGAAGTGATTAAAATAATTTAATCCTGAAATTAAACTATATTTATATTAATCTCATTTTTTAAAATTGATTCAAATTAAAATTAATTTTGAAAAGCATTTAAGTATTTTCAGTCTATTTCATAAAAAACAAAATATGTGCTTGATTCTTTACTTAAATTTCCACATATACCACCTATACTTTTCCACTATTTCACAAACACTTTTCATTTCATATGAAAAGATCCGAAATGTTAAATCAGTCGTCGATGTCCTGAAATGATTGGCTACTTACCAAGAAAACCAGAGCGGTCCTGATTGTTCACAGATGTAGATTTTCCATCGCGGCTCTGTATTGTTCAGTGGCCTTCAATTTTAAAAAGCTTCCGCACTTGGGAGCCAAGCTAATTCCTCCAAGAAGCGAGCCGCGTATCAAGTGTGGACAGCTTAAGAAATATTTTGTTCGTGAGAATAAAAGGACCCTTTCCGATGTCTTTCATGGGGAAATAGAAAATGGGATTTGAAAATTCTGTTGATTAAAAAGAGCAAATCTTTTCCAATTCCTGATAAAGTAGACCATGGAGTTTTTGAAACTTGCCAACCTTGAGCTTAAGATGCATGTATACAACGCAAATTGGGCGTGTGACAGTTTAAAAATCGTGTTAGAGCAGATTAGTCCCAATAGAATGGGATGGGTAGGTTAGAATTCGAAGAACGGCACGTTCTGACTCACAAACACGTTCAGAGGATTGTAATACCAGTCCTGATATTGATCGGTACCAAGCTATTTGATTCTGTTTCTAAAATAAATTTAAATTCTAGAAGAGAAATAAATTATTGATGCGAAGATAAATTGGTTGATAGAATTAAGCGAACTGCATTCGTTTTATAGTTTTAATTCATTCGTTTTACAGTTTTAATTCAATCTATTAATTGTAGTAGAAAACATAAGAAAAAATTAAATTAAAGTGAATAATGTCATATTATTACTTAAAAAATATTTTTCGTATTTCTTCGTACAAGTTGATATATGGCATACATATGGGTGATTTTTTTAATAGAAAACGCTTTTAATTGAGGGCAAATTAATAAACATACTCTTTCTTAGAAAAGTAATATATTCATTCACAACTACCATTATCAAAATCATTTGAATTTTTAAATTAATTATTTTTCGAATTTCCAAATTTTTTTCATGTTCAAACCGAAGTAATGGTAAAAACATTTTTAAAATTGATTACGAAATAAGGATTTTTAAGTAAGAGTTTTTTTGTTAAATATCAATTTTAAGATAACAATAATTTGTATTTAAATTTATAAACATTGTCTAATTTAACAATTTAACTAACACTTACGAAAATTAAAATGTTTACTGCCAAACAAAAAGGAATTTTTAAATACTGCTTTTAAACCTTATAACTCTATCATTATGGTTTACTTGAAAGCAATAGTTATAACTATATTATAATAAAGTAAATGTGTAAACACAGGATTCTGCGGTTGTCACAGAGAAACATAAATTATTTTAATTGCATTACACATAGTATAATTATGAATGGAAATTCCAATTTTATAAATTTAAGCCTTTATTTCACTTAAAAATATTTATTCATTAAATATTATTTTATTTGTTATAAATTACGAACAGAAGAAATTCTTATTTATAATTCATAAATTTAAATATTAAAATAATTGAAATTTGTAATCCTGTTATAAGGAATAATTTTTCAAGGTAATTATGTTTGAATGCAACTCTGAAATAAATTATATACTTTGAATGCAATAGGCTATGCGCGTGAAAAACATTAATTAATATTAATCGATATTTACTGTTTTATTATATATCAGCGAAAATTATTGGGAAAACTTTTTAAATTACAAAATAACTAAAAGTCATTATGCTTAAAACCATTTAGAATATTGTTTAATAATTGTGTCTGAATTAAAAAACAGAGCTCAAGCAATTATAAATACAGAAATGGATCAAATTGGATGATGAGTAAATAATATTTTAAAAGAAGAATTTTTCTTAAAATAAAATTCTATCAAAATATCTGAATATCTTCCTGAAAATATCTGCGATAGTTATTTTAAAGCAATAACCACGTGCGCAAGTAAAATAAAATCATTAAATAATTTTTGCTTAACTTTTAAACAATAAAATTCTGCATATGAGGAGTTTATAATTAAAAATCCTTAAAAATTCTTTCTACACAGAATACAATGCTGGAGAATATTTGTATAAAATGTAACTTTGTACCTGTTGCTAAGCTCGAAGAAAAGTAAGAAAAATGATAATCAACAGGAGGCAACGTCGACGGGGAAGTACAATTTATCATAAACTTTTAATTAATGATCTTTCCTTTTTCTTGAGTACACACTACATTTTGCTTTTCGCACGTACAGTAACATGATTCCTACTGAATAATTTATCACCAATTAAGATTCATAATAGACACTAAAACCACTCCCTTAAACTGATTTTCAAAAATATTTTGACCGGAAAAATTTAATGCAGAAGCTTCACTATCAATGGACTTCAAAATCTTTGTAGGTCAACTTATTAATTTGATATTATTACATTTAGGTTACTCAAATAAGTTTTAAAAAGAAAAATAATTTAAGAATATTTTCCGAAATATTCAGAATTATTGAAAAATCGAAGTTTATTCATTTTGAACTCAAAATAACTGAATATAAATTTATAATAATTGCACTCCTTTAACGAAAAGAGTTATTGTAATTTTGTGCACTTTGTTAAAATATGTCATACTCAATATTCATAAAAAATTAAATTTACAGTTTTATATTCAGATATTCAAAATTTAAACTTATTCTGCAATTCTGTGTGTGTGTGTGACTAGAATGTTCTGTATTATATTTCTCATGTTAACCGAGAATAACATAAAATTATCTCAGTCAAAATATTCGCTATTATAAGAGTTTGGCAAATAGTGTACTATCATGTATTCAAATACATTTAGTTTAAGACTTGTGAAACTAACTTGTCAAATGTGAACTGCACTTAAGCTTCATAATTCTTAAGCTAAATAAAAATTAAAAATGTAATAACTATTTTTTATTAAATAATAGTATTTTTATTGGTTTAAAAATAAAAAATATAATTTAAAACTCTTACGAATTCAGCATAGAAAACAGGATAATTTAAAAAAGTTTTCACCTTATATTTCATTTTAAATTTTAGCCCCTAATTAGCGCAAATATTAATATTTTAAAAGAAATTTGTGTATTTTACTTACTTCATTTGTGTTAGTGTATAAATTTAGATTTGTCAAATAAGTTTTTCTTTATAAGCAAATTTTCAAATAGATAAATATTTTACTCTCCACATTTGAATATGAAAAAAAAAATTCAAAATCGCAGATTTATTTTGTTAATTTATAGCAAAATATATTTATGCTAGTAAATAAATATTGGAGTTTTATATAAGAGAAAGCTTCTAGGATATGTGCATTTTTTCTTACTAACAAAATTTTCATTTGATTATATTATTTTCTCATAATGAATTTAAATAATTTTAGTGAAATAATGTATGACTATTCATAAAATATGATGATTTACCAAATCATTTATCAAAATCTTACATAATATAGATATCGAAATTATTATACCCAGTGCGTACGCACAATATTTAATGCAAATTTAGTATGATGAATCTTTTTCAACAGATATGGTGTATACAACTCCTGTGATTTATAAAATGAATATCATATATAAATAATGTATACTTTTTTCAGACTTAAAAACAGGAATATCTAAAATAGTTTCTCTTCAATAAATTAGAAAAATTAATTATTTTTAATGCAGAAAATACGTAATGCACTCTATTATAGTTAATGCAATTCAATGTGTTATTGCTTTTATTAGAAGTGTTTGATTTATTACTCATTATAAGCCTACTGATTCGCCATGGGCTGACCCTCCTGCTCACCCTTTGTACTTCCAAAGACATCCTGGAGCCACCACAACATTTAAGGGCTCCAGAGTACATCAGACGACACTGTCTCGACTTTCTACTGGCCACTTGAAGTGTATGATCTTCGAGGACGGTGAAAGAAGATAACCATCATGCCCCAAGTGCGACAATGCTCCGTTTTGCCCGCAACACATCTTGAAGTGCTTGGGGTTTTCTCGTGAAGAGGCTGTGAAAAGTCCACATCTGCTTTTGGACGCTTTGGCTATCTATGATCTCATGGATCGATGGGGATTATTCCCGCCACCACCACCCACTGATTCGTTCTTTAAACTAAATGGGATGGTACCAGGAAGAGCTGTTCATTTAGATACTTCAGCATATCAGCGTCTGGTTTCCCACCAATCTGTCTGGCTTAGTTCATAGCGAGCTAACCCTAACAGATTATGGGGACTTAATAGATATGGCCATGGTTATATAATCCCAATGGAAAACGTTATCCTTATTACATTCATTTTGATTGCGCTAAAAATATTATCTTTGATTTTTTTTATATTCCAAATTGTTTCAAGTAACATTTGTATATCTATCTTGTGGTAAATATGCAACATGCAAATAATTTTAATATTGATAAGAGTAAAATTTCGTTGATTTTTCAAACATCTGAATGATAGTTTCAAGACTAGTTAAACATGCAACTGATATGTTCTTTGATCAGCTTTCATGAGTTTGATTTGCTGATTTTTAAATAACTGAAAGGAGAAAAAACTTTGAATGGTATTTTATTCATATTTATATTACAGAAACATTGCTTAATATTTGAGAGCAAACTATTAATTCCTGAAATAATGGTATATTATAATTTACTCATTAACTTTTGGAACATTGTACTTCTTTCGAAATGAAGATCATTTATGATATGTTTCTAAATATTATTTAAAAACTATACAGAGAAATAGGATTAAAATTTATGGAAATATTCAAACTTCTTGAATTATTCTATTTGAAATATATGGTCTTCCTTTAAATTTTCATTTCTGGAGAGAAAAAGGATATTATACTTACATATACGCCTTCATCTAACAATATGAATGTATATAAAAAGGTATAGTTCTTGTAGTTATGTTTATTTTTAGTTTTAAATCCTCATTTATTTTTTAATTATTAAGAAATAAGTGCTAATTAATGCGACAAATAATTAATCATAATATTTCTTAAACTAACATCGCAATATGAATCCTGAAAATAAACAAAAATAATATACTTTCAAAACATTTAAGCATGAAATTACACCCAAAGAGTTTCTGTTTCATTTAATTAACAATTCAAATTTAACAATAGTCTTGCTTGGAAGCCAAAGCTTCAAGTTTGAATTCTTTTGCGTAACCTATTTATAATGACAGAAAACGAGTTTTCCTACCACACTGTTTAAAAGAATAACTGATTCATTAGTAACTTACATTATTCGAAAGAAAAATATTCCTGTTTTTCTGTTATTCAGGATGCCAGGAGTATTCCTTACATTTCTTTCATAAGCTCTAATAAGATAATTGTACCTTTCGTAAGACGAATGACTTTAATCTGGTTTTAGAAATAACCTAATCAACATGTAAGGAATGTCAATGGGCCGACACATACCGGTTGCGAAAAATTATCGATGTATCATCAAATCCTTAAATACAGTAGATTTATCGGAAATCATTGTTACTATTAAATATTTTAGAGTAGATTTTCTTTCTTAATAACCAATGAATTTTAAGTTATGATATAAAATTATGTACTTTTTAAGCGCGATGAGAACAAAAGAAATCTTTCGTGAAAATTTGAGAAATTCCTTAACATTCTTCGCAAAACAGCTTTTATAATTACGAATATAGAAATTTAAGTTTTTAAAATATTTTCATTAATATGTGAATTCACACACACATAATTAAACTCAAATTAATTTTATTCAAATGCAATCTCAACTAAATTTTCTTAATTTTCAGTAATAGTTACACAATATTTAATATTCTTCAATAAAAACGTTAAAATATTGCATTTCCGTATGAAACTTCCAAAATGGGTAAATAAAGATTTAAATAATTTACACTTTTTTTCTTAATAATGTGAGCAAATAAAAAACATTAAATAAAAGCATTATTTTTAGCAATATATTTAACGAAAACTAGCTTATTTTTTCAATGAAATAAGTACTTTAGTTTTATTAAAGTGTTTTATTATTAATATAATTAATAAATTTCTGGTAAAATATACATAGCATTTTTATAAACTTTCTTCTATTATTATTTTTTTTTTACTTATTCTTATCCTTAAATCTTGCTTTAATTAAATGTGTATAAATTGTAAGTCTGTTATTTTTTCTTTCCTGAAAAGTTTGACATTTAAATCAAAGTTTAAAATTTATATTCTGAAATTTTTTGATTGAATTTCACCTTTTTTATATATATTGAAAATTATATATAAATATCTATTTTTTGAATAAAATCTTATACCTCTTACAAAGCTTACTTGAATAAGCAGCGCCCTCTATTGGGCGGCATACAAACAACAAACAACAGATAAAAGAGAAATATTTATTTTCAAACGTTTAAATTAACAAAACATCAAATAAAACGTAAAAAGAGTATTTAATTGAACGTTCAATAAATTTTATTTTTAAGATTATAAGGAACTAAATTCCTTCTGAAAAGAAAAATATTTAAAATGGATTAATTATGGTATTTCTTTTATTCAGAACTCCCTAAACCATAAAAATGAAGTGTTAATGAATTACTTTTAAATAAAATGAAAAATACATAAACTCATAAAAATATGAAAAATACATAAACTCATAAAAATTTAACCAACTAGTGTATCTAGATTATCTTTAAAAAAGTAGTTTTCAAATCTGAACCCTGATTCAATTCTAGAGTTGATTTTGACTTTGATTTAATTCTAGAGTAGTGTTGACAACATTAATGTCAATTATTTAATAAATTATAATTATACAATCTATTTAAAGTTACACCAAAATAATGTTTTATTTCTATAATCTAACTTAGTATTTATGTTTTAAAATACCTTCAAATTTTATAAAAACTTTATGTAAAAATATTTCAATTCTTGTATCAATCTAAAAAAAGTATTGTTATTAGATATTTTAACTGAAGTAAATTAATATTACATTTTAAAAATTGTTATTTTTGTCAGAGATTGATTACATTTATAGGAAATGAATTCCCTTGTTTTTTCATCATAATGAAAAGATATTTCAATATTTTTTTAAATTCAGTTTTCTGTAAAATGTGTCACTTTTCTTAAAACATTAAAAACTTTATTTGAAATATTTCAAAAATAATAAAAATAAAAACTAAGACTTTAGGATTTTTTTCCATCATCAAGGCATATTCCCCAGTTTTTCTGTGTTGTTAGACTTTAATAACGTTCATTAGAATCATACAATGAAATTTAAATGTAAAAGTAAATATATAGCTGAAAAATTTGTTTCAGTTTTATAATTGAGAGAGAAAGAGAGAATTAACTTTATTTATTTTAACTAGAACAAATAAAACAATATAAAATTTGGATTTGAAAATTTCAAGAGAATACCAGCTCCATAATTCAAAATGCTCCATAATCTCTTTTAAATATATATGAACCAAAGAATATCCTATGGGATTAAAATAGATAATAATTTTGTTTTTTACAAAATATAATAATTTCTTAAATGTTATGAATAATAATCCCCTAATTACAAAATCAGTAAAATAAAATTTTATTGGACCATATGATGTGTTACTAGACTATTAGCAAAAATCAACTGAATGAAAAATCATTCAAAGTTTGGTTAGCAGAACAAACATATTTGCATAAAAACTTCTGAGTTTGAAAATTTCTCTTTGGGGATATATAAGTAGATATTATATTTAGCGATACATATAATACCTACTTATATTTTCATCAAATATTAGTGGTTAACTATTATATTTTTCCAAGTTTAAAACTGGATCTCTCACTTAATAGTATATAACGTTGAATAAGTGAAAAAAAGCTTTTAATTTTATTTAAATTATGTATTTTAAATAATTAAAATGTTTATTGTTATCATTAATTATAAACATACGTGTGAAAGAACATCTATAGAAAACACATATAGGTAAATATATGTATTTACTAATAAATAAATATTATGGTAAATAAAATTATGTATAGCAAGATTTACTTATCGATATATAAATTAATTCTTTACTGTAGTCATTCCTTTATATCAATCATATAATGTAAAATTAAAATGAACCATCAATTAAAATATTTTATCATTGAATAAATATAATATACATGTTATTCTTGTAAACCTACTTTCAAAAATTTTCTCCATGTAATCAAATGAAATAAATATTAATGGGTTTTAAAATTTGTCGATAGCAAGAAAATTATCAGTAGAAACTTTTTATATTGATAAATTTAGAACAAATAAGTTTATGGGTCCTTTAATGATATTAAAATAATATTCATAAATTCATCAAAAAATCATTTAAAACGAATTTTTTAATTTCTAATTTTAAACAGAAACTTTTTTTCCATCTTTTTTCTCTCAAAATGATTAATATCTCAAAATTTAAATGAAAACTTTAAGTAAAATTTATTTCATAATAGAATTCATTTTACTGATTATAAAACAGCTAAATTATAAGGTTGATTATAAATTAAATAAACATAACAAATTTCTGAATTACAAATAAAAATAAATAACATGACAAATTTTAAATTATTAAAATTTAATAATTTTATTTCACATTATGTTTGAATTTAATAGTAATGTCACTGAACATTTTGTTCAAGTTTTATTCTATTAACATATATTTCGTAATCCATGTTTATTAACTAAATGATCGAGGGAAATAAAATTACCATTGAAATGAGCAAAAATAATCTAGATATATAAGTCGATTTTTTGTAGACACTTACATTTTTTAATTTCTTATTTAAAAATAATTCAGTTTTCTAAATGCTTACTTTGGATTTTTTTTTTTATCTTAATAGAAAAAAATACATGCATAAGTATTATACAGAATTCTACACACTACTAAATTAACAAATAAGTCTCTTTAAATTTACTTATCGTTATGATCCATTTTTTAAATATTTTGTATTCGAAGATAAATATATATAGTTTGGAAAAGAATGTATTTTCTTAAGTTTAATATTTTATATCATCGAATTAAACCAATCACAAAAGTTTAATTATTTCAATTTCGCAAGAAAGCCTTTTCATTTTGAATTGACTCGGGAATAATATTATTGAAACTACTTGTGAAACTTATAACGTTACATGTAGCAGTATCATTACATATGCAGCTCAATTTTTAGCGCTTTAACTTCGCATTCGTTAAGTCTGAGTACGACTGAGTGATTGACATCTACAAATTTTATAGGTGTCAATTGTAGGTGCAAAAATGTATTCTGTAAATGGTAGTAAAATTATCAGTCGGAAATCCATTGAAGAAAAAATCAAAAACTTTGTAATGGTATCAAATTGTAGGCAATCAAAGTGTTCCTTTTACTTTATACAAAACAATTCACAAAATTTTTAAGGATGGAAAATGTTTATTTGTTTATTAAGAATTAAGGATTGAAAATGTTTATTCCCATTTGAATCAGATTTTTTGATTCATGCTCAGCGTTTAAACATCAAAATTTATATATAGAATGTTTGAGTAACCACAGGACCTCTTGTATTTATATAGTGTTTTTTTTTTAAACTAAATGTGTCAAAAATAATACTTATTTACGACTGTGCTGTTGCGAATTTATATCGATATATAGATATAATAAAATGTTTTCTAGAGATATTTGACTTGAATCATTTTTATGACGCTAAATGATAGTCAAACATATGATCATAGCATAATTAACTGAACTCAAATTAACTATTGGTAAGCCTGTTTAAATAGAGCATTTTCTTGCCTTAAAATAAAGTTCAGATAAACATAATGACTACGGATTGCAAAAAAGAATATTCCAAACATACAGCAGTTTTTGATGAAGCAAACATTTTCAATTATATTCTAAATTGGCATATAAAGAGAATTCTGAAAATAACTACGATAAATTCAAAGAAAATTATGTAAGTATAACTTACCAAAATAAGTAATTATAAAATATAACTATTCTAACAAAGTAAGCTATAGTTTATAATTAACTTTTAAAAGATAAAATATTTATCTAGAAGTCATAGACATATTTTATTTTGATGCAATTCTTTTCGAACTATTTTGTATATAATTTTTATTAACTTTCTCTTACAGCGCATTTTTTTAATCAGCATTTATGTATCACTGTATTTTATAAGATATCGGTGGATAACAAATATTCTTAGTCAATGAAAAATTACTTGTTTTAAAAATGAATATTTTATATAAAAAGTATAATCCATTTTTAAGTTTTTTTAAAATATATTTAAATTTAGCAATTTCATTCATGAATAGATTTTTCTCAGAAATATTAAATGGATTATAACTTTATAGCTATATTGAGTGACTCATATACATAAGCAAAATAAGCATTTTCATTTCTTCCATATTAAATTTCATACAAGCATCATCACCTTGAAAATAACTATTTTAAATACTTTGTATCATATAAATTAAATAATAATTATAGAACTTAAATTAATTAGAAGGTTACTATTTGTTAAAATAGTTTTTTTATTAAACAAATTTTTTTTTATTTATGTAATCAAATTAGCATAAGTAATTTATAAAAAAACATAATCATTTTAAGCAAATTATTGGATTTAAACTAAGCATTTTAATATAACAGCTAAATAATTGAGTAATGAAACAATTAAACAATATATTTATGAAATAATTAAGTGTCAATAAAATATTAATAAGTTAGAGTATGTACCAATATTCTAATGATTTTAATTTGCTGTTTCTTTTATCTTTCGGAAATACATTTTTATGAAAAAACTTTAAAAGAAAAATAAATGGCTTCCTAGAAAAAGAAAATAACTGAGCAAACTGTGGAAAATCAAATATTATCAAAACTAACTGTTCCAAATTAGTTGAAGAGGATTCTTCTCAATTCAATAATTTTAGGACAATCATTTTTTTAAATATTTCGTTTACTCTAAGTTAAGTTAAGAGTGTTTTTAATTCAAATATTCTTCTGTTTGAATATTTTCTCTGCCTTTTTTTATTTATTTATTATTATTTTTTTGAAAAAAAAAACTTTATTTAGCATATATATAGACCAAAAATTGCAGCTTAGACCAGTTTAAAAAAATTTCATTGATTTGGATTAAAGTTGTCATTGTTCCATTTCTTCATTATATAAGCGGGAATTTCCAAGGCAAATTTTAAACATTTGAATTGTTCATCTGCATGGGAAATATGAACTATGTCATTTTATGCAACTAAAATTGAATATTATGCTACTTTTTAACGTAAGTAAGCGAATTCAAACCTTTTATCTAACAATTGAAATACATAAGAAAATTTAATTGTATTATGAAATTTTTTAATAAAACAAAATATTTTTAAGTATTGCTTTTAACAGTATTATGATTTTCTATTTAAAATTCACGGTGGAGCTGAGTAATAATTATTTTTCAATTATTTAGTTGAGACATATGAGAGATTCAATATAACGATAATAACAATAACTAATAATGTGAATGTCACTTCATATATGAGAACTAAATACTTTAAAAAGCATATGCATAACTTTAATAATTGATAAATTTAATTATTATTATTAAATTATTTTACTTAAACATATATTTCATTTTATTAAGTCAAATATTTCTTCCCTTGGAAAAATTGTAGCGAATCTTCATTAACTCAAAGAAATTAAGTGCAAAAAGGATATTTAAAACTTTAATCAAAAACATTTCAGAGCTTTTAATAATTTTTTATTAAAAAAAACTTTTATTTTCCATATTCTGCAAGTTATCCATTTGTTGTTTTACCTTCATTTCAATAACAGATCCAGAATACTGAAATAAAGGACTCGACGATTCTGATGATGATGAGCGAGGAATTGTATTTGCTTTATAAAAAAAATTGATTTCTAAAATTTTTTTTAACCAAATTACTTCTTTTTTAGAAATTTTTTTGTAGGCTTCTTGTTCATATACTCTACGCTATACACGTTTCGAACGTTTTAACTAATCTATTCTAGTTAAATGATCATCTAATTTCGAAATGTACTCTGTCACTCGATAATCGCACTTTGTTTGAAGTGTGATTCATTCAAAGTGTGTATTTAAACACATGAGCAGTTTCAAAAAACAATCAGGAATGATTGATTCAACCTTAAGAAATTCGAAATATCATTCTTTAACTTCAACCCCAAATGGAACTGTAAAATTAATTTTCCAAAAGCTTGCACTGTGAATTACCTCAGCGGGTTGACGCGGGAAGAAATATTGATAAATATAAAGATAATTACTACTGTTGTCCGTGCAATAAAAATAATGAAAGAAATGTCTCTCACACCTTTGGAAGGCTATAATTTCTAGTGAACCTCAGATTCACTTCCCTCGACTAATCAATGCTTCTGTTTTTGCCACTCCCTGCCTGAACGGCTGGATGGAAATAATACTTCTCACATTCGAAAAGGAACAGAACCTGAAAACGCAGTCGTCGTTAATTTTCAATTGACGTTTAAATAAATCGATGCTTTCGAAAGACGAGGGATGAGTCAAAAATGTATCTACATTTAGGAATCTATTCTATTTATAGATCTCTCTCCATATTAGAGACAGACAAATATTATTTCTGAAATTACATATTTATGATTTCGTACTGTGATCTACTCAGCAGAAGCATTCAATTAGTTACTCCACTATTATAAACTCAAATCGGTTTATTTAAGAGATAAAGAAGTTGTTAGAGAGATAAAGTGAAGAAAGAAACAGAAATTAAAAAATTATAGAATTTGAATTCTAAAATCAATTCTGCTTATTAAAATAGCTGTTATGATAAATGTATATTTAACATGAGTTTTATGAATGAAGGAAAATCAAATAGAAGCGAACGAATTTAGACAAAAATTCATTCACTAAAAAACGACTAAAAAGTATAAACCAATTTTTTTTTTACTAAAACAAGATCTTTATGTATGATATTTTTTATAATGGCGATTTATAAGTTGTAAATTGTAAAAAGAGCAATTAATTTGTCAGTTATAAGATTTGAACTTAAGATTACAGGTATTCATTATTCCTTTCTAAAACATGCAGAAAAATGTTATTTTATACGTAGTATGTGAAAACACAGTGGAACTCTTCGCGCGTTCGTTTTCTCTCCGTTAAAACATCGCAGTTTTCTGATACTTATATATATATATATATATATATATATATATATATATATATATATATATATATATATATATATATATATATATATATATATATATATATTAAGACAGAATAAATTAAAACCAAACTAGCTAGATGTTCTTTCATATTCTTTCAGTTGAATACATTTATGGTGTCATGATATTTACAGAAAGGTATAAAAAAATGAGATTTACCTTCATTTATTGAAATCTTAATTCATGTATTAAAATACAACTAGATATGTATACTTAATTTTAAAAAATTTAATAACAAATAGCAGTTTTATATTTGTTTATAATTTTCAATATAGAGATACTTTGGGTAGATTTCTTTCAGAATCAATATTGAGAGAGAGAGAGAAAAATTAAAAAATAAAGGAAATACAATAACCAAACTAACAGAATAAATTCAATAGCGTTAAAACCTTATTATATTCAATACTTATTATTTTATTCAAGCTTTCCTATTGTTTATGTAACTGCATCACTATAATAAATAGATAAGTCTTCAACTGATTCATAGAAATAATGTAGCCATAATAATTTTTGGGCTATACGACTGAACTAACATAAAATATTATTAGGCATAAATATGTTATGCACGCATAATTTTTACAGTTGATTTTTAATCAACGATATTTGCTACATTTAGCAGGTGCTACTTTTAATATTTATTTGTTCCCTTATGGGGCGAATTTTTCCTATCCCCTGAATTCGCAGAGGAATTCAAAGAGACAAAATGATGTTTAAATGAGCGATGGATTTGTCCTATACGATTCGGCTTAATCCAATTACGCAATAAATCTAAGAGTCGCTCCCATTTCATGCCAATCCTGAAATAAATCTATAAAGGAAAATAATAACACAGCACACTGTGTGTAAGGGTTTTTGTTCTTCAAAACTATCTCTTTTTTGGCGACCATTCATCAATATTTAGCAAAATTTACTTTTTTAATTAAATTTTTTAAGTAAATTCTTTTATCGAATAAGCATTTTTAATTTATCCATACTAACAATTGAAATTAACAGATAAATGTAATAAAATATAAAATATACGCAAATTTATAGATTTATTTAAATTTATGCCTCGATTCTTGAAAGAAAAAAATATAACAGTTTTTATAATTAATATTCCTTTATATTTTTACTTAATCAAATAAAAAGTAATAATTTTGTGAAGTACAAGTCATTATAAATTTGTTTAAATCAAGCAAAAGAAATATTTTATTTTGAAAACATATTTCAATTAAAAATCTCTCAATAGTCAAATTTGTTATGCCTTATAATCGTAATTAAGAAGTTGATGTTTTAGAAAATTATATGATTTATTTTAAATGATGAAAAAATAAAGATTGGATAATTATAAGCCTATTATATCGATTAAAGTTTTGAAAATAACAGTATATATATATATATATATATATATATATATATATATATATATATATATATATATATATATATATATATATATATATATATATATATATATACTACTTTTATATTATATACTAGTTTTAAATTTTAATTTAGTATAATTTTATTAAACTAAAATAAAATATTAGACAAAATTTAATTTAGTACATTCATAGAGAGCAGTACACTTTTACCCAAATTAAATATAAAAAAAAAACTAATATTAAAATTGGTGTCTTGAACAACAAGTTTAACAAGTGTCTTGTGTTAGAATATTTTAAATCCTGATATGAATTTTGTAAAATACTTATAGTAGTTATTAGAGCATTTAAGCTCACTATATATATCATAATTTTATATAATAGTGATTCTTATTCTTTACTTTTCTCAATCATTCAATACAAGCAAGAAAATACTGAAACAAAATTTACTAAGCCATTTCAAATAATCCGTTGTACTTCCAGTTATTTTAATTACAATTGTTCGTGTTCATTTGGATTAAACAGCATAATATACTGTTGATGTGTCATGCCATAAAAGGTATTAATAAGAAGTACTTTACATTTTTTCAAAACAATAAGGATTATTAACAATTTATTCACTTGTAGGAGAGAATATTCTGCAATTTTTACTGGGCCAAAATTTCTTTCTTTAAGTTGATTGCTGATATTTTAAATAAATTTTATTTATACAAATTAATAATGAATCTAATATTCATCATACAGAAATTTTAGAAAGGAAATTTCATAAGCAGTATATTTCTATTATTTAAGTTTTATTATCAAGCAATGAAGTATATATTGCAATTAATCATATTACTTGAAATGTGTTCCCGTTCAGCTTTTGATTTTCATAATTAACAAATTATGCCTACTATATTTATAAATTTCCAAACGTCTATAGTCTTTTAACTCAAATGAAAAATTCAGGTTAAAAAATTATTCCTTTAGAAATAACGATAAAAAAATGCTTTAGAGTATTATGTTGGTAAAATTGGTGATTAAAAATTATGTATATATATATATATATATATATATATTATATAGAAAATGTTTAATAATATAAAAAGGTTTGGAAACTTTTTTTATATTTATAATATGCTATTTTCTGCCAAAATTGAATTTATTATAAATTAATAGTAAATTAGAAAGATTGCATTTTTAAATTCTTTTATTTTCAAAACCGCGTAAATATAATGATGGAAAAATTTAGAAATTTCTCATTGGTTTAAATATGTATTGTATATTATAGAAATATTATTTAATATAGTTTATTGTACTGAATTAAAAGTGCGATTAATATCAAATACATTTTACTAATGAAAAAGAATAAATTTTCTCAAAAATAATTCGAAGCTTTTTAATTTAAATATTAATACAATATAAAGCAAATATTAATCTACAGAGTATACGTGAAAATATGTATTTTATTTTATTTATTAAAATTTGAACGACTATTTTTGATTTGCTTATTGCTACGTTAAACCATTCTTAGATAAAACGAAAAGGAATTATATGTATTAAAATTTACTATTAATTTGTATAATATTTTAGAGAATTCTTAACTTAGAATTTTGTAGATAGAATTTATATTTGAATTTTACAGTTGTCATTGTCACGATCGAAGAAAAAAAATTAGCAAAAACAAATATGGAACATGTAATTATTTTGAAAATGATGAAGTAAAATGTGAGGATGAAATGACTGATCAGGTATATTCTATCTAATGTATAATCAAAATAAGTTTTATGTAGACTGAGAAAATGTTAACCATTTTTATTATTACAAGTATTGACTTCATTTTGCTTATAAAATTTGTTTAAAAGTTTGAAATGATGTTCAAAGTTTTTCTAACAATGTGGTAACTAAATTAAATGACATGAAAATTTCGATCAATATTTTCGGTTAAAATATCTTATTAAAGTTTTTGGGTTTTGAGAGTTGATTTTAAAATAATGTAAGGTAATTCATTAAATTACACATCAATTTAAATATTACTTGGTAATTAGCTTAAGAAGTTTTAATAATATTTTAAATCTACTTTGAAATAAAGTTTTGTTTGTTTTTACTTCTAAAACAAAATCCTAATTAATTTTATATTAAATATATAATGCATTTAAAATTTTCAAAATGTTTAATTTGAATTTAATAGTTTAAGAAATTATGTATCCAAGTATTTTTAATTCACTTGACCACAACTAATTTTTACATGTAAAATATTATTAAGTAAACACATTTGTATATATGTATGTATTTTTTCCTTTTAGATAAAAGGGTTATTACAATTTAAAATATCTTATGAAATTCATAGAGAAAAAATATTTGAACTTATGAAAAAATTGTTTAAAATAAAACAGCATTTGGTGTGATGATTAATAGCCCATCTATTATAGAATCTATTTCTCAAAATATCCAAAATTGACTGCTTTCAATGGAGCATTGGAAGGTTATAAACCTGCATTGTTTGCATATTTGAGAATGAATTTTAAAATATTCATAAAAGTACTAAACTTTTATACCAACATTATTTTCTAACGATGCCACAATGACTTAAGAACACTAAAATTTACAATTCCTTACATAATTTGCATATCTGAATTTTTAATACTAGAACATGAAACATGCTTTGGATGCCTTTCCAAATTTTTTGATTGCATGTTAATAAGATGTTTTATTTTATTTTAATGCCAAAAAAATTCCTTTGAAATTTTGTAGAGAATTTTATAAGAATAGATGAAAGATCTCATTGTTATTTTCATATTTGTTTAATGATTGCTTCCAAATGAAAGTTATTAAAATCTATATTTTATTTCTATAATCTATATTAAAATCTATACTTTAAAGTGTAGTAAAATTAGTAATTTAACTACACTTTGCTTTGCTGTGGTCAAAAGCAAGACGTGAATATGAAATATTTTGTGGACAATGAATTTATTTTTGGATATGAAAGACTGAAAAACATTCAATATTTTATATAAATGATGTCATGTATTTAATGTTAAGTACCATGATAAACTCATTGTATTTTTTTGCTTTTATGGACTTTATGATTTATAAATTTAAAAAAATGGTCCAGTTGGGACTTTAATTGAAACAATACATATCTTACTATATGCGATCAAGATCTAAATTTTGCAAAATCCATGCATTAAAATGTATATCTTTTTATTCTTATTTTTTAGAATTCTTATTTTGTGTTATTAAATTGTCAATTCAAAGCAATTAAACTGCAAAATTAATTTCACATCATAAACATAAGAATATCTATTCTTATTTTCTGTATTAAAATTTAACAAATGTTTTTTGCATAATCTTGCATTTTATTTACAATTTCATTTTTAGTTTCATTGTAATTATTTTCAGTTTGAACTAAACTTGGAAAATAAAATATAAAATAAGATTTATCTGAAAAAACGTATGTGAATTTTGTTCAACAGAATAATCTATAAATATTTGTCTTTACCCTCCTGTAACTTTAAAAATAATGTATTTAGCTAACTGAAGATGTGTGACAATTATTTTTGAGAGATTATTTTTCTAAACTCACACGTAAAATTAAATAGATGTAATAAATGGCTGAATTGCTTGATATTGTATGTAATTTAAAAACCTCTATAATTATCAAAATCAACCAAACTGTCATATTCAATTGTACTATTATATTATTGAATAAAAAAATTACATCTTTATACTATAATTGTCAAAAAAATACATGACTCCTTAAAATAAAGAATTAAAAATCATTTTCTGCACAAAATGGTCAATAAAAAAATTCAGCAATACTTCTACAAAAAATTTAAATTCATTCTTTATTTCTGTGAAATATTTACCCCTTTAAACGATTTGTTGTTACTCCTTTTAAAAAGAGTAGTTTTACCGTATCTTTCAAAAGAGTGAATTTCTATCTTAAAGATTGGTTGAGCTTTGTCAAAATGAAAGAGTGAAATTTCACGCTTTCTGAGTAGAATCTACTCGATTTTCTAAGAGTATATATATATATATATATATATATATATATATATATATATATATATATATATATATATATATATATATATATATATATATATATATATATATATATATATATATCGTCTTGCATTTTTTGTCAAAAATGCAAAATGTCAGACAACTCAGACTTTCAAATGAAGTTAAATTGTAGAATCTCGACCAGCGGAAGCAACTGAGACCAAAACATTACAGATTTAAGGCACTTCTAGAGGTACTGTGTCTAAATTCATGATCGTACACACAGAACGTAGCAAGACAAGTTCAGCAAAGCAAAATAGTAGACGGAAGGAAATTCAAATGAGAGATCAACAAGTACTGACTCTGGTTGTAATTTCTAAAAGGGAAACTAGTCAAAAAAAGTTTCAACAATCACAGTTCAGAAGCTTCTTCATAAACAAAAGATTTACGTCAGAGCAGCAATTTCCAAGCCATTTGCCACAAATGTTAAAGCCAAACATTATCTACAATGATGCCATAATAGCAAAATCTGTTCAGTTGGTGAATAGAAGTCAATTATGTGGTCAGAATAATTATTTTCCACACTTTTCCATATCAGGACTGGTGAATTTTTGAAGGACTCCCGCAAAAGCGTATAATTGTAATTATCTCTGACTGGAAGCATGGAAGTGAATCTGTCATGGTATGGGCAGCTATGTTGGTAGTTCCATGCTATCTCAACGCAACCTTGGAAAACAAAATCACGAGGAAGAAGTATGAAGAAATGTTTAATGAACCAGGTTCATTCTACGCTGCAACTTTGTATCTTACAAAAGAACAAATTTTCCAAATGGTAATACTTCTATTCAAGCAGCGGAGCCAGCCCAATTATGAGTTGACGAATATTACGAAGAAGTGAAACACCTTTCTTGCTCCCACACAGTCTCTCAACCTCAGTATGATGATACTGTTGATCTCTTTTTGACTGTTTAATACAGAATCAATATCCCCCACTTTCACCTCTTCAGGAATTTCCACAACATTTATATAAAAAATAATACAAAATTCCTTTAAAGACTATTCAACATTTATGTAGTTCGAATCCCAGCTAAAATGCATGCTAAAGGCGATCCTGATTCGTATAAGTATTCCTTATAAATATATTGTATTTCTATTATTTTAATAAAACCATTTGTAAATTTCTATTGATCATTGCTATAAAGGCAATTTTTTTTAAATATTGGAGGTTACATAAACACAGTTTGTATGTAACCTCTAATATTTCAAAAAAAGTAATTTATAACCTTTAAATGAAGTATTTCGTTTAGTTTCGTTTTACAGAATTAATTTTAGTAATGATTGCTTAGAGCTCACCGTGGCATAGAGGTAGAACTTCGCTCTGGTTTGGTTTGTTTGTCGCTCAACGGTCATTTTTTGCACACGAGGGCTAATTAGACCGAGACTTACGGTTTAAAGTGTATTCCGAGCCACTACAAACATCCATGCCCATGGTGGGATTCGAACCCACGAATTGTCGAACCGAAGGCAAGAGCGCTAACCATTCGGCTGCCAGCTTGGCGTAGAACTTCGCTCTTCGAAGTAAAAAGTTTCAGATTCAATCCCAACCACTATTTAACAACAACAGATAGATGTTGCACTTCTGCTTTTAGCATGAATGCTCATCGGAGTGAGTGCTTGAGAGTTTTCTGTCCCTTGTCACAGGTTAATACAGCCTCTGATAGTCTTTCCTTAAGGTAGTTTATGTGGTGGATGTTAAAACATCCTGCAACAACCTTTGGACCGTAGGGCTAACCATTTCTCGTTGTCAATAGTAGCATAGTAATTTGAGAAGCATCACCCTAATAAGGATGTAGATATGCGCGCTACAAATTTATTTATTGGTAAAGCTGTGTCGCATTTTCACCAAATTTGAAGCTTTGGCAAAAACAAATATCTGAATATCTTTCTATTAAAAAATAATTAGGCATATACCTTAATTACTTCGTTTTTACTTTCCTACAAACTGAATTGGCATTCTAGGTGGGCTTGTTCCGCATTGGAAGGAAAGATGAAAATAATTCATTCTTGTTAATAATATGTAACTATTTTTCTTTGAAAAAATGCTGAGAGTAATTTTTCAACATGGAACGCATAATCATACTTCACATTAATTTATATCAGAAAAAATGCTTCGCATAACGAGTGTTTCTCTTTAGCAGCATGATTCGGAACGAATTATACTCGTTCACAGAGATTCTACTGTACTTTATTTAGATTTGCTTTGTTATTTTCTTGCGTACGGATGCTTTCATATGTATACCCTTTTTAATCATTTATCTCAAGATTCTTTTCATTCTTTCTAATAAAATTATTTATGTATTTTTGTTTTTACTTAAAACTTTACTGCATATTTGGACAATAAAATATTTATTTTTAAAATGGCAAATCGAAAAAAATTACTCATATTTATGTCTTACTTTTCCCAAAGTATGCAACAAGAACACACGAGGATTTTCTTTCTTGTGTGAAGTTCTCTTTTAAAAAATGGATGCACACACTCTGCTCTATATATTACTGATAGTCCCTTAACTAAATTAGCTATAGCTGATAACAAATTTTTAATAATATGAAGTTTCAACCTTAATTTCATAAATTACAGGAACAATATAAATAAATGATTATTGTTACTGAATTTTATTTCAAGAGTCATTTTAAGGTGGACACAGTAAAAAACTAAACTGCACAAGGAAGCATTTCTGAAGATAAAGACAGTTATAAGAGTTGCATGAATGACATGATTTAAACAATTTTAGAATATCATTGATTGTTGGAAGAGCAACAAAAATATGGAAGATTTAACTGAATTATGTTCTTGCCTTAATAACGGTTGAATTATTGGTAAGATTAGATAATAGTGATTTTAATTTAAACTTATACAATTGAAGATCTTCTCCAGGGTTATCGAAATATAATCTGCATACCACGATTAAGGAAATTACTCATAGATTTAATATTAATTTTATTGGCCCTTTATATAACATTAGAAAAATATCGCAAATATTAAGTGTCGCATTCTTTAAGGGATAAAAATAATTTAAACTAAATCTTTGCTTAATATTTCTCTTTTTAAGTCATTAAAAAAACCATTTTTTGAACCAATAACCATTAAAATGCGTGAATCAATGAGTTTGAAGACTGACCCAATAAGATCCCCCCCCCCGACTCAGAAAAACTATGTTCATAATATGTTTGAATAATCGGTTAGATTAGTTTGGTGGAATAACAACATTTTTACACTCCTAAATTAATACTAAGACAAGGAATTCAATGATACTTAGAAATTAATAAACTTGCTAATATTTTAAAAAGTAAAAAACCCAATTAATATCTGATATTTTAATTTTATTGTTACATAATGTTATGTAACGATTACTAATGTGTGTTAGAGAGAAAAATCTTCAAAACTATCTTTGGCTCAGTTCAGGTAGAAGGATGTTGGAGAGCCAGATACAATTTTGAACTATACAGGCTCTATAGACAACCGCAGATTACACATATCATTCGTAGTAACCAATTAAGAGGGTTTGGTCATGTATGGAAAAGCCCAGATGATAATCCCTCAACAATCTTAACATTTAAAAAACCTGAGGAATCCAGGACTAAATGAAGACCACCTTTTAGAGGGTTGGATGATACTGAAAGAGACCTAAATACTTTAAAAATCAAGAAATGCTGATGATCGCTAATGATAGAAGGCGCTGGAGAAAGCGTGAGGTTGAGGCAACCAAGGCATGTGAAGGGCTGTTGAACTAGTGAAGAGAAAGAAGATATGTATTGCTGTAACAACGAATATATTGCGAGAAATATACTGATAATTATAAAAACGAAAAAAATTGTTTATTTCTCTATAGTTTCAAGACGTTAGAATCAATAAAAAAAAGTTGATATGCCCAAAAAGTAAATAAAATAGAAAGAAATAATTTACATGGTTAATTAAACTACACTATTTTGACATCAATGAATATGAATAAATAAGTAAAATATTCATTGATTATAAAGCGACTGAATAATTTATGATAATTTGAATCACTTACCAATTAATTTTTGTGACAAATTAACAACTATTAGTAGCCCATGTTTTGAAACCTAATTATCAGTATCAAAACCTTACTTTGATTTTTGTCAATGGAAAATTATAGTTCCAAGACTTTGATTTTAAACACAAAACACAAGCAATAAAGGTTTAGTGAGTGAAAAATGATAAAAAGGAAGGATCACAGAACATCCTTTTTATCACTTTTTTTACTTTAATTATTCAGAATTTATTAAATATGTTGCAAGTATTTTAAAACTTTAACAAAACTTTTAGGATAAAAATACGATAAAAAAAATAATCAAAATGTTTAGAAAAATGAATCTTAGAAATGAGAACTTAAATTAAAAATGAATCTGGATCTAAATTAACCAAAGCAGAATCTTGGAAAACTATATAAAGGGTGTTAAACTATTGAATAAGATTTGCATGAAATATAATTTTAATTTTCTTCTAATTAATGGCAACAAGAACTTGACTAGGTTTGTATATTTATCGACTTTCAACTACTTGTCATAGAATTTTTTTGATTGCATGAATTATTAAGTTTGAGACTTGAATCTGAAATATTAATAGAATAAAGTATTGAAGTCTTGTATTTAACTTCTTGGGTTATAACATTCTTCAAAAAGAGATGCATTATTGTTTATCTGATGGGACTATAAAGGCATAATAGTAAGATAGATTAAAAAATCGATTACTAAACATTCGAAGAAATTTGATAAATTTAGTAAAAATGTTCTAAAATACAGCTCGTTGTGGTGAAGTAAAAAGGAGAAATTTTTAATTTAAAATGAAATATCATTCAATCGACCCTGAAAAACGTAAATAGATTATATAGAAAATGCATAACTTTTATAAGTACTCATTATAGAAATCACATTTTCTGGCTTTCGTTTATTCAAAATTGGATTACAGAAAACTTAAAAACTTTTGATTACATGAAAAAACTATCAAAAACTTGGTTTGAAGTATTTTTGACACTTTTAGTGAAGAAAAATCAACTTTCTTCTAATACAAGTATCTCATTTTCTACACAGATGGTAATCAACTCTCTGTGATAAGACACTATAATAATCTTATAAAATATTTATCTTACTGGATTCTATTTTTAATATTGTCGTTATTTTTCATTCGGAAACAAAATTGCAATTATTCAATATTTGGAAAGTAATTTCCAAATACTCTGCCAACACTTTCATACTGCGTGTATTTACGTATACCAAACTCTACTGACTTACATGTGATTTTACGTTCGTAATTATTTCTTCATGGAATTGCAGTTTTAATGGCCTGTAATGCATTTTAAGATTTCGAATTATTTTTCAAGCTCAAACTGGCACTGCAGAGTGACAATCCAATTTCAACGAAACTTTGTATTCATTTGTATGAACACCAAGAATTTTCAGTTACATTAAAAGTTTATTCGTTATAATTTTACAAGAAATGAATTCCAAATTTAACGACTCAAATCATTTTAGCTACAGAATAAAAAATAAAAAATAATCTATGCTTGCAGAATTAACTGCATAGCAAGGATGAAATCAAATTATACATCAAATTTTTATAAAATAATTAAAAAATATTGTTGAAAAGTAATTCTTTTATACAAGGGGATTATAATTTCAAAACTAAATTAAGAAGCATTGAGCCGGGTGATTTGTAATTTGCCGAAAACATAAGGGGATCAAAAAGATTTATAAAGTAAAAAGAACAGAAAAATGTGTTTCATTTAAATTCTTAAGAACTCAATGTAATTAAAGGTAACTTTCAGTGAGTATTTATGCAATCACAGTTTGAGTAAAAGTAACTTTCAGAGCAGAAGTTTTATCAGAAATATTTCCTCAACTGTTTATGTGAATTCATTTTGAATACTTTTAATTTTCAAAAGTTAATGGACTTTTCCGATTTTTAGACAGTTAAAATAATTTTGTTTATATTACTACGATTATGCTTTCTTTGAATTTCAAAATTCACAGATGAATTAAATGCGGTTAAAATTTCAGTTTTTTGCGGACTTTTGTTGAAGGTTAAAATTTTTTATATTATATATAAAAAGTAATTTATAAGTGTAAACTTTATATGAGGAATATTTTCAGTGGATCAGTATTAATATAAATCTTTTGTCTTATGGGGTTAAACATCGTGGCATTTTTTTAATTGAACATTATTAAACAGTATTGGCTACTTTTGTATTTGAATATTTTTAAAAAGAAGTTGTAAATTCAAAGTTTTATATTTCAGTAAGAATTATACTGTATTCGTATGAAATAATTTTTTTCTGTGCCATCAGTATCACCATAATAATACAGTAAATATAACTGCTGTATGAAACTGTTGGTCTTGGAGTCATAAGGGAGGAAACACGGAAATCTAACAAACACCCACACCACTAGAAATGAATCCAGAAAACAGTAACACAACATCCATATCAAGATGTTTAACAGTGACTGCATTCAAACAAACCACAATTCACGCTGAATAGCCGTCTCCTACCAACAGACTATCATGAGTTGATTTTTGACATAGGTGACAACCTAACGACTGACTGAAAATGGTCGTAAGGCATCCTCCGTGTCAATGGCCTTCTGGGAAGACTTTTTTTCATCGATAGTAGGCCGTATTCACATGTCACAAAGAAGAAAATCGAACATATTCTAAGCACCTTTCCCGCTAAACACGTGCATGTAAAAAGCAGAAGAGCAATATCCGCTCTCCTTGTTCAACAGTGGTTGGGATCGAACCTGGGAGCTTATGTTCCGAAGAACGCTGTCCAACCATTAGACCAAGATGAGACCCTACTGTTTGTGGACTTTTACAGCGTATATTGGACAGCCTAATGGCCAAAAGCCGCTGTAAGGCATCTTGGCATCCACCATGTGAACTGCCTTCGGGGAGGACTACATGTGTCCTATTTTAAAAAGACGACATATCAGCCACATTTAAAAATAAACTTGTAGATACTCATTTTGTAAGTAATATGTTAACTACCATTACGCTGCTCTCAAAACGAAATGACATTTTGTAGCAATTGTGTTTTACTTTTGTTTTACAATTTTTCACAAGTTGAGTCATTATTTTAGTCATTTAAATAGCTAATTTCAGTCATGAAGTTTCACTTAATTTAATTAGTTGAACAATGTTATTTAAAAGAAAATATTTCGTAAAGTAAGTAGAAAGGTATATATATATATGTTTTTTTTAAATTTGCAATTTTGTTATATGTTTTATAAACATTATATATTTTGTAAAAATCTTTGCATTAATTACTGTATTAAAATGAGAAAAAATAATAAATTCAAATCCCTTTAGTCTATACACCGAGGAAAGTTTCAGTTTATTGCAAAAGGTTAGATGTTAGAATGTTCAAGATATGCCTTGGCGTCAAGAAGCAATGCTGTAAACCGGGCACAAAATCATTAGATAAATTTTGCCAATGCTAGGGAAATTAGCAAAAAGAAAGCTAAAAACTAAAGGACAAAAGAACTTTGCCGCGATGAGATCCTTTTCATTTGTTTCTTGAGATTCTCTGTAACCTTAAATTTACCTACAAATATTTGCAAATGGAAGGTCTTGACGTACAACATGCTCAAAAATTGACTGATGAATTTACAGATGGTATTAGAAAAATGAGAGGAATTCATAAACGAAGCTTTAAATTACGCTAAATACTGACAATTTTAAACCTCCGAGATGAATAAGGAGAAAAGATTTCAGCAATGGAGAACTGCTAATTTATCGTACCCTGCAGAAAATATTTTTACATTAGATAGAATAACTGACGAAATTCAAACATGCTTCAACATCTCCAAAAATTGACCAAAAATCTTTTTAAATCCTATAGTATTAGGTATCGACGATGAAGAGCAACTTCGATCATGCTTCTCCAAATATTAACAAACAAGTTTAAATGTGGAGTGTGAGGATATATATATATATATATATATATATATATATATATATATATATATATATATATATATATATATATATATATATATATATATTATATAAAGTTGTCATTGTTACGACTAACTGCAAAAGGAATTTGATTTCACTCTATTGGATTCATTTTATTTTATTTTTGATTCCAAATTTCAAGGAGGGTTACCAAGTAGACAGTGGTGTACGAAACTTAAGTAACAATGTAAATTTGAATATAGCAGGAAATTGCAGAAAATTGTTTCTTGCAATCAGTACGATGAACACATAATTCAAAGTCATGCGTATGCAAACTTCAGGAGCAAAATCACAGACAACGTGAGTGTACATAAAACGAATGCAGTCGGAAGGCGCAGCTCAAGACAACAAAGAAAAGATTCAAAATTACAGCTGTTAGAAACGTTGGAAGTGTCCGCCCCAAGAAAACAACTACAGTGGATAACCCATATACCATCCATCATGCAAAAAAAGTCCGAAAGCAGTCAGCAACGCTCCAAGACTAAGCAACTATGTACAGCAATAGGGAGACAAGGGTCTTGGTTTATTGTTCAGACACCCCTTCTTTACAACGGTGCCCTATTCACCTGCCGTCCTAAACGATGTATCCTATCGAAAGTTGGCCACAGGCACCGTTGAATGGTACAAAAAGCACAAACACTGGACACCTCATCAACGTATATGTGTCGTCTTTACACATAAGCCCTTTCAGAGCTACAAGAGATTCTTAAGCCTAGTTGATTTGAAGAGAGATCGGGATACGGTTTCAATCCAGTAACATCACGGAATGAAACCATTACGGTGGTCCTGGAGTTATCATCTAGGAAGACATTTTGTTGAAAGGCGGATTAAGCTCCACGTTTTTGAATGGTTCTACAACCGGAGATCATTATTGTTAGGAGGTGATCCTTCCCCATGCGCACCTGTTCCGAAATGTCATTAGAGTAGACTTTGTTTTTATGAATAACAAAGCGCGATTATAATGGACTTCTGCTGTTCAGCAGCTATAGAAAATTTAAGATATTATTCGAATAGATTGGCCAGTTACTCCCCTGATCTAAGTCCCAGTGAACATGTGTATATCTAAATTCCATTGAATGCTTTAGGAAGGTGCCTTGAGGCACCATTACATTCTATGGGGAACACTCAACAACTGAAATAGATGTTGATTAAGGATAGGTCCTCTTACCACAAGAATTTTTAATCAATCTGGTGCTGAATATGGAGAGATGGTGCGAAGTAATCATTGGAATAAGGGAAGAACATATCACCCACAAAGGAACATCTGCTTATTTTTCCTCCTAGTTCCTGCGATAGGGGGGATATAAACTCTATGAACATTTATTGTACATATTAAGTCTACCGGAAAGTTCTGTCTGCCCCGGTTACAATCAGTTTCAACAAGTATTCAGCTCAACAAACCATTTCCGACCATATTCGGAAACTAGGGTTTGTGTGGAAGTATTCGAGATGGATGCCACACAAGTTAAGTGAGAAGAATTTGAATGATCGAATCATCATATGCACATCTCTGCTTGCACGCAACAAAATCGAACCCTTCTTGGACCGGATCATAACTGGGCATGAAAAGTGGATTACCTATGAAAACATCATAAGAAAAAGGGCATATTGTGAACCCGGAAAACCTGCCCCCTCTACCTCTAAGCCGAAGTTGAGCCTGAACAAGAGAATGTTGTGAATATGGTGGGACATTCGAGGACCAATACATTTTGAGCTGTTGAAACCAAACGAAAGGCAAAATTCGGAGAGGTACTGTCAGCAATTGGATAAATTAAAAGCAGCACTCCAAGAAAAGAGGCCGGCGAAGTTCAATAGGAAAGACATCATACTGCTTCATGACTATGCCAAGCTGCTTTGGGGACTCGTCAGAAAGTCGCAGAACTAGGCTGGGAAATTCTGTCGCATCCACCATACTCCCCGGACATAGCACCATCTGATTATCACTTGTTTCTTGCAGGGCAAACAATTCAGGAACGAAGAAGATATCAGACAAGTACTGGTTCAATTTTTGGCCTCTAGAGATAAGTCATTTTTTTAAAATGGGATATACAAATTGCCATCACGCTGGCAAGAAGTCATAAATAATGATGGCAATTATATTATTCAATAAAGTTTATCCAAAGTATGAAAAAATGTATTCCTTTGTTTCATTCTAAAACGGACAGAACTTTCCGGTAGACCTAATATATACTCTTCGTATCGCAGTCGCTATTTGATAAAGGAAAACCAAACTTAGCAGTATAAATCAAACATACACTAAGAGAAAATCACGATTATGTACATCAGGATATAGTTTTGTGAACAGAATAATGATAACAATAGCATAAAGCGGATTACTATTAAAAGCAAGGAAAAAACTTCACAATTCACATATAGCATTATTATTTTTGGACATTTTAATATCTTATATTTTAAGACTTCAGTTATTAATCAAAGTAGAGTAGAATTTGAAATGTCATGCATTAAAAAAAATTATAATTGCTTTCCAGATCGTTTAATGTTTTTTCTTTAATACCTGTAAAGAGAGATGCAACGTCTTTATTAGAGAAGTAGGAATAAAACTTATACTAACTCTAACAAAGATAAATCCACATGTTTAAAAAAAAAAAAAAAAAAAACTAATATCGTTTTATTTAGTCTTAGACAATTTTTTGAGATTAACTTATAAAATTTTGTCTAGAAAAATATATATTTGTGTGATTACCATTAACATCTACATATTTATTGTACTTTTCTGTATCACTAGTTCTTTGCAGATATTTTAAGTTATCGTTATAGAGAATTTCAAATTCATGAAAGGGATAGCTATTGAGTTCACACATCTTAGAAACATTCTTAGCTAAAAATATGCAATGTTTGCAAATATTTTCCTGAGCAATAATAATGAGAAGTAGAAAATTTTCATAAAAAATAAATAAGAAAATTTTAAATATAGAGCATTTTGTAACAAAATCCTTCGAAATATTTTTTGACCAAATTCAATTGATATTACCAATCTAGCTATAAAGCTATTTTTTATAGAGGAGAATTGATTTGACCGGAACTTACGATTTATAGGGAATTATGAACCACTACATATAACGATGAAGAAGCGAGTTACTGAAAATACAAACTATTGAATGAAAAGCCAGAGCACTAACCACACATTCTAAAAAAATTTACACATACGAATCCCAGCAACCATAAACTGAATCTACGTACTTGCTTTTCCTCATAAATTGAGAACATTACTCCGAAATTTCTCAAGTACTTGCAATGTTGTAAAAATACAGCTTAGAAAAATAATTCGCAATTATAAAATCTTCCCTTATAGGTTCACGAAAATTAATTTTAGTCTCTATATCAATTACAAATTACAGTCCTATAACCTGGTACTTTTAAAGTGAACTGTATAAAATTTGATCCTTTTGAATTGCTGCCACAGTAATGAGGAGTTCAGAGTTAAATTACTTTTAGCATTTAAGTAATGAATAGAATTGTTTATGGTTATGTACAAAATCGTCGATTTTGATGTCACTTAAAAGTCAATAACATTAGTTCAACAGGAATTAATAGATTAATTGAAACACTAATGTTACCAAAAGCACATGATGAATAATTTCCTTATATACAAAAGGGTACATTTGAAAATGTACCCTTTTGTATCATATTAAATTTATCATTTTAACTATAAATATATTACTCAGAATAGTTATTACATAATAATTTAATAAGACTTTGCAATTTTATTCACGTTTATTACAACACAAAGCAGCTTTAAAACATTTGGTTTTTATTCGAAAGCAAACCATATATTGATAAAAATGGAGCTTATTTTATGGTCTAAAGGCACTAAATATTTCAGCACAATTCCAGTTGAGGGTTTATACAACGAATTCAGCAATAAAAAGAGAATTCTGGAAAAGACATCCGCATGTTATAATCAATGCGCAAATAAATAAACATATAAAATATACACATTTTTGTTTCAGAATTATTGAAAATGATGATTTATTGAAAAAAGGCTGTTTGTTCAAGAAGAAGATCTGTTCAAGATACTTCAAAGTATAATAGGCAGACCTCGCAATCTTTAATTTTATGAAATGGTTTGATGTTGGTGAGGTTCGTACAATTGTCCAAGAATCAAATTTCAGGAGTTTTAAAAAGTTTTTCAAGCGTCAATTCAAAACTTTCAGGAGGTATCGACAGTCATGTTAAATATTTTTTTATTTCAAAAATTATTCTTAACCAAGTATGCATATAATTATGTAAATGCGACATTGTTCAATTATATATGTAAATAGAAATAAAACATAGCAAATATTTATAAAAAATAATTTTTATTATTTAAGTTAGTTTTATTTAATGATTACTTCAAAAGATTTTGATAAATTTAAAGCTATAACAGAAATTTTTTTTCATTTAAATTAGCGGTATTCTTTACATTAATGAATTATAAGTTGTATAAAATAACGGGTTATTTTAGAATTTTTAAACATCTTCATTAGATTTCTATTTATTAATTTATTGACTATTTCATGATGTCTATAACAGCCACTTTTAATACATACTTATTCACGAAACAAAATAAATGCAACTATAAGATAAAGTTTCCAGGATGACTTTTTTTCAATTATTATTTAATAGAAATAATTCTAAATTTTCCTCTTGTTTACTTTTAAACTATACATGTCCATATTCTAAGCTTTTCTGTTTCTTTAATCATCTAATAGATTTTCTCATTTGTAGGTCATTTATACCTACAAAATTTTGCTGTAAAGAAATGCTAATTTTCCACCTCTAAAGCTCTCTTTCAATTCATTATTAAAACCGAGTAAAAACTGTTGTTTCTTTAAAGCACGAAAGCGACACGCATTTAATTTAGTAACTAATGTTAATTTACCAGTTCTTTCAGCTTCTTCAGCACACTCTATTGTAGAGATTTTTCAAGTTCATTTATTTCCTCTTCCAAACACTTTTTGTTTTTCAGTTCATCAATTTCTTCAAAAAGTGCTCTTTGCTTTCTTTTATCGGCTTTTTTTCTGTTTAATTTATTTAAATATAATTTATGCTTTCGCCTGACACCTGCAGTAAAAGAAAGTAGGTCTTAGCTAATTATTATATTTTGGACACCTATGTCTCCGACGTGATGGTCAATGTCGGTGCTTTGCCACAACTCATTGGTTTTTTAAATTGTTTACCTTCACATTTTTGTTAACTGGAAAATCCACGTTCAGCTGATGATTAACCATGAAATGGTAGTAAAAGCAAATTAATTACTATCCATGAGTGACAATAATTTTGTCTATTGAAAATAAGTTATATAAAAAGCCTTTATTCAATCTTCAATAAAATCAAATTTCTCTTTAATACAATCTTAAAATCTTACAGTCGGTTTGTAATGGTATAAACTCTTCTACAAAATTATGAAATTATTTTTTTCTGAACCATGCAAAATCCTATCTTTGTATGGCTTTCTCAGAGTCCACTGGCTATTCAAAAGACACTTTCTACCAGGTATATTAAATAATTTATTTCACTGAAAAACAAACAAATTCATCCCTTTTCACTGAAATTATACGCAATTTTCACCAAAGAAGATATGGAAAGTATATTTTAATGTTCCAAAGTTTATTAATTAAATATTAATATTCATTGAATTTTATATCATATAAGAGACAAAAACAAATAGAAAAAGAATGAATCAAAACGCCTCTCTAGTTGTACCACTTGACGATCTTATTGGCACTTACTCTTCCCTTCACACACATAAATCTAAATACTACATACAGTCCTGACTGAACTGGATCATAATTAAACTATTGTAGCTAAGCTAGATCTTTATTTTAGTCAACAGTTATAAATACAATCTAGTATCGATTGTGTCGCTATCTAGAGGTAACACTAAGAACTAATACTGAATTTTATTTTTCAACAATTTTATTAAAAACTTTTAATTAAAAAAAAATAAAAAAAACCCTCAAAAAATTATAATCTTTTCTAACATAAAACATCAAGGTAAATAAAAATTCCAGGAATTTCTAGACACCCTAAAAAATTCCGAATTTCAGGGGTAGAACAAAAATCCTGTATTTATTTACTTTGAATTTCACCCAATAGAAGCATTAAAATACCTGAAAAGCATTGCATTTCAAAAGATCCAAGAGTTTCAACAGCAGAATATTTATTCTTTATAGCAAAGTATGATAAAGAAGAGGTTTTTTTTTTAAATAAAATTTTCAGTTAAAATATACTTTAAGAAACACTTCTTTGAAATTTGTTTTGCAGTGCTTCTTCTGTTCTTTTTAAATCTATAAAGAATAAGTCATTTTTAACAAAGTAAATAATTAATAGTATGGATACCAGAATTTTGAAGGAAATTCATTGAAAGAAATGCATAAAAAATCACCAAATATTCACAAAACATTTTTAAGAAATAGGTACAAAAAATAAATTTACCCACATAATTAGATAAAATATTACTTTTTATACCCTATTTTTCTTGCTTTTTTATTTAAAAAATGAAGCGACAGTATTCAGTGCAAGTGATCAAAAAATAAATATACACTGTATAATATTTGAAATATGATAAACTCTGACCACAGGTTAGCATTTACTTCATTAAAAATTTATTTCAATTTCATTTGCAACATACAATTGTAGAAGCAATATTGGGTAAGCATTATTTATTATTTGCAGAGTTGAGATAACTAGTTTTAATTTGCATATACACATATATGTATTTAATCATATTTCTCTAAATAAAGTAATAAGGAAAAAGCTAGACTTATACTCTTGTTTCATGAAACTGAGAAATTAACTCGAACTTGATTAAGAGTTTGTTTTGAAAAGATCTTATACAGCTGCCATACGAATCTCATGGCACTCACAATTTTTTCCTTTTAAAGGTTTGCTAGATGGTAAGTTATCTAAACATGTTTTAAACCAGAAAAAGTTATAAGCATGAAAGTTAGTGACAATATACACATACCAAAAAATGTACCACTAATGGCTAATTATGAGAATTTAGAATTTTTATTCTTTTAATGATTGTTATGGTCCTTACCTAAAAGTATTGAAAGGCATTTGAAATAAAAAAATATTATAACCAATGTATAAAACATGAAATAAATAAAATTTACCAGTTACAGAAATATTTCAAGAGAAAAAAGTAATATATATTCTTTCTGTATTATTCTGTAAATGTTGCATGAAAACATACAAATTATATTTATTGGTTTTGATAAAAATTTAGAAAGTAATAACACATTTTAAAATGAAAAATTAAAGATAGACAATGTAACTTTCAAACATTTACCGGACAGCATGTGATAGTTTGGCATAATAAATAGGATAACATTCTACAATTAAGGAACTATGCCTCAATAATTTTTTTTTACATATTTTATGCATTTTTAATGGCTTTAAAAGAAAAATAAAAAAAATTCCACCTAAAATAAATTTGGAAGAAAGAAACCAGAAACAAGAAAAATTTAAATTTTGTATACTTCTAACAAAATACTATCTACTATCGCAATCCTTTTGAATATATATTAAAATTCAAATCAAAATTGTTTCATTTTTAGAATATAATTAAATATTTGACTATTTTTTGCTAAAATAATTCATATGAAATGCGTATGAAAGCAACTGAAATGACAAGATAATGTTGAATAAAACAATTTTATAATATATAGATTTACAGAATTTATTCAAAATAATAAAGGTGAGCAAACAATATCACAATTATTCCCATTCAAAAGGGAATTAATTACTCTAACTTCGAATTCTATAAATCCATTTCACAAAAGAAGTAAATCATTGAAAAATCCAAATACATGTTTATTTCACATTTATTTGGTAAACATAGTTAAACAAATTTAAAAATGACTTAACTATCTGCACTGAAAAATATATAATATTAATTAACATATTGTTTACAGAGTACAAGTTCCAGTGAAAATGAGAAATAAAACATTTGGCATAATGAATAAAAGACTTCAACGAATTAAAAGCTTCTAAAATACATTGCATACAACACATCATTCAAAACAACATTTTATAATCACTAAAAAAATTGAAGCACAAGTTAAATATAAATTTAACACACAAAAAATATATATTTAAGCAGAATAGCATTTTAGCTAATAAAATTTCCTTACCAGTGCAGAGATTATACTTTCATAGAAAAACTATAAGCACAATAATAAAACATCTAATTTTTAAACAATACTACAAAATAAATTAAAACAGTGAAAAATTCATATGTGTGTTAATTTCCCATTTATATGATAGTCATAAATCAACAAATTTAAAAACAACTTCATTACTCTTGAAACAAATTATATAACACATCATTGCAAATAAAGTTGTGTATGAGAAACTATAGATGCTTTTAATACATTGAAAGTTAACAGTTAAATAAATGGAATAATATAACACCGAAAGTAATGAACAGATATGTGACCATTGTAAATTATGACTACTTTTTCAACCAAAAACAAGTAAAATAAGCTAAACTTATTTAAGTACACAAAAATGATATGATCAATAAAATTAAATATTAGTAAAATCTTTTTAATGGAATAACATAACTTTTAATAAACTTAAATTATGCACTATTTTTATAATATTTTGTCTTTACTAAGAATATAAATAATAATTGTAATTCAATAAAATGTTTAAATTTTATATGGAATTTACACAAGAGCAATCATAATAAATATTTAGAATCCAAAAATTCTCGTTTTACACCTAAAATAATTTATCATAACATTTTTGTGTTAATGGTAAATGAAATCACTTCAATGATTTTCATCTTTGGCATTGAAGTTAATACACCTTTTATAGAAATTAGTAAACATGCATATAATTATTGTATTATGAGAAGAATACTGAAAAGGTAAATGATCAAGATTTTGATAAGCATCTTTCCAATTCCTCATAAAACAGGACAGTGAAATAAATTATGTCATTGACATTTGAGACTTAGAACAAATTCTCATGAAAGTTTAAATTTACTTTTAAGTAAAAGTATAATCTCAATACAATTTAAGATTCTTCTATGGTATGTTTGGATTAAAAAAAATCAGCTCATTTTAAATCACTAACTACAAAAACATACTGAAGAAAAACTGCTTAGTAAAATTTGATAAAAATAAGAGATTATTTGTACATATAAATATTCATATTATGATATGTAAAAATGCATA
Source organism: Latrodectus hesperus (assembly GCA_037975125.1). NCBI lineage: Eukaryota > Metazoa > Arthropoda > Arachnida > Araneae > Theridiidae > Latrodectus > Latrodectus hesperus. The sequence continues at coordinate 79,635,968 of CM075854.1, read as the reverse complement.
AGAAGATTTCTATTCAAGAGTAAATACATCAACTTTAACATATGTATACAGTATCAGAAATGAAAGCTAACTTATTTTAATCTAAACAAGAATATTTGTCTAATAACTCCAAAGAGAAAGATATATGGACACATTTTGTTTTGATAAGGAAAATTTCTTTGCATAAATTATTATGTAATATTATATAAAGTCTATTAAAATACAAATTACAAAATAACTACTCAGCAGACATATAAAAATTAAATTCCATAAAATTTCATAACACATTGTAACAAACTGAGAAAATTAATCAGAGAAGAAATTTAATGCATTAAATTAATAAGGAGAGTAAAATTATAAAATAATAAATTTTGTAGATTTGTTTACATATATCTGAATCATTATTAAGAAATGTAAATTAAAGTATTTTGATTCTAAACATAAAAGTAATCCTTTACTTACAGAAATACAAATTATTACTCCACATTATTATACGTAGAAAAACAAAAGATATATAAATAAGAAAATTAAAATTCTTTTCGACATAAGAATATAATAAACACACATACATTTCATTTTAAGACACACTAAATACTTTTTACAAGCTTCACATAATGCATTTAAACAGTTAACAATGCTATGTAAAAGAAAATAATGCAATATAATTTTTAATAGATTTTCACCCATTTATATTTCTAGATTATATACACCAGATAACTTTCACAGAATGTGTTTATTGTGAAAAGAAAATAATTCACAATTTTTAAATAAGAAAAGAAATACCATTTTAACACATAATAAATCATAATGTGACTGTTTAAACAACCATTTAATTGAAAAAGAAATAATATTAAAGTTACAATAACTCAAAGAAAGATTAAAGTTACAATAACTAAAAAAATACAAATACTTTAATATACATAAGTAAATACAGAAACATAACTAACCGGATAACGACAAATTTCATAATGACATTTGGATTAATAGAATTTAAAAGATATCATTCATAAAAAACTATTTCATCAAATAACAGTACACATGCATTTTTTTTTGCTGCTAAATGATAAAACAATAAAAATGTTACTTCACTGGCATATGAACTCACTCAGGATCAAGGCATGTATTTAAATAATTTAGTGTTTTAAATTAATTTACATTATTGTGAAAATAACATTACCCTTAACTAAAATTTAACAAATAATAAACTATATTCTTGTGATAACAATTTGAAATAAATATATCTTAAATAAAAACAAATGCTAATATTGTAATTTATGCTAAAAATACAACAGGTTAATCAAATAAATAACTGTGTGTGTATGCTAAAGGATTTATTAAATATGTGATAGCAAAATTTAATTTCCAAATATATATAAGATTAATAATCAATACAAACACATTCTCCAGCAATAAATTTACAAATCAAAAAAATTAACTTCATTTGACAATTTCTTCTTTTAAATGACTAACTAACATAATTAATAAAAAGTAATTGAGCTCGCCCAACAACTGATTAAAAAATTTTGATATTCTTAAAAGAAATACTGTCTATTGCAATACATATAATTGTTTTATAAAAAAATTAAATTTGTAGTGATTATACAACTTTAAATATTTCCCTACACACATTAAATGTTTCATAAAGATTAAAAATTCACAGGTTTGGTTTTCACAACGTGTTCACTTTGCACCGAAAGCTTAATTCAACCGGGACAGCAGTTTAAAGTGGATTTAAAACCACAATAAAATACATACATTCAAAAAACGAACAAAAAGAAGCGACAAAGTTGGTGAGATATTTTATGGGATACAAATATGATTTGAAATAATCAACATTCAACTAAAGTTTACCAATACAGATTATACATTACTAAGTATGCAATTATAATTATTTTTATCTAAATTTTATTGCACTATTTAAGTTTTCATTACAGGTAAATGGCCACATTACATGGCAAACTCTTTTATAAACTAATAACCAAATTATTTTATGAAACAAAAACAATGTTCAGATTTACGGCAAAATTTTTTTAACTTAAAACACTCAAGTTTTTTTAATAAAACATTTTTAAGATTTTTAAAAATACTTTAAAAATTGCCCAAGAAAACAATTTATTAAAAATATTTACACTTGTTTAAACAAAATGATAAAAATTTTTAAAAAGATAGATGGAATGATTTAAAATATTTAACCATAAAAACCATTATATTGATAATGAAAAAATACTTCTATAAATGTGAATATAAATGAGTTATAACAAAGATATATTTCTTAGATTTATATATACAATTTCATAAAAATATATATCTTATATCACACATAGGTAGCATACTTTTAAAAAAGTATAATCACTCATTTATTTTATGTATTCCCAAATTGTGGAATAGTCTGGATAAGAGCAAAACATGTTGTAAAGCATTTTAAACGTAGGTCTGCGTTCTGGATTGTACAGCCAGCATTGTTGTATCGTCTTTTTAATATTTTCAGGGCAGTTTTCAGGAATGCTCAGTCTCTTATTAGCTTCAATCAATTGAATAACCTAAAAATGAATAAAATAAGTACATATTAATGCTTAAATGCTTCACATTATATATTTGTAAAAAAAATTATATATATACATGGTTTTAATGAAATTATTTAAATATATACATCAATAATTAATGTCAAATAAAATAAGTTTAAAATGTAATAGTAAGCAAAACATGAAAATTTTATGCACAAATTGACAAATAAAATTGTTGGTTTTATAGAAGCCTCTTTTTTATTGCCTCACAAGATTCTGTTCCCTGTTTACCTTTACAAACAGGGTGACTAGAAAATGTTACAACACAGTGATTTACTGGAATAAGCTACAAAGACAGTTTTTGAAACATAGAAAAACAATCTGAAGGTAAATTATCCTAAATAAGCTTCATTAGGGTGATTTTACACAAACAGATGAATAGTGTACATTCTCAACCTTCAGATACTGTATAGATTGATGTAAGCAAGCCATTGAAAACTGAGATTAGTTTCTAAGTTGCTGCAGTTATTTGCTGCTTAAAGATGACTCTCAACTCAAATGGGAATATGACACAGTTTTTAATAGAGAAAAAGGCTTTCAAAATGACTAAACATTTCTTGATATGATCATATTACAGGCAAATATTGTTACTGGTATGATATAGAATCAGCATAGATGGATATATAAATCTGCATCAGAATGGCGGTTTGGAAGTCCAAAGGATTCTGAAGTAATTGCTTAATTGGTTTGGAAGTCCAATTCTGAGGTCTCAAACCCAAGCCGTAAGCAATTCCTTTTTTTTAATGCATGATGTCAGAGTATGTACAATTAATCTTGCAAGGAACATTCTTGAAAATGAAATAATACAACATGTAAATTACAAACACACTTTACAATTTGCACTTATCAAAGGCGTAAGGATACATTTGAATGATGCTTTGCTATGAAATTAAGACCATTATACAGTCTGGAACTAGGAAATTGAAATTCTTACAAAATGGAATCCAAGCAAAACGTGTGCATAATAGCATGAGCTATTTGAAAAAGGAATCACATGCAATAAATAAAATTTGCCTTAATTCCTAAGAATAGATTTTTGTGATAATTGCATCTGCACAGTAATTTTTTCAGGAAATCAATTCATTTTGCTCTGGAAAATGGATACATGTCAAATATTTGCCAAATTTTTCATTAATAAATAAAACTATTAAGTACAGCAAGCCAGTGTACATAGAATAAATACAATGACATGAACAACAAATGACACATTATTATTTATATATAATCAAAAATAACCCCCATTTAATCATTACCTAATAATCAGTAAAGTAGATTATCTTATTCACAACTACACACTGAAAATTTAACTTAAAAACTAAGTCAGATATTTCCACACAACTGTAGTTACTCACAGAATATTATATATACATATATACACACACACAGAGTTAGCAAAAAATAAACTGGCCATTTCAGAGAACTTATTAATACCCTTTGAAATGGGCAATGCATTCAACATGTTTCAGGAAATTTGAGTGAAGCATGTGACATTTGTCAGATATTCAGATATACATTAAAAAAAAAAAAAAAAAAAACTAGCAAAAAACAGTGATGCATAAAATGTCTTGAAGGCATCATGCTTTTGCCTTATGGACATACCTTAGCATATTATCTTACTACACATTTATGATGGAAGCAGTGCAGATTCCATTTGCAGCTATTTCAGCACAAAATATAGATCTATGGTGAAATTAGACATATGACCATGCCAGTCACTTTTTAATAATGTAAGGATTTTCTGCTGCCCAAATTTGACAATTATGGATAATAATCTGCCTATTGAGTTCAAAGTGTCTATTCGAAAAACATTTCATGACCAAGTGATGTCAACTGTAAATCCAGAAAGAAATTGCAGTCCAAAGGTTTCACAAGTCTCCTGGTGTTCATCCAGCACAAGTTTGACATTTTATGGATAAAAATGGAAAATCTGCAAAATTTTCTGTGCAGAAGAATATGGCATATCCATTATAGGAAAAACAATTGGAACACTTATATTACCATATAGAGACTGTATAGAGATATAGATGCTGGCGGTAGCATATTTTTAACACTGAAAGATTAAATTTGATTCTATCCTTAATTTGAAAGAATGGCAAGTAGACAAGCACTTTAAAATGTCTCCATAATCTTACAATAAGGCATGAGAACACTGGATTGCTTTGTATCTTTTTCATATGATGGAATTTTTTACAGCTGAAATAGTTTTGCTGGTTCTGATAGCCAGTAATCTTACCAGTAATATCTTGTCTAGCAATGTAGGTATGATATGCAGAAAAGTAACTTATGCTTATATGGCAATTCCCTTCTCTTTATCCAAAAGATAACATTAAAAAGCATACACTATAATACAAATGATGTTTTGTAATTTAAATGCAAATGAATACCATGCATTACAGCCCCATGTATAGGTTACTTTTGGTACGATTTTTTATTTAATAAATGTGAAACATATTGTTTGAAATATTTGTAGTTCAAATTTTATCATTTATATTAATGGTATGGATGCACACTAGAAACCTTTAAAGTTGGAAGCTTACTGTCAGCTATCTACATTTAGATTTCAAAAAAATCCATAAAAATTTCTGTTATTTTCTTTAATAATTTCAAAATTATAAATGTTAGTTAAGTGTAAAAATGTAATAAATGAGCAGAGAGACCATAAATAATGGTGAAGGTTTACTGATACATAATACATTACCAACTTGGTTTCACCAGGTGACAGAATGTGCTGAATTCTGTACACACAATGAAGAGAAATATAATTAAAAATTGTAAATAAGAATAAGTGATGTAAAATATAGTTCATTTTAACGAAGTGACGAAATCTTAGTAATATTAATTACTCTTTAGAGAAAACTTTACTGATGTTTGTTTTTTGAAAGTTTGCATTTTGGGGTGAATTTGAAAATACATATGTCATAAATTTAAAAACCTTGAAATGATGAAGGAATCGATTTTGCTACTAAATATGCAATGTTGGTTAGTTGAAATAAAATTAGAAAGCTTGTGAAAAACAACAGACAACTATACATTCCAAAATAGGTGTTTGAAAATAGCAATCATTACTTCAAATTATAGCTAAGAATTAGAAATTTTACACAAAGGAAATTGAAAAGCTTTCCATTGTTCCCTGTTCCCCAAATTAGAAGCTTCAAATTTTTATTTCAATAATTTTCTCAATTTTTTATTTTTCACAACTCTCCTGTTTTTAATTTCTATTTCCATTTCTCTGATTGTTTTCCTTTACATTCCAAATGATTCATCCTGTTAGTATTTTTATATTTTCTTAAAAATCTTTTTTGAATTGGGGTTTCCTAGTTGCTTCATATTATCATATATACTCCATTAAAACTTTTTTAAAGGATTCTTAATTAATTTAACAGTTATTTAATGATAGAAGAAAACATTAAATAACTGCTAAATTAATTATATTTAATCAAAAATAATAAGACTAACACACATTAATGCTATTATATTAGAACTTGTGAATATAATGTTAAATATATACAGATAAATCGTTTGTTATGAGATATATTTATAGCTATAATTACTGCTTTGCAGTGTGAAAGATACAATGAATTTAGTTACCTCAAAACAATCATGAAGATAATTTACTAATTTATTAACTTATTCCACCAAATGTTTTTGCCAAAATGTCATCAAATGCTGCATATTTGAGATTTTTTAAAGTAAATAAAAATAAAGTAGTTATATCATCAAAATCAATAGATAAAATATGATGCAGAAACACATCAATTATTGAAAATCATTTTTTCATAGAAATGGTAGATGTTATAATACGTAAATATCTTTTAACATTAATCAAAAATCATAATGTTATAGAATTAATCAAATATTAAAGAAAGCATAATTCCAAAAACCTGTGAAGGCATTGATTTAAAATATCTTGATATATAAAAGCTACATACATCATGAAATTTTGTGATAATTTGGTGAAATAATGACTTAAACTATTTTTATCTTATTGATAATTCACACAAGTAATACAAACAAAATGAAAATTTTGATTAAATTAGATTAAAATTAACTGCTATTATTTATTTTAATATTTTTAAAATAGCATACAATTAAAATATTTCACTTATTTAAATTTTAAAAGCAAGTGTCATTTATAGAATGCAATATGGCCTGAAAATAATAAGAAATGCAAATGTTAATAAAAATAAACGAGAAAAAAATCACCTGAGTTCCAGTCATATCTCCATATGGGGGTTCACCATAAGTAAAAATCTCCCATAAAGTTATGGCATAGCTCCACACATCACTTGCATGTGAAAAAGTACCATAATTTATTGATTCAGGAGCATACCTACAGAAGAAAATAGGACTTAAAACAACAATGTTCAGTAATACTGTACAAATAATTTTGATAATTTTTTTTTACTTATTTAGGAATCTGATGCAAACAAAAAATAAATTATACAAATTTCAAATATCAATATTTCAAAATTTAAAATTTCAAATGTTTCAATATCTCTCATAATGCATTCATTTCCTTATATATCTTATATATTGGTTGTTTAAACTGAAATTTTTGCTTCCTTTCTAAATACATCAAAATCTTGTCCTAAAAAATCACCAAAGAAAAGTTTTCAGAGTAAGGTATTTTAATAATTAGATGGAAATATATAGACATAAACAACACACATATATTAACACATTATTCTTAGCAGATATAGTTGCAAAACTGTTTCGATATTAGGCATCTTACAGGCACAAAAAATTTTAAATGAAGAACAAGTACATGTAATATTATTTTTAAAAGAAAAAATCAATTTTATAATTTATAGAACAAGTTATATATAAGGATTATATTACAAATAGTTTGTAATACATTCTCAGTGTTTTAAATGGAACAGCCATCCACTTATTTCATATACAGTCAAGAGAAGATTGTATATTACACACGAGGGAAAATATCAATATAATGTTTGGGCAATACGAAAAATTTTATTTAATACTGTATGTTTTTTTTACTGTATGTTATTTTAATTTTTATGAAAGAAACGCATTGAAATCCTCAGTGTCTGATAGAATTACTCAATTTGTTTTGAGAAAATGTGACTTCATGATGTAATTTATAGGAATCAAAAACTTGATGCATTATTATGAATTAAATCTGGAAAAACAGGAAAAAAATAGAAGATGCTATTTGAGTGGCAAGGAGTGTTACTTCAAAGCTATGAAAGCAGTTTCAGTAAATAGGGATTTTAAGTCTTGGCTAGCATAGCAACTAGGATGGATGTATCCTGTCATCAGATTTGAAAGATAAAAAAGCAATATGGTGAAATTGTAAAGATAGTTTTTTTGGTACAAGCATTAAAGGTTGCAAGCAAAAAAGTTCACAATAGCTAATTATTATATATTCTGTTAACCTAATTAGCTTTGCAGATCAAGGAAAGGAGCAATTAAACATAATATCAGATACAAAATGATTGAAATAAAGTGCTAATTACAAGCAAGTTTAATTCATATTTGTTTGAAAATAGGAAAGACTAGAAATAGGGAAATTTTAACAAACTGAATTTCAAAAAATATCATGGCATTTTTAGAGCCCAATAATTATAAAAACAAAATCTTTTTTAAGTAATTGAAATTTATATTTACAAATTAAGCATTTGATAAAAAGCATAATCACCAGTCATTGTTTTATTTTTTAATGTCATTTTAAGTTTATTTTCAGACCTCCTACAGAATTGTTTTGAACATATATGTGAACATATATCTCTGAAATAAATGTAATTTAGCATTTTTTCAATACACTTATTGATGGAATGTGCAAAAACAAGCCTTCCTTTTATTATTCAGGACTAGGAGATTGACATATGGAACAAAGCAGTACTCTCTAGAGACTCATGGATAACCTTATCACAGCCATGTAAGCCAAATGTGCATCAGTATGAGTTATTCAAGTGGCCAAATCCCAAATAAAATATCTACCATTACTTTATAACAGTAGGTCATTTTATTTGTATCTAAATAATCTGTTTTCTTGAAGCAAATTTTCATGGTCATTCATATCATTACAAATCATGCAATTTTTTTCTTCTAGATAATCAACAAAAATCTAGAAAAACTTGTAGCAAACTTGATGAAAATTTACTATTTGAGTGAGAATATACTTAGCTGACTGTAAAATAACATTGCTAGCTATGAGTAGCAAGTATATGGTAAATTATTTTTTAATTCTATGCATAACTCAATTTTCAATACAGAACTATAACAAAAAGAACAGTCAACTTCTATTAATTAATTAGAATTATTAAAATAGTCAGACCAAGTTTATTCAGACAATAATTTGCTTCAATTCTAATATGCTGTACTGCTGATGACAGCATACATTGTTTGAACAAATGAGCTCCACATATTTAACCAGTGCGTACAAATCAGGTGAAAGTGAAAATCAGCCTACCACTTGAACATTATTGTTCAAACACTGTTGTCATATGCCATTACTTGTAAAAATACCAATACTACCTTAATAAAAATACTAATACCTACCAATGGTTTTAGATGATATTGAATTGCGTTTAATATGATTTAGCAATCAATAGAATTAAATCAACCGATAAAATATAGTAACAAAAGAATCATAGGGTTTCCAAAGCGTTCATTTCGGAATATAACTATGGATCACAACAATGAGTTATACATGAAAAGAAACTGAAAGTATCCAAGATTGATGACAAAAAACAGATCAGGAGTGCCTAAGCTCTTTAATAGTCCAAGCCATTTTTTAATATTTAAAATTTTTTATTTACAGAAATTATATTTATTGAAAACACAAATAAAAGTACAAAATATATGTATTGGATTTAAATATTAAAAATTAAACAAATTTATTTTACTTCCCTTGAAAATTATTCAAAATTTTTGAATAATTGGTAACAGCAGTCCTCAGTCATTTTTTGAGATGCTGGTTAGTTAATACTGATCATTGTTTGGATTTCATGAATTTTGAAGAGGAATAAATTGATTCATGTAAGTATGTTCTCCAAATATTGAAATAATTCAACAAGTAGCCTTTATCAATTCAGTATACTTTGATTCTGGTACTAATTTCCAAAACAGTAATCGGTGTCAACTTATATTTTAAATGTAGAGCTTGATTTTCTTGCATCTGTATTAATTCTCTAGATGCTTTTTGAATCATAATTATATTGGAAATGGGAAACTCACTTTGAATTATGTTAATTTCAAATGGATTCAGAAAATAATCAAGACGATTTAAAATATTTCAAGCCTTGAAATCTATTTTGGAATTTCATTAATATTCCTTCCAGCTTTTTTATATACTTGTTGAGTTTTTAGTATAATATTGGAGCAAAGATTTTTAATTCAAGGAAAATAACAAAATGTTTTATTTTTAATGTCTTTTTGGAGAAGTTGTAATTTAGTTTGAAAACAAAATGTACACTGTGAAAGGTCAGATATTATTTTATCGTTCCCTGCAACTGTAAATTCAGTGTTTGCAAATGTTCCATGACATCAGACAAAAATATTAAGTCTTGTAACTACTTGTTATCTAATTCTGAATAGGTTATTTCCTTATCTTTTAGAAATGCATTTATCACATTAAATAAATCTATAAATCGATTTAATACATTGTAGATAGATACTCATTTAGTAATGCAAAAGAAACTATAATGTTCTTTATCATTTAATGTTCTTTATCATTGGATGTTCTTTATCATTTAATTCTTCAAGGAAATTTTTGAATTATCGATGATTTTTAACATTGCTGTGATTTCGGATTGGTTGAATTTACTATGTGTAACACTGTTTCCATAACAACAGGATATTTTGTAACATGTATTCAGTGAATTACGCAGTGATTTGATATGAATTGTCGAATTTGAGAAGCATCTCTTAGAAGCCAAATAAGGATGATCGTATGAAAACTGCCAATTGTGGAAGATATGTGAAATCTGTTGATTTGTTATGGGCTAAGCTCAATGCAATACAGTTCTTCAAATCATTTTTTAAAATTATATTCAAGAGATGTATTAATTGTAGTTAAGCGTCTTTCAATTGTATGTTTCAAGATGGGGATTTGCAAAACAATTTTGTGCAATGCTGCATTATTTGGAGCTAAAAAATTGAGTAATATCTTCCAATTTTTTTTAATAAACTCTCCCTTTCCATACGGATGTTTTGCATGAGCAATATTCCAGGCAATAACAAAACTGGCTTCAGCCACATTATTAGCTTGATTGCTAAGGGTCAACAAAATTGACTGTTGTTAATTTAAATTTTATTTTACAGAAGCTAATTTATCTGATCTTAATTTGGAATTTGGTGGATACTTATAATTTTTGACCATAGAATTACAAATAATACAGGTTTTTCCGTTATTGTCAATAAAAAGGAAATTCGCCTCCCACTCATTATTACAATTTCTATTTTCTTGCTCATATTTTCTTTTTTTCTTTTTGTTCTCCGTTATCTTATTTTTTAAAAACTGGAATTAAATAAAAAAATTTAGAAAATACAAGTTTATTGTTATTAAAACAATAACAATATGCATTACATACTATGAAATAAATTATAGTTAATTTATCAAAAATTCCAGATTAACAAATTATATTCATAGCAAGAGTGATACAAATTATTTCCTCTAGAACACAATGTCAACTGCCATTGCAATGAAAGTTTACAGATTCAAAATCAGTTTGGAGTCCATAAATTATGCCACTATTCATGTTCATTCGTGCAGTTTTCGATAAACCATATCATTCTCAACTTAAATGGAAATTAAATTTGTTACAACGTTGCACCCAGCCTTTCATATTTGTTGTCAGTAATTTAAGACATTTTGAAATACATATGGAACGATAATATTTTAAAATAAAATAACACAAGAATGAAAAGATAACTAGAATACATTTATTGAGAGCCACAAATAATCATTCAAAGAGCCGCAGGTTGGCCACCCTTGCTATAGATGTTGAACATGTGCTCCTTGAGCGATGCAGCAATGTTAAGGCGATAGTTTAGTTTGCTCCACACATCATGCTGTTTGGTTGTGTCTTTCTTTTGAAATAATCATCCATCTGTAATGCCTGCACAACTGCATATGATACAGCTTAAATTGTCTGTTTTCTCAAAATTTCCCCTACAGTTGGCTGTGGAAATGAAAGCTCGTGGCTAGCGTGATTTGTTAATTTCTTGGGACAACATATATAGCTCTAACTCTGTTTCTTCAGTAACCCTTGGTCAGTCTTTTCATAAATAGCCTTTTTTAAATGCAGATACCAGAGCAGAATGTTTTGTTGGATTGGTGGTTTGCATTTATGCCCGCTGGACTGATGTTTGAATGGTTTCACATTTTGAAAATTTAGTACACAAAATGCTTTCTGTTGTCTAGTTGCCATTTTGAATAGGATGCATATGTAGCAACAATGGAAACCACACACACATTGCAAATATGCAGCATGAAACTATAATTAATGCCCTCTCGTTTGCAGTGTCATAGAAACATAAATATTTCCAAGTTTGGACATAGTGATGTATCAAAACTGCGATGATTCATTTGTAATAAACTTGTAGTACACTTATTTTTGTCTTCAAATGCCCAAAAGTAATCCAAACAAACCACAAACTTTCAGAAAACACTTTCAGTTAATTATAGAATTCAGATATTTGAGAACTGAATATTGAATTTTTGTACATCAAAACATTATCTTGTCAATAATTTAAGTTATAAAATACTCTGTCGTTTTGTCTTTTTTTTCATCTTTTCTACATTTATTAGCTAAAATTTTTCCAAATAGTAAATATAAAAAAATTGGAACAGCTGAGAATCTTGACTGAATAAACTTTCATATTTTTATCCTTTCATAGTTATTTTGTATATATTTTCCTATAACTAATAGATGAAAAACATTACTTTTTGCCATGCACACAATTTTTCAAATGACTAGAAGATTTTTATACTGATATTTTGCCTACATTTTTCAAAAGAATTTAAAATAATAACATCTTAAATGAATAACATTTAAGCAATCTAAATGAATGATTATTTTACATACATATGGTAGGTTAATATTTTAAAGTCAAATAATACATTTTTTAATCTTAATTCAAAATGGTAAAATTTACATAAATGAAATTTTATACAAATTTGAAAAACAAACTTTTACTTTTGAAAATTTACATTTTTAAAATTCAAATAATGCCTGCTCTGCAAATTTTATGAAATTTGGATAATATTGAAGCATTTTTTTTTTTTTGAAATTTTTCCCATCAAAAGTGCAGAAGTCAAAAAATCAATGACTAATTCATAATATTGAATAAACTATGTGTTTTAGTTGTCTTTTATTTTACATAGACACATTTATTTTTATAAGGATATTTGGATATTTTGAAATATTCAGTAAAATTTTGCAAACATCTTAATAGAGTTCTGATTTAAAAAAAAAAAAAACCCTAAGTGTTTTAAAAAAAGTTTTCTAGGTTTCATTTAATTTCTAAAGAAAGTTGTGACTTCTATATTGAATAAAATTTTATTTTTTATTTTTTGCCAAATTTATATACAAAGATTTATACTTCATACCTTCCTTATATATTTTATAATCATAATTTCAAAACTTTTCAAGCTGTTATAATTCATGGTTTTATTTGATATGACTATCATAAACATGACAAAAAAAAGCTTTCAATGATTTCAAAATATTGGGTTGGCAACTAAGTAGTTGCAGATTTTTTTTAGAAAATCAAAGACAATTTTTTCATGGAACTAAATAACTTTATCCTGTAATGTATTGCCCATTTTGATCAATGACCTTTTGTCATCTTTAAGGCAGCATCATAATCCCACGTTCATAAAACTTCTGTTTTTTAAAAAAAACTTAATCAGGTACGATTTGACATTATCTTCATTATTGAAATTTTTACCATTCAAGGAGTTTTGTAAAGATCGAAACAAAAAGTAATCAGATGGTGCAAGATCAGGCCTATATGGTGGATGTGGCAAAACATCCCAACCAAGTTCCAATAGTTTTTGCCGATTGACCAAAGATGTGTGTGGCCTTGCATTGTCATGATGGGTACAACACCTTTTCAATTTGTCAATTTGAGCCGCTTTTCTTTAACTGCATTGTTTAATTTCGTTAGTTGTTCATTGTAGACATCAGAATTGATTGTTCGGTTGGGTGGTAAGAGTTGAAAGTAGACAATTCCTTTGTAATCCCACCAAACTGATAACAAAACCTTCTTTTGATGAATATCAGCTTTTGATGGTGTTTGTGTTGGTTCACCTGGCCTGCTGAACGATCTTTTCCGCTTGATATTGTTGTAAACAACCCATTTTTCATAGGCAGTTATTAGTCGTTTTAAAAATAGATCATTTCCATTATTTTTCTTTAGCAAATCGCAGCTGTTAATGTGTTGCGTTAAATGTGTTTCTTTCAGTTCGTGAGGAACCCATGTATCGAGTTTTTAAACATAGCCAAGTTGTTTTAAGTGATTTTCAATGCATGTATGTGATACATGAAGCTTCTCTGCAATATCACGTGTGATGATCCAAATCGATTACTGCTTTGATTAGGTCGTCAGCAACTGGACGAGCAGAGCATTTTTCATCTTTGAGTGAAAAATCACCAGAACGAAATTTGGCTAAGCAATTTTAACACTGCCATTCTTTTAAGGCTTTGTCACCATAAACAGCACATAGCTTTTTATGAGCTTGCGATGCGTTTTTCCCTTTGCGGAAATAAAACAGCAAAATATGACGAAAATGTTCATTTTGATTTTCCATTTTTTAACGAACGCCAAACAAAAACTATGCAACCGATCAAAAAACTTATTTTACTGATTGACAGCTGAATTGCCAACTATCAAAAAACAAAATGTGTTTTACATTTGCACTACGTCTGCAAACCTAAAAATTCAACTGAAGCCATCTACGAGTGAAATCTGCAATTACTTATTAGCCAACCCAATATAATAGAAAAGATTTCATATAAATATTCAATAAATATAGCATTAATTACTTAAATATTATATACAATAATAAATATTTTTAGAGTTTCCAATTTTATTTACTTGGTTACTTTCAGTTTATCATGTGCTTAAAAGATGTATGTCAAATAAGAACAAAAAGAAGCTTCAAAGACAAAAAAAAAAAAAAAAAAAAAACCTAAGTGCAATAATATGTTTTAAATCAAAAACTTTTTTCATTTGTTTTACTATTAATCTTTATTAAATCTACATAATGTTATGTATTCATATCTCAGGCTTATCTGTTTATTAAATTATTTAATATATTATTGCATTTCTATAGGTTACTCATATATGTATGAATAGATAAAATATTAGAGTAAGTATAAAGTAATTAACTTTCAAGCTCTAAATAGTTCTTTAATATTCAGTATAGTTCCTTAATATTCAATAAGAATTTTTATTTCTTTGAAGTTCTACAATGACCAGTGTTCAATCTTGTATTAAGGTTAATTAGCCTATTCTTTCAGAATTGAATAGTAATGTAGAACTTTGAGAGGCTCACTTATATTATCTTTCATGTTTCTTTTTTTTTATTCTGAACTCTTTTTTTTATCACTATCATTGGCCCCCTCATTTCTGCTTTTGTTCATACAAGTATAAGTGGCCTGTCACCAATAACAATAAATAGGTCTTTAATCATCCCTTATATACTTTGAATATGATCATCAATGAAACCTGTAGCCACAACTGAATGACTTTTCAAACCAAGGCTGGAAAAAATATTGCACATACACAAATTTAGTATTTTCAATGACTAGACATAGGAAATCAAATATATTTAAGTGAGTCATTGTGCTCTTGAGTTTTAAAGCAGAATTTGCTATTTTTTTAAATTTTGTGATACATAACTAATCTATTTATTCTCTTTCAAGATTTAAAAATATTTTATTTTTCAATTTTTTAAAAATTTACCTCATTTATTACAGTGCAGAATATAAAAACAAAAGAGGTACAGAAATTGATAGTAGGAATGAATTCAATGAATAATGAGAAAATAAATGAAATTAATTTTGTTAAATGTTTTCATTGAGCAAGTACTTTTAAGCATAATTGAAGACAAGATTTTAATAAACACTATAAAACAGCATCATTCATGTATAAAATGAAACAAAAAGCTTGCTTTTGAGTTCTCAAGAGCTTTTTACAGGACTATATCCAACATCAAATATATAAAGATTGACAAAAAACCATACAACAATTGAAAACAGTGATAATATGTATAAGTCTGTACCTATCTTAAGTATACCAATGAAGATTACTTAGGCACCTCTAAATAATCACCATAGGCATAGTTAAGCAGATTATTTTGAATTTTGAACAGACTTCATTTTATTTTATTCTTATATGTAAATCCTGAAAATTAAAATACTAAAAAATGACTTCTTACAACTACAATGACATGTAATTTTGTAAGTGGCAGATGATAAACACCAAGGAACATAACATAATTAAGGAATGTGTAAGACTTTACATAAAATAGTATCTTTCAAATAAAACACTATTTGCAGATTAAATGCAGACTTTATATGCAGGAAATCCACTGGAGTGAGATCAGGAGACAAAGATGATCACTTAAATGTGAAATGGTGGAAAATAATCATTTATCAGAATATCCTGCATGAAGGAGAGCATTATCTTGAATTCCTGACATAAGATAAAACATTTCTAATTGAAAAATCACATAATTGGTCAACATTTTTTGGTAGCCAGCACTTAATACCATACACATTGGTAGAAAACCTGAGGTTGTAAAAATATCTGTAAAATGTTTAGATCTCTGTAAAAATGTAATAAGAGGATAAACTTGCTTGTTATGCCACATCAGTCTTTTCTTCTAGTCGCAAAATTTTAAGCATACCATGATATTTTTGTATCCAGATTATGCAGTTCCTTGAATTTATATAACCATTCAACATAAAATGAGCTTTGTCCATGCACATCATTTATAAAGGACAGCTGTTATATCCACATTATCAAATCAGAAATTTGTTCACAAAATTTAACAATTGGTTATTACCTACATGAAAATTCTGACATGCTGGAACTCACACAGAAACATGTTGAGAACACTGGTCAGAATTTAATGGAAGGAATGCAAAGAAAATTTGTAACCTACAAGGGGAACTTAGCTTATCATTTGGTTAACTTACACAACATTCTGGCAGGATATGGCAATTATTTAAGGTGAGATCAATCACACATGAAATTTTTTAAATTTACATATCAAGACATACTGTTTTGCAATACACAGGACCTCATAGTTACCTATCATCCCTGCAATAAAAATGAATTGTATCTGCAGCATTATTTGCTTTGCAGAAAAAATATTTGAAATTTCTTCACTTTATTCTAAGAGCACAATGTTGTTCGCAGAGCGAGAAAGTAAAATATACTGTATGCATGTAACAGTTTTTTTTACTTGGTGTGACAATGTCAATTATGATGGTGTTTCACAATAAGTGGCGAAATAAAGTCAAGCTTAGTCTTGAACATGGTTTGGTTTGTTTCTTGCTCATCTTTTGCACACAAGGGTTAATTAGACCTGATGACAACCTGAATCAGACCCAGGAGGTTTTATGAATACTGACCTCCAAATTATAATTATTGACACTTGGGAATCCAGATGCTGATTGAGCTCCACAATTACTCAAGCTGCAATTCTTTTCCTTTAAGGCATTTGGATGCAACTTAATTCCTATTAGATATTTCATACAGCTTCTTATTCCCCTTGCTATTTTGTACTTTGCATTCTAATTAATATTTTGTTTAGCAAGGTTGCCTCAATATGCTGTATATATGAGATCATGGCTTTAAAAATTGTTCCCCAAGTAGCGACTAGAAGATGGGATGTTTCAGTCACCATCGTTCTCAGACAAAAATAACAGATAACAATTTCATTAAAGAGCATTTATAATACATTATTTTATTAAATAACTGCTACAAAAATTATATTTATAATTTATGAAGAGCAACTTTATATGTTAATTATATTCACAGGCGTTTTGTTTCCAAAACAGAATAAAAGATGTAAAGAATTCAATTCAACAAAAATAATATTCCACTAGGAACACACAATTCATAAAATGTATATTTAAAAACACAGACACATTCTCCAATTTTGGAATTGTTATATGACTTATATTGGAATTATAAAAAGGAAGAAGTTCGATATGTATGGAAAAAAGTAAGGAAAAATTTACACAGTTAAAATAACAAGTCATAAGCAATACATCTAATAAATCGAAGTTTGAGGTGATCATAACAATGTCGTGATATATAAAATTTTTACTTTATTTTCTATTTATTTTAATTTTTCTTCATTCTATCAGAAAAACAAATAAAAACAATTTGATGCACAGCATGTTAAATGAATATTAAGTAATAAAATCAATAATTACTGCGCTATTACTTTTACTCATGAATTTATCATCACTTTATCAATTAAATTATCACTAAATTGTCACATAAAGTCATCAAGAAACTCCACAGTTAAAATAACAAGTCATAAGCAATACATCTAATAAATCGAAGTTTGAGGTGATCATAACAATGTCGTGATATATAAAATTTTTACTTTATTTTCTATTTATTTTAATTTTTCTTCATTCTATCAGAAAAACAAATAAAAACAATTTGATGCACAGCATGTTAAATGAATATTAAGTAATAAAATCAATAATTACTGCGCTATTACTTTTACTCATGAATTTATCATCACTTTATCAATTAAATTATCACTAAATTGTCACATAAAGTCATCAAGAAACTCCACTTAAGTCAGTGATGAAATGGCATGCGATGATATTACACATGCAATATGACATGTTTACAAAGAATATGCGCAGGTAAGGGAAAATATCAAATATTGAGGAATAATGACATATGTTTATCATTTTGCAAGTGTTAACATATGCACACAGTGGTGTAAATAGAGCTTCGGACTGTACCTTAAAGTTGATGGATTTGGAAAGCTCACCCATTAGCAAGCACCACATAATTTTGAACCACGGTCAGGTGACAAGGTCACACCTGAGCAGGCATTCTCCTCTCCACAGTCATGGCGCACATTGATAGGAATTTGGACATCAAAGATTAACATAGACAAGACCTTAACCCTTAAAGCTCCAGCAACCCAGTGAGGGAGAATGTGTGGTTACCCTCCCAATCACTGGCCATGGCAAAAAATGTTTCACTTTGCTGATCGTAATGGGAAATGGTGTGATGCTACTGAACCACAAGATTAAGTGTTAATAGTAAACATTAAGAAATGCAACAGTTGACTTGTTTAAAATTATTCTGATAAATCAATAAATTAAAAATAATTCTCACAAAACCCATTTCATTTAAAATTTTTCTAATTCTAAAATATTTTTAATGAAATGACTTTTATTAGAATAATTTTAAGTCAACCCATATATTTTCTTCAGTACTTTATAATCCTGCTATGATATTTGGCAAGCTTATGTTGATAAAATGCAGGGAAATCATAATTTTTCCATAAGAGAGAAAATAAGACTATATGGAAATCTAAAAATTCAAAGTAATTTAGTATTAAATTACCATTTCACAGGCCATCGACCTCCAGTACTTGCTCTATAATATTCACTGTCAGATCTCAAAGCTCTGGAAAGTCCAAAATCACTTATTTTGGCCTATCAATAGAATAAAATATATTTGAATTCAAAACCAAAACACAGATATTTTAAAATGAACTTACAATTACAATTAATGAAGTTAATTATATACAGCATTTTTTTAAATGCAAAAATACTTAAATACTGTCTACAATTCAATATTATCCCATTTGTTTAGAAGTTTTGGAGCAGCATTAACATGATATTTATCTTTTAAATGGACAAGAGAAATTTGGATTTTGGGTATCCTTGTCAGCTTTCAAACCAATTTTAAGATTTTCATTTTTGACTATGGTAAAGTGCTAATGATACCCAAATTTTTGAGAAACAGTAATCTCTGGAATCCTTTATTCACAGAATTAATTAAAAAATCATTATAATCAGTATCAAGTTACAAAGGCCAGAATTATACATTTTGATTATCCAACAACATTACGAGTCTTGTGAATTGAGAATTACTGATTTGGTGTTTTTATTTCTGAATTTATTTCATGTTCTCTGTCAATGAATATAATTTATGGTTATTAGAAAGAAGATTATTAATTCTGTTTCAGAATTCTTATTGTTCATCAAATCTATATTAAAGTTTGGAAATGTTTAAAAATAATGTAAAATGATGTTTAATAACTTTCAATTCAGTAGCTGATTATATGCAATTTTAAGCACGTATAACATTCTTCAATAAATACAGGAATTTTTTATATCTCAGATAAAAATATTTAAATATTTTATGCGCTATTCAATAATAGCTAGCTTGAAAACAGCCTTCATCTTTTCTAAAAAATTATGAATATTTACATAAGGTTCATCTTGATGAAAACTACAGGAACACCTAGAGTGGTAATGTTATTTCACTTAAGAATATCAGGATTCACAGATTTCCAAGAATAAAATTTCTGGAGTTTACCAAGAGATGAATCAAAAACTTCCAGGAAATATTGACATTCATGTTAAATAAATTAAACTTTTTTTTAACCAAATATGCATATAATTAAATATATGCAACATTTCAAATTATATTTGTAAATCGAAACAAATAATTACAAAAATTAATGAGAAAATTTTATAATTAAGTTAGAATTATATTTAATATAATTCTGAAATACTGTACATCTTGAAATATAATTCTAATTTCAAAAGCCTTTAATGAATTTACAGATGTAACATAAGTTTATTTAAATATTTTTTTATATTACTGAATAATACATTGTATACTGAATAATACATTGTATAAAGGGTAACTTAAGAGATTTTAAACATTTTCAATAGATTCCTATCAATTAATTTATTGAATATTTCATGATGCATATAATAACCTCTTTTCAAATATAAATATACTTACTCAAAACAAATACAATTATTATATAAAGTTTCTACGATGAATTTTTCCAAATTATTATTTAATGAAAGCAATTCTGATTTTTTCTGTTTACTTTTAAACTTTTAAAACTATACAGTTTAACATACATATTATAAGCTTTATTATTTCTCTAACCATTCAATAGATTGTCACATTTTTTGTTTATTTATGTACAGAAATAACACACACACATATATACAGGTCACTAAAAAAGTGTTATTCACATGGCATATTAAATTATTTACTTCAGTCTTTATTTCACTGATAAACGACTTCATCCTGATTTGCTGAAATTTTACGCAATTTTTACCGAGAAAGATAGGGAAAGCATATTTAAATTGAAAACATTTATATTTAAATATTAATATTCAATGAATCTTATACAGTATAAAGAAAACAAAGAAACAAATAGAAAAATAATTAATTAATATCCCCCATTTAATTACACAACACGACAATCTTGGTGATTATTTCACTTCACACACATAAATTTAAATACTACATCAAGTCCTGACTAAATTGGATAATCATAAAATTATTTTGGCTGAACTAGATCCTTATTTTAATTATCAGTCATGAAAACAACAATCTAATATCGATTGAACCTCCATCTTGTGGTAGCCTTAAGAAATAATACTCAATTTCATTTCTAGACAATTTTATTCAAAATTTTAAAATACTGAAAAAATAACTGAAAATAAATTGTAATATTTTCTAACAAAAAATCAAAGTAAGTGAAAATTCTAAGAGCAATTCACAATTTTAAAGGAATCGAGTCAAAAATTTCAGGAGTTTCAAGTGCCCTTAAAAATATTTCGATTTTCAGGAGTTTCCAGGAATTGTATGAACCCTAAAATTTACACATTAGCATTTTGTAGCATTAAAGCATCATCATACTTTTAGAAATAATTAATATGTAAATGGAAGTTACTAAAAAGTAATTACATAAGAAATGTAACCCATTCTTCTAAATTATTCCTTCAATTTGAGACAAGCAGTTTAGAAAAATCACTTTTCAGCATCAGAGCATAATATACACAGGAACTCGTGTTAGATTAATAAGTCTATGCTATCTAGAGCAGTATAATTGTGAAAATTGAAATTTAAAATATACATAATTATTTATGATCATACATATAAAGAAATTATAAGCATTTAATTTCATATCACGGAATTCTTTTCTTTAGCATGCAAAATAATTTTGTGAACAAAATGATTAATAATTTCAAAGTATGCAGCTATGTATTTTCTTTAAAAACAGTATAATTCCAACCTTTTAATTCTTTAAAACTGAAATACAAGAGTGACAAATTTTTATTACCTGAAGTTTTAATAAGCAAATTTTGACTTAATGATTTTACATACTTTTCATAGATAAACTGCTCCAAGCATATCTGCTTCACACAGAAATTTTAAAGATTAACAAACATTTATGTTTCAAAAGATTTCTCTGGAAAGTATGCAAATACAATCAATCTACATTAAATTTTGTCAGTATGCAAAGTTTTTCACAAAATTATAAAATTTATCCACTATATTATCTTGAATTTTAAAAAATACCCTGCTTTGAAAATGCATCAAGAATGAGTAGCCAAAAAATTATACAAATTTCAGGATTAATGCACTTCAACAAGCTAAGCAAATGAAGTGAAATGCACAGATCTCAAACAAATGTGAATAGGATGTAAGAAATTAAACCTGCAGAATGTGCGATTTCCGCACCATTATTTTGTCAAGGAAATTTAAACTATTGTCTTGTCTCAGAGGACACATGTTATATCAGCAGAGAAAGCCAGGCCACTGACAATGGCGCAAATATTAGAAAACAATTTTATGAAGTGTAGGAGAATCAGACTGAGAATGATAGATTAATCTATACAGAAAATCTCAGCTGATACAAATCTGGATGCATCCATAGTGCATAAATGTTAAAGCGAAGAATGTTTGAAGAGGAAGCAGCGTAAGTTTGAGGGGGATGATGCAGCCAGTAACATAAGCATGCAAGGATTGATGCATTCGCCATAAAGCAGTGCTGGCCAGCAAGCCATATCTGCCTCCATTTTATGGATATCCCCATATCAGTAAAACAATTTTCAATCACTCTGCAGCATAGGTATCAATGTCTGCAATGGTGCTGGGCTAAAGAGGTATAAACCGAAACATAGTCATTGTATTAAATGAGTCATGCATCTATTCCTTCACTGATAGTTGCTGTGGAGACAAACCCAATTCAGCAGCAACTGCAGAATTGCACACCATGATAACATGACAATATAATTTGTGATACAATTCTGTATGATTCCTGACCTATCTAATTTTATAGAAGATAGTTCAGTCCTACAGAAGAGTTAAAAAGCTATATAAAGATAGCATATTTTTAACAGTTTTTTAACTTTTTATCAACCAAATGTTTACACAAAATCTAATTAAAACATAACTGGAATTATCGTTGGATTCTATAAGTATTTGGGACTTTGCATTTTAGGATTCAACATACTAAACTGGTTGCAATTTCCTTAGAATCCAACAAATAATTTTAAATACATTTGAGTTAAGCTTTGCATGGAGAAAAGTTAAATGTTTTACATGAAATTGCATTAAATTATTAAACTGTCACAAAATTAAGTATTAAAAATATGCACAAAATACCTGAGTTTTTGAAGATAGTAATATATTTCTTGCTGCTAAATCCCTGTGGACAAATCTTCTGCTTTCCAAATATGTCATTCCCCAGGAAATTTGAGCAGACCAAATAAGCATATCATTTAGATTAACATCTTCAGGATAGTCTAATATATAATCTAAAAGAGATCCCATAGGGATCAGTTCCTGAACCTATAGTTCAAAAAAGGTAAAATACTTAGGAATAACAATGGTGTTAAAATGATAATAACTGAATAGTTTGAAATAAACCAAATGACTTTTATATAAATAAAACTTTTTTAGTTTCATTTCAATACATCCTAACTTAAGTATAAACAATTTTATTAGTTTTTTAAATTGTTTTTATGCAGCAGGGAGTTAAGAACACAAGCTGCAACAAAAAGGTACAACAGCACATTTAGTGTTCTAAAAGTATAAATGAAAATGAATTTATTTGCTATCCAATACACATCTCTTACAAAAATACAATTAAAATTTTTTATTTTAATATAGTTTATAATAGGATTTACAGTTAGAAGATACTCATGAAACTATCTGCAAATAAATGAAAAAGAGAAACAATTGTTTTACATCTGAATAAGAAGCATGCTAATGTGTTTCTATAAGAAAATAAATAATAAGGTTTTTTCAATAGATGCCATTCAGTCAATGAAATTTTATAAAACAGTAAATTGGAGAAATAAATAAAATTAAAACTAATTTTTTCTGACATAACATAAACTAAAATGTAACAAGAGATGAAATCTTCTGATACTGCATTATAAACACAATTTATAATGCATTTATACATTACTTGTAATGTGTAATATAAGAAAATTATAATGTACTTTCGAAGTTTTTTATTACATTTTTATAAATTAGATCTCTTCAAGATCTTGTACTTGATACCCAAACATTATAGAAAAATATGTGTTACTGCAGTTATTTGTTTTCTCAGCAAATGATTGCAAAATGGAAAGTCATTTTAGAATATGATATCAATATAAATAAGCAAAATTTTTTAAAATGAGAAAAAAAATTCCAATTACATTTTGGGATCTAAATGATTTAATTATCAACGGTAGTTGAAACTAACATAATATGTGACCTTTTATTTAAAACTAAATTCTGTTTAAGAACTGTAATTTTTGATTTCAGAAATTTCCTCTGAACTTCCAAATTGGGAGAACAGTCCATGACAATATAATATAAATGGTGACATGTTTAAAATCAATCTTATCAACTTATTGAAACAAAAACTTACTAGTTAAATAAAAATAATTTTTATAAAATTTTGTATTTAAAACAGTCTTAGAACCTTTTCAATATAAGCACCTGGATACAATGTCAGTTCAAAGAGTAAATTCATACTATACCATTTCTCAGTGGTTATTCTTTTGCTCTTGTCTCATAAAAGCAGAATCATAATATGTGATCAAAAATTATTCCTGAATGAAAAGTTAGAGCTAAAGTTGGAATAATATGGGGAAACTACAAGATTTGTACAAAAGCAAAACATTCAAGAGAGATGTTAATGTCATTAAGTGTACTAAAAAAATATGTCATTTCAGCTCTAATATGCTTTTAAAATATTATTTAAAAAACCCACAATTAAATCAACAAACTCATTTAAGGAACTTTCAGAGATGATTTAAGGAACAAAAAAAAAATCATTTTTTAATCAGGGATCTGCCAGAATATATACAGCCACAATTGAGCTTTGAAAAATCAAAAAGTTTGATTGGAAATTGGCTCCCCATTCTCCCCATTTTTGTTAATGTTACCTATACTAACTTCCATATACCAGATCTATGTTTGAAATTTTAAATGGAAAAATGTGACAGAAAAATAAAAAAGATTTGATTACTTTCCCTTCTTTGAAATTAGTTTCATAGCTCAAACCTTATAAAAAAGGAATTTATAAATCATGATTGTGTGATAAATTAATAAAAATATCATTGATATATAGTATTTCATAACAAACTCCTTTTTAACAGAAAATTTAAGAACCATAACAGTTTTGCTATATAATGATAATTGGATTAAACAAAATTTAAAGCCAAAATTTTTTAGAAGTTTCCACCCATATTTAAGATAAATTTATTAACTTAATTTGTAAAACAATATTTAATAAAATTTCTTTATACCTTTAATTATTTTTTATTTTAACATTCCCAATGATAGTGACAATACTATCAATATAAACCTATTCAAAATATTTCAAAGGAAATTGCTATGACAGTTGTCAAGTATTTTCCTCCACTTAAAGAAAACTTTTAAAAACACATTTTTAATTTAAATGCTTCTAAAGGTTGAATTCAAATTTTTTGAGTTACAATGAAGAAATTAAAAGTAATTGATATATTATCAAGGTAGTTAATATAAATAATATATCTGCATAATATAAGGTATAAGTGCAACTTAAAACACTGGAATCAGCACTGGACTAAAAAGATTAAAATTTAGTGTATTAAACTAGAGGTAGAATACCAGACTTCATTATTTAATAAATGAATAATGTGAATAACATATTTTAAATATTTTTCAAGAATCTAAGTTACAGAAAGATTGATATTGCTTACACATACAGAAATATTGTGAATCACTTTACTATTTATGTCATCCATTTCAAGCTATTCGTACATAAAGATCTTAACATTTTGATGATTAAATCATCCCTTTTCTTGTTGAATTTCTATTAAATACACATACAGGGGTTATTCAAGATGCTTGTAAGGTTGCTCTCCTTGAGTTTTTTACTAAAATATTTTCCTTCAAATTAATTAGTTATTTTCAACTATGACATAGAATTTACAGATTTAATTCTATTCTAGATTAAAAAGTAAAGAAATGCAAGAAAATTGCACAGCAATATTGCTTTCAAGCAAAAAGAAGTCTAGACAGATGAATAATTACAGAAATCTGGTACAAAGATGGTACCAAATTCATGTGAATGTAAAATCGCAGCATATTGAAATATTATTTTTGGAAGATCATAAGGACTTTTTGTTATACAAGATATGATACAAGACATATTTGGGGAAATACGTTGTTACAATATTTTAAAATGTTTAGTATAAGTTAATATAGAATTTTGATTAATTTGTTGAATATATGAAATTAAAATTACAATTTAATAAAAGAAAAAGCACAAAAGTAATATTTAATTGAATGATAAAGTGGTTTGACAATTTATCTTATTCACTTAAGCTTTTATATCTAGTTGAAAATGGCAGAATTAAAAGTAGGTTAAATGTTATAAAAATCATCTTTTAAATATTTGCTAAACTAATGTTGCTATGAATACAATTTCGTTTACTATACAGTTGAATACTACTTCTTGTCATAAAATTCTCTCTATCAATTTAAAAAGTAAATACACATTTTAGTGGATATTGCAAATCTAGTTTTTAATACCAAACAAGAATAAAGAATAAATTTAATTTGGAATTAGAATAAATTTTAATATATGGTATTAATGGATTTACTGAAATAGTAATGCAAAATGTGAAACAATAGGGATACTATGAAATTTTTTTATTTTGTTATGTAAAAATATTTTTTTGTAGAGACACAATATTTTGAAATGAGTTAATAACAAAATTAATATTCTTTTAATTATTAATCACTCATTTTTTTCGAATATTTGACAGACATAATATTATAATTAGAGAAGAACTGATTTTTTGTATCGAGTATCTTCTTAAGTAATTACATTCAGTAACTTAAACTAAGTAAGCTGTCGGATTATATTCGACAGTTTTAAGAATTCAATTTTATTATTCCACAAGAAACAAAAGAACATATTTCTTAGTAATGCTTAAAAGACAATGTAACAGCTGATAAAAGTAATAAAAGTGTGACAACAGTGCAATTCATTTAACCTCAATTTAAATGTAATTAAAAGGCTCATCAATTTTAATTCAAATAAATTTAAAAAAAACTATTTTAGTTAAATCTAAAGATTAAAAGATATCAAGTATTAAATTGTAATATGAAGCATTTCCTTTATTTATGATACATTTCCTCTGACAGGGACCAGCATTTAGAAACATTACACATATTTTTTAGTTAGAAAGTTTATTCAAATAATTGTATATGTTTTCAAAATCAATACATTAAAAGAACACCAGATTTTATCAATAAACCTTAAAAATAATAAAATAAAAATATGGAAAAGAGAAAAAATTATTAACACAAAATTGACCATTGGCTTGGTAAAATCTCATCACATTATAATACAATTGTGAAGAAAACTTTATGAATGGAAATATAATGAATTAGGCTTTTCAGTATTGTAATACTGTTCGATTTTAAGAAAGTAGAATTTACCAAATGAGAAACATTTTAATCTGCTAATACTCTTACCTTAAATCACTGAAAGGAACCAAAACTGAAAATTAAATTATACATGAACAGAAATTAAAAATCAATTCATACAAAATTATTCAATTTATCTAAAAAGCTACTGCTTGTAAGAAAAGAAAAGCACTTTTTGTGATAGTTTATAACAAAAAACAGATTTACAGAGCTTGGAATAAATGTTATTGTAATTTTTAGAGTATTTCATAGTTATTTGACATATCATGGATATGTAACTAATGTGGATGAGTATTTAATGTGTAAATAAATTTCCTAGATTTAGTTAATATTTCAAGGTTTTTCTTTTCTTTCTTTTTAACATACATTGCAAACATCTTCTAGAATAATTTTTTTGATAGTAACTTATATTCAGTTATTGCAAGAGAGAAAATTAAGAAAACTTCCAAGAACCCAATGTTATCCTATACCAAAAGAAGTAAATGTAAAGCATAGACTTAGCTTAGAAATGAATGTTTTATGAAATTAATAATTGGCAAATCATATAAATGGCTTTAATTTTAGAATGATTGATGCCCTTTGAAATGAAATTATGTAATGTCTCGCAGTATTTACACATTAATGTATAACTTAATGGCAAGGCATTACAGCATGTAATGTTTTGTAATATTTGCACATAAATTGCTTAACCACCATACATACTGTGTAGCAATTGGTCCACACTAAAACCATTAAAACAGCAAAATTATGATATATATTTCTGACTTTGCCTCTTATTTAAAATCAAGTAAAGTGGCATGTCATGATTAGTAACATCCTGTAATAATTAATGCTCTAGCCTTTCGATCTATTGGTATTTATTACAACTTTTTTCGTTAGTCATAACATTTGACCAAGTATAAAAATATCTAAATATGGAATAGTAATACACTTTATAACTACAATTATTGACTTTCTTTCACAATATACTTTATAAATGATTGGTTGGTTGATTTTAATGGCGCAAGGTCCAAGTAAGGACAAGCTGTGCCAGACACAAAGTCACATTTATCTACTTTCTTTGCTCAAACCAATGAAATGTCAATAGATTAAAATATCAAAATAAAATATAAATATCTATATCATCTAAAATGTATTAGATATAAAATTTATAAATTTAGATAAAATTCATAAAACTAATTGCTTTTAAAAACGCAAAGAGATTGCGATGTGGTGGTTCACCTAGCAAATTTTGTAAGGTTAAAATATTACTATTAAAAAATGTGAAGCGATAATGGTTAAAATCTGGAAACACAATTAAAATATGATGCACTGTGTATGGTACATCACATGTCTCACACCAAGGATTAATGTCACTTAAGTCAGTTTAACATCTGCGCTTTGCAGCGTTAAAATTTGTAATGGGATGATTAATGATAAGATGGAAAAAAGTTTGTTGCACACTTGCAAATTCTATGATTCCTGCTAAAGAAACTTTATGAAATGTTTAGTTCCCTTTCTCACATCCATTAATGGAACTGAAGGTAGAGTAGGAGTAGCTGCAGATCTAGCTATTGCATCTGCATTCTCATTGCCTTCTATTCCCATGTGACCTGGTATCCAGCAAAACCGTATTTCAAATCCCTTGCTAGTCAGAGAATCCATCAGTTTGAAAATCTTGGACACAACAGTGTGACAATTAAAGTTACTTTTTCTCAAAGGTTCCAATACACTATTACTGTCAGTGTTAAAACAGATGTTACATTCATTTCTAGTATTCACCAGCTGAAGTGCACAGTATACAGTCGTAACCTCAGCAGAGAAGATGGAGCAGGACTTGTGCAGGCTATAAGTAAAGGAGGTATTATCAAAATAAATTCCACAGCCAACATGCCCTCCTGTTTTGGATCCATCTGTGAATACAGGAGTGTACCATACTGACAGAGATGTAATGCAAAAAGCTGATGATAAATAGTCGGAGTTGTGTGTCCGACTTTTTGTAACTTTCAAAAGGATTGATAACAATGATATCTGGATCATACCAAGGCAGATGTGCGAAGTCCGTGGATTCAATTCGGACATCACAGAGGTCAGAAAGCAAAACACTAGATTTATGCGAGAGAGAAAAGGTTGAATGCTTGATGGCCTAGCAATGTATAATCTTTTGAGAGAGGCATTAGGAATTGAGGAATGCAAAGGATGATGAGGTGAGGACATTATTTTTGAATAATAATTAAGAGACAGCTGCATCTGCCGCAAGTCTAGAAGTAACTGTTGGCAGATTACATATAGACTTTGAACGGGTGATGTACGAAATGCACCAGAACAAATTCTTAAAGCAAAATGGTGAACAGTATCTAATCTGTGTAAGATGGAGAGTCTAGTTGATCCATAAGCAACACAGCCGTAGTCATTGCGAGATAAAATTACAGACTGGTAAATTGTTAGGAGTGATGTGCGATCTGCACCCCAAGATATATTCGAAAGCAACCTGAGGATGTTAAACAGTAACTCAAACTTCTTTTGCAGATGTAAACAATGTGGAAGGTAAGTTAACTTCTTGTTAAAAATCACACCTAGGAATTTTATCTCACTTACTACAGGAATGGGTCTATTATTTATGAGAAGCACAGGATAATCATGGAGACTGGTTTTTCTGCAGAAATAAACACAGCAACTCTTACTGGGAGATATACTTAGGCCATTCCGTTCACGCCAAGTAATTAGATTGTTTACAGCTGTTTGCAATTGTCTCTCAATTATATTCATGTTTGATCCCTGATATGAAATTTGCAATTCATTAACATATAAATTACTGTGAACAGAAGATGGTAATTGATGAAGGATGATACTGATAAAAAGGTTAAAAATTGTTACACCTAAAACGCTACCTTGAGGGACACCGTGTGCTTGGCTTAAACTGTTGGAAATTACAGATCCAACGCGTACTCTAAAAATGCATGAGGCCAGAAAATTTTGGATAAATATAGGAATATTACCCTTAAAGCCAAGATTATGTAGAGTACGTAGAATTCAATAATGCCATGTATGGTCATAAGCTTTCTCAAGGTCGAGGAAGATTGCAACAAGGTGGTTTCTCCTCACGAAAGCATTTCGAATTTGGGATTCTAAATCTATGATATTATCGATAGTAGACCGTTCTTTTCAAAAGCCACTTTGGTGAGAAGGGATGCACTTGTTCTTTTTTAAGACATAAATGAGTCTAGCATTGACCATATGCTCGAAGGTTTTGCATAAACAACTCGTAAGAGCTACTGGGTGATAACTTAGAGGATCGTATGAATCTTTGCCAGGTTTCAAGATTGAAATCACTATCGCTTCCCTCCAAGAAGTTGGAAAAACAGGTTCCATCCAGATTCTATTAAACAATATCAAAATGTTCAATAAAGAATCATTATCTAAATGACAGAGCATTTGATAGGAAATTCCATCAGGCCCTGGACTGGTGTTATTTGCCTGAGACATTGCTGTCTTTAATTCCGACAATCAAAAAGCACAATTATAAAGTAGATTATGTCAATCACATGAAATCTTACTGGTGTCCACTCAGAGATTCCTTTAATCCTTAGAAAAGTAGGACTATATGAATCAGAGTTAAAAACACGAGCAAAAGTTTCGCCGATAACATTCGTAATATCTACATGTGAGGAATATACAGCAGCTACAGTTTTTAAAACAGAAAGGCAATGATCCTGATAAATACTATTGGCTGCTTTAACTTTCCTCCATAATTGTTTGCTTGATGTCAATGTGGTAATTGATGACACATAACGTATCCAAGATCCCCTCTGACTCTTACATCTAACTCTACGAGCAAATGCTTTGGCTTTCTTGAAAGCAATAAGATTCTCCATGGTTGAGTACCTTCGAAATATCTTCCAATGCTTCCTTTGTTTCTTATAGGAGAGTTGGCACTCTTCATTCCACCAAGGCTTCCTGTGTTTATGTGGAATGATGGAATTTTTAGGGATAGCAACATCCGCAGCTCATATTATTGTGTCGGTAACATATTTAACAGCATCATCTATCATATCTGTTTTAACTCTTGTTCCACTGATCACTGCTGATTGCATGAAAAGAGTCTAATTGGCAAAATTCAGCAATGGCAGGAGTGATGGAGAACATATAGCTAAATCCAGAGTGTGAAATGTCCGTGTAAGTTAATTAACAAATCAAATAATGCTTTAAAATCAGTATACTTTACTCCATAATATTTTCAGCTTTTCATATCTTAATTTTTAAATCTTTTTGTTCGATTACTTACAGTACCATTTTGAGAACACTCAGATAAAAATATAAAAATTTTCAAAAAATGTCTAATATTT
This sequence comes from Latrodectus hesperus, assembly GCA_037975125.1. Lineage (NCBI taxonomy): Eukaryota > Metazoa > Arthropoda > Arachnida > Araneae > Theridiidae > Latrodectus > Latrodectus hesperus. The sequence goes on along the minus strand of CM075854.1, from coordinate 79,604,119 downwards.
TTTAAAAAGATAAAAATTTACAATTCAAATAAACTAAAGCTTACATATATATTCAGTACAAGAATAAATAGCAAAAACATGAATAATTTATACCATCATCAAAGGCGGTCCTAAGCAGACACCTAATAATTTAACAACACATTGATGATTTAATCCGACCATCACTTCAACTTCTCGAATAAATTCTTCTCTGCAACTTTGCATTTGTTCATCACGCAATGTTTTTATAGCTACATCAACCTTTAACATTAAAATAATTAAATATGTAATAAATTTATAAAAATTTAAGAAAATGAAACAATTAACATGTTGCAATATGATTTTCATTCAACAAGTTAATCTTTAAATATAACTAAAATTGTAAATCTACATATTTATAAATAAAATAAAAGCTGTTTTCCAAACTAACTATCCAAACTAACTAACTATTTTTCAAAATAAATTTCGATTAAATTACATGTACAAGCAGTTTACAAAAATATTTACTTTTCATACAACTTTTCCTTTCTTTTTAATAAAAAATACGAAACATGTAGCATATTTCTATAAATAAGAGTTTAGAGAAAAGTAATAAACTTTAAACATACAAACTCTTTGATACAGATAACATTATAAATAGCAAAATTACTGTGAGGTGAACTTCAAGAAATATAAATTTTAACTTTTTTACACTTCTGAGATCATTTTACATATAAATTTAACATGTTGCAATAAAAGCTTATTTACATGATTTCTTATAACAAAAATACTTTCTTTAGCAGGATAAAATTAACAAATTTCTACAATTCAAATATGCAACAATGGTCTTTTTGAAGAACATAAGCAAAATGAACCACAAAATTTTGACATACTATTATATATTACTTAATACTAATATATTCAAATTAACAATCATTATATTCATATTTTTAATATACTAAGCATAGCATTACATGTTTTTTTAAAGATAGTTTTCCAGAAAATGTTCAAAAATATTGCAATATATTTTACCACATGAACAAGTCTTATTTTGTTTCTATCTGAAAATAATGCATTATAAAACTAAACTTCAGCTGAAGAACTAACAAAAAATATTAGATTAATATTTTTTATAAATGTAAAAAATTGTTCCTCCATTTTATATTTTATGAATGGAAAATTCAAGAAAAAATTATTTTACGGTGTCTGATTGCTTTTATTGTTATAATGACAATTCATATTGAAATGGATACTAATTTGTACTAGATATTAACATATGAAGATAATACAATTTACATTTAAGGAAAAAAGTTATTTTAGGTACTGGAGATCGCTGTCTCATTTCAGTATATTTCTTATAGAGAAATGAAACAATGAACATTAGAAAAAATAATTTCAAACATAATTAATCATAGAAAATGTAAATACAACTGAAACATTTTAAAATTTTACTTAATAATGAAGAGGTATCCAAAATGGATAAAAAAACAGCTTTGATAATAGCATGTTTTATAAGTCAATTTCATGACTATGTGTATAATTATCTGAGATCAGCAGCCTACTCTTTATGTAATATTATACAAAAAAGGAAGATAAATGAAAGAACAGGTTTTTTACAAAAGAAGCAATTTTTCTACAAACAACTATTGTTCAAGATTTTTAAAGGGGCAAAACTACTAAATTAGAATAAGAATTGTCATTAGAACTAAAATAAGAATTGAAGGACATAAAATCAAAACCATCGCTACTGATTTTTTTTAATGCAGAAACAAGAATTACTAACATTTTAAACAGTTTTAACATTTTTAATAATGATATACTACTATTTAACAAAAATATTAGGAGAAATTTAGGTATTTTATGCAGAGGTACTAACACAAAATTTTGCAGTAATATTTCTAAATATTTCCCTTTTGTTTACTGCTTTAGATGAACAAAAAAGAATAGAATTAATTTTATATCAGTAGAAAAGTAGTTACTATAACAAAATATACTTACTTCTACATTATTTTGGTTTAACCATTTTCCCCGTAAGACAGAACCAAATTCCCCTTCACCAACAGATGAGCCTAAAACAAAAATTACAATATTTTGTAAAATAGAAGTAATGAATTTGATCTAAAATGTTTATGAAAAGTAAATAATATAAAAAAAATTTTATCTAAAAATTTATAAGTTATATTTTGTGATTCTTCTAAGTAAAAATAACAAAAACAATAAATAGCATTTAACACAGGCTATGAATTCGATGCTGATTTTTCAATAAAACTTTTTAATTCAAATTATATTTGAGTAAGAATAAATTGTTAAAACATGAAAGTTTCCTTCAAATGTGTGAGACATTCCTTTATTTACAATTAAAGTATTTAAAGAATTTAAAACATTTAATTTCTTATGGCTTCAAATTGTACATCCATGTAATTTTTTTTTTTGGCTAAAATAAGTATATTTTGCTAAATAAGTATGTATGTGTGTCTCACTATATCTCCAACGCACTTACTGAAAAGTTTGTATTTTGTTAGATTTTCAGCAAGCTAAAAATAGAAGGATTTCAAGTTCTCCTCATGCTTTTAAAATAAGATGAGAATCTAAAGTGAATCTGAAGCCATGATATCAATATTTATCAAGTCGAAAGATTTTTTTACTTTAATAGATAATACTTTTTTCTGTGGCTAATGAATCAGAAAATAATATGAGTTATTTAAGCATGTAGGTACAATAAAATATGGTGTCTCATCAATTTTACTAGAAATTACAAACTAATAATACATATAACAAATAATAATTTAATTTAGAATCCTAAATAATTTTGTTTAATAAATGATTGTAGATAAAATTAAGTTTTGAGTGGAAAAATTTCTAGACACATCAATTAGTTTTGATACAAAATAAAACTCTCATCATACAAAATTAAATTAAAAGGATAAAATGAATTATAAATTTATAACTGTGAATTTTCAATAACTAGCTTTATAGAAATTGCAACTATTTTAAGAATATATATGTACTGAGTAAAATATAAGTGAATGAAACATGTGTATAAACCTTGCTAATATATTAATATGTATATAAACCTAACTAATAACATAGATAATTAAACAAGGTTCATGCAGATTTTCAAGAATCAAATTCTGGAGTTTTAAGGAGTTTTCCAGGAGTCAAATCAAAAATTTTTAGGAGATATTAACATTCATGTTAAATAATTTTTATATTTTATATTAAAAATTGTTCTTAACCAAATATTCACTTAATTATAAAAATGCAACGTTTTTCATTTATATTATGTAAATAATAAAAACTAATAATGGCAAAAATAAATGAGAATATTTTTTATTTAAGTTAGAATTATATTCAATAATTATTTCAAAATATCTCAATGAATTTACAGCTATTACAGATTTTTTTTATTTAAATAACCAATATTTTTTGTATAACTCAATCATAGATTTAAAAAGTAAACCTCTTTTTAAATATAGATATACTTACAGAAAACAAATACAATAACAAATACAATGGAAAATACCTAAGAATTGGCATTTTCCAACTTATGATTAGATTTTTTTTTTGATTTTCGAAAAAATCTAACTCTTAACTTGTGATATAGCAACCAATCCAATTAGTGCACAGAAAATCATGTAAAAACTTGCTAAAGTTCCTTGTCCTGTAACTTTGATAATAGTTGTGCATATAAATGGTGCAAGACTGATTAGATAAAGTTTCCAAGATGACTTTCTTCCAAATCATTATTTAATAAAAGTAATTCCAAATTTTTCTTCTCTTTATGTTCAAACTCATGCCATATACTAGGCTCATATCCATATGCTAGACTTTTCTGTTTCTTAATCATCCATAGGATTTTCTCGTTTGTTGGTTATTTATACATACAAAATTTTGCTGTCAGAAAATACTAATTTTCCACCTCTAAAGCTTTTTCTTTCAATTTATAATTAAAACAGAGTAAAAATGTTGGTTCTCTAAAGCACGAAAGCGACACGTGTTTGATTTGGCAATTAATGTTAAATAAGTAGTTCTTTCAGCTTTCTCAACAAACTCTATCTTCTTTTTGATTTGCAGTACATCAATTTCTTCTAAAAGTGCTAATTGTTTTTCCTCTGTTATCAGCTATTTTTTTCCTGTTTTAATTCATCTAAAAATAATTTATACTTTTGCCTGGCACCAGCAGCAAAACTAAGAAGGTCTTTGATAATTATTATATTGTTGACACGCCATTTTGGACATGATCATCAAAGATGCGCTTAACCTCAACTGATTGATTATTTAAATTTTCCAGCATCAAATGTTTGTTTACAGAAAACTCACATTCAACAGATGCTTGACCATGAGAGAGTAATAAAAGCATATTAACTACTTTCCAGAAGTACAATAATTTTGTGTATTTGAGAGTAAGTTAAAATAAATATTTATTCTATCCTTAATGGGATCCAATTTTTCTTCTATGAAATCTTGAACTCTTACAGTTGGTTGAACAGATACAACAGGGTTTGTACAAATTTCCAAGAATAAAATTGCATGAGTTTTAATGAGTTTTTCAGGAATCAAATGAAAACTTTCCTGGAGGTATCAAAATTCATGTTAAACAACTTTTTTATTTCATTTCAAAAATTGTTCTTAACTGAATACACATATAATTATATATATGCAACATTTTTCAATTATATTTGTAAATAGTGTAAAAAAATTATTGAAAAAATTAATGAGAATATTTTTTATTAAAGTTAAAATTATATTTATTGATTACATCTAAAATCTTTAATTTGCCGCTATAACAAAAAAAAAATTTTATTCATATAGTTAATATTGTTTAAATTACAGAATTATATAAATTGTAAGATTTCAACTTATTATTTTACTGACTATTTCAAGATGTTTATAACAATATTTTTTCATATAAATGCACTCATGAAAAACAAAAGAAATGCAACTATCAGATAAAATTTACAGGATGACTTTTTTCCGAATAACTATTCAATAAAATCAATTCAAAATTCACCTTCTATTTACTTTCAAATTCTCTTAAAATGATACAATTTCACATCCACATTATAGACTATCCTGTTTCTTTAATCATTCAATAGATTTTCACATTTTTTCTTTATTTATACATTCACAGTATTACTATTATAAAATCTTTAAAGCTTTTGATTTTAATTCATTTTTTATACTGAGTAATAACTGAGCTTCTCAACAGCACCACAGTAACGTGTTTGATTTGGCAATTAATGTTAATTTACCAGTTATTTCATCTTCCTCAGCAATTCCAACTGCAGATTTTTCAAGTTCAAATATGTCATCTTCCAAACACCTCATTTTGATTTTCAGTTCATTTTTCAAGAAGCGCTTTTTACTTTCCTTCTGTTATCCACTGATTTTTCTTTTATTTTTATTTATTTATTTATATATGTTTTTTTGTTTTGCTTTTTATTTTTTTAAAAATTTATTTAAGCATAATTTATACTTTTGCCTGGCACCAGCAGTAAAACTAAGTAGGTCTTTCTTATGTTTTGGAAATAATCATCAAAGCTACACTTAGACACAATGATAATTTAAATTTTCTACTATCAAACTTTTGTATACAGAAAACCCACCTTCAACAGATGCTTGACTATGAAAGATTAGGAAACGCAAATTAACTACTTTCCAGAAATGACAATTTTACCTATTTGAGAGTAAGTTGAGAATAAAACATCTATTCTATCTTTAATACAATCAAATTTTTCATCAATAATATCTTGAAATTTGTCTCGTCGGGTAATCACTTCACTTCACACACATAAATCTAAATATTACTAAACTGAATTACCATGAAATTATTGTAGCTAAACAATATATTTAAATAGATAAAAATACTACAGTCAACAGTTAAAAATACAACAACCTAAAGTCGATCATGCCGAATTAATGTATTAAGAATTTATATTCAATTAGGTTTATGGATAATTTTATTGAAATTTTTCAAATATTTAAATAAAAAACTCAACAAAAGTTATATTATTTTCTAAAAAAATGCATTAAGTTAAGTAAAAGTTTCAAGAGTAATTCACGATTTTTAAGGAGGGAAGTTGAAAATCCAGGAGTTTCAAGGCCCCTTAAAAATATTTGGAATTAAAGGAGTTTCCAGGAGTTGTATGAATCCTTATTAAAACAATAAAAAAATGAAGAAAAATTATATCAAATATCTGATATAAGCATATAAAGCATCTTTTTACATTTCGACAATTTTTTACAAAAACTAAGTCAGGCAATGAAAAAAACTTATTTTATTGTTAGTTTCATGAACTACCATATTTACCTGCACATAAGATACAGTTTTTGCCTAAAAATAAGTAAGAAAATCTAGGCGAACACTATACATCAATACCCAGTTTTTGATAACTCTGAACAAATGAAATTTTCAGAAATGAATGTTATGTCATTTTTTATCTTATTTACTTGCTGATCGTGGGAATATTCGTTACATAGTGTTCAGTGGATGTACAAGTACTGCCATCGATTATAACAGCTGCTTTTGTTTAAGCTTTCAATTTTTGTGAAATTTCTACAGTTCAATTTCTTAAATTTGTTGGCAAGTTATGGCTAAAAAAATATCAACTCAAAGCATTGATAGAACATAGCATACAAGTAACATGTGATTGTGTATGCTGAAAGCATGAAAACAGTGATACAGAGGCATTTTGAATTACTCCAACTAAGAAAACCATAAGAATTTGGCAGAATAAGGAAGAGGATCTTGGGAAAGCAACTCACAGTAGATATAAATTATAGCACCTATATAAAGCAAAGACAATATTTAAATCATTTAAAAAATTCTGCAATAGAAATGCTATGGATGATGTAGATAAGAATTTGTAGTATAACTCAAGTGCTGATTTAGAAGCTCTGTCAAGAGATTCTTCATTTAGCTTAGGAGATGAATGTCTGGATTTTAATGAAGATTAAGAATTTATTTCCTAAATATTACTTTGTATTTGTACTTCATATTTAAAATACTATAAATTCATCACAATAAACAATAATTAAGTTTTATCCTTCAAAAATGTGTGTAAAAAAGGGAGAGTCTTATAGGCTGATGCATCTAATCATAGTATTTCATAAATTATTTAACAGTAACATCTCCAGTAGCATAATAATAATAATAATAAACAAAAATAAATCATATTGAATTACTTAATCTAAGCATTAGATTACAAAATTACTAATTCAAAATTTAAGATGCCTATTTATTTGGATTTATAAAGTCCATACTTAATGATAAATGAAATCAACTTTCACTGGAAAATTAAGAGAGTAACAAATTTTGTCTCACTTACAGGAACCTTATCACTAATGGCAAAACAAATTGTAATACATATTAAAACAACTGATATGCTGATAAAATAAATGTAAAGCTATAAGCATACATTTTTCATGAAGAAATTAATATTATATAAATAGTTTGTAAGACTATTTTTCCTTAAAAATAAAATAATTCAAACAAAAATATACATTTTAGTAAGAATGATATGAACTAGTACAAAGGGGAAAATGCATTCATAAAGAGTTACGTGGTACATTTAACAGTCTGTTTTCCTTTTATGGAAATTTGTTTTACAATATTTAAACAAGTTGCAATTCAAAAATTACATTTTGAAATTCAAGTTCAGTAAACAAATATAATAGTTTCATATTTAAAATTTTTAATGACATAAAAATTTTAATAACTCAGAAAAATATATTTTCCATTGTCATTCAATTTTAAATGAGGTAGAATGATTTTGAATAAAAAATTAAATTTCAATTTACAGAATTTAAATTAATTAAAAAATTCTATAACGAAATTAAAAATTGAGAGATTTATAATGAAATAAATTCAAATTTTTGAAATTAAAAATATATTTAAATCAATTAAGATTTACTTTGTCTAAACTAAATAAAACATTTTTGGAGGTAAAAAGGAAAAACCATAAAGATTACTGATATTTACTAAATACAGATAAAATTTATATAAGTGTTTTCAAACATAAATCAATCATTAAGATGTGAATTTGAAAGTTAGTTACATTCATAATAATCAAATTAATTGAGTTTGGACTTCATTAATAAACTTTACATCATACATTTAAAAAGTAATCAGTCCTAATTATTGCTTTTTTTATTCCTAGTTGCTAAAATTTATCATTTGGTTAAGCAAATTTTAAAATGTGCATGTCTCAAATTCATTTTTATAATGAAGTTTCCTTTAGCTCTTCCTCAACCTCAGAAAATTTTTACCTTTATATCAATTTGATAAATTGCAAACTTAAACAATTTTATTTTTAAGCCTATTCCTATTTTTGCAGTAAATAAGTAATTAATACATGTGAAATTTTGCTACGAATTTAAGGACACATAATTTCACTTAGCATAAAATACAATTTATAATTTTTAAATTTCTTTTATTTATCATTGGTAAGATTTTTACACAGCATGTAAATAAAATAAAATCTACAAATATTTCATTTACCACAGTGAACAGGATAAAATAAAGAAATAAAATTGCTATATGAAGTAAGCAATAAATTACCTATTTTTAACGATTCTCGACATATTAAGTTTGGTTTTGATGCAGAACATGGAATTGGAGAATCACTAGAACACTCATCAGATTTATTTAAAGATTCACCATTTGTTGATTTATTTTTCAAGCAATCATAAGTACTTGCTGATTCAGCTTGCTATCAAATATAAAATAATTGGTTTACAAATTCTACAAACTACATATAACTGATACTAAGTATTAATTTACAAATAAACATACATATTGGAAGTGAAATATACATTACTCTTATTTTAATATTTTGATAGTTTATAAATTAATGTTTATATATTTTGACAAATTACAATAAGTAAATGTAATTTCAAGATACATAAATTTGTTGTAGCAAATATTACCATATTGGAATATTTTATGAAAAATAAAATTAGTTGAACGATTTGATTAATCTAACAAAATTTCTAGAAAATACTTATGATTGTAAGAAATTTTAGCAGAAAAATTATGATCTTTTACACTGCTCTAATATCCATAAATATGTTAAACATTATTATAAAGTAAATAATTTTTGTCATTTTATTCATTCTTACTGGAATATAGAATTATTTTCTTTATTACATTAAAAAATAATAAACAAAAAATATTTCTTTCTTTATTCTAATAAATTGGTTTCAATTAATTTTCCTTCTAGGAAATAAAATAATCAAGAATTTTAAAAATTAAGTTTTCCATTAATATGGAAATTAACATTGACCTAAAATCTGATCTTTTAGTAATTAATTTGACAAGAATTATATATTATGATTATGAATTATGAGCTCAGTGTATCAGTTTAAAGTATACCAAAGAGAATTAACATTGGTGAATAACATTCATTTCATGAATTATTAGGGACAACCTCACATGAGATTTAAACATTTTAATTATGAACTGTTGAAATGGTAACAATTAAAGGTTCAAAACAAATTTACAACTTGCTTATGTGTTTTTCAGATGAAATACTAAGTTCAAAAAGTGATAACTTACTTAATGTAAAATTACAGTTGCAAAATAGTGAAAATATTTCTTCATAAAAGTTTTATAAAAAGTATCACAAAATTAAAGCAAGATTCCAATAAAGTAAAAAGTTTTTCCTCTTTGAATTGTTAATTTATCATTGAAACAACAGTATGCAGGACAGGATTACATATGGAATAACTTATAATGCAAACAGGCTCTATGACTTTTCTAGCACATACACTCTTTTACTGAAACTTTCCACAGCCATATTGCAAAAATGTGACTGAATTTCATTGATGCATGCTATTTTATTGAGTTCTATCTATCATGAGAACAGCTCTCACCAGTTTCCCTGAGCTGGTCTTACCATCAAAACAAGAAACATTCTCTTTTCAACAGGAGACACAAAAGAAGCACCAACTTTATCTTACTGAACACCATCAGAATAATACAAGATACCATTTTAAATACAGCTAATTCTTAACTCCATAAGCGCCATTTGAAATGGACAGTTTTTATTATTGTTGTAACTGCTACAAACCAGACTACAAGATAAGTTGCAATATAATCTTGTGGTAGAGAGACAGTAATACTATATTTATTCTAACCCTAAACTATCTGCTGTTAAACAGTTTTTTATAGGGTTGCCAATCCTTTACTGTGCAAATGGTGATAAATTCACAAATCTTGGGTTAATTTAGGCTTGAGTTGTGGAATGATGAATTTTAAGTTACAAAAAGAATGTTAAATTTTTTTTATCTGAAAGATATAATTAGGAAGAATATTTTAAAACCAATACAAAAATGTTTAGCCATAAATAGCTTTAATATTGAGAATCTTTCTGGATTAGCAGAAGCAACTAGGTAAAAAATGTATCAAAAATTTTTTTATGAATAAGCTACTTCGCAAAAACAATACAACCAATGATATTTTCCTTATTTTCTATACATTTAATGCATGAATGAAATTTATGTACTTGAACACTATCCATGAATCAAATAATAGACATAATTATGAAGATAACAAATGACATTTTTCACATACTCTTTAACACCAGCAATTTCAAGAATTTCTAATCTGAATAGCTAAGTTGAGGAAAATGTGGTGACATAATATCTATTTTATAGAAATTTTCTCTTCCTTCGTTGGCAACACGCAACTTGGGTTTTGTAGATATATAATGTATTCTTCCAAAAGAAGTATTCACATGTATGTGTGTGGTTTGTGTATAATTTGTATTTGTACTGTATGGTCTATTCTCCATTACTTTAAGCTCTTTATCAAATAAAAAGATGTTTCAAATTACAAAAAGAGGTAGATATGTTTATGAATGAAATAAAAACTTTTTGAATTAAAATAGGATGACTAGATGATGAACGGTTGTTTTAAATAGATATAACAAAATATCTAACCAGCTAAATTAAGGAGTTACAAGGATTAAATAGTTTTATAATCTATTCTTGTAATTTCATTAATGCTTTTAATAAGATGTCAGTTATTTTAGTGTCATAAAAATTAATGACATTCAGCAATTTTTGCAACTAAATAATTTCCTAAAAAGATACCAGAGAATTTTTTGAAACACACAAATTAAATGAATTGCATTTGATTGGCATTTCCCCAAACTGGTATAATGTGAAAAATGTTTGAAAAACTTTCATGCTCACCCAAACAATGCATTTTATCTTTAAAGATTAATTAATAGAATAAAACTTTTGAATACCTTATACAACCAAGATAATAATATAAAAAAAACAAATTTCAATTCATATAATTTTAAATTTATGTAAAATCTTAAAATTGAATGAAACGAGAAAACAATAAAGCAATGCAATTATAATAACTATTATCTACTTTTATATCTTAGAAGAAAGGAAAAACCAAATGAAATTAAGAAGAATGTGCAAACATGGTAACAAAAAATTATTACAAGAATTAAACATGTTTTCATTAATAAATATCAAAATATATTTAAGTAATTATTACTGATAAATCTTGAATAACCATAGGAAAACAATAATATAGCCAGAGTTATTATAACAGGATACTATCAGGTAAATACGCCATACTTCCTATGTTATATCCTATAATTGCTAAAGGTCATAATTTCTGTATAAATTATGTAAAAATTATTTAATATAACTCAAAAATAGTTAAAATTATTAACAGTATTGTTATTAATCAATTTGGCAGGAAAACAAGAAAAAGCTCTTAAGGAAATTTCGGATTCAACTGCTTAAAATTTATGTTAATACTCAAAAAACTGAATCAAGAAAAATATTAAGCTAAATAAAGTGTAAATACTAGCAAGAAATAATTAAAATAGATTTAATAATTTTACGGGTGGCACAAAAAATCCATAAAATGTAACAGAAATTGAAATAAAAAGTAGAAGTTAAAATAAATACATGAATGTAATAGAAAAAGTGTACTTACAGGATACTTCTGTGATATATTTGCCACTGTAAAATTATCTGGAAATGTAACAGAAAATATAGTTTTAGCAATAATATTAATGACTAAATATTTTAAAGTAATCTAGACTTATTTATGACAAAATAACTAACCTGGAGATATTGCATGTATTAAATTTGTAGGAAGTCCATCAGGCATTTGACGATAGTGTTCAATAACATGATCCAAAGATTCCAAATAAGGACCGTCATCAATAAAATAAAACTTATCCTACAAAATCATAATAAAGTAAAAAAATAGTAGAGAAGGATGATAAAAAAAGAAAAAAGAAGTAAAACCAGTTGAAGAATTCTGTAACTGAAAGCTTGTTTTTGCACAATTCATTTGAGTATATTATTAACAAAATACTAAAAAATATTTTGCCAAATACTTTAAAATATTTGAAACAATAATCTCGAGTCATTTTTCTTGAAAACAGACCCTTCCATGGAAAGAAGTCGAAAATTCAAACTGCAAAACTGTTTAACTCCATACCGCGAAGATTACAATGACCTAGTAAGAACTAGTCAGCAAAGTTCAATCACAGATTTTTTTAAGAGGGGAAAACATACAAAAAACTTTAAATAGAGAAAAAAGTTCTGAAAGTGAAGGCGATATCGTTCCACCCAAAAAACGTTCTCGGTTGATTGTACTGAACAGTGACGACGAATAAATTCATTAAATTAGGGTTGCGTTAGATTAAAATATATTTTTTTCTTACTTTGTGTTGGATATACATTTATTATTTAATAAAAATTAAGTTGTTTATGTCAAATTAAAAAAAATTTGTTTTTAATAAGTCTTTGAAATGTAACCCCCCTTTCTGTACTAGTTCTGGGTCTCACACAACATGGCATTTTCTAGGAACCTAACTACCGTGTTATAGGAGGGTTACCTGTACTTTGAAGTGCGACCACATCTAAATATTTCTAGGAAGCAGCAGACGGCTCTATCTCGCTTTTTCAGTGTTCACATTAGTTCCCCCACCTTCCAGCAGGGTCGGAAACTCTTTACTGAGTGTCACTGGTGTAAGGCTGCACAGGCTTCCCCCAACCATATTCTCGAGTGCCTAAATTTTACTGCTCGTGAGGTTTTGAAGGACCCTTTACTGTTTTTAGACTTTTTGGAGATTTTTGGTTTTATGGAGTTGGTGTAGCTCTGCTACACCAACTGGGATTAGTAACAACAACAACAAAGATGATGATAAAGTGATTTACATTTGTGAAGCAATAACCAGAATGAATAAAATCAAATTTTAAATAAGTTATTTTTTAAGGAATAAGAAACTAAATGGCAAACTAAGAAATGTTTTCACTCATTTACAAATCTGTTACATTTCTTATACCCAGATACATAAAAAAAAATTATTTCTTTTAATCTGTCTTCTGAAAATTGAAAGTATAGGTTACTATAGAGTAAGCTTTAGATAAGAATATTTAAGCACACTTTACTGAGAATATTATAAAAATAACAGTATATAATATTTTAATTTACTATAGTTCAAAAATTAACCTTATTTATCTACAAAAAACACTGAAAATAATTTATGTTGGTTTGTGGATAGCATTAAACGTTGCAGCGTTTAAAATTAAGAGTCAATTTTAAGTTTCTAAATCCAATACACATTGATTCTTTAGTAGTTATTATAAGGCATAATATGTGATTTATATATAAAAGTCCCAGATAATTATTTCCATTAAAAAATAATAACAGGAGTATTTTTATCAATTAAGCATGAAAAAACCAGTTAGAATTGAATAAAAACATAGCTTCCAAAAATACATATCACAATATTTGAGTTTATTCTTTACTTTTTCTAATGCAAAAAAGTATCATGAAAAGCACATTTTGTAATTGAAATTCAAAATAATTATAAAAACCTTATTCTGTATCTCGTAATTAAAAGTGTTATCATTGTGTACTACAGATAAAACGTAAGTATTTTTCTTTCTTGTGCTACGCCTGACTAAAAATGTTCCATCTTTAAGGCCATGAGAACGAAAAATTTGAAGAGCACCCTGTAAAAATGAACAATCATTAACTTCATTACTTATATTATAAAATTACATTTTGATCTTTATATTAATGCATTTTTATATACATTAAACTGAAATTTGAACTGATACAATAATTTAACCTTTCACTAAGAATTTACTATGAATGTTTACAATTATTTAGTTAGAATTCCATCATATTACAACATTTATCTCACTGTTTATTTAAAACTGCATAAGCAGTATTTTAAAAGCTTATTTTCAGTAAAAGCTAGAAATTAGCTAATTTTAACACTAAAATTATTAATTAAACATATTACCAGAAAAAATGATAATTTACAAATTCAAAGAAGCAACCAAATAAGGCTCTTGATGTGTGAATACTCATCAGACATTTTACTAAACTCATTTCAATGAAAAAAGAAAGCTCTTTTAAATTAAAAAATAACTATAAAAATGTTTTAAAATTTAGCCCTTTAGGGAGAAAAACATAAAAGATATTTTCAAAAATAGAAATAATTAAATGCTTAAATAAGATTAATTTATAAAAAAGATTTGATCTCTTAAAATCTGAGTGTATTTATATACTCAGACTTTTAATACTAAAATACTTAAAATCTGAGTATGCTTGAAAAACTTAACATGTTTTCAAACAGCCACAAAAGAAAATCTTATGTATGTATTGTTTTATAAGAGAAAAGAAAGCAAACTATGAAGCTAAACCAGTTTTAATTTAGCAGAATGTACAGAATTTGTTTATCAAGAGTGTAGACTGTCAACAAAGATTGCACGCCTTTTATAAATTCATGAATGGAAGAAGTTAATTTCAAAAAATGCCTACAATTAGAAAAGTTTGTGTGATATATACACAATGGAATATTTTATCATGTACCTAGAGGGAGAATAAAAAACTTCGCTGTCTTCAAGAAATATATGAAAATTAAACAGATACCAAAAATATATATATAAAAGTCGTCAAAATTCGATACAAGATTTCTCTGAATTGTTGATTTAATAGGATTTATAGTCAAAAATTTAATTCCATTGAGAGTGATCTGTGTTACTAACTGATTAAAAATGGACAAATTTCAAATTTCTGTCAAAGGTTCAAATATGATATCTGGATATCAATGAGATTATTTGAGTATGCACAGTAAACTTCTTTTCCTTCTATAAGAGAACAAAGTCATACCGAAAATCATTAGAAAGATATTTATTATCTAACTAATATTATATATTAAGATAAAACAACAAACTTTCCAGAGGAGTTAACATCACTTTCCAAGTCATCACTTTGTTGCTGTCGTCATTTTCTGAGAAGCTATAGTATGTGGAAGTTTGAAGATAACAAAAATTAATGCTGTATGCTCATGAAAGTTAATTTGGCAAGGACCTATTATTTAAAGCAAATTTCAAATCACTGAAAGCCCAAGGTGGGATTCAAACTAAACATTAAACTGAATGCTATTGCGCTAATCATTCAACTGCCACTCACAGCAGAGATGATAGAGAAACTATGTGTGTGTGTGCAAGAATTTCTGAGTAAACTAGTAAAACAACTAAACTCTAAACTGAATGCCAAAATAAATTATTGTCCAAAAATGTTGTCCAACAGATAATATCTGACTTTATCCAAGATTGAATAACAAAGATATTAAAGAATGTTATATTATTTACAGAACTGCCACAAACTCAGATAAAAGAACACAAGACACTACTAAAATAAAAGCAAACATTGCAAGATACAATTGATATTCTTTGAAAAATCTAAATTAATGCAACACAGAAATATTTTACACAATGACTGAAATTAATGGGTTTTTTTTTTTCATTCAAAATTTAAAATTGAATTCTTAAGATGTGGTACACTGTGCATAATGGAGTGAATTTCTTCCACAAAATATTTGTTTGTAATTGACAAATAGCATTCTATAATTATCTATAAGCAAATTAAATATTACAATATATATATAAATATATAATTTATTACTTCTCTGTCCACATCTTCATGAAACCATTCAGATCTAGGATACAAAGGTTCAGATGGAACATGATTTCCTACAGGAGAAATGTTATGTTCTATTTAAATGCATGCATATTTAGCAATATTAAAAAACTATATATAGTATATTTCACACAAAGATATAAAAATGACAAGTTATGATATTCATAATATTCTGAGGGAAGAACTATAAAGAGAGTAAGTTTCTAAAGTTGAAAATAAAAAAATTGTATTTAGAATGTTGATTACTTTGAGGACTAAAATCACTTGAAAAATTGTGTGTATATACATATTGGCATATTTTAAATCTATACATGTTGGAAATTGAAATATATATATATATTTTTTTTCTAGAAACAATTCATTTATTATTATTTTTTTATCATTAGAAGCTAAGCTGCCCTGCAAACCAATTTGGAAGTTACCACAAAAAATATTTTCAACAAATTTCAATTGAATTATAGTTAACTTCTATTTATTACAATATGAAATAGCATATATAAAACTTGAAATACATAATGTACTGAGAAAAATAAATCTAACAAATCTCAATATTGCTATTATAACTAAAATAACTTTCAGGATTTGATAAATTATCAGAAATATATACTCTGTCAATCACAGAACGTTTCCTAGAAGCCATTTTTGATTAGAAAAAGGCAACATAGTGAAGTTATAGTGGTAAATACTAAGCACCCCAAATGCTGCAATTTTATGAACAACTAATGACATCTGTTGGTCAAAAGCTAAGTCAAAGACCTGATGTTTTATATTAAGAGTTGTTAAACAGTGGAAAAGCAAGATGTACTCCTCAATAACAGAATAAAAACACATGCCAGCACAAACTGAAGAACAACAAACTTTGCTACATTTGAGTTACCCATGCAAATCGTTGGATGCATAACTAGAGAGTAAAAAAAATTCTACATTGAACATGATTTTATCCCACAAATATGATAATTTTTGTAATCTTAACTCAAAGAAGAGTTTTAACTTAGGGACTAAGTTGTGAAAGCAAATTCCATAATGGTTACCATCCCTAAAATGCTGATCATAAAGGCTAGGCTACATGGATTAAAACAGAAGATAACATAAAGAAAAAAATTAAATGATTGCTTGTGGAATAACTTCAAAGCAAATATCAGTGTTAAAACCTGTTGCCACTCATTAATCATGTATAAAAATATGATAAACTTCCTTGCCTAAAAATGTTCACGTCTTTACAAAATGCTTATTTAAACTAAGTTATTGCAGAAGCATTTAGTACATTATCATAGCTATAACTTAGGGATTTCCAAAATTTTTGCAACTATATTAAAAAAACTGCAATAATACTTTGCCCACAGCTGCTTATTCAATGACAAATTTACCGTTGGTCAGAATTTATTCACAAATTTTAACATTAAGATTTTCTATTGTGTTAAATCATTATTTTTATCTTTGAAAATAATTTTTCATAATAGTAGCAAGTGTGCTGGTGGTTCCAGATCTTATAACAAACATATTTTTCTGGAAATATTTGTTAAATTTTCTGTCATGAGGACAATTGTGTAACAATTATCATATATTACATTTTCAAATTCAGCACCAATTGTCCAAATCTCCTTTATAACAACATAATATTTGACTCCAGATAATATTTGAATAACTGAGATTTTTATTACTTGGCCTATTTAACAGGTTGAAATATCTCTTTATGAATTTTCATTACAATACCTATAAGTGCCAATACTGGTTTGGTTTGTTTGTCCCTCAACGGTCATTTTTTTGCACACAAGGGCTAATTAGAATAGGACCTACGGTTTAAAGTGGATTCCGAACCACTACAAACATCCATGCCCAAGGTGGGATTCAAACCCACGAACTGTTGAACCAAAGGCAAGAGCGCTAACCATTCAGCTGCCAGCTCGGCCAGTGCCAATCCTGGTTGGCAGGTGTCGTGTCCAGGAAGTCAAATAGATCAGTGGCTGAAAAAGATAGCGTTAGTCATCTTTATTATATTCTCTGTTTAGAGATTCCCATCAAATAAGTATTCTCCATGAAAAAAGCCATATATATACATGAAAAGTGCAATCTATGAGACATGCTAATATTGTATACCTCTTATGACAATTGTTATTTCTGAGGAGACTTTCTAATGTTGCAAAGATAATGTAATATCAAAGGTTTCTTGAAATTATGATTTATGAACTTATTTTATTTCAAAAATAAGAAAACAATGTATAAAAAAACTGTAATTTTCTTACTTTCTTTTTCGTCTAATTTCATGAAGATATTAAAATACAATGCTGAAAGTTAACACACACATTTCTTATAAATTAATTATTGAGAGGAAGCTTTCAAACAAAATTTTCTAATTCTTTTCAATAACAAGCTGTTGCCTATAATCATACATTCTACGAGAATTAAATATTCATGAATTACAACATCAGAAGTTTGTTTGTCGCTCAACGGTCATTTTTTGCACACATGGGCTAATTTGACAAAGACGTACAGTTTAAAGTGGAATCCGAACCACTACAAACATCCATGCCCAAGGTGGGATTCAAACCCACGAACTGTTGAACCGAAGGCAAGAGCGCTAACCATGCGGCTGCTAGCTCGGCTACAACATCAGAAAATTATGTAAATGTTTTATTAAAAAGTACTTCATTGAATATATTTCCATGATTGTATCTAGTTAGAAATTTGTATTTTTCAATATTTTATATCATTTTAATTTTACAATTAAAATATTAATATAGAACATTACTGAAACTTTTTAAATTCCATAAAATTAATTTAAATATTTCCTTTGAAAAGCTTTAATTATAAAATAATTCTAATAGAAATGAAAAGCAATTACTTAATATTGACACACACTCTTGATGATTATTTTTTAAAGCTAAATCCAAAGGTGTTTCATTGTAATTAGAGCGAGGATGGCATGGAAAATTCATTGACAACAATAACTAAAAAGAAATTAGTAAATATTAATTTTAAAATTATTAATAGACATGTGAATTACACAAAATTATTTTTTGGCCAATATTGCAAGAAATAATACAAAAGCCAAATTTATAAAAAATTTATAATGGTTAGAAATCTGCAATACATATTTAAAGAATAAAAAAACATCCTTAAATTATATCCACAATACATAAAATAAAATATACACAATTGTATTATACTTATGTTAATACATAAAAAAGAATAAAGCAACTTTCCTAAATATTTATAATCGATATTTTGAAACAAAAAAAATTTAATATGCAAAATAAACATCGGAAACAGAAGCTTTGTAACAACATTTTGTATTCAAAATTTTGTAGATATGCAATTACTACAGATGGATCAGTGTAAAATTATATTGATATTTTCAATTATAAAAAATATATAAATGCATAGTATATCAGAAACAGGATGAAATTTAGTGACCAACAGAAAAAAAAATGTGATATTCCAATTTTAAATAATTTCTTTCTATGAATATATAGATTTTATGACAAGAAAAATTCAAAGAATATTTCATAAGTTGTAAATTTCTAAGACTAAATTTTTTTAAACACATGAAAGACGAAAACGCTGAGCATTTAGCTATCAGCTCAGCTTTGTGTGTGATGTGCTATAACAAAATACTAAGTTTCTAAAATTAAAATGTTAAGATTCTTCAGCAGATTACATTATTTTTCCAATGACTATTTTTGCAAATACAATATTTAATAACATATTTCATAGAAATAATCAATGACAAAAACAATTTGTTGTAATAATATAGGGCACAGAATAATTTCATTTCTTAAAAGGATGAAAAATTATTGAGGATAAAAATTCCTATTTGAGAAATAATTTCTAAGAAACATGAAGTTTAGAATTTTTAAAAAATATTTTTCTGAGGTAATTCTGGAGTATGCATTCTCATAAAAAGTTATATTTATAATTCACTTTCATTTCAATAAGTATGAAATGTTAAACAAATGCTTTATTTTTTAGCCAGTTCTGAATTTATAAATATCCAATTTTTCATACTTTTTAAAATCGTGTACCAAATTTTTTTGCATATAATATTCACCACATATTATCTACAAGAACTTTCAGTAAAAAGAAAAATGTTACATAATCCACTGTAATTTGTTTGGTGAATAGTTGAAAAATATACTACTGATAATGCTGTGCTAAATAATATATATATACATAATAAAACGCAAAGAAAAACATTTATAGTTATAAAATATCTCTTTATAATCCACCTCATCATTAAGTGCAATAAACTGAGATGAAAGCACCAGAACAATAATCAAGATTGATGATTCCAAAGATTCTAGTAAAACTTCTTTTAAGTAGAAAAACTAAAGATTTTTAATAGGTTTTAAAGTGAGTTTAGATATATTTTAAAAATAAAATTAGTTTGCTTTGTGAATAAATAAATGAAAGAAATGGACTACAAATGAACTGTGCATTGGATAAATTGTGTTTTTCCACTGGGCATACTTCGTTTTTCACCTCAAATTAACATGTTTGTCTCCATTTTTTATCTTCCTTTTCTATAGCTTTTAGTTTAAAATCTACTGTGGAGCTTATACACTTTCGCTTCTACATAATGACATATAAACTTTAATAATTACAGAATGAAACTGCTCATGTCAAAACAAAATGTGAAATAACAATGGTCAATAGCAATTTTAATATCATTCCAAAGAACCCAATTTGTTCTTGATGGTAACTGGACAAAACTGATTACAGCTGAAATGAGTCAGCTAAGTTATTGTGCCATTTGTTACTTATTTTATAAAACATAAACAGCATTTCTTTCAAAACTCCATTGCTAGCTTTTCAGATGGTGTATAACTTTTTTCAGATTATCTATGGTGACTAATAATACACACTACGAAATTCAAAACTTTTTAAACACAATCCATAGATTATATATATATATATAAGAAAACACTGAGTTGTAAGTTATTTTTCATAGCACAAATAACAAATATAATATTTATTCTAAAAAAATTATATTTGATATTATTAGAAATTTTAAGCAACTTTATTAAACAGAAAAATAACATTTAATCCCTTAGCCAACTATCCAGAGTTATCTTAGGCAAAGATTTCTGTGCATTAAACCAGTTATCCCAGTTACTTAGAAAGGGAAATTAGCTTTACTGCAAAGCATCATGTTAAACACAGATTTGATAGATTGGTATGAAATCAGAGCTTGGGAGCTCGCTGAATGTACAGTCACAGTTCATTGTACTCAAAAAAGCGAGAAACCTTCTTCAAGGGAAGGTACAGTTATAATTGATTTTAACTACAATACATTTTTCTATTTTTATTCGCATTTTGGTTTACATAGTTTAAAACATTCTAATTTTCTTATTATTACAGTTTAAGTTCTGTGTTTATCACTTTTACTGTACTTATATAGATGAAATTATATTTTAAAGTGATATATATATATATAATTAGACATACAAAAATATGTAAATTGATGAATAAGGAAAATAGATTTAAGACAAAATATGAAAAAAATAATAAGTATAGGAACCATGTCTTCTTCAAGGGGGATATGGTCAACTATGCAAAAGAAATACAAACAATCTTTTCTGACATTCATTGAGTAAAAATTTAAGAAACTCCCACAATTACCCTGAAGAGTGTCTGCAATACAAAATTATAAATATCCAAATTATAAAACTAAAAAAATTAGCAAAAATTTAAGAGATAAAATGTAAAATCAACAAAAAAAAACCCAAATACAAACCTTAATGAGATAGATCTGTTGCCAAGAATTTAAAATAATTTTTTCCTATTAATATTTATTTTTTTTTATAAAATTTTATATAGAATTTATATATATATACTTTTACACAATACAAATTATTTCCTATTTAAATTTAAAAATTAATATTTTAAAATATTATGGAATTTTGTTAAGGAAGTTAAATTAAAGTAATTTAAAAAATTAAATTAGTTTAAAAAAATATAATGGTAGATATTTTCAGGATTCTTCTAAGAACTTCAATGCTTGGGTGACCCTTCTGTGGTTTTAAAAACTATTCATTACTTCAATCTTATAAGCACTTACCTACTTTCCACATAGTTTAAAATCAATTTAAGATAAATATTATTGTTTCTAAGTATTAAAATTAAACATTATATCTGTTTTCTAATATTTTCAATATTACTGCATATACCATAAATGCAGTTTATTTCCCTGATTACAAGATTTCTATAGATTTTAACAGAGATATTAGAATTCCTAAGTATTAATTTATTTACTTTAATATTACATGTGTTTGTTTTGTCATAAATATCAATATAAGCCAAATCATCTTTAATAACAATGTCAAAACCCAAAAATTCCAAATTATGACCGTTAATGTTAGTTTTTATAAGAATTAACTCCTTAGGATAAATAATTTCAATATATTCTTCAAATTCAGAACTATTAAAAATAATAAATTCATCAATATAACAAAATGCAGAAGGAAACTAAAAAATAAATATTTTTTCATAAATATGCAAAAATAAATTGTCAGTCAAGTAAACTGGAAAATTTTAAACCCTGTGGTACATCAAAAGTTTATACAAAATATTAAAATTTGCAAGTTTACGGGAAAAATTGTGAATGTTATATTGATAATGTATATAACAGTAATACAATGGATATACACGTGCTCATTAAATCCGTGGAATTGAAAGTCCCATGGTCGATCATTGAGCAGTTATCATGGGTCCAATGGTCTGGAGAAAATTTCCTTCCCCATTCAGATCAATGGCAAAACTGAGGGAGTGGATCCTTTGGTGGTCCCATCTATTGGAGGATTTAAAAAAGAGCAAAGATCACCTTCATAATGCTCTGATTAAAACGAAAGACCCTCCGCATAGCCAGACTTAAATTCGCATAGCCAGCTTGGCTTGTCCAAGTGTTTATCTCATGTAAGTCCAAGTGTCCAACATTTTAAAAGCAACAACACAATGGATATGATTCCATTTGAAAAATGCTTGAAATAAAACATTCCAAATTTTTAATTCATGAAAAAGACAAAAGGGAATTTCAATAAATCCAGGTAGTTATAAGCAAATATAAAGTATATATGTCACTATGTAATTTTTGTTTGTATCTATGTATAAATTTGTTATTTCATTTATATTTATTCTCAGAAATGTTTTGCTTACAAATCTCAAACAAGTAAGTATTGCCAGTTTTCGAAAATCATATCTGATTCAAATTATTCATAATAGAAATATGTATCCAACATGATTTAAGTTTTTGATTTCATTTATAGCAAAAAAATTTCATATAAATAACATAGAGACAAGAGAAAATGCTAGTATTATTTGAAAGAAAAACAAATGAGATATTACTGAGAAAAAAGTTATTTAATTTAAATGATGAAGTTATTTTTTAAAAGAAAGATTTTCTATTTGTTAATGATAATACATAAATGCTGTCAAATATTTTTTTAAAAAAAGTTTACTCTCTCTCTCTCTACTACCATACCTTAATTTTTTTATATAAAATATTAATAATTTTATGAAATTAATTAAAATTTGAGAAATTACAAGGATTAACTATTCTACCAATAAAATATATGATCTAATATTAATGCCTTTAATGAAATAAAATGCAAGAAAAAAATTCCTATAAAAATTCATGTGAAAATTGAAAATGAATAAAATATTATAACTCTTAATCTGTTTTTAAAATTAAATATTTTGACAATTTCCAATTTTATGTACTTCTTATTTCTTACATTTTAAATCTGCCACATAAATACATATTTCCATTCGATTAAGTTCATAATTAACAATTACTAAAATAAATAGAAATTACATTCTTTTGTGAATAAATGTAATATAAGAAGAGAACAATATAATATAGCAATTATGTAAAACTTAAATGAATTTTGCAAATATTCTGAGATTCAGAGTACCATAGAACTTGAGCTTCAATAGTTGTTTCTGTCATACATTTTTGTTTCTATTTTTAAGTATTTAATTATTGAAATTACTTAGATTTAAAATTTTTAGTGCAAAAGTACTGTAAGTATTAAAAAAGTAACTTCATATTGAGTGTAGTAAAAAATTGCAACACATATTAGTAAAAATTTCTAAGCAGAAGGAACATTCATAAACTACAAACATGTGTTGGCTTCTTCAATTGATATAAGTAGATGGTAATCCCTATTGTAAATCAATCATCAAGATGACACTACTCTGAGGTGGTAGGTGAAAAAGTGGGGGTGCGAACCAGACACTTTGCAGTGAAAGCACAAACTATATTGTCATCACAAACATAATTTTAAAAAAGATTCTTTAAAGAAACTCAGATAGTTAAAAGGTTAATAATTACTTCTAATTTACAATTTTAATTAATTTGTACAATCCATACTTTTCCCAAAATGTATAGAATGCTTATAATATTATAAAATGCAAAAAGCCAAATGTTTTACAATATCTTTAAATACTTACAAAAGTCAGTAAGACATTAAGTCAATAATGAAAGTAAAAATATAATCAAAAAGAGAAAGGAAAATAGAAATTTTCTAGTAAAATAAACATTTCTTTTTTCCAAAATTAATAAATTAGAGCATGTTACTCATAAGATGATTAAATTATCCTACAAAAATTTTAATGTAATATATATAAAGGTAAATAATATAAAAATATATTAATAATAATTACTTAATAGTAATTCACAAATAAATACTTTCATAATCATAAATCTCATTTTTTTTTTAAATTTTAGCAGTAAACTTTATAAATTTGGTGTAGAAATTTTCAATTATATTAGTTGATACAGTAATTTAATAATTTTGAAACATAAAAACATACTGTAACTTTTAAAATTGTCTGAATAATCATATAATATTTTTGTAATTAGAAAATAAGAAAATTAGTATTACTTTCACTATATCAACAAAACCATTTTCAGCTGCATAATGTAATGGAACCCAACCTGTACCAGAAGCTCTTAATTGTGGATTTGCACCATGTTTCAAAAGTACAGAACAAGTGGAGGTCAGATTGTTCTGTGACGCATACTAGAAATGAAAATTAATTTTTGTGTTAATAAAGATAAGAAATTTAAAAATGGACTGATATAAAACTGACAGTTGAAAAATAATTCATTTTGATAAACTAAAGTGGATATTTCATTAATTGAAAAAAAGATGGATAACTTTATAATTTCCATGTGGTATTTCAATTTAATAGATATACTTCAAAAATTACACTATTATTTAAGAAATTAAGAAACACTCTAACACTAAAACTAGAATTTAAGAAATGTATGCAGTTCAAAATTGTCTTAATTTATTGAAGAAAAATCTCTATACTGTACATATTACATTTAAATTGTTAGTTGTTACTTTTTTCTAACAATAATTTTACTTATAGAAATTTAAAAAACTTTCAAAATCTAAATCATTTCAGAAAGTAATTGATAGTATTTCTAAAAAAATATCATTAAGCTATCAAGAATAAAGTTATTTAAGTAAGAGCGATAATCATTTATGCAAATTGAAATTAAAAACAATTTTTCATTAAGAAAATTTAATTTTAATTTCTTAATAACATGTATACAATAATCGAAGTGATAAAAATAGTTTAAAAATTTTTAAATGCAAAAAAAATTTGTTTCTGTAAACAAAAACAATAACTTGTATTCAATATAAACTTTCCCTTCTTTCTAAATTTATTTTGAAACAAATTTAAAATTCATTATCAAACAAATTTCTTTAATTATTTCCTGGAATTAAGCTTAAACACTTTCATTTACAAAATTAAAGACATTAACCAAATAAAAATCATAGTTAAAAGAGAAAATTTATTAGTACTCATCAACTCACTTTAAATTCCACAGTAACTTTTTATTTTTGTTTTATTGAGTGCCATGTTTTGAAATTTTTCATACATTGCATATCAGAACACTTATTTGTTCAGCAAAATAATTATTCAATAAAATAATGGTATAAATAAGTTTTTTAGTTTAAAAATTACTACAAAATTTCAAAGCTGTTTTCACTGTAAGGTTGTACATGCATTTTCCAATACTACTTTATGTAAATTTAAGTATTCTTTGTATGCAAATGTTTAGCTTAAAATATTTCAACGCTATATATTTGATTACTACAGTATCTGATAAGTTTTTGTTCAATAAAATATTCTCATTGATTTTTAATTTTATAAATTAGTTATTACGTTTTTTATATAAAAACTTTATTTTTTTCTTTTAAATAAACTGTGAGCTGAATATATCATAGGTATTAGACCATACAGCTAAAGCATACAGCATATATATATATTAGCTTAGTAAATCAAGTCTTGGTCAACTCTTGTTTGTGCTGATAGTACTTTGAACAGTAGTCATTACAGTTTTTATGATTCTACCCTTTAATTGAAAAACGTGAAACGTTCTAGCAGCATGATTGATATACAGTTGTAAATTGCCAGTATTGTGCAGGCCTTCCCTGATACTTTTCAGTTGATACTCTTATTAGAATATTTTCCTTATCTTTCAATAATAGAAAATATTTGGCCAATGGTTGCCAAATTCATCATGTAAAGATTATCATGACCCATTTGATGAACTGTGGGATCATATTGAAGCTGCATGTGTAGCTGTTCATGTGTACATCAATGTGTGAGCTGTAAGGCTAGGCAATACACTGGTGTGTAGAAAACTTACACAACAGGTGTTTGTACTGCCCTAACTCTCAAGAAATCATCTGTGACATGAAACTCAGAAATAAGACAGCATTTTGTACTAAAGCGATGACAAAAGCACTAGTAGAGCAAAAATAAATACAATGCAAACAGTATGGAATCATATAAAAATGCTTTACAGAATTCAGAGTATCATTACATATGCTTTTCTTTCCAAGGAAAATAAGCAGAGCCCAAACAATATTGTATTGTATGAGCTGGATATTCAGTCTTCGCATGAGAAGAGACATTTATTTAGTTCACTTAGTTAAATAGTATTGTAAACTTTTTAATTATGTTAACCAAAATCATACGGCAAAGTTCATACAGCATTGGCAAAATTACAAAAGGTTACAGAAGAATAGCCCATTAACCGTAGCTGTCTCCTTGGATATAACTAATAAAAACGTGAAGAGCCATTTGCTGAAGACTAATATTGATCCTTCTGTTAAATTACCTGCTGTTTTTTTATTTTTTTT
This sequence comes from Latrodectus hesperus, assembly GCA_037975125.1. NCBI lineage: Eukaryota > Metazoa > Arthropoda > Arachnida > Araneae > Theridiidae > Latrodectus > Latrodectus hesperus. Next base: position 79,577,017 of record CM075854.1, on the reverse strand, counting down.
AACATTAAATGGCTTTTTCATGACCAAAATCCAGAACATCTGAAATTGCTCCCACTGAAGATCATAGATAAGATAAAAAGGATACTATTAAAGTATACACAAATGGAAGTAAAAGTGAAAATAACCAATCAGGAAAAGGGATTACATCATGACCCCAGATGGAGACCAAGAGATAAAAGTTACAAATTCAGGCTTCTGCTCCATTTTTAGAAGAGAACTTACAGCCATTGAAGTAGATCTTAAGATGATACTTGCAGAAAAACATTATGGTGAGATTTGGATTCTATTGGACAGCAAGAGCGTAATTCAGCGCCTAAAGGATTAGAGTGATGCGGGTGAAAGAACTAGCATTTTCATACTAGACATGCTTAAGCTGATTTCCCTTTTTCAGACTGTACATCTGCAATGGATTCACTGGCATGTTGATATTTGTGGAAATAAGGTAGCAGATAAACTCGTTAGGGTAGGTTCAGAGGTCTTAAGCCCTACCCCTATCAAGACATTTTACGAAATCTCTGCAATAAAAGAATGGTACACAAAAATTAGCCATGGTAGTTCTCTAAGCCTAACTTGCAATCGAAAAGGTTAGATTGCTCTTTCTAAATTTGACAGTGGCCATTTGAGGGTTTTTTGTTTCTATAGGAGTGAGAAGATTTCACCAATATGCAATAAGTGCACTTCAGAATAGGCTTCCCTGAAACACATTTTGGTCGGTCTTCAACTCTCCCATGATGACTTAAATAGAAATCCTTTAATATTTGTACTTTTTGAGGGTTAATAGCGTGGACCTTGTCAAACAGCTGCTAGACAAGGAAGATATGAAACAACAACAAACAGAACAAGATGTCCTTTAGTGTGGGAGATTGGTTGGTTGGGTTTTATGGCGCAAGGTTTAGTGTGGGAGATGCCCCCTCCCCTTACTGCTATGGTTGCTTCACATTGTCTTTACATACATAGTACTATAATGCCCAACAGATCTTTTGATAAGAGTGCCCATTCCTCAATCAGCATGTTTTAGTTGTTTGGTGCTTCATGGACTATGTGATCATGCCACAAGGTACCTCTCTCTCTCTATCCAAAGAATCCCACACATGATCTCTGGGATTTAAACAAGGGAAGTAAGCTGGCCAATATGTTTGAGAGATATTTTCCCTTTTCAGTTAGCTGCTGAACAGCAGGAGTCTGATATGACTGTGCATTGCTATCCATAAAACAAAGGCTCTTTATAAGATGCCCAATATTATCATTATCTATGTGTGTCTGTTTCAGTGGCAACACAGAAGACACACATAGACAAAGCCCACTTTGTTACAATAATGATCTCCAATCACAGAAATTCTACTGAAAACATGAAGTTCAAAACACATATTCCATATAATGCCTCCCCAGATGACAACTTTCAAAACCACAGTAACGATCTCTTTCCATGCTACTCGGATGAAAATATCGCAACATCTTTCAAATTAACGAGCATTCAGAATCACTTGTGGTACTGAAATGACTCTTATCTATAAAGAGAACACAACTCCACTGATGAAATGTGCAGATTTTGTACTTTTTGCACTACTCTAAGCAGCAGCAGCAATGGATTCAAAGGGATACAATGTTTAGGATGGCAGGTGAACAGGATACCTTTGTGAAGGTTCTGAAAACAGTAAACCATGACTCTTGTAGCTCCATTGTTATACACAGTTAATTTTAGCATTGGTTTTGAGCTCTTTTGACATGCAGGATGAGATATTGGTCAACCACTATAGCTGTTTCCATGGGCAAACACCACCAACCTTTCTAACAGCTGCACTGTAGTATCGAAGGCTTTCAAAGCACATGAAATTATGTTATTTTAATTTTGAATTCTTTCTCTACATTGGTCATACTATGTGTATGTGGTCCTCCTCTAGTTTTCTAATCATTTTTTCATTTGTGAAGTCATCCAGGTGATTTTTTCTTGCCATATTTCATGAAAGTTTTCTTTCCAACACTTGCATTATGTATGACCTCCTATACCAAATTGTGTGTTCATTGTACTGCTTGCAAGAACCTCTTCTCTGCAATTTCGTGGTACCTGTTAAAAATTTACACATTGTGTACATGCTGTGCTGTTTTTGCTGCCACAGATAGCTGTTCTAGATACTGATTTCCCAGGTTTCATGCTTCCATCTATTTTGAAAATGTAATTTATTATTTCCAATAGAATATAATTGTCAAATATAGTATTTTGTTACTTACATTTCTTCCTTTAATGTCCATTTATAATTAATTATATTAATTGCCACTTTGTGTCACATAGTGTATATAGTCTAAAATGTAAAGACTTATAACTTAATAAATTTATCAAATTAAATGCTTTGAATTCTAAAATATTGTATAAAATTCAATACTTAAAATCATACACAATAAGGTTAGGAATTTCCACACTATTTCTATAAAATTTACAAGCAATTTTATTAATATACATTTTGTATTGAAGAAAAATATAGTTTATAGTTTGCATTCAATAAAAACTTTATCTCAAATTTCATTTACTTAGAAGAATTCAGCATCATAGGAGAATTAAAAATTTTAGTAGTTTAATTTTTGTCACTTAGTCTAATCGTCCCTATTTGTATTTTTTAAACCAATTCTAAATAATGAATGATTTTTGCACAAGTTTTATTCAAATTGCTTTTCTTATATCTGAATAGTTTTATCAATCACATTTTTTTTGCTGCTAATAAAAAAAGATTTAATTTTAATGAAGCAAAATTAAACTTCATTTTTTCATGGAAAAGGAATTAACCCATCAGTACCTTTAGGAGCTTAAAAGATAAAGAAACATTTAGCATAAACAATTCTACAGAACTGAAAACTGATACTGCTCGACTCTTTTACAGATGTGTTAGTTTAGAAAATTTATCATTGCATTTATCATTCAGAGATGTACTTTTCAGCTATTTAGCCATCAATACATATATATTTATCATTATTTGTTTGACATTTTGATAAAGATGAGACAACATTTAATATTAAAACAAATTGTTAATGAGCAAAACAAATTATGATTTCTAAGAATTAACCAAAATCAACTACTATTTGGAAATAAATCATGTTTTAGAATATCCAATTTCTATTTTTACTACTATGAGAATTACCACTACAAGAAATTTAAACAGTTAAATTCTTTATTTTAAAGGAACTTAAAATCTTTCTTCCTTTTATCACTTCTTATTCCTTATATTTAAGAGAGTCAATAAGCATTATCTACCATTTTCAGATACTAATCTGAATTTTTCAAACAATATTCTATAAGAAACAAATGAAATAAAAATCCCATTTTAATTACTTACATGCAATGGAGTAAATCCACTACCATCTAATATATTTGGATTTGCTCCAACATTCAATAATACCTCAAGGATATCATCATAACCCATAATACTGGCTAAATGCACTGCAGTTTGACCTTCTTGATTTTTTGCATCTAAATTATGGTACCCAGATTTCACAAGCTCACGCACAACAGTTACTTCACCTGAAAATTAAAGTGATATGAAAATTAAGAATTTTAATTAAGGAAGATATTAGTATAGCACAAGAAAATAATTTCGTTTGGAATACAATGTATATTCTACCAGAGCATGAAATTAATATTTTGTCTTATATTACCATTAAAGTTATTTTCCTAAAATATTTGGAAATAAGATTTAAAATTTCACAAAATAAATTAAATTTTAAAATATTTAATTAAAATTAAATTTAAAAATACAATCGCATATAAAATAAAATACTATTTTATAAAATTAAAATGATAAATCATTCGTACATAAAATGAATTTTAGAAATAAATTACATTAGACATAATGTTAACAATTTTAAAACAAAAAGTTATTAAAAATAATATGTTTTATTAATCAATAAGTTTTACTAGAATCTTATCAGATTATCACTCTTAATCCATCCGGTGTTTTCATCTCAGTTTATCAATCAGGTGAGTCCAAATATGATCCATTCAGATGTTTTTCATAATAAATGATTTTTATATACAATTTACTATATTTGTAATCATACTGTGTATTTTTTTATTTTATGTGACACCATGTTATCAACAGCACATATTTGCCAATATTCACCAAAAATATGCCATGAATTGTTCACTGCTAAGGATTATGCAATGCTTTTTTTATTGTTTCATTTAAAGAAAGGGTCTTGTGGATAATACACCACTGTGGATTATATACAGGAAAATACAGAATTTAAACTTTTCAATTAAATTAGAGAGCAGTTTTCCTGCAATTCAATAAATTAAAAGCCTAACTTTCTCTCTCAACATAGTAAAATAACATACAAAGGAAATAAAATACAAAATCATGTAATAAAGAATCATCAGTTTTCTTGCTGCATAGTTAATAAGCCATAATGAATTCGATTAGTTAAAAAAATAGTATTAAAACTCAAGAAGCATTTTCTTTTAAGATTTAATTTCAACTAGCTTTCATATTTTTAGGTTTAGTTCTTTTCTAACTAAATAAATCTTCTTTGCAACAAATATTAATTCAATTGGGTAATAGTTTGTAATTGAATGATATTAATTCAATTACAAACATTTCATAAATTTCTTTTCCAGACAATTTTATTACTTACCAAGCGCAGCAATTTAACATAGGCCATTAGAAAATAGTAAAATACTTTCACTTGGTGAGTTTTCTAATATTGTTTTCAACCAAAAACTTAAAAAAAGAGCAAAATTAATTCACTTATAAGAAATTTTATAACAGTAAGCATGGGATTCATTTTAATTCTCATTAAATTCATGGTTATTTTAATTCTCAATAAAACATTGCAATTAAAGCAACTTTTATTTGCATTAATTTTAGTAATTATTTGAGTCTATAAAAAAAATTTTTATTTATTATTTTAACTTCAAAAAATCAAATATATTTTTTCAACAAAAAATGTTATAACATAAATTAAAACTCAATTTATCTGTGTCCATGCAAATAATACCATATTCAGGCATTTAGAAATTAAATTCAAGCTTATTTTGAAATCTTTGTGTTTTAAGATCTTGAATATTGTGCACATGTAAATTTGAATCATTGTTTGAAATAATAAAAGCAGTTGAATTATTGCTTGCAGTTAGCTGAAAATTTTCTGTACTAATTGATTTGAATATATAACAAATTATTTAATTGACTACTTTAAAATATAAACTTAATTGACAATTTAGTAAATATATCTTGCATACCTGCCAACCTAAGAGGAAAAAAAATCAGTAGACTCTATTGATTTTCAGGGAAAAAAATCAGGTGACATTACTAGCAACATTTTTGCTTGAAACAGAATGTTTTAAACGGTAGTACCACAAAAAGAGAGTTTTACTCATAAGATTATACATTTTGAGAATGATTTATGTTAAAATTATTTTGTGTTAATCTTAATATTTTAATAAAATACTCATCAATCTCATAAAGGAATTATGAAAAATAAAAGAACATACTACATTAAAAAATAAACATGAATGTTTATGTCTCAATATTTATTTTTTATGGCAACTTTTGCTACACATGTTTGAGTATACAAGGTTAAATTGAGCTCCAGCATTTGAAATATTAATTTATTATTCGATTCATTTTCTCTCATGTTAAATTAAAGATTAAATAATAACCCATTTATTATTAAATAATCTACATAGTAAGGCTAACAGATTTAGAATTAGCTTATATTATATTGGAAATATGTGTATTCTGAACAGGAGTTCGATCTGATCAATAAATACCCCCATATCCCATTAAAGTACTTAAGAGCACCATCTAATGACTTTTTAGGCTACAAAATTCAATAGACTTTTTTTTCTGGTAAAATTACAGTTGTTTTTAAGTTTTTCACTGAAATTTTGAAAAAATCAGTAGATTTTTATACATTATCTGGAAATCGAGAGAAATGATGAAAAATCAGGAGTTTTCCCATAAATTCAGTTGAGTTGGCAGCTATGATTTTGCTTCTGGTAATTTTTTGAATGATAACAGATCATCATTCAAATTTGCCATTTCCACTTGATCTTATTAATACAATTTTTCATAACCTGAACTACATATTAGGAATTTATTCTTTCAAATAGAGTCTTCTTCTCTAGTCTATACTTCTCTGACTTATTTCATGATGTACTTTATTACTAATGAGATTTGAAATTAATATAAGGAACAATTTTAAAAATCAGTTTAAATGTCTTCTGTGAATAATTATTTACAGTAAGAAAATAGGACAGTATCTAATCTATGATGGAAATTATGTACTTTATTTGGAATTTTGTGTTTTTCAATATATTTCTGATATTCATACATTTTTCTATAATTCCATCTCAGTTTTAAAGAGGAACTGGAAAATCTCTCATCATAATTTAATTTGAAAAATTTTGAAAATTGAATTTAAATTATGCAGCATATCACATTCAATTTAAATTGGGAGACAAAAAAAAGAATAATAATAATTTTATAATTGCAAAAAGTTGAATCTATACTACTGATATTTCAATTACCATATTTTCCTATATATAATTTGTCAATTATGTGTTCAAAAAGTTTCGACTTTTGTTATGTGTATTATACACAGTCGTGGATTATCTGATAAAAAAACAGTCTCCATCAGAAAAGCTTACAATAAAGTTTTGAAAAAAATGCTATTTATGTTTCATAAAATAAATAACAGTTGACGTCATAACTTGAATAACTTATTTTAACTATAATTAACATGGTCCAATTACATTCAAGAGCAAATTGTTCCTTGGAATGATATTACAGTTGCAATTGGCTAACATCATTTCGCTATGTCTTAAACTGACATTTCATTCAGGAAATGGCTATTGGCCATCGTTATTTTGCACTTTGTCTTGACATGAGCTGTTTCATTTGGAAATTATTCAAATTTGTATATTGTCATGTGGAAGAGAAAACATTTAAGTTACATAAAAAAATTTTAAGCTAGGGAAGACAAATAAAAAGAATGTCGAAAAACTTGTTAATGAAAGGTGAAAAACAAAGCATGAGTGGTACAAAAGAAAAATATGTATCCAAAGTGCAGTTCGAAAATAATTCATTTCTTTCATTTAATTATTAAAGAAACAAATACATTTTATTTTTAAAATACGTCTAACCTCACTTTAGAAGTTATTAAAATTAAAATTTGACGAAGTTTAACTAGAATCTTCTCGGATCTTGATCGATGTTGTGTTTTCACTTGCACTTTATTGCACTTTGCATTGAGATGGATCCAAACAGATCTTTTACATAATAAGTATATTTTCTGTACAACTTATTATATTTTTAATAATACCATGCATTTTTTATTATGTTTGGCACCACAATCAGCAGCACATGAATATTCACCGAAAAAATTGCTGTGGATTATATAATGCTTTTTTTTCTTTTACTCAAAAAAAAGGTCTTGCAGATAATATGCCCCTGTGATTATATACAAGAAAATACAGTAACTTTGAGAGCCTATTTTCAATGATAAAAGCGTTTCATTAACTAATCACTCAATCTAGATATGTTCAAAAAGTTTTCTAGTCAAATGCCAGTTTTTACCCATATTTTTAATAACATTTAACTCAATTAATATGATAAATTACTTTAAAGTAACCCATAGACTAGTTCAGTTAGCGATGGCATCAATAGCAAAGAATATAAAAAAATTTTCATTATATAATGACAAATGATATTTGGAACTGTTATTTTATAGCATAACAAAATATAAAATGCGGCATGAATTTAATTCAATTTACATAATAAAATGAGTTACTAGAAAAGCTTGCATGGAGTATAATACACCTTATCAACTTATTTCAATTCATTACAGGAAATATTATAATGCATAGAGAACTGGATAACTAAGAATAGATAACTGTATAGAAAGATAGAACATACAACTGAATTTAATAGCAAACTATAATCATGAAATAGAAGCAAGATGTTCTTATTTGTAATTAAATCTTCAATTTGCAATATCCTAATTCTTCCAACTTTTAAATGAGCTAATACAGCATACAAAAAAATCTATTTCGAGGAAATGTTGACTTTAGTTGCAAATCATCACAGAAATTAACAATCATCAAAGTAAACATTTGAAAAATATTCTAATTAAAATGATGAAATATAAAATAATAAGTACTAAACAACAGATATATAAGCCCTCTCAGATACTTCACTCTCAAAATGTACATCTTTAGACTAACAAAGCTTATTTTATGATAATTGCTGTTAATGAATTAATGTATTCCAGTCTGATTTACAGGAAAATATTTCTTCCTTCACATTTTTTTTTTCTGAACCAATACATGAAGATACATAAGTAATGCACCTGTAGGAAATTTATAGCCTTTGATAGCTGATGATAGTCAAATTCCAACAAATGTGAGACAATCTAATAGTTAAAGGCATTGACATCTTTCATGCAATACCTTCTACAAGAAATTTCCATAGTATTATGTTCAAGTGTCACAAGGGAGAAAATGAAGAAAGCTTCCAATTGCCCACTCCAACAGATCAGTAAACAGAAAGTAGAGAATTTCAATATTCTTTTCCCACTGTTTAATGCTAGCCCAAATCAAACTTGACACCTTCCACTAAAAACAATAAAATTCTTTGACAGTATCAGTGATCCTAAGACCGCATTCCTCAAAAATATCAGAAAACTGAAACATTTTTTTAATTATGGACAAGATAATTAGTTTCATTTATTTACCCACATTTCATTTGTAAAATACTTATTGAATATTTTACTTTAACAAAAATATAGTTTATTAAATCATACTATATTAAAATCTATACTTCTTCTCAACTAAAAACCAACATGTTTATAAATGTTCATTTAAAAGCTGTTGTAGAGGAAATTTTCATTTTAATAAAGCTTAACATATATGAGATTTTTATAATTTGATGGATTTTTTTAGAGGTTGGATTTGTCAGCTGCTTAACAATTAAAGTGGATTCCAATCCACTAAAAACATTCAAGCACAAAGTTGGAATCAATCCCATGAACTGTTGAATTGAAGTCCAGAGCACTAACAATTTTGGCTGCATTTAACACTGCTAATCATGGCTACACCTTAAGGGAATTGTTTTCTCATTATAAATATTCATGAATATTTTTAACATACTTTATAGATACCTCAAAAAGTAATTTTCACAGATTTATCTTAAAAATAAATTTGGATTTAAAACTAGCTTAATACAGGCCCAGCTTAGAAAAATTGTCTGTTTTCTTTAAAAAAAATTTTTATCTTTCAGAAAGATTAGTAAAGAAAAAAATTTTATTTTCAATATGGAATTACCTACTAACCCCTTTAAATTGACAGATTAATTGAATTCAACATGTATAATATCAACTCTACTTACCTTCTTTAGTGGCTCGATGGAGAAGATTTGTTCGACCATGTCTGCGAGAGTCGGATGGTGGAGGATTTCCTTTGCACATTTGACCTAATTTTGTAGAAAGACCCACAGCTCCATCTTGATAATAAGAAATCAACATTTCAAGTCCTATTGGTACAGAAAATAAATGGAGTAAAATATGGTTTTAAATTAATAAAAAAAAACTTTTAAAAGAATATAATTTTGTTACACAGCTGACATACTATTTAGTCAAATTAACAGAAGAATAAGTCACACAATAAAAATAGAGATGCTTCAAAATCTTTAAATATTATACACTTCCTTTTATCATAGCATTGAAAACACAATTTTTAAAGCAAACTCTGATGCTTCCTATGATTTTAAAACTCAGTATTAATTCATATTTTATAATGTTGTATAGTCTAGCCTTTTTTAAAAATTTATAACCAAAAAAAAGGTATGCAAAAACAAAAATGATATTATTTTAAAACAATTTTTTTAACATTGAATTTCAGGAAACATAAGATAATTTGCAATACATAGAATGAATATAAGTCAAAAGCTGCTGAAAATATATTACTTATAATTGAAAAATTTATTTACACACATTTTATTGTTTTGTTTGGTTCAACAAAGATTTTAATTACATTAAACATTAAAAAATTAACAGTTATGAATCAGATATATATTTTTTCCCGGCAAACAAATAAAAGACAAAATAAATGTACATCTGAAATTTAGCTAATAATAGTGTTACTCTAAATTCATTTGCTGAATTAATTATTCAACCAAAGTATGAGGATTATATTAACATTTAAGAAAATTTGAAATACCTTTCCTACAAAGCAGTTTCTAATTCCAAAAATAGAGCTAACCATGAAAAGAAAAAGAAAATTAATAAATATTTGTAAAAATATTCACTACTGTTCTCAAACGAAATATTTTACATCATAATTTTGCTTTTAAACACACATAACAATATGTGTAGATGAAATGCTCTTTGAAACAGCAATTGCTGTCCAGAGAATAAAATTTGGGAGTGTTTCCACAAAGAGCTATAATAATGCAGAACACGTATATTTGTGTGCATTCTATTAGTAGAACAAGACAGTTGATATACTTAAGATGACAAGCTAGTTACCTCAATAATCCATAGGCTAGAACAAGTGGTACATTAAATATTTATTTATGAATTATAAATAAATGTTGGATGAAGTTTTGAAATATAGTGAATACCGAGTCATTAAACCAGGTAATTTGTACCTAGTGCCTAAATGCTGAACGTTAGAAATTTTGCATTAATTGTATCACGGTTCAAGACATTCAAAGAATTACTCAGCAAACAATAACTGTGGCAAAATGACAAGCAGCTACTGGGCAAGCTTGTTTCTTGTTGGACACAGCTAGCCACTCATGATTGCCTGAAGGCTCTGCTCCAGACATTTTAACTGTGGATGAGTGTTGGACAAAATATACTGGGTCTGAGCTGAATGATAAGAAGTTGGCAATAGATTCTGGCCATTGGTGACCCTGAAATTGTTGACCAGTAAAATTAAGACAATTAGTTTTAGTGCTATTTTTTAACTTTTATTAGCAAAAAACCCATTTTCTTATAAAAATAGCTTTTCACTGTGAGGGAATAAACTTTACAGATAACAGTTGCAAGAAAATTTTTTTCACTGTTTATTCTTTACACTCTGTAACAGTATGGCATTGAAAATTGAGAAGTGCATGTGTCGGCCATTAGTGTAAAATGGCAGAGTTAACACTGTTGCCTCAGTGAGTCAAAAGAAATATAAGTACATATTTATTAGTTTTTGTCAGGATAGAAATTTTATTTAATCAAGAATGATATATTATTATATGTTGAAATATTTAATTCCTTGCGAGAAAAACTTTTCATAAGCTATTGATGACATGATAACAAGGTAACATTCAAAATGTTTTATTCATTTTATGTGTATTTTAGTGCTTCAATACATTAAGAATAAAAAATGTGTGGAACACAAATACATTTTTGCATTTCATTCATGTACTATACTTAATGAATTAAGATAATTAGAAATTAAATTAAATAATTATGAATTATTTTTATTCACTTCATTTTCATATTCAAAAATTCATGTCTGTCAAGTGGTTCAGTTAGGATGAACAATATCTATTTTAATGCCTATGTATGCTTAGATGCAATCTTAATCAATGACCACATCTAATAATAAGCATAAATACGCATTTTTCCTTAATATTTTTCAATACCACTACGAAATACAATCAGAAAATTTATTTCCTCACGTTAAAATTTTTTTAATTATTTGTTAATAAATGTAGCTAATATTTTTTATAAAATAACAAACTTTGGCTTTATCTGTTGATGCCTATAAGCTCATACTTTGTTTTATACATTTGCTTTCAAACTTGTAATGTTTCTAAAATTTCCCCAATCTGATTTATTAAATTATAACAAGTAAAACTAGCCCAGAATCAATAATTTAAATTAAACTTATATTACACTTAATATAGATTTAATGGTTTGGATAAAATAATTAAGAAGTTTTATAAACTGTTTTACCAAAAATAATTTACAATTTCATGAGTTTTAAAACATAATTTTATGTAAATTATTTGTTTAGTAAATTTGTAAAATTAGGTAAAACTGAAATGAATGTATTCAAAATTTTTTAAATCTTTTTAGTTAATTGACATAAATTTTTTTCCATAGATGTAAGAAACAACACTTGTACAAAAGATTATAAAACCATGAGATTCAGCATACAAAGTATTGCATAAATGACTTAACATTGCAAATTTCTTTAAAAATTCAAAGGTACATTTTTCAATTACTTTGATTTCATAAATTTTATATATCTGTAACCCCATTCATTTGTAGAAAAATGCTTTCATTATCATTGATTTATATTTTATTAACAATTTTTGATTTTTTATTGTTTCAGAATATGATATTTTTTAAACTACAAAATGCAAAGCGTATGATATAAATTAATAGTTTCTTTATTATATTCTTGAAAATGTAACATTCAATTTAAAACATTATATTGAATTTTTAAAGTCAGTGTTTAGAATTTCTCTCATTAAATTAAAATTACTTTCAATTAGCTCAATTTGTCACTATTTTTAATCACACAATTAACAAAAGGAATAAATGTTCATTTTTCATTTGCTACTTATTTGATATGTGTATCATACATATAGAAATATCAATATGCATACAATGTTAAAAATAATTACCGTTTCCTCTCTTTTAATGGGATGAAATTGAAAATAAATAAAGGATTCTAAAGCAAAATAATGTTATAATATTGAAATTATGCAATTACTTATGCATTGATAATTCTGAACAAAAATCGACATTATTACATGCATTCACACCCAAGATGAGGAATCAAACCATTGAACAATTGAACTGATTTTTAGGTTACTTTAACTATTCAACTATTATGCTAGTTTTGCCATGTTTTAATTATAAAATATTGTAAGTTTAGAAATAGTTTTGTGAAATTCTCCTTATTCTAATAAATAATATTAGGAAATAATACCTAAATATGCAGAAATACATTGCTGGACAATTGCTAAGGACGGAAAACACTATCATCCATAGCAACTACAAAATGAAAGGAAGCAAAATGTGGAAAATTAGAATAAGTGCTGGATATAGTAAGAAGAAGTATGTGTATGCAAATTTTTTTCCATGTCTGTTCATCACGTGATAGCGTTCATAAGAGCTTTAAAGGTTTTGAGGCGTGTGGACAATTGTTGTTTCAAGTCAAAGTTTTACAGGAAAGATTTAATAGATGAACTTGAAATATTTAGCAAGTCTTCCCGATATCACTTAGATGATTTTATGCGTGGTCGAATTATTGGAAAGATCGAAGAAGGGGGAAAAATAACAGATGTTGCTGGAGAGTTCGACATCACTCACAGCATTGTTTCATGCCCTTGGAAGTTTTTTAAAACTACTGAAATGTGTCGTTGGCGGCACGGGGAAGGTCGTGTTAGAAGTACTACGCCTGCAAAAGACAGATATATCGTCCTATCAGCAAAAAGGAACAGGCGCACCACAGCTCAGCAGGTGGCAAATCAGTTTCTTGCTACCTCAGAAAAGCAGATCTCCCGAAAAACTGTTGCCAGAGGTTTAAGGGGAGGAGGACTATACTCCCACAGACCTTTCATCTGTGTCCCATTGACCAGACAGCACCGTACTGCCCGTTTGCAATGGTGTCGTGAGCATCGCAATTGAACTGAACAGGACTGGGCATGTGTACTATTCTCAGATGAGAGTAGGTTCAGTCTGTCATCGGATTGTAGACGCCAACGATCTGGCACGAGAGTGGTACTGCTTATGGACATGCAGTGTCATGGTGTGGGCTGGCATCATAATCAATGGACGCACGCCCCTACATGTGGTTGCGAATGGGACTATGACGGGCCAACAATACATTAATGAAGTTCCTCATGTTCGTCTTTTCCGTGGTGCTGTCGGTGATAAATTTGTTTTTATAGACGACAACGCAACAAGTAATCAAACACTCGCTGTTCAGGATTGTCTAGACAGCAAGGGTATTCAATGCCTCGTATGGCCATCACATTCTCCAGATCTAAACCCCATTGAAAATGTGTGGGATGCTTTCGGGAGGCAAGTTGCTGGTCGAAACTATCCTCTGATAAACAAGAACACCCTCATCTGTGCACTCCCAGAGGAATGGGATAAATTGCCTCAACAGCTGCTGGATAATGTTGTGCAAAGTATGATACGACATACATTGTTCCATTTTTCCGTATGGAGCCTGAAATAAACATTTTTTTCTTTCAGATGTTTCACAGCTTTTGTACTTTCTAGAACAATAAATATTCTTTATTCTAATGTCTGAACAGTGTGGCAACTATATTTTATCCTACTAGGCCACATGTCTCGCTTAATGTTATGCTACATTGCAATTTGTGGTCCGTCCTTAGCAATTGTCCAACAGTGTATGTGTTGTACATCAACTTTTTTTATGATTTAGATATATCTTTTATAGCCTTATCAACACAATTTTTTTCCTCCATTTTTTTTAAAGTTAATCTTTGCTATTATTGACAATAATCATTGGTAGTTCTACTTTTGTAATTGAATTGAATCTCAGTTTATCATTTTCTTTTATATTTTTTCTTCCCCTTAATAAACTTTAGTCTTCTAAGAGTTAAATAATGAAGGATATTTTTTTAATCTTAAAAATAAATTTTTTAAAAACTGGCATTTTTGTATAATGTTAAGATATAAGATACATTTTTGTATATTTTGTATAATGTTAAGCATAGCCGAAATTTGGTAAATAATGAGGAGCTCAAATAATAAAACATTTTTTTTTTATCATTGAAAGAAAAGATAACATTCATAATAATAGAGTATTGATTACTTTGTTTCTATAGTAAAGTATATACCAATGTAATGTAAAATGGAAATTTCTTACATTTATTTCAACGCTAAGTTTCCAATTTATTTTAATTAAGATTATACTGTTTTATACAAATGGTACATCAATAAACATAAAAAAACAAAAAAAATAATTTATTACAACAACAAAAATCAGCTTTATTGGTCAAGACTTACGTAAAAAAAATATTGTATTAAAATCTTTCTGTTATTCATTTTTTTATAAATAATACAAAAAGTAATTTATTTTATAAACTATACATTTATTATTTATATTCTGTTTTTATTTTCAGAGAGTGTTACGGCAGAGTAAAAATCTTCAAATAGTGCAAAAAGTAAAAGAATCAGAAAATAGAGGCATATTTTAGAAATTTGCTCTAGAATACACTAGATTTGGAAGGTAAACTGAAAAATACTAGTAAATTAAAAAATGTGGAAGAAATTTTATAAATTTATTTTTGAATGTAAATAAAAAAATAGTAGATACTTTCTTATTTTGAGTGCCATCAAAAATTTTAAAAAAATATCATGCATTAATGTATCAATATTTGGATGTTTCACTTTCTGAATTTTAATAAATTTTTATTTTAAAGTTATAAATAATATATAACTGTATATTCAGAACAAATTTCACTTATAAGATTTAATATATCAAAAATCTTATTAAGTAATAAAAATGTTAAAATATATACTTTTCTATCATTTTCCTCAACTTGTTTTATGGAGTTCATTGATTTGGAAAACTAAGCATTAATTTAATATATAAAAAATATATGTTATAATAATACTTTAAAATAATTCTATAAAATAATCATCAGTACTATTAAACAAGTAAATGGAATTTCTCTTATATTTTCAAGTGATGAGAGATATCTGAACTGTTGCTTTATGCTTTGCCATACTGATTCCGAACTCGATATCATGTTTTGATCTCAGTATCATGTTAATAATAATGCACTAGTTCACACTTGCAGAATGAAGCTGCACAAATTCATTGAAATCAAGGACCATATTGCTCTCCAATTGATCCCAAGCCACTGCGATGCTTTTGGAAATGAGCTTTCAGACAGACTTGCGAAAGCTGGTTCTCTTATGATCCAGCCAAATCCCCCTTTGCGTAACATCAAAAGTGTAATCCTCAGTAAAATAAAGGATGACACAGTTTCTCTTTATGTTGATGTGGCTATGAACAGGCAGCAGAAAACTCTACTTGATGGGAACAATAAAATCCATGGCTTCTTACCATGAGCTGCTGGTGTCGCTTGTTTCCGGGTGACAACTGAAAATGACTACCAGCAAAAGCATCTGCATCAAATATCATCTATTTGATTGCTCAATGAACTCTGCTCATTGTCCATTGAACAATCATGGTGATATGGATGCCGCTCACCTCAAGAATTTCCTTTAAGTTTTAAAGTTTATGACAGACAACTCTTTTGAGGCTACTAAAGGACTTTATTCTTGTTTTTATACTTGTTCATCTTTTATTGGGCAGCTCGTTGATTAATCGCAGATATGCCGAGGACAGGCATAGGATAAAAAAAAATGTTTTGAGGTGGTACTGGATTTCTCCCCTCCATCCTTCTAGTATGCATCTACAGTACACTGAATAGTTAACATTACAGCTTTAAAAAGTTGAAGGCTGTGGTGCTCTCATACCTAAAGTACTTGCAATCAGTTATATTTCAACAAGATAATGAGCAATCACATGTGGCAGGTAAGGTTCAAACACTTCTTAATTTATCAAATAAGGCTGAATTGTTTCCTTGATCTGCTTGCTCTCAGATCTATCACCAACTAAAAGTGCGAGGCCCATAAGTGGTTCAAGATACACCAACAGTGGCTACACATGATCAAATTAGACAATATGTGGAAACTACATGGACTGCTATACTCAAAAGATACATCCAAATTATTAGTGAGATGTATGGCAGCAATTACAGCCAACAATGGCAGTTACACTAACAACTGATTTTGTCATGATCCGCACTTTATAAGCAGTTTGAAATTCAACCACTTGATCTTTTAATCTTTATATAAAATGTTATCTGCAGCATAAATTTAGCAGTGATATCTTTGGTATTTCTTGATTTTAAATCTTGAGTGGCCAGCAATGTATTTTCCAGAGATAAAATGAATGATGTGTTCCTATAATTGTCTGCGAAATTTTCTCTTTAAAAAAAGAGGGTTCAACTTAATATGCCCCAAGAGGATTTCTCTTTTGTGCACTTACATCAGAATACAATGTATTTATGCAGCATTAAAACTTGACTTGAAAACACAGGCAGCAAAACACTGACATTTGTTCAAAGCAATTTAATAGTAGACTTTTACGACAAGTTGTGAAACTATTTAATAAATTAAAAATAGAGCATATATATCCACAAATTTTCAAATAAAATCCTTATTCCAATTAATTTTAATTTACTAAATTACAAAAGTTTTATTGTTGTTAGTATACATGGTTAGAAAATATTACCATGGTAAAAAAAAAAAAATTGGTATTGGAAAGACCGATGACTATCTCAGACACTTATTATTACAGTGGTTTATATTTACAACCCCTCATAAAATTTGATATTTTTATCACTCAACTTACAAAACAATTCTGCCCATATCATAATTTCTCTTACGAATTCTGAAAAAGGCATATCTTAAAATATGACAGGTTGGTCGGGTTTGGTTTGTTTGTTGCTCAACGGTCATTTTTTGCAAACAAGGGCTATTTAGACCGGGGCCTACGGTTTAAAGTGGATTCCGAACCACTACAAACATCCATGTCCAAGGTGGGATTCGAACCCACAAACTGTTAAACAGAAGGCAAGAGCGCTAACCATTCGGCTGCCAGCTTGGTTAGTTGGTCAGGTTTTATGTCACAGGATCTAAAAATGGACATGCTGTGACAAGAGTAAGATTTTTGTAGAAATTTTTTATTTATATTTTTTTCTCTTTCAAAAACACAAGTAACATAAAAAATTTAAAAAATAAAAATCCATGTACATGTAGTATTAAAAACTAATTATAAAATATAAAAAGGAAAAAAATCAATTATATATATAATTTTAAAATTTATAATACAAATTAAATAAAATATAAGAAACCTATTGCCCTCAAAAAAGCGAATAAGTTTCTATGGGGTGGATCCCCTATCATATCAATTAATTATAAAACCAGTATTAAAAAAGTATATATAAATATTGTTGGTTAAAATCATAACATGAAACTAAAATATGATAAACAGTAAATGCTTCATCACACGTTTCACACCATGGATTTAGTTCACTTAAAAACAAATGTTTGTGTGAGAAATGTGTGTCTGATACGAAGGCGAGTCAAATGGACATCTGTAATTCATAACAGTAAAACAGATAATGATGTGATTGATGAGAAAATGGTAATTTATTGTCAACCTGCCTGTTCCGCAATTCCAGTCAAATAGCATAAATGAATCTTTTTATAGTCTTTCTCACATCAGAGAGTAGAACCGGGGTAGAATTGGGTCTGATGCAGCCTTGGCAGCTGCATCTACCCTGTATTTTCCATCAAGGCCTACATGACTTGGTATTCAACAAAATATGATGTCATATCCCTTGCCAGCAAGGGATTCTAAAGTTCTGAAATTCCTTGACACAACAGGATAATAAGTAAAATTATTGTCCTCCAAAGCTTCTAAAACACTCATGCTGCCAGTATATATACAGAATTGATGATAGCAAATGGCTTCAGCACAAAATATGACAAGTGTATTCCATGCTTACAATGATATACTAGCATTTTACCTTCATTTATAGAAGATTGAAGGTTTCTGCAACACAGAGTGTGGTAGTCATGAATGTCAAGATAACTCTCTCTCTCTGCAACACTTATACAAATTTTTTATAAAAATTTGACACTCATTAAAGAATAATTAAATAATGAAATTTAATTACTTTTAATTGTTTCCTACTTAAATATTTTATTGCTCATCCATGTTAGAAGAATAAAATGAACAAAAATTTTCAAATATTAACATAATTTCAAATGCAAAATTTCATACTTTCAAAATCCTGAATTTTTTATCATATTTTTTTAACTTTGAATTAAATATTATTATTATTAATAATAAATTTAAACATATTTGGAAAAAATTTGTGATTTTTCAATTTAATGTTTAAAACTGTGGACTAAAAATCAATTTGCACAAATACATAAATGACTCATTGAAAAAAATTTACCCCTAAAATTGTATTAGCATTAAAACTCAAAACATTTCAAACATTGGTTAGCTGTAATAGCCAACAGCAGCTCACATTGGTCTTACATAGAATTCAATTAAGTAGTTCTAACATCATTCAATTTAATAAGTGTAAAATATTCTCTGAAAGCAGTTGTTTAACTCTTCATTATAATTGCTATATTTGGACAAATTCGATTTTAAAAAAATTCACTGTCACATTTAGAGATAAAACACTAAGATAGGAAAAGAATAAAAAGCAAAGGAAAGAAAATATAGTGTAGAGAGAGATGACATGAAGGATTAGCTAAAGAAGTTTCTAACTATAAGCAAAAGTGCAAAAACTGAAATGCTTTAAACTTTTTTATTTACTTATTAATAGTTTTTGCACACAGTTAATTTCCTTTTAAAATAGCATTTCTAATTGTAAATAAAATTTTTTATGCTATTATAATACTTGTGACTTTGATGATCAAAAAAAATTCATAAACATACCCTTATGAAATAAAACCTCGTATCTATAGTTAAATTAGATGAATAAAAACATAAATTCATATGTCAGTTTTAATACTTTTCCTTGCAAAAGGAGATTGGTTTAGTAATTTTAATACTAAACCAAGCTCCTTTGCAAGGAAGCTTTAAAAAATATATTTTTGCAAACCATAACTGATTTTAAAACATGAACTTTCAATTAAAGTAATGATTAAAAAATTGCAGAATACTTTTGACAAAAATGTATTCTGTAATTTTCTTAAAATTGTACAGGAAATTAAATTATATAGAAAAATATAGTAAATGCAGAAAAGAGTGGTACATATGAAAACATGCCTTTTTAATTAATACAGAACTAAAAAATACAACCAAATGGATAGCATGGACAACAGTTAAATGAAATTATGTAATGAAATTGAAAAATGGCATTGCATTAACTTAATACATAAAAATATTTGAAAAACAAAATTGTTTCATTAATGTATTTTCAAATTAAAATCGCAGATGGAAAAAATACTTAATGTTTTATTCAGATTTTCATAAAGAGCTATTCACAAAAACCTTTTTTAACATTGGAAAAATAAAAATTTGAGTAAAAAAAGTTTTATTAAAAATATATTTTAATTGATGTATACATTAGTTCATTTTGTAAAAAAAATGGAAACTAAAAATTCGAACAATACAGATGTATGATCTATATGCTAATAAATATGCATCCCAAAAAACTTAAAGAAAATTACCATGAACAACAGGTCCCCCGTCAATACTGAAAAATGCATCATCTCCATGACGACGTATTTGATAATGAATTGGAGCACCATTGTGCATAAGACTTAAAACATAATCGCCAGGTGAAGATGTACTTTCTCTAACAAGAAAAAGTCCTTCTTCATTGCCATCTAAAATGAAAAAATAAATAACTCAAATATAAAATAAAGGAAAATATCATTCTGATAAATTAATTGCTTTAAATTAAAAAATGTTTAAAAAAATAATCAAAATATACTAATATACATTTAATTTAGCATAATAAAAATTCACATAGTAATATAATTTATAAATAAAATTTTAAATTGTTTCAATATAGAGTACACACAATTTACCTTTAACATGTAAGTTAATGATGCTTATAATTCTCATCAAAAATAATGAATGTGCAGAACTAATGAAAAAATATAAATGCAAAAAACTAATATTACTGTTTGTTTATAACTTCATTAAAAACTCACATTTTAAATATACAATAAAGCCAAAAGATATCACTATAGATATTACTAGATTTTATTTATAACTCTCTAAGTTCACAATCATTCTTTTAAAATTGTCTCTTAGTGAAATTATTACATAAATTGCCTTTAACATTTATAAATCATTTTCATTAAAACCTTAACTTTTGTTAAGAATGCTTATTAAATTATAAATGATTCTTGAGATTGAGAATGCAAGAATGAAAAAAGTAAAATTTAGAGTTAAGAAGTAGTTTATCTTAATACCCAGATTGGTCGAAAGTTGAATATAATGAATCCACATTTATAATATAACTATACACATATAAAGTATATAAAGACTAGCATAAATAGGATCAAGTTCTATACCAAAAACAAAATTTTTTCAGAGGACACAAAATACCACATTTTCGAAATATGGATTTTCTTAAAGTCTCAGGTAATTATGTCTAAGACATGAGTTTTAATGAATACATGTGGGAATGCTTAGAAAACAAAGCATCCAAAATTTTCTTTGTTTTACTTTATAAGGTGTACTATAATTATTTCCTTCTATTATTACATACATTATAAATATATGTAAAGTAAAGAATCTTTATAACTATATAAGAAACCTTTAATTTTAAAATAAATTTTAATAAAATTATATAAGGAGAATTCTCACAGTGTTTAATTTTTATTTCCATAATTGTTAGGCATTTAGTAACAAAAGTATTTAAAATAATGTAATATGCAAAGACTATATCCTATTCTAAAAAAAGTAAATATAATTGTGAAAATTAATGAAAATGATCATTCTCTTCCAAATTATCTACAAACATATTTTCTAAAGTTACTTGCATTGTTTTAATGCCATGATGACTTAAAAATTTACACTGATTTAAAATAAATTAGTTAAAAACCAAAATTAGAAGAGAATATTTAAAACATGATTTGTACAGATTTCCAAGAATCAAATATCCAGGAGTTTTATGGAGTTTTTCAGAAGTCCAATCAAAAATTTCCAGGGGGTATTAACATTCATATTCAATAATTTTTTAAGCTAAATTAAAAATTGTTCTTAACTAAATATGCACGTAATTATATATATGCAACATTATGTAATGTACATGCTATATTTTTAAATTATATTTGTAAATAATATTAATAAATCATTGCAAAAATTAATAAGACTATTTTTTTTCTATTTAAGTTATAATTATATTTAATGACTTTACAGTTATGAGAGAAAAAAATTATTTAAGTAATCAATATTCTTTACATAACTGAATTATATATTATATAAAATAATAAGTAATTTCAGAATTTTTTAACATCTTCATTAGATTTTAATCAATTAATTTATTCAGCTTTTGAATGATGTGTATAACATCCTATTTTCAAATAAATATACTCATTCAAAATAAATGCAACTATTAGAAAAAGTTTCCAGGGTGACTTTTTCCAAAATTTATATTCAATGAAAGCAATTCTAAAACTTTCTTCTGTTTACTTTCTAGCTCTTTTAAAACTATACACTCTCACATCCATATTATAGACTTTCCTGTTTCTTTATTCATTCAATAAATTTTCATATTTCTTGGTAATTTACACATGTAAATACTGCTGTTGGCAAATGCAAACTTTTCAGCTCTAAAGATTTCAATTAATACATTATTAATACTCAGTAATAACTGCAGTTCCTCTGAACCACCACAGCAACACATGTTTGATTTTGCAATCTATGTTAATTCACTAGTTCTTTCAGCTTCCTCAGTATATTTTATTGTAGATTTTTCATGTTTATTTATGTAATCTACAAACGCTTCTTTTTGATTTTCCATTCATCAATTTTTTTAAGAAGTGCTTTTTCCTTTCCTTATGTTATCACCTGCTTTTTTGGCAGTTTTAATTCATCTAAATATAATTTATACTTTTGCATGGCGCCTGCAGCAATACTAAGTAGGTCTTTGCTAATTATTATGTTGATATCTCTTATGTTACAGATGTGATCATCAAAGATACACTTCAACTGATTGATTACTTAAATTTTTTATCATCCCAAAATTTGTTTAAAGACAATTTTATCACTCAATTTTGTTTAGAGACAATCCCACGAATACTGCATGATTTTCAAGAGAAAATATCAACATAAAAAGAGCATAAAGAAATTTACAATATGGAAGGTGCTAATAAGAGAAAACAGATTTTAACTGAATGTTACTGATAAAATTAAGATGACATGCATTTTTATTTAGTTATAAAAATTAAACTATTTATATCATTCAAGAAGAATAAATCTTACTCTCTCAGAAAAGTTAACAAATATGCTCATAGCATATCTCCATGAAAGAGACTTCTTCAGTGCAGAAAGGCAAGAATTGCACAGATCATGAGTGGGATTAAGTGTTCTTCACAGATAATTATAAATATATTCTCAGAAGTGATTCTAAACATATATAAATCTACAAAGCAAAGAGAATCTAATATACCCCAACACAACAGAAAAAACTAATTTAGAATCGACAGAATTCTAGTTTGGGAATGGTTTCAAATATTTTAAACTGAATTAACCACATTCCCCAAGAATATTAAGCTTATGTTGTTCACAACTCAACTGAATCACTTATACTTCACATAAACCTATTGAGAAGTGCTGCAAGTTCAAACTTGCTGTTCAAAATAAATAGTTGTCACAGTGCACTCAAAAATATTTAATACATTTGTTGACAAATCTTTGCTTTTTAATCTCTTTCTATACATGGTGTTCTATACATTCCTTGGAAGATGCTTGGCAGCACTGTCAAAAGCCACTCTACAACCAAGATTGGCATAACAACAGCCAAGCATTATAATATCGCAAAAGCTTCTTGATAACTTTGTCTTTAACTTATATACACAGAGGTTTTAAATCCTGCAATTCAATAAGGTGATCATATCCAAACTTATATGGAATTTTCTTGCTTGATCACTAACACTCTGAATTACAGTCTTACATTCATTTATACTCAAAAGTATTTTTCAAAAAAGAACTTTTGTATTCTTTTGATTTTTGTTCACTTATCCAATATTTTCAATCTTGAATTATTTTATTACACGATTTAAGTTGATAAGGAACATTTTTGTGCAACACATTTTTATGAAAATTTGTATGTAATAACTTGTTTTCACATCAGCATACGTAAAATTTATTTTAAAAAAATTTAGAGAGTTAATAAACTTTATCCTTGTTATAATTTCCATTACCACAGTAAGGAAATATGTACATGGGGCCTGAGCAGCTACCAGGCGGGTCGGCAGGTGGTGGATCGCCGAACGTCCTGTAGGAATGACAGGATAGCCTTGAATATAGAATCAGAGGCCGCAAACCCTAGTGTTATGCGACCCGTGCTTAGGGTTATTTGGCACCGCGGTATTGGTGTCTTAACGGAGCCTCTAGTTGCCTGGCAAACTTCTAGAGTAATTTGCCTTGCCCAGTAACTCAGGCAATGCTGGGTGGACTTATACAGTTGGCAAAAAAAGTATTAGAACAATGAGAAATTTGTAGTTTTCAAGTTAACAAAATCAAGTAAATCGTATAATCAGTTTATACATGATAACATTTTCTAAGAAAATTATAACTAGGTAAAAAATAAAGTTTAAAAATAATTACAATATTATTAAAATAAAAATAACAAAATTTGGATAGCAAAAAAAGTATTAGAACAGAAGCAGAAACATGCAAATTAAAACGCTGGTGACGTCATTAAACTTTCAAGGTTTCTTTCAACCGTATCAATGTCAAGGGCGCTTGTCTCATTCACTGCTGATTTGTAGAAATTCAGTTTACGTGGACTTTTCCGGCCATGGCACCCAAAATAAAAGAGATTTCACTTGCGAAGAGAGAACAAATCGTTCACCTGCGCAATAGTGGCAAAACATTTCAAGAAATTTCCAGTAAGTTGAATGTTTCACTTGCGCAATTCACAACATTCTAACAAAGAAAAAAGAAACTGGAATTGTGGATAATAGGCCAAGATCAGGGAGACCAAGCAACCTGACTGTCAGAGAAAAACAACAAGTGGTTAAAGATGCCCTACAGTATCCGAAAGGGAGTGCAAGGATGTTGTCCGCAAATATTGAATCAATCTCAGGAAGGATTGTAACACCTCAAACAGTTAGAAATGTATTGCATAATGCTGGTATAAAAGGAAGAAGTCCAAGGGAAAAGCGCTTTATTTCAGAAATCAATGGAAAGGAATGCCTAGAATTTGTCAAAATTTATAAAAATAAATCATTAGATTTCTGGAAAAACGTTATTTTCTCCAACGAGAGTAAAGTTGAAATTTTCAAACCTAAATATGTGCTCACAGTTTGGAGAAGAAAAGGAGCTGCTTTTCAGGCTCAAAATTTACAGAAAACTATAAAGCACGGAGTAGGGAAAGTCATGGTCTAAGGCTGTATGGCTTATAACGGAATTGGAAATCTCAATTTCATTGATAATAAAATGACAGCTTTGTCCTATATTGAGGTGTTACGAGATAACTTGGAAGATAGTGCAAAGAAATTAGCTTAAGGGAAGACATTCATTTTTCAACAAGACAAGACTCCAAAGATGCTGCCAACAAAACCAAAGAATGGCTATTATATAATGCTCCCTGAAGATTGGTA
Source organism: Latrodectus hesperus (assembly GCA_037975125.1). NCBI lineage: Eukaryota > Metazoa > Arthropoda > Arachnida > Araneae > Theridiidae > Latrodectus > Latrodectus hesperus. The sequence continues at coordinate 79,551,658 of CM075854.1, read as the reverse complement.
ACTCAATCACAGTCCTCAGACCTGAATCCTATAGAACATATGTGGCATCTATTGGATGAAAAAGTGCGAAAATTCCCAATAACAAGTAAAGCAAGCTTTGCAAGATGCCTAGACCAGCATGTCATCAAACGTCACCAATGATTTGGTGGAATCTATGCAAAGACGTCTAGATGCAGTAATTTCAGCAAAAAAACTACATACCAAATATTAGTATCACGTTTGAATTTTTAGTTATTTTATTTTATGTATGATTCAATATTGAAGTCTGATGTTCTAATACTTTTTTGCAATACAAATCTCCTTTTATTTTAATTTTTTAAATTCTATTGATTTTAAATATTTGTTTCTTACTCCATGAGTAATTATGTTAAAGTATTACATAATATAAATACTATGTGACAAATATTTCATTTTATTGCCTTGATAACTTAAAATTTACTACTGTTCTAATACTTTTTTTGCCTACTGTATTACCTGAGCTTATTAATTGTTATCTTGTGGCTGAAAAGACACAAGAAATAACAAACCTTTCTGCATTTGCAGGTGAAACCTCTGAAGTAGACCTTGCTGAAAAAGACAAGGAAACCTAGAGGCAATCTAGTGAAGGGGCAGCAATGTATCATTCACAGGAGGTAGAAATGACCTCCAAACCATCTTCTTCTGGTGAAAGTCAGGAAGCTATCGCTAGCATGACTGACTCTCTGACCAGAAACAAGCTTAAAAAGAGACTTTCTGGTGCCCAGAAAAAGAACTGGTAAAGGAACGCAAAATCGCCTAGGGGACTTGGGTTGAAAAACCCAAGGCAAGCAAAGGCGAGAAGCGTACCGCCAACCGGACGAACCAGGGCAAGGCCGGAAAGGCTGCCAAGAGAGAAGAACCAGGGGGATTTATCTACAGGGAGGCTCTCACGGCGATCAAAATGGCTGTGCTCATAGAGGGTCATCCGGAAAAACGGCTAACAGAGGAACAGGCCTTCGACCTGGAACTCTTGTTAACCAAGAAAATAAGAAGGAATGAGGAGGGTTTTGCCCCAATCTTCCTATCCTGTAAACTTGAGAATGGGGCACTTATTTTCAACTGTGCAGATCTAGGGAGCTCAAAGTGGCTGGAACAGACTGTCAGTGACATAAGCCCCTGGCAGGAGCAAAAACTCTTGGTGGGTGAGGCAAGGAAACTTGTCAAAACCACCAAGATAATTACAAAACTGCCGAAAATCTGCAGTAAACTGGAGCCTAAGGAGGTCCTGAGAAAAATCGAGGCACAGAACGGTGGGGTCACTCCAACGGAGTGAAACGTTCTCAACATCAAGAACGATCCATCTGGGCAGACCATCGTTCTTAGTGTGCCTGAACTAGATGCTGCCACACTTGGTGTAAGGGGATATAAGTTTCATATCAGACTTCATCAAGTGCAGGCTAAAGTATTTGACAAACCCGCTCCTGCTGATGGGGGTGAAGGTATATCAAGCCTACCTCCACCACAGTAGAAGTGGTACCACTAACCTAAGTAAGAAGTTTCTTGCTGGGGATATACACACCTGGCTGGTTAGGGGGAGAATCAGTGGCTGCAAAGGAACTAAAGGTAAGCTTATCTATTGTACCAATAGCAACGATAGAACTTGTATAGTCTTACATAAAAACATTGAGGTTTTACCCCTCTCTGAATTTATCCTTAAGGATCTGACAGCTGTGAAAGTCAGACTCAACATAGAGGGAGAGGACAGAGAAATTGTTTTTGGCTCTGTGTACCTGCCCTATGAAGAGAAGGCTCCACCTGACCATTCTCTGCACAAGCTCATGAACTTTTGCAGAGACAACAACTTACAGGTAGTCCTAGGACTAGACTGTAATGCTCACCATGTTGTCTGGGGAAGTACGGACACAAATAAAAGAGGTGAGTGCCTTTTAGAATTCATTCTAAACTACGGGTTAGATATTCTAAATGAGGGCAACGAACCAACTTTCGTTACTTCCAATCGATCTGAAGTAGTTGACATTACTATAGCGACAATGCTAATTAGTAAAAATATCAAAAATTGGAAAGTAGATGGCAGACCTTCTGGCTCAGACCATCAAAACATCCATTTTGAAATTCACTCTAATATATGTCTGGATCGCATATTCAGAGACCCAGTTAGGACGAACTGGAAGAAATTCCAGGAGGATTTGACTGGGTTGGTTGAGCTTGGGAACAGACCTATTAGAGACAACTATGATCTAGAAGTTACAGCAGACCTTCTGCACAGTAGTATTCTAGATTCTTATCATAACAATTGCCCTATTTGCACTAGGAGAGCTAAACTTCAATATCCTTGATGAAATGACTTTCTAGCAGCCGAAAGGGCAAATGTTAGGAAACTTTTTAATAAAGACCAGAAAAATGGTGAATGGGAGAACTATAAAACGGCCCTCATTAATTATAACAAACTTGTTAGGAAAAGCAAAATTAACTCCTGGAGGAAGTTCTGTGAAGAGATAGATTCTATTTCTGGAGGAGCTAGACATCAAAAATTCCTCAAAAGGGATGAACCTATTTTGGTTGGCACCTTAAAGGACGAGGAGGGTAATTTTGCTGCTTCCGGGAAAGAGGTTATGGAAATTATGATCAAAACCCACTTACCAGGAGCTAGAGATATTTATAGCAACGAAGGGGAGCACTGCATTGGCTCTTTGCAAAGAGTCAATAGCGATCAATGGACCATCGCTAAAAATATCGTAAACTACAACATTGTTAAATGGGCAATCTTTGTCTTTAAACCTCTAAAAGCCCAGGGCCTGATGGAATTATGCCTATCATGATCCAGAAGGCTTCCCACCCATCCATCCTCAATGCACTTAGAGGGGCAGTGATTAATCAGACCCTGTGTATTTAGATTGAGGCTTTGATTTCGAATAGATATATAAAAATGAACATCTTCGGTGAATCATTTGAAAAAAAGACTACTAGAGGTTGTCCTCAAGGAGGTGTTCTCTCAACATTATACTTTGGAACCTAGTTGTAAATAGCCTTATAAAATATCTAAATGATAGAGGCTATTATAAACAAGGATATGCTGATGACATTGTCATCCTTATCCTTGGCAAAGATTTCGACATAACTTGTCATCGCATGCAGGATGCTCAAAGTTATGTAGGTCAATGGTGCATGGTCAATGGTGTATAGATGATAACCTGATGGTTAATCCTCAGAAAACCTACCTTGTACCTTTTACACGCAAAAAGAAACTGAAAGGATTTTTCATACCAAGACATTTTGACGTTGAAATCAATGTGGTTTCAGATGTGAAGTATCTGGGCATTTATTTAGACCAAAAATTCACCTGGAATAAGCACATTGATGATAAAATTAACCGAGTAAAGAAAAGCATTATGGTTTGCAGGCAAATGCTTGGTAAAAACTGGGATCTACATCCAACACTGATGTTGTGGATGTACACAGCTATTGTCAGGCCCATTCTCAAATATGCCTGTGTGATCTGGTGGCATAAGGTGGAACAGAAGACTGTGACTGACAGACTAGGAGGTCTACAAAGACTGGCCTGTCTCTGCATCACAGGAGCAATGTCCACAGCGCCAACCAGAGCATTGGAAGTTATATTGGATCTGACTCCCTTAGACATCTTCATCTGCAGCACTGCCAGAATGACTGCATACAGAATGAAGCTACAAAACCAATGGTACGACCAACCTGTTGCCAAAGGGCACAGGGGTATTACTGGGAAAATTCATGATCCTACTTTCCTGATGCCCTCGGACATCATGGAAAAGTCATACATGTTTGAAAGGACATTTGAAATAATTTTTCCAACTATAGACAAATGGAACAATAACATGTTTGAAACAGGAGATCTAATCTAGTACACAGATGGATCACTGAAAAACAGCCTCTCAGGACTGGGAGTATGTGGCGTGTCACCAAGAACCAGCCTATCTATAAACCTTGGTCGATACGCTACGGTCTTCCAGGCAGAAGTTTTGGCCATTATCCACTGTCTGGGACTAAATATGAGGAAGGGCTACCACGGTAAGCGGATTCTCATTTTTAGTGACAGTCAAGCTGCTTTAAAAGTGCTCAATTCTTTCGAAATCAAATCTAAAATGATTTTGGAATGTAGAAACCTTCTTACAGAACTGGCAACTAGAAACAAGGTGATCCTTGTATGGGTGCCAGGGCACAAAGGTATCGAAGGTAATGAAAGGGCTGATAAACTTGCTAAACAAGGATCGTCTTTTGCTCCCATTGGTCCAGAACCTTTTTGTGGGATCAATTTGAAGACCACAAAAACCAATGTTCTTAGATGGGAAAAACGGAAGATGTATGAAGCTTGGCTCAACACTCCTGGTCAAACCCACACTAAAAGTATGATCTGTGGATCATCAGCGAGGATTGCCTCTGAAATTCTATGATGCTCTAGGCAGAAAATATGTTTAATCGTAGGCTTCATAACTGGACACTACTATTTCAGAAAACACCTCCATAAAATGAGACTGTTTCAGCAAGACCCTATCTGCAGAAAATATCATGCAAGAGGAAACGGCCAAGCATATCATTTACGAATGCGAGGCTCTTGCCCTCCCTAGATTAACTTCTTTAGGCATCATCCATACTAGAGAGTTACACCTAGACTCCATTAAATGGTTATCGGACTTTATTAATTAAGTGGGTGAACCGAGCAATTGGAACTAGGAAACATTGGGTTTAGAGTTATTGGTACAAAATGCTGATAAAAGCAGAGGTGCGCAATGACATACAAACCCAAATTTAAGAAGAAGAAGAAGAAGGAAATATGTATGTGAAATACTCCTCAAGGAATTTTAAATATAAAAATGATCAATCTGACACTAAGATTTTGGATTTTTGTTTCCTGCTCAAAGGTTATTTTTGCATACAAGGGCAAATTAGATTGGAACCTACAGTTTAAAGTGGATTCTAAACCACTATAAACATCATGCAGCTGGTCGACCTCAAACCCACAAGCTGTTGAACTGGGACTAAAGCACTAACCATTTGGCTGAGAGCTTGGCATTTGGATATATATGTACATCAAAATATCATAAAATTTTTCAATTTTCAGAAAATTAATTATAGTTTGTATATTTTATAAATATTTCCAAATACAATATGAATAAAAATATTTTAATCTACATAAAAATTGTTTTTTCACATGGGTTAATATTTTTTCATTTAATTAAATGTTTTAAATTTAAAAAATAGAAATAAAAAATAAAAAGCAAAAAATTATTAGAAATAAATTATCAAACTTAAAAGAATTTTGTACTGAAGAAAACATACATTTGAAATTGAAGTGTCCAAACAAATTTATTTTTTAATTGAAGACAATAAATTTATATGCTTATTTTTTAAAGATCTCAAACATTAATTTAATGCTCTTCACACCCTAACATTGGAAAGAGGTTGCATAAAACTTTTGCTTAATATATTGCTATAGAAAAAAGACTAATGAGGTGAAATCATATAAACTATTCTATGCAATTACCATATATGCAGATTTATTGCTGGAATATTGTCATATTATCAGTTATGTTTGATGTTTAGAGTAAGGGTAACGTGTAGGAATATATTGAAGCCATATATTACAGACTTTAAATGATACTGATTTATCTACAACCACACATTCTGTGCCAAGAAACAACAAGTACTAGGATCTTATAAATAACAGATAGTGTCTAAGAATGCTTTAACAACATTTTTGAAATTTCCCACTGGCAATGTGAAGTGCTTGCAAACTCTAATTATTTTATTTGATTAAACATATGCTTCACCCATCAATATTATACCTAAAACGAATAATTGTTTGAGCTCTTAACTTATTTGTGATAAAGGGATAAAACAAATACTGTCTTTCTGATTCCTTTCCTAATAGTGCTTAATATTCACCTTTAATAAGGATGGATACTTAATTTGTTTAGGATTTTTATGAAACCTTTTGAGATCACATTCCATGCTTAGCTATGCTGTAGTGCTCTTATTATGAGTGAAAATATATCATATAATAAACTCACTTTCTTATTTTAAATGATTTGCTGATCAAAAGTCAGTATACTTCATACTCTTCCATGTAGAAACTAAGACTATCAAGGAAATATTCAGTCACTTTATGTGCCTTGTCTTAGCCTAATTTCAAAATAAATTAAAGATTTCTTACAAATTCATTTTTAGGAAACACCTTCAGGGTTTTCTGCTCTTGGGACCTGTGGTTTAAAATGGGTTTTAAATCAGTGGAAACATGAATACATAAGGTGGAAATGAAACTTGATAACTGAACATTGGGAATCCAACCCCACCCTTCTGGACAGAAGGCAGATGCTCTAACTACTAAGCTACATGGCGCAAAAAAAAAAAAAAAAATAGAAAAAACACTTTACATAAAAAGTTGAACAATATTCTAGATTTCAAATTTTACGTTCCTAACATTTTTATAGTTTATATGACAAACATATAATATCTTAGTAGAACATAGCACAAGAGTAAAAAGTGTTTGTTCGCATTGGAATTACTTTTTAAATTACAAAAAGCAAAAAATATAATGAGTATTTAAAATTTTATCTTGTGTAAGTAGATTAACTTGTTATAATGAATCCTAACAAAACTACACCATGCTTCAAGAAACTAGACTACAGCCTTCAAATGATGAACTGATAAGACTCGAAGATAACTAGTTTTTCAAATCATTTTATATCACATACAAGACATATTTGCAGAAAACAATTGTGAAAATGCAACTTGTGAGAACATTCTAGATTTCTCGTTTTTATCTCATAACACTGCAAACAGAATAAAATAGTGACACTGTTTGGCACATTTTGAACAAACAATAATAACTGACATTATAATTTTATATTTTTAGTGTTTTTAACTCTTAAAAAATTTACATCAATTCTTTATAAGTTCAATATAATACCTGAAAATACTACATATAATAAATTAAAATAAGTTAAAATTCTTAAAAAAAATATTTTTTTAAGATCACTAAGTTTCTTGTAATCATGAAAATTAGAAAAAAGCATTAAATGAAAGTACACCCCATATATTGATTCACTGTGTCAATATTATACTGAATTTTATCATTATCACTGATAGATGAACTGAACTTATTATTTTTTGTTATTTCAAAATTTTTTTGAAACTAAATAATTTCTTAACCAAAATTTTATTCCAAAGCTATTAATATACAGCAGGGTTTTTACAGATTCCCAAGAATCAAATTCCAGGAGATACAAGCAGTCTTCCAGAAGTCAAATCAAAAATTTCCTTGAGGTATCAGCATTCATGTTAAATAATTTTTTATTTTATTTTGAAAATTATTCATAATCAAATATGCATATAATTATATACAGTCAATACTTTTCAATTATATTTGGAAATAACAGAAATGAATTATTGCAAAAATTAATAAGAATATTTTTATTTAAATTAGAATAATATTTAATGATTACTTTAAAAGCCTTCAATGAATTTACAGCTATAACAGAAGAAAGTATTTAAATAATTTTTTATAAAGCTGGATGATACATTGTATAAAATAAATGTTAATTTTAGAGTTTCTAAACATATTTTCAATAGATTCCTATCTATTAATTTATTGAGTATTTCAAGATGTATAGAACAACCTCTTTTCAAATATAAATATACTTACTGAAAATAAATACAACTATTAGATAAAGTTTCCAGGATGACTTTTTCCTAAATTATTATTTATCAAATCAATTCTAAATTTTTCTTCTTTTTACTTTCAAACTCTTTTAAAACAATATAATTTCAAATACATGTTCCCAGATTTCTTTTGAAGCAACAAATGAATCTAAAATTTCAGAACATGCTTAAGGTTCACATTCTTTAGGAAGAACAGAAGTAGTGAAAAGATCTTTTAAATGAGTACACTTCGTAGCAGATACAGCTTGCTCTAATGAATACACGTTTCTTCCTTTCATATGGGATTTGACTGCTAATTCACCCATATCTGAAATACGGAAGTCTTTCTTGCAAGACAGACAATTGCCATGTGTTTTTTCTGAATCAGGCAAAAGCCAATCTTTGTATGGCTTTCCCAGAGTCCACTGCTCATTGAAAAGACACTTTAAATCAGGCATTTTAAATAATGTCGGTATTTCATTGATAAATAAGTTTATCACGATTCACGGAAATTGTATGCAATTTTCACCAAGGGAGATACAGAAAGTATATTTTAACTCAAAAATTTTACATTTAAATACTAATATTCAGTGAAATTTATGCAAGAGGAAGAAAACAGAAGCAAATAAGAAAGAATCAATTAGAATTGCCCAACTGATTGTGAATTATGATTATCTAGTTAGTTGATTACTTCACACACATAAAACTAAATACTACTAAACCAGATTACCATGAAATTATTATGGTTGAACTAGATCTAAACAGTTAAGAATACAATATAATACTGATGGTGCTGCCATCTATCAGTAACACTGAAGCCTAATATTCAATAAGGTTTTTGGACAATTTCATTGAAAATTTTAAAATATTAAAACAAAATACTCAAAAATATTTATAATATTTTCTAAAACAAAATAAATGATCTTGTTAAGTAAAAATTCCAGGAGTAACTCGTGATTTTTAAAGAGTCAAGTCAAAATTTCAAGAATTTCAAGGACCCTTAAAAAATTTTGGAATTTAAGGAATTTCCTGGAATTGTAAAAACTTTGATACAGACAAACAAATGAACATAATTAATAATTTTAGAAAAAAATGTAAGAAAACTCATGCACAGTATATTGCTTATAGTGAAAGAAATATATAAGTTTATCAAACAAAATACATACTTGCATATAAAATACGTTCCGCAGCTTCTCTTGTAACTTTACCATGATACCAAGATACACCTTCATCAATTGAATTACGTGATGCAGATTTAATTAATGGAGGTAATGAATTATTTATGGTATCTTCAGCATCCATTTTTGTAGCAGAGGTATAAGATTTCTTTTCATATTTACTCAATTACAGCTGAAAATGAAATAGAAAACTTGGATAAAATTTAGAATATTTATGAAATGATAAGAACAAAGCAAACAACTCTTCTATTACAATGTATAACAAAAATTACAGTAATGATGTAAAAATTCTATAGTTGAATTTTATATTTAAATATTTATCCAACTATAACAGAAATTATATAGTTGAATAAATATTCACAATCCAATATATGTAATGCACATTTCCCCTCTTTCAATATGCAGTTTATGAATTCTTTGTTACACACAAAAATTAAAATATGAATCAATATATTTTAAGTTTTATTTATGACCCTTTAAGTGTTGCATTGCTTTTTCTTTGATAAAATATATTTTAACTGTGCAAGAGGAAGAAAACAGAAGCAAATAAGAAAGAGTCAATTAGAATTGTCCAACTGATTGCGCATTATGTGATTATCTAGTTAGTTGATTACTTCACACACATAAAACTTTCGCACTCTGCATTGCAATGAGGCATCACTAATAAAGATAACATAAATTTAGGTATTCTATCATATTTGTGACTATTATTTACATTCTTAGTTTCATCAATTTGAAACCACAGAGAATCAATCTTTTCATTTTCAGTTTTTAACTTGGATAAAGACTCACTATCTTTGCTTGGCAGCAAAAATGGAAATATTTGAACAAAGTACCTCACACTTGAAAATTTGGTCTCGTCTAGTTTTTCCCCATTTGGCAACTGCAAATGACATAAAGGATCTTGTTTTATTGGAAATCTGTTTAAAATATAATCACAAGAAATTGTGAAACATTTCCTAACATAAGAAAAAAATTTTTTTCTTTATCAGATAATGTTGCCACAATATCAGATGTTCTATTTCCTATGACTAAATCATAAGATTCTTTTTGATTATTAAAAAAATGATAATCCACTTTAAATAAAGGTATACTTCAAATTACGGATATAGCTTTATAAACTTACTTAATAGTTCTTTCAGCAAGCGATACATGATATCTTTAAATTTATGAATTTGTTGATGACAATATTGAAATAAAGCATTTTATTTTTTAAATATCTTTATAGTAGATAATAATAACAGACTATAATCTTCATTTATGGAAGATGATAAGAACAGGAAAAGTTTATCTTCTTCAGCTATACTTTGAGATTTCAATTTGCTATCCTTATCAAAAAATTTCTTCATGATATTCTCTGACTCCAGTTTACATCTTTTTCTTTTTAAACTTGATTGGATGCATTGTACAATAATATCAGAATTTTTATCTCTTACTCATGGTATGCAGAAAGATGTAAGATTTTCAGAATATGAACACTTTTCAACTTCATATACATCGTGAAAGTATTTTAAAAGATCCCATTGATCAATAAGTTTTTGAAGACTTTTTTTATAGTGAGAGTCAATGTGTGCAAACATGTTTAAAAATTTTCTGCGTCACACAATTCTTGAAATCTTTTTCACTTTTCTTTTCGAATTCCGATTTAAATAATAAAAAATGCTAATTATGACTTCTTCAACTATAATAGGTAAGCTTGCAGCACTCCTTTCTCAGAGGCAAGATTTATCAAATAACAAGAGCAAACAATAGCTATTAAATTTTTTTACAATGTTCTTAAAGGAGTTATCGCATCTTTTTTCCCCTTGTATAACTAGCATTATAAATGCTATATAATATTTAAAAGGGATGTTTAATCATTCAAATTTATTTAAAAGTAAAGTGCTTATATTTTCTCCTGTTGCATTCCTATCAAATGGATTTAAAAAGTTTACAGCAATTGGATACAATTTTGAATCTGTATGTACTCCAATCACATGGAGCAGAAAATAGTGAATTTTGTTGGAGTTTAATAATGTCTGCCAATGATAATTCCTTTACATTTTCAGAAGTTTTGGTTTGAGCACATCCATAATGCTTTGAGCTTTCACTTTTAGGGAGCGCTTTCCTATAAAGGAGGCCAGCATAATTAGCAATACTGACTAGGTATGTTATGCTTAATCAAGAATGAAGTAAAATACATTCCAAAAGAGTGACTTCTTCATATCATTTTTAAAATAAACTTCCATTTTAAAAGTGCTTGCTGTACTTTTTGCTCTTTGTATATATTTTGGGGCTTTGAAATGACAAGAAATATCAAGACCGCAATGAGATATATTAAAATCGCAATTGCAAACTATGCAATGAACAAACTTAGTTCCATTAGATGTTTTAATATATGAAAATTATATACTGTAACTATTTTTAAAAGATGGAAAATAAGATTTATTAGACTTACTATTAGCCATTTTTCACAAAATACCAGCAACCACACAAGTCATGATAAAGACGAAATGCTTTCACCTGACGAATCACAAGATTCTTTATGCTTTCACCCAAGAGTCCCTCAGAGTTAACCCCGCCCATCAATTGTCTCCAATCACAGTAGTTAAAATGAATGGTGACAAGTTCCATTCAGTGACTAAAGGAGAACAAGATTGTATCTTATTGCATTTTAAGTCCTCATTTATAATAAGTTCGTGGATTCCCCCAATAGAAAAAGGGGTCGGAAAGTGCATTCTCCGACATTTCTCCCCCACAGATGGGTTAAAGGGTGTGGTAATTATTGCTTCTAACTGTAGTCAACGAGAAAAAAATCGCCATAATTTCATAAATCTTAAGAAAATATTTTTCTTTTTCAACTTTGTGAAGAACAGAAACGTGTAAAATATTCCATGCTATCAGTAAAAGCATAAAACCAAGTGACCTTGCGTAAAGTTTATACACAATACATAAAAGTTGGCAAGCCTCTGGAGATTGAATACAATTTTTGTAAGAATATTTCAAATCACATAAAGGTACAGCTTGTTGTAAGTATGAGCTAGTATTTTTAGTTGTTTCATCTGTTTTATCATTCTTATTTACACCTATGATTAAATCTCCAACCAAAGATTATTTCATAATCTCAGTTCTGTAAAGTTTCTAAGGTTGCAAAAATTTGAGAAATTACAGAATGGTAATATATGTCAATATTTTTAATGCTTCCAAGACATGCATGTTATCAGTATATATGCAAAAATAATAAGCAATTTTTCACATGAATTTTTGGCTAATGATTAAGTGCCAATACAAGTGATAAAGTGTACCAAACTGGCTTACAGTGTCAGAATGCATTTGTATGATATACAAGGATTGTGTACAGGCACAAAATTTGTTTTATGTGCAAGTAATCCTTTCTGAAAGTTACATTTGAATTTAAGTATAATGTGATTTTTTTTAATTTTACAGTTTATTACGTGAGATTTTGAAAATTTATTTTAAGTTTCAAAAGTTAAATTTCTTTTAAATTATTTGATTGCAAAATTTAAACTTCAGTATTTGTGTCAGTTAACGATAAAAATTTATGGAGAGTGATAAATTAAATTTGTGCTTTATTATTAAATTTTTTTTTTCAAATTCTTCAAGTGATGATTAGGTAAGTACTTTTACTGTATTTGTATTTGATTAAAGTTGCTGTTGTATGTGATAATTTATTCAGTTTTGTATAAAATATTTGACAAGTATTTAGATTTACCATATATTGTAAGGTTTAAACCTGAATTTTATAAAAATGTATGCTTAATAATATGATTAAAAACTCAAATTTTTTCATAAAAATGTAGCTTATTTAAGTTGGTTTAGCTTTATTGCCCAATTCTCTCCAGGGCTAGATTCTATTTTCACTGATGTTTTTTACAAGGTGGGCAACACAGCTTGGTTAGTTAAAATTCAAATGTTCATAAAAATGCAATTTATTTACATTATAAATTTAGCTTTATAGCCCAATTGAATTCAGTCACAGATGGCCCTACACTAAATTTTTTTAAGTGAGTACCACTGTTGAGTTAATTAAAATCCAGGTCTTCTTAAAATTGCACTGTATTTAGCTTTATTGTCCAGTTTAATGCACCCTTCAATTGTGCTACACTGATTTTTTTAAGGTGGACATCATGGGCTGGTTAATTAAAATTTCAGTTTTAATAAAAATACATTTTATTTACGTTATAGATTAAGCTTTATTGCCTGGCTGTCACGTATTGTAGACTATGTGATACTTCGTTTATATTTGTTTTTTATAAGTAATCATGGTGAAGTTAGTATCTAGTTATCACCATTTTTATACTTCGGTAGTAATTATAATGAAATATTCAAAATTTAGTTATTTGAAATTTAAAATAACATGCAATTGCAAAGCTGAATTTTCAGTATTTGGTAACAAGACACAGTGCATAGTGATGTAATTTAGGTTGGTAAGATAATTGTGCAGCCTTTGGCATAGAATTGGAAATCACACTAAATCTACGCAGTTACCTAATCTTCAATAAAATTTACAATGAATATTTGGTGAAAGAATTTATTTTCTGTTTTTATAATGAATATTTTGCAATCTGGAGACTAGATACACATACACAGGAGGCACACACAAATTGGAGACTGAGAGTGGGTACCTTGTACATCTACTTGCCTACATATGCACCTCATTTTAAATGTCAAAATTTTAGTTTTAACAAATAAACAGGTGAGTCAGCAGTACATTAGAAATTACAATAATGTAAAAGAATGTCTACATAAAAGAAATATAGGATGCAATACTATATATATAACTCAACATATTGAAAATATATTTATAAAATTGGGTAAAAGACCACGGAACTGTTGCAGGTTTGGTGCGATTTCTAATTTTAGTGCCAAGCGCTGTATAACTGCCTTGCCAACCTAAACTATGCCACTATGTAGATTATGCAGTTGCCTTTAACTGGTTAACTTCAACTTTTCAATTGCACGCTATTTTAAATTCCAAATATCTAAATTTCAAATAATTATTTACAATAGAAATATTACAATTTCCCAAAGATTACATAATAAAAAAGAAATATAAACTAAATATCAAAAAGTCTACAAAAGTTGACATACATGCAACAAAGCTAAATTTCTAACATAAGCCAATTGCATTTTTTTAAAAAACATGAATTTTAATTAACCAGGCAGTGGTACCCACCTTAAAAATTTTTAGTGTAGTGCTATCTACTACAGTGACAATTGGGAATTAAAATTAAATTTCCAATGTAAGCTAATTGCATTGTTTATTAAAACTCAAATTTTAATTAACGGGTCAGTTACGCCCACCTTAAAAAAATTTCAGTACAGCACAAACTAACACTAAAGTGAAACACAAGATACAGCTTACTTAAAAAAGTATTTACTTATGTAAACATACATTTTTATAAAAACTAACAGCTTCTCATTAATCAATATTACCACTCTAAATATATATAAAATATTTTTCACACAACAGGAATTTTTATGAAAAACAAAATGAGTCACCTTATTATCAAAGAATCATCACAACAGGTTGAAAAATAAACCATTTTTAATGCTTCAAAAAATTCTCTATGATTTTTTTTTTTAATGATTTATTCCCCATACATACTCTGCAAGATACCAATAAAACTGTCCAGGCATATGATTAATACCCCTGCACAGATCTTTTAATGGCCGACAACACAAAATTTGAAATAATATAGCTTTGAAAAATTCCAAACAAAATATCTTTCAAAAATTCCAAATTATATAGCACTAAAAAAATTTGAAATCCAATATAACGAGACCATTAACTAAACACATTCTTAAATTGTAACCAAATAAAATTACTCACTAAATGTTTCAAGGGTTGCACACAAAACAAATTTTGAACATATCAAATGATCACCATGCATCATAAAATGAAAATCACATCATGCAAACGCATTCCGATCCATTAAACGTGCTTGCTGCACTTTATCACTCACACAAATGCTTGACATATTTCACCCATCACACAGTTCCTAAGTCTTCGGCATAAAATTAGATTGTTCAATTAAATTTACGCCTTAATTATTTATTTTCATAATCTTCATTTAATAGCTTACACAATATAAAAACTTTAAAAACACTGCATCAAGAACTTAAATTCATTATTTAAAAAATCATACAAAACTTACATGCTAAAATTGTGTAACAGTCAAGATAAACTAAAAAGAAAAAATCTAATAATGTATAAACACTCATTGATTTGATATGATGATTATTAATAACGCAAGAAAATAATGCTTAATTATTTCTTTATTTAAATGATAAAATTATTAAATATTATGAGTTCAAATTTATAGAATGTTCTTAAAAGAAATGTATTTATGTTGAAATACACAACTTGTTTGTTTTTATACCATATGAAGAACACTTAGTATTGAACATCTTTATTTTCTAATATCTGAATATTTAAATATCTGAAAGCTTTTGTTAATCAATAAATTTTTCTCCTTTGAAAGATTTCTAATAATACAAATACTATCAATTTTCTAGGAAAAGTCTTAATCCCTGTGAAAAATAAAAACTAATTCAAAATAACCTAAATCGATATCTTTTATCCAGACTGTCACACTAAAAAACTACTATAAGCTCTGAATATATTGGAGATACAAAAACCTAAACAGTCATTAACAAAGAGAAAATACTATACAGTGACTAATGGTAGCTAAATCGAAAGTTTTCAGACACTATTGAAAGGAGGTTTGAATTTACTTGCTATTATTTATTATTATCATTACATTATTATACTATATTAAATTATAAATACATATTTAATTTAAATTCTCATCAACCAGGAAAAATAAAGGCTAAATAATACAATAGTTTACCAATAATAGAAGGCAATATAGAAAATTCAGTTTTTAAATTAATAAACCATTTGCTTCTTTTAATAAAAATTTGAATTCGATAAATATTTTTCTATTATTACAATGCAAACTGACAGACATTAGGGACCTGCCTGCAACAGAATAGAATGTCACTGTTTAAATTATCAATGTGTTATTCTTTTAAAGTTTTCTATTTGAATAGCTTTTTTTTTGCATCATTAAAACAAAGAATTTATATTACAATATGAAATGATTGATAGAAACAATTTCCTGTAATTCACACCAACTTTCGTGTTTTATGGAATTTTACACATTTATAATATACACAAACATAATGCTTTGTATATCATATATAATTTATGTAATAATATTAAATTTAAAAAAATATTTATTCAAAAAAATTAACTTTTTATAATGCATTAAAATTTTTAAAAAGTATTTATTTACTAACATTCTTCCATAATTTAATAAACTTTTAAATTATCTTTAAATTATTCAATAAAAACTGAGCTTTTAATATTATTTACATAGACATATTTTGATACAATATTCAGTCAAGTTAATGTTAAACTGAATTTTTCATTTAAGAGTGTAAAATGTTTTAAAGAACAAAATATTACAAACTGAACTCTGATAAAAAAAAATTTTTTTTAGACTTACATAAAAATAAACTGTTTATCCAAACAGAAAACTTCATTTGCATTTTAATATAATTATAGTTAGATATGCAATGGATCCCGTTCATACTATCTTGTCATAAAATGATTTTTAAAATCGTATATTTTTTAATAGAGTACACATTTTAGAAACATATTCATATAAAGAGAAGCACCCCATATTTGATGATCGTATTAAACAGATATTAAAAGCACTTTATAATTACAAATTAAAGACATGGTTACGCGATTGTTTCATTTTTATCATTATTTTGCAGTGCATGCATGATACTTGTAAAATAAATTAATTCATCAGTTAAACAAACTCGATTTAAACTTTTTCACCAAAAATATAAAGAATAAAATTATAAATAAAGAGTAGTATTTAACTAAAATCAAGACAATTATTAAAATTCTTCAAAACAAAAATTTAAATTAACCATAAATCTAAAATAGTAACAAGGCAGAATATTTTAATAGCCACAAACACAAATAATTATATTTTTCTAAGTTATCATTCCAATAATATGAATATATTTTTAAAATATCAGCACGTCAATTGTATCTTTTCTATAACAAAAATTAAAAATTACTTTTATTAACAGCAAACAAACTTTAAATAAAGGAAAGTTAATTGTTTACAAAACCCCTATGACAACACGATAGCAATATACACAGGAAGGATAGTTTAAAAACTTTCGTGTTGCCAGATAACGTAAACTTTCATTTAGTCTCAAAAGAGCGATAATCGGCAAAAGTCATGCTGATTTTATCCGGAAAAAATATACACTGCCCGACATTGTAAATACTACAACAAGAAGAAGTTGCCAGAAAGTAACAAAACCAGGCAAACAGAGAGAGACAGCAATAAACAATAAGGGATCTGCATTTCGAAATGATATGTATAATATAGAGCGAAAGCAGGGTCGGATCAGTAGGTTGCAAAATCACCGTGAACGGCGATACCCGAAGCAACACGTCTCCGAACAGATTCAATGAGAGTACGGATGGTGTCCTGGGGAATGGTTCTCCATTCCCTGTCAAGTATTTGCCAATGTGCGTCTTCTGAAGTATGCAGTGGAATAAGATCTGCAAATGGTGACGAACCATATCCAAAATATGTTTGATTAGAGAGAGATCTGTCAAACACGATGGTAAGGGAATCAGTTGTACACCTTGCAAGGCATGTTGGCTGATGTGAGAATTGTGCGATCGGGCGTTATTCTGCTAATAAATGACATTGAGGACCCCTGAATGTAGGAAGTGTCACTGGGTCGCAGCACATCATGCACATAATGTTGGGCAGTCATGCAGCCATTAATACGAACTGGGGGTGATGTAGAATCGTACCAAATGGCGTCCCAAACCATGATGCCGCTATGTAACTCAATGGGACGTTCCCCAATTACTGAAGGATTGGGCCTGTCTCCACTTCGACGCCACTGAAGACACCACATGATTATCACTGAAGAAACAGAAACATGATTCACCTGAGAAGATCATGTGATACTCTGTCCTCCAAGTCACTCTAATCCTGCACCATTCAAGACGTTGGTATCTATGATGTGGGATCAATGGCAATCTTCTCAATGGACACTATGAGCGCTGGCCACTGGCAACCAATTGACGTCATAGGGTTCTGCTCGATATGAGAGCATTAGGTATGCATTGCACATGCGGTAAAATTTCGACAAACATGCTTTCCGGGGCCCACTCCCTCCTCCCGTCGGACATGTCGAGTCACGGGTACTGACGTCTCTCTGGCTGC
This sequence comes from Latrodectus hesperus, assembly GCA_037975125.1. NCBI lineage: Eukaryota > Metazoa > Arthropoda > Arachnida > Araneae > Theridiidae > Latrodectus > Latrodectus hesperus. The sequence goes on along the minus strand of CM075854.1, from coordinate 79,533,549 downwards.
ACCGGCACCCCGCAAAAGTCCCACAATCCCCTATTCCAACCATCTTCTCTATAGCCGATGCACTATGAATGCGTGCAGGTGTTTGTCAGATGCGATTTGCCGCAAGGACGAATTTGCCTTTCTCAGTCTGATCACCATGCCCCTCGCACTTCCCAGCATTTCAGAGCTCCGCATTTCACTGCATTTTCATAACTCTGTTAGGTGCATCTAACCTGAAATTTGCATAATTTTTTTAGCCACTCGTTCTTGGTGTTTCATTTTCAGTGCCGAGCAGTGTATAAATTTTTATAAGAAATTTCTTCCTTCTATAAAAAATAAATTTTTTCTTAACAATTTTCCTATTCGGTATGATGACACTGAAATGAAAAATGTACAAATTATTGTTAAAACTCTTATAAGTACTCTCAATTTTCTGTTTCGTTTCTTTCATATTTATCTTTCATATAATGAATAATGCTGTCCATTTACTTATCCTTAAGAAATAAAATTGCTTAGAAATAAATGCTATTAATTTGCTTGATTATTTCATAACTTCTTTTGTCACCATATTAATTTCTGTTATACTTTTCCTGATGAGCCTCCTTGCTGATGCGAAATCTGTAGTATTTACGTTTATATATAAACACTTGCCATCAGTGAAGAGAATGAACTCAATACTGAGAAGATTCCTCTCGTTTGTCGGGTGAAAAAAGTTCTCACGAGAACACACACATTCAGTACACGGTTACCGATCGATATGATCACATGTAACAACTCTCCACATCTTTTAAATATCTTAAATAAATTACCAGTGTTCAAAGGTGATTAGTTTTTATTCGCAAATCCGACAACCAACTATACCCATCACTATAAAATAGTGTACCGGATTAATAATTTTGTCGTCCTGTAAATTATAGACTTGTGAATTATTTTTATTTTTTGTACATAAATCATCTACTATCTACATAATTCTTCAATATGATGGAAGAATCATCAGTATGTGCTGTCGTAATCTCATCATTCAACCTACATGATCCCTTGTTGTGGTTAACCATATGTGAAAGTGCCTTCAATTAGCAAAACTAAAAGCCATTTCAGACAGTAAAACAAAGTCCATCAACATCGTTGCCAACCTGCCAGCAGAAGAATGAAGCATTGTACGAGATGTTATTATTTCTCCAGATAATAATAACCCTTTCAGCAAATAAAGATACTATTGATCAAAACGACGAAGAAATCATTCGATGCTGAGATTTGAAAACTTCTGTCCCGTGAGCATGTTGTAGATCAGAAGCCTTCGGAACTACTACAAACCTTACAGCAAAGAGCATCATTCCAAAGGTCTGAATAAGGCAGGGGATATGGGGCAGTTTCCCCGGGCCCCATATCGAAAAGAAAGGTTCATTTTACGTTGTCAATCGCATAGAAAAACTGTTGTTGTGAAGCAGAGGAGGCTCCCAAATAAATCTTTGCCACGGGCCTAAATTATGCAAATCGGGCTATGATCTCATCCCACACTATCTCGGATCACAATATAAAAAACCGAATTCTTAAAATAAACATGCGCAGAGAATTACAGAGGATAAGGATGCATAGTTGGATGTGAGAAAACCAGTCATTTCTGTCCGAAATGCAAAAATTCGTTTGTAGTGGTATCGGAAATAATGAATATTTTTAAATAATATTTAAAAACATTCGTGAATAACCTATAATGGAAGTGCTATGAAACTTAACATTTGCTCTGATACTACTGAGAGACAAAATTTTTGTACTTTTTATTAAATACAAATTCATTGTTTATTATATATTTAAAAATTCCTCAAAAACTTTCCTACTGCATTCTTTTAAATAATTATTTTATTTAGCACCACATAAAAGCATTATTTAGCATCAAGTAGCTTTGGATATTTGTGTAGTAAAATCACCCCTTTAGGGAAATATAATTGGTTAATTATTTAACAATTTCCAAAATTCCTCGAAATATTGTTGTTTTCAAAAAATTTCTGAATAAACGCCCATTATTCAAAATTTTTGAGAGTTTAAAATTTTTACCTTGCATAGGAGTAGTAAAGTAAGATAAAATAATCCCCCCTCTGCAGTAATCAGGTATTTACTCTGTTATCTAAGTTTTAAATTGCGAGGTGAATGGTTGAGTTTCGCAATTTCGATAGGTGAAAGATGGCTATTTCGGAAAGTAAAAGTATGCATCCGGAAACGCATTGCAATAACCTACCTACTCAGAATAAACTAACTGTGTTGTTTGATATAAATCCTAATAACTCCTTTTTCTTGAAACAATAGATCATAATTTTAAATTCTACCAAGTCAATGAGTCATGTCAAATCAGAAAATCAATACACATGTTGGCTTTTTATATTCTCTAAATTTCTACACCAAAAAATATGAAAAAATTAAACTGTGACTGTTTAACATGTAAGAAAAATTCAAATTTGAATTATGCTTATTCAGAGAGGTTACTAGCGATGATTTCGGTTAGTTTATATGCATAGAACTTTTTAACAAAACGATAATTAATTTGATCAGCTATTTTTCAGCTACAAATTCGCTAACTTTGCCAAGTGGGTTATCAAAGTTATTTGATAGTTAAAATTATGGATAAACTATAGGAGCATACAAATATATTTTTTGATAGGAAAAGTGGCATTACAGCAGTTTCGCTTACTTATATGTAACTTTTTTAACCATTTAAGATTAAAGTGCGAAATATTTCCTATAGAGCAACAAAAAGAGAATATTTCAAGTAGAAGTGTATGGTTTAGGGTCTTTGTAAATCAAAGGAGATATTTGTAAGTATAATTATTTACATGGAGATTTTTTTATATGTTTTACATTTATTGCGCAACATTCATAAAACATATTTAAAATAAAGCTTGTTTTAGATATAAAATAATTAATAATAAAAATCATGCTGATAATGTTACAAATTACCGTTTTTCTTTTTATAACTGTGATTTTAGTAATTTAAGAATGTATTTAATTTTCTTCAACAATAATTCTCCGTATTTTCTTAAGAATTTTTTAGAGCAAATTTGGCTTTTATTTTAAATGACTTTATTCAGTTTATATTTTCACGGAAAGACTTATATAAAACTCCTAGATTTACTTATATAATTCATACTTAATACCTTTTTTTAGTTGTAAATATTAAAATATATTACGCACTGTTCAAAACTATTTGTGTAATACAAGATGCAAAAATAGTATTTAAAGAAACTCTGTTATATTTTATGATACATAAGAATAATTTCTAATTTAATATCAAAGAACTAAAAATTGCTCTATGAACGATTTCTAAATTAACTTGCTTTAATCAGAGTTTTTAAAGCTAATTTGACAGGTCTTTAATTCTTTTAATGTATGTATAAATATGAAATTTATTAGTATTAATTTTTATTCCAAAGAAACAGAAATGAGATTTTTATATCGCCGTATAAATATCCGATTAACAATGCTGCACTTGAGTTTGTAACTTTCAGAAACGTGCGATTCTGAGTATTGTGGCTGAGCTGACAACCCTGGCCTCCATAATATGTAGATTCGATTACTTCATTTTGGGTGTGCATGTATGTTAGTGTCTCGGAATCTAGATAAAATTGTTGGTTGTGTGTGTAGTTGAATTATATATAGGCTTATAGTGTGGAAAACCTGACAGCCAAACTGAATCGAAAGATTTGTAATTTTATTGGAGTGTTAAATTTCACTAGTTTCTCTCACATTGTCACGTAGGGCCGTATTCTGATTTTGACTAAATTTTCGAATAGTATTTTTGTTAAGTAAATCTGTACGTTTCTACAATGTAATATCGTACAAATCTCAATTGTCGTGTAATGCAAAGACTCTTTAAATATACATTAAAGAGTTAAAAATATATAAAATATATAATTAAATATTTTTCAATTCTCAAATAAGTAAAGTGGATGTAACAATTTATAGAATTTCCTACACAATACCTAAGAGGTTATAGATTTTGTGTGTCTGTAATTGATATAAAAGTTTCAATCACGAAATATTTAAAATTTTGTTTTTGTTCCCGAAGTATCATATCTCTGGAATTATTAGTGAAAAATTGAAATCTGTTTTTGATATTTTTTAAATATAATTTTCAGCAAACAAATTCAATTCTGAGAAACAATTAACTAAGTTTAGAAACATTAATTCAATGTAGTTGAATACTCATTTTGAATTTTAATCATTTAAGAACACGACTCTTAAATTTAGAAAATCCTAAGTTATAATTCTGGAAAGAAAATAAAATTTGCAATCTTCTCTATGCAGAAGTGATAATGAAACGTAAGTAGCATTTAGAAATGAAGAGTTGAAGAAAGATCCCAATACTAATTAAGTTAATCACTTTATTGTTGGCGTGCTTTTTTAATGGATTAAATCATTCAGAAATTCATGAAGCTGTAAAATTCTTAAGATCCTTAGTCTGGTTAGGAAACTGCTCATATGTAGTTCAGAGCTTCTTGTGATCCAGAAAAAAGAAACAAACCTCTGAGTCAACAATTACTTGGAAAACCCTCGTGAGTCTTGTTTGCAGTCTGTGCTGTTTGAAGACTGTCTAACCTTCGTGTAGAAAAATTGACTGAGCGGCAAACATACCAAACCATTGCTGTTTGAAGAAAGTCATGTGACTTAAAACAAATTATTCACACTAACGGATTTACAAATTAGATGTTAGAAAAGCGTCAATAAAAATAAGCTATAATTTGAGTTGAGGTTCTAAATATTAGGAATAGTGTGGGGGGTATTTTTTCATAACTCAAGTTTTTATTTGCGTGTGATAATTTTACTACAAATACATCTACAACAGTTACATCTACAAAGCTATTAAATCTAACCATTGAAATTCCACTTGGCTGAGGGATATTTATACCTCAGACTAATTTTACGGTAACTTTTGATTATGACTTTGAAGGTGATAAGTTTAAAACACGCACATATTTTTACAAAAATGGATTTTAATATCAATGATTAAAGAAATAAATTCACAGAAAATGATAGAAGTTTAAGAGTAAAAATAAAACAATTTAAACAAAATATGAGGTAATTTGTGGTTTTGTAAGGATAGTTTTTCAAATTTCCTAAATAGTTTTTACCTAATATTTTAAATATTAAATCAAAATAAATTGGAAAATTTATTTTGAATCATTTTTTAAAAAAATATTGTACATATTAGTGCAAAATGCTAACAATAAAATGAACCTGCAATAATTTTTTCTCATTGGTAAAAGAAACGCTGTAATGGTATGAAAGTGAATAGGAAAATTATTTGTGAAGTTAACTCAGTTTGCTTAAACATAATTTAAACATTTTTAACTTGAGATGAATACTTTCATTATAAAAATCAATTGCTTTTGAAAAAGTGTTGAAAAATTTTTTAACTGCTTGTAAGGATATAATCAGTAGATCTGGTTTAAAAACAATGATTTATGTATGGGTTAACTACACAATTTTTTTAGTATCATTAAAGTCAAAACTTCCCATTTGGTTTGTTTGTCGCTCAACGGTCATTTTTTGCACATGAGGGCTAATTAGACCGGGACGTACGGTTTAAAGTGGATTCTGAACCACTACAAACAACCATGCCCAAGGTGGGATTCGAACCCACGAACTGTTGACCCGAAGGCAAGAGCGCTAACCATTCGGCTGCCAGCTCGGCTCCCATTTAATGGTATGACTTTCTTATTTCAATTTCGGCAAAGGATTGATTTTTAATGACTTTTTCTCGGGCCATGTATTAAGATTGAAATAAAAAAATCGTACCAAACAAGATTATAGGCTTTGAGAACGAATGCTTATGGAGAAACTAACTGTAAAAGACTGTCATTGCATAATAGCATTTTTTCCAACGGCGGGCACATTTAGGTGACTAATCCTATGCCATAACAAGGCCAGTAACTGCTACTCATTTGTCATTACCCAGCGGGCACCTGTGAACCAAGTCACGGAGGTGAGTAGCGTTGCCCGCGCCATACCATCACAGACCCGTTTATAGGGTGGGTCACATTCATACATCACAGAAGAAAGGACAGAAAAACACAGAAGAGAAAGAAAGTAACACCCATGCCCGAGTCGGGATTCGAACCCGGGACCCACAGCTTAGGAGTCAAGAACGCTAACCACTCAGCCATCGGTTGGCTTGCATAATAGCATAATTCCATTTAAATTCATCAGAAAAAAGAATGAGAAGCATGATCTTGAATATCATGCGCACGCAGCTTTCGGAACATTAACCTCAGCCTCAATTTGAACAAGTAGTGTTAGAAAAAGATCCTTTAAGTAACTTGGTTTTACATATACACACCCATCTTCATGTTGCTTATTATGTCAAACAAATTGCAAATGTAGACAGATTTTCAGCTATGTATAATTAGCTCTCGAGTAGCTATACTGTATTCACAATCTGATAGACTATGTTAAATCGAAATCTCTCTATAACAAGGAAATGCTGAAGTATTCTTGAACATTTTTGTTGAGTTAGCTAAACTGAAACCACATATTAAAAACATTCAGCAAGTGTCAGTCTCATTGAGTCCAAAAGCCAACTATTGAACACTTATCTTACAATATGATGAATATACTATAATAATGTGACCCCTCGGCCATCTTGAAATTAACAATGTGTAGGTCTTCAGTGGCTAGTCTAGTTTTTACTTTGATGTAAATCTTTAAAGTATGAAAACTCGATAAGCATTAACAAAGCATTTTAATGAGAGAAGGAAATCTAGGCTATGCTGGTATTTTAATAGATCAGATATATGGTCACACCGCAAGTCTTTTAGGTGCTTCTCCAACTAGACAGGTACCGAGATGACAGCTGAATGGTTAGCGCTCTGGTTTTCAATTTAGAAGGAAATATTTCCGATTTTTTCCTTTTCGATGTGGCACCACCTTGTCGCTCTGAATAGGCTTTACACCAAGAGTGCCATAACATCTGCCTGACTTACAATAGCACAACTGGTTTAACGTTCAGCTTACAGCCACAATTGATTATCGTTCATGTCAGAATTCATGTAATTAACCTACAGCCACCTGTGCAGCGCCATCTATTGGCCACTTTTTTCCTAATTTTTTTTCCCACGCCAAACAAAATCCCCCTGCTTGAAGTACATTCTGGTGAAATTTCAGGTCTTTCTGACCAGTGGTTCCTTTTTACAGCGTTTTTAAATTTGCAGTTTAATTATGATCACCCTGTATGACGTCTAGTAAATTTATAGGTTTTGTGCTATTAGAACTTGTGCAAAGTGATTGGATCGATAAACCAATCATTGATCGATAAAATTATAAATGTTGTACATTTACAGTGAATATTTAAAGAGCATTTGATACTTTGGTTGAATGCCTTTTTGATCAAGAGTTTACTTAATCTGAATAAAAATGATAAATTAGATTAAATTAAACTTTACACATATAAAAATTTTTAAATTTAATTTTTTCTTGAATTTCATGTTTTCTTTCCTAAAGGTTTCTCATGGCTGAAGCAGTGTCCAGTACTTCACCATGTATACGACCTACTAATCGTAAAGCAGCAGAAAGGAGAAAGTTATTCGAGTTGTCGCCCAAGAATAAGACTCCTTTACCTGTACAGAAAACTCCTATGATACAATTAGTAATTCAAGCCATAAAAGCAATAGGTAAGATAAAAAAAGATATAAATTCAGAGAAAAAATCAGTGCTAATTATTTGTAATAGTAAATTTTAAGAAAACAGTTGTATAAATGAGGCTAATGATTCATTCTGTATATCAATTTTCCGGTCGAAATTTTGTCTAGGGTTGAATTGAGAATTGCTATTCAGAATGAAAATACATCAGTAATGTCGGTTTCTGGCTAATTTAAAGGAATAGCTTAGTTTTCGAAATTTTGATTACTGATTTTAATTTTAAACATAATGTTGATTTGAACACATAAAGTTGCTTACGCAACATTGTTATAAATTTAAGTAACGTAAATACCCCACTTCAGAACTCTTCTTGCTTCAAGAAAAGAGTTTTCAACCTTTTAAGTGTCATCTATACGTTACCGCTGGGATAAGAAAATATTTACTGCAACTTAAACTCCCTTCAGTTTTCCAACAGTACAGTTTTAAGGAGTGATATCATTTACGATTTTACAGATTATTTAAAAAAAACTTCTTCAGCTAAGCCGCTTATCCTTTCATTACAAGTCTTTGGTCTAAAATCTATTGCAACAGTCTAGACTTCAGTAATTAATAACTTTGTTGCTAGTTTTCGCACGCGCACGCACGCACACACAGTGTATGCATCACTGATTTTCTCACAAATCTATACTTAAAATTTCATTTCTAGATGCAAAATATCGTTTTATAGAAGCCATTAACTTATTTTGTAAAATGTATATTTTCAAGGCATTAAATTGTAGAACATCTCATTTTGATACGAGTATTGGCATCTACAGAGATATCAATTCACTTGAAGGACACAGCAATCATGACCTATTTAAGGTATCTCAGCTGCTCTTGGTGAAAATCATGAATAGTGGGTCGGGATTCGGAATCGCTCCCTTCTGAACCAGGCTGTCCCGGACTCTTACCTTTTGAACATCTACAATTTTGGTACAGTTAATATCCTATTATGCATTTTGTCGAGCCTTTGAATTCTTTAAATCCACGAAATGTAATGCAGTTTTTTCTTTTATGCTTATTCTTGCCAATTTTATGAAGACTTCACTCGAGTTCGCTACCTTCCGATAATGAGAACGCTCTGGCCACTGAAGCGCCGAGCTGGCAGCCGAATGGTTAGCGCTCTTGCCTTCGGTTCAACAGTTCGTGGGTTCGAATCCCACTTTGGGCATGGATGTTTGTAGTGGTTCGGAATCCACTTTAAGCCGTAAGTCCCGGTCTAATTAGCCCTCGTGTGCAAAAAATGACCGTTGAGCGACAAACAAACCAAACCAAACTGGCCACTGAAGCCTCTTCAGAAGTCTGAGAAAGTAACTGGTTGCAGTGACTTCAAAACTGAATATTTTATTCCATTTTTGCTTAATATCAGGGGTAACAGCTGTAATAAATTGAAATTCCAGCTGAGTCTTGTAGTTCGAATTAATTTTTTATAGATGTAATATTTAACTTGTACACAATTTTTCTTACAACCAATTAAAAAAATTAAGGTAACGATTACATTTTAATTAACTGAAAACATATTTTTAATATTTGATAACTTATAAGAATTTCAACTTAATTTGTTAATATCTAACAACCATCATTAAGTTGAAGCATTTATTTTTAGTTTCTTGCTTCTGTTCTAATTAAATTCCTAACTTGGTTCTCTTACCTTTTCTAAGATTCTGTTGGTGCACCTCGTGCAAAAAGTGATGGTAAAATGATTAGACCAAACAGAAATTCAGGGCTTTTTATGCATGAAGGCGAAGGATGTATGGATTATAATTTAACTAGAACAGTATTCAAAATTTCACTTAACGCAATAAACTATAAGGAAAAATTTATGCAGATAATCGCTCTGACATACCGTTCAACATTTTGCAGGTTCGATTTTGCTTCTGGCGTAGCGTAGATGTTTATAATGGTTTAGAATCACTTTACAAGTATAGGTTCTGATAGAATAAATTTTGGTGTATAAAAAGTGACAGTACAGAAACAATACTTATTTTCACCGTTAATGTGGTTGTTAGGTCTAGATTTTAAAATACCATTGTAAATTAACCCTCAAGTGAAGAATGACTGCTTATACGTAATCAAAATTTGTTCAATATACATATTTCCCACTTGAAATGTGAAAAGTTAAGCTTACTTTGAAGTTTTAAATTCTTATAATTAAGAATAGAACACTAGTAAAGGGTCTGATGTTTTGTTAGTGTCTTCATTTGTGATTTGATAAAATTGTTATTGCGTGCAGATCAACTGCGATATGAATCCCGTTCTTATATATTAGCATTAAAAATTTTCTAGATGAATAGCCAGTTTCAGTTTAAACACTCGTAAACTGGACTAGTATATCTAGTGTTCAGTGATTTGAAATTTAGTTTTTGGTTAAAATTGTCTTTTTGAGCCAAAGTGACTTTGAAATGATAAACCTTTATTCACTTGCTTTGTATTATCTTGTAAAATAAAATACAATTCTCTTATAAGACATTTTATAAGTGTTTTCTTTTCACAAAATTTAAGAAAATACGAGATTATTTCTTTATACTTTTTTATTCTCTTCAACTACAAAATTTATTTTAAAATTTATCGATTAAAATTATTGCATTTAACTTTTAAGTATGGTTATTCTCATTCTCCTTTTCTTTAATAAGGGTGAGTCTTCAAAATTGCAAAGATTTTTCTAATTTAGCAGCAATTTCAAATATTCGTGTAAATATATGCATGAAATAAAATGTCTATTGAAATATTAAAGTACTTTTTTCAACGTTTTTAAAATAAATCAACTCAATCTTCCTCGATGCTTACACTTTACGAAAGACTAAAATGTAAGATCATTTAAATAGTTCAAGTGTATACAGTAAAAACGTTAAGGGACAAGTAAAGATGGCACCTAAAAGCTTAACGCTATCGTCTTTTGTTCAGTGATTGTTAATTCTATCGATGTTAAAATTTTAGAATAAATTGATGGGTTTTTTGCAATTTGTTCTAAATTTATGTCATAAAATAGATTATTAGTCATGACTGAAATTGTTTTTAAATACTGAAAACGTAACTATAACTTAATTTGTTTATACATCCTCAAATCAAAATACGCCATTCATGTTTAAAAAGGATTGTTTCAAACTCTGCTTAGTGCTTCTACGAAAGATGACTAAAAGCATTAATTTCAGATCCAATAATAAAAAGCGATTTAAAAAAGCCAGAAAATTTATAATTTTTTATTATTCAAGATTTCCTTCTTGCAATTGTTATATAATTAATGTGAAATTTCTGTCACTAAGTTCTTCCAAGAATTTTTCAAATATCAACTTAACTAAAGCACAAATTTTGAATTTTCACTTTAAGATGATGAGCTGATATTTAAATGAGTCCTAATTTTGAGGTCTTGATTCTCTTTTCCAGCAGAAATGTTCACGATAGATTGTTAAGAATCTATAAATTCTAGGCGCAGATTGAACTGACCCTTATGTGTAAAAAGTAACTATGTAAGGATAAAACTACTCTGAAAATCCCACATTATCCTTTGTGAGAAATACAATTGTCAAATTGTAACCTTCATCGATAATATAAATTGGCTTATAACTTTCACTATGCTTTTAACGCTAAATTATAGTTCTACTGCAGCCCAGTTTCTAAACTGAATTGTCTTCTAACACTAATTAAAATTACTCTTAGAATTTCATAGTACCAGCTAAAGATCCAATAAATGCTTTTCTGTACCTTTATAAGCCTGATAATGATGGTTTGTGAGGCAATTAAGTTTTAAACTAATGTTTATATGTAAGTTGATATACACTCATGTCCATAAATTAAGGATAATTCCGAATCGCACAGAAATTGAGCTCTAAAATAAAATTTATGATGTAGAACTATCACACATCTTGAAGAATAATATGCAAATTACAGGAAACCACCAGATGGCACCGATAATACGTCACAATGACAGGAGTGTATATAAGGAATGGTTGCAAAGAAGTAAAAATGTTCACAAGCGCCTTAAAAGCCTTTCAATGCAATAACCGCAAAGTTATGGCACAAAGGAAGCATTTGGATGTTTTACGTGGTAGAATTATCGTGGACGTACCCAGCTGGAAGTATTCGAGGAATATGGAATCACCCAGTGTCATTTCTAGGCTTTGGCAACGGTTCCAAGATTATGGTTAACTAAGTAGACGTTACAACACAGGTCACCCCTTAGTTACAACGCTGAATGAGGAGCAGTATTTGGCAGCTACTGCCAAAAGAAACTGACGGAACATAGCATCATACCTGTCTGGTCAGCTCTCTTCAGCTACCGGTACGACAGTTTCAAGGCAGACCGTGCATAGACGCTTAGGACACATTGGTCTGTAGGCTCGTAGGCCTGTCAGATGTGTTCCACTTACCACAACTCACTGTTGCCTGCTGTTAACCAGGAGTAGAGAGCATACATGTGGACAATGCAACAGTGGTCTTGTGTGATGTTTTCCAACTAGTCCAAATTTAGCTTTCAGTCTGATTCTCGCCGGACTTTCATATGGAGAGGGCCAGATACCCGTTACCACCAAAAGAACACCACTGAATGACACCGTTACGGTGGTGCAGGAGTGCTCTTTTGGGGAGAAATTATTCTGGGTTCCAAAGCTAACATGCAAGTTCAGAATGTAACCATGACTGGCCACATCTATCGGGATGTGAATCTGGAACAACGTGTATGTTTGTTTCGGGGAACCATGGGTGCAGAATTTCTGTTTATAGATGACAACGGCCGTCCTCGCCTTGCGAACACTGTAGACGAATCCCTTCGATCGGAGGATATCACCCGTATGGACTGGCAAGCATACTCACTAGACTTGAATCCAATAGAGTATGTGTGGGACATGCATGCCCGACGAATTGCAACCCGTCAACACCTCCCATGTGTCTACCGGAGTTTCGGAGAGCATTGCTTTGAGTGGTGTAATTCCCCAAGATCAGATTGATAATTTGATACTCAGAAATCCTAGGTGTTGTACGGCCTGTATTGCAGCGTCTGTGGGCATACTATGTATTAACCATGTTATATTGGATTTTGTAAATAATCTTTCTTGAAATTTGCTCCAGGGAGTAAAAATTGCAACTTTAAATTAATGATGTCATACATATAGCATCTTTTTTGCTCTTTACCTTTTGTTTAATAGACTTTATAAATAATTCACATTTGTTATGCTTCTCTTTCTTTGCCAGAACTTGCATTATCCTTAATTTATAGACACGAGTGTATAACAAATCATTTGTTCCTATCTGTTATCATTTTCAGAAATATTGCTTACAATTAAGGGATTTTTGATTTCTACAGTTGGTGATTTCAGTATTCACAAGTTATTGTTATATCAGTATATATTAGGAAATACACTGCTGAATACTCATTATTGCCACATTGTTTTCAACTAATGTATTTCTCAAATTTTTAACACTTGATACAACATTTGAAGTGCTCTACTAAAAGTTATTGGTAATTTGTTTAGTTACAGGTTTTCTTGTGATTTTATACTCTCTCTGAATTGATAGTTTATCCTTTCGATTTCAACAATATCAAAATTCTTTTAAGTTAGACCAAAGTTAATCTTCGGCAAGAACGAGTCATTATGCTATGAAAACTTAGTTAGACATAAAGATATTTTTTTAGCTACAGTCAAATATGAATATACTTTTAAACATTCTCAATTAAGTCTTTGAACTAATTTAAAGTCTGAAAACTTGTTAATCTTGCATTTCGTTTAACTTACGCTTTTTAAATAGTATCATTAATTTGTATTTCAATTTCTTTGTAGTGACTGTTAAATGTTAAAATAATACATTATTACAGAATTAATCGATGAAATATGAACTTGTAATATGAAATATACTTTTCTATAATTACATTCTACAAAATCTTATGATATTCTCTAATGGGAGGATTAATGATCTGGAATTCCCAAAATATTTAGTCATATTTGGAAAGAACTTTCCACATAGTTAGCAACTTTAATATAGTTCCAATGCCAAGATTGAATAAAAATACAAAATAAAATTGCCAAATAATAACATTGAGATTTTACCAGCGCAATTTTCTTGTCATTAATGTACTATTGGTATGTATCCTGAAGAAGGATTCTAAATCCATCTAAAAAACGAGATTTTAATTCTCGGTAAACTATTGATAACATTAGAAACAGATATGTTTCTTTAAAACTAAACTGTCTAGTGTCGAATTTCTTAGATACCTATAAATATTTTGCACAATATATTAGCACCTGGATGCATGATATCTTAAACTTTTACTATACCTTAGCTTTAGAGCTTTACCAATATTTATTAAAAGCTTAAAGCTCTAAGATCATTTTAGCTGTGACTGAGCAACACTTATCCCAATCTCTTGTCAGGAATATCTTCAAAAGGATACTTTTCATGTGTAAAGCAATTTATTTTAACAATCCTATCTTATCTGTAATACCACGTGCTTTGCAAAAGAATCTAAGAGACGAGAAAGAATCTGAAAACGAGATTTACAAATTTCCTGTTATGATTGAAATACGAGATGATTAAATATTTTATTGAGAACTCGCAGAGATGGCAACTGAATTGTTAGCATTCTAAACTTCGATTCAACAGTTCGTGGATTCAAATTCCATTCTGGGCTCGGATGTTTGTAGGGGCTCGAAATCCCACTTTAAGCAGTAAGTTTTTGGTCCAATTCTCTCGTGCGCAAAAAACATCTTTTGAGCGACAAACCAAACTAAACACATTCAGAATTTTAGACAACTATCAACAATACTGAGCGGTCAAGTACAAGGGGTTTATCTTTTCTGAGCAAAAAGACAATTGACATAAATTTCTGTAAATGATCACTTTATAACGACCCAGAATTAGTCTTGAATGTTACTAGTATTAGCTTTCAAGATAAATATAAAATTCTGAGTTTACTTGATAAACGTTTGACTTTGAATTTACACGATGTCAGTTTGTGGAAAAGTGTCTTCGATTAAAGATTTTGAGAACTTAATATCTTGAGCACACCATTCATCTTTGCTTTCATATTACCAAAGTATCACCCCGGTTATGAGATACAATGGATGTGTACTATGTATGTCCTCGCCGAACTAGCAGTCGAATGGTTTGCGCTTTGGCTTTTGGTTCAATGCTTTGTTTGCTCGAATTTCATCTCGAGCTTGCATGTCTATAGTGATTCGGAATCTACTTTAAATTGCAGATTTCTGTCTAATTAGGGCTCGGCTCGGCTTGTCTTTTTTTTTTTTTTTTTTTTGGACATTGCGCCTAAAAATCAATCAACCCGGTATAATTATCCCGGCATGCAAAATATGACCGTTGGGCGACAAATCGAATCAATCTTAAGTATATCGTACACTTTATACTGAAAGTCCACAAATGAACCAAAGGGTCTTGTACATAAACTAGACTATCCATACAGAAAAACGTTCTTATAAATAGAAAAATCAACAGCATGTATACTCACTCTGCCCGACTCTAACTTGAAACGCCTTAACCTTAAAGCCTGAAAGTGAATATAATTAAGAACTTTCTGGAGATAACTCTGTTCCTAGTTTACGTGAAGAAATTGTAGACGAGTTAGTACGCAATAATGTATGTATGTTGAAGCTAGGGTGAGAGTAAAATATTTGTGCACATTACTTTTGATTTTCTCTTATGCAGTTTTGTATTTTGAATTCAATAAAATGAAACTTACTGTGCACAGTAATTTGCTTATTCACCTCAGCTCAATTTATCCGTTATTATTTAATTCGGACTACCTGTATTCTTTATTATTCCGGATTAATGTGGTTCTACTGTATAAATAATTTCTTGCGTGAAATGTATGAAGAGAGGAAAACTTCTAATTTTTTCAGACTCCGAAGTTAAAATGATAGACATCCATTTAGTGCGTTGTTTCGATAAGAGGGATGTCTGTACGAAATTATTTAAATGAATCAGAATCTTGGACAATTGTTGGTTGGTTAGAGGCCCAAACATGATTCGAAGAAACAGAATTATCTTTGTAATTTTATAAGTTTCCTTTCCAGGACCTGGAACTGTTTTTTGGAGACGAGAAATACAGGCCGAATATAACAGGGCAAAGTCGTAAACAACCAACAATGCTTATAACGATAATTATTTAACGCTAACGGCTTGAAGATACCGAAATATGAATGCTATTATGTAGCACCTTCACTTAGCTAATGATAAGGCCATTTTGAACAGTGTCGAAAATTATGATGTAGGAGTATATGCTCACCGACCAAAGTAGATCAAGTTACCTCTTGCCCGCAAGGAGTGGGCAAAAGCATGTGAAATGTAGGAGATAGAAAAAAAGAATATATTGTCATTCACATGCAGTGAAGTTTTCTCTTCACCCTGATAATAGGCGTATTTTCAGCTGGAGAAAACATGGAATAAGAAAAAAATCCTGCGTTCGTGCACGAAAAGTTCAGCAATGGGATTGGGGGAGTTATGGTCTATATGGTGCGTTTATCATTGGAGAGTTCCAGTAGTCCCAACGTCATTAGAAGTGGAGCTCTGGTCACCGATATAGGTAGGAGATCCTCTGACCTATTGCAGTTCCTTACGCTCTGAAACTGGAGATTATGTTAATGGAAGACAATTGTAGGCCACATCGTACTAACTTGGTGAATGACTTCCTTCTGAAGTAAGGAATTGCACGAATTGAATAGTTAGCATATTCTTCAGGCATGAACTCAATAAAGAATGTTTGAAACATTCTAGGCAGACTAGTCCTAATACCCCACGTTATCCCAGAACTGAAAATTGTTCTTGAGGAATGAGACGGAATACTTAATCTTCTCATGTAATAGCCTCATTGACTTGATACCTCTAAAGTGCTTAATGTTGGTGGCCATCCGGGGAAACCATAAACCCTTCTAAAAACTACTTCCTTTAAAGAAAACCTTTTACTTATTTATTTTATATGTTCAAGTGTGCTTTCATCTTTTTGAAGCAAACGTTCAATATTCCTTCAGGGGGTTTACTTTTTTTTTTTTTAAATAAACACGGTTTCCTCTCTATCCCTCAAGGGGCGGTCCGTCATAATCTGTATTCCAAGGTACCCCAGTGCTGTCTTTTCTTTTCCCTCGTGTTCTAAGAGGTTGAGGACTGACCTCGAGAAACTATCGCCCCTCTGTTGCCATTAGCTTCTCTTGGAGATTAAATCACATGCGTATTCGCCGTGAGTGGATACTAGTGTCTCTGGAAAGGAAAATCCTAATAATTAAAGCTCCCAGAGATCAGCACATTACTTTGACTTCTGCGTCATGAGCTGTGCTTCTCAGCACATCAATCGACTTTATGGTTCAAGCAATTTATGCATCTACTGATGACTCGTATAGGATGGGGTCCACCTCAGAGATGCACTCTGATGGTATAGGTCTGGTGCAGTTGGTCTCGGTGACTCCGAAATTTTACCATATATACAAATGGATATACAAATTTCTCATCTCTTGGGAGCACCAAGTGAATTCGCTTAGTCAAATGTTTTATAAATAAAATAAAGGCACACATAATATTTTCGTCTCCTTTCCTATAATTTAGAAAAGAATATTAAGTTCCGTTGGGAGATGTGAGAAAATGCAGAAAGTGCATTCTGTTGATATAATTGATTTTGATTAAAAAACTAAATCAGCTGTTATTGCAAAGATGCAACTACTAGCTTATATAGAAATAAGTCTTCCCTCATGGAAATTTTAATTTTTCTCGTGGTGTATCATCCAGTAATTTGTAAACTACTCTTATGGATGTGATTCTGGAAAATCTAGAAGCAGACTGTTTCTTATTGAAAGCATCAGTCACACAGAAGTCGCGTCTCGTTCTAACTAACGACACCAGAAATTCTACAGGATATTAAAGCTGCCTATATGAACTTACCTGTCCGGTCATGCATTCCATATTCACTGCTGTGTTCCCAGTTGCACCACTTCAGACACTCGAAGAGTGCTTGCATGTGCAAACACCTGGCTCGTTGCGCAGTGGTTGTCCTCTAAAGTGCAAATTGCACAACGAAGGTGTGAGTCAACTGTCATGATGAGACCATTCCTCTTACTCTCGACGTTGTCCGTAAAGATCACTACTATCAATCATCGTGGTCTATATTAACAATTTTTAATTAATTTATTTTAAACCATTTTTAATTAATTTACTTTAGAATAAATAAGTTAACATCACAGGCTCGATGAAGGAAGATTTATAAATCCAGCAGTACGCAAACTTATTTTCCCTTCCCCTTGCATTGCCAGAAATTTCTACACAAAGACCAAAGTCACCTTAAAATATTAAGAGAAGCACTTTCGGCTAAGACAAACCATGAAGGCTTTTGAGCTTAGATCTTCGAAGGAGTGCTTACGCAATCCCTATCTATTATCTTCGCTATAAACATAGTGGACTGATGCTATAGCTCTGTATCCTTAGGACGACTGTTTCGTAGATAGTTTTTTTACATGGTGATCAACACTATGTTATTTTTACACATATGATCAACACACTTTTCCTTGTACTTTACACTTTAATCTGTTGGACCCAGCCTAGTTAGCCCTCGTGTAAAAAAAAAAAAATGACCATCGAGCGACAAACCAAACCTGCACTACACAATTTTCAACAATAATAATAGTATTTTTAATTTTTAAGTTTAGTGGACTATAGATTGATAATAATTTTTTTATAATTCTCAACATTTACTAAATTTTTTCTAGGTTTACCAAGAAAAGGAGCTTCTCTTCCTGCCATTAAGAAGTGGATAATAGGTTTGAATCTTAAATTTTCTTATGTACCCATTATATAACATTTCTACACTTAAGACGGTATACTACATACTTAACATTTGGAATTCGGAAAGATGTCCCATGCCAATGATTGACTCCAAATTCTATAAAAAAGGCAAGTGATGGTAGCAACAACTGCATGCTTAAATGAAGGAACTGTATCATGCAAGAAACTGCTTTTTGATCACTGCTTTTATGTTTTGTGTAATGAAATTCTTACTAGCAATTTTTATTAATAGACAAAGTGTGTGACAGAATCGTTGTTTCTCATAGCACTGCTTGCGTCGGTATATAGCCCATAACAGTAAGAAATACTGAATCCAGCTCTGTATGATGTATAATTAATGCTGCTTCTCAACACTCCATTGTCACAAACAGAAAAGACATCTTATTCGAATAGCCTTAATTAATGATACGTCCATGTCACTAGCTGTGAGTCGTGAATTAATTGTGGTTTCCAATGCAACAAATGCAGGAAGAGTTTCATTTTGTCTAACACAGGCAGATAACTCTCGGTGACCATAGCTTCCATTATCCTTAAAGCTATATAAAACAGTAGCTTAATGGTGTTTTCAAAGATTAATCTAGTTACGGGAATGTCCTGGCTTTATAGAAAAAACGTTTGCTTGCAGCATCATGGTTGCATCCGTGTCTGATATCGTTGTATTGGCCAATCGTGGATTCTATTAGATGTTCATCTCGACCACCTTGTAGGGATTTAACGATATCTGTCAGATTTCTATTGCGTTAAAGCTCATGACTATTGCCCAACGAAAAATTCCTTTCGATAGGATGGTGAAAGATCATATTTTGTTTGGAATTTCATTGGTGGAAAAGATTTTTGCTGACCTGGTCAGCAAATGGTTTGTCAATGTAAGCCAGTCACCGTGGTTGATGCATGGGTAGCTGCAATGGTACATCCCATCCAGTTTCAAATGGAATGCATCAGGCATAAATTCTGTTATTACTGCCATTGTTAGTTCTGGACAGATTTTTAGGTATTTAGACTTCCAAATTACTATTAGGTTTACTCATTTATTGACATTCTTTCTAAAGCAGTAGTTATAATGGTCAGTAGTGCACTTTTAAACTTATTAATCTTTAATAGTATTATTGAAACTATCAGATTAAAAGATTACAAAGTTTAGACTAGCACAGCAAACTAACACTTTCCTAAAAATGCATACACTAGATGAACTTCTTTAATAGACAAGATTTGTCTAAAATAATAGGAAAGTCTCATCGAAAGCAAATGCTTCTATACGATAGTATGCTTAAGTTAAATACTCAATTAGAAATTTTTCCTTCTTGTTATACACTATTGCTTATAAGGCTGTACATGATTTTTGATTAATTTCATTTCGAGTGAAGTGATGTTCCCAATTTCACAAAGAGAGCAGACAATATTTACGTTAATTATATTGTCCCAGTTTCAAAGAGCTAATAACATGCAAAATGTATAAGTAAAATTGGGATTTTAAAAATATTTTCCATAGTTAAACATAAACGGTGAGTACAGAAGTGTGTGGACCATAATCTGGATTACGTATCAATGAAAACTTGTTTACCGGGGACTCCAGTTTCCTACCTACTCCCGACCACAGGACTGGTTTATGTGTAGTAAACCCCTGCAGAAGTTAAAAATACACGGTCTTCTAAAGTTAAATGCAGACTTAGCAGCAGGGTCGCACTTGGTAAACCTTTGGACGGGTGACACTCTGGTTCCCAGTGCATCAAAAGGCTGGTACATAACTAGACTCGGCGCTAGTCTGCTATTGAACAAGCAAAAAAATCTCATTCTTGTGTTTGGTGTTCAAGGTGTCACTGTATCCGTTGGTCACTCCCAGCCTATAAGTGTCGGCTAGCATCATGGTAAGTGCAGGATAGATATGTCCAGAGCCAGTGGATGTCATCCCTTGTAAGTTTTCATGGTGGGTGTTGCCGTTAAGCCTGAACCTTTATGAATATCTCATGGGTCAAAATACTTTCATTATTGAAGTCAATTTATCTACTTGTTGCATGTTCATAAGCAATCCTACAACTTTTCATGCACTAACGTATACAAAGCGTCAGAAAAATGACAAGCAGCAGATCTTGTACAAGTCAATTAGAAATAAAATTTGGTACTCAGTAACTTTAAAAAAATTTGATCATTTCCAGTCAAAACACTTCATAAAATTTTAAACGAGTCTTATGATGCTCTCTGTAACCCATACTTCATACATGTTACAGAAGCAGAATTTTTTGAAGAACTTTGTGATCAAGGAGTTTTTTTGTCCTGTAGATAGTATAAACATTCGACGTAACGGTATATTTATCCCTACCCATCATGTTATTTTAACTTTATGAACACCACACACACAATATTATCAAAATCCATAAAAATCAGTTATATAAGTCGCAAATCTCGTGTATACGTTCACAACTCTTAGATATTTCAAATGTCAGATGCAATCATTTTCGACAGGCATGTAGGAATAGTGGTCCTATATGTGGAAAATGTGTACAATCTGGTCATTAAATTAATGCTTATACTTCAGAAATTTTAAAATTTTGTATAGGTTCTGGTTCGCATGCTTCACTTTCCAAATCTTGCCCCTACATGGATCTTGGCGAAAGGAGTAATTACAATAAAGGGAAAAACAAAATATTATTCTTCCAGAAGCAAGACAATAGAAAAAACAGAGCAAAAGGTGGCCTTTCCAATTTTTCTATTTTACAAACTGCACCACTTGCTTGTCATCGAAATCCACTTTACCATCAACTTCTAATAGCACAAAGAAGTGTACTTCAACTGACAATGAATCTAAGACTGATACAAAAATTAACCAAAATCTTGAAAGTATTAAAAGAACATTTCAAATATCCTCTTCTGAAACAGATATGGAAATGGCCATATCATCTACACGGATCTCAGACCGTCTATAAATGCTTGAAAAGAAAAGCACAAAAACAATCAAATAAAACCTGCTCTGAATGACATTAATTTTATGCAACTGTCGTGGTTCTAGAAAACATTAATTGGTCTCATCTTTTTTACTTTCATTAATTTATTTTAATGACTTTATTCTTCCGAGTCATTCATTAAACAGTCTCAATTAGTTCTTATCTAATGCTTTACTTAAGCACTTAATTTTATCAAAGATTGCTTTGTTTTCGATGAAGCGTATCCTATCTGAGGAACTTCAGTCAGTAAAATCTAACAATTCTTGAATTCCGTAAAGTATTATCCAATGTCAAACATTCCTCTCTTGGTTCTGATAAAATAATCGCCGAGCTGGCAGCCGAATGGTTAGCGCTCTTGCCTTCGGTTCAACAGTTCGTGGGTTCGAATCCCACCTTGGGCATGGATGTTTGTAGTGGTTCGGAATCCACTTTAAGCCGTAGGTCCCGGTCTAATTAGCCCTTGTGTGCAAAAAATGACCTTTGAGTGACAAACAAACCAACGAACTGATAGAATAATCTATTCTATGCTTCAACATCTCTCTGAAAATTCTCTTAATTACTGAATGTTCGATGAATGTTTAATTGCATTTGAAACGAACATATATTTACAGGTAATTAGAGAAACGTGCGTTCATAATTTCAAAACCGGGTAAAGATCCATAAAGTTACAAATCAATACCCTTGATAAGCTACTGTCTGTGCAAACTTTTCAAAAAGAATTGTTTACGTAAGATTTGTATATATCTTGGAAAATAATGGCTCTCCTTTTTAAAGTGACTTAGGAGTTCTCGATCCACAACTGATAGTTTAATGTAACTAGAAACCGATATTCTCGTTGCCTTTCTAAAGCTAAGTCATTGTGTTAATTTTCTTTGATATCTATAAATCTTATGATTGTACCTGGATGTATTGTAAAACATCTGTATGGCCTTGGTTACGGAGGAAATGTACCAGTTTTATGCAAACATTTTAAGGAATACTTTTTAGAGAACGGTTGTGAAAAAAAACTGTTCCCTTATATATTGTCAGGAAGTTTCTGAGCCATCTGTTTTAATAGTAACGTTTTTTGTTTTAGCCATCAATCCCATTTTATCAGTAATCCAACAAACTGTGCAAAAGAATCTTTATGCTGACGATTTACAAATTTTATGATACGCCAGAAATATGAATGTCGTCGAGAGAACTCCAGACAGCTAATATCGTCGAGTGGTCAAATACAAACGGGTTTCTCATTTCTGCACAAAAAATTATTGGTATATACTTCTGCAAATGATGTATTCATCTTGATCCAGAATTAGTCCTGAATGGTTCTTCTAACCGCTTTCAAGATCAATATAAATCTCACGATCTAATATTAAACATCTGACTTACCTTCCACACATTGTCAGCTTGCGGAAAAGTTGCCTTCTCTCTTAAAATATTTTAGGATTCCAATACATATACATCTTGGAGAACAGGTTGTCCATCTTTGCTTCGTATCTACTGAAGCATCATTTGATCAAGGATAGATTATGAAAGTATATGTGGTTTTGCTCAACCGTCTTATTTAGAGAACTTTCAATTATGTTCATTAGCCTTTAAGGTTGTGTTTTGTAGCTTTCCAGAAATACCCTATAACTAATCTATATGCGGAAGCTTTTGAATTATCACTATCGTGTAGAAGAAATTTTCTGTCTTATTACTTTCGGATTCTATCCAATAACAAACATCTGTTAAGTGAGAAATTATTAAATATCAATAAGGTCTTTTCAAAGCTTGGTTATCATGTACTCCTAATTTTGAAATATGAATGCAAAATAAACTTCCAAATTTTGGTGATGTAGAAGTCTACACAAATACTTTTTTCTATCATCCTCCATGGATAGAAACGGTATACTTCACATTAAGTTATCGGAATTTCTAAATGTGTTCAATTTTGAAATCTATTTTTAAGGTACATCGACAATTTTACCGTTAATATGAACCTGATTTTACAGATGGTTCGGAATCACTAAATCACGTAGTATGTGCATTTATTAATAAAAAACCACATATTTAACAAACTCCATTTTGCTTACTTTTTTATTATCTACTGAAGTTACAAAATTTGGACGTAAATTTGGAATTTTTACTTAACGTATTTCTCCATTCAAATCTCTCTTCGTAAATTTGAAAGACTGGAGTTCTTAATATTTAGATGTGTCATCCTTTTGGCTTTCATAACTTTGTTTTAATATCTTTGCTTCTGAGTCATCTCAACATTCTCAATTAGTTATCCAACGATTTATTCAAGCACTTAATTGCATCAAAGATTACTTCGTTTTTGGCACAGCGTATCCCATTTGAAGATCTTGTGCAAGTAAAATCAGATTTACTTTGAATCACCCATTGAAAACTGGAAGTAATCCCTCTTGAGACATTTTAATGCTTGCTCTTCCTGGACTAAACTTTTTTACTAGAACTAAGCCTCTTTTATATAAAGGCTTATCTTCATTTAATTCCTGTTAGGATTGCTAACTACTTAAGTATTATTCCACGGTATTTTCCACAAGTATGTTATTTCTTAGTTCTATTTAAAGAGATTACTGCCCACATGATTTTCAAAGAAATTTATGGCTTTTATCACAATCAACTCCATGATTATCAGATTTTTACTGATGGCTCAAAAGTAGAACATATTTTTTTCTGGTATTGCTTATGGCACTATCTATAGTTGTCTTCATTTTGCCAACTCTTTACACTGAAGTTGTCGCTATTATGAGGTCTTCCACATTCGCTATCAGTTTTAAATTCCGTATTTACACTGATAATATGAGCAATTTCATTACGGAAGCAGCTTAATTCTCCTTAGCATTTTAATCCCGTGGTAAACAAAATTTTGGTTTTTTTAAATGAAATTTCTCATTGTTTTGAAATGATTTTGCTGGTTACCTAGTCATGTCGGTACTTCTGGCTATGAATTAGACTTCGTTGTGCTAAAGAAGGTAAAAATCCCATTAACCAAGTAGTCACTTATGTTGACATATGCATTCAGTTTCTGCCAATACCCATTCTGTTTGGTAGAGTTTCTGGAACAGGTAAGTAATTAATATTTTGTATTAAATTACTCATTCGGAATTGGAACATAATCCCTTACAGGTTGGCTCATGCCATTTTATCTCATATATGGATTGATCACACTCGTTTGACAGTTATATTTTATTTGAACAATCACCTCAGAGTTCCAGTTGTAAAAAGTTTTAACCAAATACCTTATCTTAATTGAGTGTCTGCTTTAATCAACGGTTTCAGGTTTTTTTTCACAAAAATTTCTTAAGTCTACTAGGTTTGACTTGGGAAACACCCTATCTAAATCTTTTTTCCAAGACTATCAAAATTTCGCACTGCCTTTAATGCGTTCTTTTTTCCATTTTTATTTTAGAATAGGCTCAATTTGTACCCTTTTACTGATGTAAACAAGTGTATTTTTATAGTAGACACTTTAAATCTTTTCTTTCTGATTTGACAAATTTTTAGCGTTTTTGTTAGGCGCAGTGTGTCCTCTTTTAGATTTTGTGCTAGAAAAACATTTTCCATAATGGTTCGCGGACTCATTTTATGGTTTGGAGCTAACCATGTCACCTTAACTTGATAAATCATTATAATCTTTAGCCGACCAATTGGTTTCTAAGATGCATTGTTTTTGCTTGAGGATCAACTAACTTATCAAGGATGCACTTATCAAAATAATACTCAGATTTATCTAAGTCAAACTGTTCAGTCATGGTTTTTGAAACATGATTCAGTTGCACATCTTTCATGGCCCACGCAATTACTGGAATTTAACAGCAGAGCTCCTTTAATCTGTTTTTTTAAGAGTGAAATCTTCTAATCTTCATCCATCTTTCTGGGTGCGAAGAAGTTTCTGCATGAGGAACAGCACAACACCCCCTTTTACCACCATACAGAACTTGTAAATGACCATTTCGATAAGGATTCCAGTAGTTTTAACAGAGCTAAAGGTGCTCCGGCGAAGTATTAGATACAAAATATTTGTAGCAGTTCTCTATTCTGGACAAACCAGCTATGCGTCCATCAAAACGAATAGTATAAAAATTGCTGGATTCCTGTAGCAAACTTTTCAATTGCTTATTACGAAGACTTCTTAGTCTCTATTTAATTATGATTTCTATTTTAAATAAAAAATTTTATAAATTTTTTCTGGATGCATGTTATATCAAATTTTCAATTATGTATACTTGAAACGATTCCTTAAGTAAGCCCTAATATCTTATCACGATGTAGCAAATTTAAAATTGCCCTTCATTCTCTTAAATATAATTGCAAAGAAAATAAAAACGCATGTCATCAATTTCTTTAAACTTTTGGGTCAAACTGCAAATCTTTCCTCCGGAAGAATTTGTTCAAGGTATAAGTGTATGTTAGAAAGCTTTTTTATATAAAGGTAGTACGCTACTCTAACTTTATTTGCTCTTTCAGTCATGACTTAACTACGAATTTAATGTTGACAAAGTTAATTTTGCTGTAAAAGTTCTACAAAATGATTAGTTTTCAAATTTTAAAAACTAGTATTTTCCTTTGCACAAAATTTTCAATGCTTCAAATTTACAAAGCAATTATAATTTAAACAAATTCCTTAGTTTTTAACGAGGTGAGAAAATATATAATGAAGGTTTAATGTTTTATATCAGGTTTTCTTCCTGACATATTAATTCTAAGACTTCTCAAAACCTTTAGTCAAAAGAACAATCTTGTCTATTGAAAAAAGAATTTTTATTTCGTACAGTTATAATACTAATCTTTGCGGGGGATGTAATCTCAGTTTCTTTCATTGTTTACCATCGGAAAAGTCTTGTCAAATGAATAGGACCTTACATGATGGAAAATAATTTATGGATCAATGTAAACTAATTTATGCTTTCTCTCCTTTAAATTGTAATGAAAATTTATTTACACTAAAACTTATTAACATTTTATAATTTTTTCACAGCTAACAGTGATTTTACATCAAGCAGTCAAAATTTAGTCTTAAAAAAAGCTATCTTAAAGGGTATTGAATCTGGAACAATAATTAGACCACCTCATTCGAAAGATGCTTCTGGAATAACTGGATCATTTGCTCTACCTTTAGTGCCGAAGAAAAAATCACCAGGAAACGTAATCGCGAAGTCTAAATTAAATGAAAAACCATCAAAAGCACCAAAAAAGCTTAAAGAGAAAAACACTGCTGAGGATATGACAGCATTAAAGAAAGAATCGGAAAGAAAAACTAAACATAGACAGTTTCTTTCAGAAGAAACTTCAAATGCTAAGAAAGATGCAAAGAATCCATCTTCATCCAAAGTTTCTAAAAGAGCAGTCAAAAAGGTTACACCTACAAAACTGGCTGTAAAGAAAGATGTTAAAAACAAAGCCCAATCTTCCCCGGAAGTACAAGGAAATGGAATTACTGATGTTGGCTCAGACTCGGATAAAGAAAATATAGAATATCCAGAAAAGCAAACAAAGCAAGAAAATGCGAACACAACTAAAGCTAAGCAAGGAAAGGTAACTGTAACAAGAGAACCAAAAGAGGATGTTTTGAAAAGTGCCACTCAGAAGGAAGAAGTTAAGCCCAAGAAAATTAAGGGAGATAAAACTAACATTAAAGCTATTACTAAACAGCTTAAGACAAATAGAGAAGCTTTAAAGCAATTAGATATTCAAGCGTTTTCAGTCAATACTGAAGAAACTGAAATTAGAAAAGATGCATCAGATACTGAATTGGACACAAAACATGATAATGCAAAATATTGCAAATCGTATGCTTCTGATACTGAGCTCGAAGTATCAAGAAGAATGATTCATAAAAACAAGAAATTAAAAACTGAAAAGAAACCTTTAGTGAAGAAATTGGGGAATAAAGCAGACGAAACGGTTTTAACTAATATAAGAAAGGATTCAGATGATACAGAAACTTTAAATTCACAAAACCAATCAAAAATGAGAAAAGCTAAGAAAAGGGTAATGTGAGCATTTTTTATTTTGAGCGCTTCAAAAGGTTTTATAAAAACTTTTAGTGTTTATTTTAATTCTTATAAAAGTTTTGCAGAGTTTTATAGGACTACTGAAATATTAGTCAAAAGAACCAGATGTACTTTTTGTAGTTTTGAATAAAAGTATTTTTAGTATTTGTTACTCTTATTAAAAAATCAGAAAACTTGCGCGACTGCTGCAGATTATATGCTTTTCAATGCAAGTGAAAGAGCATTGAAAAGTGTCTTGAAAGCTTTAAGCACCAAGAAATTTTAAAAGAAACTAAACGGTATTTATAGAAAATGAATTTCGAATAAAGTTAAACTTAAAGTATTGTTCATTTGTTTGAAAAATCTTTCATTTGATCTGATAAGACGGTACTTTATAACAGTTAGTAACAATGAAAATGTATATCTAAGATTGTAAATAAAGTTATATTCTATCATCCCACTAAAAGTTGCAATAACAGAAATTTAGTGACAGATGAGCTAGTTTACTGTAATATTGGCTTGTTCGAGTGTTCTCTTGTGAGTGTCCTGGGTTTTCACACTAAAACTGTTGTAAAAAGAGAATGTAAGGACTTCTGGCATTTAAATAACAGCTTCCAAAAACATAGAACAAGATTTCTGAAATATATTTCCTTTTTAACTAGTAATTATACAAGTCCAAATTTGACAACTTAATTTTGTAATTTGAATTTATTTGAAACACTTATCCTGTTTGGGAAAGCATTATTACTTAATCAATTTTCTAAGATTTATCATTTGCATTTTACTTCGATTCTTCAAGTAAGTTAGACAGTTGGCTTCCCGTGGTATTTCATAAGCGCCCATAATTTTTATTATCCATTCTTGTAATACACATCAAAATATTCAATCCTCAAAAGTTTTGAAAAAAGAATATATAAAATAGAATAGTTCTGTCTTTTTTCAAAAAAGTTTACTTATAAGAAAAATAGTGTAAATATTTGGGATAAAGTTCTTAAGTTACACCTGTCTTAGCTTCTGAACAAAATAAAGAACAAATTATATTCCTTGTAATGTTTACAAACAGTTGCATTACTTTAAGAGGTTTCTGTGCTCTATATGAAAATAGTTATTTCAATATGTGAGCTATTGTTATAGAAACGTACAAAAACATCCTGACACGAGAGAAAAGGAAGAATATACTCTTGCATAATTAACAAATCGAGGATCTGCTAAAGTCTAGGAAACAGATTCATGGTAAAAATTGGATCTCAAACCTCTAAGTAAATTTTTAAATGTATTGCTGAGGTGGAAATTTGCTTACAGTAAAGTGAGAAAGGTGAGCCCTTCAGTTTAGAAAAATTCAGTTGCAGTGGCACTCAAGGATAATTAAGTAGTTCATCCAATAAGTGTGGAGTCTGGCAGTGAAAACTAGTGGCACTTTTTTTAAGTGGGGGATGAATTGTTTAGAGTTTTAAAATTTTACATGCCGGTCGAATCAGCCCTCGTTGGCAAAATGTGATTTTGGGAATTTCTTTCAAATTTGGTGTTGAATGATTTATTTTGTAAATTTACTTCAAAATTATCGTAGTAAATTTTGTAATTAAAGAGATTTATTGCCTTCAGCTACTTCACTTTTCCTTCAATAAAAGATTTTCAGCAAGCAATATTGGCACACCAATTTTCTTTACATGATGGAAGTAATGTAAATGTCAATTCTACTTTTAGTCTTAAGTAGAAATTTTGTAGCTCGGATGATTCGATAAATGTATATGCTTACGTTTTGCAGTACAGAGGAGTACAATAAGTATATGCTCCTTTAAATTATGTTGGTTAGAAATGTTTATAAGCCAGGAGAAAAAATTATATCACAAAATTGTATACATAGAGAAAATATTGTATTAAAGCGATTTCAGTAAAGGAAGGTCAACACTTGATAATACTGTGCATTTGGAAACAAATACGCAATGCTTTTGTCAAAAGAAACCATCTTGTTTCTATATTTTTCGATATAGAAAAAGCGTATGATCATACTTGGCGATATAATCTCTAAACTATGTTTAACTTTGGCTTATATAAGAGGTAATCTTCCAATCTTCATTCAAAACCTTTTACAGTTGCGTACTTTTAGAGTCCACATAGGATAAATTTTATGCGATTTCTTTGTTCAATATGAGGGAGTTTCCCAGAGAAGCATTTTGAGCATAATACTTTTTAATTTACATGTTAGCGACACTCTCCATCAGCTTCCAGCATCTGTACATGGCAACATGTATGTTGATGATTTACAAATATCATGCCAATGATCCAATATGTATCTTATAGAACGTCATTTCCAATAAGCACTTAACTACCGTGTTTATTGGTGTAATTGAAATGGCCATACTTTATCTCTAATTAAGAGTAGATGTGTGCATTTTTGTAGGAAAACTAGCTTACACCCAAACTCTGATATTATGATTGCCAATGTGTCAATTCACATAGTTAATCAGGTATGATTTCTTGGAGTAATTTTCGACAAATTAGTATTTCTTCCACATATTTTATATCTTCAAAAAATTATGATAACATTCTCAAGGATCTGTAACACTTCCTGGGGAGCAGATCACACATTATTATTTAGTTATCAAGCCATTATACTCTCACGAATTTATCATAGTTCTATTGTATATGGATATGTGCTAGATCGTATGTCTTATGTAGACTAGACAATCTATCATTCTGCCTTAAGGATATGTACAGGAACATTTCGTACTTCACCTGTACGAAGTTTGCCATTTGTCATCAATTGCCACTTAATTTAATATGTCAACAATTGTCTATTAATTAGTATTTCTAAATATAAATGTATATAAAAATTATATACATCGTGTCTATACCACATCATCCTTTTGCGTTCTGAGCACACTTCTCGTGCTCTAATCCCTTCAACAAACTATATTAATTCCTTCCTTAGTTTTAAAAAGACAAATACAAACCCACAGTTATTTTACAGCTTTTTTTCACTCATCGAGATCAGTAATCTTCGTACACTCCTGTTTTTACTGATGGTTCCAAAAAGTTGAATGGTGTGTATAATTTGTGTGAAAACATGTCATACAGTTACGGCCTTAAAAATGTTTGTTCAATATATACTGCAGAAGCTACAGTAATTCATCATGCATTGAGGCTCTTATGAGACCAACGTTAGAAATTATGCATTTATATTGACAACATGAGCGTCTTGGAAGCATTAAAAAAATATTGATATGCATAATCATCCCGTAATTTCTAAAATTTATACCATATTGGAAACTTCCAAGATTATGAAATTCTCTTTTGTGTTGAATACCCAGCCATATAAGTATAGATGGAAATGATAAAACAGATGAAGCATCAAAAAATGCATGTCTGTATTTACAACAAGGTGTACCTCTCTCCGATATAAAAAATTACCGCAAAACATTTATTCATTCCTAATTGCAGGAGCTATGAGATTTACAAACTATGAACAAATTCCATTCCATCATTTTAAATGGATTACGATTATCAGTTTTATCACAACGTATATATGATGTAAAACTTACTCGTTTACGTATTGGGCATACTCGTTTTTTTCATAAGCACTAGTTTTTAGATGACCCTAAACTCTATTGTGCTACATGTAATGAATCGTACACTGTATAGCATATTTTAATTGACTGCCCTGATTTTAATCACTATCGTATTGCATGTTTTAATTCTACCTCTTTAACGTTACAAGAGCTTATTTGAGAAACTCCTCACTATAACCTCTTCGTATTTTTTGTATTAAATTCCTACATTGTATAGTCATTTTAAAAGAGCTTATTTGAGAAACTCATCACTATACACTCTTCATCTTTTCACGATCTATTAAATTCCTACATTTTATATAGTCATTTTACTTTTATCATTATATATTTTATAAGAACTCAAATCAATATTTTTTGAATGTTATACCATATGCTTGGCGCAGTTTGTCCTAGATAGGACCTTGTGCCATTAAACGTCACACATTCAGACAATCCCTATTTTTATTACCATATTAGATTTTTATTTTTCTCTAGATGTCAAACATTTTTTAAATCATAACATTTAATTGCTTGTGAATATACAATGTGATATATAAGTTCTTACAAAGTAAAATGATTTCAAGGCAAATGAAATTTGTACGTGGTTTATAAAGAGACAACAGGGACTTTTCAATGAAAATGAGGTTACATCTTATTGCTCACAAATAAAGTGCAATAATTGTTCAGTTCATTTGTAAGAAAAGGAGTCAAATTCTCACTCAATTTTAGCAATGCTCCCAGATGTTCCGCTAAAGGTGAAAGATGAACTAGCAGTTGAATGGCTAGTGTTCTAGTCATCGGTTCAATAGCCTGTGGTTGTTAATCCCACCTTAGGCAAAGGCGTTTGTAATTGTTTAGTATAGACTTAACTGTAAGTCCCAATCTAATTAGTCCTCGTGTATAAGTGACCGTTGATTGAAAATTATTGAGGCAAATAGTCAAGTCACACGAACGCTTCCCTCAACATCAATTGCTCATGGGGCTCACCTTTAGATGAGTAAGGGTGTGCCAATTCCGAGGTACCCAGGGATCTTTATTCTCTTTCTGTTTTTCCTCTTTTTTTATCTTTTGCAGCCCTTGACGTCAATCGGCGGAGTTCTCCATGAGTAACTGTAGCCACACTGTTCCCTGCTTGTCACGGACTGTAAAGATCCCCATTTGTTGGTTCTGCGTGAAATTCCTTTGGACGGGTGGTACACTTTGATCCTTAGCTATCAATCGGCTGGTACCTAGATACACTTGTGGCTGGTCTGCTAAAAATCAAGAGAAGAGGTCACTGTCTCTGGAGGTGACTCCCAGCGTATGGATGTCGGCTAGAACCATAGAAAGCGCTGAGGCTAGAGATGTCCAGAGCAGGTGGCTGCTATCCCTTGTAGGGCTCCTTGGTGGGTGGTGCCGCTGAACCTGAGACTTTTTAAATATCCTATGGATTCTAATTCTCACGTCATTGAAACCAATTCATGTACTCTTAACTTGTTAATAACAGCTCCACACACGTTTCATGGAGTATCGCCTTTTGTAGAATAAAAACTTCTCACATGTTGTATTGGTAACGCACAAGATGTTAAAAAATTACACTCGGGAGATCTTGTTCAAGTTGACTAAAAACAAGCTTTGGTAATCAGTAATTTAAAGCAATCGGAATCATTTCCAGTCAAAATATCATTTCATTAAACTTTAAGCGAATCTCGTGATGTTCTTTCTAACCGCAATTTCAAAAATATTACAAAAGCAGAATTTTTGGAAGAACTTCGTAATCAAGGAGTTTGTGCTGCACGTCGTATCAATATTAGAAGTGACGATATACTTATCTCCCCCATCATGTTCTTTTAACTTTAAAAACACCAATATTATCAAAATCCATAAAAGTAGTTATATAAGTCGCAAATTTCATCCATATATTCCTAATCCTGTTAGATGTTTCAGGCGTCAGAGATGTGATCATTCTCGACAGGTATGTAGGAATAGTGATCCTATATGGGGAAAATGTGCACAATCTGGTCATGAAACTAATGCTTGTACTTCAGAATTTTTCAAGTTTTGTATCGGTTCTAGTTCACATGTTTCATTTTTCATATCTTGTCCTATATGGATCTTAGAGAAAGAAGTAAGTGCAACAAAGTTAAAACAAAATATTACTTTCCTAGAAGCAAGACAAAAGAAAAAAACAGGACAGCAAAAGTTGCCATTTCCTATTTTTCTACTTTACTAACAGATGCAAAAATAAACAACAACTTTGTCATCTAAATCGACTTTACCATCAATTTCTAATAGCACAAAGAAATCTACTTCAGTAACCAATAAATCTAAGACTGATGATACGAAAATTAAAAACCAAAATCTCGAGAAAAAAGTATCAAAAGAACAATTGATATATCCTCTTTTGAAACAGATATGGAAATGGACTCCTCCTCTACACATCTCAGATCATTTCAAAATGTAGAAAAGAGACAAGCACAAAAAACAATTAAATAAAACCTGTTCTGAATGACAGTTTCATGAAACTGTCACGGTTCTCAAAAAACGTAGTTTTTATATAACATTTATCTGTCTCATATTTCCGGCTTTCATGAATTTTAGTCCCTTTATTCTCTCTCTGAGTCTTTCATTTTAACATTCTCAAGTAGTTCTAATCCAATGATTTACTTAAGCACGTAACTTTATCAAAAACTATTTTGTTTTCGGAGCAGTTTATCCTATCTGAGGATCTTGCGCTAAACCATTCCAATCAAACCAAAATCGACATCCTCGAATGAATACAAAATAGAATGCATCAAAATAACAAGCTTCATCTATGGGTTCTTGACACTCTATCGTTGTTACTACTACTCTAGAGGCAACAAAAATTCAAATCTTACATACCTTGTTGAATCAAAATTTCCAGGTTATCATCATCTTGAATCTAGCTTTAGTAAGAGTTCATAAAAAGAATGAAAAGGCTTCAATAAATTGAAAAGAAACATTTACATCGAAAATGTAAGAAATCCAAAAACTTCATTAATGTATATGTTGCAGTTACGGATCTTTCTCGATCCTCGTCCAACTATAAATCATTTTACTTGTCCGTAAAATGATTTATAGTTGGATTTATAGCTGGAACCTTAATAAATCCATCAAGGACAACGAAATATAATTTACTGGATTGTTTTTTTATTCCTCTTGTTTCTACAGTTTACCTTAAAAACAATCTTCAAATGATAATTTTTATGGTTCAAATGATAAATGCCTATGGTTTGTTGACCGTAATATTTGCATAGATTCTTTCTCAAATTATTTATTAGTTGTAATTTTAAGTAACAGGTAAATCGCGGACTTTGTGATTTACTCATTTGTTATATTAATGTTTTGCACGTGGAGTGCAATTAAACCGGAATCCATAGTTTAAAATAAAATCATGATCATTACATTAACTTTCATGGATTAGATTCCCCTCCAAGATGAGAATCTAATCCATCAAAGTTAAATCGAAGACAAATCATGAGGGGGAATTTATTTTCAAAAAGTTTATTTGAATGTAATTAACTTTTAATTCTCGAAACGCATTAAACTTGCTTTTAAATTCATCCATAATGTTCTCTCTGAAACACGTTGAAGATTTCGAAATTTAACTTGTAATTGGGGGTAGGTGAAAATCCTGAGGTAGACATATGAGGTCTTGCTTCGTGATTTGACGACTACGGTCTTTAAAGTCTCAATGACTTATATCCAACCTACACTCTTTCCATCATGATTTTTATGTGCTTACATTTTTATATGCTTACACTGAAGGTTAATTTATTTTTCTTTGATCAATTTGTCATTAATTTCTGCTTACTTTACCGAAGTTCTTAAAATTTGAATAGTGATAATTCTTTTGAAAATGACCACTTTTTTTTATCATTGTTCAGATATTGAACGTAACATACAGCTTACATTCTATAATTGTTCATGTATGGGATAAAACATGTAATAATATTAATGAACTCGATTTACCTATATGATTGCCGCCCGCCCTGTCTAGTAGTCAGAGTGCCTGACTACAGATAGGGAGGTCCTGGGTTCGAATCCCAGTTCGGGCATGGATGTACTATCTCTTTCTTTCTATTCTTTGTCCTTTCTGTGTATGAATGTGTTGTAAATGATTGCCTACCTTATAAACAGGTCCCTATGGCATGTGTGTACTGAGGAAGTCGGACTCCACACCAAAATATGGTTCAGTTTAAAAAGTGAAGCAGCGCGCCCCATGTTGCCAGCCCTGCTGGCACGCGACAACAACAACAACAATCTATATGATTAATTATTAGCAAAATAAATCATCTGTCAAATTCTTAAAGATAATATTCGGATAAAAAAAAAGATCTGTAGATGGAAAGAATAAATTGCCTGTGGGTCGAATTATTTTTATACGAGATTTCTGTTTTTAAAATTAGTTTGCTTAAAAGATTCTAAAAAAACTTGATAATTACTTAGTGGTTAAATACAAAATAACTCTAAATGACTAAAATAGTTATACGAAACTTTTGTGACAAAATTATCAAACGGTATCAAACACTGTTTTCTATTCCAAAATTTTGTATCTTCGATAAAATATTGACTTCTTCTTTCACTCATGTTCTGCTAATTAATGGTGAACTGTATAATTCTCTGGAGCAGACATTTTCTTTTAAAATGTGTTCTAAGGATACGATTTCTATATTTCTATGTATCATTATTTCCCATTGAACATAACAAAATTTTCACTTTATCTAAATTATACCTTATAATTAAATCAACTAAAATATTATTCTTGGATCATATTGTCTCACAATATGTCTTTAAAACTCTTAAAAAATATTCAGTTACTCATGATCAAAACTTTTCAAAACCCTTTTTAATGATAGTATTTTTGGTAGTTGGTCATATTCAATTATTCATCTGATTCCACACGAGCTTAAGTACCCAAATATAAAACTAATTTAAATATGGTAATTTCTATCCCTTTCGTTATCTTTGATACTGTTCAGCGAATTTTAACTCGTAAAGTTAAAAATTTCTTAACTGAAAAGAAAAACGAAATCTACAAATCAATTTTTTTATCCATTAGATTCCACCTAGCGCTCATTAAATTGCGTTACACCATGAAGAAATTACAAGAAAATGTATTTCATTGGTATATTACCAAACAATTTGGAGCTAAATCTGATCATTTTCTTTATTGTGTCAAATCTTCAAATTTGTAATTTTTTTACTGTACGACAAAATTTTCTTGATGATCTAAGAAATTGCACATTCAGTTTTTGGAATTCTGAAATTTTAAATGGCTTACTGATTTTTTGTGGGGACTCCATATATCCATCACCAAATTGATGAAGCTGGAGATATTTATGATAAGAAAATAATTTTAGTTTTGCATAAATACAATTTTTCTTAGAAAAAATTCTCTTACTTATATTCATATGTTTCATGCTCACGGGCTTCTTTCTTAACCTATGCTATCTTTCATTCAAGAAAGGAAAGCAATGATATTAAAGTGCTATACACATTTAATCTTTTTCATAGGCTTTACAATCTTTAATTTATTCATTGCGAAAATTTTGATTTTCAAAATAGACATCTACCAAATTACAGTGAGTGTAAAAAGTATTCGTACAGTATGACAATCGATTTAAAAGAGATCCGTTCATAAAAATTATAAACAGAAATTCCATTTTAATTAATTATAAATACATAATAGAACATATTTTCACTAGTTTCATGTGAAATTTGCACAAAAAATTTTTTATACATAAATAAATATTTACAAAACTAACAATCCAACATCTTGTGGTTTAAAAAGTATTCGTACACTAAATAAAAATGCAATTTTTTAAAATTATATTTTGTGATTGGTTTGGCCATTATGATGTAGTTAATTGACGTCATCTTGTAAGTTACTTAAAAGGTTCTTCAGTGGAAATTTTAATGTAGTGAGGAACTAGAAATTCTGTAATGGGTCGTAAAAGTAAAGAAACAAGTGTTTCCGAAAGAGAACTGATTTTAAAACTCTGTAAAAATGGTAAATCGTACAAGATTTCTGATCTGGTTGGTAGACCCCTTTCAACTGTGCAGTCAATCATAAAAAAGTTTGCTGCCACTGGAACGTTTCAAAACAGTTCTCGTACTGGGCGACCATGTCTATTGACATTGTCTGACAGACGGTTTCTGGTACTTTCATTAAAGAAAGATTCCAAAATAAGTGCTCTTACATTAACATCAGAACTGAAGAACATGGGAACAGCAGTCTCCATAAGTACTGTTCGAAATGCATGCAGAAATGAAGGTTTCCATGGCCGTGTTGCGAGACGAAAATTCTTTGTTAGTGAGAAGAATCGGAAGCTGTGATTGTCTTTCGCCAAGCAATACGTTAATGAAAGTCCAGATTTCTGGAAAAAGTTTATCTTTGCAGATGAAAGTAAATACAACATATTTGGATCGGACGGGAGACGAATGGTATAGAGAAAGCGCAATACAGAAATGCATCCTAAGAATTTAGTGCCAACAGTGAAACATGGGAGTGGAAGTCTGCTTGTTTGGGGGTGTATGAGTGCTTCTGGGGTGGGCAAATTAGTCTCTATTAAAGGCATTATGAATCATCAACTTTATATTGACATTTTAAACAATAATTTAGGACCTAGTGCAACAAAAATGGGCTTGAATGGTGATTACTTTTTCACGCAGGATAATGACCCCAAGCACACAGCCCTAAACACAAGGCTCTGGATACTATATAATACCCTAAAGTTCATGAAATTTCCTCCTCAATCACCGGGCCTTAACCCCATCGGGAATTTATGGGACGTTTTTGATAAAAATATTAGATCCAGACATATTTCTGATAAAAATGATTTGAAATCAGCTCTTAATCAAGAATGGGACGCCATATCTAGTTCAATGATAGCAAAATTGGTGGAATCGATGCCAAAGAGACTCAAGGCAGTTATTCGAGCTAAAGGATATCCTACAAGGTATTA
The DNA here is from genome assembly GCA_037975125.1 of Latrodectus hesperus. Lineage (NCBI taxonomy): Eukaryota > Metazoa > Arthropoda > Arachnida > Araneae > Theridiidae > Latrodectus > Latrodectus hesperus. The sequence goes on along the minus strand of CM075854.1, from coordinate 79,495,693 downwards.
GCTGAAATATTATGATTGTATTGGCCAATATATGCCTGATGTACGAATACCTTTTGCATCACAAGATGTTGGATTGTTTCAGTTTTGTAAATATTTATTCATGTATGAAATTACTTAAGTGTAAATTTCCCATGAAACTAGTGAAAATATGTTCTATTATATAGTTATAGTTAATTAAAATGGAATTTATGTTTATAATTTTTATTAACGGATCTCTTTTAAATGAATTGTCGTACTGTACGAATACTTTTTACACTCACTGTATATACTCAGTTCTTAAAAAATTTCACCAAAAATCAACAAAGTCATCATTTTCCTTATTCTTCCAAATTCATTAATATGAACACTTGCAATTTTTTATTCAAATTAGTTACTTCAATTTAGGATCAGAAATATTTATTTGATGGTTATTAGAATGATTCGAATTATATGCCTGGATTCAATGATCTTATAATATTTATAATTTTTAAGTTTTTACGAGAGAGAGAGAACACTAACTAAGTCCGTAATACTGAAAATGGAATAGATTTTATGACAGACATAGGAAACAGAACTAAGATTTCAATATTATTTTAAGTTAAAAAATAAGTGGACTCAAACTGCTAAATTTTATCTTCCAATATAAAAAGTTATTTAGATTCCTATCTATAATTTTAAAATAAATTGAATGAGAAACTTTTATGAAGACAATGTCGGGGAAAAAAATATGTTTCTTCCATTGATCAGCCATTGATCATTGCAGAAGAATAATTAGCTGTCTGACTTGATTCAATAGTTCGTAGGTTTGAATCGCATCTCCTTTTTGAAAGTTTGTAGTGTCTCGGAATATAATTTAAACATAAGAGATCGCTCACTATCATTTGCTCACTTGCTTGCAAAAAATAACCGTTGAACAATGATATAAACCTTGGATCCCAGTAAAAAATCTTGCATGTTTCTACAAGAGAAGTATATAACAATCATATATGTATTCTATGCTGTGCAATTTCAGATAAAGAAAGGTTCATCCCTTATACAGTTGAGTCCAATCTGTAAATCGCTCTTTTCGATATATAAATTAACTCTATTAATAATGAAAATTATACAATAAGATGAAAAATGTCCTCTAATACAATGAAGTATTTTAGAAAGCAAGCTAACTTGTATAGTAACGGTGGTATGTATTAAGGTATGAGAAACTAAATTATGAATGGATGTTTTTATTAATTGTAAAATAACGATATTGAGATAATTTTCGAATAATTCCTATTGCATGAATATTGCATAGTGCAATAGGAATGATTTATAATTTATAATTTATTCCTATCGTATGAATTTCTATTTTTATTTTAAAGTGAGTGAATAAATTATATATATATATATATATATATATATATATATATATATATATATATATATATATATATATATATATATATATATATATATATATATATATATATATATTAGGTGTCAGTTTGAAGAAAAAATTGAAGGAAATTTATGTTTTACCATTCCTTACACAATAACACAATTTTCCCTAAAATTTACTTTTTTCCTAATAATGATTAAAAATTTGTTTTAAAATCGTTAATAATTTTAAAACATTTTACAGATATTTTCATGAACTGGATAACTCTGTGATAAAATTTGTAAAATATTTCAGGAGTCGGAAGGAGAAATGAAATTTCAAATTTGTAATTTTTTTACTAAACAATAAAATACAAAATTACAGATTCTTATTCAATTCAGAAATTATCTTGTAGCATTGAAGTATCGCAACATTTATTAAATCCTGTATTTTTCAATTTAGATTTTACTATTGTAATATTTTTAAAAATAAAAATTAATTAGTATAAAGACTTTTCTTAACTTCCCATTTTAGTTTAATGAATTGATTTTATTAATTATATAAACAAATACTAAGCTTTGCAGAATAAATATTTGTTTTTACTCTATCAAAAATAACTTAAGAAGGAATACTTTATATATATATACATATATATATATATATATATATATATATATATATATATATATATATATATATATATATATATATATTAAAGCATTTGTAATTTCATTCCACCTGGACTATAATTTAAAGAAAAATTTCTTTAAGAAACATGCCAACCTCATGTGCCTATACTGAAATAAAATGAAACAAAAAGAAGTGAAATTTATATAGCATTTTATTGATTTTTGTAGCAGAAAATTGTGTTCGTCATTAAAAACTAGGAAGTATAGTTGGTAAGACAAAAACATTTTAAATATTCATTTATGACATTCTTTCTTAGTATTATTTTTTCAGAAAGAAAATCGAACGTTAACGAATTAAAAAGAAACATGTTACCAACGTATACAATCGTTTTCGTTCAATATTTAATTTGTATTTTAACTTATTTTCTTAGTAATTACTTTAATAATATCTATACATTTTTGGAAAATGTTATATATTCGTGTGTTTCAGCATTTTTTGTGACTAACAATGTCTTTACTTTCAACATTAAAAAAAAGAAGAAATTTATGTTTGAAATGAAATTGCTTCCAGTCGTTTCAGGATTTTTGAACTCGCGATTTGGATCCAAAATGACTTAAAAACATTGTTTTATCAGATATGGCACTATTCCAATTATAAATAGATGAAAGTTGATCTTGAGTGGGAAATTCATGGAAAAATGAATTACACATGAAAAGCACTGTGGTGGATTCATAATGGTGGGGGTTATTTTTACGTGCCGTGGACTGATTTTTTAGTCAAACCAATCATTGTCAGAAAATGATTATATTCAGTTGCTTTGACTTCAATTATAGTTATTTGCACACTAAATAACTAAATATACGCAGATAATTATTTTATATTTTAGAAAAACAATTGTCGCCAAAGTCATTATATATATATATATATATATATATATATATATATATATATATATATATATATATATATATATATATATATATATATATGTGTGTGTGGGTGTGTTTTTAAATTAAATTCTCTACAGTTTGTAGTAGTTTATTTCTCTCTTGCATCGACAAGCTGGAAGCTAAATGGTTTCATTTTGATTCTCAGTTTAACAGCTCATGGTTTACTACCTCGGATACTGATGTTTATAGTGCTTTGGAATTCATTTTAAACCGTAAATCCTGCCCTCGTTAGCTGTCTTGTACAAAAAAGTGTATGTATAGCTAAAAACAAATCAAACCAAACCTCGCCAAGGCAGAGTAATCACATAGTTAATTTACAAAATCTACATAGTGGAAATTCCTTTATTGTTGTCAATGGCTAAATTGGTACTATGCTAGAATATTTTTGTTGACTTCTGATAGTTTATAATTAATGACTTGTAGAACTGCTGCACTGAAACGTCACACAGAAAAAAAGTATTCCTAATATCATAAGTAAAAATCCTCTCATATGATATTAGAAAGTATCTAAAATTTTGTTACTTCAGTTAGTCTTAAATAACAAAATTTTGGATACTTTTGGATTTTGGAGCCTAAAGAATAGACACTGTGCAAAAATCACTTAAAACTTAAGATTTCATAAAATAAAAGGTATTAGGTTATATTACTGCTTAATTTTAGTGCAACTAAATTGTCTTTGTAGACTTTTGAGCTTTTTTCATATAAAATACTTATAAGCATTCGTATAATTTACACAAATTGATGAAATGTCTTATTAACCATTTATTTTTAAAATGTGAATTTTATTTAAAATTTGAAACGATTGGTTTCAATAATATTCACACGCTGTTGGAAAAACAGAGTATAAAAAATGTGTTATCCTTTGAAATAAAGAGTATTTTTAGAGTTCGAAGTTAAATATAATTATGTTACAAATTGCACACATACACACACACAAAAAAGGACAGGCTGGTAAAATTCATAGAATGCAAAAAATTTATTTAAGTAACTTGATTGATGTTTTTCAATCAAATAAGGAGTATTCATGTAAGTATAACTTTTGCTTTTTGTGACCATTTCATCACTTTAAAAATTATTTAGAAATGTATAATTTAGATTTTTTATTTCAAAAATGCTATACTATATTACTTGACTATGCAAAATATATCGAAATAAGAAAAATATTTCGTATGTAAATATTTTAATTCAACTGAATAGTACAGAAAGATTTTAATACCGTATATATAGAAACATGGATTCCACTCTTCCTTTGTTCAAAATTTCATACCGAATAGTGACAAATATTTTTAAGCCTTAACTATTTTTTATTTTATATCATTATCTGAAGTCATTATCTGGTTATATTTATATCTCATTATCTGGTTCTTCTAAACAATAAAATTTTAAAAAATTAAGAAAAACAAATTCTACGGTAAGAATAACTGCAATCAAATATTTGTAAAACTAAATCAAAATGAAATACATTTAATTGAATTAATGTTCATGTAAGAATTATATGTAAGATTACATAATACAAGACAACGTGACCAGATACAAGAGTATTGAGGGTACATCACTGGCCTTCTAGCATAACTTTTGTTACTCATGAGGTAAAAACAGCATAAAATTTAAAAGTTAGAGTAAAAAAAACTAAAATCGTTACTAGATGTTACAATCATTATTTGCTATCATTATCATACCATTACAATCCATTTTTACTAACATTATTATATCATTAAAATTCTTATAGATGTTCCAGATTTGAATTAAATAAAAATTTGTCCTTCATTCTATATCATAATATAGTTTATAATATAGTTCTATATCATAATAAAATCTAAAGAGGAAAATATTTTTATTTTGAAAAAATGGAATCCCAATAATAATAAGCAATACATGTGAAAATCAGATTTTCCAAATATAGCACTATGCTGACATTTTTATTTAAAAAATCCTTTATATGCATTATCATCTGTTGTACGTAATTATTTCCTGTATCATTGCAGATATTTGAACAGCGAGACTAAAAAAAATTACTTGTCAATGTATTATTTATCCTCCAGAAGATTCTTTATACGATTTAATTAGCACCTATATCGATTCTATCATTCAGTATTTCTTCTAATTTTGCTAAAAGTGAAATTTAATTTTTTTTTTTCATACAAATTTTCTATACCCTACAAACTGTCTTTTAGAACATAACTTAGAAAAGCAATTATAAACCAAAGAATCTACATTTAGAATCTGATGTATCGTGTTGAATAAAATATGCTATAAATTAACCCAGGCGCTTCCATTTCTAGTTAGCACATAAAAAAAAATGTTTACAAAAAATTATATGAAAGTCGAAATGTTATAGATTTTTATCAGTATGGCATGTCTAAAGTAGACATTTTAACCGCTCTGGATTTTTGTTTTCGACATATCAACTATAGTTGTTCACATTCTTAAAGACACGAGAAAGAACTTTTATAAATGAAAGGGAAAAAATAACAGTTTAATTTATTAAAATTTTCATATAAAAACCTGTCTTAAGGTAAGGATTATTTATGCAAAAATTAAAGACGAGCGATTACATTAATGTAAATGCAATATAATTTGAATGGACCAAATCGTCTTTTATGCAGAGAAACATTCAAATATGAGGAAATAAAAATTTTCAATTTTATTTTGGTTGTTTCATTTTCCTTTTCTATTTTTAAAACCATATAGTGTCGATCAAATACGGTATTGTCAGAAAATTCATGAACTGAAAGTAAGGTCATTTTTTAATTTTTGAAAAGATATTTCTGATATTTTTTTAAAAACTTCATTGCTTAGTTAAAATCGTGAATCTAAAATAGAATACCGTATAATTTTAATCAAAATATTAATAGTTAAGTATTATAAATAAATAAATGTAAGTACAATCTAAAAATAAGTACTAAGCTTTTTGCCATTTCATTTAAGTATTTTTAGAATAAAAAAATATATATAACTTATTTGTATATTAGTTATTTTCCCACAGGAATATATCTTGTGTTAAAATTTTCTATTAGTAATTTTTTAGTTCGAAAAGTGACCATGACATATAATTTTTTAAGAATGTGAGATCATATTATTATGACCCGCAGGATTATCGATCTATGAAAGACCGAGTCGTTACTATCTTTCTTTCTTGTCGAAACGCGTTTCTACTCTAGTAAGTCTATGAATTAGTTTTATTCGAGTCCGGAACTTTATGTTTTACATGTTTTAGTTTTAGTGTTTTCTGGGTAATGCGCTAAATGAGTAATCTGATTCGTTAGTGAAGCCATTGCAATTACGCTTGTTTCCATATTAAACATCTTAGAGATTGCAATTTTTAGTTCTGTTTTGGATTGAAAGAAACAACCAGTATAGTTTTCTATCGTTTAAAATTATTGATATTAGAGGACTGTGGTATTTTAGCTTTTGTCAGGGCTAGTGCCTATACTGATCACTTTTAAAAATCTAAATTAAAAAAAATTGAAATTTAAACTTTGCTAATATTTTATTAAATCACTTTTTCGGAATTGTTATGAATGACAAAAGTAATAACACTTTTATCTCAAATCCTTCACGTAGTGTAGGAAAATGAATTTAAAGCAGTTGAGTAAAACGCTTATAAGAAATCTCAACGGGAGGGGAAAACAAAACTCATTTTTGATTATAATTCTACTGGCAAATCAATCTTGAAAAAGTACTATAATAGCTGTGCATTTTTGCATTTCATGCCATAAAATAAGTTTATAAGCAATTATATCCTTTTGCATGGACGCTGGATAGCCTTCTAACTCTAGATCTCAAAACTTAGGCACATATTTTTCTCTTTTAAAAGAAGTATAAACCCAAATTATGTCCTTTCCTACATATATTTATGAGCTTCAGTGGCTCGGTAGCTTCACGCCGCTTCCCGTAAGCTCAGCAAAAGTGAAGCATCATTTGCCACGGGCAGTGGTTGGGAGGGTGACCGCGGTGTACTCTTCTTCACTGGGTTGCTGGAACTCCGTGGATTGGGGACGTGTCTACATTAATATGTGATGTCCAAAGTCCTTCCGCTGGTGTGGCGTGGATGTGGAGAGGAGGGTGTCAGCTCATGTGTGGCCTCGTCACCTGACCGTGGTTAAAAATTGCGAGGCACCTTAAAAAGAGCAAAGTCATACTTTCACCTTCGTAGTGCTCTGATCCAAACGAAAGACGCTCTCTTCTGACTTAATTCGCACAGCCAAAGGCATAGACAGCTTGGCTTGTCCAAGTGTCATAAACAACAACATATATTTATCAATAACAGTTTACTGAAGTTATTCTTGTTTGTGGTAATGCTTCGGTCTTGAGAAGTACAATAAAAAAAAACGGAAACATTTCTGGACTTATCAGTAAACTGAGCTGATAAAAATTTTTGTAATGCTCACTTGAAAGTTGAACTTGTCTTTGATACATATAATGCGATTCCTCAACATTTAAGATTTATTTCTGAACTAGCCTAAGAACTTATAAGAAAGTGTTTTATACGCTTTCCTAGATCTTTGAATTTCAGAAGAGAAGATATAAAGGCTCACCGTTTTATTTCTTTCCTTAAATGACGAAAACATTCAACAAAAAATTGAGCCTTTGTTAAGAGTTTTGCATAAGAATAAAGCCAAAACCTTGTCCCTTGCCATGTTTTAAGCCTTGCATATAAACTTCTTAATGTCAAACGAGTTAGGCATCCTCATCAGTCGATTCTTAGTTGCTTTACTATAATACGAACTCCTTTTAATTTTAACTTTGACGGAGATTCCTCAGAGCTATACAGGAGACAAGAACAAATAACATCTTTGCTTTTAATGTATAATCTATTAAGTGAATTTTTCATTATCTTGGAGGACAGTACTAAACAGACTCTCCTTAGTTTTTATAACATTACTTTGAAGTTCCGTAATCCTTCTGAGTAAAACGGACCATAATTATTTCTCTTTTTAAATCTCAAAAATTAAATGAGTTCTCATTCAGCTCTAGACTAATTTTTTTAACAAACGCTGTAAGCTGATAGTGACTAATCAGTTAAATGTTTAATTGTAAGACAAAAAATAATTTCTGATTTTCTTGCTTGTTTTCAAAAAAATAGAGTACCACTAAATGAGCTGTCTTTCTGTTTCAATGCCTAAAGAATAGTTTGCATAGAAAACAATCTACTTAAGTTTTTATGTAAACTTTAAAAATGCCTATAACAAACTCTGGTGTAAAAATACTTTTTAAAGAATTGATTATGTATGGTGTGTTAAAAGAAATATTTTAAATTGGTCTATGGTTCAGTTGGAAAAGTGGAGTAGCGCACCCCATGTTGCAAGCCTAGCTGGCACACGACAATGAATGAATGAATTAAATTGGTCTGAATCTATTATCTCTAAAAGAAGAGAGCTAGAGTGAAATACCAGTAATCTATGTCTGAATGCGTTGACCTTTAAAATGATCAATATCAAGTGATTGTTTCTCTAGTTTTAACTTGTGTTTAATATCATTAAATTGTTTGTGTTTTCGGGCATTAACCTTTAGATTATGTTGGTAGCAATGTTATCTATTCTACTTGTAACAATGTATTTAACTTTAATAAAAATGTTAGTGATGCGTTGAAGGACTTCGTAGGCTGGAATAAGCTACTGGACTTTGTAGCTAATTAAAAATAAAATCTTTCTGTTTTTTCCGATTTAGTCCTATATTGACTTTAGCCCTTTTCAACCAATCCTTCTGATTTATAGCAGAAATCATTTGTCACTTGATTAATAGGCTTCCGTTCGATTACAATGCTTGAAGCCAAACTTCATGGGTTAAAATGTTTTCAAACTTGAAATTCATAACACAATGTCTGCAAATGTTAAAAGAAAGACTAGGGAAATTCCAGCCAAGGAAATAAGACAAGGAATAATCAGAAAACTTCGCTGCTTTTGTCCATAGTTCAACAGTTTCAATATACGAGTACTACATTCCAGTGTATGAAATTGCTCTCCATGTTACAGATGAGATTGACAACATGCGTGTGAATTAACAAGATGAACTGCCAAATTTGGTTTCCAAAAACAAGCAGTTATCAAGAAAAAGTAATCTATACTTTAAACTGCGCTACACTCTTGAAAGATCAAATGATTTTCAGTACCACAGAGTATCAAATTTTCTTACTCGTTAACGATCGTTAATAAATCCCTTTTAGTCTTTAATTAAGTGATAAAGAGTTAATTTCAATAAAATTGGATTTACCGCGATATATTTTAATCTTTTCAAATTGGTTGAATTTTTGATAGCGGAAGATTAGAAATGCTCCTCTTTTGACTAGAATTTCCATTGAAATTTTGTGTACGCACAAGCAATATCGATCCGTTAACTTTTATTTGTTTTGAATATAAAAACAAAGTAGTTCATTGCAATTACATCTTGTTTGAAATATCATTAATTTTTGCATTCGACAGTAAATATACAAATTATGTTGTATTTTCAACTTAGCCTCTTGGAGCATTGCCGGTTTGTTTTCTTGGACTGCTCCCTTTAAATTATCCAGTTGCTGACAATACTTTTCCGAATTGAGCTTTTCGTTCGATTTTTAATGCTGATGATGTATTGATCTTCAAATTGTCCCACCATATACGCAACGTTCTCTTATTCAGAATCAAATTTGTCTTAGAGAAAATTGGAAGTGAATGTTTCCGCACTGTATACCCTGTTCCTTGCGATGTTTTCGTAAGTAATCCAATTTTCACCCCCAGTTATCATCTGGTTCAAGAAAGGCTCGATTTTGTTCCGAACAGGCAGAGATAGGCATGTAATGACTTGCTCATCAAAATTCTTCTGGCTTAGTTGATGTGAAACCCATTTTGAATATTTCTACTCCATCTTCCGAATATCCTATCTTCCGAATATGGTCCGAAATAATTTGTGTGTGCAGAGCTGAATTAAGCTTTCTGCGATCTCTGATATTGTCAGAAAAAGATCTTGCTCTAACATAGTTTTAACAACGTCGTCATCGATCAACGAACAGAACTTTCCAATAGACTTAATATAAAATTTTTAAACATAGTGGAATGTACTATCTCTTTTGCGATAAATTGACTTCCAAAATATATTGTCAATTCTCCAATTCCTAATTGATAATTATAAATGAGTTGTTAAATATTTGCTTTTTAATATTTATCCTCAATGTAGTCGTTTTTTAGCATTTTTATTCATATACATTTGGGCATAAAAATTACTTACTTTTTAATTATAAAAATTTTAATTATAAAAATTATTACTTTAATAAAATTGTGAAAAAAATAAAGCACTACTCAGGTTTGAAATTGCATTTTTTTTTTTAAATTTTGAATAGTGTGCTGAAAGAAAGAGTTTAATCAAACTAAATGAAACTGAAGTAATTGTTTGAGCTCTTTGCAAAATCAAGAAAATTCTCCAATCTTTGCTTGGATTAGACTTAGAAACTGTATTCACTGAAATCGAAACTGTAAGACTGTTTTATAAGACTGTTAAATATAAGAGCTTTTTTAATTTTATTATTTCTGCTTATAGTTTAAGAAGCGGTTTTGCTCATGAAATATTTATTTGAGTTTCATAGAATTGCTTATAATGAGTTGACTGAAAATTTTTGGCTGACTTTCCGTTAATTTTGTTATCGATATTACAAATGAAATTTTGGAAAATAAGTTATTCAAATACCAAATTGTGATAAAATGCAGCACAAAGATTAAGGTTTATGTATATTTGATTATATATATACACTGCTGGACAATTGCTAAGGACGGATCACAAATTTCAATGTAGCATAACATTAAGCGAGACATGAGGCCTAGTAGGATAAAATATAGTTGCCACACTGTTCAGACATTAGAATAAAGAATATTTATTGTTCTGGAAAGTACAAAAGCTGTGAAACATCTGAAAGAAAAAAAGTTCATTTGATGCTGCATACGGAAAAATGGAACAATGCATCTAAAAGTCAGCAGGCACTTTGAAGAAAGGTATCAGTACGGGATATGTCCACCGTGGAGTGTGATGCAACATTCCACACGTCGTATCATACTTTGCACAACATTATTCGAGCAGCTGTTGAGGCAATTTATCCAATTCATCTGGGAGTGCACGGACGAGGCTATTCTTGTTTGTCGGAGGATAGTTTCGATCAGCAACTTGCCTCCCCAAAGCATCCCACACATTTTCAATGGGGTTTAGATCTGGAGAACGTGATGGCCATACGAAGCGTTGAATACCCTCACTGTCTAGACAATCCCGAACAGCGAGTATTCGATGACATGTTGTGTTGTCGTCCATAAAAACAAATTTATCACTGACAGCACCATGGAAAAGACGAGCATGAGGAAGTAGAACTTCATTAATGTATCGTTGGCCCGTCATAGTCCCATTCGCAACCACATGTAAGGGCGTACGGCCATTGATCATGATGCCGGCCCACACCATGACACTGCATGTCGGATATCGGTCCCTTTCCTGGATATTTTCTGGACGATAAGCAGTACCACTCTCGTGCCAGATCGTTGGCGTCTACAATCCGATGACAGACTGAACCTACTCTCATCTGAGAATAGTACGCATTCACAGTCCTGTTCAGGCCAATTGCGATGCTCACGACACCATTGCAAACTAGCAGTACGGTGCTCTCTGGTCAATGGGACACATTTTTCCTCAACAGGTCTGCGGGCGTATAGTCCTCCTCCCCTCCAACGTCTGGCAACTGTTTTTCGGGAGATCTGCTTTCCTGAGGCAGCAAGAAACTGATTTGGCACCTGCTGAGCTGTGGTGCGCCTGTTTCTTTTTGCTGTTAGGACGATATATCTGTCTTCTGCAGGCGTCGTACTTCTAACACGACCTCACCCGTGCCGCCTAATACACATTCCAGTAGTTTTAAATGGCTTCCACAGCCATGAAACAACGCTGTGAGCGATGTCGAACACCCAGGCAACATCTGTTATTTTTCGCCCTTCTTCGATCTTTCCAATAATTCGGCCACGCATAAAATCATCTAAGTGATGTCGGGAAGACATGCCAAAAATTTCAAGTTCGTCTCATAAATCTTTCCTGTTATAAACTTTGACTTGAAACAAGAACTGTCAAAACCTTTAAAGCTCTTATGAACGCTATCACGTGATGAACAAACGTGGAAAAAAAGTTTGCATACGCATACTTCTTCTTACTATATCCCGCTCTTATTCTAATTTTCCACATTTTGCTTCCTTTCATTTTGTGGTTGCTATGGATGATAGTGTTATCCGTCCTAAGCAATTGTCCAGCAGTGTATATATATATATATATGGTTTAAAACGCTTTTTTTTAAAATATTCTGCAAATTCTTGAACGAAATTTTGATTATCGACAGCCTATTTTGTAATTTAATAATTACTTTAGAAAGAAAATTTGTACTATTTAATTAGAAACATTTTCGAAGAACTTTATTGAGAAATTGGATGGTGTAAATCCACAATCAAACAGTAATACAATCAAATATCATGGAAGTTTTTTAAGATTTTATATAAAAATGGGTTTGTAAAGAATACAAAGTAGAATCGTATAAGAGCATAGTCAGACTGCGCCAAATAAGCAAAATAAGAATTCCTCAAATTTTAATATTTATATATTTCCCTTACTAACGATTAAGATTATTATTAACATTTGTTTTGGTCAAGCTATAATTTTTTTTCTTTTTATACAATCGTTTTTAAGTTTAATTAACTGCATAATTCAGAATTTGCATAAATAGCCAAAAGAAAGAGTGGCAATGACAAGAAAACTTTGAATATCTTTGAATTTTATTTTTTTTTGTAATAAAGCTAAAGGAATTAGAAAACACAATCTTTATGGACTAATTGTTAAATGATATATTGCTAAAAAAATAATTTATTGTATTAAACATCAGACAGCGAATTTAATTGCAAAAGATAAATAAAATTACTTTATTTTTTATCAAGAGGCAAATAATTTTAATGCTAACTATTCTCAATTTATTTTAGTAATAAATCCAAAATACATAGGTAATGTTCTTTTTTACAGAAAAACAAATATTTATCAGATAATCGATCTCTTTCACCTAGTAGAATCCAACAAACTTTTTTGCACTATTTAAATGATGTATAATTTCATGTTTCTTATATAATATGTTATTCTTAACAATTATAATCGAAAAAGCTTTAAAATGGAACAAACATATATGCTATAATATAGGAAATGATAAATATATTCAGATGTTTTCTTGGGCTATATATAATTTGAAAAAAAGGAGTGAAATTACAGGTGGTAATTATACATGCAAACATTTTTTCTGAAAAAATATTTCATGATTAAAAACAGATACCTGAGTGTACAAGATAATAACTTATTGTGTAAGAATCAAATTCAAAAAATAACGTACAAAGTAAAAAAAAGGAAGTTTAAAAAATTCAAAGTAAAATCTAGAAATTATTCGACGTTGCTGAACAAAAGTGTTACTTTTAAATTCATTTTTCAAAACATGTCCATGCTTAATAGTGATTTCAATTCGTATTCATTGGCTTGAATTCAAATGAAACAGAAACGGGTGTATTCAACACTATCATTGAAAATATTTACATTTTGACATATTTACATGTGTTATCATTTTGCCGATTTTTCTATTTTTTATCACACCTTATTCTTTTGCTTCTCAAAGGAAATGAAGCAGAATGTTTCACGACAAATGAATTTCCGGTTACATTGTTTGACTTTTGCTCTGTAATCACGTGCTAGAAAAAAGTATGATCCATAATACGGCACGAAACCTCATCACAATTTTCTGAGAAACGTGTACACTAAGAAAAGAAATTGTCTATGCAACAACATCATGCAATTATTTGAATAACTCTTATATTTTTAAAATCAATTTTAAAATATAGTAAAAGAGATGAAACTAAATATTAATTTTAATAATATAGAAATATTCCCCACTGAAATATCAATTAAATTTTTCATAAAATGAAGAGAAAAATACTCTTAACATTTTTCCTTAGAAATGTTTTAGACTAAAATAAATCATTTTAAAGAAAAACTAGGAATATATATATATATATATATATATATATATATATATATATATATATATATATATATATATATATATATATATATATATATATATATATATATATATATATATGCGAATCGTGTCTGACTGCAAGTAGGGAGGTCCTGGGTCCGTTCGAATCCCGGTTCGGGCATGGATGTACTTTCTCTCTCTATTTATCCTGTCTTTTTCCTTTCCTTGTATGAATGTGGAGTGAATGGTGCCTACCCTATAAATGGGTACCTATGGCATGTGTGTACTAAGGAAGTCGGACTCCACACCAAAATATGGTTCAGTTGGAAAAATGGAGCAGCGCACCCCATATTGCCAGCCTGGCCGGCACACACACACGACAACAACAACAACATTATTATTATTACTATATGTGTATTATATACTCAATTACGAAGAACGCTACAGTAACGAGGAAGATTAAATAGAATGATGAAAGAAAACTTTTGCTAATAAATTAAACTGAACATCTTATATAAAACTTCCAAAATGTGACTTTTCCTCATCCTAATTAAAAGATTAAGTCTTGATCAAAATTAAAATTTAAGGAATCCAAGCCCACCAGGCTGTCACATACATCTTATTTTGTTTTATCCCCTCTTGACTTGAGGACCTTCAACACTTGATTTCAAAACCTTTGAATTTTGATATTGTTATTTTCGTGAGATTTTAAGCACATTTAATCTCTTAGTAAATTACAGAAGATTATTTCTTAACTGTACGTAAGCGTAAATTGATAGAAATATTTTCCCTGCTAAAATTTTAATTTCTTTTAACACGAAAATGTTGTGATGTTTCTCCTGGAAATTATGGAATGTTATTTGTTTTGTTTGTTTAAAGAAATATTTAGTAATTATTTTGTTACATCTGCTGTTATTTCCCTGATGAAATTTATATAAATAGCGCAATGATTTTAACTTTATTAAATTGTAGAAAAGCTTCAAAGTTTGCTGCTGATCAGATAATGCTGCGAAATATATGTGTCAGACTTTGCTTAGTTTTTTTTTCCTTAATTTTTTAGAGTAGATATTAATTCCTTAATATTTAAATTAATTTATATCAATAAATCATTTTATAATGAAATATTAATTCAGCTAAAGAAACATCACCTTCTTATTTGAATGTTATTTGTTTGATATCGATAATTGTTTATCACTTAATCTAACCGGAAATAAAATTTCTTACAATAGAAAGTCAAAGGCAAAAAATGTACTTAACACTAGTTCAATTGTTAAAATACATCCCAACTTCTATCTAATTATATTTTAGTTTACAAAACTTTTGAAAATTTGACATGTTTTTCATTAAATAGAAATTAAAACAGCAATATCATATGCATATATTTATATCCTTTTGAATCTCTAAGTGATTAACCTACTTCTGTTTTAATAATGAAGTAACAATTAAAATGCATACTTTGCAGTTTCTGTAGTTTGTGATCAGTTGCATAACAAAGGTTTAGTTCAAATCCTAATATTATCTCAGTTAACTGATGCTAACTTAGAATATATTTGAAAGTTTGTTTTTATTCTTAATAATGAACATGCATAAAGTGTTCTTGAATATAATTCCTCTAAAGAATAAAATGTTAGTATCGTATAAATATTGAAATTTTAAATATAAAATTGCTTAATTTGGAAAAAAATGCTTCTTGGACAGCCAGATACGAACCCTATTGTAGCTCACTTTGGATTTTCTAGACAAGATTTTTTAAGAGATCCTCCTGAACCAAAAATTGAGGAAATATCTATCGTCTAAATGGCATAAATATTTTAGCATGCATCATATCTTTTTTTAATCTATGTCATATTAAGTTAAGCATTTGTAGAGGAAGTATTACACAGCATAACATGAATAATCCTTTACATTATCATATATATAGCAGCGCATATATTATATTTTCTGAAAAATATAATATTTCGGAAATTTTGCGGACAACCTTCCATTTTAATAATTATTTTCACTCATTTAAAATTGAAGAGAAATTATTAAATTAAACATTCTATATTGCTATTCAAGCTAATATTGTATATTTAAATTTGACTAGCTTTTTAAAAAGAGCAAATAGTGAATACAAGTGAAAATGACTACTGATATGATATTCATACTGAAAAAGGAATATACCAAAATTTATGATTATCACATTATAAACAGCTCCAATATTGTTTTTTGTCAAAATAATTATGAAGTAAACCTTAAGAAAGCATGTTATAATAAAAAATTGTTGTGAAGGCAGTAAAAATCTGACACTGAAACTTTTAGTCACTGATCTCATTCACACTAATCAGTTACTCATAAGCTTAACTACCAACAAAAAGTTTGATAAAAAAAATTAGATATATATTCGAAATGACTGGAAGGATGATAATGAATATTATATATATATTATATGCAAGAGAGTTTATGCTCATTACTTAAATGTCTTTTATTAGTATTTTGGATGGAGTTTTAGTACTTAGAACATGAAAATAATTCCTGATAATCAGGAAATGGTTCTATATTTCATAATTTCCTTATTAAGCGCAATAGTAGTTCTTAGAATATCAAATCCTATCACAAAAATATAAAACAAAATCAAATAAATTT
This sequence comes from Latrodectus hesperus, assembly GCA_037975125.1. NCBI lineage: Eukaryota > Metazoa > Arthropoda > Arachnida > Araneae > Theridiidae > Latrodectus > Latrodectus hesperus. The sequence goes on along the minus strand of CM075854.1, from coordinate 79,479,156 downwards.
CAATTATTTTACAGCTTTATGTTACCTCTTTCATTTTGATATCAAATTCAATTAAATAAATTTGTAACTTAAAATTAATTAATAATTTTAATTCCCTTTAATAGGATATATCATAAATGCTATGTCAATACCAATTTTAGATGTATTTTGTTCTTTAAAATCATTTTAAATATGTTTGAATAATTTGAAGATTTAATTCAATTTGTTTTGGAGATACAATGGTAGTAAAATTTATTTTTAAATAAACTATTATATATATATATATATATATATATATATATATATATATATATATATATATATATATATATATATATAGAAAATGTATAAATATATATGTTTAAAAAATTAATATTAAACATTTTAGAGCATATCGTTTTAATTATATGCATTGTATCAAATAAAAATAAAGCTTATATAAAGTATTTGTTCCATGGGTGTTTGTAAATAAATAAAGGAAATCTTGTAATGAGAACATTTACAAACTTTTACTGAATATAGTATGTATAAAATTATATTAAAAAACAAAAGTTGCTAAAAGAAGAAATTCGAGTGCAAAAAGCATTTTTTATCTGAATGAGGAAAGCGAGTTATGTCACTTAATTTTCTCTTTTAACCTCAAGAACTGGATGTCCTTGACCGGGGCCTTTATGGTCTGTGGGTAAATTTCAGGTGCAAGACCCGGCGAAATTTTACAATAATTTGTTACTTTATAATTATAATGCAAAGAAAATTTTGAATATGCTTACATTTTATCCAAAAATATTCAAATATTTATCCGCAAAATGACTAAAGTTTTGATTTAAAATAAGTTTTCAAATTGCAATTATTTTGAAAATATTTAGAAATTTAAAGTCATCAAAAATTGTAAAAAATTTATTTTGTTTAAATGTAAAATTATTTCGCAAAATTTTATGTTTTTTCAGTTATTTGAACCTATTTCATTTACATACATTTCGGTACCCATATTGAGTTAAATTTATCATAAATAAATTTCATTTTTTGTAGATTTTAACTTTAACAATTATTTCACTTTAATATGAACACAAGTTTACATTATAATTAAATAACTTTACAGTATTTCTTTTGGTTATTTTAGAAATAAATGTGCTAATTATATAATTAAGTTTTTATCATTATTAATATTCTTATAACATAATATTTACAAAGATAATAGAATAAAAGTATTTCTAATTGTTATTAAATTTTAAATGCAAAAAAAGTAAAAAACATATAGCGCAATTTGATATTTGTCTGCAATAAGTTTCGAATAAATATGGAAAAATTTTCAATTCTAGAAAAAAAAACAATATATTAATAAAATTAATGACATTAAAAATATATCTGGCAGTGAATGGTTACATTTAATTAGTGAATCTTGCTTCAAGGAACTGAAACAAAACTCCGGTAATTAGATTTGTAAGTATGAACAAAAAACGAACTGCTAGATGCGCATCTGAGTTTTACCACTTTTCAAAACCAGCTTAATGCCTTTGAAGCTGTATCGAATAAATTAAATAAATAAATAAAGCGAATGAAATTCGAATCCAGCGACCTTTTAATGAATGAGTGATGATGACTGTTAGATCTACGACTTTCCAACCCCCTGACCACTATTTGTAGAAGGAAATGAATGAATCACGTGTGTGAAAGCAATGTTGCCACCGGAGCTGGGTTATAAGAAGCTGATCTGGGTAACGAAGATCTCAGATTGATACTCGAATGCGGAGAGAGCGTACGCTTTTTTTTTTTAAAGAGGATCACCTAACAATCATTATCTCTTTAAGATTCTCATTCATTTGTCGTTAGATCATTATTAAAAATAGAGGACCATGCAATACAGTGCTTATTTTTCAGTGCTTTGTGTTTATTATTTATTGATTATGTGCCAATCATTTCCTATAAATGACGAGGAAGAAGCTGCGGTAAGGGTGATTTAAAAACTTTATCACTATTATTTGTCGTTATGAAACGTTAATTTTCATGTTAAATTGTTATATATTAAATAACTGTAATTCTTAACAAATTTTTTTATTTATTTGAACAAATGAAATTGGAAAGTGTATATATATATATATATATATATATATATATATATATATATATATATATATATATATATATATATATATATATATATATATATATATATATATATATATATATACTATATGAGTGTTAGTATTACTAATTTATAGCTTGAATACATTTTAGATATTTTATGCTTAACCATATTTTTACTTTAATCATGACTGATAATAGTCTAAATGGTATAGTGAAATAAATAGCAAGTTAAAATATACTTTTTCGGTAAGTTTTATTTTCTTAAAAATCTGAATAACTATCATTTTTTCTTTCTATTAATTATTCAGTTTTTGTTAAAAAATTTAAAAATTCTGAATAGTTATAATGTTTTGGTGTCTTTGTTTTTTATCATTATACTTAAATAACGTGACTTAGCTTAATAATCATTCAAAAATATATAAATAAATTTAGCTGTCAATTCTCATAAAAGTTCTTATGAGATACATTTTTTAGAAATTAAACTTCATTGGGAAAACTAACATCACTAGGAAATTTGTCAAATAAAATCGAAAATTAAACTTGAAGAGAAAAACATGATTTTATTTACAAGTCGTTAGAATAATATTTAATAATTATGGTTATTAAAATGGTACGTTCTGAACTGTAACAATATAAAACTAGCATAACAATTTACTAATTGGTTTCGTAAAGATTAAAATGCAGTTTCTCTTTAAACGGAATTAAAACTCTATCCATGTTCTTTAAATTAAAAAACTATATTAAGCAGTTCTTTGCAAAAAATAGTGGGAAAATGTCTAAATTTTATTCCAAATTGATTTGTGTTTATTTTGCTTTTTATAATTATAAAGTAATGTTTTACCTTACTGTCATATAAAATTACATTTGAAACAAAAGAAAGAGGACAATGACCGTGACAATATTCACATTTCGTTTCCATTTATTTTACATAATTGCTCGGAATATATTTTAGCAACACTTTAAGATTTTTAATAATTAAGAACTGAAAATAATCATTTGCTTTCAAAATACTGAAATTTGCGATAGTACTGATTTCGTTTAAAATCTTGCTGTCAGGAAAGACGATATTTCTAATTTAAAATATAATTAGATTTTTTCCAAATTAATAAGATTTTTAGTATCATTATATATAACAAGGAATACTTTTAAAATGATAAAACACAAATGGTAAATCAAAGGAATATATATATATAAAGTCTGATTTTTTCATAAACAATTAAGATAATATTTTTCTGAACAAAAGCAGCAGTTAAAATTAGTTTAAGAATTTTTTAACTGAAAATTTATGGCGTTAGCTAAAATTTAAAGAAATATTAACATTCTAAATGACCATAAAAGAAATTAGCTAAAATTAAAAAATTATTTGGATTTCTATGTAAAAGTATTTATTGAGCTACGGCACATAAAAATTATTATTAAAAGAGATATTTATCAATTTTGTATTGGTAAAATAAATATTTTGAGTAATATTTAAATTAAATTTTTTCACCAATAATTACATAATTTATAAACTATTTTAAATAGTTCCTTTTCAAAAGATGTTTTGTTCATTTTCATAAATGAAGAGAAATTCATATTTCCAATATAGTTTTAATCAATTATTTTAATTTTATTATGACATTCCATAAACTATCAAATATGCAAAAGAAATTTGGTATATTTTCTAAATTAATATTCTGTAAGAAAAAATTTAAATATTCCTTCGGGTCTTATATGGATTTTAAATAAGAAGGGAATACTTAAGGGCAGGTGGTTTTGATTTGACCAATTTATTTTAACTTGTCAAGTGAGAAGAATTTACCGATTAAATCTCTGAATTCTTTTATGAAATGTAGATAACTGATAAATTACAAAACATTTATATACACATTTTCTCCTTAGTAATTTCCACAATACGATATTGAAAAAATTATTTAATATAATATATATGCTCACAGGCACATAAACTTCTTATATGAGAACTCAGTTTTCGATCAACTTCGATAGTACAGTCTTCAATTTCAGAATTCCTAAATAAGAGTCTAAAGCATTTCCAGATTAATCATACAGGAAAACGAGACCGGAAAAAACTTCCTACCCTGAAGAATAGGAAGAATACATTTTTGTGTAAATATATTGATTTTTGTGCAATAAAAATTACGGATATTAACCACGATTAATTTATTTTCCCCATTTTATAACTTTACTATTGCTAAATAAATAAATTGAAAATATGAAAGACTATAATAGCATATAAGGCGTTTAAAATATTTTTTAGACTATTATAGCATTTAAAATATTTTTTAATAAATTCAAACGATCATACCAGTATGAAAAAAGCATTTTTTTAAATACATAATTTATTCATATCAATATATTTAAAATAAAAAAGACAATTTTAATTATTCAATCACTGTTTATTGTTGATATATTTTTTTTCTATTTCTTTTAATTTACTTTTTTACCATAAAGTGGGTATCTGACTAGGAAAACATTAATAGGAATAAATCTGAAAATTCTTATTTTCTGTTTCATATTTTGTCCTTATTATTAGATCGAATTAATTGATGAAAAAAATTCAATTTTCCTTTCTTAAATTGATCTAAGCAACTTAAAAAATTTAATCTTTTTCAAATGCATATTTTAATTTTATGATAAATTATATCGAAAAAGGGTTTGTTTCTATAATTGTTAAGCTCTTATATAAATTGCTAAAGATGTTATAAAAATGCTACCGTCTGTTCGAATTCGTTCTCATTATTTTGTCTCTTCTCCCAACGATGCGCTTCGTTAATTTTTTTTTTTTTTATGATTTCGATAATGTAAATGATGACATTTCACCGCAAGGACTCTTTGACAGTGAGAAAGCATGGCCTAGTTGGCAGCTTTTCAAATCTTTTTAATTACTTTAAAATAAATTTTTCAATACAATAACTTTTTTCAAAAAAGCTGATGTAATGATTTCTTTTTACGAATTTCGTAAATAAAATGTGAGGATATACCGCAGTTTTTAAGTTAAATTAGTTGTTAAATCTGAATTCAAATGTGAATAAAAAATTTCAGGACATGAAAAAGTTTTTCAAGCTCCAGAATAATTTGCCTCATTTTATTGCCCAATAAACTTTTACTGATAATTATATTACTAAATTATAAAATCAATACATTTTTACTAATAATATTTTTAAAAATATTAACTGAATTCAAGTTCATAATGTCAATTATTCATGTTTAAATGAACATAAAACACAGAAGGGGGATAAATTTTCTTTCGTTAAATTGTATTTTAATTCACTGAAATTTAATTCGAAATAAATATAATATATAATGCATCTTATATCCATTTTTAAAATTTCAAAGTAATTTTGAAATGAACATAAAATTAAACAATTCTATGTTCTCATGGAATAAAAATGCTTGCGTTTGTCAACCTTTATTTCCTTAAACGAGTTATACTTTAGAAAAGTACGTTTCACATAATAAGAATAGATTTATTTAAAATATTTTAAACACTAAGAGCATATACTTAACAGAATGTTATATAATCTAATCCTACTAGGGTTGAGGAGCTGAATTTGCACGCAGTTGCTGAAGAAACCACGAAATTCAACAAAACACATAGAGTGCGTAATGCCCTATTGTTATTATGCCTTACGTCATATCATACAGAAAGATTAATAAGTCACGAAATGATAGTATCATGAAAATTACATTTACAACTCCATTTTTAGAGTACTTTTTTGTTAAAATAAACACAATTATAACCGTCACAAAAAATTAGTCCTTACATCATATCCTGTAAAAGTATTTTGTAACGAATGCATTTATGAAATGCTGGAAGAAAAATTTTAAAAATACAGACCAATGCTCCTTGTAAGCACTTTTAAAAAATTTCAGCATTCATTCAGTTATGATAATTTAACTATAAATATTCAAAACGGAAATTTTAATTATAATAGTACTGCTTAAAATGCTTCAAATCTTTGTATTTAACAGAAACTTGTGAAAATCTCGTCTCATCATATAAAATAAGAACTATATTATTTCTTCTTGATGAAAATTCACTACTTTTCATTGAGATATTCTTCAAAATAAATAAATAATGAATTTTTGCTTTAATTATTTTAATTATAGTTTCATCACGTGAAAACACTGTTTTATAAATGAATAAATATATCCGGTACACCACTTTGTTCACTTTTCTTACAATGTATAAATTTCACTTGAAATAAAAGTTTTGCAATTTAATCCAATGAAAAAGTTTTGATTTTATTACTTTAATTTTTATATTCTACAACATATGTCTGTGTAAATTTTGAATTGATACGCACACTGAAATATTCTTGGAGACACTAATCAGACAAATTATCAAGGATCGTTGAAAGATGAGATACTTCAGCGATTGGAAGCACTCGTTTGACGTAGAAGATACGTAAATAAATAAGTAGTAGATAAACAGCGTTTCAATTATGAATGAAAATTCTGTATGCTTACATTTAAAAAGTATTATAAAGTACCAATAGGCTTTTTCACTCTGAAGCAGTAAATACATCACGAGTGATATAAAATATTCTTATGAATAGAAAATAATTTTTAAAATTTCAGCAAAATATTATTTTATTTTGAATAAGACTATTTTATTTCAATTTTAAAGCATTTATAGAAGAAATATATTTTATCAGACAAAATATGCTTATTCTTATTATGAGAAATAGTGATTAAATAACCAAAAGAAATTTATATATTCAGAAATTTTACGTTTTTTTCAATATTTATTTTTTATCCCTTTTTTATATCTTTCATATATACTGATAAAATTAAATCCTGTTATCAAAATTTCATTTTAATGATTTTGAATATTTTTCTTAAAAAATGAACCACTGAAAATTACACATTATTCATTGTAAAATATAGACATTGATAGTAAGAACGATTCTGTTTCTACAATGCATTTTCGATAATATTTGAATATTGTAGTAATTTGTACTTAGGTGTCTCACAAGACTTGATGAAAAACATGTTGCGATGATTGATTGAAATTCTCTTTGAAATTTTCCTTCTCAGTTTTTTAGGCACATTGTGTACACTACCGGTACACTTTAATGTGTTTAATTGGTACAAAATTGAAAGAGTAAAGTATATTTTAATGTGTGTGTACTTGCTTATTAAAATATATTTCACGCATTTTCTTTAATTTTAGTATGAGCCATTTTGGGAAATCTAAATACCTTAATACACAGGCAAGAGGGTATTTTGCGCATCAAGTTTTCATAAAACAATATTATAAAACATACAATATTTTTGTTGCTATATACAAAAGCTTCTAAAAACATTTACGACTTTTTATTGAAAGTGGATTTTTCATCATGTTTGTTTGTTCAAAAAAAATGATAAAATTGTTATTTAGAGCTTAAGAATTTATATTCATTTAGAAGTAATAAGGAAGTCTAATGTAGGTCTTTGTAAAGAGCTTATTACACTGATTTAAGAGTACATAATTCTTTGCTGGCAGTGACGATGCATTATTTTTTCGCCTTTAAAACATTTTTCAATCAAAAGACATTTTCACATTCAAAAGATCCAATAAACATTTATTTGGAATAAAAATTTCATCAAAGAAAAATTTTGTAATACTTTCGAGGGCACATTTTGGATGTAGCACATGAAACGATATGGATACTAAAACATTGTGTTTTAGTATAAAGAAACTTTACTATGTAATGATTACTAAAATTTTAAACTGATTAATTTAAAATAATTTTTGTAGCAATAATAGCCATTTTAGTCTTATTAATTTATTTATATATAAAATTAAAACATAATTTTTCTAAATACTCTTATTCAAATTAGGAATTATTATAATAACATTGCACATTTTGAAAGAATTATTGTTTCAAGAGCAATATTGTTTTCTCAATACTAATTTTTATATACGTTAGTTGTACAAAACATCGAACTTTGGTATTTGAAACATAAATTTTTTGAAGAAATAAATTATACCCTTTCAACGCAGCAATAAGTATTTTAAAAGAAGGAAATAATAAAATGTATGCAATGAAATTATAAAATAATTGTCAATGAGTTAAAAAACCTAAATTTTCTCTTAAAATATATAAATACATGTAAAAAAGTGTTTAACCTTCTATTCACCTTGCAATACATTTTTCCATTCTCTTGAATGGAGAGGGCGTTACGCGTTGTTAACAAAGTAGCCTGTTGTGCATAATAATTTCTATACTTTTTCCTTCTATATATTTTTAATGTGTATTGTACGAATTCGTATTTTTTGAATGAATGAAACTGCTTTTCACAATGAATACCCTTGTTTCACAAATAATACAAACTGATTTGAAGATAAATACAGTTTTTAAAACTTTATACATTAACTTACATTATATACGTATATATATATATATATATATATATATATATATATATATATATATATATATATATATATATATATATATATATATATATATATACATATATATATATATATATATATATATATATATATATATATATATATATATATATATATATATATATATATATATATATATATATATATATATATATATATATATATATGATATAAAGGATTAATTTCGAGTTTATATCAAAATTATATTTCTATGAAGCTTAGAATGTTTCATCTTGATTACTATTTTTATTCATACAAATATGTATTTTTCAAACTTCAATTTCTGAATAATACTCGTTTCATATACTAAATTTTTATATTATTTATTTTATAAATCAGATAATAATCAAGTTTCGGAAATGATTATAATTTAAATTTCAGTTCTTTATATTGTAGCCAAACTGTTTGTTTATCATTTGTACTGATAGCATATATAATAATTAAAATGGTTTCGAATGAAACAGAATCCTTTAGAATATATAAAATAGAATTATAATTAGAGCAATTTCATACTTAGTGCATATAGTATATAAATATAAATTGCGACCATTAAAAACATTTCACTTGCTTTAGATTACCTATGAAAAATTATATATTGATTGAGAAAATTATGTGTTTTTATAAATATTGAACATTATTCAGATACAACAAGAATGCTAGTTTTTTGCAAAGTTCTTTGCTTATTAAACTGCATCATTCAACTTTTCTTTTTGTTGTTGCATATCTCAGGTGTTTAGCATTGCTATATCAGGTCTATGAAATTTGTCACTCTAAGAAAAATGTAACACTAAAATTTCAGTTCTGGACTAATTTAATACTGGAAAGCCCCAGGCAATCTATAATAAGGTCAGAAGTAGCCTTATGGTCAGAACACTTCAAACAGGCTGGGAAAACCTTTTCCATAAGTATAGGATGTAGATCACAAATGTCCACTGATAAGTCTGGTGATGGCCATCTGGTCCCGCCTACAACACTTGAGTGATAACGCGCCTCCAGGGCACTTTCCCTGGTACCATTGGTGAAGAGGTAAGATTGTCCAAGAAGAATTAACAGCTTTTCAGCTCTTGAGAACAACTCCAAAGGAGTCAGTAACTCAAGTATGTCTAACGACTCCCTAGCACTCGCTTTAGTCAAAATATCTGCTGCCTCATTAAAATGTATATCAACGTGGGAAGGTATTCATTGGAAGTACACCTCATGAAAGGATGAAAGTTTCACCAATTTGTTAATAATTGCCTTTCCTGTACTATCAAACATTTTATGCCAATTAGAAAGGTTCTGAATAGAGCTTTGGGTTTCAGACAAGATCCAAACGACAGACGAACAGTAGAGGACAGAATCGAATCAAGCCCAACATCAATGGCAATCAGCACACTTCTGAAAACTGAACAGGTGTCATGATTTCTCCTATTTAATTTTCTTCTACACTCTCAGGATAAGATATAAATTCTACTACCGGTGCAGTCCCATTCATCTTTACTTCCATTTGTAAATATTTTGATGAACACTTTAGAGATGTTAATAATTTCAAGAGCAGGTTGTTTCATATAAACTGGTTAATTGAAATTCTTGTTCACTTGGTAAAAAAGATCCGTGGGAAAGTAGGTTCCATTTAAATCAACCGAAGGGTCAATGCTCTGTTTTAAGCTTTATTGTAAGATATTTTTGTCGATCAAATTGTTTGAATCAGCCAAGCCAAAAGGGCTACTTTTCTTTAATCTTTGATTACTTCTCCACCCGATCGAAATCAAATATTCGATTTTGAGTCTTATAACTGGTGATCTTGGAAAAATATTTCACCATGCCAAAATTTCTTCTTAAGCTGAGAGGTTGCAGGTTGGCCTCATAAAGAACTATTTCGTTTGGACAGCTGTTTCGAAGTCCTGTAATTATGCGAGTTGCACTAAGTTGTACCCGACCAAGTTTTTATATATTCGTATAGGAAGCAAAACTGTAAACTAGAAAAGCGTTTTATAAGATAGACTTTATAAGTGTCATATAAGTAGTTCTGAGAGCTCAGAGTCAGCTTCGTAATCTTGTCCTGAAAATATATTTTAAAATCTTTAAGCGTTTTTTTTTTTCTTTTAAGTGTTTGGTCGATATGTTTATTGCATGTAATTTCGCTAGCCAAAACAAAGCCCAGATATTTCGGTTGTTTTTTAACAGAATTTAACTTATTTCTTGGATAGTTAATGTACATTCTCTATTAAAGCTAATAACGCGCGCGTATGTATATAACTGCATATTTCAAATTTAACCATGTCGATGATTACTCCATAATTAATATGTGTGAACATCTATAACCATAATTCTAATCAATTTTGGTAAATCAAGGACGAATTCATTCGAATTACGTCAGAATTGGCTTTATGATCATTTAATACATTTTTGTCAATTTTTACATTGAAGTTTGTGATGTGGCATCATATGTATATTAACTGAAGTATTTGTGCAATGATCGTGATTAAATACTAGCAAAGTATATATGGATAAATAAAATATTTGGAGAATTACTAATTATTGAGACAAATTACAACATTATTAATTCAATAATTTCCGCATGCATTCAAACACCAGTTAATAAGAGTTACGTTTACAACTTAATTGTTTAATCTGAATAATTTTAAGACATTTATAATTGCATTATGTGGGCTAAATAATTGGAAATCACTAATTTAATCACAATGGAATTTCCTTCTTAAAAGCTAATCAACTTGAACTAAATTTTTCTTTAAACTTAAAAACCAAATTTTCGCTTAACTTCCTAACATAATTTCTCTCTAAATTAAAATTTTATTTATTATTTTAAAGTGCCAAATTTTGAAGAAAGTTAACTTTAGTCTTAGAAATGTTTTATATATTTTTTGGCTTTGGAAAATATATGTATTATAAGCTTTAAAATCTATATGCTTGATAGTATTTATATCTTCACATTATTAGAAAACTTTAACTTTATAATATTTTATTATGCACCAATACAAGAAAAAGTAAAGTAATGCATTTTAAACAATAAAAACAGTTTGCGTGTGTGTTAATTAATTTTATTTATACGCCCCTTAATTTAAACTAAAAAGTTTTTTCTTAATTCATTGCTAAATATTAATTTTAGAAAACATTTTGTTCCTAATTAGTTATTGTTTCAAAGTTATGATAGTTGAAAATTTAAAGAATTTCTAAACAGTGTTACTTTTATCGAAATGAAAAACTTGTGTATAGGATCACCCTCATCTAACTTTGAAATCTTAATTTTTTATTTAATATTCCTAAATTATATGCCATTTATTTTTTTAAACATAAATAGCACAATACGGAATCTAATTATGCACATTAATAATTAAATTTACAAAATATTTTGAAAATTTAACAGTACCTAATTTATGTTTCAAACTTTTCAATTTAAAATCAATAATAAAAGCATTTTTGCAAATTATGCATACTGGAAATAAACTATTTTCATTCATTGGAAAACATTTTCTTTGAATGAAAATAGTGAATCAAATTCCTTGTTTATAATTCCAAATAGCGCATCAGCGTTTTCTTTTTTAGAGATTTTCCACATGTTCTAGTGATCTTGAAAAAAACTGGTGGAAAATTGTATGAATTGTATCGTATTTTTCCTCGAATCTTCCGCATTGTTTGTAAGAATCAACGAAGCGAAGATAATGTGCGGATGCGGTAAATACTTTTTTTCTTCTCTGTGATCAATACTTTCTTTGAGACCACGCGCACAATACTTTTTTGTGTTAAAAAACGGTTTCCGTTGATTCAGTTAGGAGAATTAAAAAACGAAACAAAAATAACAAGAGAGCTTATCTGTCATCATTAATATATTCATTAAGGAAAAAATAAAACGAAATATGATTATGGAGAGGATCTAATGAAATGTTTTTATCTCGTATTGCAAGAACATCAAACGACACTTGGAAAAACCTGACTGTTTCAAGTGAAGCACAAGTAGCCATCATTTTAGGGAGCTTTTTATTTCTTCGTTGATTACGTGTATGTTCTCCATAATGTTATTTTTTTGTAAAGAAGATGATTGCGAAAGTTCTTATATGTTTTGCATGTTAATGTTTTTGAAATCAACGAGTTGTTGTTTTACTTGTACGCAATTATTTTGTAGAAGATTTCAAATTTTTTTTAATTCACTTTTTAGATGCGTAGTAAAAAGTGTCTTTTGAGGTGGAAAAAGGTCTCTAGTAAATAGCTATGAAATGTCAATACCTGAGAATACGGAATGTCGAAAATTGTGTCTTGGTTGCGTAAGTTGCATTAATAACCAGAGAAATATATCTTTAGTTTAATCAGAGTTTATCTAAAATGATTTATAATAAAATATTCTTTGCATTAAAGGCATCGAATTATCTTAAAAAGGAATGTTTAGAAGTACTAATGAAATAAATATGATAGACGGTAATGAAGAATATCTCTAAAGAAACACTTTCAAAATTTTAAAATGTACATAAAGCATAAAATTATCATCTTTTAAACGTTAATGCTGCAAATGTGGATGTAATTAGTTGAGATTACACATGTTCAAAAATAATTATTTTTATGAATATACAATCACAATGTAGTTACTTTTATTAAATACAATCACATTGTGCAGTTCAACATAAATGCAAACTAAAATTAGTTATATTGAACTTATTATAGTGTCAAGGAACATGTGATTTTATGCTATTCTTATCGTAAGAAAATTTGTACAATGTTATATTTATAAAAGCTTATCATATTTTGTTAGAAGATTGGCACAGCTTGTCCTTTTTTGGACCTTAAGCCAGAAAACCCAACCAACCTACCATATTATGTTAGAATTATAATAAAAATCTAGTCACTAATATTGAAAATATAAAAGCAATATTCATAAAACTCAAATAAATTTTTCATAAGCATGTGCAGCAACATTTGAAGCAAGAACTAAGATCTCTTTTTTATGATTCTTGTAAAATCATAATACTGTCTGAGTAGTTTAATTTTGCGTTTTGATATAATAAGTAGAATTAGTTTTTTGTTCTTATACTGTGATTTCATTTTAAGTTTTTCAAACTAACATTATCTTATAATTGACGTTATATCTTTTATAACGTATTTTTTCCTTAGAAATGATTTTATAACATTTTATATTTAAGCTAGTTTATAATTTTATTCTTATTCTATTCTAACAACTATGTACATATAAAAAATTATTCATATAGGAAAATTCTGAAAGTGTGTGCGAGAGAGATTAAGAGATCAACAGTGCTTTGATATCTCACAGGCGAAAATATTCCATTTTATATACAATAAGAATGCAAATTATTTCTTAGATATTAATGAAAATGCACTCAGTATAAACTTAAGACATGTTTAATTATTATTCAGCTTAAATTTACATAAATTTCCTATTAGCTATATTCGTTTTCCTGTTAAATCTTTATTTTAACAGACTTATTTTATAAATAAAGATTTTATTTTAAAGAAAGATAAGCTACATTTACTTTTTCATTATTTATTACCATTACTATAATAAAAATTATTATCATTACTAGAATTAAAATTACCGTATTTTAATTCTCTTCTTTGTTAAAAAAATTTTTTTCAGTGCTCCATGTAGATATAATTATAAAAATATCTCATAAGAGTTGCATCGGAGAAAGAAATCTAAACTTTTTAATGAGAATAATTCATAATGATATTGAAATACAATCAACTCGAGGAAAACACCAAATAACATCTAAAATCATCAAATACGATTACCAATACATCTTTATCACTTACAGAAAAAGGGTATTCTCCATTTAATGTAGTTAGAAGTAGTCTCAAATTAATCAAAAGGAACTAGTGAAATTTAATTTCTATTATCTTTTAAAATTATTTGTTAAAAATGTAGTGGACTTGACATTTCACATTTATTTTTTGTTGTTTCATGATGAAAAAATCCCGTGTTAATTTTAGATGCAGATAAAAGTTTGACGACAAGCTTTTCTAAAATATATTAAAAAGTAATTATGCAACCAAACAATTTTTAAATAACCCATTTTTATAATTTTATGCTTTATGTACATTGATATAATGGCAATTTAAATAACCCATTATTTAAATAACCCAATTTTTAATATATATTAGTATAAATGTTTCATGTCAAATATTTCATGTTCCTTGATAAGGTAAATGATAACAAAAGCTGAACAAAGCTGTTGCCTCTCATACATCATAAACAGTCATCAAAAAAATTTCGCATTCTATATGCTTATAATGTTTTTATTTTATTGCAAAAATTAAATCTTTCTGTGTATGATAATTAAATTTTTTATGAAGTGGATGCCTAATCAAAGAATTGTGGGAAACGTGTGATCATCCATATTCTATACATCATATTTTAATTTCATGTAGAATTTTATAGAGATTTTATCCCTCATCGTTTTATATATTTTTAATATTAGAATATATTGCAAACTTCCAAATTTCCGATATCAATAACATTTATTGTGTTATGCATTGTGCTTACAAACTGATATAAAATCACACAACAATCTTGGTATGTAAAAATGCCGAAAAGCTATCGAATTCCCACTGCGACCTCTAAACAGAAGTTGATGAGCGGTCATTCCTTAAGGCCATTTGTTTTCAAGATATAAGGTCACCATTGTTGTCCTTGTGATGCCAGACGCATTCACATTCTGACTATTTTCATATTTTCAAATTATCTTTGAATCTTTCATACTTTAAAAAAAAACAGTATGTTATTACTGTCTCAGATTTTCAAAATCTACTTGGAGATCACATAAGACAACACTCAAATAACTTGTCAAAAGATAAAATTGATGACAATATTTCCTTTTGAAAAATGAGCATTTTTGGATTTGTTCAATATTTAAAAATTCAGTATTTTCCTTATAAGTTTAATAATGAGGCTCTCTATTTCAACTCTGAACATACGGTAGTTAATATAAAAAAACCAAAAAATATAAAATTAATTTAGTTTATGAAAAACTGCAAATATTTAGTTCTACCAAAAACAAATTTGAGCATTTAGTTCGAATTATTTTTAAAAAATATACAATGTTTTTATGTCACATAATTTTTAATCTACGTATATTCAGGTCAGCGTCCCATTCAGAAAAATGACATTGACCTAGACCTTCTACTTCTAGACAAAGAATTAAATGACGAAACTTTAAAATGGCAATGCGCATTTTATTCAATAGGAAATATAAATGTTATAGATAAAAAGAAACTCTGATCTCATATATCTGTGTTGCATGAAGTATACGTGAATCGCAGTCTAATTTTAGGTAATCTTTCCTTCTCTCTACATTTAGATGATCATGCTTTGATTGTAAATCTCCTTAATATATTGCGATACACTTCAACTTTAACAACCTGACCCTCGTTCTATCTTACTTTTTCTCAAAATCTCATATAATGAAAACAATTTCCTGAACCATTTTTTAGATGATTGCGGTTTCTTTTCCCCAAAAAGAAGAACATTACTTTTCTCTTCTTAAACTCCTTTTGAATGTGACCCCTTAGTTGCACAACTGACTGTATTCTCCCTAATCCAACATATTTCCCTAATTTTGAAGTAAGTTATTTAAGTTTTATTTACTACAAATACGTATTAAGTTTTCTACATTAGTATGTTACTCATAAATAGAAAGATAAAAAATATATATAAATAATATAATATTCTGTTTTACACTTTTAATATGAATATACAATAACTAAACTCGTATAATCAAATTTTAGTAGTTCTGAAGTTTTTGTTTAGCTTTATTGATATTTTGAATGAAAGTTCTTAAAATGTTTTGAAGAAATTATGACTTAATTCTTTATGAATGTACAGCACTATTATTTTATAATTCAGTTTTTCTCATTTATTGGGAAGCAAGATCAAGACTAATAGTTTAGTAGCCAAACGTTTCACATTCATAGAAATAAAATGACATAGTCTAAATTAATAATAACTTTTATATAAATGGAAATGGGAAATTATATCACTAATAAAACATAATTAAAACATCCATTCAAGAAAAGAAAAATATTTTAAAATAAAATGGTATATATATTATAAGAATTTGTGAAAAGAGTTACATGGCCATTGAGCAACTGTTGCATATACAAACTTCAGATAGTTTAAAGTTTAAATTTTTTGACTTAGAAACGTGTTTACGCACAAAATGATTTTAGTGATAAATATTCTTTTGTAATTTTAATTATTACGATACAATATACCTTAGATTTAAAAAATTCCAAGTTTGTTGTAAATTAAAAAAAAGTATTAAAAATTATAACTTGTTTTGAAAATAACTAAAAAATGTTTAGAAAAAAATTAAAATAACATACTTTTGTTTAGTCTTAATGTATTTCCATATATCTAACAACATAAGTAAAATTAATTTTTTCTTAATTAGAAAGAAGAATAGAAAAAAAAACTAATTTTAAAGTTAGAAAGTTCAGTGTTTCAAAATTCCAAGTGGAAACAATCGATTTTTTCTGCATGTGTATACATAAAAATTTTCACTAAAATTAACTTAATCGAAAGCATGAAAAGTTTCACATTAAAATTTTTCAGGCGTATATTTATTAACTTCAAGGAATATGTATATGAGATAACGTGAGTTATCTCATTTTAAATATTTTAGCTACCTGAACAATGTGCATGTGACTAAAGGTTGAGGAAATAGACCTTGAGAAATGCACTTACAACCTCACGTTATTTTATACTATTTCCAATAAAAATATTTTGCTATTAAATTTAAATTATGTTATAAGGCTATCATATAGTCTTCTCTTAGAAGTTGCAATTCGAATGTAGTAAACTTTTGAGACGAAAATTGACTTCATATATATATCCTCTTAATCTTCATTTCTTTGATTCTCATTTTTGTTTGATTAAAAAGTTCCTTCTCTCTTTCTCACACTTACATACAAATAAGCGCTTTCAGCTATCATAAACCTGCCATCCTAAAACATATTCTATTAAAGTTGAAGGAGCAGGTACCTTTAATCCAGCAATAAAGTTATTTTTTCTTTAATTATACGCGACTTCTTAATTATAATGCAGCAACGCTCATTTTAATAAAGTAAATTAAGCAAACTGATTTAAAATTATATTCTATAATTTTAAAACTTGATCGTTTTCAGTAATTCCCTTTTAAATAATAATGACATTTAGACGCATCTTTCAGTATTAAATAAACTCATTTAAAATTAATTGTATTCTAATGTATAAATAGTTTATTAATACTAATGCAAAATAATGATTCGAGGGTGAAAATTGAAAAAAATAACATTAATTCAATTTCAGCTTTTAAAAAATCCAGTTTCGACATAAAATAGCAGAAAAAATTTTATGCTACCTTTTTATTAGTTCAAGTTTTGGTTATTATGCTTTTGTAGATATTGTGGATATAAAATGGACTCCTAAACTTTCAACTGACTTTACATTTTAGAGCTTTTGAAAATATGCTGATTTAAAAGCATTTAAAATCAGTAATTGGTGCATAATTGAAGTTGCTGCTAAATTATTGAAAATACAGAAATAGTTCGAGAATGAACGATAGTTAAAACGAATTTTTTTAAGTAATTGTTTATTATCCTCCTTAATTGAATGCATAATACCAGCTTTCTTTTGTTACTCAATAGTTACACGTTACTCACAGAACTATTAAAAATTGCCCTAAGAAACCAGAATTTAAAGTAAAATGATAATTTTTGAGAAAAAGAAAATTAATCTAATGTCGATAAAACGAAGATAAAAACAAAGAAAAATACAAATAACTAAGAATTATCAATTCGATACTGAGATAGGAAACTAGAAAATTTATACTTACTCAACAGAAATTAAAATATACTATAGAATTAGAAAAAATTTATATATATATATATATATATATATATATATATATATATATATATATATATATATATATATATATATATATATATATATATATATATATATATATATATATAAATATATATATTAGCAAAAACATTTTTCACTCTTGAAAATGATGGAATTCGGAATAACTATTAACGAAAAATACTCTGCATAATTCTCTATATTTATATAAAAATTCTAGGGTTCTAGTTTAATTCAAAATTTTAAACTTTTTGGATTAGTGGCCTCTTTAATAGCTATAATAGTATTTCTTTAAGGGGTTTCAAAATGTTGAGAGAAATAAAATTATAAAGCTTTTAACAATAAAGCTGTTGAAAAAAGTTGTTCCAAACTCTCTGCAATTATAAATTACAAATAAAATATACATGATAAGTTAATACCTGCATTTCTTCTTAAGTTATTTAACTATGCATAATATAGTCAATATTTTTAGAAAGAGTTTTCCTGTTACAGCACTTAGCTCTTTTCTGTAGAGTACTAAATCCTATATTATTTTGCTAATAACTCTGATTCTCTCTTTGATTGATAAAAGCTCTGATTTTACGAAATTATATTTTTATTGATTAGTGTTGAGTAGTTTTATTCAACCTAATATATATTTAACTTATCAATATACTAAAGGTCAAACTTCTCTCTCTCTCTCTCTCTCTCGATTAGAGAAAAACAATGATACATCAAGATTATTATAAACTTACCGTGTGAGAGAAATACAAAATATAGTTTTATTATATTTTAAAAGCGAAAAACATACGTTGCAATAGAATAACGTTTTGTAACACTCCTCCTATATTAACATTATTGTCCAATTTTTTAAAACATATTTAGTAAATAAATAAAATTAATTGATTTATGAAATTCATCTCTTTATACCTGGAAAAAAGTTTCAAAAAATTTTCTTCTGAACATAAAATTTTCCAAAGTCTGGAGCCATATTTATTTATAATTAATATGAGTAATTTATTTTAATTATCATTGTAGGCATTTCAGTTTTGGATATTTTGCTAAATAGAAAAATATTCTTATTAAAAATAAATAAATAAATAAATATATATATATATATATATATATATATATATATATATATATATATATATATATATATATATATATATATATATATATATATATATATATATTTTAGAAGCATCACAGAAAGTATTTTGCTAATTTAAAATAAAATTTATGTTAATAAATACTGTAAAGAATTATTTTTAATACATAATAAAAGGCATGATTTACATTTTAATTTCCAATACATCATAGACTGGTTCAAATTTACCTAATAGATCATTATTCTATATAATTGAATCTTATGCATAAATTCTTTGTTTAAAAAATCTTTCTAAAAATTAAAAATTAATTCTATAAGTTACGATTTAATAACTTGTGTCTTATAATGGAAAGGCGTAAATATGTGTGAAAATAGAGTCAATAACATCAGGATTCAACTTACTACATAAGTTGCAATCAATTATTAACCCTTGCTGTACCGAAGAATGCAACAAGCCATGTAACTGGCCTATGTAACCGGCCATTATATAGGAAGATAAAATATCAGCATTCAAAGATTCTAAATTATATTCCGTTAATTATAATGCCAAAGTTGCATGGTTGGAGAAAGCATCATTCTCGTTAATTATGGTAATGGGTTCTATACCAGGTCCAGCTGAAAATCTGTCGTCTTCACTAATGACGACTGGGGTGCATAAAATAAATTGTGGGTGCAATGAACTTTAATTAAAATGGGGAAAAAAATCTCGCAGGTCACAAGTCTGGAGATTATCTGCCTCGTCCTTACTTCTAAATTACAAGGATGCTTCCATTTTCGGAGTGACCACTGTGTACCTCACTTTATAAGATACCGATAATTCTGCTTTTTGTATTGCTCAACAGTGAACTAATTCAAAAATCCTAATGGCCGTGCGTTAGAAAAAAATTCTCAAAGAAATCGTACAACAAGTAAATATATTTTACAATTCGTATATTGAATTATTTAAATTCTAATTTAGTAAAATATTTGTAAATCCTTTGCCTCAGAGTAATGAAAAACTAAATTTGGAAGAGACACCACATGATGCATGAAGTGCAGGCGATATTTTTATCAGAAAAAATAAAACTTGAATTTTTTTTTATTTTCAGTCAGTTAAATATCTTATTATTGCAATATTCTTTGTAACACAGTATGGGTATCAGGCATGTCGACTTCTTATAGTGAATTATTGTGAGTATATTCGCGAATGTAAGAGTATTTTCAACATTTCTCATACGATTTATTTTTGAGCTGTATTTATTTTATGTTTTTTATTTATGAAATTTAATGTATTATTGTAAAGATTAAAATTTTATAACGATGGAATTCATGATTGAAACCACACCCAATTTAATTTTGAGCGGTGTTTCTGAGCATTTTTTAAGATATTTTTCTTAAATGAGATGTTTACGCAGATGCAATTTTTTTTTCTTCCGGAAATACGATGTTTAAAATAATGTATGGTCAAACATGTACGTTATCGTTTCAAGATTCTTTGAAATTTTAAGTATAAGATTATTTAATTAGAAATTTTACTAGCTCAGATAATTTATGAAACAAAGACAAATATTTCAATAAACTTTATAGTGTTTTTTAAATTTTAATTTTTTAAATTTTACAGAAGTAGAATGAGCACTTATAAACTCTCATTTAACTATAGCTGTTAAATAAATTACTTTTAAAATCTAAAAATTTATACAGACTTATATTTTTGTATTTGAATAAGAAAATTTAATTAGTAAGATGTGGTAATTTCTAAGTTAGTTCTTTTTTTCTATTTTAGAATCAAACTAGAAAAAATTTGATTTTAAATTTTTAATATACTTTGAAGCTTTATCCACGCAAAATTTAATTCAAAAATAGGAAAATGCTGTTTAATTTTGAAATTTTCTTAAAATTTAATATTTAATGTTAAATTATTGATACTTAATAACAGTATCTTCCTTATTCAACCGCCTGGCTGACTTACAACAAACTTATTTCAAGCTATCAAAGAAAAGCAATAAGGAGTCAAATTTGTTGGTAAATATTTGAACATTTTGAATATATTTTAGTTATATTTATTTATGAAAACATTGAACCAAACCTTTATAATCAACAAAATATGAACTCGGGGGAAAAATTCTTAGTACAGAAAACAAAGCAGAATCATCTCATGTATTATATATTAAATACGCTGGTGTGCAAAACTTAAGCAACAATGTAGATTGCCATGAAATTGCAGAAAAGTTACTTTTACGATCAGTACAATGAGCACGCAATTCAGTAGAGAGGTCACGTGTTTGCAAATGTCAGAAACAAAACGTCAAAAGGGACGTGAACGAACATAAATCACGTGTGGTCGGACTGGGCAGTTCAAGACTACAATAAAATGAAAGACGGTGACGCAATTAAAGACATTCCCTTCAAGTACAAATGAGTTCTTTCGTGAAATAGGGCTTGAAAAAATCACCAATAAAGTTTCAAACATTGAAGAAGGATCTGGAAACTGGAGAAGGGGTGTAGTGTAACCAATATTACTGAAGAGTTTGAAATCAATAAAAGTTTGATTTCGCGCGCTTCGAAAGCCCTCCAAACCATATGCACAGTTCTTAGAAAAGTTGGTTGTGTCTACCCTATAAATAACTGCTGAGGAACCGATATATCATCTTTCAGGTAAAAAGAGTCCGAAACTAGTCAGCTAGTGTCATTGCTTAGCAACTGTGTACAGCAACAGGGAGGAAAGTATCATGGTTTACTGTATCTAGACCCCTTCATAAATGTAGCTTAAAGACCCACCGTCCCTAACACTGAATTCCTTTGAAAATTCGTGATCAGCATCGTTGTTTAGAGCGGTGCTAAGAGCACAAAAACTTGTCATCTCATCAAAAGAGTCATGTCTTTTTAAGAATGACAGTCGTTTTAGTTCTATGATCAATTTTCAACGCTAGTTGATTTAGCGAGAGGCTGAAATACGGTTTTATCCTTGTACATCATGAAAAGAGACCGTCACGATGGTCCTGGAGTTGTCCAGGGAAGCATGCTGAACGGGCTGTCTGAGCTGTGCACGTTTTCGACAGAGATTTCTGTAATTGAAGATTATTTTTATAAGAAGATGATCCTTCCCCTTGTGTATCTGCTTTGAGGTACCATTGAGGAGCAGATATCACTTTTATTTATGATAATGCATGGCCATACGGTACTCTTGTTGTTCAGCAGTTACTGGAAAGAGAAGATATCATTCGAATGTATTTGTTAGCTCGTTCCCCTGATATATATCCCCTAAAACATGTGTGGGATTCTTTGAAGAGAAACCTTGTGGCACGATTACATCTTCTGGGCTACATCTAACAACTGAAGCAGATGTTGATTGAAAACTGGAGACTCTTACCTAAGAACTATTAGACAATTTGGTGCTGAGTATGGAGATACTATTCGAAGCAGCCATTGTAGTAAGAGGGCATATATCACACACAGGAATATCTACTTATTGTTCTTCCTTTTGGACAGACAATCATGAGTAACGGTACTACGAGTTCAATACAAAATGCTGTCTCTCATTTTGAATTTCACGTCTCTCAGATGTTCTCATTTGGAGTCATAGCAAAAAAGAAAGAAAAAGTTGCTTACATTTCTCCTATTGGTGTATTATACATTTAAATCTGAAAAGTTTCTCAATTATTACATTTTACTGGACTCAATAAACATTTTTATTGTCATTTTCATATGTGATACTAGAAATGTTCGTTGAAGTTTTATATATTGCGATTTAAAAAATGAAATTTAAATTTAAGCAGTTTTAATATCTTTTCAAAAACTTAGCATATTGAATAGTGTATTTTTATACCATAATAATAAGAAAATATTTTTTCGAAACTAATTATTACTAAAGAACTGGTTTACTTTATATAACATATTTTGTTATCAATGTAACTATTTTGTTGTCAATATGGTCATAGTAATTCTCTCTTAAATAATATAAAATACAAATATTTCAACCGCATTTAAAAATTTGCTTACATAAATAGAAACAATTTTTTTTTATTTTATCGCATTTTTTTCTAAATTGCACGTACTAAATAATTATATAACTATTAATTTGTATTATTAGTGTATATATATATATATATATATATATATATATATATAGCCAAAACATAAAATTTATTCTCACTTTGTTTTTACAATAATTTAATTTTTATTTGTTAGCAAATAATACTCCTTTTTCACTTAAATTAAAATGTTATTTCCTTCATATTTTCAAAAATATGATATTTTACTCTTTCCTTTATAGAGATTCTTTATTCTTTTTAAATATCCTGTATTCTAACTTGTGATTTTTTTATAAAATATTTTTTTAAATTTAAAAAAATATTTTTTTAAAAGCCTGAACATATAATTTTATGAGATGTAAGGAATATTACTAATATATAAAAATAAAAATATATGAAAATGAAGCAATTTATTTTAATTGAGCATTCGTGAATATGAAAGGTGTGTTTTTTAGCAATCAGAAATAATTTCTCAATAAAAGTAACGTTTATTTAATCATTTTAAAAGCAGGGAAATGCTGAAGTTCAAATGTTTGGATTATTTGAAGTTAGTAGTTTTTCACGCAAATCATATAGTGATAATAACTAATAATTGATTATTCATATAATTATAAAAAAGTCAAAACAAAAAAAAATCAATAAGATTCGGCTCAAACTGTTTTCTTTTTAGTTTGAAAACAGTCATACTTTTATACATACTCAAAAAATAAATAAAAACATCCTTAAAGATGATTTTCTTCGATACAATTTCATACAGCAAAACAACCATAGAGAAGAAACATAACGCCCAAAAAAAGGGAGCCATTTGTTTCTTACTCTTTGTTTCGTTCATTAATTTAAAACGTTTGCCCTCTATTGTTCTCTTTTATTATTTTCTTCAATATACAAGCTAGCCTTGCATAAAAACCAGTTGATGGCTTAAAAAAGACGGGTGCTAAAAGGCTTAGCGCAAGGTAAATCCTTGTTTGTTGTCACGTCCTTGAAATAAAAAAATGCAAGTATTGACAGAAACTGACCAACAATAAACGCATTTTCCCAATCGTATTTATATATGTGGAAGATAAGTGATTTCTTGAAGCGCTGGCTAATGATTTCTTGAATCTTAATTCTTTTGTAGTTCAAAAACCAATGCGTTTTCAAAATAAAATTTTATTTAATGCTTATGAATATTTAATGCTCAATTTTAAACATTTGTGAATGAATGTTATGTATGTTGACAGTCCAAGATCGTGCACATGTTAATCTTTTGTTCTTTATAATACAATACTCTCCGAAAAACTTAAAACAAAGAAAGGAGAAATGTATTTTTCGAATCGAGTGACAGCTATAAATAGAGACATAACAAGCATGTTTGTAATTTTAAAAGTATTTAAATTTCAAAATTTTCATCATAGAATATGTTAGCATTCATTGAGTTAAAACTAGCGGTGAAAGGAATAAATACACAGACAAAACACACACTGAAATCTAATAAATTATCTACACGAAATGAAAAGATAAATATTTGATGAAATAATTGAAAAGTTCTTTTTTATGCTTGTTATAACATTTTTTCCTTTTTATGTATAAATAAAAATAGGAAAATACTTTGCTCATTTTTTCATGTTTTTTTTTTTTTTTTTTTTTTTTTTTTTTTTTGTATGTAACAAACTGAATCTCTCAGCGTAACTAATTTTATTTATCTGAAATATATTCTTAATGAGAATTTGAGATATATTTTCCCTAAACGAACTCAAAATTTAAAAGAAATAAATTAACTTATGATATTTAATAATAATTTCATTAATCATGTGTTAATAAGTCAACTTAATAAGAAAATATTTTCTCCCTCAATATTTAAAATTCTTAGTTAGGAAATATTCGAGGTCTTCCAAAATAATTTTGAGTATAAATTAAAGATTACTTTTTATTAGTTTAATTTTAAAGTTCTGATAAAAATGATATTATTTAACTGACATATTCAAAAAATAGGCCTAAAACTTTTCGAACATTCAACACTAAAATACATACATTTTCTCATTTATATCGAAAGTGATATACTATATAAGTTTCCATTACCTTTTGTAACATTCACCTAAAAAGTATTCTAATTAAGTATTGAATGTATATGCTTAGAAATTTTTCCAAATTTTTATTTTATTAGTTTTTAAAAACATCTCTTTGCTATATTATTTTAAACTAACGACAAAATTTGGGAAACTTTTCAATTATTTTTAATGTATTTCAAGTTAAACTGATCCTATACACTAATAATTTCTGAAAATAACTGCATATATGTAGAAAATAAAATTTTATAATTTATAAAAATTTGTTTGGAATTTTAAATGAAATAATTATCTTGGTTTTAATTATATTTATTCACAGCTCTACTTGCAAAAATTTGGATACCTAGAGGACAGCACAGGTTATCGAGCCGGAGCTATTATTGGTCCAGATTCTGTCTCCAATGCAATTAAAGATTTTCAGAGATTTGCTGGATTGAACGAAACAGGTACACTACTTTAAGGAATTAATGTAATACTTGAGGATCTTGTTTTCTATTTTCCCGATTTCTGGAATTATATTTGATTAAAATTAAACAAAACTCCATTTACGTGGGTTAACAATTATTTATATGTATAACATAACTTTAATTACAAATACGTCAGTAGTTAAAGCAATGTTACATAAGTTAGTACAATGCTTGTGTACTAGCTTATGTAACATTGCTTTAACTACTCATGTATTTGAAATTGTAAAGAATAATGATTAAGGATTTACATAGTTTCCATAAACTCATTCTTAAATAAACTCCGTTAATATCAACTAGTTAGTGTGCAAATATCAACTAGTGTTAATGTCAACTAGTTAGTGCGCAAAATAACATATTAATTTAAAATCAAGATCATCCTTGATGGGAGTTCATTGCCCCGGGTTGATAGATAAAGTGATGGAAACTGCGTTTGAAGAAGTGGAGCAACAACTTATCACAAACATTTTCAGTACGTGATCATCAATTTGATATGATATAATTCGTAGTAAGTTAAACTGTGAAAATTATTCGACGAATTTCAAAAGATATTCCTTTTTTCCTTGATTTTCTCCCGTTGAAAGATTTATATTTTAACACAACGTCAATGAAAAATTTATTATAATCATTACATTCATATCACAGTAATGCACGAGTATTGCAAATTTATGAAAAATTTATAGAAAATTCTTATAATACATTTTACGCCTAAAATTTTAAATTTTAACATAAAATCTCATAAAAATTTCATCGCCAGCTTTTCTACATTATGCATCGCAATTTTCTTGCGCTTTACCAGTGCGATGATTATGCATAAATATAATGGATTGTTTCAAATCCTTCCTAAAGAATGGATTGTTTCAAATCCTTAATGCTATCTTATTTTAGGCTAAGTATAAAGAATTAATAGTCGATTTGAACAATTATAGAGTTTCAACATCCGTCTTAAGTATTAATTAAAAGCAAGTGATAAAAATATATATTTTTTAATACTTGTCTATGGATTATTATTTCTAACTGTTAAAAGCATTTAAACTTAGAAAATAATATTTGTTTCTTAAAGTATGTAGTATAATAAAATTACCATACATATGGAATAGTTGTAATGATTACTTTTATTCTTCGTGTTCTGATTATTTAAATGAATGTCAACTTAAAATAATAAGAAATGTGGTGTTTAAACATCTATATTTAATAGTTAGATATTTTCACTCAATTTGATTTAAATAAACTTCATTGGAAGAAATTTATTGAAGGAAATTTACCGGACAAACTATCGTGTATAGTTAAAAAACGATTGAATGTGTAGCAAGCTATTTTTTATTTCGGTAAATTTGAATTAGAAATTAAATTTTATTGGTTTGAAAATAAAAATTTCCTAAATTGAAACATTTCGTAAACGATGGCAACTTTTCATCATTAATTTTGCTTTTAAAATACAAAGCCTTCGGCCTCCCAATCAAGACTAGTTGTAGGTTGATGGCCAAGGTGAAGAGGATAATAGGTAGAAAAATTCCTATTTGTAAACCAGTTTTAATAATAATTTGCTTTTTAGAAAGATAATGAAAGCTATTAAAAATAAAATAAATATTCTTCCGAAAAAACCATTTTAAGATAGCTTAAGTTTCGTTTAAATGGTACATAATTATATATTGGTATCGTTCTTGTTGAAATTTTCAAAATTTATTTAATATAACTATGCTTTCTTTTAATACAGAAAGAAAATTTTAGAAAACTATTTTTATTTCTATAATATCATTATGTTAAAAATTATTCATCATTTTTCGTTCTTATTTCTGTCTCCCAACGAATTTGGAAATTCTAAAACAACAGTGTTAATAATGAATATATATGTACAACAAATGTAAATATGTTCTTAAAGAGAAGTCTGACATTTTTTTGGCAAGAATTATGCATTCAATATGATTCGAGTTAGTATATTTGACAAAAATATTTTATATTAATGTTTTCAACTACAGGTAAAATAGAAATTAATGAAAAATCAATCTTATTAATATTTTAAATTAATTATAAAAATAATATGTAAATAAAAAGTAAATGAATAAGAAAATCTTTTTTTCTTCATATAATAGAATATATTGTAACTAATATTTAATTTCTTACAGGGTATCTAAATAGTGAGATAAGAACTTTTGATGATAGAGTAATTTCGATATAAATTTTGGTTTTATATTTTTTACATTTTTGCTTGCTATATTTATTTTTGTATAACATATGACTAATAAATGTTATAAAAATATTTAATATTTGGCAGGATAAATTTTATTATTTTGAGATTTATATAATTCTTAATCACATTAAATAAGCAAAAAATGATCATTTCAGAAAGTGAAAAAGGTACTGCTATTATCATTGAAGAAATTTCTATCTTTCTAAAATCATAACTTTTGATTATAAGTTAAACTATTTAAAAAGTATCAGCTATTTGAAATATAGTTATGTTTTATAAAGTATGATTGCTATAAGCTAAAAAAATTACAATATAATTCTTAAATGAGATTAACTGCTTAAAAAATAGTAAATTTAACAATTTAAAGTAAACTAGTATATTAACTTTAAAATAGCTAATATTTCCTATAGTAATATTTATATACAAAATATTAGTTAATATAATTTTGAGTTTGTAAATATTAATATATAATATATTTTATATTAATATTTCTAAACTTAATATTTTATACAATATGTCAGTACAGAAGGTACTGCTATTATCATTGAAGAAATTTCTATCTTTCTAAAATCATAACTTTTGATTATAAGTTATCTTATTTAAAAAGTATCAGCTATTTGAAATATAGTTATGTTTTATAAAGTATGATTGCTATAAGCTAAAAAAATTACAATATAATTCTTAAATGAGATTAACTGCTTAAAAAATAGTAAATTTAACAATTTAAAGTAAACTAGTATATTAACTTTAAAATAGCTAATATTTCCTATAGTAATATTTATATACAAAATATTAGTTAATATAATTTTGAGTTTGTAAATATTAATATATAATATATTTTATATTAATATTTCTAAACTTAATATTTTATACAATATGTCAGTACTTCAGGAAAACTAATTCTAAAATAATTTACGATGGATTGGTAAAAGTATAAAACGTTTAGTTTTGTAAATTGTTGAATACTTTATCAAACATTTAATACAAAAATACTCCTTTTTCAAATTACCCCCCGGTAAGTTAAATCATTGTTAATTTTACAAATTTTAAAAGCAATGGATAATATGCTAGTTGCTATTCATTCAATTAAGTCGTTCCTAAGAACTTAATATAAGTTTTAACTGTAATAAGGAATGCGACTTCCCATAATTTTATAAATGAACTACTTCTCTTTTGAAAAGATATGCCAACAAATGACTTAATCAATTTTCGAACAATGTGTCTTACTTAACTTGCCAAACCAAGGTCATTTTATAACAGAAAAAAATTTTAAAATATAAATTTTTTCAACAATAAGGTTAGCTGAATGTCACTTTATATAATAAGCACATTCTACAGTCGCTAAATAGATTTAGCAGAAAAACATGTTGCGTGATAAATTTGCATTTTGCAAAAGAATCGAACTGTCTGTCATTTTAAAAAATAGAATTTCATTTGTTGTGACATTATCTAAGATTGAATAGACCGGAAAATCCAAGTACTATAGGTTTGGTTTGCGTGCAAAATGTCCCTCAGTTGGAACGGCCCAATAATTTCTTTTCCATGAAAATGGAAGTTCTTTGAATAGTTTTTGATACAAGTTTCCAAACCCCTACAATAACGTGCTGTTACATTGATTAGAGAATTTTCAATAAATTTCGTCAAATACAGCCTTTGCCTAAATAACTGTTGAAGGAAAACTTACTAGTGTAAAAAAATGAATTTAAATTAGTTTTGTATTCAAGCTCAAAAAACCAGTTAAATGAAATGAAAATAAAAAGGTAGAGAAAATAGTTTATCATTATTATGAATTTTAAACTACCATATTCATGATTTTAAAGAAATTTTTTGGGGAATATACATACATAACTTACTATTGTATGAAAATAAAGCTAACTATTAATGATTTTAAAGATATTCCTTTGGGAAATATATTTCAAAACTTGTGGAAAAACTTTTGAGTTAATTTCTAAATATTAATTTTATTTTTAAAATGTTGTTTTCAATAAACAAATGAATTCGTTTGAATTAGCCTAAAAGTTGTTTTACGGCATCAATGTTTTTTTATTTCTCCAAATTAGTGAATTCAAAATATCTTCAATTGAATCAAAATCTCCTCCAGAGGAATTCCCACTCTTTCTCAATGCTTTTGAAGTACAATTCACGATGTGAAAATTCGTGACGTGAAAATTTTTAAATGTAGTACCTTGACCTATATTTAAAAATTTGGTTTCATTAAATAAGAGAATCATAGAAATTTAACTGAATAATTTATTTCAGGAATGTAGTGGCTATTATTTGTTAAAAATGTTTTTAAAAATTTTTTTAAAAACAATAGATTTTTAATAAATTAAATAAAAATTTAATTTATTAAAAATACAGTATAAAATTAATTTTTAGAGATTAATAAAAAGTGAGAATTTTTTATGCGTAGTTTTTATATACACGTTTCATTAAACTTTTTTCATACAAATCGAATATGAGTACTTTATATGGCAAATCGATTAACACTATTGTCTGAATTTTATTAAATTTTAATATCAAAGATATATATAATATATAAATGTATATATTCAGAACAAATTTCTCATATATTAAGAATTAACACCACGAAAATCATGCATTTATTACATAAATAACTTTAATTTCTAAAAAAAGCTATAAATACTATTTAATCATTTTTCTTAAATTTTGGTTTTATGCAGATAGTTGATTTGGCAAATGAAGCATTAATATTAAAATCTACACATAAAAACATTTCCCATTTAATGATCTTGAATTTTTGTATAAAAAAAGAAAGTTAAATGTTAAATTATGAACACACACACGATGTTTTATTCTCTCATTCGCTTTGATTTTAACATTATCTTGATAATTTCGAGTAAAATAAAAACAAAAAGTAAAAATTAAAAAATTAGTACAAAAGAAATATTTCCGTTTTATGGTATTCCTTTATATAATTAAATTTTGGTTAGAAATAATTCTTTTGTATTTGATTATTCAATGAAAAATGTAACAGGTAATTATTCCCTATGGAATCTTATTTGAAATTATAGGCTTTTTTTTCCTTCTATTCCTTTCTTTATAACTTAGTACTTGTACAGTATATAGTACAAGATATATAATTGGAAATTTTTACTTATTTCCATCGCCTTGTATACCTCCAAAAGGGAGTACTTTCGTATTAATATGACAATAGTATTTGATATTAATATGAAAGAAATTCGAAAAATTCCTTGGAAGTCCTCCAGGAGACAATTTTTTTGGTGAACTAAAGGGTTCTCAAGCCTTAATACGCTTGCGCTCTTAATACAAAAATTAATTTCATCCTCTAATTTAAATTTGAGTTTAAAATAATAAGAAATACTTTTATTTATGGTTTTTATTTACCATTAATGAAGAAAGGCTTATTGATTTTACTACCTTTTTATTATTGTGATCATTTAAGCATTTTATAATTTTATTAAAAGCAATAAGAAATGCTTTAATGAATCGGGATCTCCAATTCAACCCTTCCTCGAAAAGTATTAATAATGTAAATGTGAAAATCGTTAAAATAGTCATATGCTGTTACTCTAGCTGCTAAGCTGGGAAAAGGCGAAAACATACAGTACATTTTATGTTATTTAAAAGTGGCGTCATGTATTCCTTAAGATAAAGATTTATAAAGATTATAAAAAATATTTTTCATAAAAAATACTTTTTATAATCTTTAAAGATATCTATTTACAAATAATACAAATATATTCCCGTACTAAACAAAGTTTTTAAAAAATTTTCAATAAAGTATTTTATACTTGAATATCTGGCTAGTTTTAGTATTAGCTGAATTTTTATTTAATTTTAATGCGTCTTTTTTAATTAATAAATGATCTTTACTAAAATTTATGTAATATAAAAAAGGAATGAACATATTTAGGTTATTGAATTGATATTTGCTTATATAAAATCGCGTCTCTATAAAAAATGATACAACATGAGTTATATTTCATTCAGAAAGCTTTTAAAACCCAAACAAAAAGACAATTGCGTGTGCAAAATCTTTGAAAGACAAAAAATATAATAAAAACAAAGAAAAACGATAAAATAGTATCATCACCCTGCTGATTGCAACATTCGTCACTCATCAAAATGTTTCGCGGCCAAATTTCAAGGAAGACACTCGAATAAAAGGACAAAAGTAAAGCTAAAAACCGAAGGAATCAAGTTTTCGTAAATATGCGTTGTGGTTACGGTGAATTTTGAAGTGCATGTAAAGAAGTGGTAAAGAAAATAAAGTGGAAAAGGCTCGTCACACCTACCCTGTCTTTTATCACGCATATATGACGTCATAAATAGGTGCGTTTTGTTTTTAACGTTTAGTGACAAATGAAAATGGTAATCCAAGAAAACTTGGTAGTGTCTGGTAAAACTTCTAAGCAGATGGCTAACAAGTTGCAGAACTGCCAAACATTAATCAAGTATTTATCAAATGTAAATAGCCTAACAAAATTGTTTCACAGAATATTTCAAACAGATATATTTAAAACATATTGAAGTTTTCAAAGTGAAATATTTACTACAATATTCACATACAATACATACTTATTGTTATAAGCGTATTGCTTTGATGCAAGAAATTTAACTAACTAACATCTAAGATTACCTACTTTCACTGAAGCATATTTCGTATACTTTTGTCATATTGAGACTCAGGGAGAGTGAAAAAATATATAAATTTTATAGGTTTTTTTTATATATATTTAGTTATTTTAAGATTTTCCGTACCAAAGTGAGACAAAAAAAACATTGTATACATAGAAGAAGTACATACAGGTATATACGTATTTACGAGTGATATGGTGGATATAGAATCTAATATATGTACTCTAAAATAAGATTGAATAATTAAATAATTTAAACAAAGTATTTGTTAAATCTAAATAATTAAAATACTAAATTCAGCGTTAAGCGTTACATAATCCATCTAGAAGTGAGTTCTTTTGAAATAAGTGAGAAAGAAGTCACAGATCGCTTCACTGGTTCTTTGCCTCAGCGGCGGATTGACATATAAAGTGGATCACACACACTAATGATGTATATTTAGAATTTAACTTAACGAAATGCCATTTATTCATTATAGGTGTACTGGACAACGAAACTGTCACTATGATGAATACTCCTCGCTGTGGTGTTAAAGACAAGATCGGGCATTCTGATGCTGCTAGGAGAAAAAGATATGCCTTACAAGGTACTTTATATATACATAACTGTGCTGTTTTTTTATAATTTAATAACATAAATTATACCTTTAATGCTTTTATTTTCCGTTTAAAACTAGGTGAGTTTACACAATTATATTAGAACAACTAGGCAGTAATGTTGTATTTCTACGTTAAATTTAAATATATAAATTTTAAAAAATTTAATTTTTTTAATTTTTAAAAAGTCATTATTTATAATTAGTAACGTAATTATGATTGTTATCAATAACTTTTCACAATCTTGTACGATAATTTTCCAGGTTGGATCGATAAAAATATTCGGTTTTTATAAACAAAATAGTTGAAGTTAGCATTCCTTGCATCTTTTTCAAATGTTTTCCACTTAGAAAATGTTGTAGTGATCAGAATAAATAGAAACTTGTGTCTGTGAGGTTACAATATTGGAAGTTTATGGTGGGTAAGGAAATAAGGCAGTCCCACTGCATTTCATTCCCTCTTGTATTCATTCGCCTTGTGTAGTGCTGCTTTGCATTATTTTGTCGCAGAATGATGCCTTTTTTGTTGATATTAAATTGGACCATTTCATTAAAAGATTTATTTATTAGATCAAAGTATATACGATCTATTGATCCCAGTAAAAGTTTGCATTCACTTCCCAAAGCACAAAAGAGCTTTTTTCGGACATAAATATGAAGTTGCTGTATTTTGCGAGGATTCATGTGGAGAGAACCATCGCCTTTTGCACTTTGAATTATCATAGACGAGGCTATTTTTCATCTTTAATGATCAAACATCAGAAAAATATTCTGTATTTTGCTGGTAAAATAACAAATTGCATAGATTACTTTTATCAGACAGATTTTGCGGGTTTCAAACACCTGCTTTGTTTATTTAATCAATATGCTACAAATGTTTTGTATAGTTCATTTGGGCTGGTTAAGAGTGTTTGACGGTTCCTGACTATTTGACTTGGATTTCTTTCTATGTACTTCTGTGCTTAATATGCCATTAAAGTTGTTGATATTCTTGATCAATACGAGTCGGAAAAGTCAAAATTACTGGATTTGAGTTTAGAAAACTAACTCTACCCTTTATAAATGTTGAAGGCTCTTTGCCAAGTATCGTAAATGCCTTTGGTAGCAATTATTGTGTTACTACCGCTCTGAAACTCAAAAACGGTACAAAATGTAACTCTTCTGATATTTGAATAAACATTTGAACAAAAATTGCAAATAAAAGTTTAGGATTTAATACGAGTAAGCCAATCACGCAATCACGTTTGAAACTAGCGTTCTAGTTTTTTCGGCGTTTATAACTAAGGAAAGTTTTAACAGATGCAATATCACCTATTATGTAGATTACATTTGATTATAACTTACTTTTGTTTTTTGTTGGAAGAAAATAAGTGTGCATGAAAAAAATTATGTAAATTATAAAAGTTGGTAGTTTTATGAGGATACATATTGTGATACATTATAGTT
This sequence comes from Latrodectus hesperus, assembly GCA_037975125.1. Lineage (NCBI taxonomy): Eukaryota > Metazoa > Arthropoda > Arachnida > Araneae > Theridiidae > Latrodectus > Latrodectus hesperus. Next base: position 79,444,375 of record CM075854.1, on the reverse strand, counting down.
TTATTATGACTTTTATTAAGAAATAAAATATGCGCTTGCTGGATTTTTATACATGTTAATTTCACTTTAAAAGAAACGAAATTTGAAAAGTATCAAAAAGTATAAAGATTGTGTTTTGGAATAAATATTTTGATCATTTTAAACTTTATTAATATTGTTTTAATCACAGGAGTAAATTTTTTTTATTAATTCATCTCTGCCAAAAAAAATCATTCTCTTTATTTCATTCTATTATATGTATTATTTCCTCTTTATATTAAGAGCAAGACATGTGAATTGCATAAAATTTTTAAGGCTATTAACTAGAAAAAAATAAGCTTTAAAACTTTCTGCCATACGATTAAAACATATTTATCAGGTTTGAATAACTATAATTCTTGTATGGAATTATTATTTTTGTGAAAGAATCAACTATCTACTCTTAAAAAGCTGCAAAGATCAAATGTACTATGTGTTAAAAAATTCTTTTTTCTAATGTTTTGTTATTAGAGAGTAATATTTTAAGTTATATGATAGTGATAACTGATAATAGTCACATTCTTTAAGAACTCTACTTTCTAGTTATTTTATTTATTTTAGGTATGCTAAACAAATTAAGTGTAAAAATTTGCTTTAATACTAAATAATTTTTAAGACTTTTAATCGTCGACTGTTTTCACACCTTGATATTAAGGCTCTTCATTATTGACTTGACAATTTCTATCCTCGCATACTTTTCACTCTTTTTCTAAACAGAAAATAGATGTTTCTTTGCTGCTATCATATTTTGTACTTTCAAGTTTTATCTAATTCAGCCCAAATTTTTTCTGATGGACGATATTGTGGGTTATTTGATGATTTCTTAACTTTGTGAGCATAATTGGTGAATTTCATTACTTTTTTAACCTCACATAAAATTAAGTGCAGTTAAATTCAGCTAAATTTGTATAAAATGTCATGTTTATTGATACCAAACCTAAAATGTGTATATTAAAACATTTCGTGCATAAATTCTTAAATTGTCTCTTTAACTACGAAAAGTTGTTAACTTGATTCATTACACTGGGAAATAACTATCAAAATTGTGTAATATTTTTTACAAATTTTTCAAAAATTTTTGACATTTCGATAAAAAAAAATTCGAATTTTTTTTCTAGCTCATTTATGTAAAAATTTAACATATTTTGCCTTAATGTTTTCTACTCGTAGAAGGTTTTTCGTTTTAAATTTTATAGATAGTTTTTTTTGCATTTATTTAATGAGGTTAGTTTGATAGAGACATCGGTTCCCACAAAAACATCGAAATCAACCATTACTGGCTATTGTAAATATTTGGAAAAAGGACTATTTATCCTTCTTCTATATGATCGATTGGCATAAAGATGGAAACGCGATCAGTAGAAAAACCTATTCATACAATGCTTCTTTGTTTTATCTGCTTATTAAATTTTTCGATGATTAATGTCTTTCGGCTGTTGGTCGGAAAATTTGGGGAAAAAGTTATACTAGATCGAGTGTTAACTTTCCATCTCAGTGTAGGAATCAGCCTAGCCGTCAATCGAATTTATTTCAATGTTTGTAGATATTTTAGGATATAACCCAAGACATATCAATAAAAATATAACTTAAGTATGAAGAATTACAAAATAAATAATTATCTTAACTTTTTGCTTTTTTTCACTTCTTTAAATTAGTTCACTACTTCACTTTTTTGTATCATTACTTTATATGTTTTAAGCATTTTAGTGTCTCCATTTACAGGTAATCCCCAATTTGGTTGTACTGTTCCATTGTTTTATATCTAGTACTTTTTAAGAAGGACGTCTTTTTACATGAAAAAAAGTTTTATTTTTACATATATCACTACATAATATGTCTAATTCAATACATATCATTAGAGAGATCACTTTTAATACTTTTTTCGCAATTTATAAATATTAAGCAATATTAGAGAGAAACATTTAAGGTTTTGAAAAACTTCCCTACGAGTTTCTTCATTTTTACTCTTTATGTTTTTTTTTTTTTTTTTTTTTTTTTTTTTTTAAATTTAAGTATGAAGTTATTGTTTGTTTTCAAGTGTTGGTATAACTTATCTTTTTTAAAAAATTCAATTTCAATAAAAGTATAGAAAACATTCTTGACTTAAATTTATTCATACCACACAGATAATTGAATGGAAAATACTTTGGTCTTATTTTTAATAGTCTGCGGGATCGTTTCTCATTTCAGGTGTTGATGTTTGTTAAAGTTCGGAATATTCTTCAATAATCCAAATGGCCCTAAAAATAATGAAAAATAGCCCTTGTCAACAAAAATAAACTTAAACGTGACGAAAGAAAGAAGTTTTTTATATTTTTAATTAGATAATCAGATTTTATATGTAACATTTCTAAATTGACTGTAAGAATATTAGATCACATATGTTGTGTTTAAAGGAACTTCCTCGGTCATCGATTCTCTAAAATGATAAGGCTTCGCTCGTTTCCTGCATTCTTAATTCAAAATTCTGATAAAAGAGGAGAAATTCGCGATAAGTATGATCTCGCTCTTATTTTGTCTAAAATATATCCCTAGGTATCCTTAATAAAATATATATTAAAACACTAGGAAATTTTTGTGTTTTTCTGTTGTAGGGTTCTGACATTTAGAATTTAAAATTAAAATTGTAAAATAAAATATATAAAGGAGAAAATAATTGCATCTAATATAAGAAAATGACATATTGTAAATATTTGTATATGAGTTTAATTGAACATTTAAATTCCTTTAAATCAGGAAAACATTTCAGTAATCTAGCTGACTTCAGAAATTTCTTTTAAATTTAAGTTTAAAAAACCAAACAGCTACAAATGATTTAGTTTATCAAATTTTTACTCGTAAGTATTACTTATAATTTTTATGCGTCTCTTCGATACATTTTACAATAACATTAAAAAAAGAAAAATAATATTATGAATTATTCAAAATTTATTTAATAAAAACTTCTATTTCAGTTTCCATAACGATACTATTTCAGTTATTATCTATAATAATTTATATAAAAAAGGTAACAGCCTTTTTTTACTGGAGATTGCGAAATTATAGACTGAAATTTAAATCTTTTTAAATATAGTGGCCTTATTTTTTACTTACAAAATAAAATGTAAAAATAATGAATTTTTAGGAATTCTTTCACATTAAATTTGCCTTATCTATTTTTAAAAGTGATTTAACGCTATTTTAAAATGAAGGAAAAACTGGTAGATTTTCTTCTGTGATAATCATATTTGTGAGAAGCTGTAGCAGGATGCTAGTCTACGTCACACACAGTTGCTTCCTGTTAAACTTCCGTAGTTTACCAATAAGCAGAAATTTTACAAGATAAATCGACTATTATTTTTAAATTTTTTTATCTTAAAGTTGTTTTTCATCATAATATGTCAGAAATCAGTTTTAATCATTATATTTGTTGAAGATTGCTCAAATACATCTTTTGTCAACGATGATTCTTTCATTGTAAATGAATTGAAAAAAACATATGTTAGAAAATTGACACAATTTGATTGTGAGTGCTTTGTGTGTGAAATGTACTTATAAACCTATTAGTTAAATTATCCTTTAAGGATTTATATTAAACAGAGACAAGAATTTCCTTACATATTATAGTATGTATGATAGAAAACTGAATAAATTTCTGATATAATTTGATTATTAATAAGAGAAAATCTTTTGTCATAATAAAAAATTAAAATAATTTCAATTCTATTATTTTTATCTCAAAAAAATTGTAAAAACTTAATACAATTTCAATTTATAAATGTGTCTACAACTTGCTAATTTAAATTTATCGTATGATAATAAATAACTCCTACACAGCTTCTTACTTAATTCTAAATTCTTTATCCAGCTTGTTGAATAATATTACAAACAAAACACGCACATATAATAGAAAAGGGTGTAATATACGGCTTCGTTCCACTGTGAGAAAAAATAGATCCGAATTCTGTAAGAGAATAATAAATTTTCCACCAATAAGTAGAATGATAACATTTCACATCATAAGCTTTAGATCAACCCTATTGTAAAGGAAGAACATTTTCATGCATCTATTTCGTTTGGGAAAAGAAATCTAAGATATTGCCTTACTAAGCGAAATCTCACGCATTAGAGTAGATATAAATTACTTTATATCTGTTCTAATGAGTGAGATCATTGTTTTAATCAATTTTCTTCAGTAAAAAAGGAAATAGATTCATATCATAATCTGGTTATTTCAATGATACTTAGACCTAAATAAATGACTGCCCTTTAGAGAGGGTCTATGTAATTTCTATTCCTTTGGCTTAATACTGTATTTATTGGTATGGTATGCCAAGAAATTTGCCTACTCAGATGCCAATCACATCACTTGACCCTAAATTAACATTACAAGGCACTTAGACAAATGAATAGCTACAAATCTGGAATTCAATTTGTGTTTGGCTATAAATGATAGAACTTAAGCAATCATCTGATAATAATGATTTATTGTATTTGAACTGAGAAACAATGAGGAAATGTAATATAGGGAGATGAATATTTAGCTTTATTTGAAAATTAATAATCTTAGTTGTTCGTTTAAAAATAACGCTCTAAATTAAACCTGTTTATAACAAATGAAATACTGAGCTAGTGTTTTAAACACTAGCAAACTTTATACAAATGATTTCAAAACATGATAGCTTTGTTTTGTACATTCTAGAAATCAGCTGTTCAATCACATATAAATAATTCAAAATATAAATTGTTATGAAAGAATTTTAGAATAAAGTTTGAGGCATATTTAGAAGTTTTTAACCAATATAAAGAAATCATAATCTCATTAATTCCTTTGATTTTGTAAAATTACTTTTAAATCTTAAAATGCGTCTTATAAGCTTTTTAATTAAATTCAATTAAAAAATTTTGGGATTTTTCTCAAGAAAAAAACAAAAGAAATCTATAAATAAAAGTCAAAAGATTATCATATCTTAACTTCATATGGACTGCAATCAAAACAAGCATTTACCAAGTCTATATCAAAATCGCATTTAAACATGTTGCATGAAAAAGGTCCACAAATGAGGGATATCAAGATTAATCTTCTGACATTTGTGCATAAAGTTTAAGGTCAATACGCTTGGTGAAAATATGCTTCATATCATACATCAAAATTATCGATTGAGAATTAGTTATAAATTTTGTGTCTAATGTAAATAATATAATATACTGAAATAATAAAATAACATTTCTTTTGTGGTGCACCAAAACTGGTATTATTAGTCATGCAAAGTTTATTAAATTATTTAAAAGTTAAAATTATTTTTCTGTCAAAAAAAACGCTTAAACTTATAATCTAGATTTAAATTGATTCCGAGAATTCTTCAGCTTTTTATTCTATAATTTATAATCTGCTAAACTTACTATTATAATTTCTTTCATCAAAGCCACAGAATGATAATAAATTTTGTAATGTGTATATTTGTTACATTAGGGAGAAATCTAGTATTATTTCATAATGTTATTCAAAATTTCAAAGTCTCGATTTTCTTAGCTAATCAGCATTTTAATGAGTAAATTTATTTCAGGGTTGAAAATGAATGTAAGATATTTGGCATAAATAACAAAAATTTTACAACAAAATGGCTAATTGCATTATTATCAACAAATAAAAAATTATAATAAGCATTAAAAATCCTTTCGATTTTCAAATTGCACTAAACTCCCGATTATCTGCGTGCAGCTTTTCCGTTTTATACACTGCTTCAATGAAAAAATAATAAAAAGAAGAAAAATAATTTATGTTTTTCTAACATAATTTTAAGCAAAAAATGGATAATTTTTTTATCTCTTCACAGTAATAAGTATATTTATGTTGTCTATAGTAAGTATAAATTTCCTAAATTTATATTTATGTTGATTTGTTCTTTTTTTTACAAATTTTGTAGGTAATTCTCGATTACTGCATTTCTCAATTTTAGGGATAATCGAGTTTAGTTTGTATTAAGTACAGCAATTTTAATTTTCTGATATCTAGAATTATAGTATCTCCTTTATAATTTCCACATATTACTGAATTTCAATCGGTAAAATATTTTTGGTGTAGTTTGTCATTATTAAATGTTAAGAAAGAAACAAAGAAAATTTCCAATTCCTGTAATACTCATAGTGGACTCCGAATCTTTTTTCAACAAATTACTTAATATAACTTAAGCATTTTTGTAATTTCTTTAGTTATTCCCCGGATATTTGATTTTGGATAAAAATCTTAGTTTCATAATAAATTTAATGTCATTTTCAAACAGAATATTTTAATCAATCTTTTTTCAGTATATAGCTATTAGTATAAATCTTCAGTCTGTTAAACTACTCAGTATAAATTTAGGTATGCACACCAGTTCGAAATATAAATATTGTTATATTTTTTGCGCTTAACTAAATTTCTATATTTTTGTAAAAAATTATATTTTTTTAAAATAAATTATGAATAATTTCGAAATATTTTTACTCATTATATCAGATTGCATTCATCAATTATTTATATCCTTTTTTGTATTTAATGAAGAGATCCAAAATTGGAATTTAAGACATCAGCATTGTAATTACATTTCAAAATTAAACACACTTTCTGAGGCCTATCTTTCCTTATCAACAGTTTCATCAGTTATTATATTTGCTGAAATAATTTGTTATAGCACTTCACAGTTTACCTTATAAATTTTTAAACAAATTATTTAAATTAATATGTATGTTTTGATATTATTGAAAAGGATCTTCCAAAAAATACTGTAATGCTATTAAAATCAATCGCTTAAATCAAACTTTTTTAAGCAATAATAAAAAGTTTAAAAATATGCTTTTGTTATAAAACATTTGACAGTATTTCTTTGAGCTAGTGTTTTCTAGAGAGATTGGTCGCATGTGTAAAATCTCGTGTAATGGAGAAATTCTTCGAACATAAATATTTTCTGTGTTCTCACGAATGCAGCTGAAGTGGTGATTAATAATGCTATTTTGAATGTGTACATGACTGTGAGCTATGTTTAGAAATAGAAAACACACTATAATTGTAATAAATGTTAGAAGAGACCTTTCTTTGCTGTAAAGTAATCAAACTTTTCTTTCCATTTTCTCAACGTAATCCCGTAAATTTCTGTATTATTTTGTAATGTTCTAGCATTCGTTTCACCTAAACGCTATTACTATTCCTGAACTAATTTTAGCTAAAGTGTTTGAAATTTATTAATTTAATGTAATATTTTTGTTATACTTCACAGTGGCATGGTCATTACTGTTATACTCTCTTCACGGTGGCATGGTCATTATGTCAAACAATTGCCATATTTCAATGTTTCTAAGCAGTCATGTTGTTTTTCTTACTTAACTATTTCCTGCATTTAATGTGAGTAAATTATGTAATATGAAATATCTCTGGCAATTTTTTATTAAAAACTGTGAATACTTCACTGACATTCATCAGTGATGATAGCTTTTTTAATACATTTTCTAGTTTTGTTGTAATGCTTTGTTCTTTATAATTCAATTTTATATTCATTTTATACTCAAAGAAGCTTGATATTGATGCGTAATAAAATTCTTTTGCAATAAGAAACAGCTTTTTAAACATTAATAAATAGTTTTTAACGTGTATTAATAAAAGGTCACTTGTTGTGTTGCTTTCAATTCATACAAGAATCAAGTAAAACTTGGCATTATTTACAAAAATATTTATTGTTCAATTTTATAAAAAGCGCTAACGGCAAATTATTAAATATAATTTTTATACAGAGTTTATAGATTAATTCAAGAGAGTTTAAAAGCAACTGATATTATAAATTAAAACTAAAACATTACCCTCTTAATAACCTCTTAATACCCTCTTAATAAATTAATAAATTAAGGTACTTAATAAATTAAGGTACATAATTATGCACTAATACTTAACAAATTTTTTGCCAAAAATTGCTAAAATTACCATTTTAAATTAATAATACCCACATAAAGTAACAAAAAAATCAAAGAAAACATGTGAAGATATCATAGAGAATCTAGGATAAAACACAATATTATTTCCTCCTTTTCAGAATCATTACAGTACAAATATGTCAGACAAAAATATTTAATATATTTTGAAAGATTAGAATAGGATAGCATAGGGAATTGTTTTGAGAAGTACGTGATTATCAAAAGTACTAACTTTCAAGTTCGTGGTTGATGCAATTTTTAATGATTTATACATAAAAACAGACTTTGTGGTTCAGCATGAGTTTGAAGTCATTCAGCTTTTCATCAATCAGTGCTTAATTTTGTTTCCATAATTAGGTGTGCTTGTAGCTTTTTACTTAAATTTTGGTATATGTTAGTTTTAAAAATTAATATTTATTCTTGCTTACAGAAATGTTGAGTTAAAAAAATATTTTCATATAAATTTTGGCAAATTTAATAAAAATTAGTATTTTTAAAGCTTTAAAATTAAGAAATCTTAAATATTTCGCGAGTGATTGTATGAACTATAATTTTTTTACAATCAGTTCTATTGAATTGCTGAAAATCAACTGAACACAATGGCATTTTTATCGATATTCATATCTAATATATTGAAATAAAAATTTGGAATATTTTTGAAAATAGTTTTTGATTAGTTAGTCACAGCAGATTTCAGAAATATTCCCTCATTTAGTCCCCTAATTTTCCATTTAAGCCCAAAACATTTTCCTCGTTTCTTTTTAATTAAAATAATCAATCAATATCATTTTTCCATGATAATAACATATTTATAAAAGATTATTTTTCTAACAAAAATTTTTTATTATTTTTAGAAACTGTAATTTTAAACAAGCCATTTATATGTTGAGGATAAAAACTTTCTCTACCTTAGATTTATTTTTAATTAGTAATCTAACAAAATGCTCAGTTACACTTGTAGCATGATTTTGCTTGGAAAGATATTGCTTATCGAAATAATAGATAATTATATTTATTTATATATATGAATTTTGACTTTATGTAAATAACAGTAACCATGATTTATTTGTCGTTAAATATCACTAAAAAGGCCTTACGTTTAAACAAAGAGAAAATTTTATTTCAGAAGATAATATTTGTTTTATCGTTAAGTTAAGTTAAAATAATTAATTTTTGCTTTCCTTAACTATGAACACAATGAAGTTTTTATATTGAAATTTAAAAGCACGTTTCACACACACACATATAGAATGTCTTTAAATGTATTCCCATCATTAAGAATATGGAATACCCATTTAGAGCAGAAATATAATCTTTTTATTTGGTTTCCAAAACTGTTGAATTATTCACCATTAAGCATTTTTTTTATCACAAAACTTACTTAATCTTCATAAAACAATTTCTGCCATAATATCCATAAAAATATCTTTTGGAAACTTTATTAATATTCTAAGAAAATTTTGAAGTTAACCAACAGAATTTAATGGACCATTAGTTCAAACAATGTCCTAAATTGAATAATGTTCCTAATAATCATAACTACATTATTGATCAAATTTAAGAATAAAGAGAATGCTATCTGCAAAGATAATTCATCCGAGTTGTCTATTTATTTTATAAAAAATGCTTGATCTTTTTTAAAATAAAAACGTCTGATAAAATTATTTTAAGAATATCTAAATAATATTATGTGAAAATAAACTCAATGTTGCATTGAACTTAAAAGACTGCTTGAAGTCATCTCTAGCAAAAACAGTGTGTGTGTGTCTGAAACTTACATGCATTCCAGTTAGTGCAGAAATCATATACCAATTTTGAAGTTCTTACAGAATTATAATCAAACTTCAAAACTTAATTTGTTTATAAACTTTAATAACATGAAATATGTAACTATCATTTCTTTGAAATAATACACATTTTAAGCAATGTCACTTCTTATATTTTAGGGAGCAAATGGAGAGTGTCTCATCTCACATACCGAATCTCCAAATATCCATCTAAACTGAAAGACAAACTTAAAATAGAAAAAGAAATAGCTCGAGCATTTAAGGTAATATATTTATTTATATGTAATAGATATGCTTGTGGTATTGAGTTTATTGAAAGTTCACTAAAAAGTATCCAATATGTTATAAGTGTTGATGATGATTATTTTAAGCTTACAAAACGACATGCATGTTTTAGAAATCAAATAATTTATAGAATATCAAGAATATCAGGTATTCCTGATATGAAATCTTGAAAGGACTTTAATAATAATGAGAGTATTACAGGCTTGATTATTGAAAAGGATCCGTGGTACTTAATATGTATGTATGTATGTATGAATGAATGAATGAATGAAAGAACAATATCTGATTGTTACTTTCAAAGCAGGTTGTGATTTTTCTTGTTCTTTAGAATAAGATTGGATGAGACTTGTTAAATGGTTTTCAAATTTATTGTACTAGGAAATATAACACATTTAAAGAGAAAACGCACTCTAAATGTTGTATTCCATAAAGTAATAAATTTGATATAATGTACTTCCTAGGTTAAATGTTCAAACAGCCAATATCTGTTACTCATCATGCTATATCTAAAAAGAGCAAAAAATCACTTTCCAAATTATGACCGAAGTATTTATGATTTATAACACTTGCTGTTAACACAATACGCATTTGCTCAAGTTTGTACATTCCCTTGTATTTGCAATCGCTTACATTATAATTTGTTGGAGTTGATTGAATCTTACGGAATATATAAGACTGCCTCCTGTTTTTATATTGCAATCAACTTCATCGTTAGATTTATTATTTCACTCGGACTAGCTAGTGTCAATTTCTGTATTTATTAGGCTTTGATTTACTCTTGTATTTTACATACAATCAAATATTTGGTTACTTCATCTCAGAAACGCCAATAACTTAATAATTGTAGTAAGTGATGTTTAAACACTATAAACCAAAATCTATTTTTTCTAAGCACTTTATGTAATTTGACAACATAAATTATAGAAAATTTCACAAAAGTTAATTGACAATAAAGTAACATGACATCAACAGGTAATTATTGTACAGCGGAATTGAATTTGAATACTTAGCGCTTTGATTTTCAGTTCAACAGTTCATGAATTAAACTTCCATTTCAGTCATATTTGTTAAAAAACGTCTTAGAATCCACTTTAAATTCTAGATCCTTTCTGAACTCATCTGCAAAAGATGACTATAACGAACTACAAACAAAACCAGTAATCCTTCAGTGTTTATCTGTCAAACTTTTCTATAATGAATCCTAAATAATAAATTTCCTCGAGCATTTTGAAAGGCATTTGCTGGTTTTTGCTGGTATCTCATATTGCATAAAACTAACAGAAATTGAATGAATAAAACAAAATCTAAAAGATTCAAATAGTTAGTTTTAATTTTTTTTTTTTACTTGTAATTTATTCCTCTTATTGAGAATCAAATTCATCATAACTTAACAGAAATGACTTCTTTTTGAAATTTTAGATTTGGAGCGATGTAACGACACTCTCATTTGAAGAAAGAAAGCGTGGTAGAGTAAATATCGATATAAAATTTGAAGCAGGAGAACATGGAGATGGTGACCCTTTCGATGGACCAGGGAAAACTCTAGCTCATGCTTTCTTTCCACAGTTTGGTGGAGATGCCCACTTTGACGATGAAGAAAAGTGGACCATCGATGAAAGAACAGGTAATATAATAAAAATAATTACGAATATTATAAAAAAAGAGCTCTTTTTTAATTTGAAATGATATGAAACGTGTAAAATTGTATAACATTGTTAGTTCATTTTTTCGATATTCATAATCATTCTGAATTTCTACATGTAATTGTACACTTTTATATATTTCATGTTAATCACTTTAAAATCTTTAACAAGTATTTTAAGAAGAAATTTGAAGCTTTTCTTACATAAAACATTTTCATTTATTTTAAGCAATTAAGTTTGCTATTGAAACAGGGCATCAAATTATCATATCAAAGTATTTAACAATTATTTAATCAATGAATTTCTTACTTTTCTTAAAGCTTTCATCCTTAGAAAAAATAAGAGAGGCACCAAACGAGAATTTTTCAGAATTTATCTTTAATTGCCTGACAAATACAAAATTTTATTGATTATTCTCCTGGTCTCCATTGCAAGGATTAACTTAGTTGAATGACCTAAATTAGTGATAATTGTTTTAAGATTGAATATTATGTTCTATTCAATAAACAGGGGATACCCAGAATAGTTGGAGTTTCTTATATTCTAATAATCACTTTTTATAGACGCATAATTTTCAGCTGAGAAAAATCTGTAAAGCAAAGAACAATATCTATATATGTGTATGTGTGTGTGTGAGAGAGAGAGAGAGCGCGAAACTTTTTAAATCAAAATACCCCCATTGTAAAATCGTTTTTTTATGTATATATATATATATATATATATATATATATATATATATATATATATATATATATATATATATATATATATATATATATATATATATACGATTTTACAGATTTTTATAACCTCGGATGACAGAAGCTGTTTTTTCCTTCTATGAACATGTTCACAAATGAATGCAGGCTGCATCGTCCGTCACGCAGAATAATCAACGGCGCGTTCGAAGTTTGGGCAGAGTACCTCTTTCGAAAAGTTAGTTCCGTATTTAAATTTGGGAGTGAATGTTTTATTATGTGAACTGTGAACTCAAAATAGCACATAATTTAATAGCTAATGTTACAATCACTTAAAACTTCCTGGACACATTTTAAAACTGTCCCGATTATTTATGTATTATTGCATAAAATAATTAAATATTATATTTTAAAAATTAAATTATAAAAACCAAAAAGGAGAAAATTTTATTTTTAAAAATAATTCTAAGTAAGATAAGTTATTTTCGTTATGAAAATTAAATGTCTAAATATTTAATACTTTTCTTAGGGTATAATTTTTGGGGTGGCTAAATTTATTTTTGATTGTAAAATTCATTTGAATATTTTTTATGCATTTATAGACAGTAATGTAAAATGTTAAAACGATTAAAACTATACAAAAACAATTACAATAAGAGAAAAGATTTTTTTACTGCGGATTTAAGCTTCATTCTTTTGTGAAACAAGATTCACAAATACTTTCCAATAGCTATTTTGGATACATATTCACAATTTAATAACCTTAGTTTCTTAATATTAAAAGACAAAGAAAAGCAAATAAAATTTGTGAATAAATTTACGAATGTTAAGGAAATTAATTTGAATGTCTTTTTTTTTCAAATAAAGCTTTTTGCTGTAGGTACGATGAATTTTACAATATTCTTAAGTTATTATCCTATTTCATATTTCAGTTACCGGAAAAATTTCTCAGTCTGTTATGAAGTGGTTTTCATCCATTTATTCTCTAATTATAATGAATCCAATTAAAATCTTTGACGCATCTCTTATTGACATGAATTTGCTCAAATAGAATTTACTTAACTGATTTTTATCCATTTGTGTTCCTAAAATTTTCCTAATTACTACAGAAAATGAAATTATGTTAGTTTATTTACAATTTTTAATCAAAAATCATTAGTAACATTTTAAAAAGACAAGAAAAAATTAAAAATCCGGACAGGTAAGGGATTTTAAAATCTGTTACATTAATGATTGATTCTTAAACAAATTTTCTAAAAATTTACTAAATATATTAAAGTTAAATATTTTTTCAAAATCACTTTACGCATACATTAAAAGAGCGAAAATAAGTGGATTGCATAACACTATAATATTGAGTTTTAAATAAATTTATGTGTTTTCGTAATTTAAATACATTGTAAGAAATTTTAAAGGAAATTATCTAATATTTCAATTGAATGATTTTTTGGATATAAATTTAAAATAAAAGATTTTAAAAAAGGATTGATGTATGTGGATTTTTTGCTATAAAAAATGCTGCATTTTTTAAATAAAGCTGTAAAATGTGTACAATAATTATATCAAAATGTGTCGCTAAAATGTAAAAAAATTCCTATTGTTGCTCAGAATAATGTTAATTCTTTCCTCCTTCGACTAGAAGAGTTTGCTATGGAGTACAAAAGCATTTTTAATCCCTCAAAGCCTGTTTCAAAGTATTTTTACCACCAATAGATACCTTTAAAACTATGAGCCTGAAATTTATTTACTGGGAAAACGTTTGAATTGTGAAAAATATCCCAAGTATTTGGGATTCATCCTAGACCAGGAGATTCTCGGTCATGCCCATATAAGCAACTTGGTTCTCAGGGGGAAACAGCGACGAAAAATTTTGAAATACAGACTGGGGAGAGGATGTTTTGGACACTTCGATATACTTATATTGCTCTTATTCGTTCCATTATAAAATATGTTGTACAGGTCTAACAGGTTGTTTCTTCTAGCAACCTTGATAAACTAGAAAGGGTCCAACTCTCAGCTGCCAGAATCATCACTGGCCTCCGTAATAGTTGCCCCAGGGATATTGTATTGTATGCAGCTGACTTTCAACTTTTCAGACTACGTAGCAAATACTTCTTGGCTAAATACTTTACTAATCTCATCAGTTACGGTGACCAGCACCAGACGCCTATTTATATACGCATTTGGAGCAATAGCCCCCGCCTCAAAAAAGAAAGTCCGCTCAGCCATGCTGAAAGTGAAAGTTGACTTCATAATGAAGTAGATACGTCTCTTTAGCTTGTGGTATGGATGTTGCTGATTCATTCCATATTCGCGTCTTTTTTAATACCAATTTGAGCTCATACACTAACAAGAACATGCATCACCCAGAATATATAATGCATTACAGATCTATACTAACGGCAGCATTGGGGAAGGCTCTGTTTCGGATAGTGGATTTTTTGTTAAAAAGGAAATCGGCATTTGAATTTGTGTAAGAAACTCCGACAATTGTTCGGCATTCAGTGAAGAATTAATAGCTATTGAGGAGGCTTTGAAATTTTTCATAGCTGAGAGTGCACTAGGAACATCGTACGGCTTTTGAATCGCTTGATTGCCAATGTTATTGTAGATCACTTTTCAGTGGGTTCCTTTATATGGGATTGTGCATGGAAAGGAAATTGCTGATGGTCTGTCTCGAGAGGGCAGCCGTTAGGATATTGTTCATGATGGCTGCCTTACTTTTCCAGAGATCGCCACCCGGGTCAGGCAAGATATCAGGTCATGTAGGAGAGCTAACGTGCATGAAATCGTGTGTGAAAATTCCCCTTAGTGCTGTTCTAATTGGGGTTAGTAACAGGCAGTGATAGCTCATAGTCATATTAAAAGAATAATATGAATAGCACACATCAATTTCTACGTCCAATTTATTATTTTACAATCTTTTTATGTATTCTTTTTATTTATATTGCCTTTAGTATTCCATTTCACTGGCTTCATTTAAAGACATGTATCAAAACATTATATTTCCACTGGCATATTTGACAGCTGGTCTTAAATTTTTTGCTTCAAGGGATGTTCTCGGTTTCAGTGTAACTTTCGAGTCGAAATTATTAAATTTACTTTTATACAAAAAGTAACCTTTTTCATAATTTTGCTTGTTTATAGATACAACCTCGTAACATGATCTTTATTTCATTAACTTTTCTGTCTACCTGTAAATAAGTACATTCTGTATGTCAAGATAATACTTTCTCAAATATTTACATTATAAAGGTTATTTAGAATTGTTTGTGGTAAAACTATAATTCTTGGAATTCAAGCAAGACATATAATCAGCTGGCTCTCTTGAATTAAGAAATTAAATTATTATAGTATAATTATGTATTTTCTTTAATTTGTTGTACGACTATATGTTTTTAATCAATGATTATCAGTTGAACCAGCAGCCTTTATATTCTTTATTCCATAATACACTATAGAATTTTGATTTAAATTTACCCGCTAAAAAAACATTTCTTTACTAATTGAAACTATCAGGAATTATAATTACGGCCACTCAAATGTATGTATATTTTAACTAATATAGGACTTACAATAGCTAAATATTTCACCAATGTTTCATGTAGTACCTAACAAAAAAAAATGCTGTTTGCTAATGCAATAGTATAAAAAATATATTAATTTCATAAACTTTGTATTTTTAAAGAAAAATTAGTGAATGTATTTTGGAGTAATTAATTTTTTAATTTGGAGTTATAATTTTTTTGGGAGTCAATTCTTTAATATAAGTAAATCTTTTTACCCACTGTACGATAATTAACTTTGATAGCATCAATCACAAGTGAAATGAAGACAGTATAATGAATATATATACTAGAAATCAAATTTATAACAAATTCAGGAGTTGAAGGTTGTTTTCTATATAATCATGATTCCATCTTGCATGGAATTATAACAGCTAAAATACTAAACATCCACACTATACTTTATTTCAATTATAGTAATTAATAAAATTTTGTAAATGTGGGGTTAGTTAAAAATATTTTTAAGTTCGCATTTTTGTCAAATTTGTTAAAAATTATTAATAGACTATCATACTGCTTTTTTGTGAAATAAACTAAGCAATTTATATGAAATTAAAAGGAGGCATTTAAAATTATAAATTTCACTTTAGTATTTCCTATGATTCTCAAGTGAAAATTCAATGTTACTTTTCCATTATAATACAAAGTCATATACAGTAATATAGAAATTATATGATTGTGAAAACTTATATTTTTATCACAATTTAGTTTAATATCATTTTACAATGCAAATGCTATATAGTAATACAATATTTCATTGTTAATATATCTTCTATCAAAAATAAAAGTCACATTCTTTTAAATAAATATTCATCTCAGTATTGATTTAATAGAAGATAATGGAAGAAATCTTTAAAGGAGAAAATATTTTTAAAAATATAAACATTTAAAAATGTAGATAAATTTTTACATACATAAAATACAGAATTTTTGTTTTCTTCAGTTCGTACCTTCTACAATATTCATTTTGTTTCATTTAATAATATAATTTAATATTTATGACAGAATTAAACAAAATATATATTTTGTTTACAGGCACAAATATGTTTCAAGTTGCTGCCCATGAGTTTGGTCATTCATTGGGTCTTTCACATTCAGATGAAAAGAAAGCTTTGATGGCTCCTTACTATCGAGGATATCAGCCCTATTTTAAATTAGATATTGATGATGTGAAAGCGATTCAAGCTTTATATGGTAAATATCCAAGTTTTTTGCCAGAGAGAGAATTTATTTCAAAGGAATGAAATTATACTGGAAGAAATATATTATTAAAATGAATTCTCAAGAAAATGTATATAAAATTCATAAATTTATACACTTTTTTAAAACTTGATACCAAAACTACTTAATTTATATAAATAAAATTTTAATAAATTAATATGTCTACAATTTAAAATGTTGTTACCACTATTAATAATTTCATTAGAAATGTTTTAAATCATCCATAAATTAAAATAATTCATTTATTTAAATATAGGATCCAAAGAAAAGCCAGCACCACCAGAAGATGAAGAACCATCTGGTCCACCACCTGACACAAGTGATGCTCCCGATTTGTGTCAAGATGCATCCATAGATACTGTTACACGAACTCAAAATGGTAGCACTTATGTATTTAAAGGTAATATTTTAACACTTAACTTTCTAAAAAATTCAAAAAATTTTATTCATATAAGAGTAAGAAAAAATTCTCATCACAATGAATTTTGAAAGTAAAATAGTATGAAATGACGAAATAATAATGTAATATTTTACCTACAATTCACTTGTTAATATTTTATGTAAACTATAACAGAAAAACTTATTATACTATCAATTTTCCATCATATAAACAAATTATAAGAGTTCAAAAAAAATGAAAATAAAAATCTTTTATCGCTGCATTATATGGAATCAATAAACACTACATTCCTCAATCTACAAATAAATGTAATGTTATAAATGTAATTCATAAATGTAATGTTATAAATGTAATTTAATGAAAAATTACATTCAGCATATAATTTTCCATTAAATTACATTTATAACATGTTATTGTTGTATAATGCCGGCTACTTGGGGCCAACATGACGCCACCTTATACAAAGGGGCACCCAGATTCAGCAATGTTAATTTCATTCAACATACAAGATTACGTTTAAATATGTTAACTTATGTGGTTATAGATATAAGTAAAATAAAGTATTTTTGCAATTTAAATATAAATCTATATATTGCTGGGCTGAAATCAAAACTTACTTACATTTTATATATAATAAGATATATGAAATTTAAAAAATCAAAACCAAATATGAACCATAGTCATTTGAAAAATTACACACAAATCTAGAAATTTTTTAAAAAATAAGTTATGGAAGATATTGAAAAAATTATCATGTATGAAATCACACCATGCAGAATAAAAAACAACAAGATATTTTTTTTACCTGAAAACATTTTCAATGTTTGTGCTTTTATTCCAAAAGGAATATATAAAGACCAAGAAAGATTAATCAAGAATAATTTTAATACATTTACTTTAAATTTGCCACGAATGAAATCAAATGATAATTACTGACCAGCAATTATTGAATTATTAAGTATGAAGAGTAATAAATGATTTTAAAATTAATGATTTAAAAAATTCTCATAATGTAAAAGTTAATCTAGAAATTGTAAATGTTACAAGAAAATTATTAATAACAGAAGAATATTATCTATAATTAAAGTAGATAGCTAAGCAAAGTAATATAATTAAATAATTTTTACATACACAATTTAACACCATATAAATATATATTAAAAATATAATATAAATTATTTAGTAAATATTCCAGTTAATGTTTAAATTCCAATATTTTAATTATTTAACAAATATTTTACACAATGCAAACTACTAATTAGTTTTCAAATAAACATTAGTTATTTTTTAATTTAAAAATCACAATTTATCTATAATTTAAAACAGTTATAGAAAGTTATGATAAATAATTAAAAATTTCTCATAATGTATAAAGCAGAAAATATTTTAAAATACTCAGTTGTGTTAAGTTTAAAATTTTTGTCGCATTTTACGCTTTACTGAAAGTTTAATTAACTATTTGAAATCAATACTTAGCATATTAATGAAGCAAATGTAAAAACATGTTCGTGGGATATTTAATCTAATTTTACTTTAAATTCTAAAATTTAGGCGAATTATTATTCAATTCTACAAGCATTGCTCTAAAACTAACATTCCTGATATATTTGATCAACCTTATTCTTTGGTTGATTGGTTGGGTTTTATGGCGCAAGGTCCAAAAACCTTATTCTTTGAATGTCAACAAGAAAGTTATCTAAGAAAATAAACGCAAATTTTGAATAAAAAAATTGATGGAAAATTCACACAGATCTTTCAACCACATAAAATTAATTCTACAAAAAGTGTAGAGAAACTTTATAATAACTTGTTTACTTATTTACTTTTTTTGGGAATTTTAACTATTAAATAAACCTGAAGACAATCTTACTCACAATTTAATCAATATTTCTTCAAAAGCTCTATCTTCATTTAAAATATTTAGTGTGATGATGATGATAAACTGTTAAAAGCAAGCTTATTGAGGCAACTAGTGTATATTTCCACACATAGAAACTATTCAGAAGTCTAGCTCTGCTAATCAAAGTGTAGAAATATTTTCAGTGATTTTTTATTATTGAAGCATAATTGCACCTTTATAAAGTAAAAAAGAGAATACTTATCATTTCTCTTTTGCATTTTATAAAGGTGTAAGATCATTGTTCAGAATTAAAATATCTTTAAAAATGTAAGTAATTCATTATGTATTATGACTGAGCAAATTCACAAGTACCGTATTTCCCTGTATATAATCCGCACAGTCGTATTATCTAAAAGTCCTTTTTTTCCCAGTAAAAGAATAAAAAACGTCACATAATCAGCAGAGGTGTATTATCCGAATTAAATTTACCAGCGAATGGTCAAAAATATAAACTGCTGATAATATGGGGCTGTCACATTAAATAAAAAATACACATTATTAAAAATATTATAAATTGTATAGAAAAAACTTATGAAAAAGATCTGTTTGAATCCATCTCATCGCAAAGAGCGATAAACTGATATAATAGCACAAGACCGATAATTCCGAGAAGTTAGTAAAACTTGCCGATTTTTATTTTTTAGTAGCTTTTAAAACGAAGTTAGTCATATTTTTTAAGAATAAAATTTGTTTTGTTAATAATTAAATGAATGAAATTGAATTTGCGCATTGGATACATGTTTTTTTCTTTTGTACCGCGCATGTTTTATCTTACTTTAAAACATTTGTTGCCATTTTTTTATTTGCCTTCTCTGAAGCTTTTATTTTATAATCTAGTGTGTAACTTAAAAGTTTTTGCTTGCACATGATAGACGAACTTGAATATTTTCAACAAAAATGCGAAATGATAAAAGCAACTAATTTTGAAATTGTAGTATCTTTACGAAGAAACAAATTCGTTCTTGAACTTAATTGGACAAAGCTGATTATAGATCAAATAAGTCAGCCGAGTCGTGTTACCATCTGTTATTTGTTTTATGAAACACATAAACGGTATTTATTTTCAAAACTTTATTCTAAGCTTTTCTGATGGAAAATGCTTTTTTATCAGATTATCCGCGGCGGTGTATAATATGCACAGTGAAATTTGAAATTTTTAGCACATAATCCGCGGATTATATACATGAAAATAAGAGAATTTGAAGAATCAATTTCTGTGATCTTATAAATTAAAGTGAATTGCACAAAAATATTATTATAGTCTAAAAATAGATTGGTGGTAAGAACAAATATAACTAAGTAGCAATAACTCATAACATTTAATTTTATAATTTAAAATTAATTTTCACTAAATATAAGTGACCTTTAATATATTTTACATTATTTTCTAGAACTAGGAATACTTCTAAATGTTTCTAAAATATTTTCTTCATAAAATTGTTAACTTGCATAACACTCATTAAAGTATTTATCAATACTGTATACATTCAAATGTGTAATTAAAGAAAAGGTACTCTTTAAAATATATAATGATATAGAATTAATGAAAAAGCACATATAAAATTAATTGATATATAAGATACTTTAGATATACTTTTTTTAATTCAGACATAATTCAGAAATCTACATGCAAGTTTATGTAGATTTATTGTCATTTGAAAACCTAATGTAAGTATATAATCCTGGATTACTCTCATTTCAAACACAGCCATTTAATCATGAACTAGAACTACGGTTTACATAATAGCTTAGAATAAGTTTGAATTTGTAAGGATCTATAAATAAAATTTTGACAGTAAAAAAATGGGAAAAAGTGCATATCTTCATCTTATTCAGAATAAAAAAAACATCAATAATTAGATCTACAGTTTATATTATTTTTATTTCCATAAAAATATTAAATAGCTATTTTTTAACATTTTAAAAATATAAAACAATAATATTTGCAAAATATAATTCCTTGAATTACATTACAATATACATAAACAGGGAAAAAAGTGAAATGAAATTAGTGAAATATCAAACTTCAATTGTTTTTGCCTAGTCAACAAAACAGAAATTTAAAGAAATGTATGTATATTATTACCTAAAAACTTATGGGAAAATGTAAAGATCTTACAAAATGCAAATTAGAAAATTAAGCAAAATATCAAGAAGTAAAAATTATCACATAAGAAATATGCGTGAACAAAATGTTTTTAAATATATGCCTACTTTAAAATCTATTTCATTTAATGCTTATAACCAAATGCTTATAGCCAAATGATAAATTTGTTATTAAAAATGTATAACTATGCATAAATGATATATTTTCATTTATCTTTAGTAGAAGAAAATCTTCCAGAAAATAAACAATTTTTGACTGTTTTGGCCACCTTCATGTGGACACAGAATTATTAAGTGATATATTTAATATTGAATTTTCAACTTTCATATATAAAATGAGAATTTTTCACCTCACTAATGAAAAAAATGGATGCCACATTAAGGATCCTAGCTCCTAGCCAATAATTTATTATTCATTTGATAAGATATACATATTTTTTATATGATTAAGTTTTTCATTTTTCCTAGATTGGACATGTTCTGTATTAATGATAAAAACTTGATTAAAAAAGTCATACTAAAAATTTGCTTATTTAATTTTAATTTCATTAAATTCTTTCTTTCAAAATAGGTGAATTCTATTGGAAAATCCTTAAAGATGCAATAGCAGATGGGTACCCTCGAAAAATATCAGATGACTGGGATGGTTTAGAAGGAAATTTAGATGCCTCATTAACGTGGTCCAATGGAAAAACATATTTCTTTAAGGTAATACTTTTTAACATACAAAAAAGCCTTTTTAATTTTCAAAGTCATCCGTCAGTATACAGAGTACTCTTAAACAAATTCATGTATCTTTCTATTAATAGAATTCTTCTATGAATAAAATTGTTACATTATATTCAAAATGACAATCATGATATAAAATTAAAAAAGTGTCAGTCTAAATTTTCATAAAAGCGCATACTATGGAATTCTCATATTGATATTAAGATAAAAAAAATATAAAATAGATTCAAAACATTATATAACAAGCCATTATATAACAAAACAAAACAAACAAGCCAATATGTTAAGGAAAATTTTATATTAGTTTTGAGGCATAGTTTAAAGCATAGTAATTTCATATTTTATTATATTTTAATTTTAAATAGTCTGATACATTTTCTAACAAAATGTAATCTATTATCTTATGCAATGTCAATTTCCTTTTTTCATTTAACTTTTTTGTTAAATTACAAAACATATAAGCAAAAATGTGTTTCCATAAAAATTGTTATTTCAACAACACGCTTGCAAAAATGGGTCTTTTTTTCATTATCTAAAATGCAAAATATTATTTAATTATAAATTAGAAAAATGTTCATTGATTAAATCATTCACAGCTATAATAATAATCAAAATTATTCTCCTAGACACACCATATTCATTTCCCTTAGGAAAACCATACTTTCAACATATTTTTTAAACTACACCCATTACTTGCAATACATTTCATAACATTTTAGGATTAATTTAAATCACATTTAATCTTTCCATTTTAGTTCCCCAATAACGTCAATTCCAAAATTTATTGAACTTTAAAAAACACATTTCTGGTATTCTACCTGACTAGTCCAAACTGCACACATACGAAGAATTGGCCTCAAATTTTAAACAAATTTCATAACGTTATCGTTGCTTATGACACTTGGACAAGCCAAGCTCGCTATGCCTTTGTCAGTGCGAATTAAGTCAAAGGGAGCGTCTTTCGTTTGGATCAGAGCACCACGAAGGTGAAAGTACGACTTTGCTCTTTTTTTAAAGTGCCTCGTAATTTTGAACCACGGTAGGGTGACGAGGTCACACTTGAGCTGGCACCCTCCTCTAAACATCCACGCCACACAAGCGGAAGGACTTTGGACGTCACATATTAACGTGGACACGTCCCCACCCCACGGAGTTCCAGCAACCCAATGAAGGAGAGTGCACCGTGGTCACCCTCCCAACCACTGCCCGCTGCAAATGATGCTTCACTTTGCTGAGCTTACGGAAAGCGGCATGAAGCTACTGAGCCACTGGAGCTCAATTTCATAACGTAATTTGTCAAACCATCAAACATAAAATCATAATTATTTGTTTAAAATTTTTCTCTCATATATTTTGTGTCTTATTTCTAATATAAAAAGTATTCGTGTTAAATTCTTTAAATAATACCTTCAATAAAAACGTGTCAGACTAAAAGTACTAGTTTAAAACTGATATTTTCTAATTTCTCCAAATAAATGTCAAACTTATTGCATTTTTACAAAGTTTTTTATTATACTTTAACAATTTTTTTAGAAAAAGTTAATAATGAACTTAAGTTGCTTAAAGTTACTAATCAAAAATGAATAAATTATGTTATTAAATTTAATCACACTTCATATAACAGTAAATATGTTTAAAATCGTATGGTAACACAGTGGTCTGTCACAGTGCATTAACTTAAACTCTTATAGTTAAATTCTGTTTATCCTTTATACGCAAATATTACTTCAGTAGCATTATAACAATGGAAGCAGATTCATGGCACATAAATATGTAAACTTTCAAAAATTTCAGTTCTTTGCAGAGAATTATTTGCTATAGAACCCCTGGCCTCAATAGAGTACTTTCACTTTCTAGTTTGAAAAACAGCTGGATTTTGAATAACTGGAGTGGCTTCCAACATATTTTAAATTGACATACTTGGAAAACAATGTCTAAGTAGCTATTTCAAAAAAGCTGAAAAATCTTTTCATCTTTTGTGACATTCATTTGTAGTGGATCCCTTCACACATAAATATTACTGGTAATGAGACTGCAGACATCCTTGCTAAAAGTTGCGCCAAATTGCCTTCGTTTTTTTTTTTTTTTTCATTTCTTATTTATTTTTTTTCAGAATTTTATTCCCACTTTATCAGTCTGCAAGGTTCCCTTGTTATTCTTGCTCATCATTTGTATCAGGATAATTGCCTGGTTGATTTCTTGTCCCTCCAAAGCAACAAAGAATAGACTGCCATTTCTTGTACTATTTGCATTGGTTCTGAGGTCAATGCCAGTCAAAGATAGAGTAACAGTTTTCCCTGTATTTTCTAAGTGTTCTACTTGTCAGGCTATGCCAGACCATATCCTTGCATGCCTTAACCTAACTAGAGAGGATCTTTAAGTGTCTGCCCTATGTAATTGGTATGTTGAGAGTTGCTGAAGTCAAGGACTTGGTTTAGCTTTGTTGACAAAAGAGGATTAGCAACAACAAACATATGTAAACAATCGGGACCCTAATAGAACTTTATAATTTGTTTATACCATGTGTAGTAGAAGTAAAGTAATAGAAGTAAAAGTGCTGCAAAATGATCACATATTATTCCATAATTATATATTTGTAAACTCTTCTAAAAATTACAATATATTTTGCTTGTTTTACATTTGCAGGTTTAGAAATTAATAACTTATTTCATTTATTACAAGGCAATTTACATTTTGCATGTAACTTTTAACAACAGAATTCATTTATATATATATATATATATATATATATATATATATATATATATATATATATATATATATATATATATATATATATATATATTACTCAACTTAAAAATCTTAAGCTCTGAACAAGTGAAATTTAGTTGTTGGTTTGGTTTGTTTGTCAGTCAATGGTCATTTTTTGCACACAAGGGTTAATTAGATAGGAACCTTTGGTTTAAAGTGGATTCCGAACCACTACAAACATCCATGCCAAAGGTGGGATTCGAGCCCACGAGCTGCTGAACCGAAGGCAAGAGCGCAAGTATTCCAACACTAAAAAGTATTCCAACACTGCAAGGAAAATATTTTTGAACACTGATACTAACTATTTACATTCTTCGCTGAAATAAATTGCAGAAAATATAAATACTTAACACTACACACATTGTGTATTCTATTAAAATGCTCATGAAAAACAAAGTAAGAAAACAACTAATTTTTACTTATTCTTTATTAGAAAAAACGTACAAGAGCAGAGCAGTCTGTTTTGGCACAAGCTCACATTAAAAACTGTCAGAGCTTCACCGTGAAACTCTACACACACAAAATTCGTTACTTCATTTATATTATTCTAACTGTTACACATTTTTTGATCAGAAGTTAAAATACATTACAGAGACTGAAATTTCACTGAGAATATAAATAAATTTTAATTTAAAATATTCATCAAAGAAAACTATTTTACATTACAAAGTAAATATTATCATATTTTAAAATGTTAATGTGCACAATTCTTAATTGACAAAAAAATTTAACAGGAAGATTTAAATTTCTATAAAAAGAATGTTATTTCCAAGGTTCTATAAACCTTCCAAATTATATGTAGTAACTTGCATGTTACAATGAAGTAGTTGCTTCTTTCCATGTCAGTGCAGATGACTGATTTTGCAAAGAAGTAAATCTAGAAAAATAATTTATATTAGCTTATAGCAAATTTTTTAAGGCAAATATATTTTGCTTTAGATCAAGAAATTAAATTTTATAGAACTGAAAATTAGTCATTCTAAAAAGCGTTATATATATATATATATATACGTGTGCTATTATTAGTTTCATATACAAAAAATACAATTTAATATAATTTTTGTATATGAATCTAATAATAGCATATAATTACTTAATAACGCAGAATATTTTTATTTTGAAAATTTATGCCAATTTCATTCAATTCATCAGCACTATTAATTAAGATTATAACAAAGGTTTTCTTAATATAAGTTTGCTTAACCTATGAAAGCTTTGTTTAACCTAACAAAGCTTTCAATAAGAATTCAGAATTGTTTTTAAATGAAACATGAATGACTATATAACCAGATACAGTAGAAGGAAGATTAACAAGAAATACTTGAATAGACAAAGATGAGAAGCATATTCTGCTGAGCAAACAACAATTCAGGTAATAAAAACATTATACCATTAACCCCTAAATAATGTTATCTTTTAATGTTTACTAACATAAAAAGATAACAAGAAAAAGTTAAATTTTAAGAATATATACCTTTAAATCTTTTAGAATGTTATCCTTTTGTATTAATTATCAAACTTGAAATTTCAAATTTTGTGAAATTTTGAAAGATTTTACTTTGCACAGTAAATAATTTGGAAAAATATTGCAAATTTTATTTATAGAATAGATATTATTTAACAGGGTGGGCGATATTGGCGGTTCACGAACAAAGAAATGGATAGTGGTTACCCCAAACTATTGAGTCGTGGATTTGAAGGCATACCCGACATGCTTGATGCTGCTTTTGTATGGAGTGGAAATGGTAAAACATATTTCTTTAAAGGTATGTTACACTTTTATTTTTTAAGAATTTATACTGTAATATTTTATAACATAAACTTATTTAAACTTTGTAAAATATCATATATATATATATATATATATATATATATATATATATATATATATATATATATATATATATTATGTATATATATACATACAAGGACAGTTTGATAAATTTGTAACATAATAAATTCTTCTTAACATAACATGAATCTATATACTTATAAACATTTAATGTGACTAGTCAGAATTATTAGTCTCATTACAGCATTTATTATAGGGGCATTTTATATCAATGAAAATATCACTTAAAATGACTGAATAAGAAAATGAATTGCTCTTAGGTGAATAGACAAATTGCAAAAATATTTTTATTAATGACAAAATTTGAGAACCCAGGGAACAATTTATCCAATCAATGATCTCAAGAATGGCTCAGATTTATAAAACATAATGAAATATAAAACTATTTATTATGCTAAGCTCTTTTAATCAAGATGAAACTTTAAATTAATGTCGGTAAAAATTAAAAAATTTTGCCGAATATTTCAATGTTTCAAATAACTATCTTTGCATGTTTTCAATGAAATGAATATAATTCTAACTGTAGTTATTATTAGAGAAATATAAAGAAAGTTTAGAATTTTTATTTTAAACTGAATTCATACCCTAAAGTTAAAACATAATTCGGCATATTAAAACCATTTCAGCAATTTATGATCCCTCAGAATTAATAAGAACATGCCTATTTAAACTGTATCTAAAGTTAAGAAAAATTACATAATTGAAATTGTTTTCTAATGCCCAGCTACTAAGATTTTAACCTTCCAGCACCACTAGGAGAAGAAGTGATGCCAGCTTTATATAGTGAAGTACCCTGTGTATGTGCCATTGAGACTTAAAAAGTGGGTGGGTCTTAGCAATTTAGAAGCAGGAACCATGCAGAAGATGCCCAGATTTAACCTGTCACCACTAGAGGTATCGTTTCACATGGAGAACATTGTGAACATGTCATATTTTACAAGCCTTAGCCATTAGTGGACATGACGGATCTTCAGTTAGGTCAAGATTCGAGCTCACTATATTTCGAAAACAAGAATGACGCTCTACCCAAGAAGACTACCACAAGCTCTATTTGAAATTATATAAAAATTATTAATTGAAAGCACAAAAAATGTTCACATTAATAGCATTGACAAAAAATTTTTTATATATTCTATGGATGCAAAAAGGTTTTCATGATATAAATCACAAAACATAATATTAACTGTCAAATTTTAAAACTAAAAATTGATGTAATTTAATTCACAAATAATAATAAGTCCCTGGAATTACTTAGGCTCAATGTAAACTCTTTTTATATGCTAAGAACTGAAATAATTCATAGAACAAATGTATAATTAACGTATAGAAGTTGTTTGATACTTACTCTGTTGCAATATAATAAAAACAATATTTTTAGGAATTAAATTTCTAATAAATGTGCTTAAATTATATCATTTTAGGTGACAAGTATTGGAGGTATGACAGCAACAGTGATCCTCCAGTAAGCAGCAAATATCCAAAACCAATAAGTAACTGGAATGGTTTACCAAATAACATTGATGCGGCTTTTCAATGGGAAAATAGTCGGACATATTTTTTTAAAGGAGATAAATATTACAGGTTTAATGATATATCTTTTGAAGTAAGTAATAACTTATATTTTAAGGTAGAAAAACTTTAATAGTTAAATATACTTATTGATGTAATACTTTTGGTTACTCATTTGAGAAGTCCCCCCCCATCAAAACTATTAAATTCACTTAAATAATGGTTAATAAACCAAATCACATGTAGACTCAAATACTTTTATGGAGACTATCTAAATAGTTTGTCAATAAAAATCTTTTAAAAGATTGTTAAAAAATATAAGAAAATTTTTTATTTACAAAATATAACTCTATGAGCCTTCAATTTTTCTTGTTAATTTTTATCATATTGTTTCAGTCCTAATTATAATTATATACTTATTTGAATTTCAAAGTACTGTTCTTAACTTTTGTAAAAGTACTCAAAAATTATAAAAAAAAAACACTTATAAAGCTTCCTAAATGCACTGAACTTATTTGTCTTTTAATAATAACTAAAAATAAAGACACTGCATGAAAATATGATTTAGTAAAAGAAAATTCACAGCATAATTGTGATGAAATAAACATAAGTGAAATAGATACTTTTAGATGCAATATATGCTTTTATATAACATTTCAAAGAAAACAGATATCTTTTTATACCCAAAATAGAAGAAGTAATTTTATAATTTGGAGATAAAATGGGTTTGTAACTATACAAATATTTTAGCATAAAAAGAAAACTTATTGATTTTCCATAAATATTGCTATCAATTTGTTCTTGTGCTAAATTTTAGGCACTTTAGTTCTCATACTATTTAATTTTTTTTTAATTATGGAAATGTGATTAATTTTTATAACAATTATAAGATAATATTAATATATGAGTATTTTATTTATAATGAAATTTTTCAATTACATAAATTCTAACTGAAAAATATGTCTTTCTGAGTAAGTGTTATCATGCTTCTAATTACTTTTGTTGAAAATATACAATCAAATAATATCTAAGTAATTTTATTATTACTTTCTATAGTAAAAATATTTTCCCTCACATAGTAAAATTATTGATTGTGCTTGAAATACGAAGAACATTAAAAATAAGATGTACACATATTAAGAGTACACAGCATTCAAAAATGGAACTTTAGGAAGAAACTTTAAGAATTTTAAAAATTATTAAAATAGTAGGAACAAGAAAGCAACTTAAATATTCAAATTTTAAAGAAACAATTTTTTCTCAAGTAATTTTTAAATATATTATTACTAATCAACAATAAAATTATTTAAATGCAAAACAGACTAGATCAAGCAATTTTTTTTATTCTTGATTACTTGTGCTTAATTCATTCAGTAGTATAAAATGCAACATTAATTTTTATACAAAAGTTACTTAAGTACTAAAATAACTAGCACAAAATAAAAGGGAAATATTTTTTTCTTACCTAGTTTCTTTTTTGTTGAACTACTGCATTTTATACTTTTGAGAATTAAATTGAAATATATTGTATTTATAACTAAATTAACCTTAATATAATTTCTAATGAATACTTCCATAGTAAACACCCGCTTATCTATGGAAATTGAATTTAAAGAACATTAATTTCTAATAAAGAAGTGTAGTAATTAAAAAATGGGAAGTTAGGTCAGATTTTTATTGATAAAGCAAATTTTGATCAAATTGTAAGTAGAAAATACTTTTATTGTTCTTCAAGTAATAAGCATTCAAGATATTTATTGGGTGTATAAATTGATCAAATCAAATCACATGAATCAAATGCATATTTATATTAATTTCTTGCCTTTTTGCATAATTTTGTGGATCATCAATGAAATGGCTTATCAGTTATAATTAAATCAGTCACTAAATTTCTCAAAGAATCAAGAGTTTACTGTACATATTCACTACAATGAAAATTTTTATAGGAGCCAAATTGTATTTTTTATCAACACTACTTAAGCTGAAAAACTAGTATTTTCAATTAAAATCAAGAGTTAGTAAATTATAAGTACAATAAACATAGAATAAACATACAATAAAGAATCAGTGGTAAAAAATTTTATTTGCAGCAGCATCTAGTACAGTTTGACAAAAGACATAATCACTGGAATTTGGTTATCCGTTCCTTTCTTTGCAAGTTTCAAAATAGATCAAACTACATCTTTCTTGATGCTACACCCGTTTTATTATTTTGAAATGTTCTATATCCAACGTTTAACTTTTAATACCACACTTATAATTGTAATTATTTAAATTGTTTAAAATTTTATTAAATTTTAATTTTTCCATATTCTTATATGAAATCGCAAAACATACATTTAAAATTAAATTTGTTTAGAAATCAAACAACTCTGTTGCATTTTGTTGATAACAGATAAGAAACATAATATAAAATGGAGAAACATATTTACAGTTTTAATACCAATGAAAACATGTGTATTCATTAAAACCAATAAATCTTTGCATGAAACAAGAACTAAACACACACACTTTAAAAGTATAATGTATAGAGATAAAATCGAAAGAAAATGAACATTTTAGAAATAATTTTTGTATTTGTTTAAGGAGCCCAAAAGCTTCCTTTTAAAATGTTATAGAAGAATTCTTCATAATACAGTAAGATATATGCAAAAACTACGGAATGTTTTCCCAATTGAATTTTTAAATAATTTTAAGTGGCTGACTTAGTCACTATGAATTAAAAAAGTTTGCATCAACATCATCTCTATATACTTTTAGTTAATGCATATTTTTTAATTTTTATTAGATATGGCAGAGAGATTATTTTCAAATTAAAACATAAAATATATGATATCACTTTTTTACAATTAATTATTAATCAGAATTTAAACATTCAAGCTACTTCTGAAATAATTTGTAAAAGTTTGTTTTTTGTAAAAAGAAATATATTGGATCACATGAATCAATTTCTTGTGTTCTTTATAACTCACATATATATGCAACATATATTAACTAGATTCGGTGGGATGTGATCATGAATATACATTGTACAGGTAAACCATGCAACTTCACAATTTTGCAAATCTATTGAAATGGTAAAATTTTAAGGTCGTGTGACTAATTGATGGAAGAGTTCCAGTAAGTGAAAGCTGTGACAAATGGGATACAAATGATAACATTTGTATCACATTAGTCATAAATACAACAAATTAATTATTACTCAGAATTTAAATATTAATGCTACTTCTGAAATAATCACTGATTGCCTAATTAAAATTGGAATCCATTACAACTTTATCCATATTTCAAATTACTTTTAATTGTAAAATATATTAAAATTAGCTAATTGTTATAGAATCTATGATTTCAATCATTATCACACAAATTTTATTTTTAAGTGAAATTATTATGAAATTTCTTGCCCATTATCATGGCGCTGAAAAGAAAATAATTATGATCGTTTTGGGAAAAAATGAAAACAATGTTAAAAAATTTTTAAAAAATCGTCAGTTGAGAGCTTCATTTTTAAAGAAAATACCTTGTATTAGTACAAGTTTCAAAGAAATCTAAAGAATGCATTGAACACACAGTATAGAATTTAAAAAATATCTACAAGGACTGCACTCGATGTGTATATCTGCTAAGTGGTATTTTTCACAGTGATTCAACATTTATTATAAATTTACTACATATGTTTAATTCTTAATTTAATCCTTCAATTTTTTGTGAAATTAAAAGTAGCCATTCTTTTATTACATGAACAATTATAAATATTTCTACCATCCTATATTAGTATTTTTAATCAATGACATAAATTCATTTTCATATGCTATACGACAAGCAAGGCAAAATTTCAGTCTGAGAAAATGTGTAAGACCTAATTTTAAAGTTTGAATTTCTGTCAAATTACTTAAGACATTCAGACTTACAATCTGTTTTAGAAATTCCTCAGGCCTCGTGACCAAAAGAAAAAACCTTTTGACCATTGAGAGCAAAATTTTTACACATTGTATCAATTCAAAATTTTCATTCATTATTGTTAATTGATCAAATATGTGATAATTATAATCCTACCTGTCAAAAACTTGTGGCAGAAAATAGATATGAACATATATTTACTACCACATTCTTTTAATTTTATCATTCTGCAAGATAAAAGCCAAATTTGCACGCGCTGATAAGAAGAAATATTTAAGTTTCACTATTTAAAAATTAAAAATATATGGATTTATATGTGAATATAAACACTGTTTTTTTCTGAACTTAGCAATTTTTTGTACAACTTATGAAATACTAAATCTTCTCAAAATTCTGTGTCTAACATATAAAATTAAGAACATTATATGTAAAATACAATAATATTGAATATTACTTTAATTTTCAGGTTGACTCAGGAACTCCTCCGTATCCTAGATCAACATCTGTTTGGTGGTTTGATTGCCAGTCTATTTCTCATAAATCTAATTCAAGTACAACAGAAGCACCTACACATATAGGTGGATTGGTAATTAGAAACAATAACACTGTTATAAGAATTGATGACAGTTCCAGAAATCTTTAGTGGTATAAAATACAGATTTCATGTTGTGATCACTATATTTTAGCTAGTCAAAATACTAGCCCTAATAGCCCCAGAACATTCTGATGACCAAGTTTTGATCAGTGATAGTCATACTTGGGGAATGTGAAGTGACTTAGTTTATTTCAATGACAATGCAGCATATTTATTTAAAGTCTTTAAATGATATTTAAAAATGAAAGATTACTGAGTACAATGAAGTCTCATAAAGTATTCAGTGTTAGAATAATGGATGAAAAAGTTAATTATAAATTTTCATGAAACTTGTATCAACAAAATATATGTAAGGAAGAATTTTTTACTGCAAAGGGGCCAAATACTTCAAAGAAGTATTTTATCAATAATAAATTCATAATATATAAAAAGTTTATTGTTAAAATAACATTCAAAATAAAATTTTAGATAAATTTTTCATTAAAAAATATGTTTTGCATTATTAAACCACGGAAAACAAAATTACTAAAGACTTAGTGTATAACATGTAACAGTTCAATTCTAATAAATGAAATTAAAAATATTTATCCTTTCATATTATGATAAAAAAATTATAATAAACCTAATAAACATACTATTTTAAACATAAAAATATAAGAAAAATATAAAAACGAATTTTTAATACAAAAAATCCTTTTTCAGTCTCTCATTCTGGACAGTTTCCCATATATATCTTATTTTACAATAAAATCCTAAATAACATAATATATTTATATCAATTTTGAAAAATATCTAAAAATATTCTGAATTATATTATGTTAAAAATTATAAAATGAAATATAAACTTTACCTTTAAATTCCATGAATATGACATCTTTTCTAACCTTGAAACTTAAGTTCTTTCAGTTTTAACAGTTTTGTTCCTCAAAACCAGAAATTACAACTTTACCAGTAACAAAAATATCTCTATCAGATCCTTCATTAAGTGACAATGTTATAAGCTTTTCAGATGATAATGGATGCCAATCTCCTAATGTACAACCAATATCATCATGAACATCAAAATAATGACATCGCTTAGTAAGCCTCATAGAAGGAACATATTCATAAATATTCACAGTATTACATGCATGGAGAAGAACTATTAGACCTAAAATGTAAATATAGAAAGAATAAAAATAATTAGTTTCACAGCAAATACAATTAAAAAGTCACTTGAAAATCTTCACAATGAAATTACATATAAGAGTTCATTACATTTGTTAAAATTTAACAAGAGTCAAGTATATTTGACAATAATATATATATGCATGAATAATACCCTTAATATGTTATAAAAAATGCAGGATCTGTACAACACAGATGCATGATTACACATAACTAAAATAAATTTAAACCAATAAGTGAAATTTATATCATGTGGGTAGTGATAAAATAATGAGAAACTTAGTGAAAATTAAAATATTCCTTCATAAATATATAAAAATCAAGTTTCATATAGTATTTTCTTGTTAATTCTTACTTTTAAATACATTCATACGAATCGTCTAACAAAAATTTTGAATTTATTTTCAAATTTCGTCATTTTTACTACGAATTACCAATATCTAGAATGATAAGTACAAAATATACCACATGTCAACTGAACTAAATTGTGTGATATTAAATTCTGTATCAAAAATGTTTGCTTTGAATAAAGATAAAAGGCCAATATTGAAGAATTGCAAAGTTTTGAAAATTCCAATTTTAATACATAAAATTAAATTTTTATACTATAATTAATTAAAGAGTACAGCAAGAATGGCTTATTTTTATTAAAAAGTTTGTAATGAATGATATAACAAGTAAAAAACTAAATATAGTGTACACAAATGATTCTATTAAATTGGTTTCTGCTTTTCCCTGTTTTCGAAAATAAATTAATCAAATGACTAAAAAATAATAAATAAGTCATATTTTATCTAATTATTACAATAGAACTTCAGTGATGAAATTTAATTAAGATTATAATTTATTGCAATGAAAATTAAAATAGTTTTCCAATCTTTATGTGTATTGAAAGATAATCAAATAATCACAGAAAGATTTCTTAAAATAATACAAGCATTTTTATTTTAAGAAATCTTTCTTCATACCTGAATTGATTACATAATCAAAAATTAGCTATCAAAATATTAAAGAATAAAAATTATTACATTTAACAATCAGAGCATAATTAATCATCATACATAGATTAAACTAACCCTAATAAAAAATTTATCATTTAAAAATTTAATACTAAAACAGTGGATAGAAATCCTTAACTTCAATTAATTTATAATTCTAAAAATTATTCATATTTTTACTAATAATTTAAAGACTACAAATCCTTTAAAATAATATAATTGCTATGGCCACTCCTAATCCAAACATATATTCTCAATTAATGAAAATTCTTCCAGACTTATAATAAAAAGCAGAAATTAAAATACGAAAATTAAGCAAATTATATTATAATTTATTTAAATGTGTCATCATTAATTGATACTTTTCTTAAATAAAGTACAGGAGGTACAATTTATCAACTGTCATTAAGTAAATGGGGAAAAATGTATATAAATTAAAATTTAATTTTTATGAGCTTGTTCTTTTATGGCGCCTTATTCTTTTTTTAATTCAGTTTAAATTTAAATTGCTCATAATTTCAGACTAACATGATTCTAGTAAATCTGAAGTTCAACAAAAATGAAATTTAAAACATGTGGTAGTTATAAATTTAAAACATTTTCATAAAAATATGATAAAAATAAATAAATAAATATTGTAAAACGGTTCATTTTTTTAAAATTATGCTTAGCAATCTATTTGGAAAAATCTCAAAATGGAAACTTGCATTTACAAAGTCCAAGTTTTGGTCTTGAGTATAATATGAATAATTATATAACAGGTAAAATAGTTTTTAATTAAATTGTACAATATCCATAATAGTGTATTATTTTATATTTTAAAGTATAAAATAATACACAAATTTGTGAAAATTATTGCAAGTTATGCACCTAAAAATTTTAATAACAAGTTAATTTTCCAAACAAAAATTTTGTAAAAGGCTAGCAAAGCTAAAAAATAAAATTTTTCAATGATAATTGATTTAAAAGTAAAAACTAGAGGTAATACAGTTTTCCAAATTAAGATACTTACATATTTCCTTTTTTAGTGCCAAATATTTTTATTCCATACGCAGTAAATATAAAATTTGAAACTTATGATAATCACAATGTTGTGCTACAATTTACCTATAGATGAAGATTCTAAAATTATGTTGTGAATCTAATTGTGTAAGAATACAAATAAATTTTTTATAAAAAAAAATCACCAGTTTGTCAAACATAAATTTTTAGTTTTGATTCATACAAAATTAAATAAATAATATTTTATGAGAGATAACTACTCAATTTCCAAACAAACAAAAATTAGTCATAAACTTGACCAATATATTCAGGTTTTACATAGAAACTGAAATCTGATATTTTCTTATATTTGAAGCACTTTAAATGAAAACTAACAAAAAGCCAGGTCTATTTTAAATAAGATTCTTGATATATACATATTATATATATATATATATATATATATATATATATATATATATATATATATATATATATATATATATATATATATATATATATAATGGTTTATAAAAGATTACATAATGTGAATTTGCACATTATAGTTTTCTCTTAAATTTCACTACTTTTTAATGATTTATTCATGAAATGCTTAAAGATAATGTATTGATACATAACACATTAATTTTATTTGGAAAATATGAATTTTTATACTATCAGCATTCTATTTTTAAAGTTATTATATATTCATTTAATTGGCGATAAATTTTTAGTTGAGAGCTATTAACAAGAAAATTTTATAAAAAAATTTAAATATTATATTTAGTAAATAATGAAAATGCAATTAATGCACATATATTTTGGTACAATAATTTAATTTAAACTTTCACAAAAACCTTTTTAAT
Organism: Latrodectus hesperus; assembly: GCA_037975125.1. Classification (NCBI taxonomy): domain Eukaryota; kingdom Metazoa; phylum Arthropoda; class Arachnida; order Araneae; family Theridiidae; genus Latrodectus; species Latrodectus hesperus. Next base: position 79,407,459 of record CM075854.1, on the reverse strand, counting down.
TTATTATTTTATAAAATAATATTATTAAACTTTAATTAAAGAATTGACACTAGACTTTAAAATTACATGACAATTTATTTATAAAAAATTTTCCATAAATATTTAAGTTTGTCTTCCACTAAAAAATTCTCTTTCAACTCTAAAAATTCTTCTATAATATTAATTCGTTTTATATTATTCTGGACACCACAGAGAAGCTTAAATGTAAAAGTCTTTTTCCTTCACAAGACTTAATTCTTGTATATGCATCATTTCAGATTTTATGACCCTCATAGTTTAACATATTCAACATAAATTGATGCTAGATTTTACAACAGCAAGAATTGTTTCAGTAGTATGCGGCTTTTGATAATTCAGCCTAATTTCAAATTATGCATTTTATTTGAAATAAGTCAACTGATTTGTTTAAAAATTTGCTAATTTTAGAACTACTATAGATATCTGTCATAAGCAGCATTTACATTTTTTATTTAAAAATTAATGCAACAAAGATAGTTAATTTTGTTTGTTTTTCGCTCAACGGTCATTTTTTGCACACGAGGGCTAATTAGACCAGGACCTACGGTTTAAAGTGGATTCCGAACCACTACAAACATCCATGCCCAAGGTGGGATTCGAACCCACGAACTGTTGAACCGAAGGCAAGAGCGATAACCATTTGGCTGCCAGCTCGACCAAAGATAGTTAAAAACTAGTTTGGCAATAGCTTGCAGTCAGTAAATGTATGTGTTTGCCAATAGCTTGTGGGTGTAAGTGAGTGTTTGTGATCTCTTATACTAATGTGTCAATGACTATAATTACCATGAGAATTCCCCACCCATTTCTGTCAGTCACTTGTAGGTCCTCACTTAGTAAATTCCTATTTCTTTGTTTAGTGCAGATCAGTGTGCAGTGAGGTTATTTGTTAGCAAAAAGTTTTAGAGTTTGATTTGTTTTATTGCAGTCTAACAGTCGTAATTGTGGAAAGTAAAAAAAAGAAAGATTGTTTCATCGCTTCATACAGTAATAAGATTGGATAATGGAGAAACATTGGAGAAAGTCTCTGAAAATTAAAATAATGTATCACTATATGCTGGATACATATAAAATAATGTATCCTTTTGCTATTGGAGACTAGAAACAAAAACGATTAAAAGTACAAAAATGGTATTCCTCGCAAATTTCTGAAATCGACTAAAAAATCAGAAAAACTATTAAAAAATATGAGGAAACTAGCAAGGCTTTTACATTATTTGATTAGTCCAGTTTATGGACAAAGGGGTTATATTTTGGGATCTATTTTAAAAGATGTTCCATGTTTAAGAAGAATACAGTAAAAGCAATGAAGATTTTACAGATAGGGTAGGCTGAATAAACATGGAAAAAGTTATATGGAATGTATCATTCGAACATTTGTGGTGAAAAAATATTATCAAACTTTTAAGAAATGGTGCAATTTAAGGTTTCAAATGTTTATTGAAGTTAAAAACTTAACATAAGATCAAATACCTTATTGTGATGAAATACGCCTTAATCATACAATGTTAACTGATAAAATCCTTGCAGTTAGAACTGAAACAGCAGCACTAGGGTATAAACATAGTAAGTAGTTGCGATTTTAGCTTGCAGTAATGCTACATCAAACCAAAAAATGGAATGACAATGATTGAAAAGGAGAAAAATCTTAGAACTTTTAAGGTAATTTTAAAACATACTTTGGCAGTAAAATATCTTAATAAAAATAAGTGTATGGATGAGAAGTGGTATTTTTTAAGACTAATTTTTCAAAGAGTTTGCGCCATAAACAAAGGTGTTTTTAAGAGTTAATAACTAACCAGAAAGCACTTTGCTGTAAGATAATGCCACAACTAATCTTGTTGCAGCCGAACTTAGGGATGGTGATAAAAGAGCCATATTTCTCTCTCCAAATGTGACTGGTATTTGCCAACTAAGAGACAAAGGTGTTTTGGAAGCATTTAAGAGAAACTATCAAAGAATGCTTCTGTCAAACCACATACAAAAAATTAAAGATGGTCAAGATTTGATTCAGAAATTAAAAACCATAAATCTGAAGGATTTGGCCTACTAGATAGCAAACACCTGTTGTACAATATTGTTGTACAAAGAATTTCAATGTCATGAAAAAAAACTGTTGGGTGGGGATGAGAAAACCACTGAAAGCAAACTGGATGAAACCCAGAAAAATATTTCACCCTTATGCAATGTATCTCTAAATGCATTTTTGACTAAAGCAGGAAAGTGGCTTTCATGGGATAACCAGCGTGAAATTATCGATAAAGAAATTGTCGCACTTATTTATAGCAATGATGTAGAAGATATTGAAGATCATGAGATTGTTAAGACCAATAATACATATGTTGAGCAGCAAGAAGTCAGGATTGTCAACATTATGTTGCCCTAGGGATAACAAAACTTAGCAACAAAGAAATTAGATTCATCAGAAAGGCAGGTGAAGGTCACTAGTTTTTTTTTTCTTTCTTTTTCCACTCATTCTTAACTTCCCAATTTAAAATTTGTGTATCTAAATCAATGGCATTAAATTGATTAATAAGTTTATTTTGGAATTATTTATTTCTTTATTAATACAACCCTCTTTACTATCCCCCAATTTAGCCTTTCCACCTGCCAATTTATGGTAAATAATCAAGACTACTGTATCAGTAACAAAATTCAACAAAAAGGAAGCAATTTCATTTCTAGGTTATTCAAATGTTAGTTATGATGAGACTCAAATGTTGCTAAACATTTAATAGCTGCATTGAAGAAATTTCCAAATACATTTCTGCTCTTGGTTGAACCAAAATTTTAAATAATGGAAGAAATTTCTTCACAAATGAAAAAATTATACTTTTTTATCGAAAGCTTTTTCATCATTGTTTATTATCATTAAAGATTCTACTAAACATATTCTTTATATATTTTAGTTTACATTATCACATCAAGTGACAATGGAAAAATTAATGAAAGAAAATGAACTTGATATAAAGTGAATATTACTAAACTATTTTTCTCTATATATAAAAATCCCCAGATTTTTTCTTATTTCAAGAGCTAAAAACTTCATTAATCCTTTGCATATTTCACAGATTCCGAAGCAATTTATGCCACTGTTGTATACATCAGTGTAAACAAACTTTTAAAATTGTTCCAATGTCGCTTTTAATATGTGAATGTGCTCGATTCCACATCAAAATATTCAATATTAACAACAAACACAAATTAAATGTTAGCAGCTTTGCCGAAGATACTTCTTTTCAACTATTTATTCATTTTGGGCTAAAGTGATATTACATTTACAGGTCACCAAAAACAGCCAAATTTAGCAAAATTAGTGATTCTTTTTTGTTACCAAAAAACTTCATCCAAAAAACTAATCACCTAATATAGGTTAATATTAGGGGCAAAATACAATTATAGTAAATTCTGGGTAATTTTTTATAAACATCACTGATGAATTAGAAAATTTGCGCAATGCATATTTGTTCATGCATTTGAAGAACAAAAATTTATATTGTAATATTCAATATTACTGTTTTATTATGTCTTTTATTTCAGATGAAATCACTTATTTTTTAGGATAAGAATTTTATTAATTCAATTTTTGACAAGGTTATAATTGGATTTAAATGTTTAGCTATTTCCATTAGTATAAAAATTACCGAAACACATTTCGTTAGAAAATTAAAGTGGGATAATGACACCTTTTATATTTTTTCACCTCTATTATCTTTTATATTAAATATAATGACACTCTTTATATTTATATTCATTCTCTTATTAAATGCATTTCATTTTTTATTGTGAGTTCATTTTTTTAGCCAGAATACTTATCTAATTTTATTATTAAAGAGACTCAAAAGTTATTAAATTTTCTATTGTAACTTTTGTTTTATTATATAAATTTTAGATAAAATCAGAAAAAAAATGCATTACAGTAACATAAATACCACTTAAAAACATTCTTTTTTCAAACGCATGTCGTTATTTGAAAAATTGAATGTTCATTATTTTATAAGTATGATTCCTAATTGATGTTATTCATTTAAACAATGAAAATTTATTTGAAAAATCTTGTTTATTGTTTATCATTATATTATAAAATTTCAGACAATGCCTTATTGTTGTAGCATGTTTTCTTAAATTTCTGTTTATTTATAACATTTTTAAGAAAATTTAACCAATTCTTAATTTGTTTATTGTGTTCTTATATGTGGTTACTTTTAATGATTTAAGAATACCAGCATTTTTTCCATTTTATTTTTTATGGTTTCTATCACTAAGAATGAACCAATTTACATCTACTAGGGTTTCTGGATTGCTGATCAAATTCTGATACCTAGATCATTCTCAGCTTCAAAAAATTTCCACATTGATCATAATCCTCACTTTTATCCATTTTAGTCAGGATTTAGTGACTTATTTTATGTTACCAAGGGATATAATTTAATTTCTAATTCCTTGATACTTAACATATATTCCTAATAAATATAAATTTTTCATGAAAAAAATTATTAGGATATTTATATTGGAATTATTTCAACAGCTACCTATGGTTTATTGTGCAATATCTTTTTATTCCAAATGAATATACACAATTTCTTTGCATTTTTACACATATAAGAAAGACAAATTTGATGTTATTATTTTTAAATCATTAAACACAATACAGTAGCCAACATCTCATAAATATATTCCAACAGACAAATAAAAAAATAAAAGCTTCATAAATAAATAATTTCAAGTGATAATGCCTTTGAATATTTTAATGAAACATTTGAAAAAAGAATAATTACAAAAAATTAGTATAAAAATTACCAAGAAATCCAGATGAAGGAGGATTAGGCTCAATAGGAGCAATAGTATTAGACTGAAGGAAATCCCAAGCATTCCACACAACTTCGGGATGTAATATATAAAACTGTTGATCAGGATAAATTTGTCTATGCAGCCAATATGAAGAAAAAAGGTCAAAATCAGGTTTTCTGTACCACTGAAAATATTTGCAATTATTTATTACATAGATATAAATGAAATAAATCATTGCATGAAGCATATCAAAACATAAATATACAGTAATAATTCAATAAAAATTAAAAAATTTGAATTTTCTGGCCATATGACCATAATTAATCTCAAATTATTTTTTTCTTCTCTTTTATATTTAGCATACCTTAATTTGAGATTCCACTTACTAAATATTAGAAATAGATTGTGAATGAATAGGATTGAATTTACAATTTATTGATGATGTAGTTTGATTTACTAGAGACATTCAGAAATAGAAGAACAATTCCTTACATTAGTACAATACAATTTAAAAAAATAAATTCTTTTTCCTCAAGACAAAGATTATTATTTGGAGTTAGAAATTTTTATTTTACTTTATCATGAAATCTAAAATAAGTTTAAGAAAAAAATAAGGTTTGAAATTAATTATATTATACATAATTAATATATTCCAGTCTTAAAAAAAATTTTAAAACAATACATAAAAGGTAAAATCTTCAGAAACAAAGCATTAAAAAAACAATATGAAATCATAAATTTGAAACATTAATCAATAAATTTTAAAATATTGTAACAAAACGACAGCTTAACATCTGATTAATTATAGTGAAAATATTTATAATATGCCCACTTTTGTACTACTTATGCACTCTTAAATGATTAGTTAAACAACATAATAACTTTGTTAAAGATTCACTTTAATAGACCACTCACTCACAAGTTTTAACCATACAACAGACCACAAGTTTTAAATACTCACAATTCTTTAAGTTCCATTCAATGTAAAAGTCTATAGATATCTTGAATAAATAGTCAGCTCATATTTCTTTCATTTGTAAAAATTAAAGGATTATAAAATTTTTAAAATCATGAAATAACAAAAAAATGGTTGATATACCAAATAGGTGAAATATAATTCTTCAGTTGCAGATGTAAAAAAAAAAATGATTTATGTTTAATTCTTCCAAAGATTAAATTTTTTAGAGAACAAGATAAATATTTTGGACATTTTTAAAATAGAAACTACTTGATAATTTAAGAATAAAACTCTTGGGTGAAAAAGTGAATAGTTATGTACAATATCGACAAAGATAATTTTATTTAAAAGTTGATTTACTAATATATAATGGAAATTAAAAATCTGAAAACTCAGTATAAAAATCACTACATTTTAATACACACTTATATTCTAACATATTAAATAATCAAGACCATTTTAGTTTAATAACCTTTTGAATTACTAAAACTCAGTTTGGGCGATCCAAAAGTCATTATTTTAGTTACCTATAAATGATAAAATTGTAAAATAGTTTGAAATTGTAGATTATCAAAAATTACTAGCCTAAGAAATGTGTTAAATTACCTATAAACTGTAAGCTGTGTATTATTAAAAAATTAATGTTCATTTAAAATTTTCGATTTTTTTACATTAAATGAATGAAAGCATTATTTTTCCCATTAACTACAATGTCTGGGTCATTAAGTAAAATGTCAATATAATTTCATTAATATATTTTAACATTAGAATCTTTACATCAATTAGCTCTTTTTCTTTAAGAAAACTTCCACTGAATTTGTTTCAAATTTTTTAATTAAGATCATAATTATATGAATAGAACTACGCAAGATAGGATTATTTATAAATTATACTTAAAATGAAAATTATAAAGTTAACTCATTTCCAACCATCAGCATTTACAAGTGCTAGTAAATTAAAGCATGTCTGGAATGTTAGTATATGGTGAATTCTGTTGATACTTATAAATACAGTGAAGAACAAATACAAGGTTCAATCTGAAATTTTTGAGGTACACCTAAGTTGTTAAAATTATAAATATAATTTTAATTATAAATAAAATTTCACTATAGGTTTAAAGTTATCTCTTCTAGCATCAATGCCCTTCAGTTGATGAAATTCTCAACGATTAAATACTTTAATTCATTCATTTTTTGAAATGCATGAAAAAATGCATTCAAAACTCCAGTCACATCTTCAGAATGAAAATCATGTTTGAGTTAGACAATAGCTTTATCAAACTAAAAAATAATTAAGTTCACTCAAAACTGGAACAAAAGATTTGAGTTGATGTACTATCATTCAGAAGCATTCTTAATCAAGAAACTATATTATTTATCTTGCTGAATGATAAAAAAGATTAATGAAGTGCATGACTACCCAAATGTTCACTTATTGAAAAATTTCTGGCAAACATTTAGTAGTCTACCAGTTAGTGTGATTGCTGCTTACCTTTAGCATCTTGATAATTTTGACCAATCCAGTATTTCCAAAAAATAAAAATAAAAATGCATAACTTTCTTCATAGCATGTTGTCTTTTTATCATTGTGGGGATAGGATTATTTTCAATTTAGCTTATCAGAATGTCAAAATATTGGATCTCATGGTATGACTATTTACTTATCATAATTTAAATAATAATTCAGTGTTAAAATATCTTTAAATAGTTTAAAGATTCTGACAAGTTTCTTTTTTTTAGTACTCAGTTAAATTATGGGGAATAAACTTTCTTTCATGTAAAATTCCTCCTGAATATTTTTGACAGATCCAATGTTGCTTTCTTTTTGCATACTTTTTTGAACACAACAATTATTTCTTCTTTTCTTCCTCATTTTTCACTAACTTTTTGAATGGCAGGCGCATTTTTCAGGATTATACCTGAATACTGTCCTTAGTATTTTTTACTCTAAAGAGAATTGAAACCCTTATGAAATTCTGCAAACCATCAAAATACAGTAGCACAAAAGCAGACGACCTCATGGATCTGATCTGATTTCAGATCAGAGGAATTAGTAAGAAGAGATGAACCTTCATTCCCAAATCCTTAGTATAGATGGTATTTGCATTCTTCTTAATATAATCCCACATTAAAATTATTTCACAATAATTTTTTCATGTCAGCTCCATTTTTCTCTCTTGTTTAAAATTTACTCTGTGCTGACTACTAGCGAATGGCCTGTAAAATATTTTCTGGTAATATAAAGAATTCATATTTTAAAATAACTCTTAATTTATTTTCTACCTTTTCTCATGTATGCATGTCTCAAAATTGTTAATGTAACCCTTGTATACCATATAAAACAAAAAACAAATTATTTTTTGTTTAAAATTAATTTTTACCATTGGCATGGTAGTCATCGTCATCCAGGGTAATCAGTGTTTATTTTGCTGGAAATATTCACCTTTATTAAAAAACATAATACTTGAGGTCTCAGCCAGTCTGAAATTAACATCAATAAACTCTATACTAATGAAAAACAATTTATCATACTTTGCTTTCTTTAGAAAATCCTATAAAATCTGGAATACAGCTTTTAGCATTATTTATTGCTACATGAATTTAATTCATTGTACAACAAAATAAGAAGTGATTGTAAATTAGATACAAATTTACAGTTGCTCTGATTAGATTAATTTATATTCTTTAAAAATTTTTAACACATTTATAGCTCCTTTTTCCTTTTTTGTATTTATATAACATATGCAGTCATTATAAAAATGGAGAATTTTGAAAATAACTAGTATAAACTTATTAAAATTTGAAGTTCGATTGATAGTGGCATCAATTTTAACGATATCATTTTCAAATAATACTTTACAAAACTTACACATCATTGTTAAGGTATTTGCAATTGTTACTTCTAATTAAAGAGCAGTCACATTAGAGTGAATACTAAGTAACACTTTCATACATATTAAGCTATAAATTTACTAAATAGCTTAGTTAGCTGGTTAATTTGAAATAAATCACTTAAAACATTCAGGAACAAAAACATAATTAACTAAAACTACATTCATTTCAATAACTTCAAAATCTTGCTTAGTAAAATGTCTTATTAAAATAATTGCAAGCATAATAAATTGCCTAGTAATAATTTAGAAGTGAATCAATAAATGCTCAATGAAATTATTTTCTCTCAGCCCCACATGCCTTTTTTCAGAAAGTTTCAAAATATATCAATTTTGGATTTTAAAAAAAGCTTTCCTCATAATGAATGAGTAGAGAAAAGAATAATAATGAAAAACTAAAAAAGATAGAAAGCAAATTCATGTTTTATGAGTAATTATGAAGTATAAAAAGTTGTTTTTTTGATACTAAACAGGCAAATTTATGACTATTTTAGCAGTTAAGTAATTAAAACAAATTTATAGAATTTTGACAATTATACATTTAAATATTAGCAAATATATACATATTTTCCTAATATGAGTAGTTCCATTAGTAATAAAATAGAAAATACATTAATATTTAAAAAAATAGTAAAATAAAATCACATTTAAGTTTCAGTTTTATTTTAGAAATGCTTCTAGCAAAAGACTCAAGAGCAAAAGAGTATTTTATAACTGATCTGTACTCTATTTTATAACTGATGACAGAGTAAAACTTACTTCCTCAAGTGAACCATGGTATTTAGATGGATCCCACACAACCAAAGTTATATTTTGATATAAAGGAGAATTTAAAAAATCAAATTCTGGTTTTGTAACTACTTGTGAATTCAAAAATCGGACTGTAGTTTTAGTTCCCACATCTTCTTCAAAACCTTCTGTTGGAGCACTATTGAATCGTAAAACCAAATCATGAGAATCTGAAAACATGTAGACATTTTTATAAATGCAAGAGATTTAATCTTCCTGAAAATAATTTTATTGAAACATTTAAATAAGACATATATATATACAAAATTTAAAAGAAATATATAAAACACATTTTAAAATGTGTGGTTCAGAGAAATAAAAAAATTTAAATGGTAGTTAATTTTGTTTTATTTTCAGACAAAAATGTTTACTTATGAAGATGCAATTATTTTCAAACACTAAATAATTTTAAAATAATTAAAATTTTAAATTAGTTACAAGATAATAGGGCACTGTAATTTCTCGCTTTATGCAAATTTAAATTAAAATAAATATATTCTTCTTTGAGTTTTGAAAAATTGTGTATATAAACGTTCTGTAATAAACATAAATTTACTATAAATATTGAGATAAAATCAAAAGTTAAAAGCATCATATATACAACATAATCCATATTATCAAATACTACAAAAAATTTATTGTCATTTATTAAAATTTAATATAGAAGGATATCTCTAGATAACTTTTGAAATCATGAGAAGTGTCTCAATATTGTCTGTAATCGACATGTTTGAAAAATATTTTTATGACTATGTGTATCACAATTAAAATAATTTTATTTATATTTTGACGAGAAAATTTTAATTAATCTCTATATTTATATTTGCATATCAAAAAATAATTATGAAACATTTAGAATATAAGAAACCATGTAATTTTTCAAATTATGTATTTGTTATAATATTTAAAAAGTATTACTAGAAATTTTAATGATTTTCAGCATAAATTTCAAAACAGTTTATGATTTTAATGACAAATAAATGAAACTTAATTCATTATTAGCTGACAGCACTTTTAATTTTCTATGACAATTATGGGTATAATATTCTTTTCACAAAAAATAAAAAGCATACACAGAAACATAATAGTACATATTAAAATAAGACATATATATGAAAATTTTGTAGACCTACATATTTGTTGAGCTATTTATTTTGCATGCAGTAAGAAACTGAAAAAATATGGAACTTATTTTCCAAAACTTGATAATCCAGGGTTTTTAAGTTTATTTTTTGAATTAACAATTAATTTCAGATTAGGATAGACTCTTACATGTTTCTAGTTGACTATTTTGGCAGATCAAACCTAATAAACACAGACAAACGACCTTGTAGTTTTAAACCAGTCAAATAATTATACCCACACCTGAGATCTCCATGTTATAACACACCAGCAGATGGAGATAAAATGCTACAGAAATTTTAAGATAATATACACTCTAAGCATTATGGTCTTTGGGGGAGCCAAGTATATAACTCTACCTTCTGCATACAATTGCCACTCCATTCCGAGCCTCACTACTGCAGCCCCAGAATACTCTCATAAACAAAACAGTCTTATGAATTTCTAAGTCTATCTGCAGCTTTACAATTTCCTTTTGCATAACACAAGGTTAATTAATTATACATATAGTAAAACAATAGGCACTTATGAAGGAACAAAAAGAATGGAAACATTATCATTGCATCAATATGGAGATAACATCCAAAAATCTATTCTGTATCTGTGAACATCAACAAGCATTATAGCACTGGTACCATAAAGAAGTAATTTCAAATTACTAACTTCAATAGAATAATCAAAAAAATTTTTTAAGAAATAATTTCATTTTCAATCTGGACAAGACCATTTATTACACAATTAGAATCAGTGTGCTGGTAATCAGTATTTTAGACAGTAAATTGTGATTAAAACAACAATATTTAAAATTCACAAAGAATGAAATTTTGAAATAACAAACATTTAGGATTCCGTTTTCTATTACAAAGCAAGATATTATTGCAAAAGGAAATAAGAAAACAAATTATATTATGATTTATAAATAGTTTATGATTTTCTAAAATGAATGATTTTTCGTAATAAAGATATTAAACACAAAAATTCCCAAATTTAATTTCAAATTTTAGTTATGACAATTTTGTCTGCACAATATAATTAAAAATTTAATGCTTTGTTATTTATCTGCATAACAATTTATTGATTAATTTTAAATTTTCATTTTCCACAGTTAAAAAAGAATAAAATTTATTAGAAAGTGATTACATATTCTACAATTCTGAATATTATTCTCTGTTTGTGTAAATTATTTTATTTACAGATATTCTGGTTGTGAAATATATAAATCAGTTAACATTATATTTCTTTGCCACATGATGAGAATGTTTCAAATATAAATTGCATTCAGGAAAAATAATTAATAGGATTTCATTAGAATAATTTTCAAAATTTATGCAAATAGCTATTAATAATCCTTAAATTAACTAAATAATCTTCCTTCAAAAAGAAACATTTAAAGTTGCTTTATATTCAGGCTTTGCTATTTTAAGACACAATTTTGTTGAAAACTTCATTTTTACTTTTACAGAAACTTAAGAAAAAAGAACCTCAAGAAAAATTTTGAAGGACTTTAAATATATGGAAAGAACACAAGATATAAATTAAAATTTAAACTATTTCTTTAAAAAAAAATGCTTAAATTATCATTTACATTAAAGCAGTGAATGTTTTTCTTCCATTAAATTTTATTTTGAAAACACTACTAACTTCTCTGTTTATGTTTTTATTAACTAGTAAGCATTTGTTTCTAAATCAATATAGCAGAATGTATTTAAATAATATACATTTTAAGGATTTCTGCTACATTAATTTAGAAACTAATGCTTTCTGCTTACATAAATTTACTTAAATATGTGAATTAATTTAATATCTAAAATATTTTTACATGAAAAAATTTATTCAAATTTTTACCCAAGATTACATTATAAAAGGTATTTTACAATGTGAACAGTTAATGAATCAGTAAAACTGAATAAAGTATACTCTATTTGAGAGCAATTTGCAAAAAGTTGTTTTTCTAAAAAGATGGGTGAAATTTAATGGAGGAAAATTCCATTTCACAAGTGGTTGGTGGGAAGCAATAAAAGTAAGCAAATAAAATATATATAAATCAGAATTACTTTAAATAAGAAATAGGATTTGTTCCTTTTAAGGATTTCATAGCATTGGGTAAAATTCTTATGTAATAGATCAATAATATTAAATATGTAAATTTTTCTGACTGTTGTGCTTAAATAAGGTTTTCATTATGATGCTGACATTGTTGGATGAACTATTAGTGAAGTTGTTGTACATCAAGAATTATCATTTGACATGTTATGAAAATTTCAAATTTAGAGGCAGATTAGTGTTTAAGTCTAATTATTCCAATCATATCAATTTTCTCATACAATTTCTTAATGAAACCATAAATTTTTATATTCACTTTTCTGAGATCTACTATATTTTCTAAGTATTCTTACTATTTTTAATCAAGTTTAAATCTAGTAATGGAGCAGTTTTGAAATTTTAATATAGTTAAGCTCTATAGGCTCAGGCAGGATTTCAACTATATTTCAGAAATGAAAATATGGAGAGTAGGAGGATATGGGAAGAAATAACTTATATATAAACTGGTTTATCAATGATTTTGTGAAAGAGAGTTTCTTCTTTGTATTCACAAAATATTTTCTTCAAGAGAAACATCTCTGTAATCAAAATAATATGAGTATCTAGTAAATACCTTAGATAATTGAGGATTAAGAGTTTTAGCAGACATCTACAGAAATGTATACAATATTAAAACAGGGATTTTTTTTTTAACTAATTTTCTAATAAATCCATTTTTTACTCTAAAAATCAATTGTAAATACTTTTTATCTCATAATCACTTTAGAGAAGTTTCATTATTGTGTCAAATTTGGCTATCTCCAAAATCTGTGAATAAAACTGATTTGAGTGCAAATATTAATGAAACAAAAATATGTATCAAAACATTACATTACAGAATATGTTTTTCATTTTTTATATATATAAATTATTAAACATCAAAATAACTATAATTATAATTTAAAACTTTAAATGTATTTTTTATCAAAGTACTTTTTAAAATATTAACATAAGAATTTTGTAATCATTTTAAGAAAAACATACAAAATTATTTTGTGGAATGATTTCTGAAAACATGGGACAAAAAAGTTTGTTGCCCCATAAGCTTAATATTGCTCATTTTGATCAGAATTTTACTATGAATATAAATTATATTATATGACATTATAGCAAAAGTATATTTCTACAAATCTTCATAAAATTATTTTGAAGAAATATATTTGTCATACCACAATTCCATGGTTCATTAAATTTAATAATTTATACATTTAAATATTACTCTAATGGTAAGATATTACATTTATATATTAATGTAGTAGGTAGATCTAAGATTAAATAATTAGTTTTTTTTAGTCATTTTTGCAAACTTATTTTACTGCTAAATTAATCATTTAATTTTTTTTGTATTAACACCAGGATACATATCACAAAATAATTGTCAACAAAACAATAATAATTGAGACACTGAATAATAATTTCCTAAACTATTAATATTATACCTATTTCTTTTCCTAACTTGGATTTGTACATAGACCCTGCACTGGATACTATAGCACAAGTATTATGTTTTTGTAAATTTTCATAAAATGGTTTTGAAGGAAAATATTTGCCATAGCCCAATTTCTTAAATGGTTCAACATTTTTATGCAACATTTCAATATTGACTTTGTCTTTTAAATCACAAATTAATTCTTGTCGACTCTTTTGAGGAATTTTCCGATTTTTTCTTTTAAATTTAACTTTATAAATATTTGTTTTTTCTTTGTCCTTATGAAAAAGAACATTACCAGCAGCTAGTTGAGCTTTACGCAATTGAATTAACAGCTGATTTCTATAAGTATGTATTTTACTACTTAAAATATCAGTAGTTGCATCATTTGTGACATTTCCTTTTACAACATTTAAAGACATAGCTTTAGAATTATGAGTTTCATGTTTCATAAAATGAGTGCTATGTAATATCATTTGCTTCTTTTCCAAAGCAGTTCGCCAATATTGGCTCCACAAAACATATGCATAACCAATAACTCCAAATATTGTCATACAAATAAACATAGATATACTAATAGCAATGAAAGGAATTTTCATTTTCATCTATGACCTGAAAAAAAAAATAAAAAGATTAATACACAAATATAGGTATTTCATTACATAAAAATTTTTAAGGCATATGATTAGAATTATATGAATACCATTTACAGAATCATGGCTCTCACATTCATTCTCTCATTGGTCTATTGACCTTATTTATACCTCTCTTTTAAAAGACAATAATCATTTGACAATGTGAATAACATTTTTTATTTTTTTTTCCTTCAAATGATAATGTTCCTACCATCATGTGCAATAAATATGTTGATCATTATGTCTGAAACAAGCAACAACTGTAATATATATATATATATATATATATATATATATATATATATATATATATATATATATATATATATATATATATATATATATATGATATATATACATATATATATATATTACCTTTAATTTATGATTTAATTCATTATTTATAATGAATAGAGGCAAATAGTGTCAGAATTTTGGAGATGGAAAAATATAAAAATAAAGAAAAAGGAAAAGAAATTGCTTTGAGAATTTTGTGTTTTAAGCAGTGTTGAAATAAATGTAAATTATTAGTAATTTTTAAACAACAGTCTGAAAACTATTCAATTGTATCTGAAAAATTTGACAAATCAGACCAGACTATATTTTTAAATATTTTTATTTATTTTTAAATACTTTTAAGACAGCCATACTTTTAAATTTCATAAAATTACATTATGTTGTTCAATATGTATAGCTAATTCATATAATATGTAAATACTCGTAATGAGAAAATCAATGATGGTTGGCTCTTATTAAAGTCAACAATCAAATGTGTGTTCAGTTTTTGCTATGCAAACTAAAGTTTGCATTAATTTAAAGTTTGTATAGTAAGGTATTTACTATATATGGTATTAAAGCCTAAAAATTAGCAATAATATAAGAAAAGCAATGTGAATAACAAATAGGAAAATTTAAAAATTTGTTGTACTAGAAATTGTTTACACTAACAAAAATTCATATTAAACTAAGGCCAAGTTAAAAAGTCAATCAAATTATGTCTTATCCATTTCATTATTTGCAGTGTGTGTATAAATGAGTGTACGCATTACGTATATATATGCACATGTTTATATCTTATACTGTTAAAATTAATTGGGAAAATAAAAAAAATATTGTGGCACACACAGAAAAAAAATTAAACTTCAAAATTCGATTTTCGATTGGCTTTTAGCCATCACATATATTATGTAGCCTAAACTTGTTTTAGGTTCCTGGTAGGGTCACCCATGGCATGAAGACTATGAAGATATACCTGGCTAATACAGAAAGGTAACACAATCCAAGATGTTAGGTTCCATACCGATGGATGAATAGCAGCAAGGTTATGTGTGTGATGTCACTAACAGACCCTTCAATAAACCAGGCAAAACCTCATTATATGTTTGTCTTCTCCCTGTACAGGGAGCAAATACAAGTGGTGATTGCAATACTCCACCAATTCTATAATCAACTTATGGATGACAAAAACAAATAAAATTTAAATAAAAAAGGATTGGCTGCAATTTCTAGATTTAATCAATCAGCCACCAAAACGGTTCGAAAGGAACAGAATCCTGGTACAAAGGAAGGTACTAACAATCTACCATTGAGGGAAGTGGAGTTGACACTGGGCAGCGGCACAAACACCACAGATGGGGAGCCAGGGGTTCTCACAAAAATATAAATTACATATAAAAGTCAAATTTGATAATTGAATTATAACCATAAAAAAATAAAGGAAATGATAAACAGAATTTTAAAAAAGAATTAACCAATTTACATTTTGATATGTTTACAATATATTAGCAAGAAATTTTACAGGTGCCACAAATACAAGTCTTTTTTATTTATTTTTCACTTTGTGTACTAAGAAGGGTGCACAAAAATCAGTAAATACCAAATATACTGATACAGAGTAAATACTGATCAGATGAAGAAGTGAAAATAAGTCAATAAAAACAAATAAAGTATTAATTTACATCTAAAAATAATAAATGTGAAAAAATTAAAAATAAAGCAACATTACATTAAATACTTTAAAGAAATGCATACTCAGCAAAAAGATTATACAATGCAGAAACTCATCAAAAAGAATACACAAGGTAATTTGTGACCTTGTGTAATCTTTTTGATGAGAAACTTACTATACACCAAACTCGTTACAAATAAGATCATATTATTAAAAACAACCAATATGATACAAGCAATGATCAGACCCTTAATTTCCATAATTACTTTTATCATCAATTTGTTAGTTTAAGAATATTAACCAGAGCAATATTCAAATATTTATTATTGGTTAATTTGAATATATTTTCGTGAATTTACAAATATTTACTTTCAAAAAAGCAGCAAATCAAAAACAAAAGAATGTTTTTAGTTGACCATCTACTATGCATGGAATTAAATAAGCTGGCAATGAAATCCAATTTATTATTTTTAAATAATAAAAACATGAAAAATAATATTCAAAATAATTTACCTCTCTCTATTTTTCCCAATAATATTATAATAAATAAAAATACATCAGCAAAGTTATTTTTACTTCAAATAAAAGAAAATTTTCATCAATCTTTCAGTCAACAGCTAATTATTAAAAGGGCACAATGAAGATTTTCTTTTTAATTTTCATCTGTATTCACTTATATATTTCATATTTTCTTTACTTAATAATGCAATGTTTCCAATAAAGTACAATTTTCCCTCTTACTGCTGAAGTTAGACTTTACATTTTTCAGATTTTGAACACAGTGTTGTCTGTTTTTGTGATTTATTTCTCACAGCACACACAGACCCTGGCAATATTATATATTTTAAAACAATACATTGAATATCAAGTTTAAAAGTTTTATTTTTGACAGCTCATATGTCAGCTTTTTCCATCATGACTTAAATATTACTTCACTACATACAGCAGATGTCATCTGATGTTTCTATTTATACAAAACTTGGGCAATGAACATTTACGAATGTGTAGCAAAAGGATATGTGGCAGAACTGGACATAACACACACTTCAATGAATACAACATATTAATGAATTCAAGAAATCATTTTTTTATTCAAGAAATAAATTAAAAGTGAAAATAAACTTTTTTCATTTTATAACATAACAAGAAAGTATAATACCTGTGAGTCAATAATTAGTATAGAAATCATAATCGAGAAATACTTCCAACTAAGTATAATTCATTCTTGGTTGCATGTCATTTTAAAATCACAAAATACCGGATGAAAATGATTTTACTACATTTTAAATAGTACGACTGAATTTTAATATTTAATTTTTTTTACTCAAATTTTAAAATATCTCAGTAGTTAGGTTATTTATGTGTGATATTAAAATAAAAATATATTCTGCTCATTACTTGCGTTTCATATTTCACATTATAATATATTATTATAATACTTACTTGTAAAACGTTAAGATGAGTTATAATTTAATTAAACTTTTTATAAATAATACAACCAAATATTATAGTAAAATCATTGAATTTTAAGTAAAAAAAATTTTTTTTAATTTATTTTAGATGATTTTTTTAAAATTTTATTTTAATTAAAATTGGGGTTGAAATTTTGGAATAAAATTCCAGGCAGAATTATATTCATGTTTTAAATATAATAAAATAATAAAGTGTAGCTTAAAATTTAAATAAAAAATACTGCAATATTTAAATTTATTAAAATAATTATCATAATCATATTTTTATCAAATTATCCTAGTCTCTAAAGGAAAATTTCCTCTCAAATCTATAATTCCATTCCAAAACGAATTTCAAGAGAATATTTTTCACAATATTACATTCTATAGAACCGAATCATTTTTTCAAAATGTGTATATAGTTGATATCATGCTTAAGTCAACTTTAAATTATTTTGTCATAGTAAAAATTATAAATATAAAATTTTTATTTTCCACTTTATGCATAAATAATCTATTAGATAATTTGCTGATATATTGTTAATTTGTTATACTCAAATTTTTTTATTTTTTATTTTTAATATCAGACAGTATCAAGGAGATATATCCTTTTGACTACCCGTTTGGTTTACATCTCGATCTCTTCACGCCAATTGATTGCCAAGCTCAAGCGATTATAATATTGGTGTTGTTGTGGCTTATCCTCCAAATGTCTGACGAAGTCAGACAAGGTCCATTAGACCGCTGACCCTAAGGAAATCGAGGACCAGAAGGGGGGTGAGTATATGTCCTCTCTGGAAAGGCCTAAACAGTCCAGGATGTGATTTGGAGAAGCCTGCTCGGTTTTCAAATTTAGAGCAGACCCCAAAGAATTTCCTGCCTTTTAATATTAATATGGTATGAATATTAATATGGTTTATCTACTGAGAATGTACTTTGAGCAAGTGACGTTAAAATCAAAACGAGGTCTTTGACGTCATCGCAATCAGACGTCATCTCATTCTGAGGTTTCCTGCTTTCCGATATTTTATTTCTTATTAGACTCTAGTTTTTAATTGCGTATATAAATAAAACAAACTGAAGTATAGATGAATTCCCTACACTCTATTGCACAAAATTTCAACTATGCTTAAATTCCAAAAATTAATTTCAATTCTGAAACATTATATAAACATACGCGAGTTATTATAGCATGCTCTCTATTATATAAGAAGATTATAGTATGCTTAGTAGACAAGCAGATTTTTTTGCATAATTTGATCTTTAAAGATGTGACGCACTCCTATATTTATATGCAACTCAATAATATGACGACCAAATGATTTAATTGTGTTTCAAAATTAGGAAACCGATGTCAATTTTGGAGGATGGTTTCAACATCAGTCCCCCGAAATGGGTCTCCGGAAATAGGGATAAGATGTAGTTACTTTTTTTGTGTACAAGTATATTTTACAAGTTCCATTTTGTACCTGTTACATTTTGTTTTGTATTGACATCTATCGGATTGAAAAGTAATGACAAAGTTTCTATAACTTCTATAAAATTAATATTTTATTAAAAATAAATAGTTAAATCTTTAATATATTTTATATAATTCTATAAAATTAGTTTATATAATTAACGTTAATTTAAATCATCATCATTTATAAATAAGCATTCACTTAAATATTAATAAAAAGAGCTTATGTGATAAAATATAAAAAATAATTTTTATAGATATATAAGCTACATTTCATTAATTACACAATTTGATGTTTTTCTTATATTGCTTTAATTTCTAGTATGAGCCAAAGAAATATAAGTTATTTCCTCTACAAACAGTTTTCATGTGAAAAATTTCTAACTTTTAAATTTTCATGAGCATTTTTCATTCAATATGAAAATTCATAATCGTTTGTTACTTATATTTGTTTTCAGAATTTATATTTTATCTGACATAAGAAAATTTTCCGATTACTCAATTGTAATTTTCAAATATTTGCAATATTAATTCAAATATAAAATAAGATGATAAAAGAAAATATTTTCTATTTCCAACCCTTAATATTTTGTTTGAATTTAGTAAAATTTTTCAATTACATAAAGAGAATTTCATAATGAAATGGCAAATAGTTTGTGAAGAATCGTAACGTGGTAGGATTAATTAACAACAAAGTAATTTTTTTAAGTTTGCTTAGAAAAATGCAGCAAATAATTAAAAATACACCAACTTTTTTATATTTTTTATTATTAAACATTAAGTATTATTAATCATTAAATTATTTGTTGATATAATGATAAATAATATTTTTTATAAAAGACGTTTATTTGTGAACATTTTTATGAGTAGATAAAGCAGGTTTTTTAAAATAAAAACTGCTTTAACTCACAAATCTTGTTTTAATTTCAAGAATCTTAAGCAATTTATGGATAAATAAAGTAGCTTTGCAATTAAATTGTTTTAATAATGCTTAAGTAAGTACGATCATTCTGTATTAGAGTAAATTTTATAGTTGCATGAAAATACATTAATATCAAAAAATAGTAAACAGTTTTACCAAAAATATAAATTCTATAATGTTTTAATGTAAAACGTTGGGTATTGTAATATTTAATACAAAATAGAGAAACACAAAAATACATAGATTTTATTTACAGCAAGCCATGATTTAAAAAAATGCACATGAAGTTAACATATTAATTGGGATGATGATATAAATAAAGATAAAAAGTAAAAACTGACATAATTTAAACATTTTAATTTTCATTTCGAAATTCTAAACTAAATTGAATAAACTACTTTTATTAGGTTTAAATCAACATTCTCACTATATGAATAAAAATTAATTTTTCTTTTACATTTTTTACCATATAATGTAAAAAATGTAAAAGAATATTTTTTTCCAAAAGTTCAAATTCTAAATATTTTTAGTAAAATTTAGTGAAACTAAACGATAAGGAGTAAAAAATATACATATTTATATGGAATCATAATAAAAAAATACACATAATGACAAAAATAACGATGAAAGTAAATAAACGGATTTAATTTGTAAACATTTTGTTTTTAATTTAAAACACCTGTAAACGAAAAAAAAATCATTGTATTTAATAAGGTTCGAATAAAAATTTTCATTCTACATCAAAATATTCTTATAATTTAATAAAAATTCATTGTATGAAATTTTATTCAATTATGAAAATTACTTTGATATAGAATCAACATATTTTTATTTAAGACTTATTAATTATTAAAAAATACAAAACAGTTTTGATTCCACAAAACTCTTAACTCCATAAATATATTTTAAGGCAAAATATTGTGAAATAAAACAATGGATGAATTTAAAAAAATTACTCATATTTACATAAACTCATGATAAAAGAATTAACATGATGTTAAACAAAAGTAACTACAAAAATTCGTATCATATTTTTACGTGATATTCGGGATGCTATTCGTATCATCCTTTTGCGTTTAGAATAATTAAAATAAATTTATTTCGTATGAGAAAAAAGGATTTAAATGAAAAATATCACAATTTATTTTTTTTAGGACTGTTCAATCCTTCCTCATATCACGGCAGGTACAGCTTCTTTCTACTGCGTATTCCCCGGATATGTCGCCGATTGAACATGTGTGGGATTTCTTTGGTCGGCATCTTGCTCGTGATCCTCATCCTGTTGCTTCTTCAAACGAACTTTGGGTACGCCTACAAACAATATGGAATGTTCTTCTTCTGGCAGACGTTATAAATTTGTTTGACTCCATGCCACGTCGTGTAGCAGCACTTATTGCAGCTCGGGGTGACTACACAAAATAATGATTTCGATATCTTGTTATTGTTTGTTTGCTTTGAAAGTTAAATCATTTATTTTTACCGCTACCACTCAACTCTGTATTAAATTTTATTCACTTATGATTCCTTCATGGTGTTGCAATTTTCACAAACATGAGTTTATTTAGTTGTGTTTGAAAAAAAAATTCTGCATTTATTGTAATAATTTAAGACAGCTTCAAAGCAATTTAATATTTCATAATAAGATCCTTTGTTATTAATATGAGCTACATATAATGTAGAAAAACTTATAAGGGTCGCCAAGATTAATCTTATTTGGGTTGCTTGGATTGGACGAATTTTACCAGCTAAGTTTGGTCCTATCTCGGTCATCCAGATTGATCCAATATAACAAAATGTAAACTGTCCAGGATTAGGTCAATCTAGACTGCCAATAATGGAGCAAGATAATGCCAGGAGTTTTACTACCTGGGAGATATTTTAGGAAAATCATTAACACGAAATTCTTTTGAATTAAAATCTGGTTTAACGACCATCGAAATAAAACTCTGGTGGATTATATTTGGAAAATATAATTCATATGAAGGGAGGAATATTTTAAAAATGTTGTCGATGCATTCTATGAAGATACCTATGAGTAAATTTTGAAAACTTAAACGTCTAGGAATTTCTGATCAGACCATATTAACTATGGTCTGATAATAAAAGAAAAAGCTGATTTTAATTTAGATTATTTCAAGATAAAACGAAATTCTTCCTGTTGAAAAAATAATGATATGAACTTACCCGATAATAAAGAACTACTTTGGAAAAGACACAAATTATTAACAAATTAGGGGTGAGAGAATTTTTTGCTGGTTATCAGCGTATTTTTCAGATAGGGAAAAATTAAAAACTTTTGAACGCGTGCAACATTTTGAGATAAATAATGAATGCCACTGTTAATCTCATAGACCAGTAATTAAATTAGAAAGACAAATTATTAAAATCCACTCAGTATTCGATGCTTCTGCCTCTGAGAAAGGGGAGACTTCTTTGAATGAAAGTCTGTATAAAAGAATAAATCTTATAGAATGAATATCTGATATTCTTGATAGATTTAGAATGTATCCTATTGGGATCATAGCTGATACAGAAAAGTTTTTTTTAATGTTGTGTATAGCACCCCAGCACATTCTTAGATTTTTTTCCCATCCAATGCAGGACAGGTTTATAGACATTGTAGGGCAGTTTCTGGAGTCTTTAGAGGCCCTTTCCTTTTTAATGCCTCCATAAAGCATTTATCAGAAAACTGTAAACTTGAACATTATAATGTAACTCAAGCGTTCCTTCTATATTGGCAATTGTGTATCGAGTGTATATATTCACTTAAAAACAAATAAAAATAATTTGAGTTAAAATGTTCTCAATTAATAAGATAAAATGTCTTTATTTTTTCTAGTAAATTATTTTTATCCTCATTTCATGATGTAAACCGATAAGAAAAAAATTTTTTATTATCTATTGTTAAACTAAATAATATTCTGTTTCACAGGAAGTTAGCAATACAATTGCATTTCCTCTCTAACTAAGCAAATAAACTAAGCAAATGACAATCTACTTTCAGTTTCCTGTTCGATTTTTTCAAGGTAAGATTATATTTTAATCGAGTTTAATCATTCTAAATTCACTTTTGCTTAATGAACTAGGATATAAAAATTGATAATTATGTATTTTAAGATAAGTTGTTATATTTAATGATTCCCAATAAATATACTCACTTAAAATTAAAATAAGAAGTGCGATAAAAGTGAATTTTAAGAGAAACTTAATTTTCACAAATATTTACAAGGTATGTGTTAAATTTATTCTGAAATACATTTTAAAGCGCGACTGAATGTCATAAATTATGATATAGCCATAAATTTAAACCTGCGTGATTGTGTTGAATTGTGATAGCATTTTTCTTCCGTGGTCAAGGTTAAGCTTGATATTAATGAAAGTAATCGGATATGAAGTCAGATCCCCACAATCGATACCTTGATAGCCAAAATACTCGCAAAGGAAAATTGTTCAAAGTAACTTCACTAATTTAGGTTCTTTTATATGTGAATAGTGAGTTACATATATATATATATATATATATATATATATATATATATATATATATATATATATATATATATATATATATATATATATATATATATATATATAAAGTATTAATTGTCCGATGTTATAAATATAAGTCAGCTATTAAAAAATTATTGAATAAAACTCACTTTTGTTAAGGTCTTTTCAAAGTTATCATGGTAATGATAAGCACGATAGTAATGTCAATTGGGGGGAGGGGAAGAAATGTTTAAGCCGAGATACGATTTTACCGAATTGAAAATACTCTTATGATTATAACTAAAAGGTGAAATCAAGAATGGAAAAAATGAAGCTTTATTATCAGTTTCCATGGTTACATAAACTAATGTAAAAGGTCTCGTTGACACTTTGAGCTTTTTTAAAAGAAACGTAAGTTTTCTTTTAAGATTGCTGAATTCTTTGAAAAGAGCAGTTTTCGTTTCATAGCAATATCTTTCAGCTTGTTCTGTGAAACAAAGCAATTGATTGCAACTATATATGGATTATATTGGAAAAAATACTCATGTTAGCTATTACGTAAGAATTTTTCAACAGCTTATAGAAAGATAATGTTTTTATAATACAGTTATCACACAGCAGAAATAAATACTTGTAACTTAAAATATATATTGTAGATTAAAAATTAAGCTGGAGACTAAATCTCTGCATAATACAGGAAACATTTTTGCTTATATACGAATTCGATGTACTTAATTTTTATTTTATAAAACAGGAATTTATTTTTAAAAGAAATGGATGATTCACAAAATGTAAGTATTACTTTAAGCAGCTTTAATTATTTTAATTTGGATTCTTAATCTTTTGCAGATAATTTAAACATTTTTATGCATAATAAACGTCAAAATTGATTTAGCTGTCACAAAAAATCAAAAAAAGTTTTTTTTGCTTTACTTGATGTTCTAAATCACAATTTAAGTTCATTTTCAAATGAATATTTCTTGCAATACTTTGCAGTTATGTTTTTAAGAATCGCAGATCTACTTGTAATAAAATTTTACTGTGCAAATTAGTGTATTATTTTACTACTGTTAAAAACTTAAAAATAATAGCGTCAAACTTGAAAATAATTTCTAAACTGCTTTAAACATTAAAGTAAATCAGAATAGGTTTTAAAAACTATGTAGCTTATATATGTTTTGATTTTTTTAATCTTAAAATATAATATCTCTTAGAAATTAAAAGGAAAATCTATTGATCATTTTAAGTTAGGAAAGAATTTGTTAACGTATCACTAAAAATGTACTATCTTAAGCAAACGTGAAAATGTTCAACTAAATTTTGTGGTTGGTTGGGTTTAATGGCGCAAGGTCCAAATAGGACAAGCAGCGCCAATCTAAGTTTTGTGGTTTAAGGCATAAATTATATGTAAAGTTATGTTATGAATTTTTTTCAATAATTTTCCAATTGGTGAAACAAACAAAAATACAGGTCCTTTAAATAAAAAATTTTCAAGAAAATGCGAAACTTTTATTTGGCTCGTTAAACATTTACTTTAAAACCTTGTCATATACGAATAAAGAAAATTTAAAATAAATATCTGGTAAATTTAATCTTTACATTTTGTGAAAAATTAAATCTTTTTTTCTATAGCTTTATTACTTTTTTGAATTTAATAAATCTTTAAAAGATGAGATTTTGAGAAAAAAGAGAAATAAAGCTAGAAATATTTTTCAGATTTAAAACTGTGTTTACATAAATTTGAAAATCATCAATAAAGCAACAGTTAATGTCACCAACTTTTTTCACAACAAATTTAGAAAGCAATTCAGAAACTTTTCTATCAATCAAATCCTGGAAATTTGAAAATCTAGCTAATCTATAGATTTCCTTATTTATTTTGTGAAAAAAATCATATATGGCATTCAGATATTTGTCCTAAATAATGTCATTGGCGTTTCGTTTCAGAGATAAATAATTCCTTGATGTACTATATACC